>OY728141.1:1937749882-1940149882 GCA_963277665.1 Viscum album
GAGATGAATCCCAAAAATGGAATATGTCACATCATGAGGGTGAATCCCTATAAGGGAGCATAATATTTTACCATTGGTTAGGATTGAACCTTAGATAGGCCTCCTACATACCCTATTTAGAAGATGGGGATAAAAACCCACATAGTTAGTAAAGAGAAAGGGGCTCGCGATTTAATATCACGTGGGACCAAAGTGAGCCAATGTGAAATAGTCGAAACATGTGGATTGTAGAGAGTTAGGGGCTCGGACCAAGGAGAGGCTTCCTATGTACCCTATTTGAAATATAGAGATCAAATTCCACATTGGTGAAAAGGGGCATGGGTCTTACGCATGGATAGTAGCCCAAAATCATGTTGGGGCTTATGTGTGGTTAGCGACCTAAATAATATGTCATGTTCATTTTCAATCTAATCCCATGTGATTCATTCTTAGTGTGAGAAACAATAGGTAACAACATACCTGACGACCGTGTCATGAAAGATGTGGTCACGAGAGGTGGTGTGTGAAAATATCCTTTTTGGTCCTCTTAGACTTGTTATACATGTGGTGATCATAGTTTAATGTCGTGTGTTGAGGACATATGTACTTGTAAATTTAACGACCTGCAGCTCGGGTGATGAGAACTCACTCCTCATCCCTTGGACTTTCATAACTTTTACCAACCCACACTTGGGTAAGGGAAGGCACAAGAAATTCTTGATGGTACTAAGGTGGATGAGTATTCAATTGATGGGTTAATATTAGCATAGCTATGTGAATAAGCAATAGCCTTTGGTGTACCAATGTGAAGAAGCATAAGGTAGGGAAACACAACATGAAACACTGCATGTGTGACCCTAAAATCACTTCGTGCAAGCCTGGAGGGCCGTGTAGAAAAAGGGTATTATGAAGCTAGGGGGATCTACAAGAGTATCTTCATGAAGGAAATGTGCTTCATTAAGTAATGGGGCTTCATTAAGGAAGGGTGCTTCATGAAGTAAGGTTATTCACTGAGAATGAACTTGCCTTACCAAATATCTCTTTATTAGAATAGTTCTCTATGAAGGATTAATTTTTTTGTGGAGCCTCGAGCAACCTTAAGGGCATAACTATAAGTAGGGGCCATAAAGAACATAAAAAATCATAGTTATCGATGCTCCAATACCTTAGGCGATCCATTTTTCTCTTGATTTCACGATACTCAGGAGCTTCGCGAAATGGGAGTTTGGAAGGAAAAAGATCAGGGCAGAAATGGTTATGAAGAGGGGTGAGTCTTCTATTTATTGGAAATGGGGGTTCTTAAGGGTTTTGGGGCTGGAAAATAAGAAAAAGGATGCCATAAAGAAAATACATTCATGCGTCAGTGGAGGGAGGATGCCCACAGTGCTCACCATAGAGGAAATGGGACACCGCGGAGGACATACATTTGTACAGAAGCAGAGGGAAGACACTTGAGGTGATTTCAATGGAGGAAATGGTACACCACAAAGGACATACATTTGAACGGTAGTGGAGGGAGGACACTCGCAGTTCATTCTACAGAGGACATGGGATGCCAGATAGGACACATGTTCACATAGGCCTCATCAAAATTCTTCACGATCACTCTAGTGTGGGATCCCTACAGAGGAGTTTTGTAAAACATAACCCTTTGATGATTTTTGGGGTATTATGAGGCCATTTGGGTATATAAGAACTTTGAACTGGAAAGGAATTTGTTAATGTATTTTGTATATCTTTAGTGGTATGGTTTTAAGTACCAACAAATCCCCCCCTCAGAATGGGAACCGAAGGAAAATTAGGGTTGGATTCTGAGGGTAAATTGCCAAAAAACTCAGAGGATTGAAAAGGTGGATTGTGAAGTAGGATTGAAATGATGGATCACAGATCGAATCAGGCAGGATTCACCATAAAGATCCAGTGGGAGAAGGTCACTGCGAAGCTCTGGTCGAGCATCACCAATAAATAGCGCGTAAGGGGCCTATTAACCGTACCAGATCTCCACGAATGATTGATTCAAATATCTATTTACATGAAGAAATATTCCCTATAAATGTGACTCTACTAACCGGATTTCTTTATCCTTTTTACCATGAATGTTTTCCAGTGAACTGGTTCATCGCGATCCACTTCTACTCTACAACACACACCGAGGACAAGGTTTCTATGAGAACTACTTCTTCACGATAGATTTTCATAAATTATCTTCACTAATGACCTCTGAAAACTCACTCAAAAAATTCTCTAAGTCTCGTGATGATGGATTATTAGGAGGATGCTAAGTAGGTTCTTGTTAATGCCGCCCGAAGGGAAGAAATATAGAACAACATCCTGATCAAGAAGTATGTTTGGAGCCACTCTGACCATGAATCATTGATGATGCTACCATTAGATGCTCAGAAGTACTATCCATTTTGAAAGAGGTTTTTGTTGTATGACTTTTTCTTGCGAGATGACATATTCATTCCAAAGGCATGATGAGACAAGCCATCCTATTGGTTTAGGGGCACACTAGGGAAACGTCAATGGTACTGATCTACTGACATCCATATCAGGATGGACTATACCCTTGTCACTACACACTACCTCTAAAATCATCTCAATAACATAAATCGGAAGGTGTTGGAGAAATAATTATCCCTACTGCAGTATAAAATGATCATTAAGGTAGGGGTTGGGAACCCAGATAAGGGGTGGAAAGATGGATGGGATCTATACCAGGGAAGAAACTTCATGGAGGAGTGGTCCTGGGCCTACTAGGTGTGTGCGTCTTGTGCAGAATTAAAAATAGCACTGAGGTGAGTAGGTTTGTATGAAGCAACATGGGCTTCTCAATTCCATGTCTCTCAACCAAAGGAAATCATAATGTATTTGCTAAGTCTGTGGTCCCTAGATACTAACACATTTCATATGCATCACAGGGAGGTTGGCATCAGCCTCTGGTACCTCTACCAAATCTCAGGAATCCTGATTCTAGGGGTCATTTGTGATAAGTTCCTCCCCGCTGAGAATTCTCGTGAGGATGTAGAACAAATTCTCCCCTGGAGAATGCATTGTTGAATATGGTGCCTAGAATGAACAACGACAAGTAGACAACCATGGATGTCACTTCAAGTAGTGTTTGGCTACTTTTTGAACTTTCCAGCACATAAACTACCAATGAGTTCCTGCACCTATCCAAGGGGATCTTAGAGAGGCAGAGACAGATCTTACTAGTGGATCCTGGAGGATAGCCAGTGGAAACTATGGGTATATAGTATCAAGGACAAGAAACATCCAATAGTCAATCCATCCAGATTCATCTCGGTGCTCATCTATGATTGGATGTTTTTAGTGAGATATATGCACATGGGGGTGCATTTGACCACATTCATCATGGCGGTGATGTTGGCCTCTAGTAAATACATCAATCTGGGGATCCCAGTGCCTGTGAAGTTGTAAAAGTTACTTCGGAACATCAGCCAGAGGAAGAGGTCATTGCACGTGTGTAGGTCATTCCATTTCTTGTATAGATGGGTCACAACATACATGGGAGGTTACGAATATCTCAATTTCATCTCTCCTCTTGAGCCAATCTTCCAACCAAAAATTATGAACATTGCGAGGAGTCTTCCACTAAAGCTAGGCCTAATAGTTGTGATGAACAAGATAGGTCAAGCAAACTAATTCATTTTCCATCCATCCCCTCTTCCAATGGGATAATTCACTAATGACGACACAAAAACCATAGAGAATCGATCATATCTGATATCCTTCAGCGGTGGAGTGATGGTGGCGTGGGTGGACTGTTAACCAATCTATGAGCCATATACCCCACATGGATTCGCAATACAGTTCAAATTAATGTAGAGGCTAACTCTGAAGGTGTATCTAGGGGTAAATCATGAGGACCACCCATGCATGATGAGGCAACTTTGGATAATGTTCACACATGATGATAGGAAGAAGTGGAATGAGCCGCCACCACCCACCACTGAATTTGGGATAATTCATGAGTATGCACAGAGCTGGGAAACTACTTATTCGGGTGAGACGCTAAAGCAACCAACAATCTGGTATAGTAAAGCAATGGTTCCTATGCCTCGAATTCAAAGTTGACTAGCCAGTAGGGGATGTTGTGAGGGCGGTTCTGACACATATCATGGTGATGATTACATGGAATCAAGGGCATAAAACCACAAACTAGCACCAATTGAAGGTGGAGAAGAAAGGGAGGCAGTAGTTCTAGACCTAGTGGTTCCAATCGGGAGGACCCGAGAGAGAGGGGAATCATTGAGGGGATTCCAAAAGACACCTCCTTGGGCTCCTGGGAAGAAATTATGTTGGGTGGTACTTCCCCATGATGTCATCTATCTGAAGGCCTGGAAAGGCCGGGACACCTACATATAGGTCCTTAACATCTATGACCTTTGGTAGAACTTGAACATGTATGGGATGGAGCTGGAGGAAATCATATTAAAAAAAGGTGGATTCAACACAACCCCAGTCATGGGGAGAAAATTCATGACTGAATTGGAGGAACTGGTGCACTCTTGAGGCACCACATGACCCATGACAAATCAAGTGAGGGTGCTGCTAAACATGACTCCCCCCTGATGTTGTTGACGGCTCAACTGGAAGATCACTTCCCCTTATCCACAAACTCAGTTGGATATTGGGGGAAGAGGTTAGTGAGGAGAACCCTCATAAGGATGATGAGAAAATATCTTCTAGGGGAGGTTCTCTGGAAGAAGGAAAAATCATGGCCTCATAGGAAACCTCTCTGGGTGGATTTGCTATAACTCTTGAAGTAAGCTCTAACTCATTCCCCATGTGCCATTATCTTCCTTACTAAAACTAGGATTCTCAACTAACATATACCTATGCAAGAGTATCTTATGAAGAGAGTTCCTATTGATAGGGACATAGGCATGTTGATGGGTGTGGAGGACCAAGCACCGAGACCCTCATCCAGAGAAATAATAGTTATAGAATCTAGAAGCACTGGGGAGGCATGGGTGGTCTCATCAGAATCCTTGTAACCCACCATCATATATAGGGGTCCACGCCCTGGCATTCTAGTGATAACTAGCTAGAGGCAAGAGCATGGGTAGCAATCACTCAACCATTGTAAGTTTCCTGCACCGTGGAGCTATAAATAGTGTTCT
Organism: Viscum album; assembly: GCA_963277665.1. NCBI lineage: Eukaryota > Viridiplantae > Streptophyta > Magnoliopsida > Santalales > Viscaceae > Viscum > Viscum album. The sequence goes on from OY728141.1 coordinate 1,937,755,009, forward strand.
CTTAATCAAAATGACTGATACATCCCTCATCTGAATAATTTTCAAAGCGAAGAGCATCCTACTGGGATGGATGGTCGGAGGACCCAAGGCCCCTTTCCTGAGAGGAATTTCGGTCCATATGGAAACAAGTACCCAATCTGTCTAGGACATGGTTCCTGATAATCAATCAATTGTGTTCGTAGGTGACACCACTGGTGGGGTAGAACCTGGAGTTGGGCGGGCCATCATCATTAAGATAGAATCAAGCGATGAGGACCAGCCAGATGACCTAGATCCCAACTCTTTAGATTCAATGATAGAAGATAATCTTTTTGTTAAGATCCTGGATGCATTTCCCGAGTATGAACCAGCTGATCTTGTGGAGCTGAACAAATCTGATTCTAACACGGCTGAGGATAGTCAAAAGATCTGACATAGAGCATGGAAACTATTTAAATGATTCCTCAAAAAGGTTCTAGAATATGAGTGGATAAGTTGTATGGGATAGATATACATTTGTCTATGTTATCTATGTGTTGGAGGGGTTGATGCACAAAATTTGCATATGTTGATATGAGAATACCTCGCTAAGAAGATGCAGGTAAGTATCCAGCACTTGGATACTACTTGGTGCCAAAATAAATTTGAGAACATTCAGAATCTCCAATATGTCAAGAAAGAGATCCAATGCCTCGATGAGTAGATGAGTGAGCATTTCACATCCATCATGAAGCAGACCGGGCTCATTGAATGACCAAAGGCCCAAATAGCATAAGCCCAAGAGTAGCTAGCACATGTGATCCATCAGGTGGAAGAACTCCAAGCTGAGCGGGATCAAATGGATATCAGGGCTAATGAGCTTCACTCTATGTATATTGAGTAGGATCAGGAGCTCAAGAGATGTCAAGAAACTCTATAAACTACATTTAGTAGGGTAGTGTAATTGAAACATTCCATTGAAGGAACAGATCTATGAGGGCTTTGTTTTAGCCAAACTCATGAAACATACTTTCTCTACTTACTTTCTTATTTAAACTGTGTGAATGAGTATATTATTACTTTCCTTGATTAATGCATCTTGATAATATTTGTGAAATAATTAATGATCAATCCCTAAGACCACATGGTTCATACTCAGTGAGAGAAACGAGGAATGACTAGATAATTATCCACTTTTTATATGAGAGCACCAACCAATCATCTAACACTTGGGGTCTGCTATTTTTTCACTAACCATCCAGAGTATTTGGGATGATAGGGGGGTTGTGATTGGAGAATAGGATCCCTGTAACAACCAACTTTCCTTTCCCAACATGCTCTGGTACACGAATGGGATAACACCAGGGGTGTTGGAATCAACCCTTATAAAGGGGATTGAAAAGTGTGAATCACGATACCTAAAATTTGGAACACATTGGTGGAAGCATCATGATATGGGACAACTGTTGACTGTATTCAAAACACAATACCTATACCACTAGGCTGAAATGGGGGAAAACAAACAAGGTCCAATCACTGACTGAATTCAAAAACATGGGGCCAAACTCGAAATGTCATCCTATGCCTTCCAAAACATTGTCCTAGAAAGGTAGGTGTGCCAAAGAGGCATGGGAATAGGTTGTTAGGGGGTTTCTTTAGACATAAAATAGGATGAGGATCCAAATAAGGGGCACCCAAATTGTGGAGGTGGAGTGATGAAATATTCAAAAGTATTCCAAAAATCTTGAAATTACACCACTATAACAAAAACGCATTATTTTGAGCATATTAGTCTGAAAAATGATCAAACCTATATTCTAGGGGGATCGACATCTCAGATTTTTGAATGACAGCTAAAGAGATGAGCAATGTGGTGGATGACCAGAACTGCAGGAGATAACCCCTCAAGTGAGGGCCTGGTATGATTTTCAGTTTCACGTCATTCAATTGTAGATGATTCATATTTAGTTTAATGTCATACGGTGAGGAAGATGCATGAAACAATTTTACGTCATGTGATCAAGGCATGTCATTCATTTTAACGTCACGTGATTAAGACGTTTCACATAGTTTAAGGTCATACCATTTGGACCCTATCCAATAGTTTAAAGTCATGTTGCACGGACTATTATGTCTATTACTATAACATTATCATGGAACAGAGGAGTTCAACCTAACACGAATGATTGAAAATACTATTTCGCACCATAAAAATACCAAGGAATATATAGGAAGGAGGCATACGTGATGCAAAACGTAATCAGGGACAAAGGGATTAGGAGGTTAGTGAAGCTATGGATGGTCCCGAGACAGAATGCTTGAGAATCACTACGTATCCCATAAAGATGGGAATCAAGTCGTACATAGTTCTGGAAACACATCTTAGTGAGAGACCAACACTTGCGGGGGAAATCCTCTCTAGCGAGGAAGAGGAAGCGTCCCATAATTACCATGGGGAATCTTGAACTTGTTCAAGGCAGGGTTGTAGTTTAATGTCATGCATTTAAGACATCAGTTCTTAGTTTAAGGTCATATAATTTGAACCATAGGGATCCTATTTTAAGGTTGTAGAGTTTGGACCATAGAGTTTGTGGCTAAGCCCATAGACAAAGCATTTGGGTGTCACTACTTAACCCATAATAAGGGGAATCAAGCCACACATAGTTGTCAAATCCCATGAAGTTTAACATCATGTGGTGAGGATTAAGGTGACTTGACATAAAAAAGGGGCAATAATGTTGCGAATGGACCCGATATCGATGATCAGGGTGTCACTATGTTTCCCACAAAGATGGGAATCAAGCCACGCATAGTTATTGGATAAAGAGCATGCATTTGATATTTCTTGTTTGTTATTTTATTATTGATGTGTTTTTTTTGGAGCAACCATCCCACAATGAAAAGTATGAGCATCACTATGGTAATCAAGCCTTGTGTAGATCTTGAAAAGTGGCATGGTGGTGACCAGTGCCAAATGTGATTCCATCTCAAGTAAGAACACTATAATGTTGTGCTGTTTTTCATCGTGTGGCTAGGATAATGATGTCACAGTTTAGGGTCGTATGATAGGACCAACCATTTAATTTTAAAATCATATGGTAAGGATGCAATAGTTTAACTTCATGGGGTAGAAAGAATCATAGTTTAACGACATATTTCTGGACATAAGAGATCTTATTTTAAGGTCATGTATATCAGACCATAAGGTTTCACAACTTTCTATGTGGGTATGACCCTACAAAAACTCCTAATCCCATGTGATCCATGCCCAGTGTGGGAAACACAGAGTGATGTTGGAATTTCCCTATCACATGAGAGTGCATAATAATGAAAAATAAATGTCAGGAGTGAAAATCACAACTCGTACAACATTCCTACTCAATGCATGTGGATTCATGAAGGAACAACACCAGGGGTGTTGGAGACTCATAAGAATAGAAGGTTAGGAAAATGTGAATCACTACATCTGATATTTGGGATGCAATGGGGGTGGCGTAACGATGAAGGATAATTGTTGAAAATATTTGAAATAAAGAAACCATATCATGTAACCTAGGATGGGAACAAAAAAATGAGGGTTGGCTGCTAACCATATTTGAAACGTGGGACCTATCTCGAAGTGTCTTTTGAAATCTTCTGGGATGTTGGCCTAGGATGGTAGGCGAGCCATTAGGCTGAGAATACATACTATTAGGGGGTCCCTTTATACATGAAAGATAACGGAGACACAAATAAAGGGACATTTGAAGTGTGGAGATGAGGACATAATGTATTCGCAGGTAGGACCAGATCCATTCTCAAGGGAGGTACATGGTGCGACCATTGTTGTAAACACAACATGAATGAGGACCAAATAGGCCTCAACCACACTAGGTACACATGGGAAGAACCTATACTAAGAATCTAAAAAGATGAAAGGATTTGTGTATAGACTATATACGAAAGGTTTTGGTGTTCCTATGCATCCCATAAGGATGGGGATCAAGCCATATGTAGTTCTTGGCAATGGAATGGAAAATGTACAATACCAAAAAGGGTTATATCCTCTCAAATGAGGAAAATAATGGTTGTTATGCAGTTCACCATCGTTCAAACTAGGACACTAGAAATCTTAGTTTAAGGTCATAGAGTTCAGACCATAAGGTGTAGATATGTGCAGTGTGGCACCATAAGGCAGCCTAATGCGAGTGAGGACTAAGGAGATCTCACCACACCACACATTTCTGAGGATAAAATCTAGACCAAGAAAGGGGTGAAAAGGGTCATGATCCTATGGATGAACTTGGGGACAAAATGTATGGGCATCACTATTTATCCCATAAATATGGGAATCAATCCACATGTAGTTCTTGAAGATGGTATGGAAGATAGCCAATGCCAAAGGGACAATGTTTTATTTAGTGAAGACATTGTATTGTTATTTAGTTTACCATCATACATCCTGGATAAATAATTCCAAGTTTAATTTCATACGATAAGGATGAGGGTTATTATGTAGTTTATCATCATGCAATAAGGATACTGGAGATCTTAGTTTATGGTCATAGAGCTCGGACCATAATGTGAGCCTTCCAAAGAGGGAGTGTGTAGTGCGGAATCATGAGGCAACCTGAAATGAATAAGGACCAAATAAATCCACACCACACCACACATTCCTAAGGGAACATGCATAAAGTTTAAATTCATTATGCTTGGACTCATGTAGAACGTAACCTCCCAGTTTAATGTCATAGATTTAGGAGTGTATGGATGAGATCTACAAAGTGGAAATGTGTAACGTGGTGTAATAAATCCACTCGACATGAATGGGGGTAGCAGAGAGTCCTGCATGAAAAATTTCCAAGAGAATACACACACAGTTTAAATTCATGATGCCTAGACTTTGGGACCTAAACTCCTAGTTTAAGGTCATAGATTTCAGATCGTAGGATGGTATGATTCTTCCATGTAGGTATAAAACTTACCAAGACCCCTAAGACCATGTGATCCATTCTCAATGTGGGAAATAAGGGGCAGAAAAGATCTCTACGACACATGGAAGAACATTATAGGGGAGCAGAGGTGTAGAGCCAAGGATGAACCAACGATGCTAGTCCGCCTGCTCAACACGTAAAGGTTCAAAGAGGGATAACACTAAGAGTGTTGAAGTTCTATATGGACATAAGAATGTGGAAAAGGATGTGAATCACAACACCTAATATTTGGGACACAATGGGGTTGGTATAATGATGGAGGATAACTGATGACCATATTCAAGACACAATATCCATATTGTGTAACCTGGGATGGGAACAAACACCTGAGGTTCAGACACTGACCGTATTCAAAATGCAGAACCTGTCTTAAAATTTTGTTCGAAATCTTCCAGTATGTTGGCCCAGGATGGTAGGTGAGCCATGAGGCCAAGAATCTGTACCATTGGGGGGTCCCTTCAGACATGAAAGATGATGGAGACTCAAATAAAAGGACATATGAGACATGGATATGGAATTATAGATTATCCATGTATAATCCAACACTCTATGTATCACACCACAACATACCCAAGAACGTTAATGGGGCATAACAGAGGTCAATGGATTCAATTAAGGGTAGATAACTCGAAAGGATGAGTGGAAGAAAGAGACAAAATGAGTTGATGAACTTGGGGCTAGACCCGAAGAAAAAAATGTTTGGTCATTCCTACGTATCCCATAAGGATGGGAATCAATCCATATGTAGTTCTTGAAGTTTCATTCAGTTTAACATCATGTGGTAAGAAAATTGGTAATGTAATGATATTATAAAGGGTATGTGCATGGTGTGGTAAAATAAATCCAATGAGAATGAGGGCCGTAGAGATCTACACCACACCACATTCTCCCAAGAGATAATTGAGGCCAAGGGGATGAAATGATGGAAGAACTTGGGAAACCTGGGGCTGGACCTAATGAAAAAATGTTTGGGAATTTATATATATCCTGAGAAGGTAGGAATAAATCTAAACATAGTTCTTTAATGCCGTGCAATTTAACATCATGTGGTAAGGATGAAGGAACAATTTAACATCATGTGGGATGGGGTAGTTTTGGTGTCATGGAGGACAAAGGGGTACTTTCCTTTTAAGATCATGCATAAAGGACCATGAATGCCATGTATTTTAATGTCTTGCAAGTAGGGAACAATAGTTTAACATCATGTGGGATAAAAGAGATCTTAGTTTAAGGCCATAGAACTAGAACCATAAGGTGAGGCCAAAAGGGCTGGAAAGGTTGAGGAACCTATCCTTGGACCCAAAGACAAGATGTCTAGGCATTACTATGTGTCCCATAAGGATGGGAATCAATCCAAACATAGTTCTTGAATGTCATTCAGTTTAACATCATATGGTAAGGATGAAGTAAATGGAAATCTCTAAGAGAGGCACATGGCGTGGCTGCTGTAAACCCAACATGAATGAGGACCAAAGAGGTATCATATCATGCTATGTGCTCCTGGGAAAGAACTTAGGCCAAGGGGCCAAAGGTATGAAGGATCCTGGGAAACTTGGGGCTAGTCCTGAAGACAAAATATCTGGGAATTCTTACATATCCCATAGGAATAGGAATCAATCCATACATAGTTATTGATGTTTTGTGTAGTTTAACATCATGTGGTAAGGAAATTATAAACTTTGTGTAATTTAACATCTTATTGGATGTGAAAAAAGGTTCTTCCAGTTTAACTTCACGTAGGACACAGTTGTAGTTTAATGTCATGTAGGATGAAATAGGTCTTAGTTTAAGGTCATAGATCTTGGACCATAAAGGAATATGTTTTTAGTTTGTAGTTTATAGTCATACTAGATGAAAACTCACTCATTTGAAGTACTGCTTTAGTAACTTGGAATTGGTGGGAAGAGTGATTTGGTTTCCATCCATGGTGATAAAAGAGTATGTACCATTGGGGTAAAACTTGTGAATGATGTAAGGTCCTTCCCATTTGGACTCTAACTTTGGTGGCTTCCTGTCAGGTATCATGGGTGTTCTTAGGGACAATACTATTTCACCCTGAAGGAAAGAGTAGAGGTGAAATTCCTTATTGAAAGATCTAGCTATCTTGTTCTGGTGCCTCTCTAATCTGTGCAAGGCCCAAAGAACATTCTCATCAAGGGATTCCAGTTCATCCAGATGGACTTCTGTTACCCTTTCTGATTTATTCTAATCATAGAAAACTGTATGGAGTGATAACAATTCAATCTCGATGGGTAGGACTGATTATGTTTCGTACACCACGGAATATGGGGTCACCTGGGTGGAATTTTGAGCTATTGTCTGGTAAGACTAGAGAGCATTGGAGAGATTATTCAGCCAACTCTTCTTGTTCTGACCAACCATATTTTGAAAAATGTTATAGAGGGTCTTATTGAATGCCTCGATATGTCCATTTTCCTATTCATGGTAGCGAGAAGTATGGTTAGACCAAATTTTATACCTAGCATATAATTTATTCAGTTAAAATACTTGAAAATTGGTGTTTTTATTGATGAGGATGGTGTGAGGGACTCTGAATCGATTTATGATGTTAGAGATCATGAAATAAATGATATAATGGGCCTTGAATTCATTGAATTGAATCACTTATGCCCACTTGGAGAAGAAATCCGTGGTGGTCAGAATGAAATTTCACTAGAGAGCTATTGCTAGTGGATATGGTCCCATGACATTGAGTCCCCATACCACAAAGGGACAAGAGTACTTGGTAGTATAGAGGCGCTCTGGTGGTCTATGAACAAAATTGGCATGTATCTAACATGTGTGGAACCTCTTGGTGAACTCGATATAGCCATGAACCATGGTGGGCCATAAGTAGCCCAACCTTCAGATCTGGTGGGAGAGTTTTGACCCAAACTGATGAGTTCCATAGAAACCATCATGGACTTCCCACATAACCTAGGGAATCTCATATCCTTGAATACAATATAGGAGAACTCCATCAAACCCATGTTTTTAGAGGACCTGTTCAAGGCCAAGACCACTCTGGAGGGTGAATTTAATTGAATGTTGAAATATTCTCTCACATTTGGCTCTGTCTATCAGAATATTTTCATGTTGTAGGTACTCAAAAAAATGATTTGTCCGATTAGGGGTATCCTTTACTGTGGTAGGGGATCTGGAGGTCCTAGTGTGGAAGCACCAATGGTAATATGGCTTACCTTCTAAATATCATTATCATCCAAAGTGACAGGAGTGATGACACATAGATACACCACACGGATAATCAAATATTCTTGGTCAGGATCTACGATAGATGTGGCAAGGCTGGACAAGGCATCGACTCGACCATTTTGTGATTGAGGAACATGAGTGATTTCTATCCAAGAAGGGAACCAAGCCATCAAATGGTGAGTGCTCTCTAACAGGGGCATGCATTTTGGATTCCTAACAACATAGTCACCATTGATTTTCTTGATGACCAGCTCAGAGTCCCCCTTCACATGTAGGTGGGGAACATCAGTCTCGAGGTCCAACTCGAGACTAGTGATCAGAGCCTGATACTTCACCTCATTTTTTGTGCAACCTTCTGACAACAAGAATGAATAGGGTAAAACAACATGTGTGGACATGATGAATATAATACCCAAACCTACTCTGTTGAGTATGGGATCATTGAGTCTTCTTTCAATAGGGATTAATGAGGCACCGTTGAAGTGCATCTGACAACATGGAATGGATTGATCCACTGAGAATATGGCCTCATCTGTAAAGTTAAGATCTAGAGATTGCTCTGCGAGGGATGAATGAGTAGCCAGGAAGTATGCCAGTTCCTGACCCTTGATAGATTTTTATGAGATGAACCTAATGTAGAACTATTGAAGGATTAATGGACACTGAGATAGATAGACCATTAACATGAGGAAGTTCATAATATACTTCAGTGGATCCACACAGGACACAAGCTATATCTCATGATGCTGTAGATAATGTCGCAACTTCTGCACTGCAAAAACTAGCATGATGCATCTCTTCTTGATAGATGTGTATCTGGTATCGGGGTCTAGGAGCATGAAGTTGAGATAGTACAAACTGTTCTCTATCCCTTCATTATTCTTCTGGGAGAGAAGGGTGATGAGGGATCATTCCAGGGTGGTCACATAGAGGACCGGTGACTTTTCAAAGATGGGTGGAATCAGAACTAGAGGCTATAAAAGATATTTATTGATCTCCTCAAAAGTGTTCTGGAACTCTTCATCCCAATTATAGACAACACATTTCTTCATGAGTTGATAAAAGGCTTACACTTTTCATCCAAATTTGCAATGAATCAACTTATGTAGGCTAAGTGGTCTTGAAAACCTTAGAGCTCTCAAAGGTTGCTTAGAGGGTGAATCTGACTGATAACATTGATCTTCTTTGGATTGATCTTGATGCCTATGTATCTAATGAAAAATCTAAGGAACTTTCTAGAGGTAAACCTGAAGGCATGTTTCATGGGTTGCATCTTCAGATGGTGGGGTCAGAGAAAGCCAAACACTTTATCAAGATCTTTGAGATGGTTCTAATGCTGGAAGGATTTGACTACAAAATCATCCACATAGCATTCCAAAAACTTCCTAAGTATTGTATTAAATATATGGTGCATAACACGCTGATAAGTAGATCCTTCATTATTCAGACTGAAACACATTACCTGATAGTAGAAGGTTCCCCGTGGAACCCTAAAAGTGGTGGATTCTTTATCTTGAAGGTCCATATATATTTGATTATATATGGAATATCCATCCATGGAGGATAGGGATTGGAATCCAATAGTGTAATTGATCAATAACTCCATCATAGGAAGGGGAAAATCATCCTTTAGACAATGACGGTTCAGATCCTAGAAGTCGATGCAGACTCTGATCTGTCTATTCTTCTTCCTAACATGAATGATATTGGCCAACCATATGGGGTATTGAACTTCCTTGATGAAGTTGGATTTGATGATCTTATCAACTTTGGCCTCGAACATAGCACCATGATAGGGGTTCATATTTCTAGGAGGTTGTTTGAACACGCAATGGCTTACTGGGAGACCAAGATGGTGGAAGGTGACCTGAGAATCTAGTCCTGGAATCTTTCCATAACTCTAAGAAAATACATCATGATTATGCTTTAGAAAATTCACATACTATTATTGTTCCCCAGCAAGAATATTTTTGTAGATTAGTGTTGGTCTTGGGTCTACCTCGGTATTGAGATTCACCTGTACCAACTCATTGAAGGTGGTGGATATGCCTTCTTCAAACATGGGAGGAGCGTCTTCCAAATCCTCTTCATTATCCAAGGTGAGAGTATCATCAGTAGGAATCAATTATTATGAGTTATCTGATCCTGGAGGAATACTGGTATTGGCTTGAGTGGTGGTGGAATATTCATTAGGATACCCCTTCACTACTGGTACCATGGTGATGAAAGCTGTTGACCCAATTCTATCAGGCCTTCGACCCCAAGGGCCACACTTGATAATATCAAAGTAATAGTGGCATGTCGGATTGAGTTGGTTCAACCCAGCCTGAAAAATAAGAAATTATGCCATATTTTTGTTACCATGGGGATAATGTCCCGATACCTTACAGGGGTAAGGGTATCTAGAATCACTCGATCTTGATTCGCGTAGGAGTATGATGTGATCTTCTAGAATTCCTTATACCTGAGAACAAACCTCCCCCTTTTCTCAAAGACAATGAAGTAGTTTCCCAAGTCTGTGGTAGTGGACTCCAACTGGTGAATCAGGAGGATGAAAGCATCATCCAAGTTTGTCCATGGGTCAGTCATAGTGATAGTGTGCTCAAATTCATTGGCCTGAATAGTTTTTTCCTTATTCTTGTAATAGTCGACATCTAGGTAGTTGGATTCTCAAGAGACAAAGGAATATGCATCACCTTGTAGCATGACCACTCAAAAATTAAGGAAGTACTTGAGGTAGTTGTGATATGAGGAGGGAACTACTGCATGTAGATGGATCCATATCCTACCCATCAATGCATTGTAGGCATTGTCCTGTGAGATGACTATAAATTCAGTTCTAGAAATCAGGCCACCAAATTGGGTCTTCAGGTGGATCTTTTCACATGACCTCTATTCGGTCCTGTCATAACCTTGAATTTTTAGGCTAGAGGGACTCATGATCTGCTTCAGTCAATCCTAGCTTGTAGAGTGTCCTGGTCAGGATGATATTGATCCCAAAACCTATGTTGACAAGACAACGGTGGACTTCCACACCATTGAACTAGCCAGTGATGTACAATGGGTGAATGTGAACTTGTATGAGAGAACCTTCACCTTCCCTTGAGAATGAGATGATGGATTGAAATTATGCTCACTCATCTTTTTCAACATGAAAGACATCTATGGCCACTATCTATTTTTCAAACTAGAGGGGGATTTTTAAATCTTTTGTGAGGGATTCACACATATCTTCTGATAGGTGGAGAGCCTCGAGGATTGAGAGCTTAAAAGGAATGCTGGCGAGGTGCTTAATCACATCATAATTCCTTTCTAGGCGCACATTTTTTCTAGCAAGAGGCTGCTCTATGGTAGGAGGTATGATGGGCACTGCAGATCGAATGGTAGATTCTGGATGGTGTTGGGGCTATCTCACTAATTTCTAGCTGAACCATGTAAAAATACCATCAGATGAATATCAGATGGCTGAGTTCCAGCCACAACTGAGCACAACTGGGTATTACACAGTCACGGTGGCTCTACCTGATCGAGTAGCATGAATGGTGGTGGGAGAAAACCCGATGAGATAGGATGAGAGGGTGACACATGTTGATCACTATTTCAGTGGGAACAAAGTTATCAAAATATGGATAAGGAAAGAATTTTGGTCTAAAAGAGTTTATAAAGTTTGTTAGAATCTTGTTATATCTAACAAATTCGAGGTTGTATATTGTATATATTATTACTTTGTGTGCCAGGTATCACAATGCTATAAAATAATATCATATTATGGTAGGAAAAAATAATTCTTAGATATATTAAAAGCACAACTAATTTTGGGTTGAAATATAGTAGCATAATAAATATTGATCTATTTGGTTATACAGATGTATATTGGGTAGATTGTTTTGATGATATAATATCCACATCTGGTAGAGCTTTCTTCTTGGCATAAAGATGCATGATTTGACATAAAAATATGTAAAATTAAGTAACTCTCAACAATATAGAAGCTAAGTATGTAGTTTCCACTCAAGTTTCAACAAAACTTATGTGGATGAAGACATAGTTGGAAGATTTGTTAGTTGATTTAATGTTTCCCCTTCTCTTGAATTGTGATAATTAAAGTTATATAAATATTACTAATAATCTTATGTAACATTATCATTCCAAGAACATTGATATAAAATATAACTTCATCAAAGATCATGTTCAAAGGAATGAACTAGAGTTGGAGTTTATTCCTATAACAAAGCAAGTTGTTAATATCTTCACTAAACCATTTCCAAAGGAAACATTTCTTAAACTGAGGTTGATAATGGGTGTTAAACCTAACTCTATTCAAGGATATGGTATGTAAACCTATCCCCTATCTCATTTTGTCTTTGGATAGAGTTTCTAAAGGGGGATAAAATTAGTAACATAAATCTATCCATTGGTATGTGCTTAACTTTTTTAGGAAGAGCATTGATAGAGCTAATATTTTACACATTTTTTGTATGAATTTTAATTTTTTTAACCTTCCAAAATTATCAATTTGAGCTTATATGGATCAATTTTGGATTTATGATGTGTTTTGAGAAAAATAGTAAAAATTTCTTAATTCTGGATTTTTGACATATTTTTACATCAAGGGTATTTTAGTCCTTTATTGAAAAATATAATTCCAAATTGAGAGATTATTTTTTAAAATCCTTTTTTATTTCCTTCAACTTTGTCTTCTGGACCATGGAATGATTCATGCATCTAGAGGCCTTACAAAATCAATGAATTTTAAGAATTGTTCGGGCGGATATCATGGATCCCACCACCGTAACGGAAGTAAAACTCAGTCTAAACACATAAAATTGAGGTTATTAAACCTATAATAGAAAAAGGATACATAGGTACGTTTCCAAAATTAATTTTAGGGAGTTTTGAAGTCATTAAGGTTTCAATTGGATGTTATACGTTTGGAGGAAGATTCCTAGAACCTTCATCCATAAAAATAAACACCGGATAAAAAATTCAAAACTCCTGAATCCTATAGCCAAATGAGATGATATTTTTGATATGATACTTAAAAGACAATTAGGAATAATTTTCATGAAGGGTAACATGCATTAATTTTCCATTTAATGGGTCTAAAAAGTTTCAACTTTCAGAGTACATAAATCCACCTATAAAAGGAGAAGAGATCCTACCTCTCAAATCATTCCTTCCCATACCCACACCATCCAGGGCACCAAGGAGAGGATTCCAAGGGCCATTTAAGAGTTTTAATTTATTTCTTTTCCTTTTATTTTAGTTTTCATTTCCATTGTAACACATGCTTATTTTCAATTAAAGTTTTCCACCTTTCTTCTTCCACCCTTTTTATCTTCCAATCTCAATCTAATTTCTCTCTCCCATATTCCACTATGATCTCTTTTCACTTCGCAACGACAAGTGACTAACCTATGGCTTGGCCTTGGGGGATATTTCACAATTTTCTTCATTATTGCGCTTCAATTAAAAATGTTTTAAATATATTTGTGGTGGATGCGAGGGTATTGCATGGGTGCGGCGGTCGTCCACCACAACATTATTTTCAATTCCATTTTTTCCTTAATTAATAATTTCCCTCTCTTATCTTAGGAAATAACTTCTTACGGTAGATTTTGGGTTTCTATAAGGTATGAAACAACATATGGTGGAGCCGAATCTTATAGTAATAACATTCTTGGTTGAGGTCTTACCCTACTTGACTACTGGAGGAGGTGTGGTTTGGTGTGCCAGATGCATGCTAAAATCACAAATTTAATAAATCAATGGAGAGTAAATCATTAAATAGGTTTCAATAAATGAATTATCAAATTGAATTTAAATAAAAAATAAATAATGAATGAACTCGTGTTATCAAACCCTGGACCAAGACCTTTCTTTCTAATATTCATTTCATTTGTATCAACATTTAGATTTCAATTCTTAATTGAATTATTTTAATTACATGCTTTAAAAAACCACAAAAACCACTGTTTTCAGTAAATAACATAAAAAACAAAAAGAATTATATTAGGTAAATTAGAATTAGTGATTGAACCAACTGTGATGCTCCTCAAGTGAGATGACCCTGGTCAGCCTCTGTGCTGCACTAGGAAAACTTAGAAATTTGCTTTTTCTATGCCTCACGATAGGCATGCATCAAAACCAATACCGTTACTAGAGAGATAAGTAGTTATTTCGATCAATTTTTTAAAATTCAAAAATTTTTAGATTTTTTTATTTATTTTCTTTATAATAAAATCTAAAAAAAATTCTTTTTCCATGATGTATTCAAACTCAAATTTTATGCATGGGAAGATTACTCATAGGTGCAATATCAAGAACCAGAAGGGGATTATAGAGATCTAAATGACTAGGTGGATAGGATGAGAAATACTATGGATTATTTGGGGAGGAAAATGGAAAGATAATTTGACTATTTTCATGAATTAATAGAGAAACCTGACCCTAAACCATAAAAAGAACCTGAGATAGTGGTGGAATAAATTTTACAACTAATCATTGAAGAATCATATGAGGGAAATGTGGAGGTACCTGAAGACTCATTCATGTGGTGGTTCAATTCCAAGAAAATACACCCACCATCATATTTTGGGTAAAAGTTGGTACTACCCACTAGAGGCAGTAAAAATTCAAGTCTTACATGGGGGATCATACCAAGATTTATCCTTTAATTTATTTTTTGTACTTTTATTTTCAATATTAGGAATTTAGATTTCAAATTTAGTATCAAGAATTAGTTCAACATCCCAACCCCTCCAACTATATTTTTGAGCTTAAATGACATGATCCTTATGCTTAATTGAGTTGTTTTATTTTGTAGGTTCATGATGGCAGAAGTAATACTCAATTGGTGGAAGGTAATCGAAGATTTATTTCAAAAGGGAGTTTAATTTTAATTTTTAAAATTTTAAAATCCTTGAATTTTTTTGTCCAAAACATATTTTGAGCTTTAATAATAAGAATTGCATTCCCAAAATTGAATTATTTCTTTAATTGACATATCTAGGAGACATGAGTTTCATAGGAATCCTGTGATGTCATGTTTTAGATTTCAATGTTAATGAGATTGAATGAGTAAAATGGAAAATTTAATATTTAAATTGAAGCATGGATATTGAAATGATGACTCATGATTTGAGGGAATTGATTTATTCATGTAAATGAAATTTCTTTACCATTTTTCATGATTTGAATTTCTGAAATTTATGTAAATTAATTTCTTATTATTGATCATGCCTTGAGTGATTGTCCAAATATCATATGACTCATTCCCGAGAGGATTTCTAGACCAAGTAATTCCTATTTATTCTTGACCATATTTCTTAAGTGATCTTGGGACATGTCATCTGCCAGAACTTTTATTTTAACTTGTCAAAGCTATGACTGTACAAAAACACATTTAAAATGATTGAGACATCTTTTGAAAATCCTTTATCCTTAAATAACACCTTTACCTCAATCCTTATTTTAGACCATAGAGACCATGAATGACCTTTATAAGGATGAGCCATGTTTCAAGCCATTTTTATCCATTCCCAACCTACTCTTGGTATTTGCATTATATTTTAAAGATGAAGTGTGGGGGTGAAGGGAATCATGGTGGAAGGGATGTTATACATTGTAAAGAAAAAGTATGGGGTGTGATATTGTGGAATTGTAAAAGGTTATGCAATCATTCATTGTACTTCATTTTTTTCTCCTCTTGAATTAAAAAAGAAAAAAATGACAAAAAGAACCAAAAAAAGAGAGAAAATGGGTTGTGATTTGGGAGAACAAAAAATCACCATTTTCCAGACTGATGATATTCTGATTGTATGTGGTTAGGTGATGAATTTGAGGTTTTATCTAATCATAACTTAAAAAAAAGTAAAATAGTAAAAAAAATATTCAAGAGGTTGCACAAATTATTCATTATTTTTACTTGATCATAACCTTTACTTTAAGTTTTTGGGAAGTGGGTGTTTCTACTTTGAAGGGGAGAATTTCATTAAACTTTTAATTTTGATATCATGAACTGTAATTAAGAGATAAAAATTCTCCTTAATACTTAATTTTTAAAGCATAAAATCCTACCAAACTTAAGCCTCAGAGTCATTTGAACCTTTTTTGAAAGTGCTCATGATTTTATGTGGCTTTTGTCTTTACAAAGTGGAGAAAGTAATTATTTTACAAGATTATGGATAAGGAGAATGTTCTCATGATATGAGCATAAATATAGTTTATTTGTATCATGAGAGATGAGAGGAAAGATTAAAAGGTGATGTAAATCAAAATTTGACTTGTTTAATAATAATGAATTAATGAGCTTGAATTAATGAAAGGAGAAGTTTCATCATTATTCAAAAGGGGGAAGTAAAATGCGTGATTTGATTATTTCTTCAAAAAATGGGAAATTAAATTTATATTTTCTATGGATTTTTGAATGTTTGATTTGAAATTGAAAATTGTTAAATTTTATTAATTTGGAATTTGAATATTGGTAACATTGGTGTCCTCTGAATTCCATGTTGAGATTTTATGCTTGAGGACAAGCATGATTTAAGTGTGGGGAAATTAATAGAGATAATATTTTAAACTTTTTTTGTATGAATTTTAAATTTTTTAATATTAAAAAATTATCAATTTGAGCTTATATGGATCAATTTTTGATTTATGATGTGTTTTGAGAAAAATGGTGAAAAGTGCTTAATTCTGGATTTTTGATAGATTTTTACATCAAGGGTATTTTAGTTCTTTATTGAAAAATATAATTCCAAATTGAGAGATTATTTTTTTTGTTAAAATATTTATTTTATTTTCTTCAACTTTTTCTTCTAGACCAGGGGATTATTCAAGCATCTAGAGGCCTTAAAAATCAATGAAGTTGAAGAATTTTCCAGACGGACACCGTGAACCCCGCCATCGTAACAGAAGAAAAACTCGGTCTAAACACCCCAATTGAGGTGATTCCACCTGTAATGAAATAAGGATACATATTATCTTTTATAAAATTAATTTTAGGGAGTTTTTAAGTCATTAAGGTTGTTATTGGATGTTATATGTTTTGAGGAAGCTTCATGGAAGCTTCATCCATAAAAAGTAACACTCAATAAAAAATTCATAATTAATGAATTCGGTGGATAAATGAGCTGAAATTTTGAGAGGAGTTGCACCAGAAAATGGGAACGAACTTTCATGAAGGGAACCATGTGTGAATTTTTCATTTAATGGGTCTAAAAAGCATAAAATTTTGGAGTACATAAATCTTCCTATAAAAGGAAAGAATCTCCTACCTCTCAGATCATTCCTTCCCATCCTCACACCATATAGGGAACCAAGGAGAGGAGGCCAAGGGCCATTTAGAAATTTTAATTTATTTATTTTCCTTTTATTTTAGTTTTCATTTCCATTGTAACACATGTTTATTTTCAATTAAAGTGTTCCACCTTTCTTCTTCCACCCCTTTTCTCTTCCAATCTCAATCTAATTTTTCTCTACCATCTTCCACTGTGATCTCTTTTAACTTCACAATGGCAAGTGACTAACATATGGCTTGGCCTTGGGGGAGGTTTCATGGTGTTCTTTATTATTGCGCTTCAATTAAAAACTTTTTAAATATATTTTTGGTGGATGTGAGGGTATTTCATGGGTGCGATGGTCATCCACCACAATATTATTTTCAATTCCATTTCTTTTCCTTGATTAATCATTTTACCTCTATTATATTAGGTAAACTATTTATACAGTGGAGTTTGGGTTTCTATAAGGGATGAAATGACATACGGTAGAGCCAGTTCTTGTAGTAATAACATTCTTGGTTGAGGTGTTACCCTACTTGACTATTGGAGGAGGTGTGGTTTGGCGTGCCGAACGCATGCTAAAATCACACACTCAATAAATAAATGGAGAGTAATACATTAATGAGGTTTCACTAAATGAATTATCAAATTTAATTTAAACAAAAAATAAATAATGAATGAAATCATGTTATAAAACCTTGGACCAAAACCTTTCTTTCTAATCTGCATTTCGTTTGCATTAGTATTTAGATTTCAATTATGCATTGCATTATTTTAATTACATGTTTTCAAAACCCCCCAAAACCATTGTTTTCAATAAATAATATAAAAAAAAAATAATTAGAATAGGTGAATTGGAATTACTGATTGAACCAACACTACCACAAAAACAGTTTTTCACAGCGCCCCCCTTTATCAGCGCTTGTTTAGTAGCGCTGATAAAAGGGGGCCTTTATCAGCGCTTTTTTTAGCGCTGATAAAGGGTCGGATTCATTTTTTTAAAAAAATATATTAATATATTAATATATAAATATAGTTATATTATTATATAAATATAATATATAATTTTTAAATATATTTTAGATAAGTATAAATGTACATTTACACTTATTATACTTAATATATAATATATTTAGTGAACATGACTTCTTAAAAAATTAAAAAAATACTTTTAATTAATAATTTGATAATCATTATGGAGTAATAGTCATTTAATAACAATTTGTGGACTAAAAAAATTAAAAAAAATTAAAAAAAGATCCAAAATATGTTGAAAACGCAACTCAAACTTCAAACGGCCATAACTTTTGATCCGGGTGTCCGTTTGAGCTCTACCACATATCAAATCGAATCCTGCGATGGGATCTATGTCATTATAATTAAGGGGAGCCCCGGTCAAGCATTTTTCGAGGCCAAAAGAGGCCCATAAGGCCTCCAAAACTGAGTTTTTTGTCGGGGTACCCAGATTTTTTAACATTTTGTGGATTTTCAAACTCGTTTAAGGGGGTATTATTGGATTTTCTTGGTGGGGACTGAATTTATTCCAAAGTATTACATTCATATTGATATTATGTCTTTGAAATTTCATCCTTTTTTATAATGAACTGCTATTTATAATCAAATATATAACTATATGTACATATTTTTTATATATTCACACCTAAAAATTAAATTTTTTAAATAAATAATTAAACATATTTACATATAAAATATATTAGCTTTATCTAAATAATAACTAATATCCATTTTATTTAAAATACCAATATATGAATATTTATATACCTATATATTAATCTAACTATATATATATATATTAATCTAACTATATATATATATTAATCTAACTATATATATATTAATCTAATAAATATATATATATTAATATAACTACATATATATATATTAGTATTACTATATATATATATATATTAATATCACCATAAATATATATATTAATATCACTATATATATATTAATATAACTATATAAATATATATTCATATAACTATATATATGTTAATATAACTATATATATGTTAATATAACTATATATATGTTAATATAACTATATATATGTTAATATAACTATATATATATATATTAATATAAATATATATTACTATACGAATAAATATAACTAAATATATATATATAGATATAGATATATATTAATACCACTATATATATATATATTAATATTACTATATATATTATAATATAACTATATATATATATTATAATATAACTATATATATATATTAATATAAATATATATTACTATACGAATAAATATAACTAAATATATATATATATATATATATATATATAGATATCATGAATTGGAAAGAAAATCAAAATAGAGTAGTGGTAAGGGCTTAGGCGCGCATGAGGGAGGTCTCGAGTTCAAATCCTGGTGGAGGCAGGGGTGCGCGCGCATGAGGAATATTGGAGCAAGCGCTGTTAAAGGGTGGAGGGGGGTGCGTGGGGTGTTGTATAGGGGCCGAAAAGCGCTGTAAAAGGGGGGGTTCAAGCGCTATAAAAGCCCCCCCGATTGGCAGTATTTTTTAATTTTTTTTATTTTTTTTTAATTTTTTTAACTTTTATCAACGCTAAAACGAAAGCGCTGATAAAGGAAGCGCTGATATAGGACCCCTTTATCAGTGCTAAAAAAAGCGCTGATAAAGGGGTACTTTTATCAGCGCTTTTTTTCAGCGCTGATAAAAGACCCCTTTTATCAGCGCTTTTTTTTAGCGCTGATAAAGGGGTCCTATATCAGCGCTTTTCGTAGCGCTGATAAAGGGGACCCCCCTTTATCTACGCTGGCTTTATCAGAGCTTTTCTAGCGCTGATAAAGGCCATTTTTAGCGCTGATAAAGGCCGTGTTTGTAGTAGTGCAACTACGATGCTCCTCAAGTGAGACGAACCTGGTCAGTATCTATGCTGCACTAGTAAAAATTAGAAATTTTCTTTTGTCATGCCCTATAACAGGCATGCGTCAAAACTGGCACTATTTCCAGGGATCTAGGTTGTTATTTAGATCACCTTTTCAAAATTCACATTTTTGTAAATATTTTTTCCTTGTTTTCTTTATAAAAAAATCGAAAAAATAATTATTTTTTCTATGATGTATTCAAACACAAATTTTTATGCATGGGAAGATTACTCACATGTGCAATATCAAGAACCAGAAATGGATTATAGAGATATAAATGACCAGGTGGATAGGATGAGCAATACTATGGATGATTTGGGGAGGAAAATGGAAAGATAATTTTACCATGTTCATGCATTAATAGAGCAACCTGACCCTGAACCATAAAAATAACCTGAGGTAGTGGTGGAAGAAATTTCACAAATCATCATTGAAGAATCATAGGAGGAAAATGTAGAGGTACATGAATATTCATTCATCCTCACTCAACCAATTATACTCAAGATATATGAAAAGTAAGAAGACTTTCCTACTAAGCCAAATGTGGGAGATGAACAAGAATTGGATAAATTCTGGAATAAATATGAGGAACTTCTTGATCTCCCCAAGCCTTGTAAAGAAGAAGAGCGAACACCACTGAAAGAAGATACCAACCAAGTGGTGGAATTTGAAGTCAAGATAAAGGATCCTGACTACCTACCTCCATCCAGTGATAATAAACTCCAAGAGGCACTCTCTACCAAAGAAAAGATTCAAGCTGAACCAAATCAGGGATATGATACAATCTTGAACTCACACTCTTTTAATTTTATTGAATCTGATTTGATAACAACTCCCAACTATTTTGAATTTTTATAATTTTCAGAGTCTTATTATGCTTTTGAGGACGATATAGAAAAAGATGCACCTGTTGAGGAATAATTGGAGCTCCTTGAAGACATTGATCATTTACTGGAGGAGCCCCATCATGAAGAGATCCAGGTTGCTGAGCCTGAGAAAATCAGACAAGTGGTTAAAGCCCCCATGAATCCAATACTGGAAGATAAGATGGTTACACAAGTAGCAACAAAATAAGATGAGATTCCATAATTTATATTACCCCCTCCATGCAAGTTATACCACATTGAAAAAGGGACAAATCTGCTGTACTCTATCCATGGAGTCCTCCTTAATAATAACACAGATATAGATGCTAGGAAAATCCACATGTGGTGGTTCAAGTCCAAGAAAATCCACCCACCACCAGACTTTGGATAAGAGCTGTAACTGACCACTAGAGGAAGTAAAAATTCAGGTCCCACTTAGGGGATCATACCAAGATTTATACTTTAATTTATTTTTAGTAATTTCACTTTTTATATTAGGAATGTATATTTCAAATTAAGTAGTAGGAATTAGTTCAACATGCATCCCCTCCCTCTATCTTTTTGAGCTTAAAGGACATGATCCTTATGATTAATTGAGTTGTTTTATTTTGTAGGTTCATGATGGAAGAAGGAATACTCAATTGGTGGAAGAGGATCGAAGCATTATTTCAAAATAGAGTTCACTTTTAATTTTTAAAATTTTAAACTCCTTACATTTTTTGGTCCAAAACATGTTTTTATATTTAATAATAAGAATTGCATATCCACACTTGAATTATTACTTTACTTGACTTATATAGGAGACATGAGTTTCTTAGGAATCATGTGATATCATGTTTTATATTTCAATGTTAATGAGATTGAATGAGTAAAATAGAAAATTGAATATTTAAAGTGAAGCATGAATATTGAAATGATGACTCATGATTTAAGGGAATTGATTGATTCATGTAAATGAAATTTCTCTACCATTTTTCATGCTTTGATTTTCTAAAATTTATGTGAATTAATTTATTATTATTGATCATGCCTTGAGTGATTGTCCAAATATCATATTCTTAATTCTCGAGAGGATTTCTAGACCAAGTACTTCCTATTTATTCTTGAGAATATTTTTTGAGTGATCTTGGGACATGTCCCCTGTCAAAACTTGCATTTGAACTTGTTAAAGCTATGACTATACAAAAACACATTAAAAATGATTGAGGCATATTTTTAAAACCCCTTATCCTTAAATAGCACCTTTAACTCAATCTTTATTTTAGATCATGGAGACCATGAATTACCTTTATTAGGATGGTCTACGTTTCAAGCCATTTTTATCCATTCCTACCCTACTCTTAGTATTTGCATGATATTTTAAAGATGAAGTGTGGGGGTGAAGGGAATCATGGTGGAAGGGATGTTATAAATTTTAAGGAAAAAGTGTGGGGGTGATATTATGGTAATTTTAAAAGGTTGTGTAATCATTCATTTTACTTCATTGTTTTTCCCCCTTGAATTAAAAAAAAGAAAAAAATGACAAAAATAACCAAAAAAGATGGGAAAATGGGTTGTGATTTAGGAGAACCAAAAATCACCATTTTCCAGACTGACGATCTTCTAATTGTATATGGTTAGGTGATGAATGTGAGGTTTGATATAATCACAACTTTCTAAAAAAAGAAAAAAAAGTACAATAAAAAAAATAAAGATGGTGCACAAATCATTTATTATTTTTACTTGATCATAACCTTTACTTTGAGTTTTGGGGAAGTGAGTGTTGATACTTTAAAGGGGATAATTTAATTACACTTTTAATTTTGATATAATGCATTGTACTTAAGATATAAACCTCCTCCTTGAGCCTTAATTTTTAAATCATCAAATCCTACCAACCTTAATCCTCAGAATCATTTGAACCTTTATTGCAAGTCCTCATGATTTTATGTGCCTTTTGTATTTAAAAAATGGAAAAAGTAGTTATTTTACAAGATTATGGATAAGGAGAATGTTCTTAAGATATAAAAATAAATCTACTTGATTTGTTTCATGATAAATGATAGGAAATATTCAAAGGTGAGGTAAATCATGATTTGGAATGTTTAATAATAATTAATTAAGGAGCTTGAATGAATGAAAGGATAAGTTTCATCATTATTAAAAGGGGAAAAGTAAAATGCATGATTTAATTATTTCTTTAAAAAATGGTAAATTAAATTTATATTTTATGTGGTTTTTCTAATGTTTTATTTGACAATGAATTTTTTTAAATTTTATTACTTTAGAATTTGAATATTGGTAACATTGGTTTCCTTTGAATTCCATGTTGAGATTTTATGCTTGAGGACAAGCATGATTTAAGTGTGGGTAAATATATAGTGCTAATATTTTACAATTTTTTTTATGAATTTTAATTGTTTTAACCTCCCAAAATTATCAATTTGAGATTATATGGATCAATTTTGGATTTATGATGTGTTTTGAACAAAATGGTGAAAAGTGCTTAATTATGGATTTTTGAAATATTTTTACATCAAGTGTATTTTAGTACTTTCTTGAAAAATATAATTCCAAATTGATAGATTTTTTAAATCCTTATTTTATTTCCTTCAACTTTTTATTATAGACTAGAGGATGATTCGAGCATCTAGAGTCCTTAAAAATCAATGAAATTGAAGAATTGTTCGGACATACAGCATGGACCCCACCACCATAATGGAAGAAAAACTCGGTCTAAACACCTCAAATTGAGATTATTAAACCTTTAATAGAACAAGGATACATATTATAATTTCAAAAATTAATTTTAGAGAGTTTTTAAGTCATTAAGGTTTCCATTTCATGTTATACGTTTGGAGGAAGCTTACTGGAAGATTCATCCATAAAAAGTAACACTCAATAAAAAATTCATAACTCCTGAATCTTGTGGCCAAATGAGATGAAATTTTGAGAGGAGATGATAATGAAAATAGAGAAGAAATTTTATGAAGGGGACCACATGTTAATTCTTCATTTAATGGGTCCAAAATGCATAAACTTTCAGAGTAAATAAATCTGCCTATAAAAGGAGAGGAGCTCCTACCTCTCAAATCATTCCTTCTCATCCCCAAACCATCCGGGGCACCAAAGAGACGAGGAAATGAGGCATTTATTAATTTTAATTTATTCATTTTAATTTTATTTTAGTTTTAATTTCCATTGTAACACATTCTTATTTTCAATTTAAGTGTTCCACCTTTATTCTTCTACCCCTTTTCTCTTCCAATCTCAATCTAATTTTCTCTCTCATCTTTCATCGTAATCTCTTTTCACTTTACAATGGAAAGTGACTAACCTATGTCTTGTACTTGGGGGAAGTTTCACCGTATTATTCATTATTTGACTTTAATTAAAAATGTTTTAAATCTATTTGTGGTGGATGCGAGGGTATTACATGGGTGTGACGGTCGTCCACCACAACATTATTTTCAATTCCATTTATTTTCCTTGATTAATAATTTTCCCTATCTTATATTAGGAAAACACTTCATAAGGTGGAGTTGTATTTTCTATAAGGTATGAAATGACATATGGTGGAGCTGGGTATTGTAGGAATAACATTCTTAGTTGATGTATTACCCTACTTGACTATTGGAGGAGGTGTGGTTTGGTGTGCTGGACGCATGCTAAAATCACACACTCAATAAATAAATGTAGAGTAATTCATTAACAAGGTTTCACTAAATGAATTATCAAATTTAATTTAGACAAAAAATAAATAATTAATTAACTTGTGTTATCAAAACCTGGACCAATACCTTTCTTTTTAATATACATTTCGTTTACATCAACATTTAGATTTCAATTCTACATTGCATTATTTTAATTACATGTTTTAAAAACCCCCCAAAACCATTGTTTTCAATAAATAACATAAAAACCAAAAAGAATTATATTAGGTTAATTAGAATTAGTGATTGAACCAACTTCGATGATTCTCAAGTGAGATGACCCTGGTCAGCCTCTGTGCTGCACTAGGAAAACATAGAAATTTTATTTTTCCACACCCCACAATAGGCGTGCATCAATAATATATTTAGGGGGAGTTTTAAAAAGGGGAAAGGTGTTATTTCAGCATGTGTGAACTGTTTTTACAATTTTTTGAAGTGGATTCTGTAAAATTTGTTCATGTAGGTGGAAGTTGTTTTGATGGTGAAAGTTCAAAGTGAAAGAAAAAGTTTGAAATATTTTTAAGAAAATTTTCTTAAAGGGTGTAAGGAAAGATTATTAAATCACTAATTATAGAGAGTATGGCGTTTTTATTCAATTATTATTATTTCTTACACTGAGTTCACCCACGTCGGCTTATAATTGTTTGAAAAGTAATCCATTTCTTGAGTTTCAATGTTTCAGTGATTTATGTTCATTTTTTGACAATAAAATCTAAATGGGGGATTGTTTGGACTAAGAAGTTTAGAGATGTTTTAAGAAGAAGATAATGAAATAAGGGTTTTTTCAACATGTTTTATTTTATTTTATAACATAAATCACCTTACTTTGTTACATTATCCTCAATGGTGATTGGATGGAGTATATCAGATCAAGGTTATCAGATTAACTCTGGCAGATGAAGTTTATCAATATATTGTGATTGGCTAAATTTTTGGCACAAAATGTTTGTCCAAATTTTCTCTCATGTTATCGTTAGATAGATTGTTTGGTGAATTCAAAATATAAGTTTCTTTTTTGTACTTATATTTTATAACATCATGATTACTAAAAGATCTCATGATCATAGCTTTATAAGAAAAAGATATAATAACATTTGTGTATACAAAGTTCATGCTACAAATATATGTGGAGTTCACTGGATAGTTGTTGTTTGAAAAAGGTGTGGTAATACAAATATTATGCTATGAATATGTATGAAGTATATTGTACTAAGTTTACTAATTTTAGTATTTGTTACAAAATGATATCAGTTAGAATTTTATATTCTGTCAATCTGAAGAAGTTTGATGAAGTGTGAAATAGCAGTCTTTGTGCAATTTCTTCATGCAAAGAATATCATATGGACTTTTATGTAGTCATCCCACATTTTTCACCAGTTTGACTTTGGTTGTAAGTTATTTGAATAGAAGGTTGTGTAAAGGATCAATGGATGAGAAAACTCAATGTCATTGTATCGAGTGAACTAGCTAAACCTTTTGTAATGTCATTGGGAGAACGACTATTTTCTTATGTATGAAGTCTTTTGGATAGTCTTGAACAAAGTTAAAGATGTGAAAATAAGAAGTGTCTATGTCATCATATAGAAGACTACATTTTATGTGATCAGACTGAAGTAACCATATGTGGTTCATTATTCAGTGGTTTCCATGTGAAGTCAATACTTTAAGGTTTCTATTGAAAGTCAACATATGGATGAAGTTTCTGGTAAAAGACTTTTGAGTGGTTCTTACTATGTTGTGCAGTAACACCATTTAGAGTTTCATAGGTTGGAATAATTATATGGAGATGTATAGGGTGGAAGGATCTAATAGATTTATAATATATTCATAAATATATTAAATGTGATGATGTAAAGTTGATCGTTCGACATCCCAAATATCACGAAGGAAAGATCTTTGATTCTTGATAAGATATTAGGAATGTTTGACAAAGTTCATTGATGCCAGATCTTAAAGAAAGGTTTAAACATCTAGGATAATTGAAGGTGGTCAATCATTGAAAGGGTTTGAGTTGGGTATTCAAAATTTTGAGCATGATTTTGTTTTTGAAGTTTACACTGCTCCCTAAAAACTTGGTGGAATGATGGATATATAAAGGGGGTTGATGCATTAAAGAGAATGTGATGATTATTAGTAGCTAGATGAATTGTTGAAAAAGTAGAGATTCAATCATGCAAATATATTGAATCAGAATTAGTTTAACATATATTGAATAAAATATTCCCATTATTTGTCATTGGATAAATGGTATGTAGAAGAAATTAGAAAAACTGGTTAAAGATGTAGAAAATAAACATTAGGAATTGATGATCACTAAAATAGAGGCGATCCTCTAGACCTAAGTAATAAAATTAATAGGGTACTAGATTGAGTCTCATCAGACATTCTAAACTATATAGAGAAAAAATTGGATAGTCAGTTTTCTATAGAATTCTAAGAAAGGTTTTTTCTCATGGTTGTGAAAGAAAATTAAGAAATTAAAAAACAAAAAGTGTAGAGAAAGTTCAAGCAACACAATGACAACATACTGAATCCTATTGGTGGAGGTTCTTATATTTTTTTTAAAAAAATTATATCATTTATCTGTGTGAGTATCACACACACTATCTATTGACTATAGTGATTCACAAGTGAAAGGATATTCTATGCTTATTGTAACCTCCAAAATTATTATTTTCTAGTGGTTTTTGGGGTCTTGGATTACTTCCAAGCCTTGCTAAGGACGAGATACTCTTATTTATTAGTTAAACTTGTAAATAATTTTGTTCCTATGGTTGTTCTTAATTGTTTATTTTTTAGTAGATATATATCTCACTAATAGGAAGAAAAAGTTGTTTCTTAGGTAAGAAAACATATTAAGAGAAGATCTATGATTCACCCCTCCCAATCTCAGTGATCACATAGATCTTGATTGGTCCTTTTAGATTCCTTAGAGATATCATATTATAATATGTGGTAGTGATTAAAGATCAAATAGAGGAATTATTTTTCCATGCTATGAAACCTCTGTTCATGGTGTGAATACTTAAAGGGTGAAATAAAAGAATAAAAGATGGATTTACCAACAAGTTCTTTATGTTTTATTGGGACATATTTCAAGATGACATGATTAATGTAGTAAGAGACATTTTACCCAGGATCATATGCATTATGGGATAAATTCAATATTCATTGACTTCATTACCAAGAAATAGAATTCATTTGACAATAAAGACATCAGTCTTATGGCTATTAGAAATACTATCCCTAAAGTCATTAGAAAAATCATGATGAATAGATTGGGAGAATTATCAAGGAGAACATTTTCCTTAACCAATTTGGATTTTTACCTGGTAGGAGTATCTAGAATTGTCTATTCACTGTATTATATAGTATTAATCTAATGAAAATGAATTCCAAAAAAGGGAAATTTTCCCTCAAAATTGATATATCAAATCCTTTTAATACCCTAAAATTGATCTTCCTTTTTAATGCTCTGAGGAGGTTTGGATTTTCAAACGGATTCATTAGACTCGTTAACTATATCCTTGGATCTGCAAGGTTTTCCATCTTATTAAGTGGATCCCCATAGGTTATTTTCAATGAACTAGAAAAGTTAGATAAGGAGATACCCTCTCAAGAATACTATTTACCATTGATGAAGACTACATGAGTATATGTTTTATTGAACTCTCTCATATTGGTATTTATAAGTAGATCAAAGCTGGTAGGGATAATCTCATCCCTTCTCACTTACTATATGACGATGACATTCTTATTTTTGGAAAATCCTCATATACTAATATCTCTACAATTAAATCCTTCTTTTCACACTATGAGGTAGTGGTTGTCCAAACCATTAGTTAGAATAAATATTTCATTATTTTTAGGGATGGATTAACTATTGGTAAATAAAATAGGGTCACCAAGGCTCTTGGAGTTAAGAAAGGTTCTCAACCATTTATTTATCTTGAATTTCCCTTGTTCAATAGAAATATGTGGAGAAAATATCTTGAAGACATATGCTCTGGAATCATTAATTAGATGGTTATATGGAAGGGGAAAGTTATGTCTCAAGTTGGGAGGGTGTGCCTCATCAACTTGATGATTACATCAAAATTTTTGTATTCCTTCTCACTTTATAGATGTCCATGAAGTCTTATTAATGACTTATAATGCATGATGAGGAACTTTATTTGGTCTGAATATTTGAATGAATGAAAGCTAATAATGGTTTCTTGGAAGGAGTGCATTAAAACCATTGAGATGAGAGACCTTGGAATCAAGGGCCTTAAAATTTTTAATGATGGACTTATTAATAAGTTCACATGGAATCTCTTAGCCTCTAATGACTCTTATGTAAATTTTTTATCATGTAGGTTTAAGATAAAGATTCTTAATGTGTATTCTCATTATCTATCTTCATCTATTTGGACTTCACTCAGAAATTCCTTCATTGATATAATGTAGAATTCAAAATGGCTAGATAGTAGAAAATATGGCCTTAATTTTTGGGATACCCCCTAGTTGGACAACACTCTTAACACTAGAAATATACCTCCTAACATGTTTGATATGGCTATAGCATATTTCTTGATTCACAATGATTGTCTTGATTACATTATTACTCCTCAAGCTATCCTGTAAATTCAGAATTACACTTTTATGGACAATGACATCCTGATCTGGAAGACAAATAGAAATGGGAATTTTAATACCAAAGAGTTTTAAAATCTGAAATATGATGGCTCCACCCAACAACTAGTATGGTTTCTCAAATTCAATGCATATTTTTTTCAACCTTCAAGGTTCCAAATTCTTTGGATAATCTATAAGAATCGATTGCCCACACATGATTAGTTGAGGAGGGTTAGAAAATGTATTGTCTTAGCTTTTCACATATGATTGAAGGCTGATGGATATGAAAAACACCTTTTTTTAGCTACGCTTTTTCACAAAATTTATGGAAATACATTGGTAGTTTGTTTAATATTGACTTGTGTATACACATTCATTTGGATGAATTAATTATTCACATCAAAAAATATGGAAGAACTGATCAGATTCAGAATCTTCTACTAGTTTTCATTGCAGCTATCTACAATGTTGTCTGGATAGCCTAAAATGGATCTTATTTGATAGCATGCCTCCTTATTTTCATGAATATTTTCCAAAGATTCACAGAGACATACATGCTATTGTAGGAGTGTAGTTTGGTTCCATGGAAAATAGTTTCATGGATCTCAACACTATTTATTTTCTAGGAATCTCAGGTAGACTGAGGAAACCTTTTATAATCAAGAGTATATTCTAGATTTATCCTATATCTCCATGTGTTAAAGTTAATGTTGATAGAGAAGCACATGGTATGTTGGGGCTATCAAGTTGTGGAGGTGTATTCCATACACACTATGAAATTTTCAAAGGTTTCTTCCATCACTTTATTAGGTTGGGAATTGCATATAAAGCTAAATTATGGGTCATTATTTATGTTATCAAGCATGTTTCCTATCATAATTGGAACATATTATGGATTGAATCATATTATAATTTTTTTAATGATATTAAATACAGAACCATGAATATACCATAGAGAATCCTACCTCATTGGATTGGATGTCTCAACCAGGTCAAGCATCTCAACTTAACAATCACACATGTTTATAGGGAAGCTAATCAAATGGTTGATGTACTATTAAAGAGATAAATCATGGAAATGACCACTATGTAGTCCTTCAGTACTCCTAAGTACTATGAACCTTTGGTGGAGGAATATATAAGGGGAGTGTTTCATTCCTGTCTATGTAAACCCCCTTTGTAATGCTTAACTCTATACTTTTACTTTTACTTTAATAATTTATAGGGTCAACCTATCCTAATACTGGATGTTCCTAGTATATATAAATCACTTAGCTGATGCATGACTGAGATGAATTATACCATTTTTATGTGAATCCTTATACATTGATCCCAAGCCAATATTTCCATAAACTGATTTTTCCAATATAATTTAGTTTTTTTGTTAAATATTCATCTAAACAAATAATTATCGAGTCAACATATAAACTAAACAACAATGAAGTATCATGATTTAGCATCTTCATGAGATGATCTCAAACCTACATTATATAATTATTATAATGAATAAAGGATTGATAATTCTTATAAATTTATAAAGTAGTTTGAGGTTTTAGGAATTAATGATGCATGTTTTCTAATCACTATCAATAGAGATCCTCCTAAATGGTGATTGATTTTGGTTTCAGATGGTTGTACTAGACAAAAACAAGTCCTTCCAAAGTCTAGATGAAGTATCATAGTTTTTCTACTTCCTAATTCATTGGGGTTCCCAGTATCAAGCCACACCAAGGTCACTCAAACTAATGAAATAGGTTGATCTTGGATTGTCAAAGTATAGAAGTGGAGGGATATGGTCCACCCAATCTAGGAATGGATTCTTTTCAGGTAGTACTAAATATTTTTATGCCTCCACAACTTCTAGGAAAGTGTTTATATCATTGATTTGGTCATCATAGGGGGGATTCACCCTATATCTTCCCCCAGACTGGTTTCCTAGCTCATGAAGTGGAGTGGACATGATCCAATAGTGAAAATTCATGTTGATCCACCGGAGAGGGATCCACATGAAAGACTGAACTATGCATTGAGTGGGAGAATCCACCATCTTCGGTCCTGGTTGGTAAAAAAAGGACTATCGATTTTTGGGGTTCTAGAGAGAGTGTGATAGTGTTGTTATGGACATCCATGCAATCATGCTGCTATCCTCATAGGATATCAGCATTGAGATACCTAAAGATTTTAGAGAAAAGTAACAGTCCTAGAATCTTATTCAGTTTCCTTAGCAGCTTTGGAAGCATCATATGATTTGGCCACACCTTTTCCTTTGTTGAGGTTTCAGAAAATGATTGGAAGCAGTACCTCACTAGGTTTTTTGAGACCCATGACCTATCTCTGTTAATGGGTGTGAAAACATGCAAGAGGGTTCACCTATCACCACCAATCCTCTTGGGGTAGATCATTCTCACATTCCTCAGCACTAGTATCTCACTCTTGATTATCAAGAGGATCAGTAGTGGTGATGTTTACTGTAGCGGTAGTTAGCAATGGGGAATCACTGACATTGTCTGGTGAACCATCTTGAGTAACATGTCACTATCATAAAATTGGACTAAATTGTAGAGTGGAATACTACCCTTAACCTATGATTTTTACATAGGGGATATTCCTTTTCAATAATCTAACATAGAACTGCAAGACTGTCAGTACACACTTACCGGAAGCTCTGGCATTATCCATAAGATTCAAGATTCTAACCCACTAGAAGTGCTTCAAGATCAACCTTTTGGTACTTTTTAGGGTATAAAGGTGTTTAAAACTTCATAGATAGGATAACTAATAGATCTAAAGGTGGTTAACAATTAACCATTGGTTCCACCAGATATACATTACATTATTTTCAGTGAGCAATACTGATATGGTGAAATTTTGGGTCATATTCCATAACTCAACTAGATGATGGAAAGTGACTAGGGCTGCCAATAGGTTTTTGTCTTCTTCTTCACCTCACTCAGAGCATAAATACTTCCATAAAGTAGTGAGTTGGTGAGATGTCATAAGAGGGAGCGATGAAGACATACTTGGTTGTGGATTCTCAGGTGGGAGTTCTATCGACTAAGACACTCTACCCCCGACTAAGTAGTTCTTATTCTGGGGTGTCTTAGAATTTAGTAGGATCCCTATATAAGAGGTAGAGTTTTTGTACTCTTACTAAGGGATCTTTTCAGGTTCTTGTGGCTCAACTAGATATTTATTCTCATCTAAGAGTGGTAGGTCAGATTCTAACATATCTCCTACTTCTAATGTATAAGTGGAGATAAGGTTTGTTAATGATGTTGGGGGTAGTTTTACACGCAATCCCTAGAAGTAATCCAAGACATACTTCTCATACACATGTTTATGGAGGGACTTTAGGTTGTTATGAAATTTAGACTTGATAATTTTTATCCTTAGATAATGAATACTTATCCCCACCTATGGAGCTAGAGGTGTAAACATCTCTCCTAAATCATCAAAGGTATCTAATTCTAAAATATTGAAATTGATATAGCATTGGTTCCCCCTATTCTACCTTGGATATTTACATAGAAGTTACCTAAGTGAGATCTTATGAGTGTCATGGGGAGATATCCTATAAGAATTATTACTAGTGTCACAGGAGGCTTAGTAATGGTTGGTAACCCCTATGACCTAGGGAAGAACTTCAGAGCAGTAGAATTATTCAATATAGGGGGGACCTTTGTGTCAGTTAAGAGAAAGGATATATATTGGGAGAGTTTACCTAACACTCCTGGTTAGAAACTGGGATCTTAATACTAATCTAATGAATATTCCCCCTATACAATGTTGAGTATGTAGGGTATGTTATGGAAGCCACTAGAGTAGCCTCTTGTGGAGTAGGAATGGTGGCCTACCCCCACAGTGTGGGAACTATGTAGTATTAATTGGGGAAAATAAAATATGTGTGGGCTAACCTATTCATTTATTAGTTATCTAGTCATGCACTGTTAATGACATTGAGTGCTAGAATCCCTTCTTAGTGAATCCCAAGTGGCAGTTGAGGTTGTCACAGGTTGGATATCCCCTACCTCTTTGTCATAGGGGGAGGTGTCATTGATGCACTTATGAGAAATTCTCCTAAAACTATTGAAAATGGTAATGGGGTGTATTTCCCTATGAAATCTCTCTAATTATGAAAGTGTCATCATGGATCTACATCTTCTAGTTTCCTTCAATCCATCTCCCATGTGGGGATGATATCTTCTTTCTCATAGAAACATTCAAGGGCATTCGTGACCCTACGCTGTATAAGATTTGATGGGAAGGGTGTGAGGGTGTGGGTTTTTTTCTACTTGGTCATATGTGTGCATGATTTTTTCATGGGTATTTATCCTTCCCCCATGTCTGTTGGTGTTGGTTGGTCATCTCATTTCAAATGCCCAATGGGTGTCATTTTGTAAGAGTATTTGAATCCAACTATGAGTACATGTATAATTATGTTAATTCCTAATTTCAATGATGATTATAGTGGTGAAGTCCAATATTACTAATCCTATCACTATTTAAGGATAAGGGGTTCACATTGGGTTCACCATTTTTTATGATGCTTTCCAGCATGATTGATGTGTTGAACTATGTTATGGGATGATCGATATCTGGGTCCCACATTCTTAATTTCTAAAGATGAACAACATGTCACCACCGGAGTTGATGTTGTTGTCTTCTTTATTGAAATAGGATGATGGGATGTTGGTCCCTCTTTCCATGGATTCCTCTATGGAGTTCACTACATAGTCCGGTTATCCCTTATAGATTTAAGGCATGCTCATGAATTTTCTTCTAGATTCCTTCTTCATGTGGACACTGGTTAATTACATTTCTTACCGTTATGGTAGGTAGACCACCTTATAGTTTGAGTTTATGAGTGTATTGGACATATTGATCATCTGAAAATATCTTCCTCATGTAAGGTTATAAGGGAATATTATACTTACTTCATAAGGCTTCTTCAGATTTTCACTTAATGAAACCTAGGATCATCACTTAGGGAATCCCATGATCATCACATGAGGCATAATATGCTCATCACACAAGGAAAATTAGGCTCCCAACCTAATGTATCATGAGCTTATCACCTAATTTAAGTAGAATCTTAGGCTCATCGCCTAAGGGAAGGGTAGAGAGATCATATGCTTGTCACATAGGCTTCTTATGATTATCATATAATGTATATTAGACTCTTCACCTAAGGAACCCTAGTCTCATCACTCAGGGATACCTATTCTCATCACATGAGAAAGGATGTGTTTCTTATGAATTAGGGGAGTTGGCTCATCCTATACTCATTGAAGAGGGTTTTTTATGCTCATCACATAAGGAAAGCTTCCACTTATTATTGTCACACAAGGGTAGGCATAGATTAATGTCTAGTGGGTATAGATCCACTTAAATTCATTATATAAGAGAATTAATAGGTTTAATATTTAGTAGGTATGTCCTATGGTTTAAATTCCTATAGAGATTTTGGGAAGTTTTGATGAGAGGTTTGGTGTACCCTAGAAATATGATCAGGCTTCATAGGTATCACCTCCCAAGGGGAAGATATAATGGCGGTGATTTTGGGATAGAACCTCAATGAAATTCCCTATGTATCCTATTGGAATGGAAATAAAAAATCACATAGTTTGAGTTGTACAGTTTAAGGTCATGTGATAGGGCCAATACATGTAGTTTAACATCCTGTATTAAGGATGTTTATCTCATGAAAGGGGAGACATCAAGAGATATAGTGGGTCTTATGCATTGGTGTTTCCCTATGGGAAATATGGATAATTTAGTATACTAGGGGTTAGACCATCGATGATCACATAGTTAAGGATTGCACCTAATGAGAGGCATGATGTGCTACTTGGGATCAAGAAGGATGTGTGGTGGGAATTACACACATGTTGTGCTTTTTGACCCATACTTGATAAAAACTATCATGGATTTTTTACAACCCATGCTTGGTGGAAAGGGTTTGGGGGTGAGAATGTATATTTTTAAGAGAAGAAGTAAATGAGATTTCCCAGCTTGGTCTTGGTGCAAAGGGGTTGGGGATGAGAGTGTTGAGGAAAATTTGAGAGAAACAAAGCAACAAACGATTTGTGAAAGTGTAAAAGGGAAAAAAAGGAATGAGAAGAAGATAACATGACATACCAATTTATATGGTTTGGGAAATTATCCCTACATCCACAAAGAGGCATAAATTTCACTCTATTTAAGAGAAAAATTACAATGAGATTTTAAAATTTCAAACACACAGAAACCTTAGATCTAATGATATCATAACAAATATGATGAAACTATGATACCAACCACATAGTAAGTCTATTATGCTATAGTGTCACAACCACCCAAGTCCAAGCTACTGTAATGTTAGTGGAAAGAAGACTGTGGAGTTATAGTGACCAGTTGGTGTCACCAGTCACAAGATGCTACTTTACATGTTGAATTCCACACTACTACAATGTCCTATCACATGATTATATAGTATGTACACACTGTTATAGTGTCATGTATATTCTTTTGGTTAGATCTACTATAGTGAGTCAGCATTGCTAGAGTTCCTCAAATTTTGGGTCAGGGGACTTTGGTCCTCAAACCCCTGAGTAGGGGAACACTACCCCCAGAAACCCCTAGTAACCTTACCATAGAGGCAAAACTGTAAGAGTTATGGTCTAGTATACTATTATTCATCCCAAATTTATCCAAATAGATTGGGTTTCACCATTCCAACAATCTCTAAATTGGTGCCTAACCTTCCATGTCGACATTATTTGATGATATTAACTTAGACAACTTACTTAAAATGAGATCCTCCTCTTCTTCACTCACTAGTGAGTGATTTCATTTGATGCTTCAATTTCAAGTTAAAGATTCAAGAAATTCTAGCTATTTTTTTCTATGATCTTGTAGTGTTCTCCCATATTCTACCTCTCACACTCCATTCATCAATGAAGATTAAAAAAGACACAAAATTTTCTCAACTTCTCTATCTACATTGGATTTTTCAACATTTATATTAGATTGTTTGTTCCATGAATCTTTTTCAATGTCAGAAAACCATCATATATCAAGCCTCTTATAAAATGGTAATTCAACTAAATATGCTTCGTCCAGGCATAAAATACTGGGTTCTTTGCAATATGTATGAAACTATGGCTATCATATTGTAATAAATTTTCCTCACACTCCCTACCCAAATCATCCAAGAATTTCATTATCCAAACCATCTCCTTCTTAGCTTCTATTATAGTAATATATTCTGAATCTATGGTGGATAAATCCACCACCTTCTACAATTGTGCTATCCAACTTATTAAAGTTCCTCCATAGGTAAATAAATAACTTATGGTACTCCTCATGTTGTTGAAATCACCTCTAACGTCAGCATCCATATAACCCATGAAATGAATTTCGTTTACCAAAGTATGGAGATACTTCCTTTATTACTTTCAGGTATCTCAATATCCAATTCACAGCTTCCCAATGTTTCATTCTAGGGTTATCCATGTAATTTCTCACAAATCCCACCACATGAGTAATATCAGGTTAGGTACAAACTATATCATGCATCAAGTTTCCAAAATATGACGTGTATAAAACCTTTTACATGTACTAAACCTCTTTTTTATTGTATTCGATGATTTCTCCTTTGATAATTTGAAATGGATTTCTAGGGTAATAGATATTTCCTTTGATTCTAACATACTAAATCTTCTCAAAACCTTTCCAATGTAGTCAGTATATGATAAAATAAATGTTATGTCTGTACTTTCTCTCTTTATATTAATCCCCAAAATCCTTCCAGCTTCTCTAAGACATTTCATCCCTAAATCCTCAATCAACTATCCTTTTAGCTCATCAATCCCCTGCATACATGATCCTGTAATGATTATATCATAAAAACATAGAATCAGTATAATGTATCCATCAATAAAAGACTTAAAGTAGTAACATTGATCCACAATAAACTATTTTTATGCATTTTTTCTCATGAATGCATCAAACTTTTTTTCCACTACTTGGGTGCCTTCTTTAACACATATAAACTCTTCTAGAGTTTGCACACCAGATCTTCCTTCCCTAACTCAACATAACCCTATGGATACTATGTATATATATATCCTCCTCTAGAGATATATAAAATAAATAAATACTAACATAAATCTACTCAAGGTGTAAGTCTTCTAATACAACAATATTGAGAACCACCTAGATTGTAACATCCTGATTCCGGGTGCCACTCAATAGGTGCCCCGAACCTGGTTCTCCACGTGACCTCAAACACATTTCCCCAAATTCTAGAGGCTATCGACTAGCATTAAGGGCCCAGGTTTGATTGTGGGGAAACTATGCCCTCATTTATCAAAGTGCAGCGCAGCGGAATGAAATAAAACATACATCAATAGTGGAAGCAGTAAACCACACACAACTGAAATAAACAACTGCAGTAGATATAACCAACCAGTATATAAATAATGGTGCAACATGCCTCAAATTCTAAGAAAGTAGCCAGAACATGTTACACAACGATACAGTACAATACAAGTACAAAAAAGCAACACAGAATAAAACAGCCGGTAACATTGCGAGCCTAAGCTCAGTCCCATGCTCCCCTACTCCTCAGCAACAATCATGTACCTGTATAAGGTACCTTTACCTTATCTACACATACAGAAACATAATCTGTTTAGGCCAAAAATCATGACCCAAACAGGGTGTGAGAAATAATTTCTAGTAGGCACCCACCAATGGCCCGTGCTCAACTATGTATAAACATGCAACAAAAGTGTGCAATTGTAAATGCAATAAACTAATAAGTATTCAAAAGTAAATAACTTAACCAGTTATATTTCCATTTTAATTATTCATTTAACCATTTAATTTAGTAACATTCTATGCTCAACAGCACCAAGCCCTCAGGCTAATAGAACCACGCCCTCAGGCTAATATAGTAAGACCACGCCCTCAGGCTTTCCCTCAGGCTATATAGAATATTTCCCTAAGGACTTTCCCTCAGGAAGAATAGAATCTCGCCCTCAGGACAAACTGAAACGAAACCCTCAGGTAAACAGAATCTTTCCCTCATGCCTTTCCCTCAGGCGGAATAGTAACCTTGCCCTCAGGCTATACAAACCACGCCCTCAGGCTAATATAACCGGGATGAGCCCAACACATAAAAATGAAATTTATAAAATTCCTCTCAGGGAAAAATTAATGCATAATTTAAACATGGTATACCCTTGGGTATCCTGGCCAAACGGCTAAACAGAGGAACGCACCCCGGGGGTGGTCCTGGATCCAAGCACTGATCCCAATAACAATTTTACAACTTTATTTAATTACCTATACAGTTCTAGGTAGTTAAAATAGCCACAACCTCAGCCACACGACACCCCAAATATGGGTTCGTAACTCAAAAACACACAAAACGCACAACAGTTGGAAAAATAAACACCAATCCACCTACCTTTAACACCCACGAACGATATACGCGAACGTCGATTCCAGAAACGCCCAAAGACGACGTAGATCTGGGTTAGAAGAAAACACATTCAAACATAAATAACTTCCATTACAGGAAGAATTGACAAGAACCAAGCAAGGATATGAGAGGGTTTACCCGTGCGGTTCCAACGAGATCGACGGAGGCAGAATCAGAATCGGATTCCCGGTTCGCGATCGATGGATCCTCGAAGATTCGGCCGTCCCCTCTCGAGCTCCTGTCCGGTTCTAAGACTTCCCTATGAACAGGGGAGGCTACTGCCCATTTGAAGCGAAAAAAACAAAGTAAATGACATATATTTCCAAGTACACGAAGTGTACTTCCCATTCTTTAACTGTTCCTCTGGCGGTTTCCTGCCAGCGTGGCACTGTTCATCTACCAACCTGACTACACGACGTGTCTTCTTGGGTACACGGTGTGTTCTATCGCACAGCTGGCCACCACCTTACTATTTTTCTGCCGACTGACTACACAGTGTGTAAAGGACCACTACATGGCGTGTAGTCGATTTCTACACCCTTTATCACCGACATGGCCACACGCCCCGTGTACTCATCCTACACGGCCAAAAGTACACGACGTGTGGAAAAGTACACGACGTGTACTTCTAAAATTTTGGGATTTCCCCCCATATTCCTTATTTTCTCAAAAACACTCAAGGAAAAGAGAAAATAAGAACCCATACCTCAAAAGTAAGAACCGGGTTCTTACAAACTTCCCCCCTTAAAGAAATTCATCCCCAAATTTCCCTTCCAAGGGTGGAGAAGATAAAGCTCAGAACAGCTCTGGCCACTGAGCACGTACGTCGGTCTCCCGCTCCCAGGTTTCGTCATGCACTCGGCCATGCTGCCATAGCACCCGTACAAGAGGAACTGACCGGACTCATATAACCTTCATGCTCCTATCAACGATACGAATCAGATGCTCCTCAAAGGACACATCTATCTTAATCTCAACCTCCTCAGGCTGAAAGATGTGAGACGAGTCTGAATGATAGCGGCGCAGTTGAGATACATGGAAGACGTTGTGCATGGCTCAGTACCTTTGTGGTAACTGAAACTGATAGGCCACCAGCCCGAATCTCTCCATAATCTCAAATGGCCCCACATACCTCGGTAAAAGTTTACCTTGTCTCCTGATCCGCCTGTGTCCCAGCCTCGGAAAAACACGCAAGAAAACCTGATCCCCGACCATGAACTCCAAAGGTCGTCTGCGGCGATTAGCATAAGACTTATGACGAGACTGCATGGTAGCCATCCACTTCTGAATCAACTGGACCTGCTCAGAAGTCTCCTGTACGAGACGTGGTCCCAGTAAAGCTGCCTCACCTGCCTCTAACCAGCATAAGGGTGATCAACATGGCCTACCATATAAATCCTCGTATGGTTCCATCTCAATAGTCACCTGAAAACTATTATTATAGGCAAACTCGAACAGGGGTATATGCTTATCCCAAGAGCCTCCAAAGTCTAGGATGCATGCACGCAACATGTACTCAAGCACCTGTATCGTACGCTCTGACTGGCCATCGGTCTGAGGGTGGTAAGCTGTGCTCAGAAGCACCTGTGTACCCAGTGCCCTTTGAAAACTCTGCCAGAAACAAGATGTAAAACGGGCATCCCTATCTGAGACGATAGAACTAGGGACCCCATGAAGACGTACGATCTCTCGGATATACAACCTTCTGAGCTCGTCAACCCCGAAGGTCTCCTTGATCGGCAAAAAGTGATCTAACTTCGTAAGTCTGTCCACAACAACCCACATGACATCATTGCCACTAGGTGACCTCGGAAACCCCGTCACAAAATCCATCGCGACATCATCCCATTTTCACTCCGGGATGGATAACTGCTGTAACAGTTCGGCTGGTCTCTAATGCTCCGCCTTCACCTGCTGACAGGTGGAACACCTCGTAACAAAACCAGCTATCTCTCTCTTCATACCCGGCCACCAAAAATGACGTCTCAAGTCACGGTACATCTTGGTAACCCCGGGATGAACTGCCCACGCTGAAGCATGAAACTCTCGCATCAGCTCCTCGCGTATATCCCCTGGAACCCATACTCGTCCATAGAAATGTAGAACCTCATCACTACCTATCGTCCAACCAGGAGGAGGGTCCTCACTTGCCACCAACTTCCATAGAACTAGGCCTTCAGAATCTGATAGCTATCTCATCCTCACTTTGTCCAGGAGGGTAGAAGTCACAGCTAAATATGAAAGATAAGTTTGCCCCTGACTGTCCTGCACCTCCAAATGCATCTCAGAGAACAATGCCATGAGCTGCCACTCGCCACTGGCCTCCTGCACAACCTGTATCTGAGTCTTACTGCTCAGTTCATCAGCTACTGCATTACCTTTACCAGGTGTATAGGAAAGCTCAAAATCAAATGATTGAAGGTATTCAACCCACCTTCGATGCCTCAGATTCAAGTCACGTTGAGTAAAAATATACTTGAGACTTTTGTGGTCGGTGAAAACCACAAAATGCTCTCCCAATAGATAATGTCTCCAACAGCGTAACGCATGAACAACTACAGCTAACTCGAGATCATGCATCGAGTAATTCCTCTCATGTGGCCTCAACTGCCGAGACCCGTACGCAACAACTCGATCACCCTGCATCAACACTACTCCTAGCCCAATACCTGATGCATCACAGTAAAATGTATATCTCTTCCCCTGCTCTGGGAGTATCAGGACTGGTACTGATGTTAACTTCCCTTTCAGGTCCTGAAAGGCTGCCTCACAAGCTTATGACCAAACGAACTTCACACCCTTCTTAGTCAAAACTGTCAACGGTGCTGCTAAGTGGGAGAAGTCCTATATGAAGCGCCTGTAGTAACCAACCAGCCCTAAGAAACTCTGTATCTCAAACACCTTCTTAGGCTGCTCCCAGGAAACTACTGCTCTCACCTTCTCTGGGTCTACAACAACTCCTGTCTCTAAGATGATATGAGCCAGGAAGTGAATCTGGTCCATCCAAAAGTGGCACTTTGAGAGCTTAACATATAGCCGATTCTCTCTCAGTGTACTCAACACGATCTCAAGATGGGTGGCATAGTCGTGTCGAGTGTGAGAGTACACCAAGATGTCATCCACGAATACTACCACAAAAGAATCCCGATAAGGATGGAACACATGATTCATCAGAGCCATGAAAACTGCTGGCGCGTTTGTGAGTTCGAACAGCATAACCAAGTACTCGTACATACCATATCTGCTCCGAAAAGATATAAGCGGTATATCTGATGGTCTCATGCGCATCTGATGATATCTTGATCTCAAGTCAATCTTTGAGAACACTCGTGCTTCATGAAGTTTATCAAAAAGATCATCAATCCTTGGCAAGGGATATCGGTTCTTAACCGTCAACTGGTTCAGGTTCCGATAATCCACACAGAGTCTGAGGGTACTGTCCGCCTTCTTCACAAAAAGGACCGGAGAACCCCAAGGAGAAGTACTGGGTCGGATGAAAAACTTCACCTGTAACTCCTATAACTGCCTCTTGAGCTCCTGCAACTCAGGTGTGGCCATCTTATAAGGAGAAATAGACACTGATGCTACTTCTAGCACAAGCTCAATTGAGAAATCCACCTCTCGTTTTGGAGGTAGACCTGAAAAGTCATCTGGGAAGACATCCCTGAAACGATCATCCACTGGAGGGAAATCTGTCTGACAAGTCCCCTGATCATCCTAATATAAACTCGCAATTTGGGCTGTGACTCCACCTCGCCCATGATGCTCTGGTCTAGCTTGAATCGCATGAACATCCCATTCTCCCTTGTATAGAAACTCTCCGCCCTCTGGTGATGTGAAACTCACCCTGCGACGGTAGTAGTCCACAAAGGCTCGAAAGGGAACCAACCAATCCATCCCGAGAATAATGTCATAAGATATCATCTCTAATACATAGAGGTCCTAAAGAAAGTGAAACCCTACAACCACTAGGGGGCACTCCCTGTACTAATGTACACCAGACGTTCTAGTCCCCAACGGAGTGTCTAGAGTCATGATATCAGAAGAAGAAGAAACACAGAGCCCAAGGCTCTCCACAATGGGTAAAAATATGAAACTATGTGTATCACCTATATCAAAAAGTACTGAAGATAATATATAAGCTACTAGAATAGTACCTCTGATAGTAGAAGGTCCGGGATCCTGCTCTTATTGGGTCTGTTGCACTGCATATGCCTGTCCAGTGCCGCGGCCCTGTGACACAACCTGACAACCCTGAGCTGTCCCATCCTTCTACCTCTGAGATCCTGATGTCTGGCTACCATGGCCACGACCACCATCTCTGCCTGCACACCCTGACGTATTCCAGTTTCCCGACTGGTAAGAAGCTACTAGTCCTGCTCCCGCACACGGAGTCTGCATAAAACCCCTCTCACTAGACACTGGTAGAAACGCCCTACAAAAGTGCTGCAGATGACCCATTTTTCCGCAAGCTCGACACTCCACTAGATCACGTGGACACTGCTGTCTCTTGTGCCCCTCTTTACCACACCGTTAGCACCTGATCGGGCCACTTGAAGAAACTGCCTGGATGGTACTTCCACCCTGAGAGAAATCCATCTGTCTCTTCCTCTTTCCAGTAGAAATAGTACTAGTAACTGGTGCTGAACCACCCTGGCCCACACCACTAGCTTCCTATAGGTTCCTCTCTGAAATCAGTGCCTGGTTCACAATATCATGTACTTAAGGCAACTTGAGAACATTCACCAGTGCTCAGATGTCGTATCGAAGACCATCCTCAAAGAGTCTGGCCCTCAACGTCTCATCACCCACCAGAACGGGTGAAAAACTCTAAATCTCAGTAAAACGAGCAAAATAATCCATCACCGACATAGCGCCCTGCTGAAGATTCATGAACTCACGAGCTCTATCTGCCCTCAGCATCTCTAGAAAGAAGTAGTCATAGAAGACTGCCTGAAAATATTCCCACTCCATGTCCCTGTGATGCTCTGACTAGGTGGTAACATCCCACCACCTCTTGGAGGAATCACGCAGCATATAAGTCGCAAGATTGACCCTCCGCCCTGGAGGCATATCAAGATGCTCAAAAATAGACTGCATCGACCCCAGCCAAGACTCTGCAGCCTGTGGTCCGCCATCTCCTGAAAACGTAAGCGGATGCTACTGCTGGAAGATATGTGTCAGCTCAGCCATATATGTGGTAGCCTGCGGTGCTCCCTAAAAGGTCTGCATGAACCGCATAAATCCTTCACGTAACTACACCTCCACGCCTGTGTCCGGTATAACAGCTGGCGCCACATCTAGCTCTACTGGAGGGTCCACTGG
Organism: Viscum album; assembly: GCA_963277665.1. Lineage (NCBI taxonomy): Eukaryota > Viridiplantae > Streptophyta > Magnoliopsida > Santalales > Viscaceae > Viscum > Viscum album. The sequence continues at coordinate 1,937,799,338 of OY728141.1, forward strand.
TAGCCCATGGCCCACCATCTCTGGAGTATAATTGTTGCCGCTCTCCTGGTGAACAACACATGGTCGTCTAGGCGGCATGACACTACAAGGTCAAAAACACGCCTTAGATTCAAGATTAACAACGACCGAAAACGAAGAAACCAAAAAGGGAATAGGAGGAAGAAGGCATTTAAAATTTTCAAAACAAGACTACACGGCGTGTATACTGACTACACGGCGTGTACTTGGATTTTCTTCCCCTGCCCGGGTCCTTCTACACGGCTAAGCCACACGGCTCCCGTTGAACAAGACTACACGGCGTGTATAACATCTACACGGCGTGTATGGTGTAATTTTCCAACTGCCCGTGTCATTTGTGACACGACCGACTACTCGGCTTGACACTACACGATGTGTTACACCCACACACGGTGTGTATACTACCCCGTTTCCCAGCCACACGGCTAAGTCCACATGGTCTGTCCTCGGACAAGACTACACGGCGTGTCCCCTAGGTACACGATGTGTACTAGACGAGCTCCGCTGACCCGTGTTGTTAGTTACACGGCTGGACACACAGCTCACACTACACGTCATGTTATATATACACACGGCATGTACTCGAAAGGATTACACCAACTCGTGTTGTTAGTTACACGGCCGGGTCCCCAGGTTTGACTACACGACGTGTTCCATAGTGGACACGACGTGTATGTCTTAAGGTCTACTCCGTCCGTGTTGTTAGTTACATGGGCGGACTCCAGGTCAACACTACACGGTGTATACATCAGGTACACGACGTGTTTTACCCAAGCCTTTCCCTACCCCGTGTCGCCGCCCACACGGTTTGTGACACGGGAAGCGACTACACGGCGTGTATAGAAGCTACACGGTGTGTTCTCCCCAAGCTCTTCCCTTTCCCGTGTCACCGCCCACACGGTTTGTAACACGGGAAGAGACTACACGGCGTGTACTCAGGGCACATGAAGTGTACTTAAAAAGTTCATTTTTCTTCCCGAACAGAAGGCCATACACAACATGTTTAAAGGTACTACACGGTGTGTATACTGGGTTTTCTGGATAGTATGCCTCAGAAACTTCCCCAGAACTCAGAAAATACCAAAAAACAACACCTAAGTGTAAAATTCCGATCCGTGAGGGACCATACTCCCCAAAAATAAAAGTTTGACATCTTATTTATGTTATAACAAAATAAACAGCTAATGATCCACCAAATTCTGGTCAATGGGGGCCCATACTCTCCAAAAACCAAAGTTTGGCGTCCATTCTATCAACTGGATCACAAGAAAATACCCTATCACACAACAGGTATTTATCAAGCATATATCACAACATCATGATTTTCTAGCACAACAACTATCACAACAACATGTGATTTCTAATGTACCTACATGGCATAGAACTATGCATGACATGTGATTTATAGCATGTTCCTAAATGATACATAAGACAGCATACCCTCATCTCATCAGGTTGCAACTAAATAGAACCCATGGATAAAATATAATAGCACAATCCCAAGTGCATCACCCAACGGTGAAATCAAATAAACTGTAAAATTTGCAAAATCAGAAGAATTGAAAAAAATATGAGGTAGACTGTATTTTCTCTGTAAAAAGGTTAGCTACGCCTGGGAACAACTTATTACCAACTACCGTTCGTCCTATCCTTGACTAAGGCTCCAAATAGTAAGTCAAAGAAAAGAACTCCTCTGATACCACTTTGTAACATCCCGGTTCTGGGTTCCACTCAACGGGTGCCCCGAACCCGGTTCGCCACGTGACCTCAAGCGCATTTACCTAAATGCTAAAGGATGACGACTAGTAGCGAGGGCCCAGGTCTGATAGTGGGGAAACTATGCCCTCATTTGTCAAAGTGCATCACAACGGAATGAAATAAAACATACATAAACAACGGAAGTAGTAAACCATACACAAATGAAATAAACAACTGCAGTAGATATAACCAACCAATATATAAATAATGGTGTAACATGCCTCAAATTCTAAGAAAGCAGCCAGAACATGTTACACAATGATACAGTACAGTACAAGTATAGAAAAGCAGCACAGAATAAAACAGCCAGTAGCATCGTGAGTTTAAGCTTGGTCCCATTCTCCCCTACTCCTCAGCAACAATCATGTACCTGTATAAGGGCCCTTTCCCTTATCTACACCTACAGAAACGTAATCTGTTTGGTCCAAAAAGCATGACCCAAACAGGCTGTGAGAAATAATTCCCAGTAGGCACCCACCAAAGGCCCGTGCTCAACTGTGTGTAAACATGCAACAACAGTGTGTAGTAGTAAATGCAATAAACTAAGAAGTACTCAAAAGTAACTAACTTAACCAATTATATTGCCATTTTCATTATTCATTTAACCATTTAATTTAGTAACATTCTATGCTCAACAGCACCAAGCCCTCAGGCTAATAGAACCACGCCCTCAGGCTAATATAGTAAGACCATGACCTCAGGCTTGCCCTCAGGCTATACAGAATCTTTCCCTCAGACCTCACCCTCAGGAATAATAGAATCTCTCCCTTAGGCCAAACTGAAACGAAACCCTCAGGTAAACAGAATCTTGCCCTCAGGCCTTGCCCTCAGGTATAATAGTAACCTTGCCCTCAGGCTATACAAACCACGCCCTCAGGCTAATATAATCAGGCCGATCCCAACACATACACATGAAATTTATAAAATTCCTCTCAAGGAAAAAGTAATTCATAATTTAAACATGGCATACCCTTGGGTATCCTGGCCAAATAGATAAACAGAGGAACACACCCCAGGGGTGGTCCTGGATCCAAGCACTGATCCCAACAACAATTTTACAACTTTATTTAATTACCTATACAGTTCTAGGTAGTTAAAATAGCCTTGTCCTCAGCCACACGACACCCCAAATATGGGTTCTTAGCTCAAAAACACACAAAACGCACAACAGTTGGAAAAATAAACACCAAGCCACCTACCTTTAACACCCACGAACGATATAAGCGAACGTCGATTCCAGAAATGCCCAAAGACGACATAGATCAGGGTTATAAGAAAACCCGTTCAAATGTAAATAAATTCCATTACAGGAATAATTGACAAGAACCAAGCAATGAGATGAGAGGGATTACCCGTGCGGTTCCAACTAGATCGATGGAGGTAGAATCAGATTCCCGGTTCGCGATCGACGGATCCTCGAAGATTCGTCCTTCCCCTCCCAAGCTCCCATCCGGTTCTAAGACTTCCCTGTAAACAAGGGAGGATACTGCCCATTTTAAGCGAAAAAAACAAAGTAAACGGCATGTATTTCCAAGTACATGGCATGTACTTCCCATTCTTTAACTGTTCCTCTGGCAGTTTCCCGCCAGCGTGACACTATTCATCTGCCGACCTGACTACACGACGTGTCTTCTTTGGTACACGGTGTGTTCTATCGCACAGCTGGCCACCGCCTTACTATTTTCCTACCGACTGACTACATGGCGTGTAAAGGACCACTACAAGGTGTGTAGTCGGTTTCTACACCCTTCATCGCTGACATGGCCACACACCCCGTATACTCATCCCACACGGCCAAAAGTACACGGTGTGTGGAAAAGTACATGGCGTGTACTTCTAAAATTTTGGGATTTCCCCCCATTTTCCTTATTTTCTCAAAAACACTCAAGGAAAAGAGAAAATAAGAACCCATACCTCAAAAGTAAGAACCAGGTTCTTACATAGATGGTGGTAACCTTCACTATAGGTGAGAAAATTTCATTGAAATCTACACCATCCTTTTGTTGAAAAACTTTCACAACTAGCCTTGACTTATACCTCCTATTTCTATAATTTTCTTCCTTGACCTAGTATACCCATTTGTTCAACAATTATTTATTTCCTTATGGTATAGGTGTCAAATCCCAAGTATTGTTGTTATATAATGAAGAAATCTCCTCTTTCATAGCCAACTCCCACTTTCTAAACTCCTTCAACTGCATTGACTCTTAAAAATATTTTATCTCTCCACTACCAGTTAATAAAAAATAGTATAAGGATTATAAATACCTCTGAATAGGTATTCTCAAACTTATGATCCCCTCAACTCAACTTGATGAGTAGGCTCCATTGGTTTTGGTGTCACATACTCTGGAACACATTAAAGCTCCACTTGTTCATGATACTCTTATTATTTATTCCCACTATCAATTTTAGCTGCATGAAGGTCCTTGTACATGAAACCTTCATTAAATATCACGTTCTGGATTTTGATGACCATCTTGTTCTTATCATCCCAAAATAAATGACCAAAATCCTCAGCATCATAGACAATAAAGAAACATGATCTAGACTTAGCATTAATCTTTCCCCTTACATCAGAATCTATATTTACATATGCCAAATAGCTAAATACTCATAAACATGAGAGTCTTACCTCCTTTACAGACCAAAAATTCCCAGGTAGACATTCTCTCATTGGTATAGATGGGATATTGTTGATGATATATGTTTACATGTTCACTACATCGTCCCACAAAGTATTGGGTAACCCCAATGGAATAACCATGCCCTTGGTACATTCATTTAGTGTACTATTCTTCCTTTTATCTACACTATTATGTTGTGGTTTACCTAGAAGCACCTTCTCCCACTGAATTCAATTATTAGCATAGAATTATATAAACTAATTACTTCCATATTGTCTACCATTTTCAAACCTCAAACATTTATTCCTTAATCCCAAATCATTCAAGTATTCCAATTCTGAAATACCTTAAATATATTATATTATATTTTCATAAATTAAACCCATACCTTCTTAGTTGAGTCATAAATAAATTTCACATAATTTAGTGACCCTCCAAAGGAATATACTGGTTCAGGCCACCACACATGAATGTGCACCAAGTACAGCTTACCGACCTTCAATTTTATACCTCCTTTTGTAAAGGATGTATTCTTCAACTTTCCAAGGATATAATATTCACATAAGACAACTTATACTGACTTCATTTTTGGTAGCATTAATTTTTTTATTATCACCTTTATCCCCCTCTCACTTATGTGGCTAAGCCTATAGTGTCATATTTGTGAATCCATGATAGAATATATTAATGTAATAATGTTCATGAAAGTCTATTTCATGTTGTATAGGGTTTCATTCTTTTTTCCCTAATCTATAACCATAACTCCCTTGTTATTCTTCCATGAACCACAAGTTATTGTGGTACTAAAACCTACATCATCATGTTATCTGATAGAAATAATATTTCTTCTAAATACATGGATATAAATTACATTCTAAAGAACTATTAAAATCCCATTATTTGTTTTAACTCGTGTTACTCCCTTGCCCACAATCTGTAAGGGTTCGTCATTAACTAGATGTACCTTTCCAAAATTTTTGAAAACATAATTTTTTTTTCAAGAAACCCTTCATCAATATGGAATGGAAATATAAATCTGATTATAAAATCCAAGAATTCATTGGGTTATCCAAGCTCATTATCAACTCATCATTAGTTCCTTTAGCTGTCGTGTTTGTTAAATTGGTTTTAGATGCCTTTCAGTTTTCTCTACACTCCTTCTTAATGTGTCATTTCTTCTTGCAAATCTAGTAGGTAGGACCAGTTACCTTTTCCTTGTATCAAATCTTTAATATTGATTTTTATTATCCTATATTATTACCTCACCATGCATATCTACCTCTTCCTTCCATATTCATATTATAACTAGAGAATTTTCTTGATTCACTTCTTCGAATATCCTCACCAAGGATTAGGTCTCACACATCCTTTAGAACCGGCTTTTTATTCCCTAAATGTAACACCCTACAATTTTAAAATAATAAAATTGTATTTGATATCATATGAAACACAAAACATTTATTTTATCTTTAATTACACGTAACACTAATTTTATCTTGTGTTACATGCAACATTGAGTTTATCTTGTGTTACACACAACACTGAGTTTAAATAAAATGTGAAATATTATTAAAATATTTTTATTTAATATAATAGTTATAGCCTAAATTTTAAATTTTAAGGTATGAATATTATTAACTAAATTATTAAAAATATGTTTATCTATTGATTATTAATAAAATAATGATCATTTGGAAGAAAAGGAAGTGTTTTCTAAAAAAAATGTATTTTTGTCTAAAAGACTAATTAGTCGTGCTTTGTGCACATAATTTAAAATTAATTTTTAACAATTTTAGAAACATTATTTGAAAAAATAAAATTCATTTTTTATATCAGAATACCAAAATTATCTTAGCTTTAGTTTTTTGATTTTTTATGAAAAGTTTCATTTTTTGATGAATTGTAAAAAAAACTAAATTTTAATTGAAAACTGTATTTTTTTTAAATTATTTATAATCATAAATTATATTTTGAATTGGTTTTAAAGTAAAAATAGTTAAATTATATATAAATTAATCCAATTTTATTCATTTTAATCATTTTTATATTTAATTGTGATATAAATACATTGTAAACTTTTGAACATTTTCTCTTTAAAAACCCGCTTTCTCATCACGTCAGCTAAATTAATTTTAAATTAAAATTCTTCAATTATGTGACTTTAATTTGAAAAAATGGATTCTATATTTGGAATCATAATAATTTATAATTTATAATAAGGTCAAATTAATTTTTCTCCAAAAATAATAGTGAAAACAGTAAAAATTAATTGTCACGGTTAAGGTAAAAATGGAATTATCGAGAGTTAAACTAAGAAGACGATGGTTAAAAATAATATAAAAACTTTTCCAATACCCATTTTATGTAAATATTTTGAAATTATATCTTCTTTTTTCTATAATGGCCCATTTTGGAATCTTTTTTCATGATAAAAATGGTGTATGATTGAATCTTTTCAAAATATCACAAGTGTGCCACTCACCTCACTTATAAAAGGTCACCCCTATCCTTTCTTATTAACACCTTAAAACCATTTTGGATCAGAAAATACCTGAAAAAATCACTTTAAAACTTCCCTCCTCTCATCCTATAATCCTTATTTTGGGCATAAATCCAACCAAGGAAGGTTTTAGTACAAACCTACAGAGGATACTCAAAGAAGATGTAATGTTCTTCAATGAGAATCATTATTTTATTTCTTTCTCTAACTCCTTAAATTATTATTAAAACATACTGATATAATAAACTAAGTATATTACATATATTTTTATGTTTTTTTAATAATTTCATTACCTACAACCATCTCCACTTCCATCAAATGGGTTATGAAATCATCGTTCGTATGTATGGTGGACTACCACCTCACGAACTAATGTCATTCGTTCTTACATACCACCTTTCACGGTTGGGTATAATGATGGATATAATGTTTTTGTGTGTGTGTATAATATTTATAACATATTTATAAATTTTTAATAATTATATCATATATATCTTTTTACTTTCCATTCTGTAGGGGATACAATAATGTCACTCGTATGTACGGCGGACCACTGCCTCACGAAGTGATGTGATTCATCTTTCACTAACGCTTTAAATGGAATGTAATAAGGTTAAAGTTAATGATTATATGTTATATAAATGACATAAATATGATATTAATGACATATTTATCATTCTGAAAATATAATATATATCATTTTCTTTCTTACCTTTTCACTCATTGAAAGATGATAACATCGTTCCTGTGTGTGTGGAATACCGCCTTCATGAAGTGATGTGACTCTCTTTTCATCACCACACTACATGGATGATATATATAAGTATATAATATTGTATATATTATATTATTAATATTATGTAAAGATAATATATTACTTACCTTCTTTCCATAATGATTATTGAAAAATGGAAGCGTTACCCATGCGTACATACGACCTACTATCTCCATGATCGTAACATACTTAATTTTTCATAAAAATATTTCATGATTGGTTTTAAAAGTATAATCAATGAATAAATATTATAATTATTTCATTTTTATTATTATAGATATGGTATAACTATATTATATGTGCAAGAATCAGATCTTTCATGATGAAACGCGTATGAGAAAACAAGACAATTAACACTCAAAACAATGAAAATAGTGAAATATTATTAATGAAAGGGTGATAATATGTTATAAAAAGATAATATATGATATTATAAATATTAATTTGGATATGGTATAAGTTAATAACATGTTTATAACCACTATATATGATGTTAAAGTCCTTTTAATTAGAAGGAAGTATGAGGTAATGAATTTTGTCTCAATTTCATTTCATTGAGGTATATTGTAATGTTATGCATATAGTTTCTTTTATATGGTGTATATACCACCCATTTGTTATGTAATATCATAAATAATTCATTATTCATGGTATTTTAAGTTTTAATTTGAATTATTTCGTCTAAGGGGTTTTAACTTAAGGGTTACCAAGTGGTAAATAATTTCATAAATCAATTTATTTTCATTGGGTTATATTACTTATTCATAATCTTTGATTTCATAAGATTATATATGTAATGTCTTTTGATTATCTTATATTTTATTTCCACTTGTTTTATGTGTATTTAAAGTTGATACACATAATCTATTCATTGACTAATTCTCACTTTAATTTTATGATCATTGTAAGGGTTTATTTCATAATCTCATTCTAATTAAGATTGTTTATTCTTGAATTTCATTTGAAGGAAATTACTTGACCATTTCCTAATAAACTATAATGTCCTGAGTTTTTGTGATGTTTAGAAATTCCCCAACATGTTTGAATTTTTTCATTGGTGGTTAGACAAATTCTTTTCTTGATCTTCTGAATTTAATTCCTAGAGTTTATTTAACCTAAGGTGTTTTTTAGATGGGTTTTAAATCCTAGAAAGTGACTCGGGGTTTTATATTAGATTTGGAAGCATCAAGCCTTGAAAAACCAGTTTTAGGAAAGTGGAGACTATTCTATAGGGTTTGGACAAACTGGGCGGCCTCCCAAGAGAAACTATGTAGCCTACCTACATCACTGTCACAGTTTTTCAAACCGTGCAAGAAGAGGTAAATGGTCATGTGACCATTTATATAGTTTTTGATAGTGAGAATTTACATGGTTTTTGCATGGTTTGGAAAACTATGCACCTAGACCATGTGTGTGTGGTGCTTGGGCAGATATCACCACATGGTTGGTGCATGACTAGCCAAACCATGCGACCAAACTATATGGGTCATTTAATTGGGAAAATTTATTATTTTCCCCCTCCCTCTATTTAGGTTTTTCTTCTCCCATTATCCATTTTTTACCCACATGTATAGAGGGTTCACTATTTCCCTTCTCCCATAGGATTTGGACATTCTTCATCATCTGAGCTCTGATTCGATCGCCATCAAACTTGTTGGAAGCACATCGGTAAGGCCTTAAATCTGCCAGATTCCTTTCATATTTTATCACACCACATAGAGTGCTAAATTCATGCGATCCATTTTACCCTATTTTTAGGGATTTCATCTAAAATGATGATTTCTATCAATTTGACTCTAATTATACGATGATATTTGAAAATAATACGTCTATGAGTACAAGGTACGTGGTGCCTAGATTTCTATGTGACTTTTTCAAGTATTTCGGGGGTGCGCTTCATATGAACTATGTGGGTTGTTTGAGATAAAACCTAATTAATTAAATGTTTTCTTATTAAATTGTTCTAATGATGTCATGAGGTGCCTATGTCTATGATCTAGCTTCACTACAAGCGGTCAAGTCGAGTAAGGGTCTTGGACCATCTTGTGAAGTTTAGGTCAAGCATATGATTTAAATTTAATTGAATTATTATATTGATATGCATGAGTTTCATGGGAGTGTGATGGGCATGGATTGATTATTTAGGTGATGTTGATCAATTAGATTAAGGTGACATAGTTTGTTAGGTTATTCATGTCCTAAGATACATGGATGATGTTAATCCTATGTTGAGGTGACATGGTCATTAGATTGAGGTGATAAGGTCACCAGGTTGAGGGATTGGCTCTTAGGACTTTGGATGGTGTTGATGATCAGGATGAGCGACACGATCATAGGGGAATGAGGTGCCCAGATGATGTTTCTTAGGTATGTTTGGTGATTTATGCTCACCTTTTATTGTCTAACATGTCATTGGAGTCATGTTCACATAGATATGACTCAAATGAGGTGGTTTTGACCACTCATTGCGGGGGAAGGGACCCATAGACTATGTGGATTAGGTGATGGTATTGACCATCAATTATGTTTGGGGGTGCTCATTGTAGAAAGCCATGTTGATAGTGATTGACCATCATTTTATGGTGATGAGATCATCAGTTGGGGTCTAAGGCTCACTGATACACTTGAGGCCATTGGGATAGGGCTAGGAATGATGGATATCATCATGCCTTGGGACATCAGTTGTTAAGATGATGGTGATTATTATTGGAGGATAGACATCGATGTGCCTCAGGACGTCAAGCTTCGAACCGATGGAGATTTTATAAATTATGTTATGAGGGACTAGGTACTTGTTTGGATGTTTCATTTGGACATCATATTTCATGATTATTAGAACAAGGTTTAGATGGATTGATTATAGGTGGAACTTGAGGGTTCACCTAGTATGCTACTTTCTAGGGAATTCCTTGGGATTATTCCATGGATCCTCACCGTTGTAGTTATATATATGCAGACATGTGTTGTGTTCCATATATATAACTGGGGGCATGTGTTCAGACTTATCAGTGGTGGATGAATCCAACGATCACCTCCTTATTACTGTTGAGCATAAGGGAAGTGGGTATTTTATTAAATTGTGCATGTTATGCCTTTTATTTAGATTTAGTACACCTGTATTATCATGGATGTAAGACAGACACACATTGGTTGTAGCCTACTAGGATTTATTCTCACACCCTACCCAATCCCTTTAGGATGTGTGTATAATTTATGTCTCTATGATCAAGGGACCGATTTTAGGATTTGGATCCTAGTGACCGAGTGGTACATTTTTCATAGGATGGGTGGCAAGGGACATTTGGGATTCTTGCATAAGCTGGAGTTTACTTTTGTATCATAATGCTTTATTATATGTATGTACTAATGGTTGACCACAGGTGACCGTTCTATTTATCTATTTTGTGTGACCTGATATAACTTGTTGCATGTGTCTAAAAATGGTATGTTTTGGGTATGTTTACTTGTTCCTTTTTATATGATTCAGTTGTATTGGTTTTATTTTTTTCGCTGATTTATAGTCTTATTATACTAGTATATTTGTATAGACCATTATTATTATCACCACCAGAGGATATATTCTACCCACTATCACATCTCATACCCTTACTTCTAGTCAAAAACATTTGGCATATGGGGAGGCACACCTAAGGCCTGGTGGACAACTGAACTAGAGCACTATTTGGGCGTCAAACTGGGTCATGGCATTAAAAATGGTATCATATGAGTTTTCTTTTATTTATTTGGTCTTACTATTTGGGAAATGATAGACCAGATACTAGGATGTAGTTAGAAATGGGTACATATCCTATGTTTGGGTGCCTGTATCCCCATGAACGAGGGAGGGACTAAGTTTTTAGGGGTGAGAAATTGATTTTCTATAGTGTGTTTTACAGTTGATTTGATTTCCACCTTGAGTGGTGCACTTGGGTGTGATGGTTATCTGTTATATGTATTTTTACCCTTGGACCAATATAGAAAGGGAGGTTTTATTATGTATCATGATAGGAACTTAGTATCATATGATTTTTTTTTCTTATGATTGTTATTGGGAACCTAGAATGTGCTATGAGGGGTTGCTTTGTTTAAAGTTTCATCAAAGAATCTAAACAGTGTTTTCTTACTTGGTCTTTTTTGGTGGCATTATACTCAAACAACCTAGGCATGTAGTTCCAATGAGATTGATGTGTGATGATATGTGGTTTAATATGCATGTGATATGTGGTCCTAGACCTGATGATGGTAGGTAGGTATGATGATAGGGTGGAGCTGTTTAAAGTGTCGACAAAAGAATCTAAACGGTGTTTTCCTGCATAGCCTCTTTAGTGTCATTATACTTAGTTATCCCAGATTGAACTATGATGTGTGATTCTTAACCCTATTATAGGAAATAAAGGGCCATGAGGTCAGGTTACATGTTATTCTTGACTCTAATATGGGTAGGCAGGGCATCGTATGACCAAATGAGACTTGATACATTACCCTAATATGCGTAGGTAAGGGGCCTTGAGGTCGGATGTCATGTTACATGGTGTGGTATGGGAGTGTAAGGGTGGTGATATTGATCTACCTATTATATATTTCCCTGTCTATGATATACCTATATATACTGTTATGGTTGTTTGACCATTGTATTGGTGTTCAACAGGATTCCACCAAGATAAATTCCAGTGGAGTGTTAGGAGGACGGTGATATGGTGTCGCATGAGAGTGAATGGGATAAGGCCCCTAAGGGTCATGATGAGGCCCTGGAGGATCAGGTTGATCATGATCCATAGGTACAAGAACTAGTTCATGCTTAGGTATAGGTGGTAAAGTCACAGGATATGGTAGATTTTGGGCCATGGCTTGATGAGCAGCCCAGGGTGAGCCTGGTATGGGTTATACAAGGTATCAACATGGGAGATCAGGGAGTTGATCCATCGATGGAATACCTGAATCGGGAGTTCCAGTGGCATCACTTGCCGCTATTTCAGGGTGAGGGTGGACTGTAGGAGGTAGATAATTGGATCAAATTGGTCAATCCCATATTTGACCATCTTGAGACACACCTAGGTCGGAGGGTGAAGCTGACTACATACATGCTCAAAGGACCAGAAAAGAAATGGTAGGATGCACAGGTACAAGCAGGAAGAAATGAGGGACTGTATTAGAAGAATTTTGAAGCTAGGTTATTCAGGAATTTATTTCCAAAGATGCTGAGGGTGGATAGAGTTTTTGAGTTTATTAATATCTAGTAGGGAGATAGTTCTTTCATGAAATACCTATCGTAATTTTTACCCGCTATGACAGGTGATGAAATCACTAGGGTGCAGTGTTTTAAGGATGGATTGTGGAATGCCATCATGCTTTAGGTCAATATCTTTAGATTGTCCTCCTTTTTAGAGGAAGTTAAATATTCACTGATAGTATAGGGAAATTTGATATATTGGTATTATATGAGTTGGGTGACGGCATAAGGTGATTTTAGTGGCGATGCTTCAGGTAGCATGAAGCGGGTCTGTGAGGAGTCTCAACTAGGCAGTTAGGCCAGAGATTTAGGCAGACCACTATGTAGTGGGTCTTTAATTGTATGCTTCCATTGTGGGTATCCAGGTCATGTTTGGAATCAATGCGAGTGGCCTCTAAAAAAGTATCGAGCATATGGACAAATGAAGAATATAGAGAGGTTCTATAGGAATCCTTCTTGGATATCCAGAAGCTAGAGAATAGGGAAGGCTTAGGGTTCTAAGGTTAGACCACAAGTGTTACTGTAGAGACCCAATGCTTGACGTACATGGAAATTACATTACTTTTGCGGAATACTTAATAAATAAAAAAAATAGACACCCAAGGACTGTAATAGTTTAGTGTCTTTGGAAACTCGGAACATAATCTTCTAATTGTGGTGAAAGATCTTCAAAATCTCCCATAAAGATCTTCCCCGTTTTGTTTTCTTACCCAAAACCTTTCTTTATATCCTGGGGAAAAGAAAACATATAAAGGGTGAGCTCAAATTCTCAGTAAGGGTAAGTATGGAGAAAATAAAACAAACCATATACATTTGAACTTAAAATCATGAAGATAAATTTTAAACATCAAAATCTTGAGCAATGACATAAAACATGACAGTACGTAAGGCATAGATCATAAAAGAACATCAATAATGATAAAATAGCATGGGAATAAAACATTTAATTATGGAAAACCATTAATCACATGTTATTATTTCCATAGTAGCCAAGGCATTGTTTCCAAGACCATTATAGTGGACAAAGTCCATTACTGAACTAGGTTTACTTACCGTTCCAGCCCTGTATTACTGAACCGAATTCACTTGTCGTTACAGCCATGTCTATCTCATGAGATATAAATCTTTACCCAATGAATTAGAGGGAGATATAGGTCCCAACCATCTCATATTGAAATCATTATTACGTGTTCCACAACACAATCATAAATCATGCATCATAACCCAAAGAATAAAATGGGTTTCATAAACATCATCCCATCTTAACATGATCCATATAAAACAAATGGATACATTTCATCATAATAAAAATCAAACCATACAAATAATAGAGATATTATACTTGAAACATAATCATACTAAATAATTTCATCTTATATGGGAAATAGTTTTGAACAAACACTTGAAACGAATTATTGAGGAAAATATCCTTTCTTCTTCAAAATCATTTTATTTTCTCAAAATGCTGTGCAATTTTAAAAGAAAAGATTTTTTTTGAAAATAATCATGAAATATTATAGAGTAAGCTTCATGGAAATAAGGCATTATTAAACCGTAAAAATACATTCACGCCATATAAGTTAAAAAAACATTCTTCTCGTACTTTTGCTGGAAAAGCCAAAAAGTACCTTATATGGTAAACAAAGGAAAGATTCCTTCAATACAATGTGGTAAAAGTCAAAAAAGGGTAAAAATGACTTTAAACATACATGGAAGAATAGTAAACATTTTATGAAAATATTTTTAGAAAACATGGACATGGATGATAAACATAACCCCAGTAAATACTTACAAATAAACAATCTCGGATAAGAATGAGATTGGAATAATTATCCATTACCTTATGTCCAATTTCTTCCGTATGTTTCCGAGACTCCTGTATAGTGTGTTTAAACATATTATTAACTTGTAACGGAACCATAATAATATTTATGATATCATATATGATTTTCTTATGACTTTATATTACCCATGCATTTGACAATTCCATGTTAAATCAGTGGTTTGGGTAAAATCGTATCATTTATCGTACGTGTTTGGACTTGTTGTTCTTGATTTTATTATTACTTATATCATGATATAATTACTTCCAGAATGTAAAACACGATTTATATATCATATATATTTAGGATATATATGTATATAATAGATAGATAAATGAAATGAAATACACCATTCATGGATATGGTAGACCGTACGTACGCATGAACGCTGTTTTCATTTCCTTATTGATTTGAAAGAAAGTAAGTAGAGTACACACACACACACACACACACACATATATATATATATATAAATACAGTAAAATTATTATTTCACAAATTTCATCATTATTTATTATATATATACACTTTATAATCATTCTGGAATGGTTAACATGGAGAATGAATCTCATCACGTCGTGGAGACGGTAATCCGTACGTACGCACGAGCGATGATATCGTTCCCATAATTATTGAATGGAATTGGAGTGGATGATATAATATCTCAGAATTAGTATTCTGTTATAATAACCATATATAGTTATTATTTACACCATTATACCCATCCAAGTAATGTGGTGGTGGGAAAACAGATTACACCACAACGTGGAGACGGTATTCCGTACGTACACACGCGCGGTGATTTCGTTTTCCATAGGATGGATAGAAGGTGAAATGAGGTTGTTTCATATTTATAATAACATATCATTATATTATTTATACTGATGTTATTACTTTATAATAAAAAAACTAAATAAGATGAAGTATAAGAATAAAGAAACTTGAAAGAATCAGTAGAAGAGATTACCTTTTTTTCAACGCGTCTCCTCTTAACCTCCACTTAGGGCACTAAAGTTGGTCTTTGAAAACACCAGGACATCTAGTAGGTTTCTATGGATGTAGAGAAGTGAAATGGGTAGGGGTTGGTCAAGCTTGAAGGCTCAAATTTGTGTGAAGAGGAGAGGGAGGAGGTTCCCTTTTATAAGGGAGGAGAGGGGCACCTTTGGAAACCTCAAAAATATTAATTTATAATAAACTCAAACCCCACTTAAAAACATCCAAAAATAACTAAAATCCAAATATGAGAAGATATTACCTTTCCTAACATGTCATATTAATCTAAAAAATTCATGTATAACATTAATTTGTTCATATAACATTTATTTTAATATTTGTAAAACCTTTTATTTGATATTTCCAATAATAAAATAATTACTACAAAACTTTTTTATAATTATTTAATATTCTTATTTTTTGAATAAAAATTAAAAATAAAATACTATGATGAATATAAATATAATATATTTGATAATAATTCTTTTAGTAGAATTTATCTTCTAAAAAAACCAACTTTTAAAATGATATTTTTATTAAATTATGAAGGTGACAACTTTGACATCATTTAAAATAAAATAATATAAATGTCATAATATGTTTTATAAGGGTCCAAATGGTCCAAAAGTAGACAATTATATGCTTATGATATATATATACTCGAAAAATAATTTTTGGTCAAGTGTTTGGGTATTCTATTAGTATTATAATTTGAATAAAAACTATATTATTGATTTTTCACTAAATAAATAATTTCTGCATCATTAATTTATAAGCTATTAAGGTAATTAAATATTTCTTAAAAATTAAAAATAAATTACCATAACAAATAAAAACCATTTATCTTTCAAATGAGTATTTATAATCTAATTTATATCCTGTATAACCTTATATTAAAAATACTTTAATTATTAACGTTTGAGTGAGACATATTTCACTTTCTTTAAAATAAAATAAATTAAAGGTCTTAATCACATCCAAGTGGGTTTCAATGGATTCCATTTCAACCCAAATATGCCTTAGGACAAAATATAATCATCCAATTATATTAAAACAAGTGTTAAGGTAATTTTATAATATTATATTTACCCTTAATTACCCGATTTACCGTTAACTATGGTAAATAAAATTTACCGTAGTTACTATTCATAGTGCCCAAAAATAAAAAGTATCATATTAACATAATTTGGACCTACTTATTCCAAATATGGAATCCATTTTTCCAAATTTAAATCACAGAAGTTGCAGAAATTAATTTAAAATTAATTCTGTTGTTAAGAAAATGAGTTTTAAAAGTTAAAACATTGCAAAAGATTGAAATGATTTTACCTATGAATTCAATGTAAAATCAATGATAATGAAATAAATTATATTAAATGGTAAAAATATATTCTATTTATACTTTAAAACCATTCAATATTATAATTTAACCATATAATTTATTACGATGAAAAAATTTGTTTTTAATTAAAATATAGCGTGTTTTTACTATTCATTAAAATATGAAAGTTATCAGAATAATATAAAAAATTTATCCAAAGGAAATTTTTATATCCTTATTCCAAATAAGAATTTTATTTTTTCAAATTGAACTTAAAAACATGTCAAAAATTAGATTTAAAGTGGTTGCGCCATCAAAAGGCGGCAAAACTGCATTTTTTGAAAAATACTTATTTTACCTGAAAAATTTATTTTGTTCTCATACCATGTTCTAGAAAATTTGTAAGATGAATAATAATGGTATAAAATTCAAAATGTAGTTAATACTATTCAAAACGGCTAGTTAATAATAATATTATAACAATATATCGTTGTTTAGTGAAACCCGGTATTGCGTACTACACACGCTATTGAGGAAGGTCGCGATTGCGTGTAATGCAAGCCAAGTCAGGGCTGTGTGTAGTGAAAGCTCCCTTTGGTGTTGCATATAAAATAATCAAAACTTATTTCATTTATACATTAAACAAAATCTATACTTAATGTTGCGTAGAATAATTTCTACAAAACGAATCTTGAAATTGTGTGTAACACGAGCCAAGAATAGTGTTGCGTATACTGCAAGCTAATACGGTGTTACATATAGTACAAGATAATATTAGTGTAGTGTACAATAGAATAAATCAATGAAATTAAAAATAATATATCTCCTAAAATCTCAGGTTGTTACATTCTACCCCCCTTAAAATGAATTTCACCCTCGAAATTCGTCGAGGTTATAAATCGTTTACTACTTGAAAGTTTCTTTTATAGAAACCCACATCGTAAAAAGGAATAATAAAGCTTAATTTTAATAACTAAAGTATGAAACGTAATAGTTACCCAAATTAACTCATCACTAGGTTTCCACATAGGAGAACATAGGTGAAAATATGGATATGGAAGAGAAATCTAACCATCAAGTTCTAATGGAGATTGGTAGAGAACATGGCTATGAAAAAGACAACAATCACAAAACCATAAATTTATGATGATCTAAGGTACCATCTGATTCATCAGATATGAGGGCAATAGGACAAAATTTTTGGTTTTCAAGATCATTTCCCTGATGTTGAAGAATTTTTTAATTAAAAGAAATACTTACTTTATTTTGGTACAATCTCACTGTTGTTCATGCCTTGAACAATTTTCACTTCATCTCTTAAAGAAATGAAGTTGAATTTGTATTCCGTGAAGTGTTAGCGGATCATGCGATAGAATGATAGGTCATTTAATCTATCTCAAACATAAGGTTAGAAATAGTTATATACATAAGTCCATCTATGGTGAGATTAATCTGATATGGTTCCAAAAATTGACTTATACTTCATCTATCATACCACTTAATGAAATAAAACTAATTTCTACAAACCAGGGAATTCCTGTAGGCTAGTGGTAGGCGATAAAGGCCTATCGCACTTCGGTTGTTGGTTCGATTCTCACACCCTTGTCCGACGCGATGGGTTGTCGCCCATCCTATGAGTTGTCATTTTTTTAAAACTATACTATTATAACATTTTATAAATAATATCAAAAAGTTCTAGCCTTAAACAATACTATCTGATGTCTAACATAATCCATTCCAATATTTTGGCTTATCCAAAATGCTTCTGTCCAATCTCATATATTAATAAAAAAGATTACCAGAGAGGTCATATAACAAGAATGTGAATACCATCATTTATCCCCCACATATCATAAGATATATCTTGTTGATCACATTTAAAACACGTGAATACCTTAATCATGTATTCTTGAAACATGAATTACTATAGAACCTTAGTGAAAACATGAATGCAGTCAAACGTTAACTCTTTCCACATACCAAAATCCCAAAATTTCTATATACTCAAACCATGATGTCACTTTGTCCTTATATCAGTCATGATCTTGTTAATAATATCATTTTCACTATATCCCTTCATTATGAACATATCATCTTCTTTCAAAAAATATCCGAATAACCTTTCATGGTTACCAGTACCATTCAACATATAATTTCAAATACTTTAGGAAAAACAATAGTTTAACAATCCTTAGATGTGTCTTTATTCCACAGTACCATTACCTATACAACATAACTCTTGATAAACATAAATCATTCCACTACCTTCTTAAACCATTGACCGAGCTTCAACAATTCTTTCATCTCACATATCATTTGTAGTCTCTTCATCATCATCAACATAAATACTACCCATACGACCATGATGATTCTCTTCATGAGAATTTACCTTAGGGAATTGGTTTACATAATGCACTTACATTCTACATTTAAAACATTTAACCGCTGTTGATGTCTTAGCAATACTATTATCCTTGTCCATGTGTTAACTGAACCTTTTCCTTTGTAATTACTAGCTTTGTGTCCTTCTTTTCCACACCCAAAGCATCTTCCAGTTCCTTTGAAATATTCTTCCTGATGCCTCTTACCACATGATTTACATGATGGAAATTGATCTTTCTTTCCTCTATGATCATCATGAAACTCCATCTTTCTCTTATTAGCTGAGTCAGGAAGCTTTCCAAAGTTGAGATTATTGATCATATTATGATATTTCTGATTATGTATAATAATGATGTTTGGACTTCCAAATCCCGTTTCATTTGGTTTCTCATGAAGAATATCATTCCATTGTCCTTCATATCCTCCATTATCATGAATCTTCCTATTTTTAGCCATTTTTTGAAACCCAAAAAGAATAGTGTGAGAGGAAAAAATCATACTAGGAAAACAACATAATAAAGGGGGAGTACCTTCAATATCTAACAACTTACGTTTAATTCTAAGATCGTTACCATAATTCTAGGACTATAACCTATAATTATACTTAACCTTAGGGACATCCCTATACATACCTTAGAAATATCTCTAGGGATCTCACTAAAGTTTTCACATCCTAGTTTTCAAAGGTTAACTAAACCTTTGCTCTGATACCAACTGTAGAGACCCAATGCTTGACGTACATGGAAATTACATTAATTTTTCGGAATACTTAATACATAACAAAAACAGACACCCAAGGACCATAATAATTTAGTGTCTTTGTAAACTCGAAACATAATCTTCTAATCATGGTGAAAGATCTTCAACATCTCCCATAAAGATCTCCCCATTTTTGTTTTCTTACCTAAAACCTTTCTTTATATCCTGGGGAAAAGAAAACATATAAAGGGTGAGATCAAATGCTCAGTAAGGGTAATCATGAATAAAATAAAACAAACCATATACATTTGAACTTAAAAACATGAACATAAAGTTTAAACATCAAAATCTTGAGCAATGACATAAAACATGGCAGTACGTAAGGCATAGATCCTAAAAGAACATCAATCATGATAAAATAGCATGAGAATAAAACATGTAATTGTGGAAAACCATTAAGAACATGTTATTATTTCCATAGTATCCAAGCAATTTTTTCCAAGACCATCATAGTGGACAAAGTTCATTACTGAACCGGGTTTACTTGCCGTTCTAGCCCTGTATTACTAAACCAGATTCACTTGCCGTTCCAGCCATGTCTATCTCATGAGATATAAATCTTTACCCAATGCATTGGAGGGAGATATTGGTCCCACCCATATCATATTGAAATAATTCTTACATGTGCCACAACACAATCATAAATCATGCATCATAACCCAAATAATAAAATGGGTTTCATAAACATCATCCCATCTTAACATGATCCATATAAAACAAATGGATAGATTTAATCATAATAAAAATCAAACCATAAAAATAATAGAGACATTATACTTGAAACATAATCATACTAAATAATGTCATCTTATATGGAAAATAGTTTTGAACAAACACTTGAAATGAACTCTTGAGGAAAATATCCTTTCTTCTTTAAAATCATTTTCTTTTCTCAAAATGCCGTGCGATTTTAAAAGAAAATAATTTTGTTGAAAATAATCATGAAATATTGTAGAGTAAGATTCATGGAAATAAGGCATTCTAAAACCTTAAAAATCCATTCACGCCATATAAGTTAAAAAAAACATTCTTCTCGTACTTTTGCCGGAAAAGTCAAAAAGTACCTTATATGGTAAATAAATGAAAGATTCCTTCAATACAATATGGTAAAAGTCAAAAAAGGGTAAAATGACTTTAAACATACATGGAAGAATAGTAAAAATTTTATGAAAACATTTTTAGAAAACATGGACATGGATGATAAACATAACCCCAGTAAATACTTACGAATAAACAATCTCGGATAAGAACGAGATTGGAATAATTATCCCTTACATTATGTCCAATTTCTTCCGTATGTTTCCGAGAATCCTGTATAGTGGGTTTAAACATATTATTAACTTGTAATAGAACCATAATAATATTTATGATATCATATATGATTCACTTATGACTTTATATTACCCGTGCATTTGACAATTCCACGTTAAAGCAATGGTTTTGGTAAAATCGTATCATTTATCGTAGGTGTTTGGACTTATTGTTCTTGATTTTATTATTACTTATATCATGATATAATTACTTCCAGAATGTAAAACATGATTTATTTATCATATATATTTAGGATATATATGTATATAATAGATAGATAAATGAAATGAAATACACCGTTCATGGAGACGGTAGACCGTACGTACACATGAATGCTGTTTTCATTTCCTTATTGAATTGAATGGAAGTAATTAGAGTACATATATATATATATATAAATCTAGTAGAATTATTATGTCATAAATTTCATCATTATTTATTATATATATACACTTTATAATCATTCTGGAATAGTTAACATGGAGAATGAATCTCATCGCGCCGTGGAGACGGTAATCCGTACGTACGCACGAGCGATGATATCATTCCCATAATTATTGAATGGAATTGGAGTGGATGATATAATATCTCAGAATCATTATGATGTTATAATAATCATATATAGTTATTCTTTACACCATTATACCCATACAAGTAACATGGTGGTGTAAAAACATATTACACCACAGTGTGGAGACGGTATTCCGTACGTACGCACGCACAGTGATTTCATTTTCTATAGGATGGATAGAAGGTGAAATGAGGTTGTTTCAAATTTATAATAACATATAAGTATATTATTTATACTGATGTTATTAATTTATAATAAAAAAAACTAAAGAAGAGTTAGTATAAGAATAAAGAAACTTGAAAGAATTGGTAGAAGATATTACCTTTTCTTCGATGCGTCTCCTCTTAACCTCTACTTAGGGTACTAAAGCTGGTCTTTGAAGAAAACCAGAACCTATAGTAGGTTTCTAGGGATGTGGAGAAGTGAAATGGGTAGGGTTTTTCTGAGCTTGAAGGCTCAAATTTTTGTGAAGAGGAGAGGGAGGAGGTGCCCTTTTATGAGGGAGGAGAGGGGCACCTTCAGAAACCTCAAAAATATTAATTTATAATAAACTCAATACGCACTTAAAAACCTCCAAAAAATGACTCAAATACAAATATGAGATGATATAGGGTTGTAATATCATCATCCAATAGAATTTAGACATTTTGGTAATTTATTTTAAACCTTATCAACTTGATTTATCCTTATTTAATCTATTTAATTTTAATTGTGGTAATAATATTCTAAATTTTAAATTGTTATAAATAATTAATTATGTGTTGTGAATTGTCCATTATTGGATACTTTATGACATTTTAGACCATATAAATGTCAATTTATAATTTTTAAATATTTTTGTGATTTTTAAACAATTTTATAATATGTTATTTTTATAAAATAACAATAGTGTCAATTTTGATACTATTCATTTATTTGAATTTAAATAAAATCCATACAGAGGATATATTCGAAAAAAAATATTTAATAGATTACTAACATGTCATATTAATCCAGAAAATTCATGGATAACATTAATTTGTTCATATAAAATTTATTTTAATATTTGTAAAACCATTTATTTGATATTTCCCATAATAAAATAATTACTACAACATTTTTGTATAATTATTTAATATGCTTATTTATTGAATAAAAATTAAAAATAAAATACTATGATGAAGATAAATATAATATATTTGATAATAATTCTTTTAGTAGAATTTATCTTCTAAAAAACCCAACTTTTAAAATGATATTTTTATTAAATTATGAAGGTGACAACTTTGACATCATTTAAAATAAAATAATATAAATGTCATAATCTGTTTTATAAGGGTCCAAATGGTCCACAAGTCGACACTTGGATGCTTATGATATATATATACTTTAAAAATAAGTTTTAATCAAGTGTTTGGGTCTTTTATAGGTATTATAATTTGAATAAAAACTATATTATTGATTTTTCACTAAATAAATAATTTCTGCATCATTAATTTATAATATATTAAGGTAATTAAATATTTCTTAAAAATTACAAATAAATTACCATAACAAAGAAAAATGGTTTAGATTTAAAATGAGTATTTATAATCTAATTTATATTCTGTATAGCCTTATATTAAAAATACTTTAATTATTAACGTTTGAGTGAGACATATTTCACTTTCTTTAAAATAAAATAAATTAAAGGTCTTAATCACATCCAAGTGGGTTACAATGGATTCCATTTCAACCAAAATATTCCTTAGGAAAAAATATAATCATCCAATTATATTAAAACAAGGGTTAAAGTAATTTTATAATATTATATTTACCCTTAATTACCTGATTTACCTTTAACTATGTTAAATAAAATTTACCATAGTTACTATTCATAGTTCCCAAAAAAAAAAGTAGCCT
The DNA here is from genome assembly GCA_963277665.1 of Viscum album. Classification (NCBI taxonomy): domain Eukaryota; kingdom Viridiplantae; phylum Streptophyta; class Magnoliopsida; order Santalales; family Viscaceae; genus Viscum; species Viscum album. The sequence continues at coordinate 1,937,823,287 of OY728141.1, forward strand.
ATTTACATAATTTGGACCTACTTATTCCAAATATGGAATCCATTTTTCTAAATTCAAATCACAGAAGTTTCAGAAATTAATTTAAAATTAATCCCGTTGTTAAGAAAACGAGTTTTAAAAGTTAAAACATTGCAAAAGATTGAAATGATTTTACCTATGAATTAAATGTAAAATAAATGATAATGACATAAATTATATTAAATGGTAAAAATATATTCTATTAATAATTTAAAACCATTCAATATTATAATTTAATCATATAATTTATTACGATGAAAAAAGTTGTTTTTAATTAAAATATAGCGTGTTTTTACTATTCATTAAAATATGAAAGTTATCAGAATAATATGAAAAATTTATCCAAAGTAAATTTTTATATCCTTATTCCAAAGAAGAATTTTATTTTGTCAAATTGAACTTATAAACATGTCAAAAACTAGATTTAAAGTGGGTGCGCCATCAAAAGGCGGCAAAACTGCATTTTTTTGAAAAATACTTATTTTACCCAAAAAAATTATTATGTTCTCATACCATGTTCTAGAAAATGTGTAAGATGAATAATAATGTTATAAAATTTAAAATTTAGTTAATAATATTCAAAACAGATAGTTCATAATAATATTATAACAATATATCGTTGTTTAGTGAAACCCGGTATTGCATACTACACACGCTATCGAGGAAGGTCGCGATTGCGTGTAATGCAAGACAAGTCAGGGCTGTGTGTAGTGAAAGCTCCATTTGGTGTTTCATATAACATAATCAAAACTTATTTAATTTATACATTAAACAAAATCTATACTTAATGTTGCGTAGAATAATTTCTACAAAACGAATCTTGAAATTGTGTGTAACACGAGCCAAGAATAGTGTTGTGTATACTGCAAGCTAATATGGTGTTGCGTATAGTACAAGATAATCTTGGTGTAGTGTAAAATAGAATACATCAAATAAATTAAAAAGAATATATCTCATAAAATCTCGGGGTGTTACAGTTATCATAAGTTGGTAGTCAGGAGTCAACTGCACATGGAGGTTTTGGAAAAGATGGTGGGACCCATTAGTGGGGTCAATGGATACAAGCTGGTGAAGCTCTGTAGGGAGTCTAGGACTCAGGTAGTTGGTCTTCAAGCCATGTTCATGTAGTAGGTCTACTAGTTGCAGAGCAGTTCAGGGATCCAACTATAGTTAGAGGTATTCCATGATGATGGGCATGATTGGGTTTTTTTTGGCTTCATACGGTTTTGATGCATGAGGTGCATATGCATTTATTTTGGACTAATCATGCGATGTTTAGTTGGTTACCATAGATTATGATGCATTTTGTATATATATATATGAGGTTTGTGGCACTAGGATTATTTATGGGCATCAATGCAGTGTAGGTTTTATATGAGGTTCATTGGAATCTGGACATTGATATGATGCATATTTTATATGTGGTGTGTGGTACCATATTTTTGTTGGGTATCTGATGATATATAGGATTTGATAGGTGTCACATGTGACATGGGAATTATTTGAGTACCTAATGTGGGGTAGGAATGAAAACACATTATGGGAAGACTTTTGAGTCCATGGATGGTCGTTGGACCATCTGATGCATGTTTTGGGTCAGGATGCAGTTGGGTAGGTAACCCCTAAGGAGGGGATCACCATGAGAGGATTTAACCTATGGCTTAATAAATAGGGTAGACTGAGTTTTTTTAAATGAGATGGGTATGTTCGGTACCATATCTGGGTAAGGTTTGATAGCTCGGGGTGAGCTATGTTAAAGTGGAGAGATTGTAACATCCTATTTTTTTGAGCAGATCATAAATTATCCAACTTATTCGAATTTTTGCATTGCTGGTTAGGCCAATTATTTTCTTGATCCTAAGAACTTAATTCCAAGAGTTTCTTTGACCCAAGGTGTTGTTTTTAGATGGGTTTTAAGGATCATCAAGCGCCTCAAGATTTTGGATGGGTTTTAGAAGTGTCATACCCTAAAAACCCAGTTTCAAGAAAGTGAAAACTAAGGAACATGGCTTGGAAAAACTATGCAACCTCCCAGGAGAAACCATGTAGCCTACCTATAACACTAACATGGTTTTTCAAACCATGTGGGTAGGGGTGAACGACCATGCAAGCACCTCAGTAGTTTTTGAGAATGGGAATCTTCATGGTTTGTGTACGGTTTGGAAAACCATGCACCTAGCCCGTGTGTGTGTGGTGCTTGGGAAGAGAGTACCGTATAATTAGTGCATGATTATCCAAATCGTGCAGCCAAACCATGAAAGTAATTTAATTATGGAAAATTACTGTTTTCCCCTCCCTCTATTTAGGTTTTTCTTCTCCTATTCCCCCCTCTTTCACCTAAACACATAGGGGGTTCCCCATTTCCCTTCCTCCCTTAGGATTTGGTCATTCTTTATCATCCAATCTCTAATTTTACTATCATCAGACTCATTGGAATTTTATCAATAAGGCATTCTATATTCTATCTTCCTTTTATCTTTTATCTCACCACATACCCTATTTTCAGGGTGTTCATCTAAAACACTAATTTCTCTTGATTTAGATTGAGTTAGAAGTCAATATTAGATAAGAGTACACCTATGAGTACAAGGTAGGTGGTTCCTAGATTTCTCTTTGATTTTGAAATTGTTTTGGGGGTGCTCTCTATATGTTCCATGTGGGTTGTCTAAGAGAGACCCTAAAGAATTAAATGTATGTTTATTAAATTATTATAATGATGATGTGAGGTGCCTATGGGAATGATCTAGCTCCACTATACATGGTCAAGTTGGGTAAGGGTCTTGGACCATCTTGGGCAATTTAGGTCAAGTGTATGATTTAAATTTAATTAAATTGTTATATTAATATGCATGAGTTACATGGAAACATAATGGGCATAGTTTGAGGATTGAGGTGATGTTGATCACCTAGATTAAGGTGATGTAGTTCATCAGGTTGGGCTTGGACCAAGATATATGGGTGGTTTAGGTGACATGGTCATCATATTGAGGTGATGAGGTCTCCAAGTTAAGGTCTTGGCTCTCAGAATTTGGGACGGTGTTGACCATCGGGATGAGTGACATGGTCATAGGGGCATGAGGTGGAAGGATGATGTGGATTAGGTATGTTTGGTGATTTTAGCTCACTATTTTTTTGATGATGCATTATTGGAGTTGTGTGAACATAAAAAAGACTCATATGAGGTTGTGTTGACCAATAATTATGGGTGGAGGCCCCTGTAGACTATAAATATTAGGTGATGGTATTGACCATTGTTTATGTTTGGGGGTGTTCACCATCGAAAAACACATGGATGGTGATGGAACATCAGTTAATGGTGATGGGATCATCGGTTGGGGGTTGAGATTCTCCAATATGCTTGAGGTCATTGGGCTGAGACTTAGGAGGACAAATATCATTATGCCTCGGGATGTCAGCTATTAAGCTGACAATTATTGTAATTGGATTCTAGACATTGTTGTGCTTCAATATGTTGAGCTCCAAGCCAATAGGGATTTTCTAAGTTGAGCTCTGAGGGACTAGGGACTTGTTTGGTCAAGACTTTTGGATGTTAGATTTCATGTTTTTTGGCATGAGGTGTCAGTGGATTTATTATAGGTGGATCCTTAGGGTTCACTTGGTATGCTACTCGTTAGGGAATTACATGGTCTTTTGTCATGGAGCCTCATCAATACAATTATATATATGGAGACAAGTGTTGTATTCTATATATATAACTAGGGGAATGTGTTCAGACTTATTAGAAGTGGTCAAAGTAGGTGATATCTTCCTTGTGGTTGTTGAGCTTAAGGAAAGTAGTTATTTTATTAAATTGTGCATGTGTTTCATTTTTATTTATTTTTAGTACACATGTATTATCATATATGTAAGATAGAAACACATTGGTGGTGGCCTGTTGAGATTTATTCCCACACCCTACATGGTACCTTCGAGATGTGTGTACAATTTATGTCTTTGCGATCATCTAAGGGACCAAGCTTAGGTGCTGAACCCCAGTGATCGAGTGGTACCTTTTTCATGGGATGGATGGCAAGGGACCTTAGAGGTTATTGAATCAGTTAGAGTTTAATTTTGTATCAAAATTCCTAATTATATGTATGCATTGATGGTCATACATGGGTGACCCTTCTATTTATTTGTTTTTTATGACCTAATATGACTTATTTCATGTGTCTATAAATGGTATGTTTTGGGTATGTTTATTGTTTCCTTTGTATATGTATCTATTGTATTGGTTTTATTGCTTCCACTGATTTATATACTTCTTCAATTGCTATATTTATATATAACATTATTATTATCACCACCATAGGGTATATTCTTCCCAATATCAAATCTCAGACCTTCACTACTAGTCGGTAGCCTTTGGCGTACGGGTAGGTGTGCCTAAGGCCTAGTGTCTAACCGGTCTAGAGCACTATTCGGGTGGAAAATTGGGTCAGGGCGCTATATAAGCCCATTTCATCTTTTATAATCTATTTATTCATGATATTTTCAAGTAATAGTACCATTTTTTACATTCTTTATTACTTATAAATATTGAGAAAACATTTTTATAAAATTAATCTTTATTTATCTCTTCATTCAGAACACCTTTTTCATCAAAACCCATGTTTTCTAAATATGTTTTCAAAGATTTTTTTAACATTTTATAAATTATTTATTAGATAAATTTTTACCCATTATTTAATTTAAAAAAATCAAAAGAATATTATTATCATTTTTTGAACAAGACATTTTTCTAACCTTTTTATAGTGCAAAAGGAGTATTCTTTTTAACTTGTATGGTATGTACATAATTACTCACTTTTATGACTAAAATTTCTTTAAAGACTACTTTGAAAGTTTATAAGGCCCTTTTAAAGATTTTTTTTCCTAATAAACCTGAAATTATTAGTTTTTAAAAAAAAAATTCAAAGAAAAGGATTTTCAAAATGTTATATGTTTTAAAAAGTGATTTTCCAAATGAAAAGGATATTTTCCTCAAGAATGTTTTCAAATATCTTTTTCCTATATTTATATTCATAAATGAATACATCCCTTTATTATTACTACAATGGGTATATGTTGATACCGTTCTTATTCTTCCTCTGAATGGGTTATGATTATTTTGACCAAGGATAGTATTGACATTCCCTTCCTTGTTTCATTTTGTAGTCATTAACTCCCCCTTTAAATATTCACTTTCCTATGATCATTAACCATTAAATTTACCCTAAATATCCATATTATTTATCATGGGTATTCTTATTTCTTAAATCGCATCTCATTTCTAAATACAGTATTTTACTTGAAAAGTTATTTGATTGATTGGGGAAATATTGATAAATATATATCCTTTACTTAATACAGATATTTGATGTTAAGGCATATTGAGTCATAAATTAAATAATTATTTTACATATGAGGAATGATTTGGATCTGTAGTGATGGTTGAGGCCTAGTATTATATATACCTTCGATGTATTGGTAGGTATCATGAGACAAATAAATAATCTATCATTAAACAGTTTTTTACTTGTAGTTTTAAACCATCTTGTGAAAGGTATTGACGGTATAGGTATCATATGCTTGATACATGATGTCTAATAATTAATCATTACCTTTATTTTAGTTATTATCATTATACATGATATTTTCACAAAGATATTATCTCTGGATGCATTTCATTCTAAATTTATTGATTAAATGACATTTGTTTTCAGTTATTTACCTTATAATATTGATTATGCCTTATCCAGTTATTTAAATGGCATGTTTGCTCAATTATTTACCTTGAAATATTGATTATTACTTATATTATCATGATATTCAAGTTATTTAAATATAATGTGTGTTAAATTATTTACCTTTATATGTTGATTATACTTATTGATTCATGATAGCTTCCACTGTACTTAACCCTTACTGATCATTTGAGCTCACCCTTATTTTGTTTCTTTTCCCAGGAATCCATGAAGTATACTATGAAATATATGCAAGAATATTCTATAGTAAACAATGATAATTCTAAAAATAAAAATATCCTATAAATTTTTTTTTCAAATGTAATGAATGACTCAACTATGTATCTAGTTTACCATGACTACTAAACTATTTGGTCCTTTGAGATGTGATTCCTTGTATCTTATGCCAATGTAATAAAGCAGACATCGATTCTGAGTATCTGGGGATAGGGTCACAACAATTGGTATTAGATGAAGTTTAATAGAATCCTTGTGAACTATATTTAGTAAAACATAGATTAGGGAATATAACCCTATGGTATACTTTGAGGATAAGTGTATAAAAAAATTCTAAAGTTTTGTTAAGGTAGATATTATGTGGTTTTTCCTTACAATACATCCATGTTTGGATACTAAAAGTGGACATGGTTCTAGAAAAGAGGTACCTAGGGGTAATAAATCTAAAAAGGGAACATTGGTATTGACACTATAATCACCTATTGAATGAAAATTAGCCTTACTATACCCCTTTTTTAACACTACTGGGGGATATGCTTAGGATAATTCACATTTTATTTTTAAACCATTATGAAATATTTGAATAGATAACGACAATTAATGGCCTAGGTTAAACCTAAGATGGCTTAGATTACAAATAAGGTGTCTCAAATGAATGGGAAAATTCTTTATGTGTGAAAAGGAAGGGAATAAAGCAAATAATTACCAAGGTAAAATGAAGAGTATAATGGAAGGAAATAAATATCACCCTAAGGATAAATTTATAGATTTTTGTCTTAAATGTGGGGAGTCTAGGAATTATTTGAATCAATGACCTATTCTAAAGGATAAACACTAGACTCAGAAAGGACCTATGTGAAAATAAAAAGGATGAAGTATTTATGTATTATGATTAAATAATTAAATTTTAGAAGTACTTTACCAATGGTTTTTTGTTATAATAATCATGAAACATCTAAGGATTGTGTTAAAATTTAGAAGCATATATGTATTCATTAACTTAATAGTTATGGATACCATCATGGGTTATGAGTATAAGATTGATCATAAGTTCAAAGTATTAAACACCCCCTTTTAGGTTTTATTTGATGGTATTCTGCCAAGATTATGGATATTTTGAGAGAAATTTACAGAAAGCATATGTTTTAGTAGAAATTTTATTTTAAGAATAATGTATTTATATTTTATAGAAATAAATTTAAAGGTATTGATAACTATTAAGGTTAATATTATCATTAATGAAATTGTAATAATAGTCAAATAATATTATTGGACTTTGTGAAAAAAATAATTTGTATTGAAAACCTTAATAAAATGGTTATTTAATGATTAATTTTATTTAATGGATGTCCATCTTATATTTTTTGGAAATGTTATAGGAATTATATTAATATAGTTTAGAAAAAGGACAAACCACATGTTGGGTGATAACCTGTTGCATCTGAAAAGGTTATGGGGCTTGAACCCATGATCTAAAGACGATAAGGGTTTAGAGACTACCACAAGCCCACGCGATATCCTGGTTAATATGTCATTGTTTTTAGTTAAAAGATTTGAAAAATAAATATTAATGATGAACTAATGGTGTTATTTTTTAGGTTTAGAGATTAAATTATTATATTAGATAAATTGTGCTAACCATATTAGTTTTATAAAATAATTAGAGATAAAAGGAAATACTTATAACTCTTTTATTAATATTAAGATCTGTTAGAAGTGAATTTTAGTGCTTCAGGAATAAAAAATTAATTTTTGGATATTCATTTTTTGGAGTAAGGGATAAATTTTAAGTTTATAAAAGAACAACCAAATAATGAATTTTTTTTACAAAATAGAAACATATCAAGTAACTATATTTTCTTATATTCTTAGATAGTAAAAGAATTCTTCAACTTTAGGAAAAGGATATTGAAATAAAAATGTTATCCTATTAAATTCATATCTGATAAATCAGATGGTCTTTTAAATAATCATAGATTTATGATTTTTAGGCCCTTAACTTTCTATTGATCAATCACTTGATTGTGATCAATGACCCCAATCACTCTCTATATTCATTTACGCTTTTCTTCCATGTCCATGTTTTCATTTCCCACCTATATTCTCCTACTTGGAAAACTAGTTATGTTTTATTCCAGATGAACATTGTACATAATTTTTTCTATTATTAATAGTATGTTTTATTAACCCTTTTACAATATGGGTTTTCAATAAAATAATTTTTAAATATCAAACGTTGGATTACTAAGATCTAGTTTAAATTGCGAGGATGTGATTTATTTAAGGTGGGGAGAATGTAAAACCCCAAAATTATAAAATAATAACATTATATTTGATAGTGTATGTGTCACAAACATTGAGTTTATCTTGTGTTACACACAACACTAAGTTTAGTTTGAATTACATGCAACACTGAGTTCAGATTGTGTTACACGCAACACCAAGTTTAAGTGAAATGTGAAATATTATTAAAATATTATTATGTAATATAATAGTTATAACCTAACAATTAAATTGTAAGATATGAATAGAAATAAATAAATTATGGAAAATATTTCTATTTATTTATTATTAAGAAAATAATAATTATTTAGAAGAAAAAAAATGTTTTCTGAAAAACTATATATTTTTTTCTAAAATATAAAATAGTCACACTTTGCGCACATAATTTAAAATTAATTTTTAACACTTTTAGAAAATTTATTTGAAAAAATAAAATTTATTTTTGAAATTCTAATACCAAAAATTATCTTAGGTTTAATTTTTTGGATTTTTCTATAAAGATTCATTTGTTGATGAATATTGAAAAATACTGAATTTTAATTGAAAAATGCCTTTTTGTTTAAATTATTTATAATGTTAAAGTATATTTTTAACTAGTTATAAAGTAAAATAAATTCAATTATATACCAATTAATATACTTTTTTTCATTATAATCATTTTCATATTGAATTTTGATATAAAAACATTGTAAACTTTTGGACATTTTCCCTTTAAAAACCCGCTTTCTTATCACGTCCGTGGGATTAATTTTAAATTAAAATTTTCCAATTATATGAATTGAATTTGGAAAAATGGATTCCATATTTGGAATCATAATAATTTATAATTTCTAATAAGGTCAACTTAATTTTTCACCAAAATGAATAGTGAAAATAGTAAAAATTAATTTATATGGTTAAGGTAAAAATGGAATTACTGGGGGTTATACTAAGAAGATAAGGGTTAAAATGACCTAAAAACTTTTCCAATACCCATTTTATGGACATATTTAGACCTTATATTTTCTAGTTTTGATAATGGCCAATTTTGGAAGCTTTTGACATGATAAAAATGTGGGTATGATTGAATCTTTTCAAAATATTACAAGTGTGTCACTCACCTCACTTATAAAAGGTCACCCCTACACTATATTATTCACACATTAAAAACTTTTTTATGGAAAATAACTACCTAAATAACTTCCCAAATTCCCTACTCTCATCATTTAAGCCTTATTTTGGGTAGAAACCCAACCTAGGAAGGCTTTAGTGTAAACTTAAGGAGCATACCCAAAGAAGAGGTAATGTTCATCAACGAACCATGATGATATAATAAACTTAGTATATTACATATATTGTGATGTTTTTATAATATTTTAATGACTTTAAACCATCTCCACTTCCATAAAATGGGTTAGAAAATCATCATTCGTGTGTACAGTGAACTACAGCCTCGCGAACCGATGTCATTCATTCATCCATTACCACCTTTCACGGTTGGCTATAATGATGGATATAAAGTATATATATAATATTTATAAAATATTTATATCATTTTAGTTGTTATATCATATATATATATATTACTTTCTATTCTGTAGGGAATAAGATAACGTCTCTCGTGTGTACGGCGGACTACCGCCTCGTGAAGCGATGAGATTCGTCTTTCACTAATGCTTTACATGGAATATAATAAGGTTAAATTTAATGATTATATGTTATATAAATGAAATAATTATTATATTAATGAAATATTTACCATTTTTAAAGATTATATATATAATTTTCTTTCTTACCTTTTCACTCACTTAAATATGATAACATAGTTCGTGTATGTGTGGACTACTGCCATCAAGAAGCAATGTGGATCTCTTTTCATCACCAAAACACATGGATGATATATTTAAGTATATAATATGGTATATATGATATTATAATAATTTTTTAAAGATATTATGTTACTTAAATTCTTCCCATAATGATCATAGAAAAATGGAAGCGTTACTTATGCATACATACGGCCTACCGTCTCCATGATCGTAACATACTTCATTTTTCATAACCATATTTCATGATTGGTTTTGAAAGTATAATTGATGAATAAATATGATAATTATATCATTATTATTATTTTAGATATGGTCTAACTATATTATATTCATAAGAACTAGATATTTCATGATGAAACATGCATGATAAAACAAGACAATTAACACATGAAACAATGAAAATAGTGAAATATTATTAATGAATGGGTGATAAGATGTTATAAAAGGATCATATATGATATTATAAATATCAATATGGTTATGGTATAAGTTAATAACATTTTTAAAATCACTATAAATAATTTTAAAGAATGTTCAATCAAAAGGAAGTGCAAGGTAAGGTATTTCGTCTCAATTTTATTTCATTGAGGCATATTGTAATGTTATGCACCTAGTTTATTTTATTGGGTGAATATAATACCCATTTGACATATAATATCATTAATAATTCACCCTTTATAATATTTTAAGTTTAAATTTTAATTATTTAATCTAATTGGATTTGACTTAAGGGTTACTATGTGGTAAATAATTCCATAACTCAATTTCTTTTCAATGGGTTATATTACCTTTTCATTGTATGTGATATTATAAGATTATGTGTGTAAGGAATTTTTATTATATTATATTGTATTTAAAATTGTTTTATTTGGATTTACATTTTATACACATAATTCATTCATTTACTATTTTTCACTTCAACTTTATGATCCTTGTAAGAGTTTATTTCACAATATCATTCTAATAGAGATTGTTTATTCTTGAATTTTAGTTGAAGGAAATTATTTGAACATTTCCTAATAATCCAATTTAATTTTATTATACACTAGTTATTAATGATATTTTAAAGTAATAGTACCGTTTTTCTACTCTTTCATACTTAAAAATATTAAGAAACTATTTTTATAAAATTTGACTTTATTTCTTTCTTTGGTCAGGATACCTTTTTCATCAAAACCCATGTTTTCTAAAAAAATATATTTTTAACTTTTAAAATGATTTCTTAAAGAAATTTTTACTCATTATATATTTTTACAAAATATTTTAAAATTAATCTTCTTGTCGTTTTCTGAACATGACACTTTTATAACATTTTTACAGTGAAAAAGGAATGTTCTTTTTAACTTGTACGACATATACAAAATTACCCACCATCATGACCAGCATTTATTTGAATCTTCATTTGAAAGTTTTAAAGGTTATTTTAAATAATTTTTTTCCTAATATTCTTGAAATTATTAGTTTTTAAAAATTAATTTCAAAGAAAATGTTTTTAAAATGTTATATTTTTAAAAAAAGTGATTTTCAAAACGAAATAGATATTTTCCTCGATCGAGAATGTTTTAAAATATCTTTTTATAAAATTTTTATTCATTGATGACAACAAACCTTTATTATTACTCCAATGGGTATATATTGATACAATCCTTATACTTCCTCTGGATGTTTTATGATTATTTTGACCATGGACAATATTGACATTCACTTTCTTGTTTCATTTTGTAGTTATTAACTTCTCCTTGAAATATTCACTTTCCTGTGATAATTATACATTAAATTTACACTAAATATCAATATTATTTATCATCGATATTATTATTTCTTAAAACTTATATCATTTATATATACGGAGTTTTACTTTTAAAGTTATTTCATTGACTATGGAAATATTTATAAATTTGTATCATTTACCCAATTCGGATATTTAATGTTAAGTCATATTGATTCATGAATTAAATTGATTGTTCAATATATGATGAATTATTTTGACCTATAGAGACGGGTGGGGCTCAGTATTATATATCCCCTCGATGCATCAGTAGGTCTCATGAGACAAATAAGTAGGCTAGCATTAAATGGGTTTCTACCTGTAGTTTTAATCCGTCTAGTGAATGGTTTTTATGGTAGAGGTGTCATGGGTATGAGACATGTTTTCCAATAATTAAGCATTGACTTCATTTCAATTATTATTATTATCCATAATATTTTCACAATGATACTGTCTATAAATGCATTTCATTATCAGTTTATTGATTAAATGAAATGTGTTTGCAGTTATTTACCTTTCCATATTGATTATACCTTATCCAATTTTCTAAATGGAATGTGTTCTTAGTTATTTATCTTTTCATACTAATTATGCCTTATCTTATCATTATAGTCAAGTTATTTAAATGGAATTCATGTTCAGTTATTTACCTTTACATGTTGATTATGCTTATTGATTCATGACAAGTTTTGTTATACTTAACCCTTTCTAATAATTTGAGCTCACCCTTATTTTGTTTCCTTTCCTAGGAATCCATAAAGTGTGCTACAAAAGATATGTAAGAATACTCTAGAGGGAATAATGATAATTCTTAAAAAAAATATGTTGTAATTTTTGTTTTCAAATGTAATTAAGGAATAAAGTATGTATCTAGTTTACCAATACTACTAAACTATTTTATCCTTTGGGATGTGATTCCTTAAATATAATGCCAATGTAATAAATCATACACTGGATCCGGGTATCTGGGGTCGGGGTTACTACACTGAATAACTACTTACATCTATTATAGATACTTACCAACTATTAGATAACAAAGATAGTAAAACTAGATCACATACCTTATCGTCAAGAATAATTCCCATTGATTTTAATTGACTTTTGATGGCATTGAATTCATTGATGTGATTAGTAACAATATTCCATTCAATCATTTTCATATTGAACAATTATCACATCAAGTGCACTTTGTTTGATGAAGAAGGATTCTCGTACATATTCATGAGATCTTTCATCAACCCATCCATAATATTATCCTCTTTAATGTTTAATTCCATGTTTTTTTGTCAAAATAAGGTATAAAAAACCCAAAAATTATTGATCTGGTAACTCTCATTGCGCTTACTCCATATCTGTTAGTTTTACACCTAGAATTGGTAAGTGCATCTTTTTATGATAAATATAATCCTTGATCTACATCCTCTAGTAATTGAAATCAGTTCTGTTGAAGTAATTGATATTCTATTTTCCTTCTTTTTTATCCAATGTTTAATTCTAGAAAACCAATACTTTATCTTTCAAACTCAACCTCTGATACCAATTGTTACAGAAACACTGGGAGCAACAAAGAGACAAAAAATTCATAAAAGAGTAAAATAGTAAAATAAAAGAATTATAATTAGATCATAATATATAAAAACCCTATCTCAAATGATCTCATAAATAATACGATGCAATTATTCCACCAACTGCATAGTAAGTCCACTATAATATAGTGTCGCAACCAACAAAGTCCAAGTTGTTGTAGTTTCGATGTAAATAAATATATGGAGATATAATAACCAATATATATCACTATTAAAAAGCTTATACAATGCTATATTTAAGTCCACAATGCTATAGTGACTAGTTTCATGCTGCTATATTAAGTTTTCACTAATGCAGTGCCCTGTCAGTGTCACCTGTTAACTCTACTATAGTGAGTCGACATTACTATTGTTCCCTAAAATTTTGGTTGGGGGCCTTAGGCCATCAAAACCATGAATAGGGGTTCACTACCCCCTACAAACCCCAATGACCTCACCATATAGGTCAAATTTTGAGATTTGTGGTATAGGCCACTATCATTCATCCCAACTTCATTTAAATGGATCAGGATACACCATTCCAACATAGAGTCAATAATATTAATCATTTGTATAGATTTTACATGAAGGAAACCAAGATCGGATGGGTGTGGGGCCCATGAGACCTCAACTTTCATGAAATTAGGTTTCATTAAATAAGGACCTTAAGTAAATAACTAATTTATGGGTTTCAAGAAAGTTGAGTGTTGTATAAAACTATGACTAGCAAAAAAAAATTGGACTTTTGCATGGACTGTGTTATTAATGTAAGAAATTTGAATGAGAAAATATCAAGAACAAACTAATACATTTAAGAAAATTCATGAATAATTCATAATATTTTCACCTATTGGAATCCATGGAAGCTTTGGGTTTCATGAATGCACGAAAGTCTAAGTTGTGTGAGTTGAGAACTTAGGAGTCATAGTAAAAAAGGATGAATCCTCAAAATGGTGAGATGAGGGGGGTATTTATAGGCCTCAATAAAGTTATGGGTGAAATATCATATAATTTGGACATAATCACGTAACTCTGTACTTTCACATTTTCTCTGGATATGGATCTGTATAAATTTTTATGCACACATGGAAAGTGGAGTTGCGTGACCCCTTTTTTTACTAACTCATACAACTCCGAGTTACAAAAACTTCTATCCTTTACTCTATAACTATATCTAATGGCTATATTTTTCCCCAATCCATTTAAAACATGTTTTTTTTCACTAATAAGCTTGAATTATTCTCTATTTTTTTACATGGGATACATGTAAGTAATGTCTTGGAGTTATTTATGACTAAAGTTGATAAAAAGTTGGTAAATGTTGATAACACAGATGAAAATGACTTATCTAAATATTTTTTAAACCAAATATACATGAATTTGATGATTTACACAAGCTTCAAAGAGCTTTTTGATTAACTAGCCAATATATACAGGGTGATAATAAGGTAAAGTATGCCAAGATTCAAGTGAAACATAATAAATTTGATGATCTAAAAATATATTCTAATGGGGATATTGATGGTTTCTTTAACCCAAATATTGAGGTTATTAGAGTTATTCTAGGATTTGAATAAGATATAAAAGATTTTGATATTATAAAGGAGGTTATGTGAATATTTATACCTCTTTATAATCCAAAGGTAGTAGTGCATGAAGAAAGGAATTTGGAACAAATATCTTTGGATAATCTATAAAGTAGTTTGGTTTCTTATTGAACACATGTAAATCTATAAAGAAGATCAAGTCACTTAAATAAGAAGACAACCTTTAAATCTATGGAGAATCTTGATATCATTGAAGGTGAAAATGATGAATAGTATGTAAGCTATGAATTCATATATCTAGTTGTAAGAAAATTCAAGAGAGGAAAGGGTAGGTTTGAAGGTAAGCTACCCTTGGAATATTTTAGATGTGGTAAAGTTGGATACATTACAACAAGGTGTCCAAGGAAATTTTATAATGATAGTAATGAAGAAAAAACTATATATAATCCATGAAATAAATTCCCTCCTAAAAGAGACCTTAAATTAAGAATTCCATCCCAAAAGAAGTTTCAAAGGAAAATCCTAGTGATCAAAGAATAAAATGATGAATAATATTATTTTAAGGAAGTTGAAATATAATTTGAGTTAGATATAAAACATTAAATAATGGCTATTATTGAAAAAAAGGTCTAAAAAGGAGGAAGATAATCAACAGGAGGTGTTTTTTATCTCAAGGTGGAACTTAAGGGGGTACTTGAAGAGCTTGACATTAAAAGGAAGAAAAATAAAAATATTGACGGATTATTAAAATAATATCCTGAATATGTGGATTATCTTAAAGCTAAGATTGATTATAAAGATAAAGAATTAAAATATCAATCACTTAGTTGAGAAGTCTTGGGAGAAGTAACATATTTCAAGCTAAAAATTGAAGAATAAGGTAAGGGAATTAATAACATTAATAATTATTTAAAGGATAAAGAAAATAGAGATGAAGATCATGAAAAAGAACTAGTAACTTTGAAAAGTAAACTTGACTCTGAAATAAATTCAATTGGTCTAAAGAAGTTTCGATTTGGGAAGTTCTTAAATAAATAATTATAGAAGTATCTAAATGAGGTTTGGACGGTGTTGAGAAAATTTTGTATGAACAAATACCTAGGTATATGTGTAAAAATGGCGTTATTTGTGATGTTGAGACATTAAAGGCAAGGACAGTGATAGATTAGAACAAAGGGAACCATAAGGTTGCTGATAATCTTCAGTCTTCAAGAATTAATCAAAAACCAAGGAGTTATTCAATAGATGGAGACATGTGGAGAAGTGAAAGTGCATATATATTTACCTTAATGAAGTGCCAATTTTGTGGCTATCTTAGCCAAACCTTGTATTACTATGAATAGGTTAAGATCTATTTGGAAGGAGAATATCCTAAAATTCAATAATAAAGGAAAAATAATTCCTTCATCTCAAGAAAATAATTTCTATGGATATTCTTTTCATTATTCTAATTTTTGGCATAAAGTTGTTTATTGCAGACAAAGAAGAAATGAAAACTTCCACTACTAGAGATAATGGAGGATGCATACAAAGAAACCCAACATGATTCCTTTGAGAAACAAATACTCCCCACTAGAAGATAAAGGGAAGTTTGATTTCACTTCATATACTAGAGAGAAATAGGTGAGGCCAACTTGATTAGGTAACTCTTGAAAGGAGAAGAAGAATATTGAGAAGGAAAAAATTACAGAAATTATGCTCAAAGAAATTAAGAATTATAGAACATAGATCCTTAAAAATGGGTTTTCATCCCACATAATTGGAAACATAAATCTCCTGAAAAATATGGAGGGAAGAGTTAATGGAATGGTTCAGTTTAACAATGATGGGGCTTTGAAAATCAAAGTGTAAAGACCCAAATAACGAGTGGTGAACTAAAGAATATAAAGGTTCTATACATGGATGGTTTGAATCATAATCTCTTGATTGTGTGTCAGCTCCATGACTCTATACTTGAGGTTATGTTTAACTGAAAGATTTTAATTATTAATGTAATGGTTGGTAACTATCTCATGAAAGGATGGACGATAAATTGAAAACTTTACCAGGTGGATAGTAAAGAAAATTCAAGTCTTCTTAAAATGGAAGAGGAGAAAAATTTATGGCACTGAAGGATAAGACACATTCATTAATAAAGCATGGAAATCATATCTAAGAAAAAGTCACAATTAATATTCCAAACCAAAAAAGAGATCATGAAAGAACATGTGATTCAAGAATGTAAGGAGATATGGTCTGAAACCCTTATCAACAGAATAAGAAAAGAGCATCCAACTTGCTTGACCTGGTCTAGATTGACATATGTGGTCTGATGAATCGACCAGGCACACATGGGGATTGATATTTCATCTTTATTGTGGGTGATCATAGTAGAATGGACTATATCATGTTCATGAAAAACAAGAAATAATTTATAGATTGCATGAAGACGTATTGAAATGGAATCAAAAATGAGATTGGATGCTTAATAAAAATATTGAAGACTGATAATGGAACCTAATTCACATCTATTGAGGTGGGAAATTGCCTCAAGAAATATGTAATTAAGCATCAAGTATCCTTAAAAAGGGTTCCTCAATAGAATTGTGTCTTAATATTATGTAAGCGAATGATAAATAGTGTGTCCAAGAGTTTTTCATTGAAAGTGGTGTCTCTCCCCACTATTGGAAGGATACAATACAAGTTGTGGTGTACACTCAAAATTGGGCACTATTAAGCCCTGGGGAGAAGAGAACACTATGAAATGTGGCATAAAATAGAGCCTTTACTAAATCACTTTCTAGTATTTGGAAATAAATGTTATATCCAGAATAAATAAGGGAATCAAGGAAAGTATGATGATGTAGTTGATGAAGGGGTTTTTAGGATACTCAATAAAGAGTAAAGAATAAAAATAGGGGTGGGAACAGATTTTTGGTTCAATTTCTATATATACAAACCAAATTATTTAATATCAGTTTGGTTTATATTATAAAATTTATAAACCATTAATTTATGGTTTGGTTTGGTTTAGATTATGGATTAACTTATTTTTTATTTGAACATCTTATATATGGATCCATGATATTTTTTAATGACCAGATGATAATTTTAACAAAATTTATACATAATCATCAACATAATGATATGATATCATCCTTGAATTAATATAAAAATAAATTTTTCCTTAATAATGAAATAAAATAAAATTTAAAATAGGGTTAAGGTTGGGGGATAGATGCATGGGTCGGGCTAATAGAAAACTATAAAATTATTATTTTTAAATAGGTGTAGTTTAGTTTAATAGGTGTGGTTTGGTTTGGCACTTGAACTAAACCACAAACTGCAAGGGTCTATTCAATACACACCACAAATTGAAGTTTAATAAAAAAATCACTATTTTGGTTTAGTTTAGTTTGGTTTTTAGTTTGGTTTGTGTAATGAACCAACTTAGGATGCCCTCAAATATAGCACCAGAACTAATCTTCCATTGACCCAAAAGGCATTCTTAATCCCCAAAGACTAGAAACTAGAAACCGAGCATCAATAAATAACCAGAGAGAATGATTTCACCTGACCTGAAATAAGATACATGGAACATATACATAGTAGAAAGAGATAGTGAAAAGAAAAACCAAACGGATATATGCCATAAATAGAGGAAAATAGTGGGAAATGTCTTATTATCTCACCACTAGATACCTATACCTAGATGACATAAATCTCACCACCTCACTGTAACACCTTTCTTTTTCCTACATCAAAATACAATACAAGGTATACATTCTATAGAAGGGGTGTACAAGGTGTGAGTTAACAGGCTCGGTAGGATCCCAACTAGGTGTTATATTTCAATTATCTATACAACAATCCATATATGCTCAAATTTAAGAAAACATGAAATAATAATTAGTTAAATAGTTTTATTTCAAAAACATGGAAAACAAATTTCCACTTTTTTCCACAGTTCCAAACAATCTAGTTAAAAATAGTTTTAAAGAACATTTCAAATAACCAAATCATTAGTCAAAGCATGTATGTCAAAGAAAAAACATAAAAAACCAAATAATAATGGTAAAAACACCTAGGATCATAATAGTTCAGGTTAACTAAACTAATCGTACCATAAACATGATTAATGTGCACTCAAGTCCTTAGGGAATAGGGCCCAAAGAAAACAGGAACACCCTATGAGTGAACCTATAATAATGTCAAGATCAATTTCTTAGAACATATTCATCGATTATAGGGAGTAGAGGGACACCCTATAAAGTGTACCCCCTAACAATACTAATATATAAGGTCCAATACTACACCTTCAACCTAAGTACCCAGGCCTTCCATGTGATATATTTACCAAATCTTTTCAAAGGATTTATCATGTTTTATAATACAGTTCCAAACAACCATTTTCATCAAAAACATGCTTTAAAACCCACTTTTCAAAGTCCATTTCACAATTCTTTTAAAACACATTTCTTTTACCAAAACAAGGGGTGAACCATCCTTTCTCAAAAACCCATATACACACACAAAGCATAAATCATTCCAATTTGTTTAGAAAACCTTAAAATAAATCAAGTGCTTTCAAGGTTTTTCCAACATAGGCTAGAGATGATATCACCTACCTCATACTCAAGTCACACACCAACTGAGATGAAATCCACACACTAACAACAGAAGGAAAAGAATGAAGATTAGTAAATGGGTTTAGAAGGAATCAAACAAACATTATCACATGATCACCAATCCTACAACTGCATCCCAACACTTCTTCCAAAACCCAAGATCAATGAATAAGTGTAAAGGAGAATGGAAAACCTTCCAAAGGAAGATAAAACAACCACAATGAGGATCAAAGTGACAAAAAAGGTATATGGAAGGGAAAGAACAACCCAAAATTAGCTGGGATAGACCTAGGGTTTGAGGATGGAAAGAGGAAACCAAATGAATTAAGATTCAGGCTTACAACACATAAAAACCTGTAGCTCATGAATGATTCATTTTTGAATCTAAGATTCATAGTGTGAATCCCTCGAGTTACATGTACACTTAAAAAAGCATCACCTTAGAAAAAAAAATCTTGATTGAATATTTGATGACGTGAACATGTCTCATGTCCTAAACCATTTTCATGCTCTGAATGGAATTCATGGCATCTTCCTAGTGATAAATTCATGTTATGAATCATATTCATAGCATAAATGTGTCCTATAGGTAGTTCCCATCCCAGGTTCTATAAAAAACTCCAAATTTCCTATAATTATATATAAACCCAAAGTACAACTCTTAAATATAAAAAAAGTATACCTTTTATTAGGATGTGACATTTTGGTTCGGGTGTTTTTTTCCACTCCTACCTCTAAATTCTACAGAAAAATACTGAATAATATTTTGAAAAGTAATGATATTAAACTCATCGAGGAAAAGGATGGAAATAATTCTAGAAGTTCAAAATTTGATGAATTATGTGAACTGGACAATGAAGTCGATACGAATCCTAAAGTTGTGCAAGGTTTCTAAAATTATGAAGATCATAAAGATGAATATGAGGGTGAAAAAATTGTTGAAGGTAGATAATATATACCTTATATGAGAAACAAGAGAATGAAAGTTGATCCATATAATATAATTATAGATAAATATACACTGAAACAAACTTGGAGGGTGATGAATATAGAGCACATTGCTTTATTGTCAACAGTGGAACCAATTTCATTTGAATAAGTTAAAATGTTTCATGAGTTAGATCCATGAATGAGGGGTTGGATTAGATTGATAAAAACCAAACATGGGAACCTATAGAGAGTCTTGAAAATTAGAATGTGATCATAATAAAGTGATTCTTCAAGAATAAACTTGATGATCATGGAAAAGTGATTCGAAATAAAGCATGAATAGTGTGTAAAAACTATTCAAAAATTAAAGGGGTTGATGTTTAAGAAACCATCACATTGGAACTATAGGAAAACAGAGTTACTAGAGATGAGTTTTTTTGTTTGTTGGAAATTTAAACCACTGTGAAATTATTTCACACCGATTAATATAAAACTGCATAAAACAAGGTGTTAGGAGATATTTTATGAAAGTTTTTTGAATTGTGTGGTGGTTTTATGAAAATGTCACAAAAAAAATATTTACTGGTGGTTTTATTTCACATTTTTTCCTACCATCATGCATATTTTTAAACCATCACTAAATAAAAACAATTAATTAGTGACATTTTAAAACACTTATATATATATATATATATATCAAATATTTACTCATGAAAAAAATATATCAAAGCATCCACCACAAACTAAATACTCCAAAATAGGTTTTCCAAAAGAAAAATACAAACCAATTCTAAATCATAGATTTTAATCTAGATTTATGTGTTATTGATGCCAGGAAAGACATCACCACCTTACCAAACTATAGATACAAACCAAAATATTTACACACATGTAACAATATATAATATACACCACCAAATTTAAATATAAAACAATAGATCCATATAACACCAATAATAAGTCAAAAAACAAATTATTATATTTAATTGAACATAATAATTTACAATTACTCAATTTATTTATACAACAAAATCACTGACATGGAGTTCAAAATCAATCCTCAGCATAACTACCTCCTAATGAGTGATGATCATCTCCATATCCACTCCCTACTTATGGAATATGTATTATTTTTTTGAAAATTAAACATATATATATATATTAACTAAAAGTAATAAAAATTAGTATTATAAATGATTATGAAATTTTAAAATTTACCTAGAAACTCTATCCAACCATTTAGGTAATCTCATCAAGGACATTTATAGTCATCTTCTGATATAATTCAACCAATGAATTTTGTAGAGTGACAACCTTCACATACTAAATTTTTATATGACTCCCCTATTCTTGGATTATGTTCCCATGCCTATGAATTGCGGTTTTTTATAATAATGAATTATATATAAGATTTTTGATGGAGAGGAGAACTATAACATGGAAAATATATGGGTGTAAAAAACGACCTTGATGACAGACCAAAGACCTTAGAAGGGGCTGGTCCAAAACCCATATCGCGCACATAGGTATGATGCTTCTTCCCAAGGACCTAACCCACCATATCATCTTGGGAGACCAAGTATCAGTGCATGAGGTTGAAATCCCATAATTATATTATTTTTACCTACCAATAAAATATCATTTAAATCAAAAGTAAAATAAAAATTAATAAAAAATAGAAATATAAAAGTTTTTACCCCAACATCTTTAGTAGACACATTCACATAAATATCATCAGATTTTGTATAGATATCTAACTAAACTTTTTTTGACCAAATTTTCACCCTAAATCTTTTATCTATATAAAAAATAGAAAACTAAATATTTTAATATAAAAAAACATAATATTTAACATTTAAATATTTCAATTCATGAAAATAATACAATGTTAAATCTTTTTTCTTCAAAATCCAGATGTGTGAGGGATGACCTATTTCTCTCTACTTGATGCATTTTTCTTAGGCACTTACTATAATAAATAATAGGTAATTTAATAATAGTTTTATACTTATTTATAAAATGATATTAATGTAATGATATATTATTCAATACTATACGCTTCTTATTTAATTGACTATTAACAAAAAAAATTCCACTTCTCCCAAGGTACACCTCCAGGTACCTTGTCATACATCTATTGAATGGTTAATGATATATCATTGAACTCATGCTATAGTATACATTTAAAATACATTAATTTCTTACTCAAAATTTTAACATCCATGGACATGAGATAGCATTAGTCAAGTAAAATGAAAGAAAATATTCAAAAAATAATTTATACAAATTGTTATAATTTTATTACATAATGAAATTAAATTTAATCAATGATGATTAATGTATTAAAATAACCTTAATATGTGAAAAAAATACCTCATTATTGCAAGAAAAATAATGTGTATCCAATCTAAATAAGTAATGGGAAGGTTCACTGGCTCATGAGCCAATTGGCCCAAGATCTAATCAACTATTCCCCCAACATCCTTTGTTGGAACCCCAAAACCATCAAATGGTACCACTATATTCATGTCATTCAAATTAAAAACTTTTAAACTATTAATGTTTGTATATCTAACATTATTATCTCTATCTATTTAGAAAAAATTTAATATTATTATTAAAAATGAAGTTTTTTTACATTAAAATTCATATTTACAATCACGACCCTCTAATATCCTCATGAGGTAACTAGAGTGACCATATGCTCCCTCATTGTATTAACATTGCCTGCACAACCTAATGAACTATCATTACACTCTAATGGGATAGATGTATCTGAAGAAATTGTGGTAGATCCCATTGGGTGGAAACATAGGGTGTTTCAAATGTCGTCAATAGAGAACTAAAGGGTGTGCTATATACAGTATGCAAGGCATCAGCTTGAAAAGTCAATGATGTTTGTATGGTAGATCAACCATTTATCATTGATCTAATGATGTTATTGAAATGTTTTCCCTAAGAATTATTATCATTAAAACAAGTAAAAAAATTATAAATTAAAAAATTAACACATAAAAATAAATTTAAATATGATAATAGATGCACAATACTAAAAATAAATAATATAACACATAGTTAATTGGTAAGTTAATTGACGAATACACATGTAATAATTTTCTCCTTCAATGTTCACTTCATTATCATGCTCCATAATTAATTCTTATACTTTATCCTCCCTTGTAAGATCAATATTCTCAATATTGTTATGAAAAAACAAGTCAATGTATTGATTCTAATGGGATTCAATTTCACAAATTAATTATTCTAATTCAACACCCAAATCATACATATCTCTTTATTTTATGCTCACAACTATAATCCAACCTTCATACACTATATATTTAACATAATATATCATTTTTTTCTTGTGATTTTTAAAACCTCATCTCTTTTATAGTGGTGAAATTTTAAGATAATTTTAATTTTTAATTTCTAGAGGAAGATTTAGTCTGAGAACCTAAAAAACTTAGACTTGTTTAAAAGTAAAAAACCATTTTTAATTTTGAGCACTGTGTTTTTCCTTGGATTTTTCATGATGTCCTTATTTATGGGGTGTTGAAGTTGTTTTGGAGTTTTTCTGGGAATTGACAAGGGCTAGAGAGTTTGGGAGGCTCGGTATGTGTATGGAGTGCCTAAGGCTCACCACGACATGGGTTATATCATGGTGCCTCTAGTCTGGCCATTTTGGATGACCAAGTGAATCTCTACATCATAGAGCACCTTGTGATGCTATGGTTGGCAATAGTGTGAAATGAGTCAACCAAAATGCTTAGGTCTGAGCATTTGGTCCACTGTAGTGATGGACTGAGTCACCAAGGAGTGAAATGAGTAATGATTATGCTTTGGTCCCTACCCGCTGGGCATTTTGTATGGAAGGCCCCACATTAGAAAAATAATGAGTTGACAGGGGGAGATGGTGTAACACTAGGAATTTTATTTGGTATAAGCCCTGTATTCTTGGGTGTTCTGGATATGAAAAATGATGAGTGGTGAGGCACTTACACCATGGTACTGTGAATGTTGGGAACTTAGGGGGCTAGTTGGGGCGCACCACGATGTAGCGCAAGCTATGGTGCAAGATGTTTTTCCCTTACACATTTTACAATTTTTAGGAAAATTATCCTTTTAACCCATTGATTATTTAGGGGTTTCAGGCCCTTTTCTCTTCCTCCCTCATGAACGAATGACCTAAAAGGGTATCCTCCCTATTCTTCTTCAATTAATATGGATTATAACATGGATTATTATGTGTTTCCATGGTGGTTCAAGGTAATAATCTCCTATCTTATTCTATATTCTTTTTTATTTTGTTGATACCTTTAATTTTAATGTGAAATGGATTAGAGTTTATCGACAATTTTCACCATAAAATAGTGGAAATCATCCAATATGATGGGTCTTTGGCTCGGTGTGGATAAATGATACTTTGAGGAGGTTAAATCACATTTTTACTTAGAATTTCGGTTGAGGTATGTCACATGATGAGTTTACTTAGAGTTTTTTAATTAAATTTAAAATTGTGATTGAATCGATGTTGTTTGTTAGGAATTTTTCACAGGATTGTGTTAGGAGGATATAGTGGACCTCCTGTGTGCATTTGGCCACTATTTCGGCGTGATGAGGTCAGTTCCCAATTAGGATAGTGACTTGGCATGTGATTCATGATATGGTTATGTGAGACCCTAGAGTGGGTGTGTTTTGGAACATGAGTTTTCAGGTGACATTTGAGATGGTAATGATGAGGTTTTTCTTGTGATTTATGAATTAGGTAGGACATGGTTTATGGGATAGGAAGGAGAGCCTAATGGAATTGAGATATGACTCAGGATATTGATAATTTGGGTACTATAGATGGGATGAGGTTTGATATATATGAGGGTAACACAAATGAGGGGTTAAACAAGGATTTTGAGTTCCTTAGATATGAGAATCATGATTAGATGCTTCATATTATGAGGTCAGTGCACAAGAGGTGTTACCGGATATATAATATAGGCATGGTGATGCCTTAGGCTTTCATGACATGAATCACTTGAGGTGTTTTTGGTATCAAGGTGAGTTTCATAGGGTAGGATCAACATGATTCATGGACCTAGTAATTTATAGTATGGATTCCTGATGAGGTAGTGGATTTTTATCCTAGATGGTTGGATCTAGGATGGGAAGAGCATGGGTAGGTGCCTTTGATTTTGGAATTATTCCTATGCGATAGGTGGTCATGTGGTATACTTTGGCATATGTGAAATTCATAATTTTGATTCCTAATTTTGAATAGGGGTATTGAGGGTACTTCTAGTTATATGATAATGACAATTTGGTGTATTATGGTCGATTGATTAGGTCTGTGAGCATAAATATGATTAGATGCAACCCATGGGATTGTGAGTCAGGTTATGTGATCGGGTGGTATGGGAGTGTACACTTTTTCGATTCAAATAGGATTGAGATGGATCATTGAGTGGCCATGTGAGATCTGAGGACCAATGGAGTTTATGAAATGCTTATGGGCTTAGTTGACCATGGTTTTGATAAAAAGAGGAAAAGACCATCCATGGTATATGAGACATCGTAAATAGATCAGGTGCGGTGGAATAGCTGGTCTGGATTAATCCTAGTCAGGTATTGATAGAATGGGTAAGTGTGGATATGGTAGGAGTTACATGTGTGTGATGATGGAACCTATTGAGGTTATGCTCGAGTATTGGTACAAGGGAATCCATACAGTGGGGAGTACACCATTGGTTATTGGAGGGTGTGATCCTCGTTATGGATGGAGATTCAAAGGATGTTGAGGATGGAATTCCTAGTGATTCATGAATGGTTAGAAGTTGATATTTCACATTGGTAGTCACATATGAGTGGGATAGTTTCATCCAGTCATCATGTGAAATAATGGATAAATCATGATATATAGAGAAATAAACCTATGTTGGTAGGGTCGTGGGTGTGGTGAGACTGATCATTGGATGGTCGAAGAAGAATTTGGCTATTAGTGAGTAGGTAAATCTGATTATATTTGGTTCAGTGGAGAATACCAAATATTGGATTCAGATACAATATTGAATGGAGTTCATTTGTTGGCATTGGGCTTGGGATAGTTTTTGATATGATCTGAGGGTGAGTTGGTTTGATGGTGTTTCATTTCTTAGGTAAGATAATGATGGCTAATTTGGTTTGTTGAGGAAAAAAAAACCATGGAATTACACTTATTGTTGGGTTCAAACATTTATGTCAATGTTTGGACAATCTCAGGTGCCTTCAGGAGCTGAGGCATCAAGATAAAGAGATGTGATGGTGCGCCGATGGGTGAGACTGATCATTTGCAAGAAAGTCACCTATAGAAGGACTAAACAATGTTTTCATGTATTATTGGGTGTTTTGAGATAGAAACCACACTGAGTGGGTTAATGGATCATTATAAATATGATTAGATAGACAATTCTTATTGTGGGTAGAACCATGGCTTGGAATCGGCCTTGGTATACTGGGACTTATGGTGGAAAGTTCCATAAGCCTAGTAATAAATAGATGGATGACACTATAATGTCTCAGAGTAGACATGATCCATAGAACATCATCTTGATATCGATCATGGTGATGAGTGGGAGGCTTGTATTTTAATGAATTATGTGTCTCATGTTTGGAGTTGTACATCAAAATCTCATGTGTCATTTTGGAGTAGAAAATGATGAGTTGGTTATGGATTGGTGACCAAAATATGTCAAGTTAATGATTAGATAACTGAAAAAACTTCTTATTTATGAGAAGTGATATGATGGGGAGTTTGCAAAACCCCATCTCTTTTTGAGTGGTGAAATTCCAAGGGAATTTAATTTTTTGGATTATGAAGCAAGGTCCATTTGAGAACCTAAAAAACTATGGACTTGTTTTAAGATAAAAACCTATTATTTTATGTCAAGCCTTGTTTTTTCCTTGGTTTATTCACAATATCCTTAGTTAGGTGTTTTAGAGTGGTTCTAGGTATTTTTTGGGTGTTTAAAGAGGATAAGAAGTGGGATTGGGAGGATCAAGAGGCACATGTGGCACCTAGAGGTCCACCATGGAATGATCTATGTTGTGGTTTGCCTAGTATAGTTGTTTTGGACAACCACAAGGAGATATGAAACATAAATATCCTCATGGAGCTATGGGTGGAACCAATGCAAAAAGGGTTAACCAAAATACACAGGGTTGAGAGTTTGTTTGATTTTGGTGGTGGTATGAGGAACTATGGAGAGAAACAAGGATTAACTACACCATGTTCCTCTCATATTGGGTGTTTTAGTTGGAAGTCCCCATGGTGGAAAGTGGCAAGTAGGTAGGGGGATATTGTGTGGTGTTGTGTGTTTTATATGGCATAAGGTTTGCAAGCTTAGGTGTGTTGCCTATGAAAAACGGTGAGCATATAGGAACTTATGTTGTGGTCTTGGGAATGTTAGGATCTCAGGGTTCTAGTACAAACAAACCACAACATAGTTCAAGTCGTGTTATAAGTTAATTTTCCCCCAAAATTTTTAAAAAATTTGTAGGAAATATCCCATTGTCCCTTTAAATTATTTAGGTGTTACAACTACTTTTCTCTTCCCCCCTTGTGTGTAGAAAAACTATAAGGGTATCTTCCCTCTTCTAACATGATTCTCATGGATTGAAATGGGGTTTTTATGATTTTCCATGGTAGTTCAAGTTGATCCTCTCCTCTCTTTGTCTTTATTCTTCTTCTTTTGTTGCTCCCTTTAAATTTCGTGTGACCTAT
Organism: Viscum album; assembly: GCA_963277665.1. Lineage (NCBI taxonomy): Eukaryota > Viridiplantae > Streptophyta > Magnoliopsida > Santalales > Viscaceae > Viscum > Viscum album. Next base: position 1,937,851,529 of record OY728141.1, read on the forward strand.
CATAGGGTTTGGTGATGATTTCCATAAAATCATGGTAGAAATAATTTGATATGATGAGTCTTTAGCTCAGCATGTATAGAGGATTCCCCAAGGAGGTGAACACACATCATTTCTTAGAGTTTTGGTTGAGGTACGTCACTAGATTAATTTATTTGGATTTTTTACTTAAAATAAAATTAAAATGGAAATTGAATCAATGTCGTGTGTTATATATTTTTCCTAAGATGATGTTAGAAGGACTTAATGGACCTTACATGTGTTCTTGGTTGTAGTTTTAGTGCAACAAGGTTGGTCAATGATTTGTTCAACAATTATACTAAATCTATTTAAATATAAATTTTATTGTAATTGTTTGATTCCTTATAATTTGATTATAATTAATTAATTTAGTTATTTTGGAATAAGTTAGAGCCTTATGAGGATGGGTGATGATCATTGGACTTAGATGAGATCAAGGGAGAGTTTTCAGGCTGTGATTGAAAGGAAATAACTCCATGGCTGAGGTAGGTTATCCCTCAAACATACTCCCTTTAGTAAATACATTTAATATTTTTTAATAGTGGGTGCTCTAGACCAAACATAAATGGTAATTTTTGATTACCATATCATGTATATAGTGATTTACACATGATGTTCACTTAACATAATAGTGTTGATATTTTTTCATCTACTATTTACATGGTAACACCCATAGATTACTTATCATATTAAAAGGTTATAGCAGTTCCTAGGCTATAATAAGAACCTCGAGATACTATGAAATTAATCTCAAACAAATGTATTATGATCCAGAAATATAATTCTGTCATGACACAAAGGATGTGTGAACATCAGGTGTTGGGGTCTCATAAGCAGTGAGACTTCTTTAAACGAAGTTCACACTTTGTGATCTCGAGTAGATGAGATAATGAGAACTAACTCACCTACAGGAACACCACATGCATTAGGTGTCATTGGCAGTTCCTATCTATGAAAACGTGTAATGGTCTCCTAAATTAAGATTATTATCATTGTATACTATTATATTATGTACTTTGATGCAAGATAAAAACTCTGACATTTATGTCGTGGTGAGGTAGCTTGTATTGGGTGTGTCACTAGTGGTATGCCATTGATAGAATAATAAAGATATAATATATCACTTTCGAAAGAAATTAATATCTCAGACCTAGTTGGTCAAGATGGTATTACCTTCACTAAATACATGGTCATGGTAGAAGAAGATAATTCCATCTAGTTAGAATAATGAATAATAAAGAAATAAAGTATGATAACACGAAGTGTACATTATGATTTATGAGATATTATGAGACAAAGAGATTATATTACATGACATGTGTTTTTAGGAAAGGTTTTCATTTCTATGACTATACCTTATCTCTTTATGGGCCTTTATGGGATTCTAGGCCTCACTTCTAGTCTGTGAATAGTATTCACTACTATCAAGATAAGGTCTTATAGGGTCACACACTAAGCATATTCAAAATTCTAGTCTATTCATGTGAATAGAAGTATAGGATATAGAGATCCCCACCACTAAAGTCTGAGGATGTCCAAGAATATATGATCACCAAGAATAAATAAATTCATATTATTCAAGTTTAGAATAATTGGCATTGAATTTATTTATTAAAATTATTCACGAAATATTAAGTGAATACATGGAAAAAATATTTTATAAACGAATATTATTTTAATATTAAATTTTTGTTTAATATTTATAGAATCTATGAGTTGAATTAATTTATCACTTTTATCATCTAATATATTTATTATATTATAGGTAAGTGATAAAAATATAATTGATATTTATGACATAGTTAGTTGGTCATAACACATTGTTAATGGTTATTAGTGGGTAATATATATTTGGGGGTCGGGGAGCTGATTTCTGGTATTATATATATCACTATATAAGAAAGATAGGCTATCATTCACATTAACTATTCATATCATGATTATTGGGTCTCTCTCTCCTCCTTCCCACTTTCTAGAGAGAGAATTAGATAATTTGAGCAACTGATCTGAGCTCTCCTTCATGGATCATAAGATCATTGATGCAGTGATCATCACGACATAAAAGGCTTCATCAGATCTTAGTTCTAGCACCTGGAATTTGATGAACGATTTTCTACAGACTTACAAATCATGTGTGGATGATCTAAATGGATATAGTTACAGTTCCTTCAAGCAATAGCCTCCGACGATGAACGATTGTCAAGTGAGACTTTAGATCGAATGAGGTATTTATTTGATTTATTTTTGTGCTTAAAATTCTTGATGAGAGATCCTTAGGACTTTATATCAGGAAATGTGTCACCGGAGACAACATGGTTATACCGATATGGTGATGAAAAAATTTAAGTCCTCAACCCATATGCTTCTATTGAGTGCCTTGATATCTTCAATTGATATTATAGGGAGAACATGAATTTTTAATCCAAGAAAAATTAAATTTTTAATAATTTCCTGTAGATGGAATCATAATGGCCCCATTGCCATAGAAGACGATCCAATCTGATATTGGATGACCAATATAGGCTCATCCAAAGATTGAAAATTGGATTGTTATCAATTTTTTGTGGGCTTATTTTTAAAGGAAATTTATATATTATATATTTATATATGTGTTAATTTGAACTTGAAGTTAGTTGGTGGAAGGGGATTATGGTGACCCATTTTTTAGCCATTTTCCAGTAGTAGTATTTTCTTCTGTTTTTCTAGTGCTAGGGAAACAAAACAATATTTTTTGGCTGGTCATTAATTCCACTATCTATGGAAAGTTTTTTTTAAAATCAAAATGCCTAGTGAAATAAGTTGTAGAAAAGGAAATATATGTTTTAAAAAAGGAGGGGCAGTGGGGGTCAGGTACTTCTAGCCGGCCCAACAATTAAAAAAATGGAAATTGAGAGTGGGAAAGTCATGTTTAACAGGATATAAAAATAATTAAGAGGGGGGAATACCAAAGGAAAAAAGTGGGTGGTAGGGAATTTTAATAAAGAAATAAAAAAGATGAGGGTTAGATGGGTATGGGTGGCTCACCGCCTAGATGGAAACCAGAATGCACAAAAAGAAAACAAAAAGGTATTGTCAAAGCTACCAATTATTCCCCTTCCTCACCTGCTCTAGCCTTACTAGTCATCAAAACTTGTGCATTTCCTTCCCAATTGCCAACTCCTACATGATCCCCTATCGGTTGCCACCTCCCACGATCACACACTGCCGAACAACCCCCTAGGACCGCCTTCTTATCAACAGCCTCCCAACCTCCCACATCTAGAACCACCGGGATCCCCCCTCACAAGCTTCCCTTTGCACCGTGCACCACTCCAACATGGGATCCTGATCCCAGTAGTGTTAACCCCCCTAGTTAGTTTCCCCATATTTTCACACTCCTACCACTACATTAAAGAACCTCCTATCAGATAACCTTTCCCATTGTCAAATCTTGCAGCTACACCCCTTCATCCAGCCACACCAACCACATCTTATGTGTCCATATCTGAGCACTACATGACTAGCCTCCCATCAGATTCCCTACTGGCCCCTCATGTGCTTCCAACTGGTCGACCCATGCCTAAGTTTGGTTGACCCGTCCTAATCCGAGGCGGGTTGGGTTCTGCCTAACCCGTCTGACCCATTTTAGGACCAGAAGTATCCCAAAACCCATTTTAGGGGTTTTCTGGGCTATTGTGGGCCTATTTTTTTTAATAATGTCAAAAATTAATTAAATATTTTTGAAATAAAAATTAAATTTATCAGGATTGTGTGATGTATTTTTATTTGAATCAAAATTAAAAGGAATTTTTTATTTCAATTAATGCCCTTAACATAAATTTATTTTATATTTAATTTTCAATACACATTTCATTTTCATGTTGATTTGTCTTGAGTAAAACAAAACAATGTATGTAAGAAATTTTATTTATTAATTAATTAATGCATGTGGTTGTTTTTTGTAATTAATTAATTAAATATATGGTCTGTATATCGTCTAATTTCCTCACTTAATATTTATAAGGGCCTACATGTCCATGGGAATTGTATTGCATGTGTATTATGAATTCTTGAGACCCCTCGCCTATGTGATAGTATTTATGTATTGTGATGAGGACGTTGTAAGATGCAGACCATGCCGTGATGAGGCGATATTCTAAACATGATGTGGAAACATTGGATCGTGGTAGGAGCTGCGATATGAGTCAGAGACAACTCAAGTATTTTTCCTTAAGGTCACTATTGACCCATTAAGCATAAATGAATCAACTAATACCAAATATTCAAGATCATTTATGTTTATTTAATTTATGAATCATTTATTATTTTTTTGAATATGCAAGTATACGCTAACACATAAAATAATAAACAATTAATGCATAGATTAAAACAAATCAAGATGATATGAATTATTTTCTATTTACTTCATAGTCAAGTTGTGAATAAGATCACATAGTAAATGCATATCAGATATAAAATGACTTCATTTGTTGATAAATAATAAAACCCTAAAATAAATATTAAGTTAAACATATTTTATCATTTGAATTTGAACAAAATCAAGTGTACAGGGTGCTCTTCAACCATAGTTGAGGGTGCCTTATACTACTGGGGAGTTCTTATGAAAACGATGAGTTAAATTAACTAAATATGATAGTAAAGAAGTAGATATAGTTATCTTGTTTCATATTTAGAGGAAAAGAGTTGAGTAAATCAAGTATATGGTTTCTAGAAGTTAATAATTCACTCAACAGTTCAAGGAGTCATGAGGTAATATGGTTGGTCAGTTAAACGCTTACCTTGAAACTCTCTGAGTAGTGGCATAGCCATAGATTGGACTATGAGGAGAGGTTTTAGAGATCTTTTCCAATAGAATACTCATGTTACTGAGTATTATGAATCTAGTAGTGAGGGATAATAGGGTTTGATAAAATATTGGGAGACATCTAATAATTTAATAAATAAGTAATTTTTAATCAGTAATCATTATAAAGTACTTATCTAATAAGATTTATTTTTTTTATAAAAATGGAAAGTAATACCATATATATATTGTGATAAATATTGGAAAAAAAATTTCCTCACTGGAATGAATTTCTAATAGTAGTATAGGTTCTTTCAAAAAGTACTAAGATATTGGAAATACTAAGTGCCAGAGTCCCCACTACCTGTTTTTCCACCTCAGGAAGCAACAGTGTGAAAGATAATTATAGGAGACTCGTGTTTGATTCATTTGATGTTAAAATCATAATTTTATCAACAAAGTCTAATGAGTTGTGTAAATAACATCAGGACATTGATGATTTTACATGTTGTCTCATCTCTAAGAAGTAGTGAGGAGAAAGTGAAGCAAGATATGATTGAGATGATGATTAAACTAAACATGTGTAAATTGAAATAAGTATCATGATCTTTAAATATATACCTTTATAATATCTTAATAAACCACTTACTCTAGTTCCATTTAAGATTACAAAATGAAAAATAAAAGGAGAAAACGTTTCATTACCTTTTGGTTAAGGTTCGCCAAGTTAATAAGAACTTAAAGGAAGCCTAATATTTAATTCTTATGGTGAACAAGTTGAAAGACAAGGTGAAAAGGATAATAGTAAGTGTAACTCCAGAGGAACCTTCATAAAACCCCATAGAGAACTAATGTAGATAATAATACAAGAGATTATTTGTTTCGTGTGTCCGGAGATAAGTCTATCAAAGATAAAATGCAATGAATTAAAGTAAAATCAAGAATTGGCTTCTACTTAGTGCATATTAATCATTGCTTTTTATGTTTATATCATACCTATTAGGTATTAAAATACAATATGACTATCACATATTTGTATTGAAATACAGTAACCAAGTAAGAAAATAAATGTTACAATAAGGTAAATTATTCAAGAGGCTGATAAAGAGAGATTACTAAGTCAGTAAAGATAAGTACACAACTTCTAATTTCCGTGTTTAATGATTCTATTTTAACTTTTATTATGTATTACCAAAACATTTATCTCATGTTTACATTGTAAATAAGGATAAATTATTCTATTTTTGGAATGAATGTTGTTTGTGGTGTCTAATACTCATCTAATAGTTTAATAATGCTTGAATCATTGGAAATAATTGATGAATATAAAATGTAATACTCAATTATACCCTATTATGGTAAGATAATTCATTTTAAAACTAAAATTAATTATCAAGGATATACCTAGTATGGTATTTAAACTCTTTATAATTAAAATACCTTAAGTATTATCAATATATTTACTTACTTAGTTTTGGACAAGGAAACCTTTAAAAACAATGGTATGCCAAAAATATTTATAGATCAGTTCATTAAGTGAGCATGGACTATTCCAAGGATAATCTAGAGGTATATTCATATTATTCATAAGGTTCCTTTAAGTATTTTAAATAATGTAAAAGTAAATTATGAAATATGCATGTTTATAAGATATGAGTTTCTTCGGGCCCATGTGTTGAAGAATATATTGAACAAATATTTATTGATCCTTAAAATGTAGCATGGACTAATTCCTAAATGCATATTTTCTTATACACATCAAAGTTATTATGTTGGTAAGGAAGATAAATGATGAGTCTTACATGTAAAATTTGATCATTAAAATGTAGCATGGAGTAAATACTAAACACATATTTCCTTAAATATATTAGAATCATATTGTAAATTAAAAGAGCATCAATGTTAAGATTTATAAGCATTATAGATCATTCCATTATTTTTCAAGACATTATTCAAAAATAGTAGTGTTATCCCATAAACATAAACTAACTATAATGAAAAATGGATATCATATGAGTTATAGTATGATATAAATCCATTTTTCATAAGAACGTGTATTTAGATACAAAGTGTTTCTTAAGGATATAAAAAATTTTGCATCAATAAAAAATCAATGTATGTCTAAAGTAATTATCCTAAAGGTTTCTAACAATATTATAGAAATCCATTTTATAGAAAAGTTATATTCAAGTGCTAGACTATATTTCTATAAAAGGGTGCAGATCTGTATTTGAGATATTGGGAGCAAGATTGACTTGGATTTAGTTAATGTCGAAGATGCACAACTAATTGGAATAAGAACAAGTTCCACAAGAGCTTGTGGAAAAGGAATATTCTAGATACATATACTGTGTAGGAAGGATAAAACCATGGTAATTGTTTTGAATTCACCACGAATGGTGATACATTATTCATTGAGAATAATAAATCCTATACGTAAATAGTATATGGAAATTATATAAGATTGAAAAGTTTAATTAAAATTCAAGAAATGGATTCCATGTATCAAAGTACAGGTGATTAGTATTTTGAATGTTTCAAATATTGATATTATAGTGGTATTCAAGAGAAACATTACATGGATGGTATAAGAGTGGTACTAATAAGGATCAATTGGTTATGTCAAGTTTTCATGCCTAAATCTATTAGAATTTTTAAATTATCATAGCTACTTTATATGATCATTATATTTGGCATTATATTCCAAGACCACCTTTCTTTTAAAGTGTCAATACGATACAACCAAAAATATTTGGTGACACTATAAAATTACAATAAGGGGTAAAAGTTACTAAAATTTAGTTTTGGATCGAAGTAAGAAACAAGATCATATAATATTCATTTAGAATGAATTTTTACCATGTGTCTATAAGAGGTTAGTGTGGGCATCATGTTTTTTGAAGGAAAAATATTTTTGATAACATATGGGAAAAAACTACTGGTCTTATAGTTTGTTAAGATGAGAATGAAAATAACTCTCCAGAGATTAACTTAAAGTAGCAACCTAAGTTTTAGGGAACAGTATCTAGTAAGGTAGATCTAATGGGTTTCTTAGACCAAGTCAAAGTATATATACTAACATGGTATTGAAAAATACAAGTTGGAATAATTTGAGATAGAATTGTTACCAATGTCACATGGCATAAATCTCTCTAAGAAGACATGTATGAGACATAGGAGGAGATTAATGTGATAAGTATAATTACATATGCTTATGAAATGGATCAAAAACATATTAAATGCTATAAACTAGATATAATATTTCCAAAATATACTTTATGGTAAGAAAATATTTGTAACACCCTGGTTCCGGGTGCCACCCAAAGGTGCCTCGTACCCAGTTGGTCACATGGCCTCAAGTGCATTTCCCTGAATTACAAAGGTTGCTGACTAGAAGTGAGGTACTTGGGTGTGATAGTGGGGAAACTATGCCTCATTGGTAGAGTAACAAAGCAGAATAACAATAAGTTAGAATAGCGGAAGCAGTAATACCATACAATAAGCAAACTACAGAAGACTGAAAGTAAATAAACAACTGGGGAATATATATAAATGATGCATGTCACATATGTCTAGGAAAGTATCCAAACATGTAACAATACTATAAATACAGTACTAAACCAAATTACAAAGAAAACAAGTAAACTCTAGCAGCATCGTAAGCCTAAACTCGGTCCCATGCTCGTTATCCCCACAACCATCAAGTACCTGAAGTAGAAGGACACTTTCCCTTATCTACACCTGCAACAATATAATCTGTTTGGGACCAAAAGCATGACCCAAACAAGGTGTGAGATGAATCCCAGTAGGCAACCACCCAAATATTTGTGCCTAACCATCAGTGAATATATATAGCAGGAAAAATGAAAAATAAAGTAATAAAGAAGGAAGTACTAAAAAGTAAAAAGTCCTAAAGTTACAAACTACATTAATTTACGTTTATTAATTATTCAACCAATAATTCACAAGAAAACCTTTGGGAAATTTATCATAGTCTAACCCCTTTGGTTTCACAAAGACAAAGACTCTTTGAGGAAGCACTCACCGTCAATTCCCCCTGTGGTCTTTTAATGATAACTGCATACTCTCTGAGGAAGCACTCAATGTCCATCCCCCCTGTGGTATCATAATAGTATACTAATACACACTCTTATGGAGCACTCACCATCCATCCCCCCTATGGTATCACAACATAAAAAGTATAATAAACACTCTGGGGAATCCCTCAACGTCAATTCCCCCCTATGGTCCAACTACACCAAGTTATCACAGCCCTGTGTAATACAATCGTGCACAAACAATACCCAACAGCCAAAGTAATCTCATCTACTACAAGGATAAGCTGCTAAAATGAATATCACAAGCATTTCATATAATATCAACTCCATCTTAACAACACTAGGCATGAAAACAAGACAACCTAACAAGTAGTTCTAGACCTAACGGCCAAAATCAAGCAAACATGGGAAAACACATCCATAAAAAAGGTAGTAAACCTAAATAATAATCAAAACCCCTTGTCAAGTAAAAAAACATAGCAGGAATCAAACAAGGTTAAATATCTAAAACACACAATACCCTAAACTAGGGTATTCATCACTTTTTGCACATATAATCCAAAGACAACTACGGAAAGGCAAAAAACACCTACCTCAATGTTGTATGATCAATATAGTTGAAACCCACCCTTGAATCAAACTAGAACGTCATAGATCTACAAAAACACCAAAAATGTTAAACCTTGAATAACTTGAGAAAGAGGAGAAATCAGGAGGAGAGGCTCTAGAAGAAGGAAGAACTCGCCGAGGGGATTCCAATGCAACCGAAAGTGTTTGATTTAGAGAACAGATGATGGATCGAAGGCTCAGAGAATAATCATCACTCCCAGTTTCTCATGGATGAGATAGAGTTAGAAGAAGACTATTCTGGGAATTAGACGCGACCCCGGTCTGATTTAACAAATAAAAATAAAAGTACACAACATGTTCATTTAATGTACACACCGTGTACATGCCTTAACCGGTCCCCACTTTAGGCAGTCTCCAGGTTACCTCACACAGCCATGTACTCAACTATTACACAACCAGTACACGTCTACCCATGAAAACCTGGAACATAGCGTGTACTCCCAAGTATACGACGAGTATTTCTAAAATTTACAAAAATCTCATTTTTCTAAAAAACACCTGAAATCAAGATCTCTACATGAAATGAAGATCTGAGTTCTTACAAACTTACTCCATTAAAGAAATTCATCCCCAAATTTCCCTAACGAAGAGGTGAAAAAGAAGAATCCTCGAACAACACCGGCCACTGCGATCACACATCGACCTCCCCCTCCCAAGTCTCGTCCTGTACTCACCCGTGCTTCCACAACAACCATACCAGAGGAACAACCTAACCATGGAGAACCTTTGATCTGTGATCAACAATCCAGATAGGATGCTCCTCAAATGATGCGTCCACCTCCAACTCATCCTCTTTGGGTTGAAATACATGAGACGGGTATGAGAAGTAACGATGTAACTGAGAAACTTGGAAGACGTTACGCATATCCCGATACCTATAAGGTAACTACAATCGATAGGAAATTAGCCCAAATCTCTCCAAAACCTCAAAAGGCCTGACATATCTTAGTGAAAGATTTCCCTATCTCCCAATCCTTTGTTTCCCAACCTTGGTGTGACACATAGGAAAACCTGATCTCTGATCTCGAACTCCAGTGGTCGTTTCCTTCTATCAGCATAAGACTTATGCCATGACTGTGTAGTATCCATCCTCTTCCGAATCAACTCCACCTACTCTGTGGTATCCTAGATAAGACGAGGTCCCAGCATAGCTGTCTCTCCTACTTCCAGACAACATAGGGGTGATCGGCATGGCCTACCCGAGAAGTAAAATGGGTATCCCTATGTAAAATGATGGAGTGTGGAACCCCATTTAAACATACAATCTCTTGGATGTACAACCTTCCAAGCTTATCAACACTGAAGGTATTCTTGATCAATAAGAAATGTGCAACCTTCGTGAGTCTGTCAATAATAACCCAAACCATATCATTCACTCAAGGTGATCTCAGTAAACCTATCACGAAGTCTATCGGAAAATCATTCCACTTCCACTTGGGAATGGATAACTACTATAAAATCCCTTCTGGTCATTGATGCTCTGATTTCACTTGCTAATAGGTGGAACACCTCATCACAAAACCAGCAACAACTCTCTTCATACCGGGCCACCAATACTGACGGTGTAGATCTCAATACATCTTGGTGACACCAAGATGAACTTACCAAACTAAGGAATGAACATCCCACAAAATATATTTGAGTATGTCTTCTCACACCCACATGATCCCATGAAAATGAAAGATCTTATCCTTACCTACAGTCTATCTAGGAATAAGGTCCTCTCTTAACACACTCTCTCGTAGAACTAGGCCTTCAGAATCTGATATCTTCCTCATTCACACTCGATCAAGTCGAGTAGAGGTAACAACTACATAATAAAGAAAATTATACCCTTTTCTATCATTTACCTCAAAATACATCTTAGAGAACAGATTCATAAGCTACCACTCACTGCTGGCCTCCTAAAATTTCTGTATCTGAGTCCTCCTGCTCAACGCATCAGCCACTACATTTCCTTTCCCAGGCGTGTAGGCAAGTTCAAAGTCAAAGGATTGAAGGTACTCAACCCACCTTCACTATCTCAAATTCAAGTCATGCTGGGTAAATATATAATTGAGATTTTTTTGGGTCAGTGTACACCACAAAATGCTCTCCCAGAAGGTAATGTCTCCAACAGTGCAAGGAGTGAACAACCAATGCCAACTCAAGATTGTGCATTAGGTAATTCTTCTCATGTGGCATCAACTACTGATATCCACATGAAACAATGAATTATCCTTGTATAAGCACTAATCCCAGCCTGATACCTGATGCATCATAGTAAACCGTATAAATCTCGCCTGATTCTAAGAAAACTAGTATCGGTGCTGAAGTCAATCCCCCTTTCATCTCCTGAAAGGCTGAATCATAAGAATATGTCTATAGGTACTTCACACCATTTTTATTCAGGACCATCAGTGGTGATGCTAAGCATGAAAAGTCTTGTATAAAATTTCTATAGTAACCAGCCATCCCTAGAAAACTACACACCTCAAAGAAAATCTTTGGATGCTCCTAGGAAACTACTATGCTCACTTTCTCTGGGTTTACTGATACTCCTGTATTTGAGATAAAATAGCCCAAAAAGTGAATCTGGTCCATACAAAAGTGTCATTTTGAGATCTTAGCATATAACTGATGCTCTCTAAGTGTACTCAAAATGATCTCAAGATGAGTAGCATGGTCGTGTCGAGTGTGAGAGTACACCAAGATATCATCCATGAAAACCATGAAAAAGGAGTCCAAGTATGGATAGAACACTCGATTCATCAGTGCCATAAAAACTAAAGGCACATTCGTAAGACCGAACGACATAACCACATACTCGTATAGACCACACCTACTCTGAAAGGCTGTAAGAAGTATATCTGATGGTCTAATGCATAATTGATGATAACCATGTATCATGTAAATCTTCAAGGACACCCAAGATCCTTGAAGCTGATCAAAGAGATCATCAATACTCGGTAAGGGATGTAGGTTCTTTACCATCAACTGGTTTAGCTTCCGATAATGCACAAAAAGTTCAAGGGCACCGTCCAACTTCTTCACAAATAGGACAAGTGAACCCCAAGGAGAAGTACTGGGTCGGTTAGAACCCTTTGACTATAACTCCTCTAACTGCTTCTTGAGCTCCTATAACTCTGTCTTATACATTCTATAAGGATAAATGGACAATGATGATGCTCCTAGAACAATCTCAATAGAGAAATATACCTCTCTCTTCAGAGGAAAACCTGAAAAGTCGTCTGGAAAGACATATCTGAAACGATCCACCACTAGAGGAAATTCTATCTGTGAAGTCCCCTGGTCATCCAAATACAAACTAGAAATATGGGATGTAAATACCCCCAACCCATGATTCTTGGTTCCATCTCTACTCACCTAGACATCCCACTCACCCTTATGCAGAAACAAACTGCCCTCTGGTGACGTAAAACTCACCCTACGATGATAGCAATCGAAAATGTCCTGAAAGGGAACTAACCAGTCCATTCCAATAATGACATCATAGCTCGTCATCTCTAATACATAAAGGTCCCATAAGAAGTGACACCCACCTCAAGAGGGAACTCCTTGCACCGATGTACACTAGCCATTATAGCCCCCAATGGTGTGTCCAACATCAAGACATCAGTAGAAGTAAAGATACAAAGCCCAAGGCTCTCCACAATAGGCACAAATATGAAACTATAGGAAGCCCTTGTGTCAAAAAGAGCAGAAGATAAAACTGAGACAACCAAAATCGTACCTCTAACTGTAGAGGGTCCAGGATCCTACTCCTACTGGGTCTGCTCCAGTGAAAATTCTTGACTTGTGCTGTGACCTTGTGAAGCTATCTGTGATCCCTGAGCTGATCCGCCCTGCAACTGTTGAAAATCTTATGTCTAACCACTACAGACACGACCTCCACCTCAACCTAAACGACCAGACGAACTCTAGATCCCTGACTGATGAGAAACTAGTGGTCCTTATCCTAAACATGGAGTCATAGAAGAACCCCTATCACAAACTAATGGTGAGAAAAACTGATAGAAATGATGAAGATGACCCATCTTGCCACAAGATCGGCACTCAACTCGGTCTCTCGGGCAATGTGGCCTCGTATTCCCACTCTTCCCACATTGGTAGCATACCACCTGGATACCTGAAAGAGTATCTTTCCTACTAGGAACTCCACACATAGACTCCCTGTGATGCTTCCTACCATAATATGGACGAATACCAACTACAGATACTGATCCGCCCTAGCTCACAGATCTAGAACCCCTCAGGTTGCAGTATGTGATTAGTACCTGGTTGACTATAGAAGTTATGGAAATAAGCCTGAAGATATTCACCTGATATCAGATGTCATGCCTAAGACCATCCTCAAACTTCCTCATTAGAAATAACTCATCACCCCTAGAATGAGTGTGAAGCGAGAAGAATACTCCATGACTAAGAGTGTACCCTTCTCTAAACTCATGAACTCTTGGGATCAGTTATCCCTTAAAGTATCAAGGTAAAAGTAGTCATAGAAGGTCCGTTGGAACTCAACCCAAGCCATAAATCATTGGAATCCTGGATGTGATATCACATCCCACCATCTCTTGGAAGAATACCAAATCATGTACGTAGAGAGATTCACCCTCCTCTCTGAAGGTGTCTCTAGATGATCAAAGATAGACAACATGGATTCTAATGATGAATCTATATCCTAAGGGCCTACATCCCCTAAGAAATTGGGAGGATTCTGATACTAAAAAACCCATGTCAACTCTGCCATATATGGGGCAGGATGAGGTGCCCCCTGGAAGGTCTGCATTAACCTCATGGAGCCTTCTTGGAACTGTGCATAGACACCTGTATCTGGAATGATGGCTGGTGCCAAGACAGAAATGATGGGAGGATCTACTGGTAGTCCCTGATCTACCATTTCCAGTGTCTAATCATTTCCCTGAATCTAGTGTACAACCAGAGGATGTCTCGGTGTCATGAATATGCAAGTTCAAGCACAAACCTTAGTTCAAGACTATCAAGGACTAAAACTTAGAAGTAAAGTAAAGGAACATGAGAAAGAAAACATTCAATTTTTTCAAAACATGAATACACGACATGTATGACCCCTACATGTCATGTTCCCTTAATCCTTTACATGGGTGTGTACTTCTGCCAAACCTAGTTGTGTAACAACCCATATACATGGCATGCTCTCCTTTGACACGGTGTGTACTTGAATCTTTCCCCCTTATCGAGTTCCTCTACATGGATAAACCACATGATTCTCTTAGAACAAAACTACATGGAGTGTTTATGCTAGACATAGTGTGTACTAGAAGTATTTCACCAACCCGTGTTGTTATTAACACGACCGGATACATGGTCTCTACAACACGGTGTGTTCACCCTAGACACGCTGTGTACCACTTAAGTTTTAACCACCCGTGTCATTAGTCACACAAATGGATACACGGTCCTTACGACATGGTGTGTACTCCAAGTATAGAATGTGTTCCACCAAATATTTCCCAACCCCATGTTTTTTCCCACACAAAGAGTCACACGGTTAAGGACTACATGGCCTGTACATACAGTACGCAACGTGTACTTAAGAAAATTTGTTCCTTCACGAATAGAAGGATACATGGCGTGTATTCATCATTACACACCATGTATTCTGGGTTTTTCCAGACAGTAATCCTCAGAAACTACTCCGTAACCCCATAAAAATACCAAAACAAACATTAAAGTGCCAAATTACGATCTTTGGGGTCCCATACTCCCTGCTAATAAAAGCTTGGAATCATATTCATGTATATCACAAAGTATAACAGTGCAATCAATGACATGTGTTGTACCTCTCGTTCCCCTCGTTGTTTGATTTTCATGATCACAATCACCTTATTATTTGTCTAATATTGTTTGAAGTGTTTTTGTATGATATGCACAAGGTTGCCAAGAAAATGGCCCAAGAAAGAATCATCAAGTGGACTGAAATTCAGTCCACCGGCCAACCGGTGTGATAGCACCGGCCAGCCGGTGGACCTGGCAGAGGCATTGCCCACTGCCAGGTTCCACCGGTCAGCCGGTGGCTCTGTCACCGGTCCGCCGGTGGCAACCTGATGAAACAGTGGTTGCTACTGTCTGCCCACCGGCCAGCTGGTGGCTCTGGCACCGGTCAGCCGGTGCTTCCTGGGCAGAAGGGCTTCTCAACATCCAAGGCACCGGCCAGCCGGTGGAGCTGTACCGGCCAGCCGGTAGCCCAGTCAAACTAGCCGTTGGCTTTGACCAGTCAACCCTCTTTTGGCCTCCAACGGCTCCGAGGCCCTTTACAACGGCTCCGAAGACTCCCCAAGGGTTCAATGCCTATAAATAAAGGCCAAGGAAGCCCCGGACACCACCCAGATCATATACAAAGCCACCGTACACATTTTCCATCCTTGGCGTACCTCCGGCGGACTTCCTCAAAGGAACCCACCTTGCTCCAACAACTTCCACATCCAAGGAGCTCCTTCAAAGAAGCTTGGAAGCGGCCTTCAATATCTCCAATCAATCAAAGGCGCCCAAGGCTTCTCCCATTACGGTTTTTCTTGTTTATTTATTTTGAGCTTAAAATTGGGTTTGTGCCTACAAACCCCAAACTTTTCTCATCCCCTATTTCTTTTGGGTTTCACATCACCACTAAGGTGTGAAGAGGTTGTCAAGCTTTCCTTTAAATAGCTTGAGACATAGGTGAGCTATCCTTCACCTGTAAGAAGGATAGTGGGTTCTTGCTAAACCATTAAAAGCAAGTGGGTTCTTGCTCAACCACCAAAAGAAAGCTGTAATAGGTCCTAGTGCTACCTCAAAGCCTAGTGGGTTTCTTGCTAAAACCATTGAAAAGAAAGCGGTAGGAATCTCTCAACGGTTGAGTTGGGAGCGGAGACGTAGGCTGGGTTTTAGGCCGAACTCTGTTATCAATTTCTTGTGTCTTGCCTCTTTACTTTCCGCTGCATTTTTTACTTTGATTTTAATTTGTTAATCATTTTTTAAAAGGCAATTCACCCCCCCTCTTGCCATCATTCCGTTTTTCTCCGACCCAACAATTGGTATCAGAGGGGTAATTTGAGTAATACCTTAAACGGTTTCAAATTCAAAGATCCATTGTGATGGCTTCAACTTCTTTCGCCCCCGAAGGCTTTTCATTGGGTCGGGCTCCATTTTTTGATGGGACCGACTATAATTATTGGAAAACCCGCATGACCACTTTTTTAAGAAGCATAGGATATCCTATTTACAAAATTGTCATGCATGGTTATTCTTTGTCTTCCCCCGACGAATCCAAATGGACCCCCGCCGATATTAAGAATTTTGAGCTTGATGGCAAAGCCATGAATGATCTTCATTGCGGGTTAGATAGAAATGAATTCAATCGAGTGTCCACATGCACCTCCTCACATGAAATCTGGAAACTTTTGGAGGTTAACCATGAGGGGACCAACAAAGTGAAGGATACTCGATTAGATATGTTTCGACAAGATTCTGAATCTTTCTCCATGCATCCAAATGAATCTATTTCTGAAATGTTTACTCGCTTTACTGACGTTTGCAATGGTAGAAAGTCCCTTGGAGATAACATTTCTGCAGAAACTATGGTGAAGAAGATCCTATGGATCCTACCGAGCTCATGGGCACCTAAAGTGACGGCAATCCAAGAAGCTAAGGATGTCAAAAACATGCCGGTCGAGGAGCTCATTGGATCCCTCATGACTTACGAGATCACCATGAGGAGGCAAGCTCAAAAGGAGGGCACACCAATCAAGACACCAAAGAACATCGCCCTCAAGGTACAAAAAGAAGTAAGCTCCTCCTCATCATCATCATCTTCATCTTCTTCATCATCAAGCAGCGACTCGGAAATGGAGAATCTCGCCCGCCAAATGCACAAATTTATGAAGAAGCACAAGAAGAAGAAGAAATCCCGCAAGCACCGAAAGAAAGAACCCACCGAAAAATCCGAGCCCAAGGTGAAATGCTACGGGTGCGGCGAAAAGGGCCATTACAAGCCCGATTGCCCACTCAATAAGAAACGGGCTAAGGAAAAAGGAAAGAAAAAGGTCCTCAAGGCGACATGGAGTGACACCTCCTCATCATCCTCCTCCTCCTCCTCCTCGAGCGACCAAGGTACAAAATGCCTAATGGCATTTCACGAGGTAACTTCTTCCGATTCCTCATCCTCGTCCTCATCTTCAAATTCTTTTAATCATTTATCATACGAAGAACTCCAACATGTGCGAGACCAACTTGAAAATGGTTTTCATGCACTCTCTTCAAAATTTGTAGCTTTAAAAAAGAATTTCAAAAAACTTTCCTCCGAAAAAGAACAACTTCTCAAAGAGAAGGAGGAACTCTCCCTAAAAATCCAAAATTTCCCCATTGTTGATTCTTTGGAATCAACCATCAAGGATCTTAGAGAAACTCTAGCCAAGTTCACCCAAGGGGAAAAAAATTTGAACAATTTACTTGGTTCCCAACGCATTTCCCGAACCACCCAAGGACTTGGCTACACCAACCAAGCTTACTCCTCCCATGCTCCAACTGTTTTTGTAAGGGGGGGCTCTAGTTTTAAATTTTGTAATTATTGTAAGAAACCCGAGCACCTCATTTATGAGTGTGATTGAAAAAATGCCCGGTACGGTCAACCCAAATCTATTTTTTATTCGAACGAGTTTTATAGGAGAAGACCCGCCATGAAACAAATTTGGATTGAAAAATCCCTTTTGGCGAGTCTCTCCGGGCCAAAAATAGTTTCGTTTCCCCGATGATCTTTTTTTTTATTTAGGGGGAGAAATTTTCTTAAACTCAAAAATCTCTTTCGATTCATTTTTCAATTTAAATTCTTTTTTGATTCAAAACTCTTAATTTCAAAAATTTCAACACTTGGTATCAAATTTTTTCAATTCAAAATTTTCTATTAAATTTTCATTTCAAAATTTTCAACTCTTGGTATCGAATTTTTATTTTCAATCTTTCAATTTCCAAAATTTCAATTGATTTTCAAATCTCAAATCTTGTTTTTCAAATCTCTTTTCCCTCAATCAAGTTATATGCCCCGTGCTATTTTGATAATCACAAAGGGGGAGAAAATTCTTGATTGATTGGGGGAAAAATCTTTTAAAGCATGATTTTCATTTCATTTTTTACATTGATTGTTTTGGTGATTGTGATCATCAAAATAGGGGGAGATTGTTGTACCTCTCGTTCCCCTCGTTGTTTGATTTTCATGATCAAAATCACCTTATTATTTGTCTAATATTGTTTGAAGTGTTTTTGTATGATAGGCACAAGGTTGCCAAGAAAATGGCCCAAGAAAGAATCATCAAGTGGACTGAAATTCAGTCCACCGGCCAACCGGTGTGATAGCACCGGCCAGCCGGTGGACCTGGCAGAGGCATTGCCCACTGCCAGGTTCCACCGGTCAGCCGGTGGCTCTGTCACCGGTCAGCCGGTGGCAACCTGATGAAACAGTGGTTGCTACTGTCTGCCCACCGGCCAGCCGGTGGCTCTGGCACCGGTCAGCCGGTGCTGCCTGGGCAGAAGGGCTTCTCAACATCCAAGGCACCGGCCAGCCGGTGGAGCTGTACCGGCCAGCCGGTAGCCCAGTCAAACTAGCCGTTGGCTTTGACCAGTCAACCCTCTTTTGGCCTCCAACGGCTCCGAGGCCCTTTACAATGGCTCCGAAGACTCCCCAAGGGTTCCATGCCTATAAATAAAGGCCAAGGAAGCCCCGGACACCACCCGGATCATATACAAAGCCACCGTACACATTTTCCATCCTTGGCGTACCTCCGGCGGACTTCCTCAAAGGAACCCACCTTGCTCCAACAACTTCCACATCCAAGGAGCTCCTTCAAAGAAGCTTGGAAGCGGCCTTCAATATCTCCAATCAATCAAAGGCGCCCAAGGCTTCTCCCATTACGGGTTTTCTTGTTTATTTATTTTGAGCTTAAAATTGGGTTTGTGCCTACAAACCCCAAACTTTTCTCATCCCCTCTTTCTTTTGGGTTTCACATCACCACTAAGGTGTGAAGAGGTTGTCAAGCTTTCCTTTAAATAGCTTGAGACATAGGTGAGCTATCCTTCACCTGTAAGAAGGATAGTGGGTTCTTGCTAAACCATTAAAAGCAAGTGGGTTCTTGCTCAACCACCAAAAGCAAGCTGTAATAGGTCCTAGTGCTACCTCAAAGCCTAGTGGGTTTCTTGCTAAAACCATTGAAAAGCAAGCGGTAGGAATCTCTCAACGGTTGAGTTGGGAGCGGAGACGTAGGCCGGGTTTTAGGCCGAACTCCGTTATCAATTTCTTGTGTCTTGCCTCTTTACTTTCCGCTGCATTTTTTACTTTGATTTTAATTTGTTAATCATTTTTTAAAAGGCAATTCACCCCCCCTCTTGCCATCATTCCGTTTTTCTCCGACCCAACAACATGATCCACTAAATTCCGATCCATGAGGGCCCATAACACCTCAGGGACCAATTTTTGGTGCCCATTCGAAAGAAACTTTATACATTAGCAATACCCTATCAAATATTAGGTATTATATCATGACATGTATCACAACAGCATGCATACCTAGCACAAAATCTATCATAACAACATGAAATCAGGAATGCGCCCTAAATAGCATGACAAGAATGCATGGAATGTGATCTCTTGCAAGTGCCTATATGATGCATGAGATAGAATACCCTCATATCATCGGGTTTCAACAGAAATAGAACCTCAATAATATCAATGATAATAACACAAAACATGTGAATCACCCAACAGTGAAATTAATTCAACTGTAACAATTGTAAAACCATAAAATTGAAATAATCGAGGCATATTGGATTTTCCCTGTACATGGGTTAGCTACTCCTGGGAACAACTTATTACTAACTACCTATTCCTTCCTATCTTTGTCTATATACTCTAAATAGTAATTAAAAGAAGAAAATAACCCCTTTGATACCACTTTGTAACGTCCCGATTCCAGGTGCCACCCAAAGGTGCCCCGTACCCGGTTGGTTACATGCCCTCAAGCGCATTTACCCAAATGCTAGAAGATGCCGACTAGAAGAGAGGTTCTTGTATGTGATAGTGGGAAACTATGCCCTCATTGATAGAGTAACATAGTATAATAACAATAATATACCACAGTGGAAGCCGTAATACCATATAATAAGCAAACAGTAGAAGAATGAAAGTAAATAAACAAATAGGGAATGTATATAAATGATGCATGTCACATATGTCTAGGAAAGAAACCAAACATTCCACAATGATATAAATACAGTACTGAACCAAAGTACAAAGAAAACAAGTAAACTCCAGCAGCATCGCAAGCCTCAGCTCGGTCCCACGCTCTCCAACCCCACAACCATCAAGGACCTGAAGTAGAAGGGCACTTTTACTTATCTATAGCTGCAAAAATATAATCCGTTTGGTCCTAAAAGAATGACTCAAATAGGGTGTGAGATGAATCCCAGTAGGAAAACACCCAAATATATATTACTAATTGTTAGTAATATATATAGAAGGTAAAATGAAAAATGAAGTAATAAACTAGGAACTACTAAAAAGTAAACAGTTCTACAGTTAAAAACTACATTCATTTACTTTTATTAATTATTCAACCAATCATTCAAAATAAAACCTCTGGGAAAGTTCTCATAGTCTAACCCCTCTGGTTTCACAAAGACAAAGACTCTCTGAGGAAGTACTCACCGTCAATTCCCCCCTTTGTCTTTTAAAAATAACTTCAAACTCTCCGAGGAAGAACTCAACGTCCATTCCCCCTGTGGTCTCATAATGGTATACTAATAGACACTTTGAGGGAGAACTCACCATCTACCCCCCTATGGTCTCAAAATGTAAAAATTATAACAGACACTATGGAGAATCCCTCAACGTCAACTCCCCCTATGATCTAACTACACCAGGTTCTCATAGACCCATGTAATACAATCATGCCCAAATGATACCCAGCAGCCAAAGTAATCTCATATAATACAAGACTAATCATCTATAATTCATATCACAAGTATGTCATATAATATCAACTCCATCCTAACAGCACAAGCCATGGAAACAAAAATATCCTAACAGGAAGTTCTAGACCCAACGAACAAAATAAAACAAACATGGGAAAACACATCCATAAACAAGGTAATAAACCTAAATAATAATAAAAAACCTTTCTCAATCAAACATAACATAGCAGGAATCAAACATGGTTAAATATCCAAAACACGCAATACCCTAAACTAGGGTATTTAGCACATTTTGAACATATAATCCAAAGACAACTACAGAAAGGATCAAACCACCTACCTCGATGTTTTATAATCTATATAGTTGAACCTAAACCTTGAATAAACCTATAAAAACGTCGATCTACAAAACTCCAAAAATGTTCAACCTTGAATAACTCGAGAAAGAGGAGAAATCAGGAGGAGAGGATATGGAAGAAGGAAGAACTCATCGAGGGGATTCCAATGTAATCAATGGTTTTTGATTCAGAGAATGGATGATGGATCGGAGGATTGAAGAAGAATTGTCACTCTTGGTTGCTCCTGGATGAGATAGGGTTAGAAGAAGATGATTTTGGGAATTAGAAATGACCCCGGTCCGATTTAAAAAATAAAAAGAAAAGTACATGGTGTGTTCATTTAATGTACACACTGTGTACATGCCTTAACTAGATCCCGCTTGAGGTGGTATCTAGGTCACCTCACACGTCCATGTACTCAACCGTTACATGGCTAGTACACAGTTACCCATGACAACCTAGTAGAAAGCATGTACTCCCATGTACATGACATGTACTTCAAAAATTTTCAAAACTCTCATTTTTCTCAAAAACAACTGAAATCAAGATCTATAACTAAAATTAAGATTCGGGTTCTTACAATATTCGTATAATATGGGATAATTTCATGGGTAGTAGTCAGAACTATCCAATTATACTTGAGAGAGCATAAGGAATATGTTCTTGGTACATAGAGGGGAAAAGGACACTAGTTTTAAAGGGACACAAACTAGTATTCATTTTGAACAATATGATTTATATCATATTAAGGCTAAGTTAATGAGAAAGATAAGCTTATTCAAGTCATTGGTATCCATATATACAAATACTTAGTGTGTTGTGACTTTTAATGCAGCTAAAAAAGCAGTGTAAAATATGCAATGATTTTTTCCAATTCTTGGAATCACACCTAGTAAGTAAAGTTTTTTCATAATGTAAATTATAATAATCTTACTACTAGTAATATCAATGATGTTAAGTTATTATAGTGTACAAAAGGAATATACTTAGGGATATCATCTCTTAAAGAATCAAACTCAAAGAGGTGAAGAAATAGATAGCAGAGTTGCCACTTAGTGGAGATGTGGAGGGCCCAACGACTAAATCTATATCTCAGTAGAAGCATAATATTATCATGTGAGATATAATAAGGATAGTTATCAATTTGGATCTAGTTAAAGTGGGGGTATTTTAATAGTGGGTTCTCTATACCCAATATAAATAGTAATTTTTTATTACCATATCATGTATATAGTGAGTCATGTATGATGTTCACTTACTATAATAGTGTTGATGTTTCTACATCCACTATTTATATGGTAATGTCCATAGATTACTTGTCATGTAAAAAGGTTATAATAATCCAAAAAAATCATGTTGATAAGACACAGATGATGCGTGACCATCAGGCGCTGTGATCTCATAAACATTGAGACTTCTTCTCATGAAGTTCGCACTTTGTGATCTTGATTAGATGAGATCATGAGGAATATCCCTTTAATACTACATGTTTTAGGTGTCATTGGTAGTTCCTATTTCCTAGAACGTGCAATGGTCTCCTAACTTGATATTATCATCAATTTATAGTATTAGATTACATACTTTGATGCAAGGAAAAAAAATAAGAAATTATTGTTGTGGAGAGGTAGACTATGTTGGGTGTGTCATTGGTGGTGTGATATTGATTGAATAATCAAGACCGAAATTTTTTCTTCCAAAAGGAAGTGATATCTCAAGCCTAGTTATTTAGGATGATATAACCTTCACTAAATCCATGACCATGGTAGAAGAAGGTAAATTCATCCAGTTAGATCAAAGAATAATAAAGCAAGAAAGGATGATGACACAAATTGTGCACCCTACTTTATGAGATATCATGAGACAAAGAGATTATATTACATGGTGTGTGTTTATAGGAAAGGTTGTCAAAGATATGACTATACCTTATCTCTTTAGGGTCCTTTATGGGTTTCTATATTCCGATCCTGGTCTGTGAATAATATTAACTACTATTGATATAAGGGCCTAGAGGGTCACACAATAATAATATTCAAAAGTATGATCTATTCATATGAATAGGAATATAGGACATGGTGGGACCCACCATAGGGGTCTGGAGATGTCTGAGAGTATATATTTTTCAAGAATAAATAAATTTATATTATTCAAGTTTAGAATAATTGGTATTAAATTTATTTATTAAAAGAATTCATAGGATATTAATTGAATATATGGAAAAATATTATATGAATGAATATTATTTTAATATTCAAGGTTTGTTTAATATTTTTGGGAATGATGATTCAAGTTAATAGATCTCTTTTATCATGTAATATATTTATTATAATACAAGTAAGTGATAAAAATATAAATGATTTTTATGACATGGTTATGTGGTCATAACACATCATTTAAGGTTTATTTAGTGGGTAATATATATTTGAGGGGTCAAGGAGACAATTCTGGGTATTATATATATTTCACTGTATAAGGAAGAGATGATATCATTTTCATTCACTATTCATCATGTGATTGTTGAGAGCCTCGCTATCAACCTTCTCACTTCCTAGAGAGAGAATTAAACAATTTGAGCAACCAATCTGCGATCTTATTATAGATCATAGAATCATGATTGTGGTGATCTTCAAGATGTCTAAGGTTTCTTTATATCTCTGTGATAGCACCCAAAATTTGACAAATAACATTCCCTAAAACTTACAAATCATGTTTAAATGATCTAGAGGGATCCATTTTCGATTACTTTGAGCAATAGTCACCGATGATGAGTGGTTTTCATGTGCAGATTAAGATTGAATGAGGTATTTATTCAATTTATTTTTGTACTTAAAAATTATTCACATGAGATCCTTGGGCCTTCATACCAGGATGTGTATCACCTGAGATGACATAGTTACATCGATCTGAAAATGAAAAATTTTAAATCCCCAACCCATCTACTTCTATGGTGCACCCTGGTACCTTTATTTATGGCACACAATTGTGATCTCACCACCTATGTGCAATCATCCTATTATTTAAAATTAATTGTTTCTTTAAAATTAAATTCTCAGACCGAACAAAGTACCAAGGGCCACAATGGACCCTTTTTCACTAGCTTGATTTTCTCGGTCATCGATGGTTGGGGCCTTGATTATAAATGTATGTCATGTGATGTTTGGACTTTTAGGGGTGTACATTAATTAAAGTGAATATAAAATAGTGGACCTGGTTTAGGATCCTTAAACACCTCCTTAGAGAGGAGAGTGTTGGATTGGGTTGATTTTCCCAAGTAGGCCATGATAGAGATAAGAGATGTCTTATAGTATAAGAGCTAGGTGAGATGACCATGGGGTGAGTGTTCCTCCCCCACTAGTATATAATAAATTATGGATATAAATTGGGTAGATTTTGGATGGGTTGAGTGTGAGGACTACCCTGATACAACCAAGAAAGTGAGATTGGTTGTGTGTCATCTCTTAAGACCAATGCTAATGAGGCTTGCCTCATGAGGCCAATGAATTCATGACATGATTATGATGGTGTCGAGGGATATTACACCCCCTGAGTGATAGGTTCAACCCAAGAGTTTGAGATTGATATCTAGAATCCCAAGATCCTATGTTATGTTGTGACCAAGGGGACCTGAGATGGTTCCCCAGTGAGATTTTGACCCCGAAGAGGGTGTGTACAGCAATGAGCATAGATGATTGTAGGTGTAACCTTAGATCCTGAATTAGTGATGTGAGTTGTTGTGGTTATGGTTATGAAATTCCATGCACTTTACGAGCCGAACTTTGATAGGTGAAATGGGTTTAGATGAATGGTCAACCCTAGTGATATATATAAGATGGGATGCTTTGAGTGAGACATATTGCACATAGAGATGTATTGAGATACATGGGATGCCTTGGATGTTATCCTTGGATCCTAACTTCATACCATCTACTATGTGATTTTCTTTCATAGTAGGGTGTATATACACCCCCAAGTTTCTGATTGAATTGGATTCCCAATAGGGTTCATATATAACCTATAGTTTCCAGATGACTTTCTTTCTCGACTGGGTATAGATACTCCCCTAAGTTTGTAGATTACTTTATTTACCCACGGGGTGCAGATACACCCATGAGTTTCTAGATGACTCGCTTCCCTATCATGGTGTGGATATATATATGATTTTATAGATGATATGTTTTCTTGGGTGGGGAACATATTCCCCCAAGTTCCATATGAGGGTACATGCTCAGAGACACTCCCACATTGGTTGAAGTAGGTATGGTCGATCTTGGGTGTCACGTTAGAACCTGAGGATCAATATTAAATATTTATTTATAATTACATATTGATTTATTTATTCTAATCATATCATAAATACATACACTACATTCCTTGTTATTCTAGTTACTTCTTTGGTGGTGTCCTACTAAGTTATACTCACACCCTGATCGGGTGACTATAACACTTTGGTAGTTGAGAAGCCTTCACTGTTTGTAGGTTCAGGTTGGCAAGAGGCCTGGGATTTGATCATTTAGCTAGATAAATTGGATGGAGTCAATAAATATATGGGATGTGTCTTGAGGATGGTGGTAAATCATTTATGAATTCTATTTTTTAATCTATTGGTGTTATTATCATCTCAGTGAGCGATCGATCATTATATACTATCATGATTGTGATTCTATATAACTATACACTTCCATGTGTTTATTTTATATATCATACTCTATTTTATTTATTTTACACACTATGGTGTCTTATTATAGATTTTTTTTGATTTTTTAAACTATTATTGTTCACTTTGATATGAGGCTATAGTTTCCCAATGTAACACCCTAGACCCTCGTTGGTAGTCAACAACCTTTGGAATATGGGGAGACATGTCTGAGGCCTTGTAGTGACTTGATCTCGTTACTAAAGAGTGAACTGATGTGGAGAAATTACATGCTGCAAATATATGCAAATCATGTTCTTCATGGTCACCAGAGTTCATAGAATTAAATTGTAAGGAATCTCTTTTAATACCCCAACACTTGCATTTGAATAAAACAATTGAAAATGACTATAGAAATTTAATTCAATAATAGCAGTAAAAATTTCTTAATATCTCAGTTGGAGATGGTAGATATTCCATTATTATATGTTTTTAAATCTTATTTCTAATCAAATGTATGAAATTCAAAACCATCCCCATTGTAAGTGTTGAATTTCCAAACCTTCTTTAGAGTACCCCAAGCCAAAAAAATCAATTTATCTAACACTTCAACTCAAATATCAATATTCATGATCTATAAGAATTAATATATATTATTACATTTATAGAATATATATATCAACCTATTATAGATAAGTTTTAGTATTTGTGAACTTACAAAATGTGAAAACCATTCTACCAATTCTTTATTAACAAATTTTTTTATATCTGTCTCATTTTATATTCAACTTCTTAGGTGTCTCTTCATTTGTATACTATTTTATTTAGTGAATGGATATGTAATTTAACTATTTAGTAGAACATATCTATGTGTTTTTATAATTATAACTATATTAATGTAATATTTGAGGTCCTCCCATCTATTCAGAAAATAGTAGGAAAGATTGTTGATTTCTTATCAGATTGAGATTAAGTCGACATAACATTAACCCGGAAAACTAAATTAAATCTTGTCTCAATTTCATCCAAGTACCTGGAACAAAATTTTAGACACTCCTCTTCCATATAACATTCAAAAAATTGATCCTTTTGGTTGGGATTTATTTTTCACATATGGTTTTAAATTACCATGGTATCTATTAAACAAAATGAATGAAACATAATTAACTATACATGTGATGAATTGGAAAGAATGATTTATTTAAGAATAAATATATATAAATAAAGTTCCTTTTAATTAGATATATCCATAAATGATGTATAAGGACACATAAATTAGTTTTCTAGACCAAATTCATGGTCAAATACATCATGATAGAAAAAAATGATGGGGAAAAGATCATCTATATATGAAAAAGTGTCAGGACAATTCTTTTGAAAATCTTGTGAAGCTCAATTAGTTGTAATTTTTTCTCACAATATTGTTTTAATAATGTAAAAAACTCTATTAAAACTACATTTACTTTTTCAGTTAATAATGTATGCAGTGACAAAGGTAGAAAATTTTCTAGAAAAATATGTGAATCACAAATTTTCAATCCATATAACCTATGATTATTTAAGTATGCACATCTTGAAATATCACTTGAATACCCATCATGTACTTTCACATGTTTAAATATTTGAGGGAATATATCTTTCTCTTTATTTTTCATTTCAAAAACTATTGTATCATAATTTACATTCTCATATATCCATAGATCATGCTTTATACACATCTATTTTAAGTTCTTTTAAGTGCTAAGATGATCCTTCAATTTCTTATGATTATTAAGTAATGTAAAAATCAATTTGTTACAAGAATTATTCTCAATATGCATAACATCAATATTTTGATGTAATAAATTAAATTACCAATATGGAAGTTTGAAAAATATAATTTTTTCCTTTTATTATTATGTTCCAAATTCAGATAATGATTTAATTCAAACTCATTTCCCACTATCATTTAAATTATGATCCTTCCCAAATTATCCTTCAACATTTACTAGTTGTGACTATATTTTTGAATATGTGAGTAAATTTTGTGGTGGTCTATGACCAATGACTCCATTTAATTTTGAATTATTCAAGAAAAATCTGTGAGATGCATCAATAAATCTAATAATGACATAATAAGAACCATTTTTACAATAATTTAATCATTCATGGCCAAAATAGAAGTTACAATCTGGACAAGTCAAACCAGTGTAAGTGTTTCGAATAGAGAAGTTCCCAAATCCAGGGAAGTCATTAATGGTCAATATTAGAGTAGTATGCATTTTGAGAATTTTCACAGAAGATACATCTTCAACACTATTGTTCCATAACTCATATAATTCTTAATTTAAAGTCTGAAATTACACATCAACTTCATTTCCAGGCATCTATTTTGAAGGAATAATCATTGAAATGATGAAGGATATTTGATATATACACATCCATGGAGGTGGATTATAAGTGATTAAATAATTACCCAAATTTTATAACCATTACAAAAAGCCTTTAATGGGTTGAATACATCAATAGTCAATCCTAATCAAACATTATTAGGATTGGATGATAAATTTGTATGTAATTAATAAAATGTTTTCCATTCTTTAGATTCTCTTAGATGTCACATTAAACCATTGATAAAACACAATTTTATGGAATATATTATTAATAATAGGTGAAATAATTTCATCACATTATGTTAAATATGTTTATTTATGTAATATTTTGGGATTAGATCATTCATTTTCAAATTTGATGAAAATTCCATTTTTGACCCTTGAAAGTGCATTGTAGTATTTTAGACATAAATATTTTTCTATGTCTTATTTGAACTTAAAATTTAATAACAAAATTATTCACTCAATGGGATGAAAATTTCATTTAATTAATATAATATAGATCTTGAATTTTATTGGAGTAAATGGGCCATGAATTCAAAGATGGACTGGACCCATCAAAATGGACGCCACTTCACCATTTGGGCCATAAATTCTTCATTTGTGATTGGATTGGGATAAAATTTGTAAAATAGATATAGGACCCAATTCCAAAAAAAAAACAATGTTGTAAGGATAGTTGGTTCATGTATTTTAGAGGTCAAAATGTCAACATAAGTTGGATTAATATATTTGGATGAATTTCCTATTCACACTTGTAAAGTCTTAGAACCCTAGACTCCCCTCCACTCAATAAATGTGTTTTTATAATTTTTATGGGTTTTTACATGAATTTCTAGATTTATGGTATAAATGGAGTGGTTTAACTCCATTTCTCAAATAATTTCAATAGGGATATCTCTTGAATCAAAAATCCCTTCATTGATGCCTTCTTCTTCTTCTTATTTGCGTTGTAATGTTTGTGTTTTCATAATAAGAATCATAGTTTCTCTTATATTTCTTATATTTTATTTTATTTTCTTATTCTTTACTTCACTTATTTGGTCTATAAATCAAGATTATAAATGATATTAGGTTATAACCTTTATATAACTTTATGAATTAAAATCATTTCTATGATGAATACATCACCCATGGAAGTGTAGTTTGTATTGGTAATTAATATACCTCTAAACTTCTTCATTTATTTGTTTTAAATTAACGAGATTACTATATTTAATTTAATATTATCCATTAAATGTGTTTTTAATTTAATATATTCACTCAAGTAATTGAGAAATTAATATAAAACATGCAAGTTTGAGTAATGTGTGAATTATGAGAGTGAAATCTTAATAGGTAAAACAAAAAAACACGAGATCAATCTGTAGAGTTAAAATAAAATCCCAAAACTCAATTAAAATTCATTTACAGAATGGAAATGTTCCCTAATTTACCACTGACCATAATCTATCCATATAAAATCAATAAATGTGGGTGATATGATTATACATTTTGAAGATATCCTAGGGTTTAATTAATTTTATCTTTACGGTAAAGTTAACTCCCTTAGGGTTTGGGGGTTAAAAAATTAGGGGATCAAATTAAGTAGAGTTTAATTTGAATGATAATGATTCATAATTAGTTGAAGTGGTAGAGTTAGATTGATTACACATTCTAAGAATATTTTCTAAAAAATATATTATTGTTTCATTTTTTTAATTAAATTTCAAAAAAATACAAGCTTATTCCAACCTACTACTTTTAGTTTTATGAATTTTGAACACCCCTAACCATTCCTTTTAAGTAGTGTGCGTCTTTTATTTTAATTTTTATAATAACTTTAGTAATTTGTTTTATGTACTGCCTCATTGAGAGACGACCTTAGTCAGTCACTCTACTGCACATAAGTTCAAAAAACCACACTTCATTTGAGATCACCCATGACAACACATTTCACCCATCATTGTTATTTTACATAGCATGACACTTCATGTGATCATCAGTTTTAGATGAAATGAATAATATTTGCAATCAAGGTTTTAAATGGAAGTAATGGAAAACCTTTATAGGAGTATTCATTTTCTACTTCTTCTTAGTAGTATATTGATTCAAAATTCCAATATTACTCGTTGAATTCTATCTAGAATTTGAAAATAATTTTCACTCTTATTTACTCGAATACTCTCCCTAATATAATATAAAATCATTGGGATAGTCATGTATTTTTTTTATAATTCTCACTAAACTTTTTAATAAATTTATTTATATCATAAAAATTCTCAAGTGTCTTAGATTCATGAAATATTTAAAGCAACAATTATAATATAATGGAAATTTATTTATTAGTAATTCAACATAGGAACTTGATATAATAAAACTTTAGTAGAAAATAAAGTTTTGAATACTTAATACATCCTCAAAACAAAACTTGATTTACATCATCAACTAATTTATTAAATTCATATATTTTCTAAATAAATATTCATCTTTGTTTATTCTATATAACATTGGGAAGATGACACATTAATACGTTACAATATTGATCTGGTTGTCTTGAAGTTTCAAAAAAATCATTTTCAAGTTAATATCAGTTGCAGCCTCAAATGGATGCACTAATATGTTTTGATGTTGACGATTTTTCCCTCCAATTTCGAAATCATCATTTATTAGGTTCTAAATTTCATTCTTTGTTGTTGGGGAAGTAGCATGTTCGTTCTAATAATTGACATCAGTGATCTAACTTTATGTAACGTTCAATTCTCCATGCTAAATCCAATGCACATATTGAGTAGGGAATAACTTCAATATTAAGTGTTCATAAACTTAACATCTCTTAAATCGTGTTCTAAATTTACATTTAGAACATTATCATTTTATTATCTGATCCACTAATCAATTGTTGATTCCAAAATCTAAAAACTTCTCCAAACCATTAGCATATCGAGGTGTGTCCCTAGGTAATATAATACTACTTTTATCCATATATCACCAATTGCCTATATTCTTATAAAAAAATATAGTTATATAATAATGAAAGACTAAAATAAAACTATTAACTCCTTGTATGTTTGAAAATTAGATATTAAATCCTTAATAGTATATGAATGATTTATTAATATAATTAATAAAGGTTGTTCCAACAAGTTTTTATGTCACAACTCCTTAGATGTCCTTTTTAAGAATACTAACACACTCAAATAAAAATATTAGAAAAATAAGGATGTTGTGTGATCCTAAAAAATGATATAAAATAAAAATATATATAGAAATATTATTTTATATAAGATAAAATTAACAATATATATAGATAAATATTATCCACATTTTAAAGAGAAAAAACCTTTAAAAATAAAGACTTTACAAAAAAATATTTAGAAATAAATCTAATAAAAAATAAATTTTCTAACCCATAATTACTTAGTTATATATAATAATTGAATTATATCTTATGTTCCCCCATTTTGTGATAAATAATAAAAACAAACAAAAGTGATTAATAAGGAGCACAACATTAATGAAAAAAATTATTAATAATTAAAATTAAAATTTTATTAATTGTATCGATAAAATAAATCATAAGTTTAGACATGAGGTATTATATTAAAAAACAAATAAAAATGTAAAAAAATTTATAAATAGAATTAAAATAAAAAAATCAAAAAAATATAAGGAATATATAAAAAAATTTATATTAGGTTCAATTGTTTTTTCTGAAGATTGTTATTTATCCACTATAAACTATATTGAAGTTAAGGTATTTGCAATATATATTTTGGATATATAAAAATACTACAAGAGGGTTTTCATAATTTTTAAATCTTATATAATTTCTTAAACATTTAAAAACTTAATTAAAAATGTAAATTAAGATTAATTAATATATAAAAAATATTCTCACTTCTTTAAAATAGGATTATACCTTCAACTGTTAAAGGGATTTCACATTACTAGGAAGATCACTCATCATTGGGATGTTCAGTAGTTGTTGAGGAGGGAAGCTCAAACATCACCAGGAAGGATGAGAGAACGACAATCAATAGGAATTAGAGTATCTCACATGTCATGAGGCATCATTCAGAGAGAGGGAACCATGATGATCACTAGGAAAGAGGGGAGCTCAAATTTCATTGGATTTCTCTCAATCTATAGAGAGGAAGAGACTTTGATTATATGGATTATGCATTTAGGGTTAAGAGGGGAAGGGGTAGGTGTGGCTTGGGGGGGAGGTGGGGATTGGGGAGGGAGGTTACTTAGGGGGAATAACGTTATTTTCATTAAAAATAACCACTAAATATATGTGAAATTTTTTAGCAGTAGTTTCACAAAGCACTGATAACCCCCCCTAAATATCATAATTGTTTTAGGGAAGTGTTATGATCTGATTTGATTAGGATTTTCTTGGTAGTAGTGATTCAAAGTAGGTTCAATATCTTCTAAATGTAAATAAAAACAACATTCCTGAATGGTTTACTCAATGGGGAGGTCTATATTGAACTATCAGCGGGTTTCTTAATTTCCAATGATAAAATTAATGCATGAAAATTGAGGAAGGAATTATACAACCTAAAATAGGAACCAATTTAATGGTATGTTCAACTATACATTTATTTAAAAAGGTTGTATTTAAAAAGGTATGGTGTTGATTATAACCTATATGAAAAGACATCCAAGGAATAATATTTCATGGTGCTCATTTATGTGGATGATATCATATTTGGTGGAAGAAAGAAGAAATTTATGGAGGAATTTTCTAATCATATGAGATCATAATTTTAGATATTGATGATGTTGGAATGGTGGAGCCTGATCCTCTTGGATGAAGTTGGGTCAAATACAAGAAGGATCATGTTATACACTAGTCTGTAGCTCTTACTGACTGACAACAATGACAATGGTACTATATTAGTGTGGAATTTGACATGGTTATTATAGAAGAGATAATGTGTGACACCAATATAGTATTGTAGCTCTGTGGACTTATTTCCACTTTTACTATAGCATAGTGGACCAACTGTGCAGATTTGGAACTATAAAAATTTGGGTTACTATAACACTGTGTTTCTTTATTAGCTCATTCCAAGATAAGGTTTCAATACTATGATATTTTTCCATGTAATTTACTCCCTAACATAGTGAATTTGTTCTATCTATCTATGAACATAGGGATCATTCTCAAACCACATACATCTCTGTATTTTCATTCTTATTATTCTTCTTCATCTTTCTTTTTTCTCCATTTTACTATCATTTCTAGAATCATCTTTCATTGGATATCCTATCATTGAAATATCACATGATCAGTGAATTCATATATTTTCTGGGACTATAAGTGGTTCAAAAATAAAAGTACACTTTTATCTATCAAGCTATGTATACAAAAGAGTTTTTGAAGAAGGTTTGTATACGTGACTCAAAACTGATGTCAACTTTGATTATGGTTAGAACCAAGCTTGGGAAACATGAGGATAATAAATATGTGGATCCTTATTTGTATAGAAATATTTTTATAATATTTTTATATCTACCATTAACTTGGTATAATATTACTTATGCAACTTTCTTGGTATCTCGTTTCTAAATTAATCCTAGGAAAGATAATCTCAAAGTAGGAAAAATGATTATGAGTTACATTCATGGTACTCTTAATTATGGATTGTTGTTTGATGTATGAAAATATCATGAATTATTAGATTTTAATGATGCATTATAGGTTGGAAATGTGGTGTAAGTTTAAAGTATTAGTGAGTTAAATGGCTTCAATGAGAAGGAGGTGAATCAGTGTAGCCTAATTTTTAAAATTTCCTTCTTTGAAATAAACCCCTATTGTAAGGAACTAATTTGAAGGCAACTAAATTAGTTCCCCAAGATGATGTGTCACATGGACTCAATAATTCCTCCTCATATTCTAGAGGTTCCTTACTAATGGCGAGGTCAAGTGGGGTTACCATGGGGTGATTATTCCCCTGTTACTCAAGTGTGAAACATATAAGTAAATAATGGAGACATCATATAAAATAAAAAACTATATGAGTAAATGAAAGTTTCTAAATTATTTAATCTCATCCCATAGAATATCATAATGATGCTACATATATATAGGCATGCATACATAATAATCAAGTCAAGTACAGCTAGACCAAAAGTAAAAAAAAGTCACAAGACCAAAAGAAATTTTAACTTGGATGTCCTGAACTCTAGCCTAGATCCCAACTCACAAGCTCTAATCTATCCAAGTAACTCAACATCACATCATGCCTTTCTTAGAACTTTTAACCTACAACCAAGGATCATCTACTCGGGTACCCAAATTCCATGGTGGACTGATCAGGATGTGAGTATAACTTAGTAGACCACCACCAATAGTTTCTAATTAAGATCCATCCTGTGAGCATAAAAAATAAAGGTGTGAAATAAATAAATGAGACAATAATAATAATAAGTTGAAAAAATAATGAGAACCAATTTGAGCCTCAAGTTTCAAGGGAAAACCCCAGGTTAACTCTATCTTCTTTGAAAAAATGACAACTCTAATCTCA
Organism: Viscum album; assembly: GCA_963277665.1. Classification (NCBI taxonomy): domain Eukaryota; kingdom Viridiplantae; phylum Streptophyta; class Magnoliopsida; order Santalales; family Viscaceae; genus Viscum; species Viscum album. Next base: position 1,937,886,852 of record OY728141.1, read on the forward strand.
GTGGAATAATCATGTATCAATAGGATTCAAAGGTAAATCACCAAGGAAACCATAATAAATTAGCCCAAGAGGATTCCTCATGGATCATATGGAAATTACCTCCCATAAATTCACAAATAAATCCATTATCTTGGTCTAAACTCAAGGAATTTTCCTTTACATTGAAAGTATGACTCGATTGGAATCCAAGGATCACACCTGATAAAATCCACACTAATAAGATTGAGATGAATCTGGGGATCTCATATCACAACATTCAACAAGGGTCACCCTAAATAATCCATGACATTAATCTATGACATTAAACAAATGTGTACATTACCTAAATCCAAGGGTGAGTTTCTTCATGGAATTCATAGTAATTAATACAAGTAGAATCCACTGATTCACTCAAGTAATTCCATAACATTGGAGATCATTAAATCCAAGGATGTGTATAAGGCATTCCAATTCTCATATATAATTTCAATAATATCAACCAAGACATTATTTGAAAACTCCAAACATAAAATAATTTTACAGTACAATCCACAACCACCACTTTGATTAATTTAAAATATAAGAAACTTTAACAATTTAAGAAAAAATCATCAATTAACCAAATTCAAAATTTCATTTATGATTCCTAAGTACATAAGAACTACCAGTTCTTAAGGGCCATACTAGGAAACCATTATTCAAAATTAATTCATTACATTACCAAGGGAATCCTTAAACCGCCTAATTTAATCTAACCATTCCAAAGGAACAATCCAAAACCACTACTTTAATTTCTTAAAATAAGTTACACCCCAAGATAGTATGATTATATAAGACCAAAGGGGGGTTTTCAAGGAAATAAAGGAAAACTAACAACTCAATTTAATTATTAGGTCAAGTAGCCAATAATCTGGTGCGATTACACAAACTGAAACATGATACAATGAAAATATTTTAAGGTAAAATCATTTAGACCACCTACCTTCACCTCATATGAGTATACTCATCTGATATTAGCCTTTGGTTTTAGAAAAAATTAGAGAAATTTAAGAAGAAAGAAAAAACTTTGAAAATAGGGCATAATTCCCATAAATGGAGTGAGGAAACTAGACAACGAAAGAAATAAGTAGAGGAAGAGGACACTTAGACTCTCCTGAATCCTTATAACACATCTGATGAAAATCCAAATAGACAAGAACCAAAGGAGATCCACCATGGAAAAGAAGAGGAGGATGGATTCTATGGCACTACAACTGGACAAAGACAAGACAAAAATTGAGTTAAGAAGAAGTGGGGAATGGGGTGAAATGTCCTTCCCCCCCTTTAAAAAAACTGATAATACCTCACCGGCTGGATGGTGATCCCAGTAAGACTTTCACCCCACTAGAAGGCCATCAGCTAGCCGGTGGAACTGTAGCCCCTTAACTGAATTCACCGGTCACCTTCCATACTTCTCATAGGCCCCCGATACCCCTCTAAACCCCATAGATCACTTCATCAAGGGCCCATTATAAATTTTTTAACAATATTTCACCCCCACAAAGGGTTGGGTTTTTACAACAACGGTCAGTTAAGACATGACCCTCTCATGTATAAATCTTTGCCTCACCTGATTGTAATGAATGGTAAATAAGAACAAGACAGACATAAGTTTATATAAGATTCAATCTCAATATTAGAGACTACTCTTTATTATATCCATTTATTATCCTATGCTACAAATTTTACACTGATATCTTTTTATAAATACTAATGGTTGGGTTGGTTATTATCCTAAGACTCATGATTCCTAGCATATACACTACTCCTATAGTTTCTACTATCTTCTGACATTTATAATGAAAAACACACAACACCAGAAGATATGTGACTTCTTTTTATTGTTAGTTGCTTTAAAAACAAATGATATAACCTCCTCTTTGATTTAGCAATATAATATACAAAATACATATCTCACCTTCTCCAAGAAAAACTGCTTCAAAATATATACGGTGAATAAACAATGAAGAACTTGGTCGAATCAACTCACTTATCATACTCAGCATTGTAAGCTCAGGAAAAACACATTTTTATATGACTACCACCTAGACTTTAGGCACTACTTATTTTCTCAAATACTAGCTCTAAAACCCATTAATACATGTAACAACAACAATATGATTCTTTATTCTTCCCTCTCTATATAATTTTCAACATAATTTATGTTCCAAGTAGCAAAATTCACTCTCTTCGAGAAAGAACTTTTCTTTTACAAGCTACACATTGACTTCTCATCTCATTTTACATATACCCAAATTGGTATATTAAAATATACCTTGAGTTTTAATACCAAAAATAATAATTAGAAAATACCCATTTTCATGACTCACAACTTTACATTCACTTTTCACTAAGACCTTCATGCAGGCCAGTTTCTCATTATTTCTTTTCAAAGAGAATTTCCAAAAATTCTCTTTTCTTCTTCATTTGATAACCAAACCAAATAGGTCTTCCCATATTCAACATTTAGATATAAATACTCAACAAAAATGTGTTTGTGAGGTTAAAAAACACCCAATAGTAATTCCTTTTTGATTTCACTATACGAAACATGATTCTTGGTTGTGTTTACCTGATCACAACATGAAGTAGTTGTTTTTATCACAAAACACCTCAAAACTCAACTTAAAAAAATATAATAGACATTCAAAAAACTCATATTTAATCACAAATGTATTAGTATGTGATTTAAGAACTAGATAATAGTAAAGCTTCATCCTAATTAACATCTGCATTATTATTTAAAACCAAGCCGGTTTCATTCTTGGTTGCTTTTACCTGTCACGCCATGATAGTTTTTCCATGACATGAACTAATTCTATTTTAGTAATTAATTTTGTCCCTTATTTAATTTAATCCATTATAATAAATTGAACCCAATAAAGAGGATGATTCCAATTGAATTCCCACAATTTATGATTTGACCTTGAATATAGAAATTTAAAATTCATGTGGCATCTTGATGGAAATTCAATTTGGGAAAATATATTTTCATTTTATGAGATTAAAATTTTAGGTAAATGGTTAAAAGGTAAATTTATGTTTAGATAGATGATTGTGAAATGGGATTTCACAATAACTGATAATCATGAGAATAGAATTTAAAATCTTGTTGTGTTTTTCCTAAAATGGAATGTGAAATTTTTAAAATGATTTTAGTTGATGAAATTGGTTGGTTTTATGAAATTAAATATTTATGACCTTGAAATGGAAAACTAAGGCTTTGAAAGGACTCAAGGGGTTTTTGATAATAAATGGATGTTGGGATATGGCTTGTATAATGAATTAAAATGGTAAAGTGAATTGTCTAAAATTAAAGTATTAAATGGAATCGATGTAGTAAATGGTAAATAATGGAAATTGTAAATGGATTTGGAATGTTCATTGGTTTTATTTTTTAAGAACTTATAAATGGAAATTTATATAACCCTTATGTTTTCCCTTGACCTATGGTTCATTGATGTAAATGATAAATGAGGTCTTGTTGGTTATTGGTTGTTCTTAATAGACCTTTTGTGAGTTTAACTCCTTGGCGGACTTGGTTGTTCTTAATGATTAATCCTTAGGTGAAAACTTCCACTTAAGTGGTTGCATGCATGATGGTTAATCCTGAGTGAACATGGCCCCTGGGTGGATGAAGGTGTGATGGTTAAGCCTATGGTGAACATGGCCCTTGGGTGGATGTTGGGGCTTAGAGGGTGGGTATATTACCCCCAAATGATGAATGTTGTATAGGAATGGGTATATTAATGTTTATGGGACATGTGTTGTCACAATCATCATAATGTTCTTAGAGACACCTTGAAACTAACTAAATAAGGTATATACCATTATAGAGTATCATTAGAGGAGCGCATGTTTAATACTTGTTTTTTGAATTTAGTTTTAAATGTTTCAAATGGTTGTATTTACTACTTCTAGTTTGAGAACTTATAAATGTACTATTTATGGACTAGTTATTTTAGGGATTCCATTGGTGGTGACCTATTAAGTTGCACACCCACCCTGCTTGGGCATCCATGATACATGGGTACCTAAGAATATGCTATCTGGTTATAGGATTATGTTTAAGGCAAGGCTAGATGGTTGGTATTTCATACTACTTGGATAGAGCATGGGAGTTGGGACTAGGCCATAAATTGGGATCATTTGTTAGAGTTTTCTCAGTTTTATTTTTTGGTCTTTCATGTTTTATAGTATGACTACCTAGAATGTGTGGTATATAATTCATTTTTTATTTTATGTTTTATCTTGATTATCATTGATACTTTCCTTCATGTCATTAATTTTCTGCTTAATCTAGTTGTTGGGTCCAATTAATATTATTTTCCACTATTGATATACTCTAATAAGAGGGTATAGTCCCCCAAATGTTCCACCATAGACCTGTATTTCTAGTTAGTATCCTCTAGTATACAAGGAGGAACACCTAAGGTATTAGAATGTTTTTATGATCTAGACACTGGATAGTGGTATGGAGAAGTGGGATGTTATAATCATATGAACAAATCCCTTAGGCACCTCCCTATCTCGACAGGTCACAATTTCACCCCATACTAATTCTCAGCTCCTTACTCACTAGTGCCAACCCATGCTGCCCCCTGCGCACTACTCATCTTCCTTGAATACACCCTCACTAATGCTTGTGGTAGAGTGTCTAGTTGCCTCATAGTAGATGAATCTCCTATGAGTGATAGCTTGACTGTTTTCTTTATTTTTCTTTTAATCAGTTGATTCATTCCAATAACCATATTTCACGATGCGAGGCACTCATCCAATACTAGGATGAATCTTTCATATCCTTGATCACCCTTGTATAGGTAATAGGACTTATCCATTTCTCCTAATATTTTGTGGACATTCTATAAACCCTATAACATAGTGAAAATCCCTATCATCTTTCAATTGGATCCTCTACCTATCTTATTTCACAACATAAAGACTTGGGGTCATGGCCTTAATTCTTAGGTTCCTCAACTTTTAGTTTTTCTTTAACCACTCATGCTGTAACTAGAGGCTTCATAGTGAATATCTCTTATAAAATTTTCAACCTTCTTCCAAGGTCACAAAAACTCTAAAAAACCTCAAAAATTCAAATATTTATTAAAAAACACCAATTTATACATAATTAGGATTAAGAATCACTAAAAAAACACTAAAATCATATGTATGAATCAAAAGAATCAGAAAGATCATTTTCCAGTTTAGCTCAAAATTTCATAGGATGAGTGCCACCAACCTCTTCAATTGTAATAAATGAGAAATTAAATGAGTCCCTGACTTTATTACTTGGTGGAAGGGATGCAAACTCTATCTCTATGTAAAAATTCCACAAGAATTTTTTTTGGGGGTGTTCATTGAGAATTTCTAGTATAAGTTGGTTCTAAAACTCATCTCCCTGAAATATTCATGAATATTATGAGAATTTTCCAAGATATATCATCACCTAGAGGATTATATACAATAAACAATGAAAAGGTCTCCCCCATTACCTCCTACATCTGAAAAAATATTAGGAGAGTGAAAAATATTGTTGTCACATTGACCCCAACCCCTTAGTTGATTAAGATCTAGGTGGACCTACAAAATAAGCCCCTCTAGGAATAGACTCACACTAAGAATTTCACTAAGAGACCCTATTAGGGTTGATAAACTATTCCCTTCATAGTTTGGAAGAACATGGTATAATTCTTCAAAGATGAACAAGTCCCATAATTTTTAATTATTGCTTTGGAAAAGAACTTTATTAAGCTCTCAATGATCAAGAAGCCATAAGAGGTTGAGTTAAAGAACCATACCAACTACCAACCCTACCATGGATTCATTTCACACACCATCAAAGAGTGTTTTGTCTTTAAAGACTAGATTTAGGACATGGTTGATTATGGTATAGTGGAACTGGGTTATCCTATGGCATATGTTTCCTATATATATTACACCCCTAATGATGATTAATATACCTGGGAATAATATAAATTTTCTATCCATGGAACAAAAAAGTTCAATTAATTTATATCCATTAAGTCGATCATTTAGGCCCACGAGATCAGTCATGCATGACTGAATTAGCCAACAACTCCCCAACTAGCTTGTCCCCTCCAATATCTCCATCAAATTTATAACCCTATATGGCTCAAACGAACTGTTTTTGACATAAGAAATATAACCAGAATCCTCTTCTAGTTCAAAATCCAGTTTTCATTGTCATGGATTTCATGCCCCTCTATTAGGAGGAAGTTACATGACCCGTTAGACTATGTATGACTCCTTTGATGAAGAGTATAAGTTATTCTCTATAAATGCCACAAATTTAATGGATTATTGTAATTAATCAAATAGAAAATAAAATTTTGTGAATCCTCCTGAAGGCTCCCATCGATTCTCTCAAGGAAAGAGAAAACATTACTTTAATAATCACAATGTTAGGGGTCTTATCTCTAAAAATGATTTCTACAATGCCGAGATAAGAAGACAATTGTTGTTACAAGATTAGCAAGATCATACTCAACATATAACATTCTCCACTGTATCACCATGACCTATTCACTTAGTTGATCACTTGGATAATCCGTATTCATCCGACCATCAAAAGAAGTTATTAGAGGATGGCCAAGCATCCCCATCACCTCATCCAGTTGGACCCTCCATGATTTCTATCAAGGACTGACCACTTAGGGAAAAAATTCCCCTAGCTCAAAAATACGATATGATCAATCACATCACTGGTATCCCAACATGACTTTCAATACTTTATGTGATCCACCTATTAAAGGATCTTCGTGATTTACATGTATTTTCCTCGAAGAACCCTATAAAGTTTGAGATCGAAGTGGATGATACTAAAGTTTACCATGTAGAAGAAGATGATCATGAGGACTACCATGCCATCATCTCATTATCTAGGGAGTATGAAGGTGTAGTTATCTAGGGGAACATACACCCTATCTACCTATTTGGTAATATTAATGAAATGAATGTTCACTAGTGTTCGGTGGGCACTAGTTTAGGGATAACTCTCAACCCAACTCAGATACTCTATAATTTGGGGTACACCAAGTATGGTCTAACCCCATCTAACTTGACCATTCTGAGATATGAAAATATTGAAAAAATTCACTTTGGAAGATCTAGTTGAAGACCTAATCTAAAAAATTGGTATTCAATACTAAATTCATGGTTGTATCACAAGATATCACTTTAAGAACCTTACTGAAAATGCCTTGGCTATACCTGCATGAAACCACCCCTTCATCATACCACCAGTGCCTCATGTACTCCCTCAACAGTCAAATATGGATGTCTTGTGTTGATGATCCCCCTATGACTCATGTGATACCCTCTACCTTAATGATGGGAATTACAAAAGAAATGTAAATTAACCTTAGGTCAAAGAAACTGGGTGTTTCATTGCACCCAATGACTTAACACCTGGTTCAGTAGATTCCTAGGATAACCTGAAGGGTAGTTTTATAATTTCTATTTATCATATGGAAGGAAAAACCCCATAACTTAGGCACTATTTCATCATGATGAAGAAAAATGAGTATACTTAGATCATTTTCTACTCATATGATGGATAGGTGCTTATGGATCCTGGAAATCACTTTCCTATTTCATACCTAAAATTATGACCTATGCCTAATAATCAACACCTACACCATGTCTACTATAGAGTAGGACCGACCTATTTATGGTCATCCAAGCTATATTACTTAAAAATGGTAGGTAGACGACACTACAAAAGACCACATGGGATATGACCTCTGTTTCCATGGTCTTTGTAAAACTATAAGTACAAGAATATGCTTATGAAGATTATACCCTCACATAGGAAATTGATACTATATATCAATATCTTATGATTGAAGATTCATCTCCCCCCTCTAATCCTCATGATTTTAATAAAGAGGACTTGGATGAATCCCATCATCCCTTTGAAGAGAGAGTATTCACTTCCATCGATTAACTGATCCAAGTAAACCTTGACACAGAAGAAGATCTTAGGCTGACGTTGATTAGTGTTTTCATGTATCCTGAAAAAATAGTAGTACATTTAATTCTTAAAGCAGCATTATTCCATATTTACATGTAATTACAAGGTTATTCCAGGGACGAATCCCCATATCATCATACATAGGATTTTCCATCCCCATGGACACCATTGATTTAAATGGGAACCTAGAAGGATGAATCCCTCCCATGGTGCCATGGTTGATTCTGAAGTTAATAATACAATAAAAGCCAACTTCATCAGGTAAGTTTAGTACCCCAAGTAGATGACAAACATCATCCAATTCAGGAAGAAAAATAGATAGATCAAAGTTTTCATTGACTTATAAGACCTCAATTGCCACTACCCAAAGGATTATTTCTAAATCTTGGTCATAGAGTTTCTAATCAATGCAACTATTGGCTTCTAGGCCCTCTCCTTTATAGATGGGTACTCTAAATAGAATTAAATCTAAATGGATCTCAAAGATGAGGAGGCCACTATATTTGGGGAACCCCAAGGAATATATTTCTACTAGGTGATTCCCTTCGGTTTAAAGAATGTTGGAGTAACATACCAGTGGGCCATGCATAACATATTCAATCCCCTCCTTAGAATAATGGTAGAGTGTTATATGAAATATTTTTTGGTCAAATCCCACCAATGCTAGGACCATATCAAAGATCTTGAGAAAGTGTTATCCATGATCTAAACCCACTATATGAAGATAAACCTATTGAAGTGTGCCTTTAGGGTTTCCTTTGGGAAGTTTATCAAATTCATTGTCTGATATAAAGGCATCAATATTGATCCAGATAAGATTAAGACCATTATTTAAACGAACCATATATGAAATATATAGGATTTTTAAGGCCTACAAGTCCATATAGATTACATTCAGTGTTTTACTACTAATTTTGTGGGAAAATGTAAGCCTTTATAAGATAATTAAGAAAGGTGTAGTATCTTAGTGGTAGATATAATTCCATACTACATTAAATGGAATCAAGTAGTATCTTTTTCATCCCCCAATTCTCATATTTCATGTATAAAGGAAACCTTTGGTTTTGTATGTAACATCCTTTGAGTAATCTATCAATGTCTTCCTAGATCAAAATAACTATGAGGGTAAAAAGAAAAATCTATACCACCTTATCCGCATGATTCTAGATACTGAGATAAGATATTATCCAATCAAGAAGAACTGTTTTGACTTTGTCTTTATGGACAAGAAGCTGTGTTATTATTTGAAGCATAATGAGGTATAGTTGATCTCTTACATCAAACCTCCCAAGTATATCCTCAATCATCCCATGTTTTCTAGATGATTAGGATAGTGGTTAGTTATGATTTAGTAGTTCAACATCAAGTTCATCCATTATAAGGCTATCAAGGGAAAAAAATTAGTAGATTTCCTTGTCATGCACCCAACTATAGAAGAATTTCCCCTAAGAATCAACTTACCAAATGATTCTATTATTTTTATTAATGAAACAGATTCACTACTGATAGATTCACATTGACGATGCCTCTCAAAGCTCTATTAGAAGAAGGATAAACAACCCTTAGTACAGTAAGGTCATCCTTAGAGTTTTCTTTATCACTCCCTCAAAGGCACTCATGTTGTACTCATTCCACATTTTATAGGGATGCATTGATAATGTGGTTAAATACCAATACCTCATTATTGGTGTTGAGCTGGCCCTCAAGATTGAATTTTTAAGGTTGTACATGAAATAAGAATTTGAGATGGTCATAAAGCAAATCAATGGTGACTACAATGTTAGGAAATAGGAGCTCATACCCTTACTCGAGTGCACCAATGTACTGATGGATCAATTTACCTTTAATACAATGGTGTCTCATATTACATGATCCAAAAATAATTGAACAGACTCCTTGAAAATATTAACCACATCCCTCATTGAGCCAGACTAGGATGATTTGGTCATCCATATGGTGAATCAAAAAGTGATCACCCCCATCACTCATGTTGATGAAAAATGTTTGGTGAATCAAATCAAAATTATATATTCCTTATATGGAACCTAAAATATCCTCATTATAGAAGAATAATATTATTGGATAACTCCTTTGGCCAAGTTCCTTTTACATGGAATGTTTCCATCTAGCCGAGATGAGTGAGAACAAAACTGTTGGTGTGCGATGAATCTTTTCCACTTTTATGGCTCTAACTTAGAGAAATTACTCTATAGAAACATATTTTATGGAATCTTTCTCCATTTCATCCAAGTAAATGAAATTTATCAAGTTTTTTAGGAGGTCAATGCTGGGACATGTGGAGCTCATCAATCAAGAGTGAATCTCTCCCACCAGATCTGAAGGTTGAGCTACTTTTGTTCCACTATGGTTTGTGATTGCATGGAATTAACCAAGAAGTATCACGCATTACATATTCATTCTAACCTCATGAATCGACATTTATATATTATTTGAACCACCAAGTACTCTTTTCCCTTTTCTATGTGGGGAATTGACATCATGGGTCCTTAACTGCTAGTGACAACATAGCATTTTTGGTTTACAATTACTACCATCAAATTATTTTTGAATTAGAAAAAATATATCCCACTCAAGGAGGTTAAGAATAAATATATAACTGAGTTTTTTAAATTTCACATCATTCATTGGTTTGGGATTCCTAACACAATTCTCATGGAAAATAGAACTAAATTTTGAGCCTCTGAGGTAAAGAAGTTATACATCAATAAAAATATATGGTTTAACCACACTTCTCACTATAAAAAATCAGTGAATGAAAATATCAAGGAATTCAATAAATTCATCTTTAAAATTCTATAAAATTTGGTGGATTATAATAAGAAGTTCTAGCCTTCCAAGATCTCTAATTCCATGTGGGAATATTAGACGATGACTCAGAATTCCACCTAGGTGACCCATAATTCCCAACTATATGTAATAGAGATAGTGTCACCCATTGAGTTCTAGATACCATTATAGACTACTATATATGGCCAGTTTATTCCAAAAATGTTCCCAATCCCCTATTTTTAATTTTTCATCCCTTGATGAAAATAGACTTCAAGTATTTCACAACCTCATGGCCCATCAAAACCGAGTGACCCAATCATTCAACAAAAATGCCTTCCTTCATTCCTCCCTCTAGGGCGACTTGCTGTTGGATTTGATAACTAAAATGATAACTAAAATGAAACCATTGAAGCTATAGAATAAGTGTGAGGGACCCTTTAAAATCCACAATGTTTACTTTAATGGTGTGTACTCTTTGATCACTATAAATGGAGAGCACATCAAATCTCCCACCAATGTGAGGTTCCTCAAGAAATATTATGCATGAATACATGTTGGGTATCCCTTGGTCCTAACTATAAGATCATAAACTACATGGCACTATAGTCCTTATTTCATGGCCTTAAACTCCATGGAATGTAGATTATAGCTTTATTATGTTAAACTACATAGTGATAATCCATTATACATGACTCTAAACTACTTGGAACAAGTCCTCGTTGCATAAACCTAAAATTATATAACATATCATCCTCAATTTATAACATTGAACTACGTGATCAGTGTCCTTTATACATGAAATTAAACTATATTGGTTTTTATCTCAGCTGTATGACCTTATACTACCTAGAAAATGCATTTCTATATGAATATTAAACTACAACATCTGGTTATTATCCTCACTTGAGAGGAAATTCCCTCCATTTTGGCATCGAACTAATACTGCACCATTTCTCAAGAACTAAATATGGATTGATTCCCATTTCATGGGATACGTAGTGAATATCGGGTGTTTTACCTCATGCTCAGCCTCTATTTCATTTCCCTCACATTTTCTTGATGATCAGTTCCCCTCTAATGGGTTTCTTTGTTTGTCTGGCATTGATACGACACTCCGCCTAGGAGACAGATTTGACCCTCTCTAGCATTGTTATTATGATATGATGTGCTCAATTCATAGCATTTTGGCATATATATTATTGAAATCTAGATAATAATCTTTTTTAGTTTACTTTCACACTTCATTTATTCTTTGATTTGAATCCCCACCAATATTTCATTTCCAAAAAGGTTCCCTATAGAAATAGAAAATCACTCTAAAGGCCTACCTCCAATTTAGTGTATATGTCCTGGAGGATTCTTGGAATTAACATGGAGGGTATTATATTTTTAAAACAAGGTCGATGGTTGTTTCTAATCTATTAGGATCTATCCTTGATGATGTAGTAGTGGAATCTTCATTTTGAAGGCATGGTCAACAACCATCCTCATCCAATTTTTCACTCCCTTGTGATTCATATCCTAGAAGTCATGATTTATTTTATGTACACCCTCATTTTTTCTAGTGGAGTCCAATTCCCTCAATGTAACCCCTCCCGTTCAGTCACACACATCAGTATATAAAATCTATCTTGTAGGTTTTTCCTTGACTGATTTCCCCTTTATTAGGTAACTTTTAGTGTTTGATAAAACATCCCAACATTTACCTATTTACTTTATTATGCACCATCATGTGACATGGGTGATCATATTCCACTCCTTTTTTTCCACATTGACCATGAATTACATGGGATTATGGGTTTTAGTTGATTATTTCCCAATATTATCTAGTTATGTCATGTTTATGAGTAGGTAACCTCCATATCTAGCCCTATCTATACAAATTTAAATTTTAAAACTCTTTTTAGTTCAAGATACAAAAATTTAAACTACCCAACCTCTTTTCTTTCCTAATAACATGATAGTAAACTGAAAAAACCCTATAGTTCTTGTTACGTGAGTTTAAACTATATAACATATTGTCCTCACTATATAATGTTAAAACGTTGGATCAATGTATTTTCCACCTAATGTAAAGTTTTATTGGTCTTTTCTCAATTTCATGAACTTAAACCATATTTCTAATGTCTTTTTATATGATACTTAAACTATAAAACTATGATATATTCCTCACCTAAGAGAATTCCTCCCCTACTCTAGTATTGACCACCTACCACACCATCTTCTAGAACTATATATGGATCGATTCCTTCCTCAAAGGATATATAGTGATGCTCAGATCTCCTATCTTAGGCTTAACTACAAGTCTCTAATTGACTCCACCTTATATTGGTTCTCAATTCCCCTTTGTCAAGTTTTATTCATCCTATGAACACAGATTTAGTGTCATGATCAAAAGGATATGGTCTAAGCTATACAAAATTAAACTCCAGTCCCTCAGTCCACACATCAAAACCTTAAATTATGTTCTTTATCCCTTGGGGTTTGTTTACATTAGAATATGGGTTGTTCAATTAACATTAATTTAATCACTATCTTATTTATATAAAGATAACCCCACCCTTAGTGTAAACATCATGAACATAAACTATGTACATGCATGTTAGAGGTTGTCTACATTGGTATCATGCCCTTCACTTCATACCTAGTTCTATGCACATTTACTTGAGTTTCCCCATGGTCAGAGCTACAAGGACCCTACGCTTATAGAAACCATTGGTCCAAGCATCATGAACTTAAATTGTGTGCATCAAACCTTGAGATAGTTCTTGATTAGCCTTGAACTACCAGGTTACTTTGGGTTCACCTTGGCCTCCATTTATATACAGTCCGTCTCACCCCACAATCCTAGTTACATGAACTTAAAGGTATGGACCTTTTTCTAAGTTCCATTAACTTAAATTGGGAACCTTGATCCACATACCATGACCTTAAACTATGTGCCTTTACCCCTAATGTTTTTTATATTTGTGTTAGGATTTCCAATTCACTTTGGGTTTTTTCCCTGCTCGATGCTATATAGACCGTCTCACCTTTGGTCTAATCTTGATGAATTTAAACTCTACAATATCATGGACTAACTTAGTCCTCCCTGAGGCATGATTAAACCTTTCCCATGTCTCCCATGGGTTTGGAACTCCGTCAGGTTTGGTCCACCCTGTCTATATGCATAACACATGATGTTGAAGCCTTAGGGTGCTCAAACCTTCCCTTGAGTATTTTCCTTTATCTCTATAATTTGTTTCCCCAAAGTTAGAATTACCATATTATCATTTCATTTCAAAATGGAATCCCCTACGGTGAAAACATAATGCTTCAAAGGCCTTCCTCCCATCCATGGTATATGTATCGAAGGTATCATTCTCAGTAACAATATGAAGAACCCATTGTTTTGAAGATATGGTTAGTGATTGACCCTAATTTTTTTACTCCATTATTAACAATATGATAGTGAAATCCATGTTTCAAATTTTTTCAATGGTCATCCTCAACCTATCTATCACCTCCTTTGTGATTAATTTTACATATTCCATGATTTACCTTCTTCCACTCCCCTTTTCTTATGAAAAGTCTTAAAAACCTTGGTATTACCCTCTCATACCTTTTCGTATATTTTAGGGTTGAACAAACCTATATAATATTTCTCAATCAGTTCCCCAATTTAATGATTTTCTTCAGTGGTCAACATAGAATTCTAACATTGAACCATACATTCTTATCTGAAACTCTTGTGTGGCATGATTAACCTTCCATTAATATTTATTTCTCACACTGATCATAAATCATGTTATTTTAAGAGTTTTGGGTTGGTTTCCTCATTAACATGATTTAGATTCCTTCCCTCATCTTCACCGTAATATTTTAAAATGTGTGTTCAATGTACTTGTCATATGATGTTAAATTGCATGGTATCTTCCCTATTTCATGGATAAAAACTCGATAATATTTTATTACTCACTTTATATAACAATATCTATGTGGAATTTGTATCCAACCACACTCTGGCTTCAGTGCTAGTCATCTACCACACCCTTTCTAGGACCATGTGTGGCTTTATTCCTACACCATAAGATATATAATAATATCTAGATGCCCATTCTTGGACCCAATAGTAAACTTCAACCCATTTTTTGGAACCTGAGCTTCTCTTTTAACTTAAGTTGATCCCCCTTTCTCTCCCAACTCCAGAATGGTGCCTCTTTCCCTATATATGATCTGATCTGTGTGGGAGGTCTTTTCCAGTTATACTCTAGTGGTTAGTGAATGCCTAATTCATATAGAGTCTTCTTCTATCTTCCCCACTAGAGAATCCATTAACTTCACCCCCTTTTATTATGCATGATCTAGATCTATACATATAGATTCAACCCTTGAGAAATATGTGTGTCTTGATTCCATCTCCATGGGATACATAGTGATACCTGAATCTCCTATCATAAAACCATTAAAAAATTTCCCATAGCCTTCATCCTATATCGTAATTCTGTTCTCCACTGGGTTACCTCTACCCATATGATATTGAGGCAATGATACCCTTCATAAGGATGGTACAAGTTATATGACCTTAAAGTAGGGAACCATGATGCAAACATCATAACCTTGAATTGTGTTTTCCTTCTTTAAGGATTCTTATACTAGCAATGAGATTTTCAATTCACATCGACTTTTCTCTACCCAATCTTGGTTGACCTTCTTCACCTATGGTCAAAGATATGTGACCTAAAACTTCAATAATCCTTTGGTCTAATCTGTATGAACTTAAATATTAGAACTAGTGGTATTAGAAATATTCTGAACATGATTCGTTTCCCCCTACTCCATGATCTTATGTGATGTGCTTGATCTTATATCACTCATTTTTCCCCACAATAAGTATGAATCATGTAGGATTAGGCCTTTTTATATAGTCATTTCCTGGTGCATTTAAGGTGCATCATATTTGAAAAAAACTCTATACAATCCAGTATGCATGATCTTAAATTGTAAGAACCCCCATATTCTTGGTTGCATGACCTTAAAAGTCACGCTCTTTACTCCTGGTTGCATGAAGTTAAAAGGAATTCACCTACGAACCAAGCTACATGACCTTAAACAATTATCTCCTCTTGGGTAAAAGTTATGTGGAATTAAAATAAGTAACCCTAGATATCACATCAGTCTCTTCCTCAAAGAATGATCAAACCACTTTCACATGTGTTAATGGTTTTTCACTTGCATTTTTCCCACCAACCTGTATGAATTCCATTATTTCTGATATAACTTTTCAATATTCTTAATGCATGACTATATATCCATGAGAGTTCTTGAACTCTTCCTAAAAATCCCTCTATTTCACATGAAAACTTATTGTTTGAAGATTTTTATTTACATACACTTTACTTTCTAAATGGACTCCCCTACAATGAAGGAATGTCACTCCAAAGGATTTCCTCACATCCAGAGTACACATAAAAGAGACAATATCTTCAACAATATAGTAGTGTAACCTGTCATTCAAATGTGTACAACTGTCATCCTAAACCAATCTTCTTATTTCATCCATTGGTCCATATTATTAGAGTCACATATTAACCTTCTCCACTTTACTTTAATCAAGTGGAATTATAACTCCCTTGGTTTTTCACCCCCATACATCCTACACATTGATAAGGCATCAACATCTTGGAATCTTACTAACCTCATCCCCCCATCCTCATGGATTTACCTCATGGTGATTGGCACAAAATTATGATCCTAACCCATCCAACCTTTTTATATACTCTCATGTAATATTATTGGTCTTATATTTATTTCTTATTTCTCACATCGTGCTTGAATCAAGTAGTCATAGAGGTTTTTTGTTGATAATTTCATTAATGAGATAGAGATATATAATTCAAAAACTGGGAATGTAAAAAAGTAATAATTTTATTTCTTGATAAAAAGGAAGAGGGTCATATATAGATTGGATCCTATTCCTTATTATATTTTCATCCTATGGATCCACCTATTAAATCAACTATTCAATATTGGACAACCTTTGATGTGATGATTCAATAGTTTACTACAGTATGTACAGATCTTCTATTTACTCTTCTGATTGTGGGAATACTTCAACCACCTAAACATTAATCATTCCTTTATTAGCCCTTCACTTTTCCACTCAGGATCTCACATGGGCCAACTCAACCTTATACATCACCATTTGTGCCTCTATGAGGCTAATGGCCTTGTCCCAGGAATAGCCTACTACAGAAAATACCCTTCCAGTCAGGTAATATCTTATTCAATAATCTGAATAGAAACCATTTCATAATAAATGGAATAATACCTAGTTGGGTCAAACTTTCACCACACCAAATTCTCACTCTCATCTAGGAAGTCCCAAGACAGTGTGTGAAGTGCATGATAATTAGCTCCATCGATTCCCAGGCACCCCATCCAATGATGAATAATTTTAATCCAATCCCTCACTTGCCCTGAATATGTGTGGCTAATGAAGTATCAAATTTCGTTTCATGCCTTATTCCAAATCACTCAGTTCAAATCAATAATATCTTATCCTAATCCATCCATCTATTTAGAATCGAGATCCTACTCAGGAAAATTATCACGAAGTTTGACAACAAGACCAAATTTAGGAACCCTCTATGAGGGGATGAGTTCCATGTTAAGAGGAAGGATTAACTCACAAGATCATTTCTAATCTATTGATCCACCAGATCATTGGTTGTTTCCTTTGGTACAACTAGTCACTCTTCCAAAGTTGAGGTGGGTTCATCATGATTAGTCGAAACCTCTAAAACCTGATTTAACACCGATGTGTTGGAATGATCACCATCATGAGAAGTCTATGACTTTAGTGTCTACCCCATATACTCAATCATTAGTGGGGTGATATATTCGGATCGGTCCACTATCATTCTCAGCAACTTCTCTTCTAGGTGTTTCACCACCTTAGAGTACATTATTATAAGAAGGTTAGGCCTTAGAACGGGACATGATAATAGTAAATTTGGGTGAGAGTTACCATATGAATACTTATTTTCAACATATATCACTTAGACATCACTCTTCATCAAGGTGAATGAGGTATTAGGTAGTTCACCCTACTGGGTTATCACACTCACTGATAGGATGAGGTATGAGGTGTCCAAGGTTGGCTCTACTACTTAGGTCCCCTCATCACCAACTGGTTTCTTAATAGACATCATGAGAGACTCCCAAGATTGATGTACTGGCTATGTAATAGGTAAATAAATTGAGTCAATATATAATATAATAAAATTTACTCAAAGCCAAGGAGGAGATAAAATTTTTCCTCCCAAATACCATGAGAATTGGACTATTTTCTTTATTGGGAACCACATCTCATAAGTAGGTAAAAGTTTCCCCACCACTTCAATAAGAGATGAAACCCCCACCTTTTGGATAATGGGTAGTTTCTCCCCATGATCCCTACTCAGGAAACCCTACAAGGATGACTCCTAGGTATCCTCACTTATTTATTCATACTATGATCAAAGAATGTAATTCAGTGTCATAGGAATACCAATAGTGATATTATAATTATGAAAATACTGAGAATTACCTCGTTCAATGTGAGCTTTACCAATTCATCCCTGAGTGGAGTCTCCTCACCCTCCAATGTAGAGTAGGAATACTCCATAGAACTTCCCTAGGAGTTTTTTTCACAATAATTTATCAGATCTACTTATTGGGATGACACCTCACTGGTTGGTACTGCATCTCCCTGGTCTCCAATAGGCACTGAGTATTGAGTTCACCCATCTAGTTAAGGGATCCCCCACCACACTAGTACTAAACTTAATCTAGGTTATAGTGATGGTTTATTATTTCATATTGGGAGGTCAAAGTCACAACCCTAGTAGTCTCGAGCGCTGGTAGGATTATCTCAATTTACTTGAGATACAATTATAGTTCCCTTCACATGATAGGACACCATAACCTTTATCATGTATTTTGGACTTTTGATGAGATCACATTTGTTGATGATATTCAATAATTATGTAGGAATTTTCTCAGATTCATGATAGATATTTATGTAGTAGTTTTATAAGATTCACCCTACTTTAGGAATCACTTCCTAGGGAGATCTCTACTTCTTACTATACCCACTCTAGAGGCCTCACTTTGATGATGAGAAGAAGGTTTTAGAGCTCCCTTAGCATCCAAAGCTTCCTCCACAGGAGATCCTCTTCTTGATTGAACTTCCCCCTAATTATAGCACACCCTCTACCTTACTACCCCTAGGCCTTCTCCAATTGACCATCCTAGAAAATCCATCACCTTAGCACTACTTCAAGATATGCCATCTCCCAACTCAATGCATCGACCTAGACTATCCTGTATTGAGTGCTAATAATCGAAATCATTATCATCTCACAAAATCCCTTATAGGATAACATACACCAGATTTATATCATGACCATGTGATACTCTTGGGATGTACTCTAGTGTGTACTTGCAGTGTGATTTTTTAGAGGTAATTGAATTGGCCAAAAAACCTCTGTGAAGTGTATGGATTACATAAGGTGATTTCATCAATGAATATGACAAACAAACCATCCCTGAAGGTAATCAAGTAAAATATATGCTTGATTATCCCCTTCTAGTCATTCAAGATCTACTTATATGGGAAATGGATGATATTGAAGAAAAAATAACCAGGAGATTTGATCTGGGCCACCAATTCCTTCTTATCGATCTACAATGGTTGAATCCTGATGATGTTGATTAGGGATGGCCTAGAGGCTATCTATGGCAGGGAAATTGGGGTTGGATACTCATGCCCCAAAAAATTTACAATGATCCATCCATAAAGAAACTAGATGGGGCCTTAGAGGTGCATGGGTATATCCCTATGACTGACATGAACTAACAGGTCATACAAGCTCATCGACACCAGTATTCCAAGTTGATGTAATTTTTGTTCACTAGTGCTGTCACCATGAGGAACATTATAGTCTACACTCCCATTTTAACATCTCTTATAGGTAGCAACAAACCACTAATAAATTTTACAAAAAATACAGCAAGTCTGATCTTCGGGGCCTAGTTATTCTAGTTAACCCCCTATTGAGTATATTTCCCCTCTTCCAAGATGATCTAATACAGCCTGATCCTTCCTCATTATTGCAACCCCGTGAACTATTTTGGATCCCATAGAATCTGATCATGAGATGTATTTAGGAACACCTAGAACCACATAATTAACGTGACATCTAAATGGAGGAAAGACACCTTTCACTGGGCTTCACACAGTCCCCTAACATAACCTTGGATAATAGAGGGAGATGATGGAGGTTATCACATATGTTCCTTGTTGGTAGGACCTCATCATACATTACTTCAAGTATGGTTTCCCCTTAGATCTAATATAGGCCCCATAAAATGATACCAACCTCTCCATGATAGTGGTGAAAAGTATTGGTGTCAGGAGACCATTGGTTTGGAACCTCCAACATCAAATTTGGATGATGGTACACATGGAAATGAAAATTACACACTAATTTATACAATGTGAAATTGTAGATATCATCCCTAAACTCTTTATTGGTCTAGTGGACCCAATAGGACCATGCCCATTTTTCAGTGAAATTTTCTCTCGGCTATAGGTACCAATCATATGAATGGTCCTAATGATTGTCCACAATACTTTCTTTAAACATACTTAAGTAATGTAGTGGGAGCACCTCATAGTTTGGAAGTGCACTATCAATTGTCTTGGCATGTTTCCCAACATTAATACATTCATTAGACTATGTTCTTGCATGACATGCCCAACATTAATGAAATTAAACTCATAAAGTTAACTCAATATTTTGAACTAATGCCCAGGAGATTTCAGATCAAAGTCTAAGAGGATGATTTCATCACAGAAATCCAAGTCATACAATGGAAATTAGTTTCTTAGAGGATATTCCCTTTACTTACCTTTTAGAAAATCATCTAAAATCTAACACCTAATTTGAATCTTCTTACCTGAAGTGATCTCTAGTTTCTCAGCCATTTATTTCCTCCATACAATAGAAACTCCAGCCTCTTGGCTATCTATTTAGTGAGTTTTGAAAAAATTATTTAAGTCTACTTTGTGAAACAATTTTTTGTGAAATACTTTCTCACACAAGTATTTTTATGCAAGTATAGCTGCATGAATTGTAAAAGTTATATTTGCTTAAAACTTGTTCACTGAAGCGTGTTTTCATAAATGGAGTAGTGAAAAATCCAATGATTTAATTCATTGGACTTTTGTGTAAGTTGAGTTCCATGAAAATAGAGAAATGAATCAATTCATGTGAAGAGACAGTGGCCCCCTTAGGGGGGTCCTCAAAGTAAATGAAAATGGTTGACCCAAGATACATGAAAATATATGATAAAATTGCTGAATTTTAGTGTTTTTATAAGAATTTTATCCTCATGTTCCCTATCAGATGTCATTTTAGTAGGGGTTAGTAATTTGTTGATACTAAAAAAACACATCTGAAATGGATCTAGTAAGAAAGATAGCCAACAATGGAATTTTTGGATAAAAGGATAAAATCACACATAACTTGAAGTTGGGAGACTTTATAACAAAAGGGCTGTGTAACTCCACTTTAAATATATATGTAAAAATTTATGATAATATGCATCTAGAGGCATCATGGAAGTCTAGATTTGTGTGACCATGCTCGAATTTTACAAGATACCACCTACCACAATTATGAAGCCTATAAATACCTTCCAACCCACCATTTCTAGGATCTAACCTTTTGGACTACAATGATAAAATTCATAGCTCACAAAACTTGGAATTTTTTGCAGTTTCACAAGAAAAAGCCTCCATGGATTCCAATAGGTAAAAATATAATAGTAATTACCTTACAAAAGTCCATCAATGTATTGTCTTGTGCTTGGTATGTTCTCACACAACTTCCTACCTTGAAGAACAAACCCTACACAAAGTACACACTTTCACACAAGTCATGGTTTCACACAACACCCAACATACATGAAACCTATACCTTGGTGATCCACTCATGGTCTTATTTTCACAAAACCCACTTTCATGAAAATTGAGGTCTCATGGGTCTCACACTCATATTATCCATGATTCATTTATTCAAAATCCATACACATGAATGATATCGTTGACTCTCATCCCTATACCCTTTGCACCAAGCATGATATGAGAAGTCTCCTTGAATTTTTCTCCTAAGCATAGGTACTCTCAGTCCTAGACCCGGTTTACCAAGCATGGACTAGAAAGTATCCATTGAATTTTCTCTAAATAATTGGTTTGGTATCATAACATGAGCCTAATATGTCTTATGTGATGATCATAATAATCCTATGTGATGAGCATAGGATCTCTCTACCCTCCCCATAGTTGAAAAGACTAAGATTCTCCTTGCCTTAGGTGATGAGCCTATGATTCCTTATGTGATGAGAACATGATGCCTCATGTGATGAGCATGAGATTACCTTGGTGAAGATCCTAGGTTTCCTTAATAAATGAGCTTAATACACCTTGTATAATAAGAATAAGATTCCCTCATTACCTTACACGAGTAAGATATTCTTATATTCCCAATATTTATAATGCACTCATAATCTTCAACCACAAGGTGGTGACACAACATCAAGTGAAATAATTAATTGTTTTCCACATAAAAATGGAATCAATAAGTAGATTTAAGATCATTTCTTAAATTTTTAAGGGATACCTAGACTAGGTAGTGAAATCCAAATAGAAATCCATAGAGTCAAGGGTTGACATCCCATTATACCATTATGATCAAGGAGTCTACACCATCGACCTAGGTGGTGACATGTCACCCACATTTAAAAAGTGGAAATATGAGACTTAGATCATGACCACCCCACAACATATCCTAAAAGAGTGGTCCTGATGGAAATCAATGGAAAATAATTCCCAGGAGACATCAGATATTATCTCATCCTATTCTATTAGATTTAGTAACTACGCCCATATAAAAGGGTACTCCTTTTTCATTAAGTGTTATCTCCATAATATTTCACTTTAGATTATATATTCAACACTCAAAATCTATGTCTCTTATACAAATTTTCACAAAATCATACTCAATAATCCCCTGGGGGGTGAATTAGGGAGTAAAATTTTCTTATCTTTCTTATGACCATGTTCTTGTGTTGTAAAGAACAACCCAAACCTGTTTGTTTTCAAAGCATTCTCTCAATAAACAGATGAAAAAATAAATATAGGAATACAAGGGTTTGACTTGGTTTACTGTAAAAGGATAATCCAAGGAGCATACATCGATTGTGTTATGATGCACTAGAGTTTAACATTATTCACTATATATGTTGCAAATATTTAAGAAGGGAACAAAATCAATCCTAGGATCACTTAATCAACTTTTATCTCTATGAAATACTTTGAGACAAGGAAATCAGAAAATAATAATGACATAAAGGATGCTTATAATATTACTTCACAATAGAAAAACATCAGGACTGACAAGGCTATTGCTAATGTGTTTCGATTCCTCCTTCATTTCTTGATTTTGATGTATTTTCTCCCAATAGTTTCTATTTTTTCATTCTCTTCTAGATCTTTACAGACCTATATTGATTATAGTCTTATTCCAAGTTATTTTTACCCATAACTCTCTATTTTTTATTGATGCGTCTTCAGGTACTCCCCCTTTCCTTAACACACAATTATCACATGATATTTTTTTTATATTTTTAATAAGAACTCTATAAAATTCACAACATGATTCCATTTTTTAAATCTAAGTCACAATAGCTCATTTAAGTCTTAGATATCTCTTATGAAGAATAATATGTTTCTCAATATGATATTTTTACAACTTGGTAATTCTGAATTACCAATCATATTTTATAATTGATAATGTGTATTTTTATGCTCTTGACTTGAAAAAACTCACCATTATCCTGACCAGAGTTTCACGTGACCTTAGGTGCATCTCCTCATACACTAAATTCTACTGACTAGTAGTGAGGGTCTAATGTGTTACCATGTAGAGACTATATCATAATATAAGAGTAAATAAACTAGTGGAAATAACCAAAAAACATCCATAATAAAAATTTGAGTACACAAAATTAATAAAGAATATCCATGTTATATAAAATTATATGCTATCATATGATCATAAATATAAACTTAACACCCACCAGGATGATCACATATATAAATAAATAGAAAAAAGAAAGTATAAAAGTAGATCTAATACCATCCCTGAGCCTCACCTCATCCCAATATCTAAATCCCCATCGAGTTTCTCCTACTCGATCATCCAACACTAGGCTTTTACCCAACCTTAAATTACGATCAATGAGGCCTAATCAGGTAGAAAAGTGCTAGGGATGCTCAAGTAGGGTGTGAGTAAAACTCAATAAGACACAACCAATGGTTTCCCTAATAGAACTAATAAATATAGTTTATACACAATGTGATATGTTTATAATAAAAATAAAAATGTGGTATCATAGTAAAATAATCACTGTTAATCCTCATGTTTAAGGTGACACCTAAGGTCGACGATACTTGATTCATCCAATACTAGATGCCTATGAACATGTTATATAATCACATTAGGGGAATCATATCCTTCCCCATAACCTTTTTATAATATCACTCAGGGGTTCCTTTTCCTACCCCAAAACATGTTTAAGATATCACCCAAGGGGACCATGTCTTACCCCAAAACTTGTACAAAAAATTCATACACCTAGGGGTATCTTATAAAGACCCATAAATTTCAAGGGAATTTTTTTTCTTATTTTTTTTGGGATTTTACGAGTACACTATTTCTGACGGCACCTGATTCCAAGGCCCGGTGTGCCCGGAATCAATTTCCGAAGTTTAGCTCGGGTACGTTCAGTGAAACGAACGAGCGGGTTTTTCTAACTTTTGAACCGCTGCTCAGAATCGAAATCCAAGGGCACCGATGAAACCACAACGCCGGTTTTTTCTTAAGGAGACTTTCACTGGAGTTGCGTTTGCTCGGGAGGTGATGTTAAAAATGAAGTGGTTTAATTAAAGAGTGAAATAAAATACGTGCTGCAATTTTATTTCTACTCTGTGTAATTATAACCTACATAAGGAAGTTGAGGTAAGACCCAATAAATCCTAACTCCTCTTGATAGGATATTAGTGAGGTGGGCCCCACACGAACCCCACCTTTTAAATTTTCTCAAACCTCCCTTAAAGATGGAAAACCCCCCATTAATTTATATCTCCTCCACATTAAAATACATGCCAATAAAATGCCTCATTAATTGGACAACGCACACTAATTAATTTGGTGAATTCAAATTGAGCTTTCAAATTTAATGCTGGCATGTGTGTGTGTGTGAATAAAATAAGACAAGGTCTTATTTTATTTTTGTTGAATTGTTGTGTGGGGTTCCTTTGGAGAGGAGGGCTCTAGTCTTGAAGAACGTCTTCTTCCTCGTTGAAGAACGCGAAGAACGCCAGAGCGCCTTGGAGAGACAACGTGCAGATCTCTCCCTTCTATGAAACCGGTGTGAGGCGAAATCCTCTTCTCGGACGCTCGCCAACGTCGACGACGAACCACCCTCGCGACTCCGTTTCTCGCGACAATCTTCCTTCGACGACTTCTTCAAGGTAGGGGTGTGTTTTTTTACGAAGTGATTATTCTTTGCATTCTTCATTAAATATTTGGGCCTCCTGTTATCAATTTAATGGGAGGAGGTTAGACCGCCCGAACATGGCCGATCCTCCTCCCCCTTTGTTGTTATATTCGTTGCAGCTCGAACGAAGGCGGCGCGGTGCAACGACACCGTGCGGAAACAAGGAGGAACGCTGCGAAGAAGCGCGACGCCGTCACGCCGCGCCGTTGAGGCTGAAAGAGGCCGCGATCGGAGCGGGGCCACAGCGGAGGGGCGTGGCGCCATTGCGTCGTGCCGGTCGGACCAAGGCCGCGACCTTTGGCAGCGGCGGAGCAGGGGAGGGCAACCGGAACCGCCGGCAGCCGGTGCTCAGGAGACGGGACCGGATGGTCCCGCGCGGCACACTGGCCGGCCGTTACGGCCACCCAGATCTGGAAAACCGGGGGTTTGAACCCCCAGTCAATGCAGCAGGGCGGACCCCCCACGGTTCCGTCGTCCGGTTCGAAAGGGGTGGCGGTTCCCCCCCTTCTACGCTCACGCGGCGCGCGGCGCCCGCGCCGGGCCGGGTCGCCCGCGCCAGGCCGGGCCGCGCCGGCCGGGTCGGGCCGCGCCAGCCGGGCCGGGCCGCGCCCTGATGGGCTAGACCCGGAACCAGTTCGGGTCGACCTGGTTCGGGCCGACCCAGGGGGTCTCAGGCCGGGTCGGTCCGGGCCCAAAAACCCCTAAAAACGGACAGGTTCGTTCAAACGCCCGTAACTTGGGCTACGTACCTCCGATCGACGCACCGTCAGTTGCGACGCGATCCTTGGATTGAGAAGGTCGTTTTGATATATTACACTAAAGGTTTTGGAGAACCTTGAGTACGGCCAGGTTGGTTCGAACACGAAACCAACCGGGCCCTCGGAGTGGAAACGCCTATAACTTGAGCTCCGGAAGTCCGATTGACATGCCGTCGACTTTGCTGGTTTTCTCTTAGTAAGACGGGACTTTTGGATTACTCCACTCGAGGTTTGGATGCAGTTGGAGTACGGTCGGGTTGGTTTTGACTTAAAAACCAACCGGGCCCCTGGGACGGAAAAACCAATAACTCTCAGACCGGGCGTCCGATTGACGCGCCGTCTATCACGTTGAGTTCCTATTGTCGAGACGGAACTTTGGGATACATCAACTCCGGACTACATGTCAGTTTACGTATCGAACACCCTTGGATCATGGAACGGACCCTCCCAGAATCGAGCATGCTGTGTGTGGGAACCCTAGAGCTGGCTGTGAGTGCGACGACGATGACGACTACACTGAAATCCTCTGTGGGTTCGGCAGCAACGACAATTGCACTGAAATCCTCCGTGGGTTCGACAGAGATGAAGACCGTACTGAAATCCTCCGTGGGTTTGACGACAATGACTACTGTTCTTGTATCCTATGTGGGTCCGGAAGTACTTCTGTTCTTGTATCCTACATGGGTCCGATAGTATTTGACTCTGTACTTGTATCCTACGTGGGTCCGACAGAGTAGCTGGTCTTATATCCTTTGTGGGTCTGACAGCTTAGCTGGTCTTGTATCCTATGTGGGTTCGACAACTTAGATGAATCAGTGGCTACATCTGATCATCTCTATCATCTTACGAAGAAGTATACCTGTGTGAGCTGAGTCTTGACTTTCAATCATTATCTTCAATATGATTGACTTGCTTTCCTTTGTGGATTGGGTTATGTTATCCTGTGTGGATTGGTTGTGCTATTCTGTGTGGACTAGATCGAACTTGGGATCAGATGTTGGAGTTGAACTGGAATTTATGACTTAGGTATATCTATGGGAATATGACTAAGTAGTGTTGTTTGTTACTTCGTGATTGTATCTTTCCTTTGTGGATTATCCTTTGTGGATTCTGGGAGACCTTCGGGGGTCTCGGGGTCCCTACTGAGTAGCGTATCCTCACCCCTGCACGGGATATCCCTGCACTACGTTGTGTTGGATGCAGACGACGGACATCGCTGATCGTGGTTGAGGCTCATGGAGCAAGTCGGTACCTGGAGGAGGACCACTGGGCAAAACATGCATGGAGCGGACAGCTGGACCCGAGGAGCTGAGGAGGCCATCTGTACCCACCCTTCAGGTGGGAATTCCAGTGGACGGCTCGGCGTTGCTGCTTTAATTTCAGTTACTGCACTTTATTTCAGTTGTACTTTAATTCAGTTGGGTTTGTATTCTGGCCCATTTACTTTCTACCACTTACAGTTGTACCCAGTTTACTTAGTGTTTACTTCAGCTTGCTTACTCTGTGGTGTTTGTTTACTTTATAAAGGCAATTCCTTCCCTTTTTATCAGGATTTACGCCTTTGGTGCTAGTCGCCAGGCCCTAGCCTATGGAAGGCGGGCTTGGGGTAGTCATGGCACGGGTCCCGAGGACGGGTCATGACAAATTGGTATCAGAGGAGTTCGGTTCTACCGCAGAAGTCAGGACTCTGAACTTTCTCTATGTGAAGCAATAATGTTAAGGGTATTTGAGTGTGGTTATCAATCCAGGGAGTCCAGTGTTGGTGTGGCAGCTGACGTATCCGTACACCAGGACCCTGACTTCTGATTTCTGACTCAGTACACGAAAACATTGATTGCATGCGTGTTTCAAAAGTTTTCTTTGTGATTACTTTGTTTCAGCTCACCAGGTATACAGTTTTGACCGGGGCACACCTATTTCTTTTCTGGATGGTCCCACGACAACGGCCAGCTAGGGTTCTGAGATTTGTGCGAGTCGAAAGCCCACCAAGCGACGAGGCCTCGGTGCAGAGTCCTTTTTCAGCAGAGGCACCAAGGGTACCTCTACCCGCCGAGCCACCGATGCCACCAGCCCCAGCCGCTGAGAGTGCACGTCGCCTTAGTGCACTACATGAGTTTCAGCGTCAGAGACCGCCCAGGTTCCGCGGGGAGATGGACCCTCAGGCAGCTGAGGATTGTCTGGAGGTTGTTGTGCGAGTTTTTAGGTTAGTGGGGACACCAGCTGACCTCATGGTGATCCTTACAGCGAGCCTCCTGCACGCGGAAACAGGCAGATGGTGGAGCCTGATGCTCCAGGTACACGACGAGGCATCTCTCCTCTGGATGGACTTTGAGAGCCTCTTCCTCTCAGAGTTCATCCCATCCACCCTACGTGCGGTGTGCATTCAGGAGCTACTACAGTTGTGGAAGTGTAGCATGACGGTTAGCCCAGTACTCGATGAGATTTACCGATCTCTCGCGCTATTCGACGGACATGGTACGGGACCCATTCTTTTGGGCCCGGAACTTCGAGCAGGGACTGAGGCATGAGATCAGGGCATCGATGATCTCCCTCAGCATTCTGACGCAGGCATGAGTACTAAAGCGATCCCTTCTCATAGAGAGATTTCTTGCTGAGCCTACACCAGTAGCGGGAACTACCGCAGGGCGGCACACAGCTGAGTCTTGACTTTCAATAATTATCTTCGATATGATTTACTTGCTTTCCTTTGTGGATTGGGTTGTGTTACCCTGTGTGGATTGGTTGTGCTATCCTGTGTGGACTAGATCGAACTTGGGATCAGATGTTGGAGTTGAACTGGAATTGATGACTTAGGTATATGTATGGGAATATACCTAAGTAGTGTTGGTTGTTACTTCGTGATTGTATATTTCCTTTGTGGATTATCCTTTTTGGATTCTAGGAGACCTTCAGGGGTCTCGGGGTCCCTAATGAGTAGCATATACTCACCCCTGCATAGGCTATGCCTGCACTACGTTGTGTTGGATGCAGACGACATACAACGCTGATCGTGGTTGAGGCTTGTGGAGCAAGTCGGTACCTGGAGGAGGACCACTGGGCGGAACATGCACAAAGCATATGGATGGACTCGAGGAGCTGAGGAGGCCATCTGTACCCACCTTTTAGGTGTCAATTCCAGTGGATGGATCGGCGTTGCTTCTTTACTTTCAGTTGATGTACTTTCTTTCATTTGTACTTTACTTCAGTTGGGTTTGTATTCTGGCCCATTTAATTTCCAACACTTATAGTTGTACCTGATTTACTTAGTGTTTACTTCATCTTTCTTACTCTGTGGTGTTTGTTTACTTTATAAAGGCAATGCCTTCCCTTTTTATCGGGATTTACACCTTTGGTGCTAATCGCCAACCCCTGGCCAAATGGCTCGTGACTGCCCGACCCGCCATGAAGAGAAGCAGCAGACGGTTGAGGGACCACCCAGGCAGAGGCAGAGGGTCGACCATGGTGGTCCGCAGGGAGAAGGTGGACGATGAAGAGAAGCTGGACGAGCAGCAGGTGGTGGGTGATGCTTTGAGGCTCTACCACCACCACCACCAGGAGGTCTACCCCGACCACAGGGAGCTGGCGGGCAGAGACAGGCTCAGCTTCAGGCAGTGGAGGCCTACGACCACGGCGCACCAGAGATGATTCGAGGTACTATCTGTGTCTACTCCACCCTTACTGCAGTTCTTATAGACACAGGAGTGAGTCATTATTTCATTTCCGCTACCCTTGTTCGGAGCTCGGAGATTCCGATGGAGCCGTTGGCTCGATCCGTACAGCTAGAGACTCCTACGGGAGCAGACTTGATGATTACACACTGGTGCTGGTAGTGTGAGCTTACTCTAGGAGGTGAGAGCTTCGACTGGGATCTTCTTTTAGCGACATCGAGGCCTTACAATGTCATCTTGGGCATGGATTGGTTATCTATAGTCCATGCTCAGATCAACTGTATTAGGTGCAAGGTGCGGTGTGTTCGCACCGATGGGAGCAGGTTCACCTTCATTGACGAGAAGGGAGCCTTGCCAGCGCAGGATGGACTCACGCAGAGGAGAGGACAGCCGATCACTCATCATTTGGCTAGCCTAATCCTAGGAGCAGTTGATGTGTGGAGTCCAAGTTTTCCTGTAGTGGTGGATCAGTATGCAGACGTTTTTCCTGACGACGTTCCAGGACTACCTCCTCACAGAGAGGTAGAATTTTATATTGACCTGTAACCTGGGATAGCCCTGATATCCAATCCAGCATATCATATGGCTCCCGATAATCTTTGAGAGCTACGGGTACAGCTGGAGGACTTGCAGAGCAAGGGATTCATCTGACCTAGTGTTTCACCCTGGGCTTCCCCGATTTTGTTCGCCAAGAAGGCGGACAGGAGCTTGCGACTATGTGTCGACTATCGTCGCCTGAACCAGGTGACCGTGAGGAACAAGTATCCGCTACCAAGGATTGACAACCTCTTCGATCAGCTCAAGGGGGCACGATGGTTCACGAAGATAGACCTTAGGTCAGGCTATCATCAGCTCATAGTTCGGGACGAGGATGTGTAGAAGACGACCTTCAGATGTCGGTATGGCCACTATGAGTTCTTGGTTATGCCTTTCGGCATAACCAACGCTCCAGAAGTGTTCATGAGTCTCATGAACAGGATCTTCCAGCCTTACCTCGATCGATTTATAGTGGTCTTCATCGATGACATTTTTATTTACTCGACCACTAAGGAGGAGCACACCTACCACTTTCGAGTTGTACTAGACATGCTCTGAGAGCACTGACTTTATGGTAAGCTCTCAAAGTGCCATTTCTAAATAAGTGAGGTCCACTTCTTGGGAAACATCATCTCTGAGGTGGGAGTTGCGGTGGATCCTGTGAAGATCAAGGCAGTGCTAGCTTGGGAGCCACCCAAGAGTGTGACAGAGGTGTGGAGTTTCCTAGGGCTAGCTGGGTACTACCGGAGATTTGTGACAGACTTCTCCAGAGTTGCGGCACCACTTTCAGCTTTGACGAAGAAGGGAAAACCCTTAGTGTGGTCAGATAGATGTCAGCAGAGCTTCCAAGAGCTGAGACAGAGATTGACCAGCGCACCTATCTTGAGGCTACCAGAGGAGGGAGTAGGGTATGTAGTCTACTGCGATGCATCAGGGACCGGACTCGGATGTGTCCTGATGTAGGATCGGGTAGTGATCGCCTATAGATCACGACATTTGAGGCAACATGAGCAGAACTACGCTACCCATGACCTGGAGTTAGCAGTAGTGGTCTTCGCTCTGAAGATGTGGCGACACTATCTGATGGGCGAGCGCTTTATAGTCTACTCTGATCACCAGAGTATCAGGTACATCTTCTTGCAGAAGGACCTGAACCTGAGACAATGACAATGTCTTGAGTTCCTCCAGGACTATGAATTTGAGATATTCTATACTCCTGGAAAGGGGAATGTAGTAGCCGATGCTCTCAGCAGGAGGACGAGCATTCAACTACTTGGGGAGGCGACAGAGCATCTAACCACTTTGCGGATATCTTTCGTGGATAGAGATGGAGCAGCCTTTCTACAGTCACTCACAGTCACTCCTCCACTACTGCAGCGGGTCAGAGAGGCACAGCGTGGGGACGTTGACTTTGAGAAGCGGCGTGCACAGATATCATCAGGACAGGCACCTGATGGATTCTCTGTGGGAGGAGAGCACGTCGTCCTTTTTAGAGGACGTACCATGGTACCCGTTGCTTTATAGGAGGAGGTTCTGAGAGAGTTCCACACTTCCCCTTTAGCGGTACATCCAGGAGTGGCGAAGATGTACCGGGATCTCAGGTGACAGCACTGGTGGCCGGGTATGAAGAAGGCTGTAACAGAGTTCGTTTCTCGATGCCTTACCTGCCAGCAGGTGAAGGTGGAGCACCAGGTACCAACATGCTTGGTACAACCCTTGGAGGTTTCGGAGTGGAAGTGGGATGGTATATCTATGGATTTCGTGACTGGAATTCCACGTACTTCCAGAGGTCACGACTCCATTTGGGTGATTTTCGACCGACTCACCAAGTCGGCCCACTTCTTACCCATCAGAGATCATGGCTCAGTAGAGATCTTGGGACGTCTCTACATTCAGGATATTGTACGACTTCATGGTGTGCCATCATCTATTGTCTCCGATCGGGATGCTCGCTTTACTTCCTGGCTTTGGAAGGGGTTGTAGGAGGCATTCGGGACGCAGCTACGTCTGATCACCACCTTTCACCCTCAAACGGATGGTCAGATGGAGAGGACCATTCAGATTCTCAAGGACATGCTCCGTGCATGTGTCCTTGACTTTGGTCACAACTGGGAGGATCACCTACCATTGGTGGAGTTTGCGTACAACAACAGTTACCACTCCACCATCGGAATGGAATCATACGAGGCATTATACGATCGACCTTGCAGATCACCGCTGTGCTGGAAAAACCCTGGGGAGTCAGCACTTGTGGGATCAGAGATGGTCCAGGCCACGACAGAGAAGGTCCAGGTCATCCAGGAGTGGATGAGGATAGCTTAGAGCTGACAGAAGTCTTATGCTGACAGGAGTCGGAGACCACTAGAGTTCAAGGATGGCGACCACATATTCTTGCGGGTCTCACCTCTACGTGGATTATAGAGATTTGGCCGAGGCGTCAAGTTATCTCCATGCTTCATCGGACCATTCCAGGTTCCCAGCAGGATAGGCGAGGTGGCTTATCACCTGGCTCTACCACCTCAGTTGCACCGGGTACACGACGTTTTCCACGTATCTCAGCTGAGCAGATACGTGCACGACCCGACGCATATCATCGACCATGGGGAGTTGGACATTTATGACGGGGCGACTTTTGCGAAGGTCCCGGTGGAGATCGAGGATCGACAGGAGTGGGTCCTACATGGGTGGTCAATTCCTCTAGTGCGCATCAGATGGAAGCACGAGAACATCCAGGAGAGCACTTGGGAGCGGGAGGCTCAGATGCGTGCTCAGTACCCTCTTTTGTTTCCGTAGTTTGTGTTGTATCTTTACAGGGACGTAAATCCCTAAGGTGTGAGTAATGTAAAGACCCTTAAATTTAAAAGAATTTTTTTTCTTATTTTTCTTTGGGATTTTACGAGTACACTATTTCTGACGACACCTGATTCCGAGGCCCAGTGTGCCCGGAATAAATTTCTGAATTTTAGCTCGGGTACGTTCAGTGAAACAAACAAGAGGGTTTTTGTAACTTTTGAACCGGTGCTCGGAATCGAAATCCAAGGGCACCGATGAAACTGCAACGCCAGTTTTTTCTTAAGGGGACTTTCACTGGAGTTGCGTTTGCTCGAGAGGTGATGTTAAAAATGAAGTGGCTTAATTCAAGAGTGAAATAAAATATGTGCTGCAATTTTATTTCTACTCTGTGTAATTATAACCTACGTAAGGAAGTTGAGGTGGGACCCAGTAAATCCTAACTCCTCTTGATAGGATATTAGTTAGGTGGTCCCCACACGATCCCCACATTTTCAATTTCCTCAAACCTCCCTTAAAGATGGAAAACCCCCCCATTAATTTATATCTCCTCCACATTAAAATACATGCCAATAAAACGCCTCATTAATTGGATAAAGCACGTTAATTAATTCAGTAAATTCAAATTGAGTTTTCAAATTTAATTTTGGCATGTGTGTGTGTGAATAAAATAAGACAAGGTCTTATTTTATTTTTGTTGAATCGTTGTGTGGGGTTCCTTTGGAGAGGAGGGCTCTAGTCTTGAAGAACGTCTTCTTCCTCATTGAAGAACGCGAAGAACGCCAGAGCGCCAAGGAGAGACAACGTGCTGATCTCTCCCTTCTCTGCAGCCGGTGTGAGACGAAATCCTCTTCTCGGATGCTCGCCAACACCGACGACGAACTACCTTCGCGACTACGTTTCCCGCGACAATCTTCCTTCGACGACTTCTTCAAGGTAGGGGTGTGTTTTTTTTACAAAGTGGTTATTCTTTGTGTTCTTCGTTAAATATTTGGGCCGCCTGTTATCAATTTAACGGGAGGAGGTCGGACCGCCCGAACATGGACGATCCTCCTCCCCCTTTGTTGTTGTATTCTTTTCGGCTCGAACGAAGGTGTCGCGATGCAACAACACCGCGCAGAAACAAGGAGGAATGCGGCGAAGAAGCGCGGCGCTGTCGCGCCACGCCGTTGAGGCTGAAAGAGGCCGCGACCGGAGTGGAGCTGCGGCAGAGGGCCGCGACACTGTCCCGCCGCGCCGAAGAACCCTGGAGGGACGTGACTGGGGCAGGCTGTGGCGGTGGGGTGCGACGCCGGTCGGACCAAGGCCGCGGCGGAGCAGGGGAGGGCAGCCGGAGCCACCGGTCGCCGGTGCTCAGGAGGCGAGACAGGCTGGTCCCGCGCGGCACACTGGCCGGCCGTTACGGCCGGCTAGATCTGGAAAACCGCAGGTTTGAACCCCCGGTCAACGCAGCAGGGAAGACCCCCCGTGGGTCCGCCGTCAGGTTCGAAGGGGGTGGCGGTTCCCCCCCTTCCGCGCTTACACGGCGCACGGTGCCCGCGCCAGACTGGGCCGCGCCTATGGGGCCAGACCGCGCCAGCCGGGCCGGGCCGCGCCATGATGGGCCAGACCTGGACCCGAGTCAGGTTGACCCGGTTCGGGCTGACCCAGGGGGTCTCGGGCCAGGTCGGTCTCGGGTCCCAAAACCTCCTAAAAATGGATAGGTTTGTTCAAACGCCTGTAACTTGGGTTACGGACCTCCGATCGACATACCGTCAGTTGCGACGCGATCCTTGGATCGAGACGGTCGTTTCGATATATTATACTCAAGGTTTTGGAGAACCTTGGGTACGACCGGGTTGGTTCGAACACGAAACCAACTGGGCCCTCAGAGCGGAAACGCCTATAACTTGAGCTCCGAACATCCGATTGACGTGCCGTCGACTTTGTTGGTTTACTCTTAGTGAGACAGAACTTTTGGATTACTCCACTAGAGGTTTGGACATAGTTGGAGTATGGTTGGGATGGTTTTGACTTAAAAACCAACCGGGCCCCTCGGACGGAAAATCCAATAACTCTCAGACCGGGCGTCCGATTGACGCGCCGTCTGTCACATTGAGTTCCTATTGTCGAGACAGAACTTTGGGATACATCAACTCCAGACTACGTGTCAGTTGATGTATCGACCCCCCTTGGCTCATGGAGAAAACCCTCCCGGAATCGAGCATGCTTGTGCGAGAACCCTAGAGCTGGCTGCGACTGCGACGATGATGATGACTGTACTGAAATCCTCCGTGGGTTCGACAGCGACGACGACTACACTGAAATCCTCCATGGGTTCGACAGTGACGATGACCATACTGAAATCCTCCATGGGTTCGATGACGATGACTACTATTATTGTATCATATGTGGGTCCGGCAGTACTACTGTTCTTGTATCCTACGTGGGTCCGACAGTATTTGACTCTGTACTTGTATTCTACATGGGTCCAGTAGAGTAGCTGGTCTTGTATCCTTTGTGGGTCTGATAGCTTAGCTGGTCTTGTATCCTATGTGGGTCCGACAGCTTAGATGAATCAGTGGCTACATCTGATCATCTCTATCATCTTATGAAGAAGTATACCTGTGTGAACTGAGTCTTGACTTTCAATCATTATCTTCGATATGATTGAATTGCTTTCCTTTGTGGATTGGGTTGTGTTATGCTATGTGGATTAGGCATATGTATGATCATATACCTAAGTAGTGTTGGTTTTTACTTCGTGATTGTATCTTTCCTTTGTGGATTATCCTTTTTGAATTCTGGGAGACCTTCAGGGGTCTCAGGGTCCCTACTGAGTAGCGTATACTCACCCGTGCACGGGCTATGCCCGCACTACGTTGTGTTGGATGCAGACGATGGACAGCGCTGATCGTGGTTGAGGCTTGTGGAGAAAGTCGGTACCTAGAGGAGGACCACTGGGCGGAACGTGCACGGAGTGGATGACTAGACCCGAGGAGCTGAGGAGGCCATCTATACCCACCCTTCAGGTGGGAATTCCAGTGGACGGCTCGGCGTTGCTGCTTTACTTTCAGTTGATGTACTTTCTTTTAGTTGTACTTACTTCAGTTGTGTTTGTATTCTGGCCCATTTACTTTCCATCACTTATAGTTGTACCCAGTTTACTTAGTGTTTACTTCATCTTGCTTACTCTGTGGTGTTTGTTTACTTTATATAGGCAATGACTTCCCTTTTAATCGGGATTTATGCCTTTGGTGCTAGTCGCCAGCCCTTGGCCTATGGAAGGCGGGCTTGGGGTAGTCGTGACATGGGTCCCGAGGACGGGTCGTGACATATCTTCCTTCCCAAAGTCTCATATTACATACACTAGTGAGAATCATCCTCAATAAAACCTCATAAATCATAAAACTTATGTGGGTTGCATCCCACCCCCAAAAAATTACTATTCTATCATTTCCCAAGTGTTGTATCTCATGTGGTGCTTGATAACACAATCACATGGGGGGTGGCATCCCCCACCCAAAGCCATTACATATCATCCACCTAGGGTGTCACATCCCTTAACCATAACCATCATATATATCCACTAGGGGTCACATCCCCTTACTATAACCACATATCTCATCTACCCAGAGGGCTGCATCCCCTACCCAAAATAGTTATAAGGCCATCATTACCTAGGGGTCACATTCCACCTAACACCTTATAACACATACACCCAAGGACATCATCTTCCCCAAAATCTAATATAGCATACAACACAAGGGGGCCAAATACCACCCTATAACCTCATATATCATATATAACTAGTGAATAATATCTTCCTAAAACATCAAATCACATACCATATGAGTTTTGCAGGCAACCAAACGTGACACACATTCCCTAGGCTAGCCTCTCAAGTAGATAACCTAGACTCATCAC
The DNA here is from genome assembly GCA_963277665.1 of Viscum album. NCBI lineage: Eukaryota > Viridiplantae > Streptophyta > Magnoliopsida > Santalales > Viscaceae > Viscum > Viscum album. The sequence continues at coordinate 1,937,923,961 of OY728141.1, forward strand.
TCGAGACCTAACTCTATGATTCAAGGTATATCTCCTCATATACCTAGTCTCATAGGATAATATTCTCAAGACCATCCTGACCACACAAGTATATCTCACCAAAACCATCATCATTCTCATCTTGCCCATATAGGCATCCCCTAGGTTCCTTCAGACCCATCATAATCTCTACTCACTAGTACCAAGTCACATCCAATGCCCCCAAAATGTTCTATCAACCCACAAGACCTTTTTTCAACCCTATCATGAGAAGGATAATCCAAAATCTCATAAAAATACTGCATCAAAACTCAGTCCCACTAACCAACGAACCTCTCATGATCACTACAACTGTGGCCCTTGGAATCCTGATTCCAAGTCATCAAATATTTATCTTAACACTCACCTGTGTCTTATCCCATGTATCCATCAAAATACATATTAAACCATCACATGGAGTGAACCCTTCTATCATATCTCATCAAGAATCAAAGGACTTTTCTCACTCATGAAACTTTCTAAGGCTCTAATCCACCCAAGAGGGTGTTCCCTATTATACATGAGACATATGACCATATCACTCATCGCTGTAATGAATAAGCCTCTAATTCCATACTAACTAACTCTAGATAATCATATAGGATGTATGGAACTCATCCCATATATAAAACATACCCTAAGACTCTCAAAATCCAATTGATACCCCCTCTCCTTGGTGACATAGTCACTGAGTGATTTCATTTTCCATTATATCACTAGATAACTTTTTCTAAATCTAGGGATCAAATACACCTTATCTATAGGTGAAATATGTTAATAAATTTCAATTAATTTATATCCCTCTTGGTCCATGTTTCACATAGCACACATTTGTAATCAAGCCATTGGCCCTCAACATCAGAGTCATCAACCGATGTTCAAGGGTCTATCATAGCCTAAGAAATTTCCAATTATTTCATGGAAATTTTAGGGAACAATTTAATTTCAATTTAATATTTTATCACAAATAACTAGTGATACTGTATATCACATACACATAAGAAAATTCATAAACCTTAGGGAGATTTTCAAGGACCACCTGCCTCAAACATGGAGTCATTCCCTTAATTGATTCTTGACAACCATCGCCTAAGCTCATTTGATCCTTATTAAAGCACATATCAATACTGAGCACATATCTCAATCCGTAACATCTAAAAAATTTAATCATAAAAATTTATAATTAATCATTCAATTAGAATAAAAAAGGAATAATTTCTTAAAATCTCACCTGGAAACATAATGGCACTGGAACCATAGGCAATGGGGTGTGGTCCACTCCCGACATGCACCTATACCTAATCCACACAAAAGTAATTTTTTTTTATCTAAATCTTTTTCCAATTAAATCATTTTTTCACAAAAAATACTAAATAAATAAGGAAAATTACACCATTCAATGAAATTATGAGTAATAACATGTGATCATCATCCCAAGATATAATATTTCTAATTTATGCAAAACCCCCCATCAAACCGACCTAATTTCACCATACTCTGGTATTTAGCACCAAACCCTAACACAAAAACCACACTAAATAAAAGGTGATGGAAGGGAATGAGAGTGGAATGAATTGGGTGAGAGTCACCTTATATCACTATGAAATTCCAAAAAAAAACATCCCACTCTAAGGGAATTAAGGGGGAAGTAGAGAAGAGCTCACCTAGAGATCACCCCTAGATAACCACACGAGAGAGGAGGAAAGGTAGGGAAAAAATAATAAAAAACATGATGTAAAAAGGGAAATTTCACCATTTTTAATGAAATATGGTTATATTCATCATTTAGATACATAGTTTCCCAAATATTTATGCCTATCATGCAACCCTCACTAGAAAAGCTGCATACCTTACACTTTTTGGCTATATGGTTTACTAAACTATGCACCAACTATGCATCCCCCACTACAACAAGCTTTAACTTGGTGCACAGTTCCTTTCTAGGGTTCCCAAAAATGTGCTCAATACTTGTACACGAAACCCCAATAAATAATTCATGCACATAGTTTACCCCGAAATGTAAGGTTTCCTATATGGTTAACTATGAACCACATGTTAACCATTCACACTAACTGTGCACTTACAAAATAAACTAGAAATCTTGAATTCAAGGTTCCTCGCACTATTTTACATAAACCATGTGCACTAAACCATGAGATAGAGAAAAAATATCCAAATATTCCAAAGTTCAAATATAAACTCAAAAAAATTTAAAATAATCCATAATTAAAATTTCTCAAGACTTTGAACATATCTAAAAACATCCCCTAGGGATGTTCCAAACCTTAAAATTTTGATCCTAGTCCCAATTCTTGAAAAATATCCGACTCCAGGACCAAAAATTCAAATTTCTCATTAATTTTACAACCCATAACAACATAGGTCATTATATAAAATTTATTACATAGATGATAGACAAATTTTCCCATGCATGTAGATATCTAAGAAAAAATATTTGGGTCATGGTGTGCTCAAACTTATGTACTTGATAGGGTGTGGTGTGAAAATTCCTCTATGGAATGTGTATCTCTAAATAACTATAACCACTAAAACCCATATAAGATTCTTTATAGTGTGGAAATATATCTCATAATGTGGTCTATATCATCTCAATTTTTTATGGTTTTCATAATGCCCTATTAAATAACTAGCATGTCATTAAAAAATCTACAGGTTCACCATGAACTACTTTCTTAATGCTCTTCACATAATGTCCGAAAATCCACAAAGTTTCTAAATAGTTTTCTCAAACAACAAAGGGAATGATCCTTACATTTTCCCTCTATTCCAAAAACATGAATCTTAAATTTTACCTTTGAGTCATGAAAATGAATCTTATTCATTACCTATAATTCTTGAAAAATAACTCTTATGTATTGGGTTGATGACCCTTGCATATTCCATGCCTTATCCACATATTTCAATCTCCTCAAATAAATGAATCTTATGTTTCAGATGACAACCCTTATATATTCCATGAATTCACCACATTTCCAATCTATAAGAAGAAATGAATCTTATATTTTGGAGGGTGTCCTCCAAGACTTTATCAATTCTAACTCTTCACAAATATATTACTTTTATGTATATAGGGATAACTCCACACCTTTTTCATTTTCCTTCTTATTGTACAAACATCACTTTTATGAATTAAGGAACTCACTCTTATATATCATGTGAATTTTTTAGATTCCAAATCAATTTAGTGTTGGTCACTTTTATGTATAAAAGGATACTTATTTAGGAATTTTCTAACTTTCCCATGATCTCCAAATTATTTCTTTTACACACATATAGAGGATCTTATTACTTTTCCAAATCTTAGACCACTTCCATCTTTCAAAAAATTTAACTTTGATATTCCAGATTCCAAAAATATAAACTTATAACTTTTAATTGATAAAAAATCCATTTACTATAACCTATGGTTCCAACACTATAACATTATAAAATAAAAAATATCACCATACTCATTAAAATGAAAATAATAGGGTAACAAAAAATAAAAATCCTAATACATTAAAATTAATAAATATAATAATGTTCCAAACTAGTATCCTACCAACTTTGTCCCCATGCTTCAAAACCCTATAAAGCCTAAATTTCAATTTAGGGGACCAAACTAGTACGCAAAATCCTAATAGATAACTCAGAACCTACTCACACCAGAAAAGAAAATAGTGAAACTGCATGTCCATTGAAGTGCACATGCAGGGTGTGAGTATGGAAGATTTATAGGGAACCGCCAATAGTTTATCAATTCACACATGTAAAGAAACACATGTATGTGAGAAATGTGTCTAAAAATTTACATATACAATAATAAATCCCTTTTTCACAATCAAGAATTTAATCATGCTTGTAACTGAAAAATGAGAAGATAACAAAATAACAAACATAATTGATAACTCCCTATGACATGGGGGTACAAACCTATGTATACCCGATTTTATATATGCTTAAAATCAAAATAAAAGCGATAAAAAAGTCAACACACTACTAGTTTATCCCATGGGAAAGGTAATAGTGTATTCCATGAGAAGTAGTCAGAAATACTAGTAGAAATTTTTCAAAACTCAATACATGACATAATACAATTATGAAATACTAATGTGCAAACCAAAAAGAATATAATATTAACATAGTAATAAAAACAATAGACAAATATGAGAAAAAAAATCATTACATAGTATAAGCACTGACCAAGGCCTACTTAACTAATACATACTCATACCAAGATATGAATTAAGCATAGCATGAAAAACCAAAAATCATGTCGGGAGAAATATATTGATTTTATAAATAACCTTAATTTAATATTCATTGAACTATTTTTTTAAAAATATTTGTTAGAGGGAATAATTAATTTAATATTATAATATTTCATTTTAAAGACACCAAAAACATGATAGATGAAATGATGCACTTACTATTCCCCACTTTATAAAACACACACCCCAACAATCCTTAGCAATAACCCTAAAAACACCCACTCTCAATTTTACCTGGTTCACTTCCCTTATTTCAAATTAATAAGAAAACTCATACTCACAATTATATTTAAAATAAATTGGAATCCCATATCTATAATTCCAATAAATAAATAACATTTCTAGAAGTAAAATTATTAATATCATGAGACATAGTAAAAGAAATGAGAGTGAGGGAAAATGGTAGGATTAATGATTAAGAATGATAATACCCCAGTCAACACACAAGCAACTCATTACCCAACATCACTTAGTAAGGTGATAATTTAACCATAATAATTTTTTTCTAAAAAAACTAATAATATAATTATTTAAAAACACCAATGGTATGACAAAAACTCATGAACTATAGTCAAATACAATAGAATAGTATGAAAAACTAACCCAACTAATAGAACAAAGAATACATAAAGAAGGATCCAATGAAGATGATATTGATTAAGCCCAGCCATGTAAAACCAATGAATTTATAAAAATAATATGGGATAACCTCATAGATTTAATACCTAAAAAAGAGTGATAATCATAGTCCCCTTTTCCATGAATGAAATAATGAAAGAAATATTAGCAACCAGTTCTTTATAAACCCTTAATAAATTTATAGTAAAAACCTTAAACATGGAGAGAATAAATCATTATGTTTAATCTATTAACTCAACCATAACCTTTCAACTAATGAAACCACTTAAACAAAGGTTAATTATTGTTTATTGGTGTATTATTCATTCAATTTTCTTATAAAAAGGAATAAATTAGTTTCTTTATAATAACAAAGATACTAAGAAATTTATTTAACATGAAACTTTGCATATACTAGTTAGGGAAATTTGGTTAAAAACCAATCTCAACTCGTGAAATAATTTTAAAGGAAATATGACCCAAGAAAACTTCATCATATTAATTTTCATAATCAAGTAAAATTTAATCATTTATTTTTAATGTGAAATGTAATCATAAACTTAGGATGTTTTCATGAAATTAATAATTCCACATTAACATTTCTAGACCAAGGAGAGCATAAAATCCAATAAATACACTTATGAGTGCTTATGACATCTTAATATGACAAAAAAAAACAAAATAATAAGATAATTTATCTAAATATCCATGAATAAACACGGGTAACATAAGTTATTAATAGTCAAATTTTACAAAACTAGGTAATAAAAGGAAAGGAAGGAAAATAATTAACCTAAATAATTCATAATTTAGCATAACATCTCTTAATTTTTTTATTTAATATATAAAAAACTTAGGAAAAATACTCACTCATACTTTCAAAAATAATCATTAAAGGGTTTAAAATGGCATTTTTCAATAAAAGTTGTTTTTTATATATTGTATTTAAATTTAAAAGAAAAATTTATAAAATTTATAATTTTAATTTTTTAAAATGAAATTAATTTTTGAATTCATCATGTCAAAAATATATTAGGGTAATTTTTTTGATATTTTTCTAAAATAATTTATTTTTAGGTGAATAGTAAACAAATACTGATTTTCCTAATACCGTCACTTTTATGAGATTATCATAATAAAAGAATGATTTTTATGTATTTGAAACATTTATATATATAAAAAATATATTTAAAAAGTAAAATATATCTTTTAAAACACTATTTTGAAGTTATAAAACTCATGTTCTACATTCTGGAAACTTAAGTAATGTTTTACTCTAAAAACCGTTTTTATTCTCTTATATTAACAATTAGTTTTCATCAATTTTGGAAATTAAATCTAAAAAAATTTATTTCATATTTTAGATCAACATGTTCACATTATGTAATATTTTAAAATTCATTTTTAGATATAAAAGTAAGATTACTACAATTAAAGTTAATTATCATGATAATGGTAAACATGTTTTTTAAAGAATTATTTTATTAACATTGTTTAATTTTTATCTAATAAAATAAATTAATCTATTCTCAGTAATGAATATAATATAATGTTTAAAACTATATATAAATATATTAACACTCATTTAATTGGTAATAAATACTAAATTATATTAAGAAAACTTAATTGAAAAAGCAAAATTTTTCTACAAAATGATTATTCTATATATTAAAGGTTTTAATTTAAAATTTACTTTTATATTATTTTGAAATTGAATTAGATTAAACATAGATAAAATTTAGGTTTATAATACCCAAATTTTCTAATAGGTTTTATCTAATATTTTTAATAAAACATAAATTACTTAGTTAAAAACTAGTTATCAAGGTAAAAACCAAAATGGTAAAGTGTAAAGATATAATAGTAAATGGCTTAAAATATGTTTAAAACACGTATGAAATTTCCTTGAAGTGGCTTTGTCAACCCAAAATCTCCCCAAAATCCATTATTTTAATATTTTGGATCCTTTTACCCTCAAATATTGATATAGAATTTATGAAATGTAATGGGTACTACCACAATTATCCTCCTCTTCACTTATAAAAGGGTATCACTTCCACAACTTCATGATACACCTATTACTTCAAATTTTCTTCCAAAACTCTACCATTTTTATACTCCTATAATCTACCACATTCATACACCTTAGGTATAAATCATTTAACCTAAGGATAACATTTATAAGGATATTTATAAGATAAATATCAAGTTCTGAATGAGGTTAGTGAATGTTTATCTAAATAGGATTAAAGGTAAGGGTTTTTACATCTAAATTTTGATTCATTGAGATATGATTCATATTAAACACTTGTTTCCTTTTTTTGGTGTATATATTGGCCATAGATTTATTTTATCATAATTGTTCATGAAATCTAATGGATTTAAAATCCATCCCATATTCTACCTTCCATAGATTTTCAATTTGAAATATTGTGATGTTTTAAGGGTTATTTGTCTCTATTTTCAATTCCATGAGACATGTTTGATATTTCACGCCATATTTTATTTTATAAGGTGTGTTCACTACCCTATTGAATTAAAGTATAATGAATATTTTTCATTTCATGATATTTGGATTCTCATCTCATGGCATCCCTCTTATATTTTTTTGATTCATTTATTACCATTATCATAAGGGTGTTTCTCAACTCAATACCCTTTAATTGAGTTATAACTCTTATTCTTGAACTTATTTCTTCTAATATTGATTTCATCCACCCTAAGATTTTATTTTATTTTACCATATCTTTATCTATGGAGGAAAATGAATTTAAAATAAAAATCTTTTACCTAGATTAATTAATTTCCCAAAAGTATATCATTATTAAGAATAAATTTCATCCACTTTAATGATGGTTTCTCCTCTTTGTCCATATTTTCCAATCCTGCTAATGTTTTCATTTATATTTTGAAATATAATTATGTGTTATCTTATGTGACCTTTATATTTAACTTATTATATTTTTAAAATTAATATTTATTAAACCTTTTCACAATGTGGGTTTTCAAAAACTTCCAAAGAGCCTAGGCATGATATCTCAAGAACAAACCATCCCACAATAATATTATTAAATGAATAATGAATCACAACCCATTCACTAACACACCATCTACTTTATTTAATACTCCAACAACCCCTAAACTACTCTCTATCAGGCCCAACAACTATTAAATGCCAAATTACACCATCGACCCTTGGAAGTAACATATTTATATACTATAAAAAACTGTTAAACCCCCTTACCTCATACTAATAGCCATTACTTCACACATTCCTTACATTCAACTCTTAAAAACAACATCATCCTCAAAGAGGAACTCCAAAATCTCAGCGTGGCTTCCTAAACATTTAAATAACAACCCCTTTGTGGTGGATTCAATAGTGGTCTAAGCATCAAATCAACAAGACATTCCTTTAGGGGTGAAAGAGTTTTCTATATGAAATTTACTATGTATAGTTCTTTGGAAACTCTTGGATTTATCCCCTCAGCTACTAATATAGCAGCTACTACAACAAAAAAGTGAATATGTAAATCGATAGAAACCAAATCCAAAAACTTTCCAGTTTCCACTTCTTGAATAGGAGAAATGGTATCTCACATCCCTTCTGTTATGCTACTATAACCTTGACCTATATACCAATGGAATTGATACTAGTAAAAGGAACCTCTATAACACCAAAATGATTCACTCTAATTTCACTTTCTGCATAGATTAAAGTACAGTAATTGATAGGAACTCCAATATACTACTCACCAAAATGAATTCTGTATCTAGATATAAACAATAACAATCACTCATTTTTTAGGAATATCCAACAACATCAGTAATTATTCCATAAGAATAGGATCAATATAAAACAAAAATGAGGGAATTCTCATCCCAAACTTTTTTATCTTTGAAGTTAATTTTAAATCACTTGGAACTATAAAATTTGGTTAAACCACTTTTGGTTCATCTAATACACATATAATAACATCAAAAATCTCGAATGTCTTTAGAACACAAGAAATTTATGCTATTTGAGGTAGATTTGGGAAAATTACAAATAAAAAAATGAACTCTATCAACCGTGATCCAGTGGAATTGACTTCAACAAAAGCCTCAATAGTGAATTAAATCATCTTCTTTAATAATTTTATCAAAACTCTATATGGTTTAACATTTTAAACGAAACCTTTGTCCCTTTGTCACACATATTAATCCCAGTATGAAAAAGTATAAAACAAGTCCTTTTAGATCCCTTAAGAGATGAACATCTAGGAAGATTTACCAATCTCGATCCTCAATCTATTTTTAGTAGGCTGCTCATGTTGGATGATTGTTTTATAATTAAAAATATCCCCAAAAACCCCTTCAAAATGTGAATTTACAAGATCCTCTCCTACCATAACAACAACCTTCACCTCCTCAAATTAAACTACATGAGTAACATGATGAAGTTCCTTTCTACGTGGTGGTTCTCATACCCTTATGTCTTTTTTTTCTGGTCCCCACATCCCATTATTTAGATTGTTGTTTCATACTATGAATGAAATTTGGATATATTTTTTCACTTTTACACTTCCTTGGTTTTTCTTAAATAAGCATGGAAGTAATAGTGATTTATTGGTTTCGTATAGAAATACCATTAGAATCCCCTATGTAATCGACAATCCTAGTAAAAAAAAATTTAAATCCTTTCTTTCCTTAGGTATGTTCTGATCCAGAGAGTCACTACCACATTCCTAGAGTCAATACACTTATAAATAACATTGAACACAAAACTAGCTAGTAATCCATACTTACCTAGTAACTTGGGTGCTTAGATTCCCTTGCAAAGTCCTATCACCACTATTTTCACACCCACTGTCCATACAACCGGAGTTTACATATCTTATAGAATAGTTCCTAGAGTCAATCGAATAGGATTACACTATATCAAAACTATTCCAAGATCCCTAAAAAGAATATTAGTATTGATAGGTTTCAATATGAGTTCCAAAACTCAATGTGAGTTGTCTGCTAAACTTCTTTTTCCAGAGTTGCTGACAATTCTCACATATCCCTCCACATTATGTACTCCAAAAAAATGAGTTTCAATGGTCAATTAAGATGAATATAGTCCAAGGACTAGAGTTTCCTCCTTGATCCATACCTACTTATCCATGATATAAATTGAATTTGAAATCATCTCTTCCATCCGAATATGACTAAAATTATTTTGATCCTTTTGCAGAATACTACCGGACCTATCCTTTTCCTTTTCCTATTTAATAAGTTAAAAAAGTTTTGAACTAATATAAATTTTTTCATTTCATGATTTTTGTTCAGTCAGGATGGTATCCTTCTTGGAATAACTTCCCTATTAATTATCTATATAACTCAAATCAATTAATTCTTCGTCATGATTTTCCATCCTAGAACCACCATATTCCTCTGAATCTTTTATGTTGCTCCATTGCATAATAATTTATCCACCTTCCTATTTATTTAATTATTAAAGTTTTATACCAGAATAATCCCCATCCATGATTTTCAAAACATCTGACCAAACTTTCATAGGCTTATGAGGTTTTACCATTATAAGTTGCGTTAGCATGACCAATAAAAAATTCTCCAACGTTGCTTTATCAAGTGTTGGTTTCAATACCATCTCGTCTAGGTCTATTATAATTAGTTCAAGCTACCCCAAACATTCCCATACTTTTATAAGAGGTATTATAGTGACCCCATCCATTTACACATATTATTATATGATTTTAAGTATAATTATCAATAAAAATAAAAACAAAGGATCAAAGAGTCTAGTGTCTTTAGAAGACTAGAAACATAATTAGAAAACATGAAAATAGAATAAAAAATATTTTTATAATTACTCAAAATGTTATCCTAACTACCTTTTAGCTCTTATAATTTCATAGGATAAACTGGGGAATACATGAATAAAAGGGATGATCTAAAAATCCCAGTAAAGGAATAAACATGGAAATAAAGCATAACACATGTGTTAGAAGGTATACCATAACAATATAAAAGGCAAGGATTATTAATGAAAATATGAAAAAATAACATATATAACATGGAATAATATTATCATGGAAACATAAGAAAGTGTAAAAAACAAAAAAAAATGATATAAACATGAGTTAAGGATAACTTCCAAGACTATATCACACAGCGGATAAAGTCCAATAATGGATTAGGTTTACTACCTAATCCCACACATAATGTCTCATGAGACTAAAAAATTTCCCAATGAATTGGATCAATATAGGGGTTCACCCATAATAATATTTTCATGCATATGTGTGCCTCATAAAGAATCAAACATACAGAATAAACATAAGGGTTACTCATGGAAAGAAATGAGTATTATAATCATGTCATAAGGCATAACCAAAGAGTCTATAATAATGGTATCCATGAAAGAAAGGTTTTAAATAATTATTGGACATTAATAAAGGAAATATAATAATATATCTTTAGTAATTAAGTCCAATTTATGTGAAAAAATAAAAAATAGTGGTTAAGTAACTTTAGAAATTCTCCACTTAAGCACGATTCTAAGGAAAAAAAATAGAGTCTTTAAAGTGGATAAATGAATAATTTTTTTCCATACAAATAGAAATGAAATAAAGTATTTTTTCATGATAAATTGAGTGATTTTAGAAAAATATTGGAGGCTTAAAATATTTTATGGAGTGTACTTGAAAATTAATAAGAAAACGAGAAGTTCCCTTTAATCAAGTTTTCTTATCGAGAAGTATTGAGAAGGGAACCTTATAAAACATATAGTTACCCATCAAAGAAAGATGAATTGTGATATATAAATATGTTTGGGGCATATAAATAGAAGATAGAATAAGTATATAATAATAATTAAGGGATAAATTGAGGCAAAGAGAGAGAAAACATAACACGAAGGAAATATGGAGGTTTAGAGAGATCCCTTGCCTTATGTCTAAATGCATTTTTACTTGCACTTAATGTCCTAAATAATAAAATTAGATTAATTATTTACTTAATTAATATACTCTTACATATTTATTTTATTTATCATAATTTTATTAAGTTTATTTATGACCATTTCAATGAGTTATAAAGTTTAATTTATTCATTCCGGGAGTGTTCATTTCATGGTCGATTTTCTTGTGTAAAATTATGGAAGTTATTGTAAAATAAAAATTATTATATAAAAGTGAAATTATATAGTATTAATGAACTTTAATAAGTTTAAATTATCCCATATATCATTTTTTTCTAGTATTATTATGATTCATTTGATAAAACATTAATGATAAGTGTTTAGTTTATTTTGGCGGTATTTTCATCTATCACGAACTAGTATCATTTTATTGAATATTATGTTTATATATTAGTTATAAAACATGAAAAAAGTTATAAAATACATATTAAAATATATTTTTACCATAATAATATTTTTATGACTATTCTTTAATTTAGTAATGGAAATGGAAACTCATTATCCAAGGAGATGGTAAACCGCCATAATTTGGACAACGATTTCATTTCTTTGAATAAGAGGAGATGAGAAAATAGGTGGAAAAAGGTATTAAATTAGAAATATAAAATTAAAGTATATAAATTATAATATTTTTATTATTATTTAATGGATGAAGTATGTGAGGATAAGGTTTAAGTAGAAATGAAATTAAAAGAGATGGTTTGAGAAAGTAACCTCTTGAATATCACCTCCTTAAAGGATTCCTTGAGTAACTTTTAATTGGTCTTTTGGAAAGACAAAAAAACTATATAATGTGGATAGGGAATTGGATAAGATAATTTTTTAGAGTATGGTTGAGATAGAAGGCTCAATGTGGTGAAATTAAGTAAAGGAAGGGGTGCCCTTTTATAATTTAGGTGAGGGGAACTTTAGGAATTTCTCAAAATATTAAAATATAATAAGACTATTATAGAAAAAAAGCTTCAAAATAGCCTCTAGATGTATAGGGTATAAAATTTATGATTATATCTTATCAACTATGTCATTATTTAATATTTTTATTATTTTTAAATAATTTAATAAAATATTATATTCATGAAATATCATTATTTTCAAATTTGATATTATTCATTACTATGAATTTAAAAACATAAAAAACGAGTAAAATTAGAATTTTTTATTATATCCTATAAATGTAACTATAATCTATAGAATTCATGTATCAGCTTAAATATCTCAAAATCTCAAATTATATTTATTTTAATATTTATAATATCAATTATTTTATTTTACATTGATATAAAATTCTTACATCATCATTGTGTATGCATTTTTGGTATTTATTTCTTATATAAAAATTAGAAATAAATTTAAAATATAAATATAAATATTTTATATTTAAAAATAACATTTTTTTAAACTTATCTTCTGGAATACCACATATTAAAAATGCTAGACTTATTAAAAATAATAGTGTGAAAATTTTGACTTTCTTTTAAATAAAATACAATAAGGGACTTAATGTCAAATAATTGGATCCAAAAGTTCCTAAATTTGACCCATGGATTATTTTGGTATAAAATTACTCATACAATAAAATTTATTCAAATTTTTTTGGGTCATTTAATGGTTCTTATAATTTTAATTAATTTTTTATTGATATTTCTTCTGCTTGCACAAGTACCATGTTAGTGTTTCATAAGCACTAAAGGTAATTATTACATATAAAAAAATTGAAAAAAATTAATACCATAAAAATAAATTAATTAGGATAAATATATTCATTTAGATTCATTTATTATGTATATTTACTCATATCCATTCCAAGACAACTTATTAAATTTTTTAATTTGACTTTTCTAGCCTTGTGCAAGCATTACACAAGAATTTGGATAAGATTCATGTTATATAAGTCAAAAAATTAAAAAATATTAGTAAAAATAATAATTTTTGAATTATATTTAATAATAAATTCATGTAAATACTTGTTACCTATAAATATATATCTTTAAGACACAAAATTTGACTTTTTAAATACTGCGCATGCACTGCTTTGGCACTAAAAATGTTTTTTTATATTTATCATGAAATAATTTATAATTTATATGTTCTAGATTATTTTTGTATAAAATATGAATTATATGATCCAAAATTAGTCTTTAAATAAGTTTAGTAATTTTTTATATCATAGTTATGTTTTGATGATATCACAAAAGTTACCGTATTTCATATAAAAGAAATTTTTACTATTCACAAAAAAATAACATTTTTGGAAAAATATAATAGTTTCACCATAGAATAATTTTGGTAACTTAATTTCAAAAATGAATTTAATTTTATGAAATATATTTTCTAAATATTTCAAAAATTAATTATACTTATTTTCCCATATAAAGTAATAAAAACCACTTTTTGATTAAAACTTATATTTGATGAATAAAATGAATTTACTAAAAATTAAGTGTTTATTTTTAAGTATTAATAAATATTTTTAATAATATTTTTATTTCTATTCATACCCACTAATTCATAAGATAGGTCGTAATGGTCATGTTAGCTTATCACAATTTGTTTAAACTCAGTGTTGTGTTTCTTGTACGCTATCAAACATAGTGTTTCCTTTTAAAATCTTGAGATGTTACATTCTTACCCCTTATGAAATTTATCCCATGAAATTTGTTTTTACATGATAAGGTGAAAAAAAGTGATGGTACTTATCCTATTTCCCACCATTAACTAGAAAATAAAAAATAAAATAAAATTATGGAGGGCATGAATACTTATCAAATGATAATATAAAAAGAAAACTATAAACATAGAAGGATAAACTTATAAATGAAAAGTATATCCTAACTTGTGATTCCCTAAGTTTCAATCTAGGTTATTCATGGTGATAAAATTATCCCCAGGGTTCTTACTAAAGTTTTATTTTCCTAATCCCCCAAATTAATTAGACCTTCCTCTAATACCAACTATATCTATATGGAATTATTTCCAGTAGACTATAATTAATACCTATCAAAGAACTCCCTAGTTGGATACACCTCCTCGGCATGACACACCACCATACCTAGTGGAAATCATTTCCTTAGGAAGCCCTTGGGTGGATATCCATGATTCATCAAATTCTCATAAGTGAGAGTTCCCAATAATCATATTACTTCATTTCTCTGATACCGATTATAGTGACCCAAGCCTTTTACACATATAATTACATGATTTTAAGCATAATTATACATAAAAATACAAAAAAGGATTGAAAAGTTTAGTGTATTCAGAAGACTAGGAACATAATTAGGAAACATGAAACTATAATAAAACATATTTTTATAATTCTTCATAATGATATCCTAACTCACTTTGATCTAATACAACTATATATGGTAACCTGGGGAATACATGGAAAAAAGGGATGAGCTAAAAAACCCAGTAAGTGAATAAACATGGAAATAAAGCATAAAAAATGAGTTTGATGGTATAACATGATAATATAAAAGGAATGTATTATGAATAAAAATATTTAAACCTAAAATATAGAACATGGAATCATATGATCATGGAAACAAAGGAAAATGGTAGTAATATATAACATGACATAAACACGAGTCAAAGATAACTTCCAATACTATATCACATAGTAGACAACATCCCATAATATATTAGGTTTACTCCCTAACCCCAAAAATAAAATCTCATGAGATTAAAAAATTACTCAATTTATTATATTACTATCCAGGCACACCCATCATAACATTTTTATTCATATTTTCCACATAAATAATCAAACATAAGGGTTACTCATAGAAAGAAATGGTTATTGTAATCATGTCATATGACATAACCAAAGAGCATATAACAATGGTATCCATGAAATAAGGGATTTAAATAATCATTGGACATTAATAAAGTAAATATAATAATAAATCATGAATAATGAAGTACAACTTAAGTGAAAACATAAAAAAGAGTGGTTAAGTAACTTTAGAAACGTGCCACTTAAGCATGGTTTTAATGAAAATAATAAAGAGTATTTAAAGAGGACAAAGGAATAATTATTTTTATACAACAAAAAATGAAATAAAATAGTTTTTCAGGATAAATTTAGTGATTTTATAAAAAAATTTAGGCTTAAAATAGTCTATGAAATATAC
This sequence comes from Viscum album, assembly GCA_963277665.1. Classification (NCBI taxonomy): domain Eukaryota; kingdom Viridiplantae; phylum Streptophyta; class Magnoliopsida; order Santalales; family Viscaceae; genus Viscum; species Viscum album. The sequence goes on from OY728141.1 coordinate 1,937,939,965, forward strand.
TTGAAAATGAATAAGAAAAAGAGAATTTCCCTTTAATCGGGTTTTCTTATCGAGAGGAATTGAGAATGGAACCTTATAAGACATGTAATTCAGCATAAAATAAAGATAAATTGAGATACATAATTTTTTTGTAAATAAAAACAAAACATATGAGAATTATATAAGAATAATTAATGGATAAATTTAGGCAAAGAAATATAAATCATAGCCTGAAAGAAATATGGAGTTTCATAGGGATCCCTTACCTTATGGAAGAATGTGTTCTGCAATTAATATTAATGTCCTATATAATAAAATTAGATTCATAAATTAATTAATTCAGAGCCTATTATAAATGTATTTTAGTTATTATAATTTCCTTAATTTCATTTATGACCACTTTAATGAGTTAAAAGTTTAATTTTTTTTTCATTTCAGGAGCTTTCGTTTCATGGTTTCATGGTCTATTTGCTTATGTAAAATTATATAAGTTCTTGTAAAATGGGAACAATTCTGAAAAAATAAAATTATATAGTATTAATGAACTTACATAAGTTTAAATTATTCCATATATCATTTTTTTCTGGCATGATGATGATTCATTTGATAAAACGTTAATGATAAATGTTTAATTTATTTTGGTGGTATTTTCATCCATAATGAACTAGTTTCATTTTATTGAATATTATGTTTATATATTAGTTAAATAACATGAAAAAAATATATAATATAATTATTGAAATATTTTTTATCCATAATAATGGATTTATTACCAGCCTTGAAGGTGATAATGAAAAACAAAAACTCATTATCCCCGGAGATGATAAACCCTCATAATTTGGGTAACAGTTTTATTTTTTTTAATAAGAGGAGATAAGAAAAGAGGTGGATAGAATATATTCCACTAACAATATATAATTATAGTATATAAATGAGACTATATTTTTATGATTTAATGGATAAAGGAGGTGAGGATAAGGTATAAGAAGAAATGAAATTAAAAGAGATGGTTTGAGGAAGTTACCTATTGAATATCATCTCCTTAAAGGATCCCTTGAGAAACTTGTAATTGGTATTTTGGTGAGGCCAAAACCTCTAGAATTTTTATAAGAAAATGTATAAGATAGTTTTTCAGAGTATGGTAGAGATATAAGTATAAATATTCTGAAATTAAGTGAAGGAAGTGGTGCCCTTTTATAATTGAGGTGAGGGGAGCTTTAGGAATTTCTCAAAATATTAAAATATAATAAGACTATTTTTGATCCAAAAGCTTAAAAATAACATATAAATGGAAATAGGAAAATATTTTAGACCATATATTATCCCCTATGGCCTTATTTAATACTTTTTCAAAATTTTAAACAATTTAATAAAATATTATATTCATGAAATATCATTATTGTCAAATTTGATATTATTCATTACTATGAATTTAAAAACTTAAAAAAATTATTAAAATTAAAAAAAACTATTTTATTATATCCTAGACATGTCATGGTCATATATATAATTTTTTTATCAGCTTAATTATCTAAAATTATATTTATTTTAATATTATTAATGTCATTTATTTGATTTTCCATTAATTTAATAATTAATGGATCATCGTTGTGTAAGTATTTTCGGTATTTATTTCTTCTATAAAAATTAAAAAAAAATTCCAATAAGAATATAAATATTTTATATTTCAAAATATTATATTTTTTCAAACATATATTCATAAATACCACATATTAAAAATTTTATACTTATTAAAAAAATAGTGTGACAAGTTTGACTTTAATTTAAATAAAATACCATAAGGGACTTAATGTCAACCAAGTGGATTAAAAATGTCATAAATTAGAACCATTTATGATTATTCTATATAATTAATCATATAATAATATTTATTCAAATTTTTGTGTCATTTAATGGTTATTATAATTTTAATTAAAAACATTTTATTTATTTTTCTTCTACATGCACAAACATTGTGTCCGTGTTGCATAAGAATTAAAGTTAATTATTTCATATAAAAAAATTAAAAAATAAATTAACAACATAAAAATAAACAAATTAGGCTCAATATAGTCCTTTATTTCATTCATTATTTATATTTAATCATATAAATTTCTATACAACTTATTTAATTTGTTAATTTGACTTTTTTAGCCTTGCACAAGCGTTTGGATAATATTCATGTTATATAAATCAAAAATCAAAACTTATAAGTAAAAATCATAATTTATGAATTATATTTAATAATAAGGTTTTAAAAATACTTTTTATCTCTAAATTAATATCTATAAGATACCAAATTTTATGTTTTCAATGTTGCGTAGCTATTGCATCGACATTGAAAATGTTTTTATATTTATCATGAAATAATTTATAATTTGTATGTTATAGATTATTTTTGTTCAATATATACATTATATTATCATATATGAGTCTTAAAATAAGTTTAATAAATTTTTATATCATATTTATGTTTTGACGATATCACAAAAGATACCGTATTTCATAAAAAACACATTTTTTACTATTCACTGGAAATTTAACTTTTTCAAAAATTTCTAAAAAATTCACCATAGAATAATTTTTGTAATGTGATTTCAAAAATGAAGTTCATTTTATAAAATAAATTTTATAAAAGTTTCAAAAATTAATTATTCTTTTTTTCCCATAGAAAATAATAAAAACCAATTTTTGAATAAAACTTATATTTGATGAATAAAATGACTTTACTAAAAATTAAATGTTTATTTTATAAGAATTAATAAATATATTTAATAATATTTTTATTCATATTCATACCTACCAATTCAGTAGATAGTTCATAACGGTCGTGTTAGTTTATCGTGGTTTGTTTAAACTCAGTGTTGCATATCTTGTACACTATCAAGCATAATGTTTCCTTTTAAAATATCAGGATGTTATAGTGATGGATTCAACCACTTCCATGAAGAACTAGAATTTTCATACTTCAATGTAAATAATTAGGGTAGCATAATGTACTCCATACTTATTTTCTCCCAAGGAAGCTTCATGCACTCTACTATTTGACATTTAAAGAAGAATTCTCTTATTTTTGTGATCCATTACCAAGGATCCTTCCCTAAGAAAATTGGAATATCAACACTAGTAACCATTATGTATGGTCAGAATCCAATGTAAATCTCCACTACATTTCTATGAGGAAATATTCCCCAACGATGTTCACTTTTTCAACAGTATTAACATTCCACAAATAATAGTGCAAAAAAAACTAGATAGAGGAGAGAAAATATTTATAAAGTTGGTGTTTTTTTCTATGGGAGTGATACCTATTATAGAAACTCTAATGAATTATAAATAGAGTTCATCTTTCTTCGATCATCCCCATAGCACCGAATGCTTCATAAAAAACATATGCTTCCCCAAATATCACATTTCTTAGTAGAGTTGCACCTCCAAAAACCAAGAACCTATTTCTTGAGTTAATTGGTCAAGAAGGTTTGAATGAAATCACCAAATTTTCCGGCCTCATGCCTCGCAATGGATGTACAATAGAAAATTTAGGCATAAAAGAGATCAATGGAGTGAATTTTCCTTTCCATCACAAAAAATATTATAGTTCGTAGAATAGAGAGGAAGAAGAAAATGAATAAGAAGGAGGAGGAGGAGTGGAAGAAGATGAAAAGGGGATAAGAAACAAATATCTTATAAGAATACCACTTTCCAAAAGATCCTAGGTGTAACCTACCAAGGACAAACCCTCCCACAACTAGCTGAAATCAATAATAAATCATACGCCCTTCCCAAAACACTCTATCCATTATTTAATACTAAAAAACCCCCAAACTGCTCTCTAATATCCCCCAAAACTATTAAATATAAAATTACACCACTTCCCCTTTGTAGTTATATATTACTTTACTACACACAGTAGCTAAACCCCATACCCTCATAAGAAAAAATCCCACTGCACATATAACTAACAATAAGGATGAATAATTACCTTTAATTTGATATGTATAACTCCTTTGAATCAACCATGGTGAAAGAGGGAATAATAAGGGAATAATAGGATCCATGAAGGAGGATCTTAGGTGGTTGGTGAGGGGAATATTTGAAGGAATCCCTAAATCAGGTATAAAATAATTCATAGGATAAGACCAAAGTGACTCTCATTTTAAAAATAATTTAGATTGGTGTCTGGTACCCTATACATGACCACTAGATGCCCGATGGTCTACATGGGCCACCCCCTATGCCTTACCTTATCATGTACTTACTACCATATATAGTAAAAGATAATACATGACACATACTTATGAACTTACCTAAACACTATAACTTTTAATGAAACCTCAAAATATATATAAAAAAACCAAAATATTCATCCACCAACTCCCAAATTCATGATATAATCCCACAATAAAAAATAACCCCTAATTCAAATCAAAAAATTCAAACAAGTACACATTTTAAATATTAAAATCTCTAATTTTAATCTCTAATAATACCTTAATTAATATAATTAGGACACGAGTCTAACCCAACTAACCACAAGAAGTATAACCCCAAGAAGTCCATATTTTCCCTACCATATGACTCATCATCCACAAGAAGTCTAACATGACTCTTTACCATAATTTTCTATCTCTCTTAATCACCAATTAACCATCGATACACTCTAGATCCTATTCTAAGTCACCCACTATGATTTTTATGTATAACTCTTAAAATAAAAAAACAATTTATAGCATGACGCTATGATGTCAGAATATGTGTTATCACCATTAAGGTTACCAAAATACAACCAAACAACCTAAATCTGATCTAACTTGTTCTTAAGTATAGGAACCACCAAAGGTCTCCCGTATATTCTCTACAACTATATTTACAGTTTATAGAAAGCCTTTCATTATTATTTTTAAATAAGTTAAATCTCATTTCATTAATAATAATTTATATATATTTCCTAAAAAATTCTCACTTCAGAAAACAAACTCATTCATAAATCTAGTTTGTAAAAAAACTTCTTAGTTTAATTAATTAAATTCAACCATTTCTGATTTGATAAACATGTTTCAAAATCCCCTTCTGTTAAAACATAACGTTGAAAAACCACTTAATTTACTTTTGAAAACACTAAAAGGTTTTCATAACTGATCAAGGGTTATAATTATAAATCATCTCTATTAGTACATCACTAATAAGAAAACAAATCAACAATCATAACAAAAACATATATTTGAGTGAATCAAATTAATTAAATAAAACCTAATAAGGTATTCAGAAAAACACTAATTACTTTATTAGTTTTTTTAATTATTTCAAGCCTTTAAAATATTGAAATCATGATATTTAATAAAATACACATGTCCTAATATTCCACTTGACTGATTATGCATGAACTAATAAATAATTTGGCTCTTTAATTATCCCTATGACACATCTCAAGTCTCACTATGTCATACTCGAGGCATTAAAAAAAACTAACTCATTCAAAAGTAACCTACTCAATACGTGTACATACCATGGTAACTTGAAAATATACCACAAAGAGGTCAATTATCCCTTTTTAGGGGTTACTTCTCAAGTACCAATAATCTTATCGCTTATCTATAAAATCCCAAAAAAACTTAAAACACCACTTCGATACCACTTGTAACAACCATAATCAGATACTTGAAACATAAATCCATTGATTCCATGAGTTTTACCTAACCTCAGGGTCTATATACTAGCACCGAGAGTCTTAGTTCATTATTAGGCATTGATCTATTCACTAAAATATTAGAATGGGTCATTGATGAATTGTATCAAAAATCCAACGTGATCTGATTGTATACAGGACGTTTAGAAATATTAACCTATTCAATGGGGGTACTTGTATACTGGAGATAATTAATATAAATTTATAATAATAAATAAATAAACATTTATATGCATTAAACCAAACCAAAACATCCAAAAATAACACAACCCATACATACTCATTACAAATACAACAAGTGGGTAAAAAAATAAATAGGTCCTATGGCATTAAAATTAATAAATATTCTTATGTGCCAAAACATTCATCCCACCAAAATCAAAATCCCTTGATCCAACACCCTATGGTGTTTGAACTATATTATAAGACATTAAAATGGTATGAAATATTCAAACAGTTAACTCAAAAACTTCTCGCACTTAAAAAGACAATAATGATGTTGCATATCCATCGAAGTGCACATATAGGGCGTGAGTGCAGAGAATCAGTAGGGTTTCATCAATGGTGACTCAACTCACACATGTAAAGAAGTTGGTGTATGACAAAAATGTTTCTATAGATGTATATATACAATAATAAATCTATTTTTCATATCCAACAATCAAATCATGATATAAACTGGTAAATAAGAATTTAATAGAATAAAAAATACCATAACAGATAAATTTATATATCAAGAGGATCCAAAAATATATATATCTACTTTGATCCTAGATTGGAATAAAAATAGAGGTGATAACCATTTCAAGGCACGACTATCCCATATCATGGGAAATGAATCAATGTATACTAATTTAAGTAAATCTTGTAGCTTATCCCTTAGAAAAAGGGGAAATTTTTATAATAAGTCAGGACAATATTACAACCCATCCTGTTTCTAACAACCTATCTATCACCAGTCGACATACCTGATTAAATAATTCATAACAGTAATATAACAGTTTATTTATGCTCATAATGATATACTTTAATGTATCATGAATACAAATCATAATCAATCAACCGATCTATAAATTTTTCATGATGTGAAAATTAGATTGGTATACTAGTAGAAATTACCCAAAACTCAAAATGTGACATAATATAATTATGATATACTATTGTGGAAGACAAAAAAACATAATATTGTCAAATAAAAAAAATAAACTACTTTAATACAAACAAAGAATTAGATTTTATAGGTATTAACCATGGAATTCTTTATTAAGTCATACTCATAACACAACATGCATTAAGAATTACATGAAAAACCAATAATTCATTCTTGGAGAAATATGTATATTTTATAAAATAAATTAATTTTATATTTATTATACTATTTTAAAAAATATTTATTATGGAAAAGAGTTAATTTTAGATTATAAGATTTAATTTCAAAGACACTGTAAAAATATGACCAGAGAAAGGATGCACCCACTATTCCTCAACTCAGAACACACACACACCCATAATATTTAGAAATAACAATGTAAATACCCACTCTCAACTTTACCTAATTCACTTTCTTGATTTCAAATTAATAAAGGCACACATATTCAATAGTATATTTAAAAGAATAAAATATCCCACATTTAGAATGAAATTGAATAAATAAAATGTCTAACAATTAAAGTCTCAATGTTAAGATATGTAATAAAATAAATAAGGTTGATGTACAACGTTAGAATCAATGATAAACATTTGTAAGACCCCAATAAACTCACTACTAACTCATTACCTAATGTCACCTAGTAGGATAAAAATTTAACCCTAATCATTTTTCTCCAAGAAAAACCAATAATATAATTATTTATAATACCCAGAGGTAAAAAGAAAACTTATTAACTAAAGTAAAATAAAAGAAAAGAGGGAAAAAAAATAACCAGACTAATATACTTAAAAAATAATTAAGAATAAATCAATAAAGATGAGAATGATTTCTCCCAATCCATGAAAAAACAACATGTATCTAATAAGAAAAAGTGATAATATCCTAGATTGAACACATATACAAGGTTGATAATCCTCATACCTTTTACCATAAAATAAATAAAGTTTAACAACCAATTCTTTATAAGCCCTTATTAAATTTAAATTTAAACCCTTAAACATATAGAAAATAAATCATCCCTTTTAATCTATTAATATGACCATCATCTTTCCATTTATGTAGTCACATAATAAATTTTTTAGTACTACACATTGATGTATGATTCATTTTGGTTTCTTATGAAAAGTAATGAATTAATTAATTTATAGTAACAAAAATACCAAGGAATGTATTTAACAAGAAACCTTTAATATTTAACAAGAAAATTTTCTAATAAAATTTTAAGGAATTTTGTTGAAAATAAATCTTAACCCATGTGAGATTTTTCATGATAACATGAACTAAAAATAATTCATTAGATTACTTTTCATATCTAAGTAAATATGTAAGTATTTATTTATAATTTCAAATATAATCATAAAATTAGAGTGTTTTCATGAAATTAATAATTCCACATTAACAATTCTATATCAATGAAAACAAAAAATTAAATAAAGACACTTACACATTATTATCACATCTTAATATAATAAAAACAAATCAACAAATTTGATACTTTATATAAATATTTTGGAATAAAGATGGGTAATATGATTCACTGATAGTCATAATTTACAAAATTACGAAATAATAGGTAAGGAAGGAAAATATTTAACCTATATCATTCACAATTTATAATACCATCCAATGAAAAACCATTTTTTATAAAATTTTAAAAAAATTAGAAAAAATCCCCATTAATACTTTAAAAAATAACCATTAAAGGATTTATTATAAGATGGAGATCAAGTATAGTCACATATTTTTCATAACCTAATAAATGATATGGATGGTTGGGACTTCCTATCATAACCTTTAGTGAACTTTATAAATTAAAATGATCACTAAAACAATACTTAAAATCATCAAACAAAATTTACATAAAAAAATAATTCTAATTACATAACAACCACAAATAATTAACTAAAACCTAATAAGAACATATGTGATCAAATTATAGAAAATATATAAAATTATAATAACTAAAATCACCAATAAATTCTAACCCAAAAAAACTTTAATTACTTCCCAAAATTATGAAATTTATGAAATAAATGAAACCTTATCTATCTTATATCAAAAAAAAACATTCGACAGGGAAAAAATAACCTTCTATGATCAACTCTAGTCATGAAAAGTGAAAGCCCCTTAATCTCAAATAAATTTCACTATTACTTAGAGAAATTCAATTTAAATACCCTATATAGAAGATAAGAAATTTGGTTAGAATAATAAGAGGTAATAAAAGGATAATGATGAATAATTACATTTTATTTAGCATGAATAACACTCTTTAATAATCTATGGTGAAAGAGGGGAGGAGAAGGTAAAAATAGGAGCCATGGAGGAGGATCTCAAACTAATGGGGAGGAGAATACTTAAAGGAAACCCCAACAGGGTAATAAAATAATTCAAAGGAAAAGATCAAAGTTCACTTACTTTTGAAAAAAATTAGGTAGGGTTATTGCATACCTGGTACAAGAGACCTTGGTACCTGTTGATCTACCTGAGCCACCCCTCTTTTGTCTCACCTCATCGAGTACTCAAGGCCATCTATAGCAAAAATAAGTAAATGAAACCCCATCCTCACCTTACATGAACCCCCAAACTTCAAATTAAACCATGAAACATGTATAAAAACACAAAAAAATTTGATCCACTAACTCCCAATTAATAAATGAATTGTAAAAAAAAACAACCTCTGCTTTCGATCCAAAAATCAAACAATCTTGTGTTTTCACTGTTCAAAACTCCAAATTACATATTTAATAATTTCTTAATATATAAAATTAGGTCACAAGTTACTATAGATATATTAACATATTAATGTTTAACTACAGCATTGGTGTATTTAATTGATATATTAACATTAAATATTTTTAATTAATTAAATAATATAAACTAATAAATTTAAAATTTGAATTTAACATTATTCCACTTAGATTATGTTGTATACATAAGTTGTATGTTGATTTTTTTATCAATTATGTGATAATAGTGTGGTATATATGTTGGGAGATATTATTTCAATTATAATCTATGCACTAGACAAAGAAGAAACTGAAGTTAATTGTTTGAGGTGAAAGAATTTGGTTATAATAAGATTAAGAAGTTACCCGAGGTATGATAAATTCGAGTAGTTGAGTAAAGAAGGAGTGTATTTAATGTGTCATGTATAAGTCTTGTTTGAAGTGTGGAGAGTTTTAAAATAATGTTTGAAGTTTTTTTAGAGTTAAAGTCATTATGTAAGAATGATTCTAATGCTTCATAAGTGTTTTAGTAAAAAAATCAACCATGTAGGATTGGAATGAAGTTTCAATTAATGATGTAACATTGAATTAAAGAATATACTAGTAATGTAAGTTTGAAATTAAATATAAATTAGTTATATATGATATATCTTAAGATAAAATTGATGATGTATAATTTAAATGAATATTCAACATGTCATGTAAGATTAGGGTGAATTTTCAACTTTTCAAGTAATATTGAAGTGAAAGATAAATTAATTGTGTAAGGATGTATTTAAAGTTTAAAAACTCTTGTAAATTAGATTAAAAAATACTTAAGATTTAGCTAAATGAAATTGTGGGATTTGTTTCAATTATTTCCTAACTAATTAGCGGGAAATATATTCAAATATATTTGAAGACTGATTTTTATAAGAAATTAAAAGAAAAAAATCATGTATATTTAAAGAGATATTAATTATAAATTTTTATAGAATTATATGGAAGTATTTATTTCAATAAATATATATTTTTAAAGTAAGATATTTTTGTAAAAATTCAAACTAGAGGATCTGAATTGATTTTATGTATATGTTGCTTCTATATTTTTACAATATTCAAATGGGAAATATAAACAAGTTTTTGTGAAAAATAAATAAGTCTAAAATACTTATATATATATATATATAAGAAAAATAGAAAAATATACTGTGTAAAGAGAGAGAGAAGAAGTGCGTGCCATATAAAAATGTGGAGGAGGAGGAAATTGTTTCTATACAATGAATACCAATTCTTTTAACCAATATATGTTCTAATATTGTTTCTGATTAAAGGAAGAAAAATATATTGTGAAGACTCATGAATATTATTATATTTAATCTCATTATTTTTGGTTAATAAAATTTGGATTATCTTTAAGTGGCGATTCATTGATAACAAAAACAATAACTGTGTTACTAAAGTTATATGAATATGATTTTTTAATACTAGATCAATAAAATAGAGATCATTAATGAACTACATATGGAGTTCAAGTGAAGAATAATTTAGTTTATAAATATAGATATGGATATGCCCCTTATGTATGTAAACTATTAAAAAACCATCTCAAAGTAGTGAGTGGAGAGAGTGAAAGAGGGAGTGTCCCTTAAATGAGTGGAATGAAATCCCTAAATCTATTGTATAGATTGTGAGTGTAGGATTGGAGTGACCTTTCATAAATCTAGTATCCTTATTGTGGTTAGTAGATATTAGTACACTAATATACCACTAGTTGTGTTCTTATTAGATGTATCACATTTGGGTGAACAAAGTAAAACTGTTATGTCCTTCTGCTTGCTTCTTTTGTGTTCTTTTATTAGGATGTGATTAATATTTGTTAACAGATTAAATTATCGTTCTTACTAACATGAGAACAATATTTAGATGAATTAGTTTCTTAAAATAATTTTTTTTATTGAAGGATTCTCTAATTCACCCTATCAGGGTATTTATGGGACCGTGACACCAAAAAGTGGATCAGATCATAAAGGTTATGTCATGGAATTTAATGTGTCATATCTACTTTAAGAATTTTGTTACATATGGATATTAATGTGAAACCTCCCATTTTTACGGTACTAACTATGAAGTATGAAAATTGAATATATAAATTTTTTTATGGGCTTGTGTAGATGGAATTTTTAATTGTATTTTTCATGATACTAATCTAAGAAATCCCAAACAAAGAGTTTATGATTGAGTAACATAGAGGATTTGAATTCTACATTGTTATAAGAGATATTGCAGAATAATTTTCATTGTAATATAAATTTTTTGATATGAAATTCTTTAAATAATATTTATTAAAAAACCCATGTCATTGGAAGATGATGGGATTACTATAACAATTGGGGAAATAAATATGAAGAAAAAAAAACCTCATGAAAAAGTCAAGAAAAAGAAGAAAAAAAAGAAGAAGTTGATAAAGAACTTGGGCACTCCATTTGAGATAAATTAAATTAATTGTTTTAAGAAATCATAATCCAATATTTCTATGAAAGTGTCTTAAAAATAATATAATTTAGATATTTCTCAATGATAGAGAAACATTACGATATTGATAAAGAAGTGATAACAAAATAAAGTTATCAATTTATAGGATGCTTGTGTGGGAATCAAGTGGATATTAAATACTTGAAGAAAGAGGTAAAGAATATGGTGATAGAATAGAAAAAATATTGTGAATTAATAACACAACTAAAATTTTAAAATAATAGGTTAAAACCAAAAGAGGCAAGCTTGAGAGGTTTTATTATAAGAATGAAAATCAAAATGAAAGAGCTAAGTGATATAATTAGAGAACCATGAAATAAACTGGAAGAGAAATTTTTTAAACCACAATCCTTTTGTAAGGTATTAAATCAATTAAATTTTCACTGAAAAAATGTATTTTAGTTGTCTATGAAGGTTTTGGGAGTTGGGACTGGCCCATGAAAGGTTTTTAGGAGATCAGGCCGACTTTTAGTTTAAAAACTGCAGGCTATAACCTTTCACAGCGTGACCTATTGCATAATGCTATGAATTTTTGGGATTTGGGGGATGATCCTCCTATATCGACTGATTCAGGGCCTAAACTATAATTCAGGCCATGAATTCTTTTCTAAGTAGATTTTTTAGGTTTTAAATTAATTATTTATTTGAGGATGGGGTTTAGAATAAGAGGAGGGGTTCCTAATCGGTAGTACACATGACTGAATTCCCCTAACATTTGGTTTTTTCTCTTCCAATTTATTTATTCTTTATCAATGGTTTCACCCTTAATTAATTTCAATTGGAATATTTAAGTAAGGATAATTTTTTGGCTTCTCATTTTCTTGATTTCTTCCACTATTAAGTGATCTCACATCATTTATGAACATTTTTTTCTATTTAGAGGGTTTTCCTTTTATCTTTCAATTTAAAATGGTTTAAATAGAATAAATGGTTGATATTGGATGGTTGGACACCTACAGTCATAAGTTAGGTGTTTTATAATCTATCCTATAATCCTTGGTCCGTTTATAAGTGTGTGCGATGTGTGGTCAAACCAACGTTACTGCATGATTAACCTAAAATTAGTAATAAATATTGTGGGTCTTTAATTTATGAGATTGAAACTATCAATGTGCCAAAATTAGTCTATTTTTGAGTAGAATAGAACCCTTAACACTACTTTTTGTGTTCATTTTGTGAGATATAAACTGGGTAATTAAAAAGGAAACACTAGGAGAACCATGGTCTTAAAATGTGACTTTGTGTGTGTGACTGGAGATTCCTAGGATGATTATTAAGATCAAATAGAAATTAATATGTTGCGATACACAATTTAATTTGATTAAAATGGTTAATTAAATTAATTTCACATGTAATTGAATTATAAATAATGGTTTGGGGTTTTTGGAGCATGCTTTAAGATCCAAGGTATGTGTTAGTTATGATAGATTGGTTGTAAATGAATTTAAATAATAATTAATTGGTTTGATTATATACTTGGATATGATAACATGGTTTTGAGAACCATGGGGAAATACCCCATGAGTTCAAATTATGAAATACAGTTTGGGAATCCCTAGGGAAATAACCCATATGTGTGGATTATGAAACACAATTTGGAATGTCATGGGAAAATACCCCCATCGGTTTGGATTGTAAAACAAAGTTTGGGATATTTTGGGGAAATTAATTATGGTTTAAAATTATGAAACATGGTCTAGAGTCTTGGAATCATAATGACCCATAGTTTAGAGTACCTTGGGGAATCCCCCCTTGGACTTAGTATGACAAATGGTTTAAAGTGCCTTGGGGAATTCCCCAATTGGAATCATTATAATTCACATTTTGGAGTGACTCGTAGAATCCCCACTTGGAATCTATCTAACACATGATTTGGAGTGAATTAGGGAAGTCCCCCTTGGACTCATTATGACTCATGGTTTGGATTGCCTTGGGGTATCCCCCTTGGGATCATGATGACACACTGTTTCAAGTTCCTTGGGGTAATCCCCCATGGAATCATTATGAATCATGGTTTGGAATGCATTGGATATAATCCTTGGTTTAATTATGGTTCTTTGGAATACTATGGAAAAATATATTCATATTAAGCTAAAGTATGTATGGTTGATCTCAGGTGTCATTGTAGAACCCATGGATTGATGATGGTTTATATATTTATATTGTAACTTCATTTATTATGCACATCATTATGAAATTTATACTTAGATTGGATATACTTATAGACACAATTGGTGGTGACCTACAAATTCATAATCACACCCTACTCAGGCCACTTGTTGGTACTCGATTATACTTCATGGATGTAATATAGGATAAGGGAAATAACCATATGATTGGTTCATGGTTTATACTACTAGGATGTAGTAGGGGATTTGGAACCAGTCTTGGAATAAGGGATCATTTTGGATGAGTTTTTAAATTTTTTATTTTATTATTCTTGTTATTATATTTTTTATATGGTCTACTGATGTATGAATACTTGAAATTGTATATAGCACATTTTGAAATGGCATGCATTTATGTTCATTTATTAACACTTCGCAATGTATAATTTAATAATATATCTTGATTTATATGATTGATTTAATTTTTGATATTGTTTTTAATATCATATGTGGTATAGTATCCCTACTATATCACCATCAAACCACACTACTAGTCAGAAGCCTTTGGAATATGTGGAGGCAAGCCCAAGGTCCCCATAACAACTCCTCTAGTTTGGGCATCACTTTGTGGTCACGACTATGACAGCCCATGTCTTTTAAACACTTTATTTCATGATTTATTACATAAATATATGTATAATACAATCACATAATATCATGAGGCCTAATTTATTTATTAAATTATTTATATATAATAATAACTTAACACAAGGATATAACAACATTATTTAAAACTCCTTAACATGGACTTAAAATTCCATTGCTCTTCTAAAATTTCATATGATAACCTAGGGATGTACATAAGAAAAAGGTGAGATATAAATAAAATTAAAGTAATAATCAAATTATAACATGAGGTAAAAAAATATATGTGATTTAAGAGGCATAACATGACGATGTAGAAAGGTGAGAATCATAATCATAATCATAATCATTGAAGCATGTTATAAGATGGTGTCATTAAGGCAATATAAGAAGGTGTAAATAACTTAAAACATAACATAATAAACATAATAAACATAATTCAAGGATAAAAATAATAAATCAGAAGATAGTGTGCCTAGGATAACCTCTCATGAATCATAAATGGTATATCATGAGATAAAAACATTACCAAATTCATTGGAGGGCTATATAATTCCAGGCACACCCATCACATTTATATCATGTACATTCACAAGTGTGCCACATAGATCATACAAAATAAGGTTTTATTTCATTAATTTTAAACCCTAAATTAATGAATGTGGGTTACATAAATGGAATTAACCAATAAATTAAGGATAGGTATATCTAGGTGAATACCCTTAGGTGGAAATGGAGATGAGTATTCACAACAAAAATATTTGGCATAGAAAATCGTAGGATTATTTCGGAAGCTTAATGAGGGTACATAAAGGTTCATGGAAGGGTTTAATGAGAGTTAAAGAGGTTTAAAATCAATTTTAAATAATAATAATATAAATAGGGATTTTAAAATTCTAACATGAACAATTGGATATCATAAACAATAATATAATGAAGGTGCTTGGATAAATAGGGAGAGGAGAAGATCCCTTACCTTGAGAGAGTGGTTCTAAAATATTGGGAGGCTATTCTTAAGATATTGATAACACATTAGGTGGGGTATAGAGATAAAAATTAAGATTAAATTCATGATCAAATGGTTTTGAGTGAAGAGGAATGATATTTTTTTGGGGTTTTATAGCAAAAGATAGGGGAATTCTTTAGTAATTTCTAAACTTTGGTTTTTAACTATATATGATAAAATAATAACAAGAAAAAAAATTACAATGGTTTTTCCCATGGTTTCTTACAAATAAGAGTTTTTATTAAATATTTTATAATTCAAATAATTTAAATCCTTAAAATAATACCCTTGGTGATGTGGAAGTGAGTCATGTTTATAAGGAATTGATTTAAAAAAACTTAAAATATAAAATAGGTTTTGGAGGATTCATTAAGGGTTTATAAAATAAATAAATTAAATTAAAAAAATCATTATTTTAAATGGAAAAAATAATCATTTTCATTTATACTATTTATATTATTTATTACATCACTTTTTTCCTTTTACAATGTCATAATATATACTGTATAATTATACTATATTTAATTTTTACCCAAAAAATCATCTATCTTAGAAAATTATAAAAAATTAACTATTGGATAATTTCAATGTAATGATTTCAAAAAAAATTTATCAGAATAATTCTATAAATATGAGAATTTCAAATTTAAATAAAAAAGTCTTCATTTATTAAAAAATAATGGTTTTTATGATAATAACAGTTTGATGAACCTTATAAAGATTATATTGGCCTTCATTAAATTTCGATATCATTTATATTCAAAAAAATATTATTTAATAAGAATATTTTATTAAAATAATATTTATCCCAAAGTTTTTAGATTTTATCAAAAATATTGTTTTGATTAAAATTGTATATTTTCAAAAAAATACAATTTTGGTTTCTTAACATCAAAATATAATTTTCATCAACTTATATAAAATTATAATTTATAAAATGGATAAATATAATAATTATTTAATTAAAAATAACATATAAAAAATTATACTATTAAGGTCTAGATACATAACCCCTTATTACACCAATATATTCCTTAAGGGTAAGGTGTGTATTGGCGATACTTTATTAGGGTGGTTCAGAAAACATGGTTTGGGCCATGATATCGATAAGACTAAACATCTCTCATAAATGGTTTCCCACTTTCTTTAGTTGTTTAATCTTGAAATGGGATTAGTCTAGGGAAAATCCCAATGATGACATCTCTCTCAGAATATCTGATATTGGGCTTTATAGGGTATGATCATACTGGTTCAGGCCATCTCTTATTTCTCCTATTTCAATTGGATTTATCATAACCCTTAATATATACTAATCATTATGGTAACTATAAAATGAATATATTATCAATGGTTTTTATGCTTAACAGTCTTTTAAATCTGATAGGATATAACTTATAATGGTCCAAAATAATCAAATTAGTGCATGGGTTTCCCATAACTTCATTACTTAATAAGTAATTTACTCATTTAAAAGGGATTTTTATTTATAAATGTTTAGTTCATTAAATTATTACCCCATTTATAAATCTCAACCTTGAAATTTCATTTCATATTCTAAAATAGATGAGGGTTATTCTATTTTATCACCTCTTATGGTTCCCAAGTTGCTTCCTTAAACCTTTGGTTATTCCATAACACTATAACTAGGTGAGTTGTATTGTTTCATATAACTTTGTCTATATGATCTAAGATCTTAACTGGCTACACCTCATATGAAATATCATTCTACAAGGGTACCATCTATAGATTTTGTACACGTGAGTGGTCTTATATGTTCTTTCTCGAGAGGGATACATGGAACATATCATGTACTTGATATAGGTTAGATGGGACTGCTAGTCAATAGGTCATAGATCTGATGCGATCAAGGATCTAAAAGGGGTTGATATATCTTGTATTAAGTTTTAAATTATTCCCAAACCTCATTACATTCTCACATATTGATATAAAAAGGAACACTTTATCTCTGATATCAAACTCTAGGTCTCATCAATGATTGTACACATAGATTTTTTATTGAATTTGTATATATTTCATAAGACATTGAATGGTTTGAACCTTTTATATCATTTATTGGAAAACATTAGGTCATATAAGTTTCTTCTCTCCAAATTCATCCTAGTATGTTGGAGTCTAACACTTCGTTCCATATAGATCCTCATAAGGTGCCATTTGAATACTAGAATGGAAGATTTTGTATATACGAACTATACTAGGGGAAGGTTCTGATCCTGACATCCTTGGAAACCCATTTAAAAATATCACAACATATCCTCTAGAGTTTGTATGGTTCTCTCAAACAAAACATATTTCTAAGGGTTATAAGTAGTACTAAATCTCAACTCTATATCCATTTCTTGCTAGAGGCTTCTATAAAACCTCAAAGTAAACCTAGAATCTTGATCAGATACAATAGAGAGTGGAAATACATGCAGTCTTACCACTTACCTTATGTATATCTCAGTGAGTTGGCCAAGAGAGAAATATTCCTTGATAACAATGAAATGTGATGACTTTATAAGGTGATCGACTACTAACCATATAGATTCATTACCTTTATATGTACCAGGGATTCTTATGATGAAATCTATGCTTATGTTTTCCCATTTCCATATTGGTATGGGAAATGGTTTCATCATACCCTTAAAATTTTATTGTTCAGTATTTACTTATTGGTATACCAAGCATCAAGATACAAATTCTACAATCTCCATCTTCAAGTTATCCACAATAAGTTTTTCTTCAAATATTTATACATTTTAGTGCTTCCTAGATGAATAGAGAAAGATCAAATATGTGCATCATCTAGAATTTCCTTATTAAGTTTTTGTTTTTATGGGATACATATCTAGGTTTCAAACCTTATAATCTATATTTAGAAAATTTGAACTCCAAAATATTCACTAACTTTTTTTGTAGCACTTCATCATCTTTTTGGGCTTCCTTGATCATGTCAAGAATGTATGGTTGAGAATATATTTGAGAAATGTAGGATTAAGATCCTCCATATATATCCTTTGAATGTCTAAGAAGATTTAATCCCTTACAATCCTAAAAAAGGATAAGGTTTCAAGATCCTTTATACTCAGAGCATCTTCCGCTTTGTTCACCTTCCCAGGATGGTAATAGATTGAACTATCAAAATCCTTGATCAGTTATAACCACCTTCATTGGAACATATTGATTTTTTTTGTGAATATATACTTGATTATTTTATGATCTGTATATATATAACACTTATACCAGTATAGATAATGTCACCAAATATTTAATGTGAAGATCACAACAGAAAATTTGAAATCATGGGTTGTGTGGTTATTCTCATGGATCTTTAATCAGTGGGAGTAATATTTATCACTTTTTCATATTTCATGATTATATAACCCAATCCCATTTTGGATGCATCGTTGTAGATCACAAATCCTTACCCACTGGTGGGTAATGTGAGAATATGTACAGTGATTAACCTCTTATTTAATTCTTTAAATCTATCATCTCATTCATTAGTTCTGAAAAATTTAACTCCCTTATAGGTTAAATTGGTTAGTGGGATTAAAAATCATGAGAAGTTGCTCATTAATTAATGATAGTACCTAATTAATCCAAGGAAACTACGGGTTTATATCACAAATTTTGGTCTAGTTCATCCCTCAATTCTACTATTTTTTAAGGATCCAAAAATATTCCTTGGTTAGTGATAACATGCCCTAATAATTTTAATTATTCTATATAGAACTCAAATTTACTATACTTTACATATAAATTTTCATTTCACGAGGTCTTCAGTACAAAAACCAAATAATCCTTATTATCATCCTTGCCTTTTTAGAAAATAATAATATCATATATAAGTACTACCACAAATTTCTGAAGATAATCCATAAAGACCTTATTCATTAAGTCTATGAATTTTGATGGAGCATTAGCGAGTCCAAATGGAATCACCATGAACTAATAGTTACCATCACTTGTATCTTAATCATTCTTAGGGAGATCCTCCTTATTAAAACTTACTTGATAAGATTGTAATCGAAGATCTACGTTGGTGAAGTACAAGCCTCCATAAAACTAATTGAAGAAGTCATCAATCCATGGAAGATGATACTTGTTCTTTATCATGATCTTGTTTAGATCATGATAATAAATACCCAGGTGCATTGACCCATCATTCTTCTTGATTAAAAGGATAAGTGAACCCTATGGTGAAGCACTTGTGTGTATAAAACCTTTATCCATATTCTTTTATAGCTTATTATTTAGCTCTTCAAGTTCAATAGTGACCATTCTATATGGATTCTTGAATATTGGAAAAGATCTGGGTATAAGTTCAATCAATAACTCAACCTCTTGTCTAGGAGGAAGACTAGTAAATTCATCGGGAAACACGTCATCATATTCTCTCACAATGGGAATGTCATCAAGGATGGTCTTTTCCTTATTCTCAATCATTTGAGCTAGATTCACTTACTCCTAAGGCAGTAATATCCATGCTTGAGATGATGATACCAAAAGAGATTCATCCTTATCCCTGAACTTGTATAAGATCATAGGGTGGTTTTTAAATATGTAGGGTGATTCCCTTATCTCAACAATTTATATTGGCTCTATAGATTTAAAGACAATCCATGCCCTGAATATCATCAAATTCTGCTAAAGGGAGTATCATAAGGTTTTCTGAGAAATTAAGCCCACAAATTTTAACAAGGTACAAGTTATATTCTTGGGATATAATAATTGACCCATTTATTGTCTTCATAGAAAAATTGAATTACATGTTTTGAGATGATGTTTGAATAGTTCTACTAAACTTTCTTGATATGAAAGAATTCATAAAACCATGGATGATAATCCCGCATTTCACTATTTTATTATAGTTCTAATCATTCACTTCATCCAAAATAGACTTAGGGATGATAGTTTTTAAAATATTAAACACATAAAAGAGGAAACTATGAAAATTGAAGGGATAACCCATACATTACATATATTCCTTAACCTATGAATTTATAGGTTTCAATCTAAGTTATTTATGATCTATTTCCTAACATTAAATTTTATAGTAATTTTTTGTTCCTTCATAATGGTTCAAAAATAGTTTGTGAATTTAACAAATAATATAACATAGGAGTGTCAAACTAGGTGTGCAATAAGGTCTCTTTGTCATGTACTAGGTGAAAATCAGGTTAATACCCAATGCACCCATTTTTGGTTTATTAACCCTAGGTATAAATATGCCAAATCCGCATCCACTTTTAGTATCCTGACAAGGATTTTGTTGATTGGAAACCACATACTCTATACTTTAACAAAATTTAGGGATGTTTTCCTATGTTAGGTATTTTCCTAATACTTTCACTATTTTTTTCTAATCCTAATCCTCAAAAGTAACTTTACTTTCCTTTGATACCAACTATGAAAAACCATGTCTTTTAAACACTTTATTTCATGATTTATTACATAAATATAGACATAATAAAATCTTGGAAGATTGTGAGGCTGATAATATTTGGAAATTTATTTACATAGAATAATAACTTAAAATAGGGATATAATGACATTATTTAAAACTCCTAACATTATCTTAAGATTCCATTTCTCTTCTAAAACTGGATGGAATAACTTAGGGATGTACATAAGAATGGGGTGAGATATAAATACCAGTAAGATAATAATCAAAGTATAACATAAGGTAAATCAATACATTTGATTAGAGAGGCATAACATGATGACATAGAAATGTGATAATCATAATCATAATCATTGAATCATGGTATAATATGATATCATAATGGAAACATAGGAATGTGGCAACGACATAGAACATGAAATCATAAACAAAAGTGAAGGCTAAACATTGAGACACAATAGCATAGTGTGGTTAGGATAATATCCCATGAACCATACATGGTATCACATGAGATAAAAACATTACCCAATGCATTGGAGGGCTATATAATTCTGGTCTAACCTATCACATTTATATCATATTCATGCATAAGTGTGCCACATAGATCATACAACATGAGAATGTATTTCATAACTTTTAATCCCAAGATTAAGTAATATGGGTAAATAAATTTAAGTACCCAATCAATTAAGGATATTTACATCTAGGTGAATACCTTTGAGTGGAAATGGGAATGGTTATTCACTACATAAATGTTTGGCATGAAAAATTGTAGGATAATTCCGACAACATAATGGGGGAACATAAAGATTACTAGAAAGGTTTAATGAAATAAAAAGTGGTATATAATCACTTTTACATCATAAGTATAGAAATAGGGATGCGTAAAAACATATTACATCATGAATACTTGGAAATAAAAAGGAATAATATAAATAATGTCCTTAGATAAAGAGGTGGAGGAGAGGATCCCTTACATTGAGAGAGAACTTCTAAAATCTTCATAGAAGCTTATTAGGATATTTATAACACATTTAAAGGGATAAAGATATGGAAAGGTAGATTAAATTTATGATAAAAGGGTTTTTAGTGAAGATTAATGGGAGGTTTGGTGGGTTTTATAGAAAAAGAGAGGGGAATTATTTATTAATTTCTAAACTTTGGTTTCAGACTTTATATGATAAAATAATCAAAATCACAAACCTCACCATGGTATTTGAGCATGGTTTCTTCAAAAGAGGAGTTTTTTTTCAATATTTTATAATTCCAAGAACCTAAATCCTTTAAATAATTCCCTTGGTGTTGTGGAAGTGAGTCATGTTTATAAATAATTAATTTTAAAACCTTAAAATATAACATAGGTTTTGGAGGATTTATTAAGGGTTTATAAAATTAATAAAATAACTTAAAAAAAATTATTTTATAGGGAAAAATAATTTTGGTCATTCATACTTTTTATAATTTTTATTAAATCACTTCTGTAAATTTATTATGTCATAATAAATTCTATATATTTATACAATATTTAATTTTTAACCAAAAATTAGTTTGTCTCATAAAATTATGAAAAATTAGTTGTTGGATAAATTTGATGTTTTGATTTCAAAAATAGTATTTATTTTATAAAAATAATTATTTAAATATTATAATTTACACTTTAAAGTAAAAAATCCTCATTTATTGAAAAATACTTATTTTTACAATGATAACAGTTTTCTGACCCTTATAAATATTATATCAAACTTCATTAAATTATATTATCATTTATATGAAAATATATATTATTTAATAAGAATATTTTATTATAAAAACATTTATTTAAAAAATTATTGAATTGATCAAAAAGTGTGTTTTAATTAAAATAGTTTATTTTCCAAAAATACAATTTTTGTATCATCGTATCAAAATATAATTTTCATAAACTCATATAAATTATCATAAAGAATAAGGATAAATATAATCATTATTTTATTAAAAAAATATAAAAAAATTGTAATGTTAGGGTCTACATACGTAACCCCTTATTACACTAGCATATTCCCTAAGGGTAAGGTTTGCAATGGTGACATCTTCTTGGGGTGGTTCGACGAACATGGTTTGGGTTGTGATCTAGATAAGATTAAACTTCTATCATAAAAAAATTATATCATGGTTTAGATGTTGATTCTCATATTGTGCTTGGTCAAGGAAAAATCTCAATAGAGACATCTCCCTCAGAATCTCCAATAAGTGGGATTTATAGGATAAGATCCTACTAGTTGCGGTTGTCACTTCTTTTGTCTGTGTCAAATGGATTTATAATAACCCTTAATACATAATAATCATAATGGTCATTATACAATGAATATATTATCAATGATTATTATGCTTAATAGTATTTTAAATATGAAAATACATAACTTATAAGGGTCCAAAATAACCAAATTAGTTCATGTGTTTCCTATAACTTCATTACTTAATAACGTATTTACTCATTTAAAAGGGAATTTCATTTATAAATGTTCAGGTCATTACAATGGCCCATTAAAGGATGTTATGAAATCATATCATATCTCCTTTTTCATTAATCAGTCTATTTGGGTAAGGCAGACAAGAGATATGGAATTTAAAAAACATGGTATAAAACTTGTTCCTGGGAGTGGTCATCCCACATACAAGGGAAGTCTACATTAGTAGGGATGATATTGATGTTCTGTATTTCTGTTTTTACTGTTGACCTTTTTTTCACCTAGAGTGGCACACATGATTATGAGATTTATTATTTGGGGGATTTTATCTCTTAGCTATAATGTAAAGTGGGGATGAATTATGCATCTTACCAGGAACACATGATTCACATGTTATTTTCCCGATTTCCCATGATTTGGTATTAGACTATGGAATTTGGGTTAGTTAGTTAAAGTGTCCGCAATAATTTATATGGAATTTTCACATATAAATTTATGGTGGAATATTAATTAATAAGTATTAAAAATGGATAAAAACTTGTTATGTAATCCCATTACTTTATTATTATAAGTCATCGACTAAATAAAATTCAAATTACAAATTATAAAGTGTTTTACTCTATAACTTGTAATTGGAATTTCATTTAATTAAGCATAAATTGTGATAATATTTGGTTAAATTAAATGGTTAAATGTGTATTACATGGCCACTTATATTGATTATTATGTGTAATAAGCTAAATAAAATTTCAATTACAAATTCTAAAGCATTTTCCTCTATAATTTACAATTTAAGTCCTATTTAACTGAGCCCCTTGTCATGAAAGTTATGGTTAAAGTAATAGGGAGGAATGTGGTGTTTAGAATCATATATATAGGGATATATATATATATATGATGAAAAATTAATATGAAGATGATATTTACCCTGTTTATGCGTAATTAGGGATATTAAGAGCACTGGGTTATGAGACCCTGTGATATGAGGTGTAGAGAAAAGTGGGAAATTTTTCTTGTTTTTTATTTCTATAAAATATGATATTGGGAACTTTTATTTTAATGGAAATGTGTTCTAATATGGGTCATGTTTGTGCATGAAATGGTATTAAGAATGGGTAAAAGGGGGTAATTATAGAGTTTGACTTGTGAGACCTTTATAAATTGGGATTTATGTGACAATAGAATGTTATGCTTATTGCAACTTTGGTTTGAATAATGAATTCAATAATTGTGTTATATTGTGACTATTTATAACCCTTATAGGATATTCATAACTTGAGAGTGGGTTGGGAAGATTAAATTCAAGTTGGTTTGTGGGACCCTTATGTTTTAGGGTCTAAACGAAGTAACGAGATGTGTTTTATATCACTTATTTTCTTTTTATGAGTAGAAAATGAGTTTTGAATAACCCTAGAGTGAAAATTTGGCTTGAGTATGGGGTGTTTGATGTATATATGTGTATGAGAACCCTAGAGTGGGTGTGTTGGTTTGTGAGTTTCCTTGAAATATGGAAATTTTGTTCAGGATTCTAGTGAGCCAACCATCGTAATTGAGTAATGACATGTATTCCTATTAGTTTTAGAGATATAAATGATATATGAAGGTAACATGAGAGGGGTTATCCCAAGATTATGGTCGCCTTAGAGACAAATATCATGGTAGATTATTTACATTGATATTAATGCATGAAAGAGTGAATAAATACCCTGAATAGGCGTGTAGATTCCTTTTGTGTTGTTGATATAGATATCCATCCTTGATGTTGTGAGTTGTGTTTGGATTTCAATGTGTAAGATTAGTTAGATGACCAAACCTATTGGTTGGGTGATCCTAGATTGTTAGATCTATAATTATTAGATGATTCTAGTTTTATGGTGATTCTCGAGAAGGTGGGTGATCATTTAGTCAGCCATGGAATGAGTGATATTTCCAAGTCCAATTAGAAATAAATTATCAAGTGAGATGATTTTGGATAGATGATATTGACATATAATTAGCATGGTCAGTTGGGTTATTAGGCAAGTGAGTCTAGGATGTATTAGTTATGAATTGAGATGGGAAAGTTAGATGGTGTAGTAGAGAAACATTAGGATGCATGCTTGATGGGTATGCTTGTTTGGAAATTTGAGTTGTTGAGCACCACTACGAGAGGTTAAATGGGAAAATCCTTTACCATGTACTAAGTGAGTGTTTTTTTAACCTGTATGGTAGGTAGACTAGTGAAAACTAAGATTAGCCTTACTGAGGTAAGATTGGTGTTTGAATTTATGTGCCTAATTTTGTATGGCATCTAAGACATTCCGATGGGTGGTTTTTGAGAAATCTTTAGGATATAGATATTGAGATGGGTAGTTACATGGATCCTATGGTAAGGTCATGATAATATATTGAAATGTATTGTGTTTTATTTTAAGACCTTATGGTGTCTGAATAGACCATTTTGGGGATGTGTGTGTTCGATACCTAAATATTCACTGGGGTTAGGGCCTTAAGTGGTGCTAGTATGTTCTAGTGGGGTCTATGACTCCTTAGTTTTCCACGATTGTGTGAAGTGTGGTCATGAGTTACTAATGGGATTGGTTTACGATTCGCTATGAAATAATTGTGGGAAACTTTGAGGCGTCTTGATTGAGATAAAATAGGAAGTGGTTATATACCCTTGATTTATGATGTGAGTGGGTCTGAGTAAGAGCTGCTATGGGGTATGATCAGGTATAAATTATCCCATGAAGTGGATGTATTAGAGTGTGTTCGATGCAAGGGATGAAGACTATGTAAGATAAAATAAACTAACTATGAGGTAATGTGAAATTTATTGATTTAGATATGGTTAAATCATATGGAGTATGAGTTGTGACCTTTTGTGAAAAGTGAAAGATGTAGTGTGATGACCGTTGGGTTGTGTAAAATGTCGATTGGCTTGACATGATGTAAAAAGAAATAGAAAGTGCCTCATCTACAGAGATATGAGATTAAAAAAATATGGGTTTCTAATGATTCTTGGTAGGAACCATATCAAAATATAATTATAGAGTCATGTGATAGTAATAAAGGTCATGGGACTTGAGTTAAATCTATTAAGACTGGGTGAACGATGGCCATTTTTCAATAGAACTGGAAGGTGATTGCATTGGGAACCATGGTATTAATAGAGTCTAGAATAGTACTCATGATCATAACTTATTTTTATAATGAAAGTGGAGTTTGAGGATACCAATGTTTTAAAAAATATGGATATTGGGCATGATCATTCTCATAGATTAGTAATAATGAAGTCCTATGGTGGGGAGTAAAACATAGAAAAAGTGAGTGTGTAGTGCTCATTTTGAGTACTTTTTAGAAAACATTAGAAGTGAATTATTGATATAACCCACCTAAAGTTGGATTAGATTATGTTATGTTGCTTAGGTATAAGAAATCATGTTTAGAAAAACAATGTAAGGTACCCGAGTATATGTGTATTTTGATGAAAATTGGTTAAAGTTATTATGATTGGTTTCTAATAACCACTAGGTATGGGGTAATAGTTAGGTGGTGTGATCGGGTTTGAATACCAAGAAGTATGTTGGTAGGGTGATCGAGTTTGTGGGACTTAAGTTCCTTGGAGATAACATATCCCCATGAATATTAATAATAGTTTTTGTGTTGTAAATAGTATCTGGATTGAGACTATGGGTTTTGATAAGGTTATTCAGGTGAGAAATATGATGGTGTGGACTAGTGTCATGAACTAACAAGGTGTGATGTGTGTAATTTGTGATTTTGTAAAAACTTCTATAAGTAGGGTATCATGGTGCAATTGATTGAAATAATCAATGCCATAATTCATAATCCAGTTAAGTTTGGAGTATTAGGGATGGTTTGGGTATAGAGTTGGAATGATCATAACTAGGAAGTGACTAAAGTGTTAGTAATGATCAAGATGAGTCTCATGTAAGAAAATTTAGAGTATGTTCACTTGATTCTAAAATGGACAGAAACTACCCATAGTAGGTAGGGATCTTATATTGACTGTTGATGTCAACCAATGGAGTGTGAAATGTGCCACCAGGAAGGATTTCATTGGGAGATAGTACATTCATGACTTGATTATTAGGGTGAACTCTAGCTCATGACATTATTTAGGGGGTGAACTCCATTTCATCATGTGATTCAAGGGTGAACTCCATTTCATTTCATGATTCATGGGCGAATCATGTGAAGAAAATTAATAAGGGTAACATTTGGGGATTCAATTCTCAGTGAAGAAAGATAAATTATTATTTTTGGTTCAGATAATGATAGGGATCCTGTATTTGGGGTTTTTAGTAATATATTAGCTTGAAGCTAACACATATTCTGAGGAGTGTCCAGTTGGTGTAGTTGGATGTACTAAACATGATATCTGTGATAATTCAATTACTTCAGTATGATTGAACTGTTAATACTAACATATATATGATGATACATGGGAGTTGGAGTCTGATATGTAGGACTTATGGTCAATTTCGTTTTCTGATGAGGCATGATGTTGTTTGAGAGAGCAGCTCAATGGTGAATTGATTTAAGTTGTAGAGGTTGTAAAACCCTAAATATTTTATGTGGTAAAAAATCTCTTAAATTTTAATTTAACATGTGTATTTTAGGTGTATATGAAGGTCATATGGGTTAGGAGTGGCACAAGATAGGTTTTGGGGAGATTAGGATAGCTTGAAATTTAAAAATCACATGTTGTAGCCTTTCATAGTGTGATAGATTGTATCACAATGGGATTTTTTAGGATATGGGGGGTGAGATCCCTATCTCAACCAATTCACATCCTGAATTATAATTCAGTATATGAATTCTTCAATAGGTATATTTTATTATGTTTTAAATTAATTCTTTGTTTTGAGGGGATTTTAAAATAATTGGGGTTTCTCCTTGGTAGTATACATTACAGAATGCCCCTATCCTTTGATTTCTTCCCTTTCAAGAGGAATCACTACCTCTTTTTTCAATGGTTTCACCCACCATTAGTTATGATTAGAAGCTTGAGGTAATTATAATCTTCTTCCTTCTTATTTTAGTGGTTTCTTCCACTTTTAAGTTATCTCATGTTGTTTATGTGAATTTTCCCCTATTTTCTAGGGTTTTCATCTGCTTTTATAATTCCTCTTAGTTTATTTTAAATTATAGGTTGATATTGGATGGGTGGATTCCTATGAGCACAAGGTAGGTGGTTTATAATCTATCTCATAAGTCTTTCTCTATTTACCAATGTGTGTGATGTGTATTTATGCCAATATTATCACAAAAGTAACCTAAAATTAATGATAAATATTGCGTGAATTTCATTTATGAGATTAAACCTCTATATAATCCATGAAAAGTCTATTGGATAGTATACCAAAACCATTTCCAGCACTTTTGGTTTTCATACCATGAGACATAAACTGGGTAATTAAAGAGGCAACCCTAGGGGTGCCTTGGGCTTAAAATGAGACTTTGTGTGTGTGATAAAGGATTCCTAGGATGGGTATTGGGATAAAATGGCCATTTATATGTTTCAAGACCCAATATATTTGAACTAAAAGGGTGAATTAAATGAATTTTTATTTTACTTGAATTATAACTAATGGTTTGGGGTTCCTAGATCATTCTCTAGGGTCTGAGGTACGTGTTAGTTATGTGATACCATTTGTAAATGAATTTAAATATTTTTTAATTGGGTTTCTTATGTACTTGGATATAATAAAATATTTTTGGAATAATATGGGGAATCCACCATGGGTTTAGATTATGAACCATGGTTTGTAATACCATGGGGAAATCCTCTATAACAACCCTTGTTTTTATTACACATTAATTCATGATTTATTAAATAAGAGTACACATAATTCAACCCAGAATATTGAGAATTCTAGTGTATTTTGGAATTAGATACATTACAAAATAACTTAAAATAAGGGGTATATTGACATTATTTAAAACTTTCTTAACATACTCATATTAATCCATCGTTCTTAAAACTGTATGGGATAACCTAGGGACATACATAAGAAAGGGGTGAGATATAAAGCCTAGTAAGGGAATAATCAAATAGTAACATGAATAAAATATTAAATGTTAGAAATTGTTCATATAAATGGTACATACAAGTGGTGATAATCATAAACATGAACAATGTTACATGATATAGAATGATAACATAAAGGCAACATGGGAATGTGGAAACAACTTTAAACATGAAATCATAAACATAATTCATGGTTAACCACCAATAAATAATAACATAATGTTTTTAGGATAACCTCCCACACACCATACATAGCGTCTCATGATACTAAAACATTACCTAATGTATTGGATCACTATCTGGGCGCACCCATCATAATCATATCATGTACATGCATAAGTGTTCCATATAAAACATATAACATAAGATCACATTTAATTACATTTAATTACATGATAAAGGAGTGTGGAAAAAATATATGTAATTACCCAATAAAATAATAATAGGTATGTATAGGTGAATACTCATCAGTGGAAATAGTGATGGTATTCACAACAAAAAGTTTTTTCATGGAAAAATCATAGTGAAATTTCAGCAGCATAACGGCAGTAAAAAAGGTTCATAAAATGGTTTAATGAGAGATAAAGGGGTATATAATCATTTTTAAATAAAGTTTATAGTAATAGGTATGTGTAAAAACATATCCTAACATTATTAATTATAAATAAAATTCATAAAATAAAGAAGAGTCTTGATTAAAGAGGATATGGAGAGGACCCCTTAGTAAATTTCGACATAGTAACAGCTTAGGTAAATGCTATAATGATAGGGAATAAATGAAATCTCATTGTTATGAGATCAATTATACAGTATAAGAATCTTTATAAAGTCAAGAAAATATAACCAATTTAGATTCAAATGGCTAAATACAAATAAGGTGCTTGACTTGAAAAGAAAAAAGGGAGGCCCCTTACGTTGAGAGGGTGATTCCAAAAGATTGGGAGGAGCTTCTTGAGAGCTTATGGGATACTTACAAGGAATCTAGATAGGGGATGATATAGTAAGTACATGATTCAACCTTTTTGAGTGAATATGAATGGGAGATTGTGTGGGTTTATATAGGAAAAGATAGGGGAGTTCTTTATAATTTCTCAAACTCAGGTTTTGGAATCAATATAATAAAGTAATAAAAAAAACCTTCCCATGGTTTTTTCTAAAGAGGATTTTTTTTCATTATTTTATAATTCCAAAGTATGAATTCATTAAAATATTACCATTGGTTATGTGTAAGTGATTCATGTTTATAAATAAATGATTTTAAAACCTTAAAATATAATATAGGTTTTGGAGGATTCATAAAGGCTATATAAAATTAATAAAATAACATAAAAACACATTGTTTTAAATGGGAAACATATATTTGTTTCTGGATAACTTTTATATCATTTATCACATCACTTTTGGGTCTTTATGATGTCATAATACACATTGTATATTTATACCGTATTTAAGTTTTACCTGAAAATTTGACTATCTTAAAAAATTATGAAAAAATCACCATTGGATAATTTTGAAATTATGATTTTGAAAATAATATTTTTTATAAAAATAATTTTCTAAATATTTAATTTTAACTTTTAAAATAGAATTTATATTAATTGTGAAATGCTGGGTTTTTTTTTGATAATAATAGTTTTCATACCCTTATAAAAATTACATTTGACATCATAAAAATTATATTATAATTTAAATTTAATAATAATATTTTATTAAAATATTATTTATTTAAAAAATCTATTAATTCATCCAAATAAATGTCTTATTTTAAATTTTATATTACCCAAAATACAATTTGTGCTTTATCGTATCAAAATTAAAATCATTTATAAAGTAACACCAATAAAAAGAAAATATATTAATTATTATATATAATATACATATTCATATTTTTATGGTCTCTATACATTGACCTTTATTACACCAGCAAATTCCCTAAGGGTAAGGTGTGTAGTAACGAGACTTTCATGGGGTGGTTTAGCGTAAATGGTTTGGGCTGTGATATCGATGAGCTTGAAATTATCTTGTAAACCGCTTCACTAATGCTTCAGTTGTGAGATCTCGGCTTGGTATTAGTCAAGGAAAAATATTGGTGATTCTATGTACCTTATAATCTACAATAAGAAGGCTTTGAAGGGTATGATCCTACTAGTCGAGTCCATCATTTTGTGTGTGTCAATTGGATTTTTCAAAACCCTATATTTATACTAATCATATGATCACTATTAAATGGATATATTATAAACATTTATGATTATTAATGGTATCTAAAATATGATAAGATTTAATAAAACCAAATAAGTGAATTTTTTATAACCATAATACATAATAGGGCATTTAATTCAATCACAAATAGAATTTTATTTATATATGTTTGGGTCATTATAATCTTTCCATCTTTATAAATTATTCCCAAAAAAAATTCATTTCACAAACTAAAACAGACAAGGGTAATTCTATTTGATCACCTCATCCATTTCCCACACTGCTTCTTCAAACTTTTGGTTTCCCTATAGAACTTTGACCAGGTACATTGTCTTATTATGTAGAAATTTGTCTCTATGATTTAAGATATTCACCGGTTTCTCCTTATATAAAAGATCATTTTCCAATGGTACCACCTATATATTCAACACATGTAAGGGGTTTGGTATGTACTTCCTGAAGAGGGATACATGGAACACATCATGTAATTGATATAGGTTAGGTGGGAGTGCTAGTCGATATGACAATGCTCTGATGCAATCAAGGATCTCAAAGGGACCAATGTATATTGGACCAAGATTTCCCTTCTTCCCAAATCTCATTAATTTATTCCATGGAGATATGTAGAAGAATACCTTATCTTCAACATCAAACTCTACGTCTCATAAAATATTTTTAGTATAGATCTTCTGTTGGCTCTGATAAACCCTTATGCGATACTAAATGGTTTTGAAATTTTCTTCCATTTCATTAACCATTTTAATATCCAATAGTTTGAGTTCACCAACTTCATCCCAACATGCAGGTGTTCTTCATCTCTTTCCATAAAGGGATTCATAGGGAGCCATTTGGATTCTTTATTGAAAACTATTATTATATTAGAACTCAACTAGAGAAAGATTTCAATCTCATACTCCTTTGAAGTCCATTGATAATGCTCTCAACATATCCTCGAGAGTCTAGATAGTCTGATTAGATTGACCATTAGTTTAAGGGTGATAATACATGCTAAAGTTCAAATCAGTATTTAGAGTATATTGAAGACTCTTCCAGAACATGGAGGTAAATATTGGATGTCGATCAAATGCAATATATAGTGGTGTTCCATACAACCTCACCACTTCTCTAATGTATATCCATGTAAGTTTATTGAGTGATAAGTCCTCTTGAATTTTAATTAAGTGAGAAGACTTTATAAGATGATCCACAATTACACATATAACATTATCTTCTCTTGATGTCTTTTTAAGACTAGCGAAAAAGTCCATGATTATGTTTTCTCATTTCCATGTAGGTATGGGTAATGTTTGCATCATACCCTTCGATTTTTTCCTTCTAGACTTCACTTACTGACATAAACGACACCTTTATGTATATTCTGCAATCTCCTTATTCATATTGTCCAACTAATATTACTCTTAGATATTTAAACACATATTTGTGCTCCCTGGATGGATAGTGAAGGTCAAGATATGTGCATCATCCAATATATTCTTATTTAACTCATGATTTTATGGTACATATAGTCATGACCCAAATCTTGGAACTCCTTCTTCATTAATTTTGAACACAGAGAGTTTACCTTTTCTTATAGCTTCCACCTTCTTCTGAATTTCCACATCATCTATTTGAGCATCCATTATCTTCTCTAAAAGGGATATTTTAACAATAATTTTTAAAGGATTAATGATGTTACTTCTTTTATGATTCCCATGTCCATCCTCATCAAGTAGAAAAAAATCAGATCCTTCTCAATTCTCATCAATGATAAAATTTCCAAATCCTTTATACTCAGAGCATATACCACTTTATTTTCTTTCCTAGGATGGTAGTGGATTGAGAAATCATAGTCCTTAGTTATCTCTTATCTTCTTCACTGACACATATTTAGCTCTTTCTGTGTGAATATATACTTAAGGCTCTTATGATCTGTATATATTTCAAAATTCTTCCCAAAGAGATAATGATACTAAATTTTCAATTTGAATATTACCAAAACCAAATCCATATCAAGAATTGGGTAGTCATGTTTATGAAATTTCAATTTCCTTTAGTCATAGGCTATCACTTTTTCATTCTACATTAGTACACAACCCATTACCTTCTTTGAAGCATCGTTGTATACCCTAAATAGTTCCCCACTTGCGATTAGTATAAGTACAAGTGTAGTGATAAGCCCATTTTTCAACTCCTTGAATCTCTCTTCACAATCAATATTCTAAGAAACCTTTACTCCCTTCTGATTTAACTTGGTTAAAGGTTATCACAATCAAGATAAATTTATAAAAAATCAATCATAGTTCGTAACTAATCTAAGGAAACTATAGATTTCTATCACAGATTTTGGACTTGTCCATCCTTAAATTTATTCTCTCTTTTAAAAGTCTATAAATATACTATTAATTGTGATAATATTCCCAAATAATGATAATTCATTCAACTCGAAGTAACATTTTATGTGATTTTCATAAATATTATCCTTATGTAACTTTTTTTTATCAAAGTGATAAAATTCTCCTCATGATCCTACTTTATTTTGATTATATTATAATATCATCTATAAATACTACCACAAATTTTTTGAGGTAATCACTAAAGACTCTATTCATCAAGTCCATGAATATTTCTGGAGAATTAGTGAGTCCGAATGGAATTACTATGAACTCATAGTGCCTATACCTTGTATGAAAAATAGTATTGGGAATATCCTCCTTCTTCAACTTTACTTGATAATACCCTAATCGAAGATCCACCTTAGAGAATTATTGGGCTACATGAAGCTGATTAAACTAGTCATCAATCCATGGAAGAGGATAATTGTTCTTTATCATGAACTTATTAATCTCATGATAATCAATGTAAAGGTGCATTGACCCATCCTTCTTGGCGAAGATGACTAGTAAAACCCAAGGTGAAGCACTTGGTCATATGAACCCTTTATCTAGATTCTTCTATAGTTGTTTATTCATCTCCTCAATTTCCAAAAAAATCCATTCTATATAGAGTCTTGGAAAATGGAAATACCTCAGGTAAAATATCGATTGAAAATTCAACCTCACATCTAGGAGGAAGACTAAACACTTATTTGGGAAACACATCATCATATTCCATTATAATGGGCATGTCATAAAGGATGATATTTTCCCTAGACTCAATAATTTGGTCTAGACATGCTTTCTCATAGGAAAATAATATCCATGCTTTAGATGTTGGTTCTAAAGAAGATTCATCCTCTTACTTACATCTTTAATGAAATAGAGAGTGATTTTATTCTCATGGAAATTTATGTTGGCTCTATATAAGGAAAGTCAATCCATTCAAAAAATTGCATCAAATTCCAATAAAGGGATTATCACAAGGTTCATTGGGAAGTTCATCACACAAATTTTGATAGGGGATGAATTATATACTTGGGATGTAATAATTTCTCCATTTACTATTTTCACCAACATCTCTAATTCCATGAATTTTGGTGGTGTTTGAATAGTTCTACTAAACTTGCGTGATTTTAAGGAATGCGTTGAACCAGAATAAAAAAGTACGTTCACTATTATTGAATGAATAACTAGAATAAATATCACCACTTTATTATTAGGATACACCTTAGTAGTTGAGATAGAATATGTTCCCCCTTATTGCATTAGAGGTTTTTGGTATTGATTGTCTTAGACAACCATTAGTTTAGGGTAGTAGTTAACATAGTGTCCTTATTTCTTACAATTAAAACATTAGAAAATTGGTTGAGGGTAGGTTGGAGCATCCCTCTATTCCATTTCATTGGTGGGTTTCTACCATTGGAAATCACTAGCTAGGTTCCATTTCTTTCCGAACCTAAATACCTTTCTTATCCCCCTTAGGCAATTTCTAGGGTGCTTCGTTCCACACTTTTGACAAGTGGGGTGTTTAAATTTCTTACCACCATTAGATTTTTTCATCAGAACACTATATAATTAAACCAAACTTTCCACTTCTTATCCCCATGAGACCCTTGAGATTCACCGATCTCCATTTTAACTTTGAGGGAATACAAGATAATTTTCTAATAGCTATTAAAGTCTCAGATCTCCAGGGATGTTCATAGACTCATTTTTATCCCACCAAATAAGTGGTAAAATTTTCATTTGAGGGTAATGACAAAGTAGAAGGAATATAATGAAAGTATTGTGAAGTTTTTCTAATAAAATCCAATTTATTCATTGCATTTTTTCTTGAGGGAAAATAAATCCCTTTCCATTTTATATTAGATAATGGGAGGAAAAGACTTTTAAAAAAACTTTTTCCTAAATTCCATCCACCCCATTGCTTCGATCTATTCCTCAGGCTTCATATTCTTGATCAATGTCACCCCTAATATAATTCTCCCTCTATATGATAAATAACTATTATAACCTTCTCTTTCTTATAACATTGAAGGATGGAGAATATCTTCTCAATGGAGTTGATCTATTGTTTAAAAATTAAGGGATCAGATGATCCATTGAAAGTTAGAGGCCTTTGTCACATAAAGGTCTCAATTGTAGCTTGTTCTTTCTTAGAGAGTTTTAAAATTTCTCCTATTTAAGGTTTATATTAATAACTTTAGTCAAATGAGAGAGTATTATCATAAATTTTATGATTCCTTCTCCCATCAAGTTGGGAATATCATTTGGGAAATCATCACATTTCTCTTCACATTGGTTATTTACTCAATTTCTCTTATTTATGTCCATTGGATAGAATAAAGAGAAAATTAGGGATGAGTATTTTTAAACTATTAAACACATAAATAGGAATCTAATAACATTAAAGGGATAAATTATAAATATAATTTATTCCATAAATAATTTTTTTTTGGGATTTAATCTATTTTATCCATGATATATTTCCTAACATAAAATTTTTATGGAATTTTACCCTAATAATGGTTCATAATGAGATTGTGAATTTACTAAATCATATCCCCTAGGAGTGTCAAACCAGGTGTCCAACATGGACCATTTTCCTACTCTACTGGAAAAGGGCTATTTTCGATGATACATTTGGGATGGGATCCCATTGTAAATGATATTTTGTGATGGGGTCCCATCAAAAATATCCCGTTGCTGAAAAGGGTGTCACAAATATTACCTTTTTCGATGGTCTGTTGCAAAAAGTAATTATTTGCGACGGGCAGTAGTACCGTCGCAAATATTTTCGACAATTTTTTTTAAAAAAACCTATTACAACGGGCCAACTACCCATCACAAATAATTTTTCCAATTAAAAAAAACCATTTTGCGACGGGCCCAACAAAAATAATGGAAAAAATAAAAAAATAAAAAAATAATAAAAAAATAATATTAATATAAATTAAAAAATAATATTAATATTAGTAAAATAAAATTATTTATAAATTAATAATAATAATAATAATAATAATATAATATTAATATAAATGAAATAATAATATTAATATTAGTAAAAAAAATTAATTTTAAAATAATATAATAATATAATATTATTATTAATATTAATATTAATGAAATAATAATATTAATATTAGTAGCATAATAAAAACTTTAGTATTCACAAAATTTTAAAAATATATTAATTAATAAAATTATAAATATAATAAAAAACTTAAATAAATAATAAAAACTGTAATATTCACAACAATATAAAAAACTTACTATTTAAAACTTTAAATAGAAAATATTACAAAAAAATCACATTCAAATGTTTCATTATAAAATAAAAATACATCACTGAGGGGGAGAGTTGTCTAGAGGAGTTGGAGGATATGGTGGAGGGCACTCCATCCCTAAAATACGAGTCAGACGTCACATGTACTTCATCTGCTCTTGCTCCTACTGATGCTGCCATCAACACATCTCATTCTGTATCTCCTCCTCCTACTGCTTCTGTTTCTATTGTAGGAACTCTTCTTGATGCTATAACTCCCACTAATGCATCTCCTCCTTCTCCCTATACATAGTCTCTAGAAGTTCACTCTGAGCTCATAGTTTCTCCTGATACTGTGCAACAGATAATGATGACTCTTCGCGATCTCCTCTCATGCTGGACACCAGCATCACATCAGTGCCATAAAAACTCCCAAGGGTTAATCGAGAGCCGATACCAACATCCTGACCTTTCTCAAAGGTATACTTGGTCTCCTGTATCCATGTTTCCACATCAAATCAGTGGGCACTGGTCTGATCATCGATTTCGGCCTAATACTCACTATGAATTTGAGATGACACAACC
Source organism: Viscum album (assembly GCA_963277665.1). Lineage (NCBI taxonomy): Eukaryota > Viridiplantae > Streptophyta > Magnoliopsida > Santalales > Viscaceae > Viscum > Viscum album. The sequence goes on from OY728141.1 coordinate 1,937,978,100, forward strand.
TCATATGAATCTTTAAATTTAAATTTAAAATTAAAATATTTAAAATATTATTTCCAGTTAAATTTAAAACTCAAAAAGAAATTATACTGACCACAATCTGATACTGGTGAGCACCCCTAATCTCTCCAGTGGCTGGATCACTGTACATCCTCCTATAAACATTGTACTTTATAATATCGGGCTTTGCAACTTCTTATATGAATATAAAATAAACCATTTACATTTAAATTTATGTACAATATTTAAAAAAATGTACTTACCATATGCTCTCTATGTGTACTGAATGTATGAATAACAGCTCGATGTGTCACCTCCTGTCTCCCCCGATTTTTCCAACCCACTGATGATATACTCTGAAACTGCCTACTCAACTAGTGTGTACATAATCTATCCCAAACCTAAGATGAAATATAATTAGGTCAGTGGATGCGACATGTCACATCAAACTATATCACTCATTCTTTCTCCATTGCTTTCCTTTTAAAATTGTGCAAAAACCGAGTGCAATGTGGACACATCGCTCCCTGTTATTCCTTCCAGATAGCCTCACGTATTCTCTCATCAATGGGATACCATAAAACCTACAAATAATTCATAATATGAAGTTATTAATTAAATTAATTTCAAAATAAATACTATTTATTTATGTACCAACCAATGCTTGAACATGTGGTGTTGAACATCAATGGGAATATGATCCTGTGAAACCCATGCTTTAGAAAAATAATTGCACAATATAGCTCTCCCCTATCCAATAGCTATATGCGTAAAGATATGAAAAGAAGGAACAATTAATCAAAAAATTAGAATATAAATAAATTAATGAAAACTAACTAAAATACACAGGTAAAGATACCTCTATGTGCATGAATCAAACCCAAGATGTGGACGTCGCTTGGGGATATGGTCGGGAATAATCATTCAAGAAAGACCGCACCCCCCTAAGTGATCCTAGAACTGCCAGCAGTCTGAGGGTCAGATTATCCGACATCCTGATTTTCCAAAGCTAGATCAACCTCTTATAACAGATAATACAAATCCTCATACATCTAAAACATGAAATGATTGTTGTTAAAAAATAGTTAAAAACAATTATTATATATAGATATATATTATATATGACTATAACTATCATTTAATCATGTCAATTTCTATCTTCATCCTCATCTTTATAGATGTCGATGTTTATGTATTCATCTTCCTCCTTAGCATCATCCATTTCCATATTAGTTTCAGTTTCATCATCTCTTATCATTTCAAATTCAGTTGTAACATCATTAACATCATCATCACCATCATCCCTTAACTGTGGGGTGTCATTAACGATATTCATGTCTCTTCATGAAAAAAATGGATTTGAAGAAGTCTCTTGAAAAATTTCAATTTTTTGAACTTCAGCAAAACCACATCCACTTTCAGTAAACTAATTATCTCGATATTTAATTTTTATTATGCTCCACCAATCACCCAACTCTCTTGAAGTATCACATTAATTTGTATAAAAAATTTGATGTTCCTGATGATCCAATAAAAAATGATTCATTTACCATAAAAAGACTTTTATATTTAATATCAACGATTCCTTGGATCAGATGATCTTGAAAGACTATCTCAGTATCCAACCATTGACATTTTAACATCATTATGTAATGTTGTCCTAGATAACATAGTTCAATGATTTCTTCCAGCATTCCATAAAATTCAACTTTAGTTTCTTTGTGATGAGATCCTCTCAATAAAACACCACTATTAATTGTTTTTTATTACTCATATTCTTGTGTAGGAAATAAAAAACCATTCACCACATATACATTATAATATTTGACCATTTTGGATGGTGGTTTACTCAATACACACAATCGATTATTAATTTTATCAGCATGTTGAGATACCTAATTTTTTTAAAAAAATGATTAATATAACACACATTAAATTGATTTTTTATATGAAATAAAAAAAAATTATGTTACCAGTTTTTGAAACCAGCAGGATTTTTTTTTGACGACGTTCCTCAAAAGCAGATGCTGTAATTTTTGGAAATTTTTTCTTGATATGATTATCGTATAACCTAAAAATAAAATAATATTAATATACTATTACAAAAAATGATAGAATAAGTGATAGTAGGTCTCATAGTATAAATGGTTTCATTTCATCACAGTTGAGTAGAATATATATATGAGCTCTATGATGTTCATCATCTAAAAGCCATCGTTCATGAACTCTATCAAAGCCAAGTTTGGGCTGATAGAAAAATGATAATTGATTTCTCATTTCATATTCAACATTTTCCTCATTTCAACCTATGTGTTGTTTTGAGGTATATTCATATTAGAAGTAATGAGAGAAGAAAAAATAAATTTCCTCTTGAAAATAAGATTCTGCAATTGATCCTTCAACTGATGCTTTGTTACGTACTTTTTTCTGTAATTTGTACATGCATATCTTGAATGGGTACATACATCAGAACTGTACCAGACCTCTAAATTTTGTTTCATGAGAAAAATGTAATATCAAATGTTCCATTGAGTCAAAAAAAGTTGGATGAAAGATTTTTTACAGTTTACATAAAATTAAAATGACATATTCTTGTAGTTTTCTTACTGCATCATAGTTTGTTATCGATTCAAAAATTTCTCAAAAAAAATTACATGTTTGTTAGTGCATACCAAATCATAGGATTTAAAAAACCTCTTAATCCAATCTACATAAGTATTTCCATTAAAACATGAAATTTTATCTTTTCAATCTGGTAATATGACCATTTTTGACACAACTGTCCAAATTAGAAGCATAACCATCTAAAAGTCTCAAATTTACAATCCACTAAAAAAATAATAAGTGACTCTCTTTGGATAGTGTATAATATTCTTTTTTATTCATTAAGTTTTGTGATATGAAATTTTTAAATAGTTCAAGTTCCAGTCACTTGAAAATTTGAGAAAGACCTAATCATGCCTTTATATTATCTTTGGTCTTACCTGGTGTATCCAAAGCTATATAAAATAAATTATCAAAATAGTTCTTCTCAATATGCATCACATCCAATATGTGATGGACCAAAAATCATACCAATATGGAAAATCTTAGAAAATTATCCATTTTATCCAATTGTTCTCTTTTCCAAACCCATCAATTTTATGTTGGTTTATTGTTGGTTCAAATGTGATGGGAGGTAATGAGGAGAAAATTTAATTTAACTTTGTACCTACGGTAATTATTAGAGGCCCATATTTTTCAAATATTCCTTTTCTGAAATGATATTTATTTCTTCGAAAAGAATGGTTGGTTGGAAGGAATCTACAATGATATTCAAAAAAACAAAGTTTTTTCCATTGAAGAGTATAAATAATTTTCTATCTCTTATACAGTACGAACATGATTTTGGACCATGTGTACTCCATCCAGATAACATTCCATATGCTTTAAAGTCACTAATTGTCCACATCAATGCAACTTTCAGAAGAAATTTTTGTTTTGCAGCAACATTATATGTACTGACACCATTACTCCATAGTGAATTTAACTCATCAATAAATTGTTTCAAATTAATGTCAATATTATTTTTCAGATGATCTAGAATTAATAAGGCCAAAAAGATATATGTACCCTTCATCAACATCCATGGAGGTAAATTTTACAGAGTTATCAAGACAGGCCAACATGAAAACTAACTATCGTAAAAACCAAATTCACAGAAACTGTTAGTAGAAAGACCCAATCGTATGTTTTGGGATTCTAAAGAAAAAGACAGATGCACTTGGTTAAAAATGTTTCCATGAATCACCATTATAAGGATGATTTAAGCTTTTAATGGTGGAAATATTGGTTTCATGCCATGACATCAATGTTTCTTTGTTCTGAGACATAAATAAACGCTGCAATCTGGGTGTGAGCAGGAAATATCTCAATTGTTTCACAGGAATAAATCCAAACTTCTCTGATGGAGCTTCTTTATACCTTGATTGTACACATGTAGGAAAACTATCAAATTACTCATTTTCACCATAATATAAGATGCATTCATTTGAACATGCATGAATCTTCTGATAACCAAGATCCAGATTATGAACCAACCTCTTGCTCTCATAGAAATTTGTAGGCAACATATTTCCTTCAGGTAGAAGTGTTTTTAATAAAGAGAATATCTAATCAAAACAAAGATTTGACATTCCATTATCTAATTTAATAGCCATAAATTTAGAAACTTCTTCAAAATTTCTTATCTTGAAACCAGGATATAAGGCATCCTCAATAGACCTTAATAGCTCATATAAATGAGATGGTTCCAACTAAAGAGTTAAATCAATATCATCTTGAGTTTTAGTTTGTTGAAAATACGGACCAACCACATCATGTACAAAATTTTGAACCCGTGCTGGATCCGGAAACAAATTATTAGTATCTTTTATGGAACTACGTGAAGGTTTCGGGCGCAGTGGAAGCGTGTGGGTGGATGTGCCCACTTGGCTTTCTGTCATTAGCAATGATCAATCTGGGATCAATACGATGATAAATTCCAGTCTCCACGGATCTAATCACAGAAAAAAGAAAAAGAATAAGGTTTGTCCCGGAACCAAAAACAAGGATCGTTACAGGTTTATTATAATTAATTTAATCAATTGAAAAGAAATACATTTTGGGTGTTCTTTCTTCATTGATGTTCTTGATCACATTCCGATGTGATTCGTCGTTGCGTCACAGAAGACAAGTGTAGACTTCCTCTAGCGGTGATCCACACATGTACCTCGTATCTCGGAATATCGCCAAAGGATTCTCTAGGTGCTAGCGTAGAGAAACCTTTTCTTGCGTTGTCTGCCTTAGATCGTCTTGATCCGATGGAAGAGGATCTCTCTTGGTATTGAGAGCGTTCTTGGAGGAAGAGGTTCTTTCGGGCTTGAAATAATTCTCTAGAATTGTTGTGTGTGGGTAGGAAAAGAGTTGGGGTTGTGAGGATATTTATAATCAGGTTTGAGGTTGTAGAGTTATGACAATAAATAAACGCGTTATGCATTTTATTTATTTCATTAAATCTTATTTAAAACCCCCATGTCGAATAATTAATTACTTGACATGTGTCCATGATAATTATAATAAATATCATTTAAAATAATATTATATCCTCAAAATCCCGACTGAAAAAACTACACGGCGTGTACCTGTTTTTCATTGAAAACTACATGGCGTGTACATTCAATGTACACGACGTGTATATCTTGTTTTCATTTATTCATTTCATTTCCATAAAGAAAACTACACGGTGTGTAATTATTAATACACGAAGTGTACTTGTTTTCCATGAAAAACTACGCGGCGTGTAATATTTAATACACGGCGTGCATATCTTGTTTTTCATTTCCTTCTTCCTCCATCATTAAAATGATTTAGGCTTCCTTGAATAATTATTAAACCATATATGGGAATAATCTTTATTCTACTTGAGATACTTGAATACACTTAGTGTGTGACCCTCTAGGCCTCTTTCTTGTTGGCATTAGGCGAGCTTGCCTAAAGTCCAAGATTACTGTCTAGCAACGGGTCAAGGCACCCAAGAGAAAGAAGTTGATGCCGCATTGATGTATCACCTCATACGAACACTTACTGTGTAATTTAATCCCTTTTTATCGATATCTCATCAAGAAGGTTTCATGGCAGTGTCATAAACCTATATGCTTGATCCGTCGTTCTTTGACTACCTGAAATAAACTCGTCGTTTACACCATGGCCATGGAATTTAATGCGATAGTTCTACTTCAATCAAAGGGTCAAGATATCAACTTCCATAAATGGAAGGGACAAATCCTTCCTCGACTTATCCATTAATAACATGTCACTCATGACGCACCCAACGTACCCTACTTCCCGCCAACTGTCTACGTGACGGTTTTCGTCAGTAAATCTAAGTGCGCGAGTCATGACATGAGTTAATGATAATCTTATAGTCTAAGGACCATTACACACGCTCGTAGATAGAAATGTCTGATGACACCAATACATGCAGAATTGATACTGGCAGGTTTGTTCTCATAATCTCCCATCTTGGAGATTACCAAGTGCGAACTCCATGAGAGAGAGTCTCGTCATCTTACGAGTACTCACACATGACGGTCTGTATACTATGTGTCCTATCATAGTATGTCATCCAACCGTAGAACTTTATTTAAGAATATTGTTATATCATTTCAAGGTCCTCATCATAGCGGGGATCTTCCATGACCTTATCAATGCAAAAAATATTCTAGGACATTATTATATTATAGTCATGCAGAATAATGAAAAATATATAATAACTGAACATTCATGTAATCAAAGTACAAAATAGTTGGTTCTTAGGACACCAACCCTTACAAACTCCCACTTGTACTAGAGCCAACTGCCTACGACTTTTAGTCCGCTAGACCTCACATGATGATCATGTTTCTGCTGAGTCAAGGCTTTAGTCAAGGGGTCCACCACGTTGTCTTCTGTGGAAATACTGCTCACTACAACTTCACCTCTCTGAAAAAAATCCCTCAAGAGATGATACTTCCGAAGTATGTGCTTTGTCTGCTGATGTGACCTTGGATCTTTTGCAAGTTCCACCACTGCAGTATTATCACAATAGAGTGTGATAGGATATTTACTGCTCGGTACTACATCCATATCTTGGACGAAGATTCGCGTCCATACTGCTTCTTTAGCTGCCTTAGAAGCTGCGATATACTCATACTCCACTGTAGAATCTGCCACCACACTTTGTTTTGAGCTCTTCCAGCTCACTGCACCTCCATTCAAACTGAAGATGTATCCAGTCTGTGACTTCATGTCATCTTGATCAGTCTGGAAAATGGCATCTACATGTCCTCTGATGACTAGTTCATCATCTCCTCCATAAACCAGGAAGATATCCTTAGTACTCCTCAGATACTTAAGGATAGTCTTGACTTCCATCCAATGGCGGTCTCCTGGATCAGCTTGATATCTGCCTACCGCACTTAATGCGTAAGCAACATCTAGCCTCGTACATAGCATAACATACATGACTGAACCAATTGAGGATGCGTAAGGGATCCTTTCCATTCTCTTTCTTTCTTCATGTGTCTGAGGACAAATTTTCTTGGAAAGATGAATGCCATGTGACACTGGAAAAAATCCCATCTTGGATTGTTCCATACTGAATCTCTTCAGTATCTTTTCAATGGAAGTACTTTGACTCAGGCCCGGCATTCTCTTGGATCTATCACGATGGATATTGATCCCAATAATATATGTTGCCTCGCCCAAGTCTTTCATGGAGAAGAATTTATGCAACCATGCCTTAACTGACTGTAAGACAGATACTTCGTTTCCAATTAGTAATATGTCATCATCATATACTATTAGGAAAACGACTGCACTTCCACTAAACCTCTTGTTGACACAAGGCTCACATTCATTCTTAACAAAGACAAATTCCGTTACAGCTTCATCAAAATGAATGTTCCATAACCTTGATGCTTGCTTTAATCCATAAATGTATTTCTGTAACTTGCATACCTTATTGGCATCCTTTGGAGTCACAAACCCTTCAGGTTGTGTCATGTAGACATCTTCCTGGAGGTTCCCATTAAGGAAAGATATTTTGACATCCATTTTCCAAATTTCATAGTCATGGTAAGCGGAAATGACCAATAGGATTCTGATGGATTTCAGCATCACAACCGGTGAAAAGGTTTCATCATAGACAATTCCTTGACGCTGTCTAAAACCTTTTGCAACCAGTCGTGCCTTGTAGGTGCTGAATTGCCCCTCCATGTTCAGTTTCTTCTTGAATACCCATTTATTACCAATAGGCTTTACATCAACTGGAGGATCTACCAAAATCCAGACTTGGTTTTGGTACATGGAATCCATTTCAGAATTCATGGCTTCTTTCCACTTGGAAATGTCTGTGCCTTCAACTGCTTCCTTGTAGGTAAGAGGATCATCATTGTCAACCAATAATGAGTCACCATCCTCGGTGACAAGAAAACCATATTGTTCTGGTTCTCTCACCTATCTTGTGCTCCTACGCAGTTCTTGTGTCTCTGGAACATATTGTTCTTCCATGGGGCTTTGTGGAATCTGTTCTTATACCAACTCCTGTGTATCTTGAGCCTCAACTTCATATAAGTCTATCTCGCTCCCACTATCTCTTTTGGAGATGTGCTCCCTCTCAAGAAATATGGCGTGTCTTTCCACTGTAACCTTTTTTTCTGAGGGGTTGTATAGGAAATATCCCCTTGTTTCCTTGGGATATCCTATAAAGACACACTTTGTGCCTCAGGGTGCAAGTTTATTACCTAAAGAGGCCTTAACAAATGCTTCGCTACCCCGCACATGTAAATTCGATAACATGACTTTGCGTCCACTCCATAACTCGTATGGAATACCATTTGTCGATTTAGTTGGTACTTGGTTTAGTATGTGTGCTGCTGTTTTTAATGCATATCCCCAAAAGGATAATGGAAGACTTGCATGACTTATCATTGATCTCACCATGTCCAACAGGGTGCGGTTCCTCCTTTCGCTTACACCATTCCACTGTGGTGTGTAAGGAGGAGTGAGTTGAGATAGAATCCCAAACCCCTGTAAGAAATCAATGAAGTCCTGATTAAGATATTATCCTCCTCCGTCTGAGCGGAGTTTCTTAATCTTCTTACCAATATGGTTCTCAACTTCATTCTTGTATTCTTTGAACCGATCAAAAGAATCTGACTTATACCTCATTAAGTAGATATATCCATATCTACTAAAATCATTAGTAAAAGTTATGAAGTATGAGAACCCACCCCTTGCCTCAACTGGAAATGGCCCACACACATCTGTGTGAACTAATTCTAGAAGCTCTTTAGCTCTTTCACCTTTCCCACTAAATGGGGCTTCGGTCATTTTTCCTTGTAGACATGCATGACATACACCAAGTGGTTTTAGTTCGAAAGAATCTAAATACCCATCTTGATGTAGTTTTGTCAAACGTTTCTCATTAGCATGACCTAACCAGTGATGCCAAAGTTGGGTGTGGTATGAGTCATGTGAATTTACTTTGTCATCAATTGGCATTACTTTGTTTGTGTAGTCTAATACATAAAGGCCGTTATATAAATGTGCCCTACCAAAACAAATACTATCTTTATAAAAGTAGAAACATTCATTTCCAAACATGAATATGAATCCATCAGTATCTAATCTGGATACTGAAAGAATTTTTTTAGTAACAGAAGGCTCATAATAACAACCTTTCAAAACCAAGACCATCCCAGTAGGCAATGTGAGGTGGTAGTCTCCGACAGCTACAGCAGTGAGTCTGGCTCCGTTGTCTGCTAGTAGATCCACCTCACCTCAATCAATCTTTTTGAATCTACTTGGTTCCTGTATTTGGATACAGATGTGATAACCACAAGCAGTATCTAATACCCAATTAGTAGAAACAGATAGATTACATTTGATAACAAATTCACCTGAAGCTTCCCCTTGCTTCATTGGTTGGGTACAGTTTTTCTTCCAGTGGCCCTTCTTGCCACATGCGAAACAAACAACATCATGTTCCCTTGCCTCCCCTTTGATCTTCCTTCTCTTGGAAGGCCTTAAAGAAGATTTGAGATTAAATCTCTTCGCCTGCCCTTTATTTTTATTCACCATGGGGACATAAGGCTTTTCACGCTTCATGTCATTGTCCACTTGGAGAATAAGGATAAGAAGATTAGACATAGACTTCTCAATGTTGTTCATGTTATAGTTCACAACAAAGTTTGAGAAGCTCTGAGGAAGTGATGTGAGAATGAGATCGGTACCCAGTTCTTCGGGGTGTTTAAACCCTAGAACCTCCAAGCGCTCAATTTAGCCAATGAGATTGACTACATGAGGCCCAGTTGGGGCACCCTCTCTAAGATTGCTCTGAAATAGAGCCTTGGAGATCTCAAACCTTTCCTGTCTTACTCTCTCCTGGTATAGACCACGGAGGTTCTCGAGCATGCTATAGGCATCCATGTCTTCATGAGACTTCATGAGCTCACTAGACATAGATGATAGCATCAAACAATGAACATCGAGAGTATCATTCAAATGTTGATCATAGACCAAGAAATCTTCATCACTCACCCCTGGGGAAGGAGAATCAGGAAGTGAGGAATCCAGCACGTAAAACTTTCGTTCATGGAATAGGATAACCCGAAGGCACCTAAACCATTCCCGAAAGTTACTGCCGGTGAGGATATTGTCTTTATCCAGAATTGATCGCAGAGGAAATGTGGGTGACAAGTTTTTCATTTTGATTCTACAAATTAAAAGAGCAGATTTATCAGTACTTTCTTGATTACATTTTATAAAAAATAATAAATGAATTTATTAATTCTCCCACTATTTTATCAAGTCCCAATGGCCCTCACCATTGACCTCAGAATGTCTAGTTTCTTTGACATTCTAGTGTCAAGGATCTATATTCCCCTTCACATAACCCCAACAAGGGTTGGTCAAGCTATTTGAAGGTATTAAGGTAGGTAGGCCTTTGCCAACTGTGAGCTTACAGTTCCTTGATCTATTGAGTGGACTTCCCAATCCTAAAATCCTGACTTGGATTTCCTCAACTCTTGCCTCCAATATTACACCAAGTCTAGAAAGGGATACTTCTCTTGATGTAATATGGTTAAGTCAACTCGAAACCTTTCATAAGGGCTTTCTTTATAAAAGTAAGTGTCTCAAAAAGGGTTGGTCAAACACATAGTTTTATTGAGTCTTGCCCTTAATCAGGTAACAAAAGGCTTGTTCTGACTTAATATGGTATTGAGGGATTTTATTCCTTTATGCGTAGTTTCACATTATCACATGCTTGTTAATATTAAGTGATGCTTGCATAAGTGATTAACCATGTTCTTATAATGTTTACACATAGTCCGGTTTTTATTTTATTCCATCTTTGCATGCTTGTTCATTTTATTAATTATGTGATCGCGACAACACATACATAATAAATAAACCATGAAATTAGACAGAAATAAAATAATATGGCATGATCATGAGCTTCTATTTGTTAGTTTATCTAGCAGTTTTGATAAGCTAACCCTGACCTAGGGAAAACACCTTGAACCAATTGGTTCGTGTTTTGCAGGTCTCACCTATCCACCTTTGTGTCTTATTGCGTTGGTTTCGCCTCGGCTTTGGGATTTTAACCATCTCCTCTAGTTTGGAAGATCCTCCATTACATGGGTTTACATCAAAGAAATCATGGGCACGCAGGCCCTAAATTTTATTAGAAGAAGGCTCGCAGGCCAAAAAATTTAAATTAAATAAATTTAAATGAAACCATGCACATACAAAGGGTCTTTGGTCTAGCTCATGATCATCCATAGCATGCAACAACATTTACGCATATTTATAATTCAAATTATTTTAATCGTTCTTTCATTTAAGATAAGACACACTCGAATTCAATTAATTATGATATTATAATTAATCAATTTTTTATCTTAAATTCCTTTCTGAATTTCCTTGAGATTCTTCTCATCCATATTCCTTGTACGGGTCTTTGTACTTTGTAGGAAACCCGATGAAATTCCATTTCTGGAAAGTACACGATGTGTAGTTTATGATTACACAGTGTGTATTTCTTTTCACCTTTTATCCAAAGTACATGCCGGTGGATTTGGCGTGTTTTCTGTACTTTGGAAATTTTGGAGTACACAGCATGTAGATGAATCATACATGGTGTGTACTTCCTTGTTACACGTTAACCGGCCTAGCGATCTCGTGTACGTGGTACGCGGCTTATCTTTGTACACGGTTTCACTTGGGCCGAAACGGACTACACGACGTGTTGCTCCAACATACACGCCGTGTATTCCGGTTCCACATGCCATTCAATTCTGGTCAACACAACATGATTAATACTTAGGCATATTCAATTTACACAACGTGGTTTGGCGGACCAGTGCCGGTTCGTTGAACCTAAGTACACAGCGTGTAGTTTTAAGTACACGCTGTGTAATCCCGTGTTGTAAAGACAGAAAGAGCAGCTCCTCTGGATGAGTTCCTCATTTTTATTTTAATCAAAATTAAAATTAAAAGGCCATTTATGTGATATGAATCGAGAAAAGAAGGAGGAAGAACAGATCTCATTTATTCATATTTATAGAACGATTTATTTCGAATTAAATCAAATATAAATGCATAAATTATCAACGAAAATTAAATAACTATAATCAACGTTGTAACCTCCCTCTGATACCATTTGAAGGTTCCAGGCGCAGCGGAATCACGTGGGTGGATGTGCCCCTTGGCCTTTTTTCATTAGCAATGATCAATCCGAGATCAAAACAACGATAACTGCCAGTCTCCACGGATCGAATCACAGAAAAAAGACAAAGAAAAAGGTTTATCCTGGAACCAAAAACAAGGATTGTTACAGATTGATTATAATTAATTTAATCAAATGAAAAGAAATACCTTTTGGGTGTTCTTTCTTCGTTGATGTTCTTGATCATGTTCCGATGTGATTCGTCGTTACATCGCAGAATCCAAGTGTAGACTTCCTCTATCGGTGATCCACACATGTACCTCATATCTCGGGACATCACCAAAGGATTCTCCGGGTGCTAGCATGGAGAAACATTTGCTTGCGTTGTCCGCCTTAGATAGTCTTGATCTGATGGAAGAGGATCTCTCTCGGTCTTGAGAGCGTTCTTAGTGGAAGAGGTTCTTTCGGGCTTGAAAGAATTCTCTAGAATTGTAGTGTGTGGGTAGGAAAAGAGTTGGGGTTGTGAGGATATTTATAATCAGGTTTGAGGTTGTAGAGTTATGACAATAAATAAACGCATTACGCATTTTATTTATTTCATTGACTCTTATTTAAAACCCCCATGTCGAATAATTAATTCCTTGACATGCGCCCACACTGATTATAATAAATATCATTTAAAACAATATTATATCCTCAAAATCCTGACTGGAAAAACTACACGGCGTGTACTTGTTTTTTATTGAAAACTACACAGTGTGTACATTCAATGTACATGGCATATATATCTTGTTTTAATTTATTCATTTCCTTTCCATAAATAAAACTACACGGCGTGTAATTATTAATACACGGTGTGTACTTATTTTCAATGAAAAACTACACGACGTGTATATCTTGTTTTTCATTTCCTTCTTCCTACATCATTAAAATTATTTAGTCTTACTTTAATAATTATTAAACCACGTATGGGAATAATATTTATTCTACTTGAGATACTTGAATACACTTAGTGTGTGACCCTCTAGGCCTCTTTATCGTTGGCATTAGGCGAGCTTGCCTAAAGTCCAAGATTACTGTCTAGCAACAGGTTAAGGCACCCAAGAGAAAGAAGTTGACGCCGCATTGATGTATCACCTCATACGAACGATTACTGTGTAATTTAATCCCTTTGTCTCGATATCTCATCAAGAAGGTTTCATGGCAGTGTCATAAACCTATATGCTTGATCCGTCATTCTTTGATTACCTGAAATAAACTTTTTGTTTACACCATGACCATGGAATTTAATGTGACAGTTCTATTTCAATCAAAGGTCTGAGATATCAACTTCCATAAATGTAAGGTACAAATCCTTCCTCAACTTATCCATTAACAACATGTCACTCGTGATGCACCCAACGTACCCTACTTCCCGCCAACTGTCTACGTGACGGTTTTCGTCAGTAAATCTAAGTGTGTGAGTCATGACATGAGTTAATTATAATCTTCTAGTCTAAGGACCATTACACACACTCATAGATAGCAATGTTCGATGACACCAAGACATGCAGAATTGCTACAGGCGGGTCTGTTCTCATAATCTCCCATCTTGGAGATTACCATGTGTGAACTCCATGAGAGAGTGTCTCGTCATCTTACGAGTACTCGCACAAGACGGTGTGTATAATATGTGTCCTATCATAGTATGTCATCCAACCATAGAACTTTATTTAAGAATATTGTTATAGCATTTCAAGGTTCTCATCATAGCGGGGATCTGCCATGACCTTATCAATGCAACAAATATTCCAGGACATTATTATATTATAGTCATGTAGAATAATGACCAATATATAATAAGTGAACATTCATGTAATAAAAGTAAAAAACAGTTGGTTCTCAGGACACTAACCCTTACACTACGTTCACCATGTTGATACCAAAAAACATAATCTGGTTAAAAACCAAAATGTAATAAATAACCTCCAACATTTTCAAATGTGTCACACGTCCTCAGAGCACAATTTTTACATGGATAGTTAATTATCCCTTCTAAAACAAATATTGGTTTTCATGATTCAAATGATAATAAATCTTTAACACCCTCAATATATAGAGGATTTAAACCAAAACCATTTGGATTTAGGTGTTTATTTATCCAAGCACGATCATCTAATAATGAATGTTGTCGACTTCCTTGTTCCATATTTTTCTAAAAAATATGAAATAATTATTTATTTTTTATAATTTGATATAATATAAACACCATCCAAAAAAGAGAAGACAATTATTAATTACAGGTATTTTATACTAATTATTTTTAATTACTAGTGACACAATTTCCAGCGGATTAGCGGCAACTCTTTTTCCCAACGACTCACCCCCTTACAAATTTATTTGAATAAAATCATTATGAAAAGTCTACTTGGATGTACAAATATCTATTTTCATATACACAAGGATGGAGAGTGGGGAGGCCTCACCACGCTACTCTACATGCTTGTGCATGTGAAAATCTATATCCGTACGTCAGACCATACTTTTCATAGTGATTTTAGTTAGAGATGTTCCAAGGATATGAGTCATCAGGCAAAGAATCCTCTTTTTTCTGACCACTCACCTCCTAGAAACTCTCTCCAACTAAAATCACTATGAAAAATCTGCATCGACATACGTCAGAAAAGATTTTTCATATTGATTTTAGTGGGAGAAAATTAAAAGGATCTCAGGTGTCGATCAAAAGGAATGCCACCAATCTATTGGAAATTGTTCCAGTTTATCACAATGTACTCAAATTTATTTCAATTTGTTACTAATTAATCCTAATTATTACTATTTATTACTAATTATTACTAATTTGTACTCATTATTACTAATTAGTACTAATTGTTTCTATTTACTAATAATTATTACTATTCATTACCAATTATTACTATTTACTACTAATTATTATTATTTACTACTAATTATTACTAATTAATCCTAATTATTACTATTTAATCCAAATTATTACAAATTATTACAAATTATTACAAATTATTATTAATTATTATTAATTATTATGAATTATTTCTAATTATTACTAATTAATCCTATTTATAACTATTTAATCCTATTTATTACTAATTAATCCAAATTATTAATAATTAATCCTAATTATTACTAATTAATTCAAATTATTACTAATTAATCCTAATTATTACTAATTCATCCTAATTATTCTTAATTAATCTAAATTAATCCTAATTATTACTAATTAACCCTAATTATTACCAATCAATCCTAATTAATCCTAATTAATCCTAATTATTACTAATTAATACTAATTATTCCTAATTAATCCTAATTATTACTAATTATTCCTAATTATTAGTAATTATTCCTTATTATTACTAATTAATCCTAATTATTACTAATTAAACCTAATTTTTACTTAATCCTAATTTTTACTCATTAATCCTAATTTTTACTGATTAATCATAATTATTACTAATTATTCCTAATTGTTCCTAATTATGCCTAATTATTCTTAATTATTCCTAATTATTACAAATTATTCTTAATTATTACTAATTATTCCTAATTATTACTAATTATTACTATTTATTACTAATTATTACTATTTATTACTAATTATTACTAATTATTACTATTTATTACTAATTTTTACAAATTATTACTATTTATTACTAATTATTACTATTTATTACTAATTAATCCTAATTATTACTAATTAATTTTAATTAATACTAATTATTCATAATTAATCCTAATTACTTCTAATTAATCCTAATTATTCATGATTAATCCTAATTATTCTGAATTAATCCTAATTATTAACGATTAATCCTTATTATTACCAATTAATCCTAATTATTATCAATTAATCATAATTATTACCAATTAATCCTTATTATTACAAATTAATCCTAATTATTACCAATTAATCTTAATCAGTACCAATTAATCCTAATTATTTCCAATTAATCCTATTTATTACTAATTAATCCTAACTATTACTAATTAGTCCTAATTAATCCTAATTAATCCTAATTATAACTAAATAATCCCAATTAATCCTAATTATTACTAATTAATCCCAATTATTACTAATTAATCCCAATTATTACTAATTAATTCCAATTATTACTAATTAATTCTAATTATTACTAATTAATCCTAATTATTACTAATTAATCCTAATTATTACTAATTCAACCTAATTATTACTAATTAATCCTAATTATTACTAATTAATCCTAATTATTACTAATTCAACCTAATTATTACTAATTCATCCTAATTAATCTTAATTATTCCTAATTAATCCTAATTATTACTAATTATTCCAAATTATTCCAAATTATTTCTAATTATTTCTAATTAAACCTAATTATTACTAATTAATCCAAATTATTTCTAATTAATCCTAATTATTACTAATTATTCCCAATTATTACTAATTATTCCCAATTATTACTAATTATTCCCAATTAGTACTAATTATTCCTAATTATTCCTAATTATTTCTAATTATTACAATTTATTACTAATTGTTACATTTTATTACTAATTATTTATAATTAATAGTAATTATTTCTAATTATTTCTAATAAACACTTTCACATAATTATTCATAAAAATAAATACTGAAAAAACAAATATATAATTCTACTTTAATTTAATTGCATCTAATTAAAAAAATTATAAATAATTCAAAATAAAATAAATTAACTAAATAATAAAAAAATAGACAAATACCTTGAAACTGAAGCTGTCATAGTATAAAAGTTGCGGATTATGCTTCGATTTAAAAGTTTAAACTATGAAAAAATTTAGAAGAAATTTTTCCAAAAGAAAGAGAGAGAGAAGTTCAGAAAGAAGTAGAATGAGAGGGAAAACGGATGGGGGTATATATACAAGAAAGACTCGGTGCATGAGTTAAAACCCATGCTCCCCAAAATTTATTAACAAAAAATAAAGGTCAGGTGATTACACAGGGTACAATGAGTTTGTACCACCAAGAGAAAAAAGAATAAAAAAGGAAGGTGCTAAGAAAAACCTCTAAATCATCCCTAAGAGGGCGAAAAAGCTCAATAAGGAATGATGCCCAACAATTTGTCATATAACAGAAAAAACTGCAGAATCATCAAAGCATCAACCCCCAATGCCCGAGACATCATTGAATTCTTATTGCAAAAGACGATGGCCTATAATCATACTTGTGTTTGTCTGAAAAAAACTGATAGCAGCAACATGATCTTGCATTGTGTAGATTCTTCATGAAATGCCGGATCAAGAAACAAAACTTCAGGCATGAATTGATGAAGGCTTTAAATGTGATTTCAAATCCTGAATTGCAGACTTCAACTCTGCACAATGTAGTTCACGTTTTCCTCCTACATGGTCATACATTTTCCATATATTTGAGCATGTAGTGGGCAGTCTGTAATACTAGATTAAAGATCCTCATACAACCCGTGTTATCATCAAGCAACATGAGGGGAATCCATCCACTAGAACTTGAAGACATATGGTACAACCTGAAAAAAAAAATTATAGGATATAAGGCTGTGCAAAACTACAGTCAGTGGCTTCTAAGAAACAAGTGAAAGGATTATGCAGACCAATAGAAATCATGCAGATCAATAGAAATCATCATGAAAACATGAAATGGTGAATCACAAAATAGAATGCTCCAGAAGTGTAGCCTTTTTGTCACGAACCAACCCGGGTCGACCCTGAACCGGTCACCCGAGCCGGTCCGCGACATGGCCCGAGAGGCATTCCTGATCCTCTCGGGCTGGCGACAAGCGCCAGGGCATCAACAGAGGTTGTGGGAATGATTTCTCCCAATATAAATAAATGAAGCAGCAGAAACAATATAGAGCAGTGCAAGAAAAATAAACCAAATAAAATGACTAAACAGGAACAGAATAAAAATAAAACTAACCAAACACGACGTCCAAACTAACTCTATGCGACCTCGCGGGTCACTCTCCGACTCAACGATCAAGTGTCGCCCAAGGAGAGCGCACTCAAGCTGTAGCCTATACAAACACTAAAAAAATAAAAGAACTATAGGCGTGAGTATTAAAACTCAGTAGTCTAGCCCGATATCTATTCCCAATGCACTACTTTTAAAATAAAAGAAACACCATTTCAAGTTTGAACTACAATTTATAAAAGTAGGGTTTTCTACATGCTACTCAAAAACAGAGTACGGGTCATTGCCCTTATTCATTTCTCAAAACCCAAGTCATTCTTTTAGTGAGCCATTAGAATTTTCAAAGGGAAATTGATGTTTACATTTTAAAATTTGTACAAAGAGGATTAAATACTTTAATTTGAAAACCAATATTAGGAACCAATTCAAAACCAATTTATCACTTTCCAAGGAAAACAATGCACAAAGTAAGTATACAACAAGGGAAATGTAAAAATACATACAAGTACCAAAACATCACTGCAAGTAACTGAAATCCAACAGACATGGGTGAACCTAGGAGATCAAGAATAAACTAGAAGACACCAATACATGAAATATCATCCTCGTTGATATGTCACACATGATGAAATAAGAATTCCCAATACGATTGACCATCCTTTGTCACATAGGATGAGAGAAAATCCCATAGTAATAAACCCAATATATCCACCTACTATGGGCCACTGGTCAATACCATAACCTACCAGTGCAACAATCATTCTTAGAATATTCTCTCAATATGCCAGATTCCCATGTCTCAAGTGTTTGGAAAGGGGGTGAGCCAACCGATGCCAACCGACCATCCAATCATATATATATATATAAAGCACAACTGGCATCACCCCGAGCCACTCCATGGGACAACCTCTTGCCTTTAAACTACTCAAGTACCCGGGAGCCTCTAAGTCCAGCCTCCCAAATAATTAATTACAACTAAGGCAGGTGAGTTATCCTAGGAGGGTT
Organism: Viscum album; assembly: GCA_963277665.1. Taxonomy (NCBI): domain Eukaryota; kingdom Viridiplantae; phylum Streptophyta; class Magnoliopsida; order Santalales; family Viscaceae; genus Viscum; species Viscum album. The sequence goes on from OY728141.1 coordinate 1,937,997,263, forward strand.
TTTATCAAAACATTTTCATCGTTTTCCATAAAGTTCCAAATGAGCATTAAATACATTTCACAATCACCACTTTAAAAAGAACCAAAACGCTTGTCCACGCTTCTGAAGAAATCATTCATCATTAAAACTAGAACTCTACTTGAAATTTTGTGAATTATGTTTAAAAGTCAAACGGGCATTCTTTCACTATTGTGCATCCGCTCATCAAGAAAATGTTTTAAGTGTCATGTATAAAATAAACAACCCTTTTTACATCAAGTAATCATTTAAAAATTAATTATCTAAAACTATTAAATATTTATTAAAATTAATAAAATATTTAATCGAACAATTGGCGGGCGCAAACACAACAAAACTAAACCATTTTTACACCACAAGAATTGAATTATAAATTTGCATACTAAATGAATTAATCTTAAGTTTCATAATAATATTTAGCACACACACACACATATATATATATAGGGTGTAAAAAACATTAAATAAATGTAACTTAAATTTTGAAAGCAGTGCAATGGGAACCTACCTGGAGCAGACCAAGACGAACAATTGGCACCTCACACCTTTGACAAAGAACGCCCCACAATTGCGCACACACACCCCCACTATATATATATATACACACACACACACCCTTTAATCCAATACACATATTCCCCATGCCATGAGGGAATATGTGCAAGGAGGATTTATATATATATACAGGTATACGTACCTATGTATGTGTGTACAACCCTTCAAGAAAACACCAAACAATTTAATTAACCTATAGGAAACCCACAGATAAAATAAGTTTATTTCCAAAACCATATTCCTTTTATTTAAATAATTTACAACTCAGACTAAAGGTGCACAAAAGGCCTATATGACAATACTAACTGACTCCTTCCATTTTACATGCACCAAAAACCCATTTAAATAATTTTACCAATACTTAACCAATTTATAAAATCAACACTGACAAGCATAAGAAAAAAACACACTACCAACCAAAAGTATATTTGAAAGTCTATTTAATCAATCTCACACCATTTAAACCAGAAACACGCTTACACGAGTTAAAGGGGCACATACCATTAGGAAACTAATGTGCAAAACACATTTAAAGATTTAAACAACCACTTTACACTTCACAAATATGTTTGTTAAAACCAAACCATGCCACAATAATCATTAATCATTAAAGAGAGCCAACTGGGAAAAATTGACTAAAACATGGTGCGCGCGACATAGCAAATCACAACACACATCAAGATTCAATTTTAAAAATCAAGAGATCCTCAAAAGAATTTCAAAAACATGTTTCAAATTGTTAATATTATGTAATAAACCATTTAAAATTTTAAAAAACAATTTTAAGGAATAACCCACACCTTTGCACACACAAAACTCGTTCAAAAACCCCTTTTATGGTCAAACGTACACCCACAGCGTACCAAGGCAGAACATGCACCATTTGCACAATTAAAATCACAAATTGCAAAATTTAATAAAACTATTAAATAGTATATAATTGATTTCCATCAAAACACATCTTATTTCACAAGATAAAATTTATTCTAAAAATATCGAGTGTCTAATTAACAATCAAGAAAGGTGCAGACATCAAGCAATCAAAGAAATATAAATTTAGAGAATATGCGCAAAGGATTTCTACCTCAATTGATGATGAAATTACATAAATTGGTGCCAAACACCGTTTTCACCTCAATCGCACCCAAGGGAGATTAAATCGAACCTAAACAACCCTATCAGACCATCAATTTTAATATCAACACTAAAAAAATCCTAAAAACTAGGGTTTGGGGGAAAATTTAAGAAAAAACTTAAATCCAAATTAACAATCACCGGAGGGGGAGTTTCTACCAAAGGAGGGTATCGCATGAGGATGGGGGGGGGGGGGTTGTGTCGGAACCGGGAGGGGTGCGCTGGACTGAGGAAGCTGTGTTGGACTGAGGAGCTGGGAGGCGAGGGCCTGGGCTCGCGGCGGTTCGGAGGTGGAGCCGGATGGTTGGCGGCTCGAAGGCGGAGCCGCTGTGACTGGACGGTGCAGGGAGTAGGCCGGGATGGGCAGAGGCACCATGAGGAGGGACAGGTCAGCGGAGACTTCATACAGGGAGGAGGAGGAGGCCTCGTGTGGCATATACGCAAAGAGAGGGGGGGGGGGGAGATGCAGGTAGAATAGGTTTAGGGTTTAAAATAATAATAATAATAATAATAATAATAATAATAATAAAATATAATAATAATAATATTGATAATATTAATAATAAAAACTAATAAATATTAATAAAACAAAATAATTATTATTTTTATTTCTTATCCATTTTATTTTGAGTAATAATAATAATAATAATATCAACAATAGAATTAGAAAAGAAAATGTTTATTTCTCAATAACGATAATATTATTATTGTTAGTTAAAAAAAGATAATAATATTAATAATATTAATAACAATAAAATAGTATAAATATTAACTAAACGTTAATTAAAAAGAAATATTTGTCTCACTTCATTTTTGAATAATTATAACAATCGGTCAATTGTGCATCCCCCAGGACCGAACGCACGGTCGCCGCTAGCGGTGTGGGTACCACGCACTGGCCCAAGACCCACCAAAAACATTGAACTTCGAAAATTTCAAACCAGGACCCAACTAAACCTCGTCAAAATGACGCAGGACCGAGTAAATAATAAAAATAAAACAAAAATAAATAGGCGTCTGAGGTTGGGGTGTGACAATTCTCCCCACCACAGTCACTTTCTGCCCCCAGAAAGTCACCAAGCCAACAGTTGACACAACTAGAGTCCATGCCCAGAAAAAACCAAAGGAAAATGAGATCCTTAGAGTAACTATTCACAACAAACATCACACTCGACCAATTCAAGGAAAACTACTGCCCGAAATTGAGGGGAGAACATGAGAGGGTTCTCCCCACCATAAGAATTCATTAATACAGAAACCCTTAAAACCCGAACAAACCACCCCCCTAGGGAGGGGCCAACACGGGAACTCCCAAACTGAACCCACTCAATCCCTCCACGTGGACTGGAACAACACTCCTAAAATTTAGGAGAAATCTCTCTATGAAACAACCCAGAAACCTGAGGATGAGGAATGAACTCAACACTTCCCCTCAATTTCACGATACCAAACATTCCCCTAACAAGTACAGATGTGACCAGCTCAAAATCAGAACGGTTTAGTTTATTCACAAGCCTAACACCCTTCAAGGACATAGACAATTTAGAAACCACGCTAAGAGAATATAAAACCGCTTGGATTGTGGTGGGATGGACTCATCATGCCACCACAACAAGGATGAGCTTACGACAACGACAATAATAGAAATAGGAAATTTTGGATATTTCCATACGAAAGCTGGAAACATTATCCAGACCGAGGTTCCACACCCTCGATAACTCCTGACTATGCGTGAGCTTTACCTCGAGACCTATGGTTGGGGCCCTAATGGTTGAAGCATCTCTTACCTCACAGTCAAGCATTTGCATCCTCCAGCCCCCAAATCCTTCCTCCAGAATGACGCTTCTTTCAAAACTCTTCCTGGTCGCCCGAACAGTCACATGGTAGCAGGACTTCAGAGGGATGAGACAAGGTGGCTTAGAATGCATGAACCGACTAGACTAGTCGCATGCGAGAGAACGATCCGACAACCTGGGAGTCGGTACAGACGAAGATCCTTTCCATACGGGGAACCTTTCACAAAATTCGACCCCCACCAACTATACCTGAGGCTCTAACGATGGTGAGACATCCCACCTTTTACTAGTCCAGAACTAAACCCTCTAATAACTTTGGGATAGTACAAACCTTAACTACCTTGGGAGTTCCCAACAACCGAAGAAACACTATCTTTACAAACTATAAAATTGCCTCTAATAGACTTCGATTACCTTGATAAGTGGGCAACACACAAAAAGAACTGGGAACTGGGCATAACTCATTAACAACTTTTGGAGGCTTTCTAGGCGGCATACTCATAACAACACAAAAAACACCATCGAAACCGGAATCAAGCCAAAAATCAATCAAAGAAACAACACAAGATAAGGGAAAATGCCCATAAGCCACACATATACAAATGGAAGCATAAATAACTTTTCAAAAACCATCATTTCTTTAAAATTTTAAAACCCACCTATGGCACCTTATGAACCATCACATGTGCATTCATTCAATCTCGCTCACATCATATGCAAACAAGTGCCCCTACGCACTCTCCATACATACCCATGCAGGTGTGACCTTCCATAAGGAGTTTCAAGGTTCAAACACTTCTTTTTTTCTTTACCAAATCCAAACACATGCTATGTTTTTTTTCAAACCGATACACTTTCTCCTTAAAACCCCACTTTACTAATTTCAAAAACAATTTGTAAGAAACCCCTTTTTTCATTTTGAAATCACTTTCATTTTGAATGCACACACACATCAACTGAGTTTGAAACAAAACACGACCAACCATAAACCATCAGAATGAGGAAGTGGTGTCTGTTCCTAACCCAGCGACATGGTGGTGAGTCATGTACCAAGTAAGGAATGACACTAAGAGGACCTTAAACCGTGCACTTGGACTCCACATGGGTTACCACCCCATGTGAGGCTACAACATGAACCAATTCTCCCCCATTGTCATCCTTCAATCCAAAACAATCAAAGACAAAAGACTCAAATCCCGGACTACCCCTGGTAACTTAGGTCTCGTCACGAGCAGTGGTGATCAGGAACCGACCCGTAACTTACCTCCTGAGCCCCGACAGTCCTAATCTCCTTCTACCAAACACCCCAAATAACAAGAACCTCCTCTGAAACCATTTTGTCACAAACCAACCCGGGTCGACCCTGAACCAGTCACCGGAGCCGGTCCACGACATGGTCTGAGAGGCATTCCTGATCCTCCTGGGCTGGCGACAAGCGTCAGGGCATCAATAGAGGTTGTGGGAACGATTAATCCCAATATAAATATATAAAGCAACAGAAACAACACAGAGCAGTGCAAGAAAAATAAACCAAATAAAATGAAAAAATAGGAACAGAAGAAAAATAAAACTAACCAAACACGATGTCCAAACTAACTCTGTGCGACCTCACGGGTCACTCTTTGACTCAACGATCAAGTGTCATCCAAGGCAAGCGCACTCAAGTTGTATCCTGCACAAACACTAAAAATAGAAAAGAACTATAGTCATGAGTATTAAAAATCAGTAGGCTAGCCTGATATCTATTCCCAATGCAATACCTTTAAAATAAAAGAAACATCATTTCAAGTTTGAACTAAAATTTATAAAAGTAGGGTTTTCTACAGGCTACTCAAAAAAAAAAGTACGGGTCATTGCCCTTATTCATTTCTCAAAACCCAAGTCATTATTTTAATGAGACATTAGCATTTTTAAAGGGAAATTGATGTTTACATTTTCAAATTTGTACAAAGAGGATTAAATACTTTAATTTGAAAACCAATATTATAAACTAAGTCAAAACTAATTTATCACTTTCCAAGGAAAACAATGCACAAAGTAAGTACACAACAAGGGAAATGTAAAAATACATACAAGTACCAAAACATCACTAAAAGTAACTGAAATACAACTGACATGGGTGAACCTAGGATATCAAGAATAAACTAGAAGACACCAATACATGAGATATCATCCTCGTTGACATGTCACACACGATGAAATCAAAACACCCAATACGCTCGACCATCCTTTCTCAGACAGGCCGAGAGAAAATCCCATAGTAATAAACCCAATATATCCACCTACTATGGGCCACTGGCCAGTACCATAACCTACCAGTGCAGCAATAATTCTTAGAATATTCTCTCAATATTCCAGATTCCCATGTCTCAAGTATTTGTAAAGGGGGTGAGCCAACCGATGCCAACCGAGCATCCAATCATATATATATAAATCACAACAAGCATAACACCGAGCCACTCCATGGGAAAACCTCTTGCCTTTAAACTACTCAAGTACCTGAGAGCCTCTAAGCATGGCCTCCCAAACAATCAATTGAAACCAAGACAGGAGAGTTATCCTAGGAAGGTTTTTATCAAAACATTTTCATCATTTTTCATAAAGTGCCAAACATGCATTAAATACATTTCACAATCACCACTTTAAAAAGAACCAAAACGCTTGTCCACGCTTTCGAAGAAATCATTCATCATTAAAACCAGAACTCTACTTGAAATTTTGTCAATTATGTTTAAAATCCAAACGGTCATTCTTTCACTATTGTGCGTCCGCTCATCAAGAAAATGTTTCAAGTGTCATGTATAAAATAAACAGCCCTTTTCACATCAAGTAATCATTTAAAAATTAATTATCTAATACTATTAAATATTTATTAAAATTAATAAAATATTTAATCGAACAATTGGCGGGTGAAAACACAACAAAACGAAACTATTTTTACACCACAAGAATTGAATTATAAATTTTCATACTAAATGAATTAATCTTAAGTTGCACAATAATATTTAGCACACACACACATATATATATAGGGCGCAAATAGCATGAAATAAATGTAACTTAAATTTTAAAAGCAGTGCAATGGGGACCTACCTGGAGCGGACCAAGATGAACAATTGGCACCTGACGCCTTTGACAAAGACCGCCCCACAATTGCGCGCACACACACCCCTATATATATACCCTTTAATCCAATACACATATTCCTCACACCATGAGGGAATATGTGCAAGGAGGATTTATATATATATGTGTATACATACCTATGTATGTGTGTACAACCCTTTATGAAAACATCGAAAAATTTAATTAACCTTTAGGAAACCCACACATAAAATAAGTTTATTTCCAAAACCATATTCCTTTTATTTAAATAATTCAAAACTCGCACTAAAAGTTCACAAAAGGCCTACATGCCAATACTAACCGACTCCTTCCATTTTTCTCGCACCAAAAACCAATTTAAATACTTTTACCAACACTTACACAATTTATAAAATCAACCCTGAAAATCACAAGAAAGAAAACACACTATCAACCAAAAACATATTTGAAAGTCCATTTAATCAATCCCACACCATTTAAACCAGAAACGCACTTACATGGGTCAAAGGGGCACATACCATTAGAAAACTAATGTGCAAAACACATTTAAAGATTTAAACCACCACTTTACACTTCACAAATATGTTTGTTAAAACCAAACCATGCCACAATAATCATAAATAATTTAAGAGATCCAACCAGGAAAAATTGACTAAAACATGGTGCACGCGACGTAGAAAATCACAACACACATCAAGGTTCAATTTTTAAAATCAAGCGATCATCAAAATAATTTCAAAAACATGTTTCGCATTGTTAATATTATGTAATAAACCATTTAAAATTTAATAAAAACAATTTTAAGGAATAACCCACACCTTTGCACACACAAAACTTGTTCAAAAACCCATTTTATGGTCAAACGTACACCCATAGTGTACCAAGGAAAAACACACACCATTTGCACAATTAAAATAAAAAAATTCACAATTTAATAAAACTATTAAACAGTATATAATTGATTTCCATCAAAATGCATCTTATTTCCCAAGATAGAATTTATTCGAAAAATATCGACTGTCTAATTAACAATCAAGAAAGGTGCAGACATCAAGTAATCAAAGAAATCTATATTTAGAGAATATGCACAAAGGATTTATACATCAATTGATGATGAAATTCCAGAAATTGGTGCCAAACACCGTTTGCACCTCAATCACACCCAAGGGAGATTAAATCGAACCTAAACAACCATATCAGACCATCAATTTTAAGATTGACACTAAAAAAAATCCTAAAAACTAGGGTTTGGGGGTAAATTGAAGAAAAAATTTAAATCCAAATGAACAATCACTGGAGGGGGGGGGGGGGTCGCTACCAGAGGAGGGTATCGCACGAGGACAAGGGGGTTGCGTCGGAACCGGGAGGGGTGCACCGGACCGAGGGAGCTGCGCTAGATCAATGAGGATCCAGGAGGCAAGGGCTTGGGCTTGCGGAAGTACGGAGGTGGAGCCGGACGGTCGGCAGCTCGAAGGTGGAGCCGTAGTGGCTGGATGGCGTAGGGAGTAGGCCGGGATGGGAAGAGGCACCATGAGGAGGGACAGGCTAGCAGTAGCTTCATATAAGGAGGAGGCGGAGGCCTTGCACGACTGATGCACAAAGAGAGGGGGTGGGGGAGGGGGAGATATGGGTAGAATAGGTTTAGGGTTTAAATAATAATAATAATAATAATAATAATAATAATAATATAATAAGAATAATAATATTAATAATAAAAACTAATAAATATCAATAAAACAAAATAATAATTATTATTTCTTATCCATTTTATTTTGAGTAATAATAATAATAATAATAATATCAACAATAGAATTGGAAAAGAAAATGTTTCCTTCTCAATAACGACAATATTATTATTGTTAGTAAAAAAAGATAATAATATTAATAATATTAATAACAATAAAATAGTAAAAATATTAACTAAATGTTAATTAAAAAGAAATCTTTGTATCATTTAATTTTTGAATAATTATAAAAATTGGTCAACTGTGCAGTCTCCAGGACTGAACGCATAGTCGCCGCTAGTGGTGCAAGGACCGCACACGAGCCCAAGACTCGCCAAAAACATCAAACTTCAAAAATTTCAAATCGGGACCCAACTAAACCTCGTCAAAATGACGCAAGACCGAGTAAATAATAAAAATAAAACAAAATAAATAGGCGGATGAGGTCGGGGTGTGACACTTTCGGCTCTTGAGTGAAAATATTCATCCTCAAAAAAGTGAACATGATCATGATCAGCTTGATTAGTTTCACTAGAATCCTGACATAACCATAGCTGGAAGGTACAGGAAAATCTCATCCACTTCTTAAGAGACATGCTTCTGCAAATGAAGAGTATCCAGATGATATCCCCCTGCAGCATGCAATCCAACTTGGTGAATGCCTGATCATTTGATCCTTCATTCAGTCATATTGCTTCACAGATCACACAACATACAAAAAGAAGTTGGAAATAGCACAACCATAACATCTCAAGCACAAAATTCAGAACCACATATATGGATCAACTTCCTTGTAGAGACTCATCTACATCCATCTATTCCTAATAAAGTTGTAAAAAATCAAATTCATGGTCTCTATCAAGTTCAAATTCCACCCTATCAAACATCCGGCCTCTGATACTTAGATACACATCTATAGTTATCTCCTTGTAAGTATATCTTCCAAAGGACTGTCTCTCTTTTTCCTCGATATAGGGGTAAAATTAATCTTTATGACCCTCCTTGATAACACGAGTTCAATTCCTGATTTTAATAGCGTCCTCTGACTCCTCTGAATCTAAAGAAGAGGAAGAATCCTCTTCATCCGATGAGGAGAAGGGATCCCCACCAACTTCCAACTGAGGAAGGATCATGAGTTTTTCCAATTGAATCCTCAAGGATCTGGTGAAAATAGTTCTCTCCAACTTAGAATAATCGATACGTTTTTAGATCTTCTTGGGGGGTGGTGTAGTAAATCCATTTGGGTCAACAATCAGCTTCTTCTTTTTTTAGCACTCAAGTGAAGATATTCATCCTCAATTTGACATACATGATCAAGTGCATCTTGATTAGGTTCACTAGAGTCAGATTGTGTCTCATATTTTTTTTATCTAAATAGAAGGTGTGGCTTTTGAGGTAACAAAGGTGGCACAAGCATAATTAAAAAAATCCACAAAGCCAGAGAAATCATCCACAGTAGGGAACAAAGGTTGGGGCTATTTAGAATGAACGACCACATCCCTATTGGGTGTGAGCCTCATTAGGGCCTCCTTTTCTACCACTTTAGGATTTGGTTGTGAATTATCTATCAAAACAGTCTCCTAGGAGGTATATATAGGTTATCTTATTTTTGATAGGCATATTTGCGATGACACCCATCGCAAATGGCCACTCGATAAAAAGTTATTTACAATGGGCCCCATCACAAATCAGTACCTGATGCCATATTATTTTCAAAGGAAAAAATATCATATCACAAATACTAAAAACCACCACTGAGAATTTGCGACGGGAATAAGAACCCATCACAAATTCCCTTCCCATGGTTTGGCGTGCATTTCGCACCAAACCTTTGGCGATAGGTCCTTACTCCCCCATCGAAAATATCTATTATTTGCGAGGGGCCGATTGTACCATCACAAATAACCCATCACAAATGGCCATTTTTTTCATAGTGTTGCACCAGTCAGAGATTTATTTTATTGGAAACTAATTACTATATACATCACCAAAACTTAGGGATGTTTTACTATGTTTAGTTTTATCCTTAAGGATTTCTCTATAATTTTTTAACCCTAATACCAAAAATAACCAAACTTTCTTCTGATACCAACTGTGACAACCCTTGTTTTTATTAAACATTAATTCATTATTTATTACATAAGAGTACCCATAATATAAACTATAGAATCAATAAATTATAGTGTATTTAGGTACATTACCTAACAATATAAAATAGTGGGTATATCAACATTATTGAAAACTTCCTTAATATGATCATATTATTCCATCATTCTTAAAACTGCATGGGATAACCTGGGGACATACATAAGAAAGGGGTTATTTATAAAGACCAGTAAGTGAATAATCAAATAATAACATGAATAAGGTATTACATGTTATAAATTAGGTATATAAATGGGACATAAAAGGGTTGATAATCATAAACATGAACAATAAGTCATGATATAGCATGGTAACATAAAGGCAACATAGGAATGTGGCAACAAATTTAAACATGAAATCATAAAAATAAATCAAGGTTAAAAACCAATAAATAATAAAATAATGTTCTTATGATAACCTAATATTAACTATACATGGTTTATCATGAGACTAAAACATTACCCAATGTATTGGACCACTATCTGGGTGCACCCATCATAATCATATAATGCACATGCATAAGTGTGCAACATAGATCATTTAACATAAGAACATATTACATTAAATTTAATTCAATGATCAAGGAGTGTGGAATAAATTCATGTAATTCTTTGATAAAATAATTATAGGCATGTTTAGGTGAATACCCATGAGAGGAAATAGCGATGGTATTCAAAAAAAAGGTTTGGTATGGAAAAATCGCAGTAAAATTTTGGCAGTATAATGACAGTACATAAAGGTTCATAAAATAGTTTAATGAGAGAAAAATTGGTATCTAATAATTTATACAAGAAAATAACATTAATATGGATGTGTAAAAACATATCCCAACATTAGTAATTGGAAATAAAAGGAATAACATGAAGAAGATTATTGATTAAATAGGAGAAGGAGAGGATCCCTTATTAAATTTCGGTATAGTAACAACTTAGGTAAATGATATAATGAGAGGGGATAAATTATATATAATTGTTATAAAATCAATTTTAAATTATATTGATCTTTATAAAGTCATGAAAACATTACCAATTGATATTCAAAAGGCTAAATACAAAGAAGGTTCTTGAATTGAAAAGAAGAGAGGGAGGTCCCTTACGTTGAGAGGGTGATTCAAAAATATTGGGAGAAGATTCTTGAGAGCTTGACGTAACATTTGGAGGACTCAAGAGAGGTGAGGGAATATTAAGGATATTATAAAAGTTTTTTTAGTGAATATAAATGGGATAATTGGTGGGATTATATAGGAGAAGAGATGGGAGTTCTTTATTATTTCTCAAACCTAGGTTTTGGACTCTATATAATAAATTAATCAAAACAAAAAAATACCAATGGGTTTTCCCATGTTTGTATAAATAGGTGTGGTTTTAATTATTTTATAATTCCAAGGTCCTAACTTATTAAAATATTACCCTTTTTGATGTAGTAGCGAGTCATGTTCATAAAGAAATGATTTTTAAAACTTAAAATATAATACATGTTTTGGAGGATTCATAAATGATTTATAAAATTAATAAAATAACTAAAAAACAAATTTTTTAAATGGGAAACATATATTTAGTCATGGATACATTTTATATCATTTATTACATCACTTTTTTGTCATTATGATGTCATAATACACACCATATATTTATAGCGTATTTAATTTTTACCCAAAAATATCGACTATCACATGAAATTATGAAAATTTCACTATTTGATAATTTATATGTTCTAATTATAAAAAATAATATTTATTTTATCAAAATAATTCTTTAAATATTTTAATTTTTACTTTTAAAATAAAATTGACATTTATTGATAAATCTTGTGTTTTTTACAATAACAGTTTTCGAACCCTTATAAAAATTACATTTAACATCATAAAAATTATATTATCATTTAAATTTAATAACCATTATTTAATAATAATATTTTATTTAAAACATTATTTATTTAAAAAATCCATTAATTCATCAAAATAAATGTCATAATTGAAGTTTCACATTACACAAAAAATAAAATTTTTGTTTTATCGTATTAAAATAAAAATCATTTATAAAGTAACAAAAAATAAGAAGAAAATATATTAATTATTATATACAATATAGATATTCATATTATTAGGGTTTTATATATATAGCTTTATTACACCAATAAATTCCCTAAGGGTAAGGTGTGCGACTATGGGATTTTCATGGGATGGTTTGGCATAAATGGTTTGAGTAGTGATCTTGATGAGCTTGAAATTCTTCTATAAATGGTTTTTCTCATGCTTTAGTTTTTGGATCTAAACTTGGTCTTGGTCAAGGAAAAATCCCAATGATGATATCTCCCTTGGAATCTCTGATAAATGGGCTTCATAGGGTATGATCATACTGGTATCATCACTTCCTTTGACCGTGTCAATTGGATTTTTTAAAACCCTATATTTATAATAATCATATGATCATTATTCCGTGACTATATTATCAATGGTTATGATGATTAATAGTCTTTTAAATATTATAGGATTTAATAAAACCAAATATTTTCATGTGTTTTCTTTAACCATAATACATAATAGGGCATTTAATTCAATCATAATGTGAGTTTTACTTATAAAAGTTTGGGTAGTTTCATCCCCCAAGAGTGCAGATTATAAAACATAGTTTGGAACATCATGGGGAAATCCACCAAAGGTTCAGATCAAGAAACACGATTTTCGATTCCATGGGAGAATCCTCTATGTGTTTGGATTATAATACATTGTTTGGAGTTCCATGGGCTAGTCCCCAATGGACTCCTTATGAATCATAGTTTGGAGTGCCTTGGGGTATCCCACCTTAGACTCGGGATAGAACACTATTTGGAGAGCCTTATATTAGTCCCCCTTAGACTAATTATGAATCATGGTTTGGAGTGCCTTGGGGTATCCCCCCTTATACTCAAGATAACACATGATTTTAAATGCTATGGGGAAATCCCCCTTGGACTTTTTATTACCCATAGTTTGGAGTGACTTGGGGGAATCCCCCATTAGGCTCAAGATGACACCTGGTTTAGTGTTCCTTGGGGAAATAAACTATCAAATCATTATGATTCATGGTTTTTAGGGCCATGGGAAAGTCCCCTTAGACTCAAGAAGACACATGGTTTGGAGTTCCTTGGGGGAGTCCCCCTTGGACTCATTATAACTCATGGTTTGGAATTCCTTGGATAAACTCCTTATTTTGATTGTAGTTATATAAAATTTTATGGATATAGACATATAAATTTTTCCAAAGAAGGAATGGTCAATTTGGGGTGTCACTATGTAACCCATGAATTGATGATGGTTTATTTATTTATATCGTTACTTTATTTATTATGCATATTAGCATTCACTTTATAATCATACTGGATATACTTATAGAATCCATTATTGGTGTCCTAGTGAGTCTTACTCACATTGTGCTCAGCCCTTCAGTTGGTACCTGACCATAATTCATGGCTACATTCCATGATAAGGGAAAGCACCTTTTGACAGATACATGATTTGGAATGCTAGTATGGAGCAGGGGAGTTAGGACCGGACATGGAATCATGAATATTTTAGATGAGTTTTTTTTAGTTTTTTTCTTTTTTTATTCTTGGGATTTTGGGTATATGGTATAGTGATGTGTGAATCATTGAAATTGAATATATATTATTTTGATATTGAATGTGTTTATGTTTATTTATTGGAACTTTCCATGATGTTTGATGTATTGATTTATCTGGTTGTAAATGATTGACTTTATTTTTATTTTTTTACTATTATATGTGGGTATAGTATCCATAACATACCACCATAGACCCTTGCTTCTAATAAGTATCATCTAGCATACGAGGAGTCACACATGAGGTCCCCATAATGACTCCTATGGCCTAGGCATTGCTCTGTGGCCACAGATCTGGAGAGGACGATACAAAATGGATAAGAATAAGAAGTCCAAATTTATTGTTATTTATCTTAAGAAAGAGTTAAATTATAGAATAAAATCTACCCAAGAAGTATATTCTCAAATAAAGAATATAGAAACCCAAATAAAGGAGAGAGATTTAATGATTTTTAAATTTGAGAAGAAGTTGAATTATAGAAGGAAAATAAAGTTATCAAGTGAATATTTTCACATGAAAACTTCAATCATTGGAATTTATAAAGGTATAAATTTGGATTTAGTAAAAAAAGAAAATATACTTGCTAAATTTGGAGAAAATAATTTTTAAAGGAGAACTAAAATAAAGTACTACTCGTAAGACTCGTGATTAAACTATAGTAACACAATAGTTATTTATTCAAGTGTCCAATAAAATAATTTAAATAATATAATTAATAATGATAAAAAATGTATTAATAAATTAATAGTAATATAATTACACAAATATGTCTCATAATAAATATATATTTATCAGAAGAAGTCTTTGACTTTTAGGTTCCAAATGAAGGATTTTAAAATATAGAAGTGTTTTTTAATAATTAATTTTCACATATATAGTAATTTTTTTCATAAAAATTTCTTTAAATTTGAGATCAATACATCAAAATTATCTAATGGTGATTTTTTCATAATTTTCTAAGGATGTTGACTTTTTCACTAAATAGTAAAATGTGGTAAGAATATCTGGTAAGTATTATGAAATGATTATGATGTAACAATAATGTAATAATTAATATAAGTTAATCCAAGCATAAAAAAAGTTATTTAGTTTATATAATGTATTTTAATTAATTGAAATGAAATTTTAAACCTATTAATAACTTTCCAAAGTGTATAATGGAAATTATTGTTTTCAAAAATATTTTGTAAAAAATTATATTCCCATAGCCAAAGTAATATAAAATAATAAAGTTCGATTTTAAAACATTAAAATATCAAAACCATTTCTTAAATTTCAAAAACCATGTTTAATCCAATGGTTTTTAATTTTACACAACCTATGTTTTTAAGGCCTATGTTTATAAATTAATAAAAAAACCCATCACCTTCTATAAATACCCACCCATCCTCCCATTAATCTCCACTAAAAATCCATTAAACATGAATTATCTCTCATTTTACCTCTAAATGGTATCTTCAAGGAGGTTTTAAGGTTATAAGGTGATCTCATCAAGCTTTAGGAATCTACTCTTTAAGTAAGGGTTTCCCAATCTTGCTCCATCCCATTCAATTAGATTTATTTTGTTATAATATCATATAAATTATTTTTCATATACTTCCATGCCAGTAATTCAATGGTATTATCATCCATTTGATATATTTTTAATGATATATTACTAATTAATTCTCATTATATCCTTTTATTAAGCTGTTATTATGCCGATGTAAGGGTTTATAATCCTATTCTTTACTTTTCAATTACAATCCTTTTGTTATAATATCATTTAAACTCTATTTTCATATACCACCATGCTTATAATTATATGGAACTATAATCAATTTTATATATTTTTAATGGAATATCACTCTTTACCTCTCATTATAACCACTGTATAAGTCATTATTATGTTGAATTAAGGGTTCTTAACATCTTCTGTACCTTTATTTTTTCAATATTTCCATTTAATTTTCTTTTCATTGAGAAATGTTTTTATGATTCATTGTTACAAATTACATATTATATTATCAATGGGAGATCACCATTCACTCTCATTATACTACGATCATAAGTCCTTATAATGATCAAAAATTCCCATAGTCGTGGAATATCTAAAATTTTTGGTAAAGTAAAAAAGTGAGTGATTTAAAAGAAATAAAATCAATTAATAGATACAAAAAAGTGGATACATGCATCAACATAGATTCACTAAGGGGTAAAAAACTTGAAAAAGGATGGTTGGGTATTACTCAATCTCCACTTAGTGCATAATAAGTGGGCCTAACTATACACTTCATTTGACATTATTAGGGGATATGATTTGAAAGATTAATATGTTCTTTATGAAACATAATGAAAGATTTGAATATATCATTTCTTTATTTTACTACTATTAAAAATTCTTAAACATAATGACTATTTCCTATTGATATTCTTATTTCATGAAAGTACCATACACCAATATTTTTTTCTTGTTCATTTAATTAGGTTACATTCCATTACATTGTGAATATCCTTTAACTTATATATTAATTATTAGATATTCACCTAGAAAACCACAATATTTAATTTAATGAAATAAATATATATTTTTTATATAAATCATTTATATATGGATAATAATTTACTATTTATCCATGATTAAGTTTGTGGTTCCTTAGGGAACATTATTCTGTGTATTTTTTACCCATTTATTTCATATGATGGATACATTGAACTTTTTATGTGATAAGGGGGAAAGAATTATGTAACCCATAGATGCATTGACAGGTCTCATGAGACAAACTATCTTGGTTATTTGTTGTATTAATTACCCATTTATTCATGATGTCATAGTACAAGGCCTTGATGGTATGTTTATGATGCATGAAATTATGCATTTCACCATTATGAGATTATTTACTGATATCTAGGTGTTATTTGTTATTATGTTATCCATTGTTATATTATTCTAAAAGTTGATTTTTTATGTCATTATTCTAATCAATCATTCCTTACATATTATTTATTCCATGCTTATTATATGATAGATTCCATGGTATTTTACCCCTTACTGGTCATCTTAGCTCACCCCTTTATATATTTTAGCATTTACCCAGTAAACCATGCAGATTACTACATGTGAAATAAAAGATTTCAAGGATAAAAAATAAATTTTAATGTATTTAGTTGATATATCTCATGTTTTCAATGTAATTTAATGTCCATTTATATATCTAGTTCTTGATATTGATAAACTACTAGATCCTAGGTATTATGATATATGTATTTTATATAATTGTAATAAAATAACCACAGACTCTGAGTTACTAAATTCATGGTGTTATACTAATATTTTAGAGGTTTGGGACACACCATGGATGTGTACATGAAATACATGGAGCTGAGAAAAGAAATAAAGGTTACTGAATTATCTCAACTAAGAAAGAAGAATATGGGTATGATTTCTTTAAGGTATGTTTTATTTATTCTAATGTTTTATATATGGAATGATATTATATAAATGGTAAATTTGATAAAAAATAAATCCATAACTCTATTAAATTTGAGGAATAAATTATGTATTGAAAATAATATGTTTCTCTAGAAAATATATTCATTATTTTAGAAGAGTGTGGTGTTTTAAGAACTAGAGGTGTGAAAAAATAAACAATGAATGATTATTTACAAAAACCATCATGGTGAATGAAGAAAAAATTTAGAGGATTAAAAAAGAGGAAATAGTTTTCATGCCTAACAAGGAATATATGGAAAAAATACCTTCTAATTAAAAGATGAAAATGAAAAATCTATAGAAACTTATTTCACAAAAGGTAGTTGTATATTATAGAATAAAATGATATGTGTACAAGTGTAATAAATCTTGTTTTTGAGAATAATGATGATCCAAAGGAAATAAATAGAATAAATAATCAAAATAGGAAGTATTTTTTCACAAGTGGTATTTTACAAAGAAGTACCATTGTAAAAAATTCTTGGAAACTAAAGATTCAGGTTGGATGAAAATAGTTGGTCCATCACGACCAGCCATGCTCCTCAACATGAGGATGAAATAAATGTACCCATCTCCCCAATCATGTGTTATTGTCTCACATTTGTTATATTAATTTTCATATTAAAGGGGAGATAAAACTCATGGGATTTATACAAATAAAAAACAAGGTTCATATGGTAAGATAAGGAAAGTGGTGTGTGAGCTTGAGGAAATGAGTTCTAAACAGACCAAATAAAGAGTCTTAAAGTTATTTTTCTATTTTTTCTCATATATATCATTAACTAAAGTGATATTATAGAAGTTAACAAAGACCCATTTCATTTGGAAAGTTTTATTAATAGATGAGATTAATGTTTTCATTTGGATTTTTATGTCAAATAATTATAAGGAGTTACACATATAACAATAATAAGTGATATCACTAAAGATCCATTTTTAATAATTGGGATAAATGAAAAAAAAGATTCATTATATTCAATATTGTACATCTATATAAAAGAAATTAAATTTGTGAAAGGTAGTATGTTAATTCATGGAGGGGAGAACATATGTTGAAACAAAAATATACTTAATATCAAGAGAGTGATTGAAGTTAGAAGATCTATTTTTTAATAAATATTGGTATTAAAAGGTCATGATGTTTGGAAAACATCCCTAAGTTTTGAGTTTAAAGTTGGAGACATGGTTTTTATATGCATATCTCCATGGAATAAGGTCACGAGGTTTGGAAAGAAAGGTAAGTTAAGTCCAAGGTACATCGACCCCTTCGAGATTCTCGATTGTGTTGGGGCTGTGGACTATCGACTAGAACTTCCACATACCATGGAAAAAGTATATGATGTATTTCATGTATCCCTATTAAGGAAGTACATACCGGACCCTTCACATATACTCTCTTCTGAGGTGGTATAGTTGGAGGATGATCTTTCTTATGATGAGCAACCAGTGAAGATCTTAGACCGTAGATAAAAAGTTCTACGAAATAAGACAATGCCCCTCGTCAAGGTGTTGTGGCGAAGCGACAAGTTTGAAGAAGCGACGTGGGAATCAGAGGAAATTATGAAGCTGAGTTACCCACATATGTTTTAGTGTGGGAAAAGGAAATTTCCAGGGTGAAATTTCTTAAGGGGGGAATATTGTAACGACCCAAAGTTTCATTAATGGAAATCCATCTTGATCTAATTAAATTTATCTTTATGTAAAATGTTTATATAAAATTTCAAATTCTTTAGTTTTATGTTAATAATTGTGAATGTTGCTTTTATAGTCGTTGAACAGTGATCACATGATTAGTATAAATATAGGGCTTTAACAAATCCAATTCACTCACACAAAGGAAGCGATGACCTCATCCAGTAGAATTGCTCCATATGAAGCCCATTTTTCGGAGCTCAAAAAAGAGGTGGTGTCCTTGGGCTTCACTCTTGACCAAGCCCAAGCTGAGATTCTTCATGTCAATCTCGAACAGGACCGTCTATGGGAAAAGTGGAAGTTGATAGAGATTACCACTCGAGCGATGTTATCCGAGCCACCCCAAGAGTCTGTCACCATCGCACACCTTACCCTTAGGTCTTTTGCGGCTGTTTTAAGGGGTTATGTAACAAATCACTAGTACTATGTTCATTTATATTATTATTTTTTATATAATAATGAATATACCTTCTTTTCATTATTGACACTTTGTAAATAGTTTTTTTTAAACACAAATAATATATTTTTTAGTTAATATTCAGCTAAGAAATCTATTTTGATGAATTAATGGATTTTTGAATTAAATAATATTTTAATAAATTATTATTATTATTAATTTAATTTTTATTAAATATAAATGATATTATAATTTTATGAATGCAATTGTAATTTTTATTAAGGTTTGAAAGCCATTTTTGTCAAAACCCGTGAATTTTCGATAAATATCAGTTTTTATTTTAAAAGTGAAAATTAACATATTTAGAAAATTATTTAGATAAAATAAATGGTATTTATGGAATCGGGACATAGAAATTATCCAACGGTGAATTTTTAAAAATATTCTGAGATAGTCAAATTTTTGGGTAAAAATTAAATACCATTGAATTATATAATGTGTTTTATGACATAATAATGACCCAATAGTGATGTAATAAAATACTATAAGCTTTATGTTCGGCCAATATATGTTTTAACATTAAAATAATGTGATTTTGGGTTTGTTTGACTTACTTTTCAAAGAATTAATGAACCCCTCAAGACTTATTAAACATCTTGTCTTTTTAAATTATTTTCCATAGGAGTGTGACTCACCTCCACATAAGCAACCCCATTATTTTAAGAAGTTAGGACTTTTTCCTTATAAAATATTTTTTTTCCTCTTCCATTTACCAAAAACCATGGGCAAAAACCATGAGCTGATTTTTGGTTTGGATTAGTTTAATGTAATTGGTCCCAAACCTAAATAATAAAGAATTCACTCACCTTTCCTATATAAACCCACCCAAGCCCCCACTTCCTACTCACTCAAAGCCTTTGGAGTTCATCAAAACTCTGACCTACTCTCTCTATAATCCTCCCAATGTTCCCCAATCTCCCAATAATCCTCTCTCAAGCCTCTCTCAAGCCTTTGGAAGCACACTTCCAAGTAAGGGTTTTTTTTCTTCCTTTCTCATTTTTGTCCAATTTTCTTTAAGTTGTTTTGCCCTTATAATTTCAATTATGAATGTTGGGGTATGGTTTCACACCTCCCTCATACTTCTCTCTTTATGTTTGAATGATGGGATACCCCTTTCTCTCTCATTAAATTCCTCCCATGTACACCCGTTATTATGCCGAAATTCTAAAAGGAACTTCTCTCTCTTCATTTACATTCAAGAAATACTTTTGTATCATGAATATAAATACCATTACAATTGTTTGGAAATGTATCTATATGAACCCCTTACTGTCTATTTCATGTAAATATGATGAGACACCCCTTTCTATATCATCAACCATTTTTATGAATTCTTATGTCATGCCGTTACACTGCCGAAATTGTACCGATTTTCTAAGCCAATGCCATTGTGTAGTGAATACCATGCCCATTTCTCCATAAAGGGTATTCACCTTTATGAACATTTAATTATTGATTATAAAGTTTCATGTATTAATTCCACATTATTTTATCATGGTATAAATGATTATGTTTAATGAATCAATGTTTTATGATCCATGTGGCACACTTATGCATGAAATGAAATGTTTAAGAAAGGGTGCACCCTTATAGCGCTCCAATGCATTGGGTAAAGTATAGTATCATGATACGTCATGTGCAATGAGTGTTGAATCATGCTAATTCAAGTTCAATGAGGGTTTACTCGTGCTTCATGTGAAATGAGAATTTACTCATGCTCCATGTGCAATGAGCCTTGGCTCATGCTAATTCCATGTTAAGTGTTGTTGCCACATTTCCATGTTATGATTATCATTCTTTATCATGCCTTTATGTTAATGTTTCTCTTGGGATCTATTGAGATGCCTATTTTCTAACATGTATTGTACTCCTCATGTATTCCATGTTTATTCCCATACTGGGCTTTATAGCTCACCCCTTTCCTTATGCATGTCCTCAGGTTATCTCATGCAATGCTAAGTACGAGGGAATGTAGTGGTCATGTAAAGGAAGTTTTCAATAAATATGTTATATTTCATGTTTTAAGTTGTTATGTAATGATCCTAAGCCCCAAAGACACTAGACCTCTCGATCTTCCATGTTGTATCAAGTGAACAGTTTATGTAATAAATCATGTTTAAGTTTGTAATAAAAGCAGGGTTGTCATATGTACCTCCAAAGTTCTGATAGTTATATATAAAATCTACCATTACACCCTAAATATAAAATGGAATTATCACATATCATTTTCTTACAAAACAAATTGATTCAACATGAACCAGGGGAACTAGTTCTAGGCATCAATCATAACTCAATTGGGAATAATTTAGCCTAATAAAATCTGGTAGATAATAATAATAAAATAAATAATGTAAAAAAAGGTTGTATAAAAAAACCATAAAACATATCCCCATGGGGCCAGATGTGTCACCACCAACCATAAAACCATGCTCACCCATGAGAGACCCATAGTCAAACTTAACTAGAAACTAAAATTATAATGTAAGTGTGATCCCTGAGATGCTCATTAGGGATTTCAAAATAGAAACTATGCCCTATCCTTTACCTTAAAGGATAAAACCATTTCCTGCTAGTTTAAAAATATAATTATATGAAAATATGGCTTTACTTTCCTTTTCCTAAATAAATATAAAACTTTTATCTTAGAAAAACCATTTCCACTTTTTTATTTCCAAAACCATTTCTAAAGAGTGAAAGAATTTCCAATAAACCATTTATAAAAAGAAACATGTACTAAAATAATAGTTTCAGTAATAAAGTATAATAGTTAAATAATTTTATTAAAATACCACATAATAGAGGCAGATATAATACATGTAAAACTATTTTCATGGGAACCTAGAAGCTAGTTGATACAATCTAGGATAGAGATATAGAAATTCCCATAATCAATATTATCCAGCATCAAAAACCACAATCAACATGCCCTATCACATAGTGCCACTCTCTATGGATCAATTGAGGGGCATATCCCATAAGTAGATGAGCGATCTAACTCAGATCCACTAGTTAGTGCGTAATACTAAACTAGTGCAACATATGAACCCAAATCTTCTTCCTAACTATACAAGGCTTCCCATGATGTAAAAATAGAGGTGATTTTTATCAAATTATCATATACATACATATAAAATTCTTTTCAATAAAATAAACCATCCACTATATCACCTATGAACTCCCTTTTAAGTGAAACCCCTTTCCATTTCCATGATACAAAAACAATACACAAGCTCCATTACTAGGTTTTCATCATACACTGTACATTATACATTTCCCCTCATTTAACTTCAATCCCATTTCCATAACCAAGGGGACCACCTTAAGAGGTGTTTTTGTTTCCAAGTACAAACCTCAAAGTTCCAACTAGACAACCTCATTTGAAAGGAAACATCATTCATTTGGAAAACCATTTTTTTCTAAAGATTCCAAGTTCCAAAAACACACTTCATACTTACACACATATTCACCTTGATATATATATATAAGAACTCATTTCGCTTAAATATTCCCAACACTATGGGAGAATATATAAAAATTGGGAACCTATATATATATACTTATATATTTATATATATTTAAGTTACTTTTATAAGATTTAAATGTTAGAAATATATTTTAGGATTTTTAGAGAACCAAACATGCCATTAGGACTTTATAAAAGAATGATTTAAAGGCTAAAAGATCCTTTGGAATTTACAATCCACGTGGTATTTTTTTTTTGGAAAACAAATCAAGCACTTAACATGCTTGAAATTTCAAAACAAGCTTGAAAACATACTTTAATAAGGGAAACCCACGACATAGCTTAGAAAAAAACATGAAAAACAAGAGAGATATCATTTCCTAGAATCAAATCAATTTTTCTATAATATAATTACTTCATATAATAAAGAAAACATACTTTAAAAAAATAAAGAAATCATAGTTCTCAATTTGAACGACTGGACATAGGGTAACCTACCTAAAAAAATTCAACTTTGACAACGATGGATCAAATCCAACACAAGGAGGTCTAAAGAATCATTAAATACCAAAAGAAATACCAACAAAGAAAAACCCATAATTCATTTTCTATAATACAAGGGGAATGCCTCAAAAGGGGTTTTCTATTTCTAGGGAAAATGTTCAAAGGTGCTAATCGGTCCCTGTGTTTAAAAAATAACACCTTTTCCTTACACAAAACTATACATACGCACACACACACACACACACACATATATATATACTCTTATCTGAGTGAACATATTCACACTTCATTAGGTGAATATGTGTAATAATGTATCTATAAATTTATTTCTGTATGGTTGTGTAAGTATTAAATATATTATAAAAGAGATAGAAATTGAAATAGAAGTGGGAAAAATATAATTTGACTCAAAATGAAAACATATATTTGTATAATTTTTATTTTTAAAATAATTAGTTAAGGAACCAAAACATTTTAACAAATTCCAAAATACCATGTTATAAATTTATTTGAACCATTAAATAATTAACAAGGGTGGGAAGTCCAGAAAACATGGTGTGAACCAATGAAAAAAAGAAGAAAACCCTTCAATTATTATAAAAACTATGATGAAACCCAATTTTATTAATAAATTTAATAAAGACACATAATACTATAAGTATATATTTTAAACATTAATTTAAAGGGAAATAAATTGATGGTTTTACAATTAAGGGTTATTTCAAGAAGCAAACCTACCTAAATTTACTGGCGGATGATCCAAGGCTTTAGAAATGAGGTGAATGAATCTAGAAATTGGAATTATATACCCTATAAATCTTGGACAATAAGAAATCAAAACCTAAAACCACTATTAGGATTATTTTTATCGTAATACACAACAAAAAGAGGAGAAATATGAGAGGAAGATGAGGGAGGAAGTAAGAGGAACACTAATCTTGAAGATACAACCCAAAATCAAAAAGTAATAGATTGGATTTATTAAGGAATAGAGAATACTAAAGGAGTTCATGTGCCATGGTAGGGGGATTCCCACATGTGATAATCGAAGGCATATGGGAGAGGTCTTGATTGGAATTAAAATAATATAAGTAAAAAAAATTAATTTTTTAATTTTTAATGAGTTGGGTAAATCACATGGTTTACCCAAACCATACACCAAATGTGAAACCTTTATTAGGCACACCTAAAGAGCCTAAAATTTAAGGAAACCATGTGCCTACCATGCTAAATGGGTCTGCTAAAATTGAAGACACACCTATAAGGGTTACACATGATTACTTCTAAAACTGTGGCAAGTCATTCCCTCTTTTGTTCTTTTTTTAAAAGGAAGGGTCTAAAAATTAAGGAAAAAAATAGAAATAAATGAATTAATAAATTATTAAAGAAATATATGATCATGGTGTGAAAAAAATTCAAAGGGAGATATTGTTGTATCCATGTGTTATATATTGGATTTATTATCAATTATGCATTAATAATGTTTTTAATTTGGAAGTATATATTGTTGCAATCAGTTGGTGTGGGTTGGATAAAGAATAATCTAAAGTGAATTACTCTAGCTAAAATAACTTTGTGATAACATGATTGAAAAATTATGGGAGTTATGATAAAGTTAATAAGTTGAGTGGATATGGAGAATATTTAATCTATATTTTTAGAGCATTACATGAAGTGTGGATAGTTTTTAAATAAAATTTGGAGAATTTTTATATAGTCAATCTTATTGCATAAGAATGAATATAAAGTTTCATAAGTGTTTCAAGACAAATATATTGGTCTTGTAATATTGAATTTAAGATTAAAATAAAAACATAAAAGTGAACTAAATATTATAAAAACCATTTAAGTTTGATCTAAAATACTAAATAGTTATGAATTTGAGTTCCTAATATACTACTAGTGATGTATGATTGAATTAAATTTTAAATAGTTACATAATATTGAGGTGAATTTTCAACTGGTAGTTTCAAATTTAAGTTAAAGGTCAATTGGATACATAATAATGAATTAAAATTTGAGTAAATTATGTAAGTGAGATTCATAACCATATAAGAGTAAGATGAATGAAGTTACAAAATTTGTTTTAAGTATTTCCTAGAAAATTTTGGGGGAAATATATTCAAATATTTTTGATAACCAATTTTCATGAGGAATTAAAAGGAGAAATCATAGAGATTAAAAAATATATTTATTCATTATTTTTTAATATATAATAGAAGGATCTGACTCTTTAATATGAGTTTTGAAATTATTATATTTTTAGAATAATTCAAATTTTGTAATACTACTTGATTGTATGGAAACATTGTTTTTGTATTTTTGAAAATATTTAAACATGAAAGATAAGTGGGATTTCATAAAATAAGAAAAATACTCTAATACTTATATATATATGGAAGGAAAATATAAGAGTATAGAAAACTAGAAGGTCATTGAAATAACTAAATAAAAATAAAAAGAGAGAAATAAGGCGGCATCGACATATCTATAGAATAAGGAAATCACTACTAGACACTGAAGACTATCTATTTTAATAAATAACTACTCTAATATAGTTCTTGATTTAAGGAATAAGAAAATAATATGAATATCATAAATAATGTGAATGATCATATTTTCTTAGACCTTTACTTTGTGTTTTCTAGGAATTAGGGGTGTTGAGAGGGAATTTGAAGGTGATTTATAGAAGAAGGGTGAAGTTTTTAGCTGAAATTTCAGCTGGGAGACATGGTTGCACTTTGAGGGGGAGGTGTCTCATTGTTTTGTAGTTAGCTGGTGGAGTTTTTGTAGATTTTTTTTTCTAGTTTCATTGTGATAACCTTGGTTGTAGTGAAAGGTGTTTCTTTGTAGTATGAAGGATTATGTTCCAACCTGAAGTGTTTCAGGGTGTTTTTGGTTAATCTTATGCATCATCCTTTCATTTTAAAAAAGTCTATTTCACTATGAAGATATTTTATGTTGTATTTTGTGGTTATGATTTTTCGGGATACACTGTACTGTGGTTACTGCATTGTATCATGACTAGTATTAGGGTTTTATCATGTTTGAGATGGATGGGAAAGGATTTTGTAACGCCCCGACCCCAGTTGCCCAGAGTCGGTGCATTAATTACATAACATTGGCATGATCACAAGAAAGATCAAATATCGAAAGACCGATTGGTTTAGTAGCCTTGGAAACACTAGATATAATCATAAAGTTTTACATTACATTTCAAAGTGAAAAACTACTACAACAACAAAGTCTTCATATCCACACTATTAACCCCTCATAATATCCCTGCAAGTCATTCATAATTTACTTCTTCACTACCTGGGAAAAATAAAACATAGAAAAGGGGTGAGCTCAAATGCCCAGTAAGGATAACAATATAGCGGAACATTCATAATAAGCATAAACATTTAAGGCAATGAATTACTAAAACAAAAGCCGTTTTAAAATTGAACTTCAACATAGTATGGCAAAAATAAAAATGAAATAATGCCATTTACTTATTCACATGGATATTCTACTAATCAAATAATCACATGCAATATCAATAACCACTTTCATAATGTTGGAATGCATAATGCCAGACTATCATAACCACATATCCAAGGCCTCATGCCAAGACTACAAATAAGATTTTGTCAAGGCCTTGTGCCAAGACACTAGTTTGTCTCATGAGACCTACCGATGCATCGAGGAGCTATAGCGGGCTCCACCCGTCACTTATTAAGTCCAATGCATTCCCATATGAAAAGGTTTAAACATAACATAAACATTCGTATTAAAACTAGCATACGAAATGTCAATACTTTCACAATAAACTATGAATGGTATAAAAATAGCACATCCACAGTCAAACATATCACAAAACCATCAATACAATATAGAAGTTTTGTATCATAATAAATCAACTTCAAATAATCTTAAAATCCATCAAAGGATGTTGACATAGATGAAATCAAAATTCTTTTTAAAGAAATATCTCCTTTTATTTTGAAATCATTTAAGATCCATATAAAATAAAACATTTTCTTTGAAAATATTCTTATAAGCTTGTAAGGAAAACTTTGAAGATTTTATAACGGCGTAAAATAACCGCACCCGCCGTATAAGTTAAAAAAAACATTCTTACCTCAATTCTGTCGAAAAGGTTAAAAAGGACCTTGTTTTGAAAACGACGGAAAGATTCCTTTATAAACCTCTTATAAAAAGTCAAAAAAGGGTATAAATGACTTTAACCCATATTCTTGTAAATAGTAAAAATGTTTTGAAATACATTTTTAAGAAACATGGATGTGGATGATAAAGAGATCCCAGTAGATTATTACATATAAACAACCTCGGATAATGAAGAGATTGTGAAATAACCCTTACCTTGTACTTTTCCTTGGTTGGGGTAGGTTAACCTCCTGTATAATGGTGAAATAGTTGTTATTAAATTATACAAGAATCATATATATTAATATGATATCATATATGATCTTTTAACATTGATTTGTTAATAATATCTTAGAATTATCGTCGTTTCGGGAGTTAACTTACTCATTTTCTTTTATATGTTTTGTTACATAAGCCATGGTTGTTGTATCTTATTCATATCCAGAATGATATACAGTCCTTAAACATCATTTTTAAATCATCAAATGATAATTATACTTGAATGGATACGATGGAGAATGAATCTCATCGCGTTCGTGGAGACGGTAGTCCGTACGTACGCACGAGCGACAATATCATTCTTTTGATATTAAAATAATATATAAATGGATGGTATATCATATATACAGAATCATTAACATGTTATATTTATTATTTACATGAGTTACACATCATTATTATACCCATCCAAATAATATTATATTGAATAACAATTACACCACGACGTGGAGACGGTAAGTCGTACGTACGCACGTATGGTGACATGTTATTCAAAGGGTGGATAGAATACTGAATATGATTGTACCATATTTATAATAACATCACAGTATATGTGAGATACTGGAGTTATTATTTCAGAATGGTAAGAACAAAGGAAGAAGAAGTGGAAGAAGAAATGAACTTAGAAAAGGGTGGTGAAATCATTACCTCTTCTTCGGGTTCTTCCTTTTGATTTGATCAAAATGGCTCCTTAGGTTGGCTTTCTGATCAAACTAAGGCCTCTAGGTTGTAGTGAGGGATGTTGGGAGAGTATTTGGTCAGAGTTTGGCCGAACCAAAAGGCTTTGAAGGTGTGAAGAAATGAGAAGGAGGAGTGCCCTTTTATAAGAGGGGTGAGGGGAACTTTTGGAAAAGCTAGAAATATTAATTTATAATAAATTCATATTCGGTTTCCAAAGGCTCCAAAGTTGACTATTCAAAGGATGAGGTGGGGATAGGTCGAAAACAACTCATCCAATAGAATTTAGACAGGTTTGGGTACTTATATTAACCTTATCTTTAAGTATTAACTCTAAGTTAATTAGTTTCACTTTTACAATGTCTCTTTGTATTTTTATATAATATGGTTAATAAACTTACTATATACATCCAAGAGACCCCCCAAGTGGTCCATTAATGATTAACCTATCATAATATAAGTCTCTTGGCCGAACCTTAGATTTTTAGGAATTTAATATCAATTAATAATATAATATTTGTTTTAAGAACTCTTTTATGTCAATTTTGACACTATTCAATAGTTGATTTTTTTGAAACTCATAATAGATTGATTAC
This sequence comes from Viscum album, assembly GCA_963277665.1. Lineage (NCBI taxonomy): Eukaryota > Viridiplantae > Streptophyta > Magnoliopsida > Santalales > Viscaceae > Viscum > Viscum album. Next base: position 1,938,026,630 of record OY728141.1, read on the forward strand.
TTTGAACAAAGTCCATTACATCAATCCTAATATATCATATTATCCTAGAAAATTAGTTTAATTCATTAAAAGTTTCATATTATATTTATTTGGGTATTTATAATATCAATTATGTTAATTTTTTACTATTTTAGTAATTACTGCATCATCATTGTGTCATAAATAAAATAAATTATTTAATGTCTAAAAATTATAAATAAAACATAATTATGTAGGAAATATTTTTAGCTTTCTAATGAATATTTATAATCGAAAATCCAACATGTATAACTCTATGTAAAAATTGTTCTTCTAAAAGATGTAAGCTTATGCCATTTTTATTTTTATTTTAACTTTATTAATATAATGTGTCCCTACCACATACAAGTGGCTCCAAGGGGTCCCCAAATTGACCCAAGGATGCCCATGGTCGGGTATGTGTCCACAAATAAGGTTAGGACACGTTTTAGGGTAATTTTGTATTATTATAATATTATTTTTTTAACCCTTATTTACCGGATTTACCCTTTAACCATGGTAAATAAAATATTTACCGCAGTAATTATTCAAAATGTCTAAAAATAAAAGTTACCTATTTACACAATTTGAACATCCTGATTCCAAATATGGAATCCATTTTTCTAAATTCAAAACACAGAAGTGGCAGAAATTAATTTAAAATTAATTCCCGCTGTCAAAACAAAAAGCGTGTTTTTAAGAGATAATAACTATCAAAAGATTGACACTTGTTTATGTTTGGTTTAATTGTAAAATTATGTCCAATGACCAACATTATATTAAATGGTAAAAATATATTCTAAATATACTTTAAAACCACTCAAATTCATAATTTATCACTATTAATTATTTTGATTAAAAAAGTTGTTTTCAATTAAAATTTAGTAATTTTCACTATTCATCAAAATATGAAAGTTATCCGAAAAGTACCAAAATTTCACCCTAGACTAATTTCGATATTCCGAATCCAAAAATGAAGTCCATTTTGAAATATAAAATATATATGATTTCAAAAAGTAGGTATTACTATTCACAACGGCTAGTTTAATTAGTTGTGGTGTGTGTTAGAACTCGAGGTTGCGTACAACACACGCTATCGCATTATTCGAAGGGAAACGTACCGTAGAAGCTTGGGGTGTTACATTCTCCCCTCCTTCAAATAATTGCGTCCTCGCAATTTCTAGGGTATTACTGCATAAAAAGACTCGGGTGGTTCTTCATCATAAGTTCCTCGGGTTCCCACGTTGCCTCTTCCATCTTATGATTTCTCCACAAAACTTTTACCAGACGCGTCGTCCGGTTTCTCAGTACTTGTTCTCTTGTATCAAGAATCCTGACGGGCTCTTCGCAATAAGACAGATCGGGTTCCAGTTCTAATTCCTCATAGGTGAGTACATGCGTCGGATCAGGCATGTATTTCCTCAATAGAGATATGTGGAACACATCGTGAACTTTGGAGAGACTTGGCGGCATTGCCAATCGGTAAGCTACAACCCCAATTCGTTCTAGAATTTCGAAAGGTCCGATGTACCTGGGACTCAATTTACCTTTCTTACCAAAACGTATGACTCCCTTCCACGGAGATACCTTCAGAAAAACATGATCACCGACTTGAAATTCCAAATCCTTCCTTCGATTATCGGCATAGCTCTTCTGCCTACTTTGAGATGCTTTGATGTGATTTTGGATTACTTTCACCTTTTCCACCGTTTCCTCCACCAGCTCTGGGCCTACAAGTTTTCTTTCACCAACGTCATCCCAACAGGTTGGTGTACGACATCTCTTTCTGTATAACGCTTCATATGGTGCCATCTGTATACTCGAATGGAAGCTATTGTTATAGGAAACTTCTACCAGTGGTAAATATTGATCCCACATACCCTGAAAGTCAAGTGATCAAGATCTCAACATGTCTTCTAAGGTTTGAATAGTCCGTTCTGATTGTCCGTCTGTCTGAGGGTGGTAAGCAGTGCTCAAATGAAGTTCTGTATCCAGGGATTTCTGAAGACTTTTCCAGAATCTTGAAGTAAAACGGGGATCACGATCAGAAACAATTGATAGGGGTACTCCATGAAGTCTCACAACTTCATTAATGTATAGTCTTGCTAGACGTTCCAGGGGTAGATCTTCTCTTATAGCAAGAAAATGTGCTGACTTGGTAAGACGATCAACAATAACCCATATTGCATCGTTCCTTCTAGGAGTCTTCGGTAGCCCCATGACAAAGTCCATCGTAACATTGTCCCATTTCCACTCCGGTATGGGAAGAGGTTGCATGACTCCTCCAGGCTGTTGCCTTCCAGCTTTCACTTGTTGACAAACCATACATCTTGACACAAAATCAGCAATCTCCCTCTTCATGTTGTCCCACCAAAAATGTTCCTTCAAATCTCTATACATTTTGGTGCTCCCAGGGTGTATAGAGAAATTGGAACTATGAGCATCATCCAGCAATTCCCTTTTTAGATCAGGTATATTGGGAACACAAAGTCTCTTCCCGAATTTCAAAATTCCATCTTCATACACAAAGTCTCTCAATCTCCCATCATTCACAGCTTTAATCTTCTTTTGGAATTCGTCATCATCGGTCTGAGAACTCTTAATCCTTTCTAGTAAAGATGGTTTGGCAACCATTTGAAAAAGCATTGATGTTTCACCTTCCCTGGTTATTCCCATGTCCATTTTCACTAGATCCATGAAAATTGGATCCCTTTCAATTCTCATATTGTTCAAAACTCCATGGTCTTTTCTACTCAAAGCATCTGCCACCTTGTTTGCCTTCCCCGGGTGGTAGTGTATCGTACAATCATAATCCTTGAGTAATTAAAGCCATCTCCTTTGCCTCATGTTGAGTTCTTTTTGTGAGAAAATATACTTCAAACTCTTGTGATCAGTATAAATCTCACATTTTTCACCATAGAGGTAGTGCCTCCATATCTTCAAAGCAAAGATCACAGCTGCTAACTCAAGATCATGAGTAGGATAGTTTTGTTCATGAATTTTCAACTGTCGTGATGCATAGGCAATAACTCTATCATTCTGCATAAGGACACAGCCAAGTCCTTTCTTCGATGCATCACTATAAATAACGAACCCATCATTCCCCGATGGTAGAGTCAATATAGGAGCATTGACTAATCTTCTCTTCAGTTCTTCGAAACATTCTTCACACTCTTTTGTCCAAACAAATTTAACCCCTTTACGTGTGAGCTTCGTTAATGGGTTAGCCAATCGGGCAAAATTCTGGACGAAACGTCGATAATAACCTGCCAAACCAATAAAACTACGTACCTCAGTTATACTCGTAGGTGCTGGCCATTCTTGGATTGCCTTGGTCTTAGAAGGATCAACAGAGATTCCATCTTTAGAGACAATATGGCCAAGAAAAGAAATCTCCTGAAGCCAGAATTCACACTTGCTAAACTTCCCATATAATTCATGCCTCCTCAGAGTCTTCAAGATAACGCGCAAGTGATTTTCATGATCTTCGTAGGTTTTGGAGTATACCAAGATATCATCAATAAATACCACCACAAATTCATCGAGATACTCCTTGAAGACTCTATTCATCAGATCCATGAATACAGAGGGTGCATTAGTCAATCCAAACGGCATTACAGTAAACTCGTAATGCCCGTACCTGGTTCGAAATGCTGTTTTCGGAATGTCTTCCTTCTTCACACACAACTGATGGTATCCAGATCGAAGGTCAATCTTTGAAAAGTATTGAGCTCCATGCAGTTGGTCAAATAAATCATCAATACGAGGTAGGGGATACTTGTTCTTTATCGTTATAGCATTGATCTCCCTGTAGTCGATACATAACCTCATAGATCCATCTTTCTTTTTAACAAAAAGAACAGGGGCTCCCCATGGAGAAACAATAGGGAGAATAAATCCCTTATTACTCAATTCCTCTAGTTGTTTCTTTAGTTCGACTAACTCTACAGTGGCCATTCTATAAGGGGTCTTCGATATAGGCCTTGATCTAGGAATCAAATCAATAGAAAACTCAACTTCTCGTTCTGGAGGATGTCCAGGTAAATCTTCTGGAAATACATCTACAAATTCTTTCACAACAGGTACATCCTCTATTTGAACATTCCTTTCCTCACCCGCAGTTATTTCATTCTCTTCCTCCCCAATAATTGAATTTAGTTGAGCTATTGAGGGTGGATCTAAATAAGAATTAGGTGGTGACGATTCTGCTCTAAAAATAAGGTGTTCCTTATCATTATCATCAAGAATCGTAACCTATTTCTTCTTACAATAAATCTTCACATCATAGTCCGAAAGCCAGTCCATACCGAGGATTATATCAAACTCGATCATAGGTATGACGATGAGATCAGCAGATAAAGAAAATTTATGTGCTCTAATGGGGACTGATTCACAAAACTTTGTTGCAACGATACTTCCCTTAGGAGTTTTAACTGACAACTCCCTTATTAAATCAAATTGTAAATATCTAATTTTCTTAGCAAACTGGGAAGATATGAAACAATGCGATGATCCAGAATCAAATAATGCATTTGCTAAACTTGAGGAAACCATTAAATTACCTGCCACCATGTCTTTCGGAGCTTCTACCTCAGCAGTAGTGATAGCATAAGCCTGGCCTTGATCCCTTGGCCTTTTCTGAGGTAAGTTCTCCTGACGCTTAGGACATGCATTTGCATAATGCCCCATCTCCCTGCAATTGTAGCACTGAACGTTGGTAGCTTCCTTCTTCCCCTTGCAATCATGAGCTTGGTGGCCTTTTTCACCACACTTGTAACAGACTCCCATTCCCTTCAAGCAAGTACCAGGATGTTTCTTCCCGCATTTACCACAAGATGGATATTCAACCTTTCCCTTCTTCCCCTTATTTCCATTCCCAGATTTATCAGCAGGTCTCTTCTTCTCTTGCTTCGCTTTAAAGTCATAAGACTTAGAGAATTCTTTTTCGGTCTTGATAGCACATGAGACAATGTCTTCGTACGACGAAAAGGATTGTGAGACTAATGCTCGATGGAGAAATGGTTTTAACCCATCAAAGAAACGATCAATCTTACTTCTTGGGTTGCGAATATAATCTCCAGCATACCTCGCTAACCTTGTAAAGTTAGCCTCATACTTTGTGACATTATCATCCTCCTTTTGTCTCAGACTCAGAAATTGCCTTTCCATATCTGCTCGATGGTCGCGAGGAAAGTATTTTTCTAAAAACAGATCTTTGAACTCCCTCCATTCCATGTTTGATACTTCATCATCTTCCTTCATGTTTTGAATCAATGACCACCATTGATCAGCATCTCCAGTGAGGCGGTAAACTGCCATGATAACTTTTTCCCTTTCACTGCTCCCCAAAGCCTGAAATATTTTCTCTAGGGAAAATATCCATTGCTCAGCTACTAAGGGATTTGTATTCCCATTGAACGTTGGTGGTTGTTGCCTCATGAATCGATCTAACATTGATCCTCCACGCTGCGGATCAGGGTGCTCCATACGGGTAAGGTTATTATTCATAACCTGAGTAAGTTGTCCCAGTATGGTGATTAGCTGATCAGCACCAGTTGCATCACCAGGCCCACTATAATTATCTTGAGCAGGAGGGAAATCCCTATATGGAGTGCGTGCATTGATACGGTTTCCATTTCTTCCACTAGGCGCCATTTCTAAACAATGGCATAAACTAGATCAGTTTATGAATCAAAATACATAATCCCATACTTATAAAACACTTAACATAAATTGAACTATTTATGGATATAATCCATAATCATAAAAATGTTTTCTTTGAGGAAGTATATACTCATAAACCCTTCATAATGATTTGTAAAGATAATGAGAGTTATCCTAAGAATATCCCCCGGGAGTGTCGTAACCAAGAGTGCAGCAAGGCCCGTTGTCGTGCACCAGTTCCCGTTCGAGTCTAGCTCAAAGCGGTGTTTTCGGGTTTTACCCCTAGGTACATCTGTGCCAGAGCCGCCTCTACCTGCTCGTATCCAGACAGGGATGTATTGCTCGGAAAACTCACAAAATCTCTACAATACCAAAATTCTAGGAAGTTCTTCTATACTAATCCTCAAAGTTCATCTTAGGTCTACGTGCTCTAATCAGAGTTTATCTAAATCTAGTTTCCAAGGTTTGTACTAAACTTCCTCTGATACCAACTGTAACGCCCCGACCCCAGTTGCCCAGAGTCGGTGCATTAATTACATAACATTGGCATGATCACAAGAAAGATCAAATCTCGAAAGACCGATTGGTTTAGTAGCCTTGGAAACACTAGATATAATCATAAAGTTTTACATTACATTTCAAAGTGAAAAACTACTACAACAACAAAGTCTTCATATCCACACTATTAACCCCTCATAATATCCCTGCAAGTCATTCATAATTTACTTCTTCACTACCTGGGAAAAATAAAACATAGAAAAGGGGTGAGCTCAAATGCCCAGTAAGGATAACAATATAGCGGAACATTCATAATAAGCATAAACATTTAAGGCAATGAATTACTAAAACAAAAGCCTTTTTAAAATTGAACTTCAACATAGTATGGCAAAAATAAAAATGAAATAATGCCATTTACTTATTCACATGGATATTCTAATAATCGAATAATCACATGCAATATCAATAACCACTTTCATAATGTTGGAATGCATAATGCCAGACTATCATAACCACATAGCCAAGGCCTCGTGCCAAGACTACAAATAAGATTTTGTCAAGGCCTTGTGCCAAGACACTAGTTTGTCTCATGAGACCTACCGATGCATCGAGGAGCTATAGCGGGCTCCACCCGTCACTTATTAAGTCCAATGCATTCCCATATGAAAAGGTTTAAACATAACATAAACATTCGTATTAAAACTAGCATACGAAATGTCAATACTTTCACAATAAACTATGAATGGTATAAAAATAGCACATCCACAGTCAAACATATCACAAAACCATCAATACAATATAGAAGTTTTGTATCATAATAAATCAACTTCAAATAATCTTAAAATCCATCAAAGGATGTTGACATAGATGAAATCAAAATTCTTTTTAAAGAAATATCTCCTTTTATTTTGAAATCATTTAAGATCCATATAAAATAAAACATTTTCTTTGAAAATATTCTTATAATCTTGTAAGGAAAACTTTGAAGATTTTATAACGGCGTAAAATAACCGCACCCGCCGTATAAGTTAAAAAAACATTCTTACCTCAATTCTGTCGAAAAGGTTAAAAAGGACCTTGTTTTGAAAACGACGGAAAGATTCCTTTATAAACCTCTTATAAAAAGTCAAAAAAGGGTATAAATGACTTTAACCCATATTCTTGTAAATAGTAAGAATGTTTTGAAATACATTTGTAAGAAACATGGATGTGGATGATAAAGAGATCCCAGTAGATTATTACATATAAACAACCTCGGATAATGAAGAGATTGTGAAATAACCCTTACCTTGTACTTTTCCTTGGTTGGGGTAGGTTAACCTCCTGTATAATGGTGAAATAGTTGTTATTAAATTATACAAGAATCATATATATTAATATGATATCATATATGATCTTTTAACATTGATTTGTTAATAATATCTTAGAATTATCGTCGTTTCGGGAGTTAACTTACTCATTTTCTTTTATATGTTTTGTTACATAAGCCATGGTTGTTGTATCTTATTCATATCCAGAATGATATACAGTCCTTAAACATCATTTTTAAATCATCAAATGATAATTATACTTGAATGGATACGATGGAGAATGAATCTCATCGCGTTCGTGGAGACGGTAGTCCGTACGTACGCACGAGCGACAATATCATTCTTTTGATATTAAAATAATATATAAATGGATGGTATATCATATATACAGAATCATTAACATGTTATATTTATTATTTACATGAGTTACACATCATTATTATACCCATCCAAATAATATTATATTGAATAACAATTACACCACGACGTGGAGACGGTAAGCCGTACGTACGCACGTATGGTGACATGTTATTCAAAGGGTGGATAGAATACTGAATATGATTGTACCATATTTATAATAACATCACAGTATATGTGAGATACTGGAGTTATTATTTCAGAATGGTAAGAACAAAGGAAGAAGAAGTGGAAGAAGAAATGAACTTAGAAAAGGGTGGTGAAATCATTACCTCTTCTTCGGGTTCTTCCTTTTGATTTGATCAAAAGGGCTCATTAGGTTGGCTTTCTGATCAAACTAAGGCCTCTAGGTTGTAGTGAGGGATGTTGGGAGAGTATTTGGGCAGAGTTTGGCCGAACCAAAAGGCTTTGAAGGTGTGAAGAAATGAGAAGGAGGAGTGCCCTTTTATAAGAGGGGTGAGGGGCACTTTTGGAAAAGCTAGAAATATTAATTTATAATAAATTCATATTCGGTTTCCAAAGGCTCCAAAGTTGACTCTTCAAAGGATGAGGTGGGGATAGGTCGAAAACAACTCATCCAATAGAATTTAGACAGGTTTGGGTACTTATATTAACCTTATCTTTAAGTATTAACTCTAAGTTAATTAGTTTCACTTTTACAATGTCTCTTTGTATTTTTATATAATATGGTTAATAAACTTACTATATACATCCAAGAGACCCCCAAGTGGTCCATTAATGATTAACCTATCATAATATAAGTCTCTTGGCCGAACCTTAGATTTTTAGGAATTTAATATCAATTAATAATATACTATTTGTTTTAAGAACTCTTTTATGTCAATTTTGACACTATTCAATAGTTGATTTTTGTGAAACTCATAATAGATTGATTACTTCGAACAAAGTCCATTAAATCAATCCTAATATATCATATTATCCTAGAAAATTAGTTTAATTCATTAAAAGTTTCATATTATATTTATTTGGGTATTTATAATATCAATTATGTTAATTTTTTACTATTTTAGTAATTACTGCATCATCATTGTGTCATAAATAAAATAAATTATTTAATGTCTAAAAATTATAAATAAAACATCATTATGTAGGAAATATTTTTATCTTTCTAATGAATATTTATAATCGAAAATCCAACATGTATAACCCTATGTAAAAATTGTTCTTCTAAAAGATGTAAGCTTATGCCATTTTTATTTTTATTTTAACTTTATTAATATAATGTGTCCCTACCACATACAAGTGGCTCCAAGGGGTCCCCAAATTGACCCAAGGATGCCCATGGTCGGGTATGTGTCCACCAATAAGGTTAGGACACGTTTTAGGGTAATTTTGTATTATTATAATATTATTTTTTTAACCCTTATTTACCGGATTTACCCTTTAACCATGGTAAATAAAATATTTACCGCAGTAATTATTCAAAATGTCTAAAAATAAAAGTTACCTATTTACACAATTTGAACATCCTGATTCCAAATATGGAATCCATTTTTCTAAATTCAAAACACAGAAGTGGCAGAAATTAATTTAAAATTAATTCCCGCTGTCAAAACAAAAAGCGTGTTTTTAAGAGATAATAACTATCAAAAGATTGACACTTGTTTATGTTTGGTTTAATTGTAAAATTATGTCCAATGACCAACATTATATTAAATGGTAAAAATATATTCTAAATATACTTTAAAACCACTCAAATTCATAATTTATCACTATTAATTATTTTGATTAAAAAAGTTGTTTTCAATTAAAATTTAGTAATTTTCACTATTCATCAAAATATGAAAGTTATCCGAAAAGTACCAAAATTTCACCCTAGACTAATTTCGATATTCCGAATCCAAAAATGAAGTCCATTTTGAAATATAAAATATATATGATTTCAAAAAGTAGGTATTACTATTCACAACGGCTAGTTTAATTAGTTGTGGTGTGTGTTAGAACTCGAGGTTGCGTACAACACACGCTATCGCATTATTCGAAGGGAAACGTACCGTAGAAGCTTGGGGTGTTACAGAGTTCACCATAATTATTAGGTTTCATGCAATGATACATGAAGGAAACCATTTCATTATAACATTATTTGATATCCTAGAATTTAAAGTGGTTTGAACCTCCCAGTTTTAAGGAATCACACCATGAATTATAGACTGGTCCCGCGATCTGGTTTGATGATACGTGTTGCACCGTGATTCTTTATTTTCCGATTTTATTTATAAATGCAGCCGATGTATCAAATTTTCTCCAATATCATTATCTTACATTAAACCAGATTTACACTTTTAATAATCTTATATCCCTTCGTTCATTATTTACCACCTCTTTGATCATTGGATTTAAATGGTTGAGATTTTTTTAGCATGAGGTGTGTTTATATCCCCCCACTTTCTCTATTCTCTCCCATTGTTCTCATTTTTTAGGAGATATGGTAGTAAGTTAAATTCTTTTTAGGTTTATTTTTGGTGAATTTATGTCATGGTATTGATGGAGGCTGGTGTTTTATAGGTTGTTGAGGACTTCCTTGGGTGTTTTTGGTGAAACAATCAACTTTCTTTCCCCACATTTTCATTGAATTTTTTGTACTTATGATTGAGGTAGGTGATTTTGACTTATCTATATTATTTATATACAACTATTTTATTATCGTTCATTTGATTTTAATGTGTTGATGGTTTATATTTACCTGATAAATATTATAATCCAATTAAAGGAATTGAGGGAAGATGATGATTTTCATGTGCTTTCCATGATTTCATTTTATTGATTATATTTTGATGCCCCTTGATTGATAATCACTATTGTGAAGCCTTTTTTTGATGTTGTGAAGTGTTTGAATAACTTTATATAATGGGGTAATCATTGAAATAAAAAAATTACTTAGTTTCATGATAATATAGAATTTTAGTGTTATTATTTATTCACAGGTTTTTAAATTAATATGAAATAATAATTTAAAAGTGGGGATGTGTTTATATTTTTTATGTTATTTGGTGTTGTTTTATACTATAATGGTGTTACTATTCTTACTTTTATTGGTATTTGGACAGTGTTAAGTTTTCATTGTGTTGGTAGTTTGGGTTGGTTGATGTGAAAGGGGATATGGCTAATGTTGTAGCTATGGTAGAGGTGATGTGGTGAATGTTGGATTGTACTAGTATGGTAGTGGAAGTGGTTATGAGAGAAATTGATTCAGATTGTGTCATAGTTACCTGATAACATGGTATTATGATTAAATTGAATAAAATAATGAACTATTAATTAAAAAAAGGAATGGGTTGATGGCATAATGGTATGCTGAAAAATAATAAATGGTGAATTGGGTGAATAATTTGTGGAAAGTGAACCAGTAATGTGTAATTGATGTTTTTGTCTAAATTGTTTATGGATGAAATGAAATGTTAATATATGAGATAAATCATGGCATGATGAATGTAATGAGGCTGGTATTTGGTAAATCTATAAATTGATGGTAATGGGACTAAAATGAGAATTTGAGGTTGGTTTTTGGCTATTTTATGTTAGTGGAGTGGTTTGTTTGTGTTGTGGTTGGTTGTAGTAATGATTTTTGATATGTTATATCTGAGATAAAGTGACTTTTATAGGTTACTAAAGTAAACGTATTCCATTTTGTGAGTCTATCCTTGGGTTTGGGCTTGTTTGGTTACTATGACCTCTATATTTTCGTATATTTTTTTACTCACCACTACCTGAGTTAGATATCCTTTCCTATGCCCATATGGTTTTGAGTTTCTGGTGTTTTCTCTAACATCCAAGTTGTATATGGAATAGATGGTTTATTTATCTCTCTTCCCAACTCTATCTTTCAAATGTAGTCTAGAATACAATGGTACGAGGTTATGATTTATGTGTTATAATGAATTTAAGTTATAGTTCCTTTGATATGTTGTGGAAATGATGATGTCATAGAGGATGTGATGCATGGTGGGGGATGTGCATGGTAGGAGGGGGGAATGAGGTTGATGTTCTTCATATTCACATTACCCTACTATGATGAGGATGATATGTGCATTTGTAATTTAGTGATGAAATATATGTTTATGATATGTGGTATGTGTCTATGGGTATGTGGATGTGGATATGATGTGGTATGAGGATTTTGGTTATGTGGTTATGAAATGGATGGTATCACATGACATATATATATGGGTAATGAGAGTGTCTATATTAGTAGATAAGTGGTTATAGGGTACCTTATTGATTTATTCTTGATCATTATGTTACTATTATTAGATGCATTATTGGGTGAATGAGTCTTGGTGAGGATGGTTGATAGTTAACCTAGTATAAATGATGAGTTTGTTTAAATATTTATCGATTGAGACATTAGTATACTTCTTCCTCATCTGTATAATTTTTTTTGGGGAGGACCCTACTGATTATATAAATTACATAAATTTTTCATTATTTTTACTTTTTTTCGTTTTTGGTATGTATTTCTATTTTCTTATTTTTTATATTGTCCCTGAATGGTGTCTTGAGACCAGTGTCTCAGGAGTGGTGACTTAAGAGTGGTGTCTTAGGCTTTGCAAAAATTCTGGACCGGTAGCTTGATACAACGGTGTCTGGTCCTTTGTGAAAATTCTGAACTGGTTGGAACAATGTCTTGTCCTTTGCAAGAATTCTAAACTAATAGGTAATTACAATGGTGACTGGATCATATTAACGGTTCCTGGTCCTTTGTGAAAATTCTGAACCAGAATAGTGACTGGTTCATATCAACGGTGTCTGCAATGATGAATCATACTTTATCATTTTACAGATTGAAAGGTGAATGTGAGTTCACTGACCTGTGACTCATACATAGTCAAATATTTTCAAACTATCTTATAAATTAATACTTAATAGAATAGATTGATAATATATATAAACATAATGAAACATAATGAAACAAGATTAATCATGATTTTTTAGCATTAGAACTAGAGGATTCCAACTATCTCTCCCTTTTTGATGATCAAAAATCATGGAATTTACAATCCATACGTAATGATCATAGTGAAGGATAAATATTTTTCTCAACATATCAAACAGATTATGTGAAATAAATACATAAATATATATCAATTAAATTAATTATAGAAAAAATAATATTAGAGAAATCCATTATAGTATCAGAGTATATATATAAAATATCTGAGATCATACTCATATGTTAGTATCAGAACTTAGATTATTAGTAGCAGAAAAAATACCATAAATATTGTTAGGTGAGTTAAATTCCATCTCTAAGTTATCCCCCTTTTGATATTATCAAAAAGAAAATTGGGAAATAAAATTTAAGAATAATCACAAAAGGTCATTAATAAGTGAATAAAAGAGTGATCACATTTCATTGAATATAGCAATACAGTACAAACACAAAAATTATATCATGGACCTATCAATAATCATCCAATCACTTTAGCTCTAAGTCCACCACCTCTTTTACCTTGTGAGATACATCAGGTGTTGAAGTAGTAGGTTCATAAGTGGTAGTTGTTGTATGTTCAGAGTGGATACAGAGAGGTGGTAGAGGAACTCCTTCAAGAATATAAGGAGAAATGCATTATCTGGAGGAAGACTGAGGTAAAGGTTGCTCATTAAGGAATGGTAGGATCTGTTTTAGAGCCTGATCAGGGGTCATAGTAATAGGTTCAAAGGAAGTAGAGGTAAAATGAATCAGTCCAGGTCTCATAGGGGTAGTTTTGGGGGAAACAATTGTTGTGTTGTGATGGTGTAAGTAAGGCTTCAATAGATTTATGAAGTCCTTGATGATCTCACCACCATATTCCATTGCTTTCTCAAAGTCATACTTTTTTTCCATAAACTTCTCAATGGTAGGGGTAAAGTCCTTCAACTTCATGACTTTCTCCTTAAAAGCTTGAGTCACTAGAGGTAGCCTCAAATTATCCACTAAATACTTGAAATGATTGGTCAGCTGGTGCTTGGTATAAATCCTCTTAAAATAGAAATCCAATTTCTTTGAAATTTCTTCTTGAGAATCAATGGTAGCTTTTGTGTAATATTTTTCCATGTCATTCACATGCTTACTATTCTTCTAAATCTTACCATTGCTTTCCTAATCAGAACCACCAATCAAATCTTGAAGATATTATCTTATCATTGATCTAATCAATTCATTGTCCAATGTCTAAGAGGTATGAGCAGAAATAGATGGAGCTGGAGAAGTTGAGGTGAAGGCATTAAGATTTCTAAGAACTGTATCTAAATATCCTTTATATTCATATGTCAGTCGATTGATTGTAGACACAAGCCCACGAATTTCATTGACTAATTTGGTGTTGTTCTTGACCACTTCTTCAACCACTGAAATCAAATTAGGTTGAATCTAAGATACAAACTTTCCTGAGAGCATGTCAGCATCAACCTCACTTAGATGAGAAACTAGAGCTTGAGAAAGAGTAGCTGTAAAGTCCTTACTCATCTCCTTAACTAATAATTTTAAGGACTTCGATTCATCATTCGGTTGTTTATTTTCAATCCTTGCCTCTTGTATATCATGAAGTAGCATGTGTGGAGTTTTCCATATTAACTTATCCAAGATCATTGCAGCATCCCTTTCACTAAGGTTCGTCATAGGAGAAGGCTTTGAATTCATAAGATTTCCAATTCAAGATAACATATTTCCTCCAAAATCCATTAAATATTCGTGACTTACATAGTTTGGGTTTTCTTGTGAAGGAGCAGGAATAAGTACTGGCTCTTGAACAAAAACCACTTCTTTATATATGATGGGTTTGAGTTGAAACATTATTGAAAGGTCCATTTTCTTAACTGAGGATCTCTGAGAGACATCAGCATCAAAATAGATTGGAAACTTGTACTAGGCATCTAATAAACTTGGATAAAGAGGATTTCAGATTTAAATCCTTTCCAAATTGATGTTTTTCTGCCCCTCAATTGATGATTCCCTTTGATAATTAAGAGACTCCATATCTTGAACTCTTTCCACAACATCTCCCATCTCTTGAGGAACTTCAATATCAACTACATTTCCTTCTAATTTCTCAGACAGTTCAATACTCTTTCTATTAGGTAAAGAGGCTTCTTATTTATTAGATTATTTGGCTTTACCAATAGTGTCTTCTCCTTATATAGTTTCTCCTTCATCATGTTTCTCATTATCAACATTTTCTTCCACATTAGCCTCTTCCTCGTTAGCAGATTCACCCTTAGCTACATTTTCTTCAATTTCATCATCATCACCTTCACTACCCTCCCTATCAGAAACATTACCTTTTTCAACATCAGCTTCCATTTCCTCATCTGAATATTTTACTATTTAATTTGGTTCCAAAACAGGGTCAGTGATATCATTGGGTCTCAAGGGATGTTCAATAGGATTAAAATCCTTATAATGATTTTCATTGTCTTCATCCAAAGTCATTTTCTATGAATTCAAATAAGATATCTGTAAAAGTTTATCTTATGACCATTTCTTAAGAGATATAACAAGAACACATATTGATATTTCAAGGTAGAAAAATCACCTTTCTTTGGACAAATAATATTTTGAATGAACTTAAATAACAATATGTTTCCTCCATCCAAATCAGCAGCAATAGGTCTTCTCTTCATTCCATTTCCTATTAAATCACCCAAACCCTCTTTTAGGATGAATATATCACTTGGAGGTGCATGATATCCTTGATGATCCTCAAAAATAACTTTAAGAGTTACTTTTAAACAAGAATCCCATAGCCTAAAAAAAGGAAAATCTTTGTCCATTTACCCAACTTTTGACCATGAAATCATCATTGGCATTAAAATAAAACTCAATGTACTAATAAAACTTGAAAAAATGTTTTGGGTATAAGGGTCTCTTGTCATTGGTAAACCAATCTAACCAACCCTACTCTTCCAATACCCTAAGAACAAGCAACTTACTCATAAGAAGCCACTTTTCACACACTTCCTTTTTCAGTACGATTTCAAGATCTATAAGACTAGGGTTCAGAGGTTCCTCAGACATTTTGATCAGAGACTTTTTCAATATCTTCGATGATCAGTGTTTATCTAGGGTCAAAGAAGATAGATTCTTAAATCTTTCAATTTCCAACATTTAGAGAATTTTTGAAGGGTAACAAGGGGTTCGATAGAGAAGAGGTTTGGTTTCTGTAGTTTGAGAGCAAGAGTGAAGTGAGAAGTGATATGGAGTGACCAATTTTTATCATTTTGGTATTTTAAAGTCATAAATTGAAAACAAGATACAAAATAAAATGAAATAAAATAATTAAAACAACGATGCAGGGAAAATTACTTAGTATAAAATGGTGAGTCCTTACAGTGTGCTATCAATAGTGTCATGTCAAATAGTGAGACATGACCTACCTCACCATCACTCTCATCTCTCAAAAACATTTGATCAAAGTTTTTCTCAGTTCTCATACACATGCAGGCTTACCATAGGCTTGCCATGAATTTCACATCTCCACTAGTGGAAATCAAAAGAATGAACCAATCTCAAGGACTTTACATGAGGTTCAAATGTTTCTGAAGCTGTGGGACGGTGGGTAAAAAAAATTGACATTTTTTTTGTAAAAAGGAGGGTTGAATCTTGAAATAAATGCATGATAAGTCAATCCAAATGTCTCCCTAAAACTCTCGCTCCCCCACACTTAAAACATTGCTTGTCCCCAAGCATATGATAAGCCAATGTTTCGCTCATTTTTTTCACTTTTTTTTTCAGACACAACTCACTCAAATAATATGGTCTGGAAAAACTGGTGAGTATCAACTCAAAAACCCCATAGGCGTGAGACAATAATCCCAAAGAATGGTAGACAAGTAGCGTATACGCTGTAACAACTCAATGAAAGTAGGTCATATAGAAAACATTTTAGTTCCTGGAGTAATGGATCATCACTTTAATAAGTATCCCCAAAGGTGGGGGTTACTACGTAATGACCACAAATATACTCATTGTTGGAACCGAAAGTATTCTATATGCCTATATCAAAATACATGCAATGAATGTGGCTACTGTGAAAAATAACTCATATGATCAGGATGGGAAAATGTCACTCTATGTACATCAAATGACTCACTGCCCCTCGAAAAACCCTCTCCATGAGTAAGTCTCTCTCCCCCACACTTAGATTGAAATCATCATGCAAAAATTCAAGAAATTGGTAGGGAAGGGTATCGGCTTGGGCTCATCCTAAAAGTCTCCTGCATGGCTTCTAAGGGCTATACGAAGGAGAAAATGTTTGGGTGGCTCAGTGGGTCAACGGGGCTAAAATATCAAACAGATGCCTCGATCATTTTAGTGAAACTTTCAAAAATTCCTATCGCTTTGATGGAAAAACATGGCAAGTTCTAGAAGACAAAACATGGTTGAGATTACCTCAAGAAATAATAGAAATAAGAGATGATTATAAAATAGCTCAGAGTCCTCATGGGTATGGAAATATAATGCTGGACAGCACAGGTGAGCATGAGTGCAAATAAGTGTCTCAAACAAAATACAAGTTTTTGAAAAACATTTTTGAAGCATGAAATAATATCTGCAATCATCTAAGTCATGAGATCAAGGATCAAAGAATTCCAAACAATAATCAGGTGTTCAAACTACCTAGGGACACAAGTGTTATGTTCCTGACTGTGTTGTGACAAAAATACAATGGCTTTTATGTGGGTTCATCAATGACAAGAATATTAGTTTTTTTTCAAATTTTTTTTACATGGTGTTGTTGGAAGCATAAAATATGACAAAAATAAAACACTTCCCTGTGTAAGTGCAGATTGACGCGGAGAGGCTGTTTGTATCTGATGAAGCTCCAGAAATGGTATACCTGTAAAACCTACACATTGACAGCACATACTCGCATCATATCAAAGAAGTCACACCATAATAAAAAAATGTGGATGATAAAAATATTTATGATGAATTTAAATCCACTACTGTGCCGGGAGAAAACAGATTGTTGTAAATGCATTCCATTTTATTTAAAATAAAACTAAATGAAATGAAATAAAATGCAGTGAAAAGAAAACAAACAAATGATGGGTTGCCTCCCATTGAGCTCTAAGTTTACTTCGTCTTCAGCCAGACGTTATTGAAACTCCACCAGGATCGAACGGAAATGTAAACCATGCATCTGCTTCTTTTTCAGTAGGAGCGCGGAATCCATTCGTTGAAGAAGAGTTTATCCTGCAAGCTGCACAAAATCTCAACGGAATCTTGTTAGAATAATGGATGTGTGGAATGAAATGAAAATATGCCAACTCACAAGGGAATGAATATACCTCACCTGAAGAAAGACTCATCGAATTTTTGAATTTTGGGAAAAGGTTGTCAATGTAAAGATCAAGAAGATTACCTCCTTGAACATACACAGGTGAAAAAGTGCCATTACTAGAATCCTTCAGTGGTTCGCTTATATCCATCACATTCTTGAATGTAGTATCTGGGTTGATGATGTATCCCAATTCATTTTCACACCCAACTACTAGCATAGAATAATCCACTGGTTTCCAACTCAATTCATGCTTGATGGTTTCATTGATTGTGCCAAGGTCAAAAATATTGTTAGAATATGTGGGTATTTCAAGTGAAGTGTTTTTAACCTCGACGCATAGAGCAAGTGGCACAGGATCAATTGGATCAGATGACTCCATTGTGTCAAGAATGACATCTTTTTCAAAATTTTCTTCTATACCACCCTCATCATATTTCTCTGTCGGTACATGTTTCACCACAAACTCAGGATCCTCCAAGCAATCCCATTCTTCCATTGTTTCTAGAAAATTATGAGTTTTCTCTTCCACCAATGCTGATTGATTCTTCGACTCCAGAAATGTTTCAGATGTCTCTATTTTAGAAAAAGTTTCAGACTCACATGGATTTTTAGAAAGAGGTGATTTGATGTCATTTGAAGTGATGTCCTCTTGAGTGTGGCAATCCACTGTCTCTTGGTTCAATTCTGAATCTATCATGGTAAATAATGATCCTAGTTCAATGTCCTCTTCATCCTGAAAAGGTGCAGTTTTATATACATTGAATGTGTCCTTTTTCACTTTGGGATGACTAGGTTGTGAATTCACAGAAGGACATGAAATCACATTTTCTGAGGGACCATTATGTTCAACAGGGCGGAAGACCAAGCTCTCAAATTCTTGAAATGTGATTAGATTGGAATAATTATTTTGTGATGGAGGGGAGTCATCAATTGTATGATAAGAAGGCAGATCAATCCCATTATCAGACTTGGGACATAGATGTTGTTCAAATGGAACCTCTATTGCACTCTCCTCAAAAGAACTGTTTTGAATTAGATCATCAAGGGGTAATGAAGCAGGTAGTTCGGAAATATGATTCATTTGATTTACTAAATTATTCAATTGATTTTCTAGATCTTTTGTTGAGGAAAGAAACTTTGCATTGCATTCATCTTGAAGTTCAAACCTCTGATTGGTCTCAGTGATAGCATAATGCAACATGTGTTCAATTATTGAATCATTTGTTTGACATGAATTGTCAAGTTCTAAATTTTCAGGAATGCATTGACTTTGAAAATGATTAACAGATGTATAAGGACTTGTTTCATAGCATGATGAAATGTTCTCATATGGATCATAGCATGGACTTGAATAAAGATCATTGAAATAAACGGGATTACCTGGATAGCTCATGTGCGGTGAAGCATTATACGTCATACCTTGAGTCGGGGCTGCATAGGGCGGATACTGGTTGTAATTGTGTGGTGTGGCCCACGTCATTTTGAACTTCTGGAGGGCCATGGGTGAGAGGAGGGGAGGCGGCAGGGAGATGGGGGCGCGGGTGAGAGGTGATGCGGGAGGCGGCAGGGAGATGGGGGCGCGGGTAGGGGTGCGGGTTGGGTGGGGGAGTGCGGCGAGGAGAGGGTGGCGGGTACGGGGGATAGAGGAGATAAGGGGGGGGGGGGCAGCGGAAGAAAAGGGAGAGGGTGAGGGGAGAGCGGGTCAGGGGGGGGTGAGGGAAAAAAGGGGGGGGCAAAACAAATTTCAAATTTCAAAATAAAAATAAAAATAACTAATAAAAATAAATTAGTATAAATAGAATTATATTTATATTTATAATTAATTAATAAACTAAAAGTAATATTAGAGTAATATGAAATGTTAATAAAATAAAATTCTAAAAAAAATTAAAATAAATAACTAATGTTCATATAATACTAACTAAAAACTATAAAAACAAATAAAATATTTAAAATACTACAAAAAGAACCTAAAAGCACAAGAATGGTTAAAACTAAACGAAAATAAATAAAAAAATGTTAGTAACATCCATGTACATCAAGACATCAACCAGTGAGACCACAAATGGTGTGATAGAAACCAATGAGACAGTAACCAGTGAGACATCAAATAGTTACTCAAAATTGATCATACCTAATTCATGTATGATGTAGCTCATTATTTTAATTTAATGGTTTAGTGAAAATGTCATCAAGATGATGTTTTGTGCCAATTAATTCTAAAGTAATATAACATTTTTGATAATGATCTCTCAAAAAGTGATGTCTTACATCAATATGTTTTGTTCTTAAGTGAGAAAATGGATTTTTAAAGATGTTAATAGAACTTCTGTTACCACATTTTATAGGTAAGTGTCTAAATTGAAATCCATAATCTAGAAAAGTGTGTTTTATCTACAAAATTTGAGCACAAAAACTACCAGTAGCTATGTATTCAGCTTCAACTATAGATAATGAAACAAAATTTTGTTTTTTACTACACCATGATACTAGTGAATTTATCAAAAAGTGACATGTTCCAGAGGTTCTTTTTCTATCTAACTTACAACCACCAAAATTAGTATCAGAAAAACTAAGTCAAATGATTGTCCTCTAGGATAGAACAATCTTATATTGGTAGTATGCTTGAGGTATTTGAAAATTATTTTAACAATAAGAATATGTGACTCTTTATGATTTGATTGAAAATGAGCACACATAAATACACTAAACATAATATCAGGTTGAATAATAGTCAAGAAGAGAAGAATTCCAATCATACCTTTATATTTGGTTTGATCAATATATTTTCCATTTTCATCAAGATCCAATTTACAGGTGGTACTCATAGAAGTATCACTACTTTTAGCGCTATCCAAACCAAAAAAAATTATAATATCTTTAGTATATTTAATTTGATTTAAAATAATACCTTCCTTATTTTGAAATCCAAATAAAAATATTTGAGTTCTCCCATTAAACTCATTTCAAACTCATTTTACATCATTATTGAAAAATCAACACATAATTTTTTTTGGAAGATCCAAAAATAATATCATCAACATAGATTTGGACAACTAAAACATCTTTAGAAATTATTTTTATAAAAAGGGTAGGATCATAAATACCTTTTATAAAACCTTTTGAAATAAGAAAAGTGTTGGGCCTATCATACTAGGATCTTGGAGCTTGTTTTAAAACATACAGTTCTTTTGTTAATTTAAAGACATGATTTGGAAAATAATGATTTATAAAACTCAGGTTTTGTTCAACAAAAACACCCTCAACTATATACCCATTTAGGAATTCACTCTTGACACCCATTTGATAAAGCTTAAAATTCAAATGTGTTGCATAGGCTAGCCGGATTCTGATGGCTTTATGTCTGGCTACATTTGAAAAAGTTTCTTCATAATCAATTCCTTATTCTTGACTATACCCTTGTGAAACTAATCTTGCCTTATTTCTTACTATGGTGCAAACTTCATCCACTTTATTTCTAAACACCCATTTAGTTACTATGGTCAAGGTGTCTTTGGGTCTATCCACTAGTTTCCAAACTTTATTTATTTCAAACTGATTTAATTATTCTTGCATATACATTACTCAGAATTCATCATTGATTACATCATTAATGTTATTAGGTTCAAGTTGTGACAAGAAGACTTGATGTTTAACCTGATTTCTGAGAGAAGCTCTAGTTTGAGTCCCTTTATCTAAATCTCCAACTGTAGCATCTAAAGCATGGTTATTAAGAGTTTTAACAGGTATAGAAAAAGAAGGTTTAGTCACTTCAGGTTCTTCTACAGGTTTAGGTTCTCTATGGTCAGAATATAGATATCTTCCATAACTATATGATTATTTCACAATAAAATCAGAAGGTTTAGTATTAAGATCAATATTTAACAGATCATCATTACGGTTTTCTAAGGAGGTTTCAGAGTCATGTGGATATGTTTCCTCAAATTTTATATGTACATATTCTTCCACACATTTTTTTCTTTTATTAAAAAATCTATAGGATTTGTTAGATGTTGAATAACCTATAAATATTCCTCCATCACTTTTGAATGAAAATTTGTCAATATTTTCCTTAGTGTTAAGAATATAGACTTTGCAACCAAAGACTTTGAAGTAACTAACTTTGGGTTTTATATTGTTCCACAATTCCTAGGGGGGGTTCTTAAGGATAAGTTTAATTAAGACTCTATTAATAATATAAAAAGTTTTATTCATAGCATCTACCCAAAATTAAATAGGTAAATCATATTAATTATTCATAGTTTAGTCTATTTCTTATAAGGTTCTATTTCTTCTTTCCACAACTCCATTCGGTTGGGATGTCTTAGGAGTAGTGTAGTTATGACTATTGCTATTTTGTAAGAAAAAAGATTCAAACTCTTGATTTTAAAACTCACATCCATGGTCACTTATTAAGGATTTAATTCTAATACCACTTAGGTTTTCTACTATTATATAATACTTGATAAAATGAGATCAAGATTCACTTTTTTGAGCTAATAAAAAGGTCCAAGTATACCTAGAAAATTCATCTACTAGAACATAGACATAGTGCTTCCCACTTAAAATTGAAACTTGTGAAGTTCTAAACAAATCCATGTGAACTAAATCAAGAGGTTGAGAAGTTAAAACTTATTTCTTTGTTTTGGAAGATATTATGTGATTCTTACCTTTTTGAAAAGGATTACAGACTTTGTCATTTGTAAATTTTAGTTTGGGTAAAACCTTGACTAACCATTTCCTTTCAAGATTTCTAAGTGAGTGATTATTACAGTGGCCTAATCTCCTATGACAAATCCAATATTATTTATGAAAGACACTTAAGCAAGAAACATTTTGAGAAATTAAAGAATCCAAGTTTACCCTATTAACATTATCATTTATAAAATTAGTAAATACTAACTCATTTTTAGAATTAAACATATTACATGAATCATTTTAAAATTTAACATTGAAACCATCATCACAAAATAAGAGATTCTGAGTAGATTGTACTTTAATCCATCAATAAAAAGTACTTTGGAAATTAAAATTGAATTAGTGTTACCGATTTGGCCAAGCCCAATTATTTTTCCTTTAACATTTTCCCCAAAAGTGACATGCCCACTATCAATATTTATAATATTCTTAAAGCTTGAATAGTCCCCTATAATGTGTCTTGAACATACATTGACCAAATACCATAGACTTCTACAGGAGATCTTTAAGCAGATTACCTACAAAAGTAATTTAAACAAGAAATGAATTTGGTACTTAGATTTTCTTGGGTCCATTAATAGTAGTAATAAAAGATTTTGGAACCCATACTTGCTTAATGGTTTTCCTATAAACAGTTTGTAAGGATTTGGGAAAATAAACATTATTTGTTCCAGAAAAACTTGAAACAATAGAAGATGTTTCATTACTGAAACTTGTATTAAATTTTCCATAACTAGGCATACAACTAGATTTTCCAGATTTGGATAAAAAATTAGTTTTAACAAGATTTCTTTTACCAAGTTGATATCCAATACCAATAGTATATTTAAGATTAACCTATTTTCCAAGAATTTTAACTAAATCATCTTTACCATTTGTGAATTTCTCTAAATCCTTATTTAATTGATCATTAGAAAATTTGAGTTCATTATTCTCATGGAGTAGTTGAACATTTTTTCCTTTTCAATAGTGAGCTCAGAATTAATGGAGGTAGTAAAATCATATTTTTTCTTGAGAGATTTATACTTATCTTTAAGTTCATTACATGTATCATCAATAATATTTTGATATTCAAACATTTCTTCATTAGTCATATTCTCATAATCAGATTCATCTCCAGAATAATAAGAATTATGTATAGAATATTCTAGTGTTACCTCAGATATGTTTGTTATAAAACACATATGGGATTTATCAACCTTCTTATCATGTGAAGATTCAGATTCATTGGATATATCCTTATAAGAACTCTATTTTTCCTTCATTTCCTTTTTGTATCTTCTATCCTTATACTCATATTTCTTTTTGTGATTTAATTTTATATAATCAAACTTTACATTCCCTCTTCTCTTATACTCATAAAAAACTATTTAATTAGTATTTTCAATTCTTTTCTAGTCATTTTTATAGTTTCACTTCTTGTCATACTTTCCTTTATAGCTTGGATTTCTGAAAAACTTCTTCTTCCTATAGTTTTTTTTGAATCTTCTAGCTATCTGATCCATTTATTCATCACTATAAGATGGTGATTCTTCATTGCTTGAACTGTCTGAATGAGTTTGTGCCTTCTCCATTTCTTTGTGTTTAAAACAAGTGGTCTTGAAAGCCACTTATTTTCAATTTGGTTCATCATCCTCTTCCTTATTGAATTTTAATTATTCTTTGTACATCATTATTTTACCTATTAGCTCCTTTACTAGAAAAGTACTGATGTCATGGGATTATTTTATTAAAACTAAAGTTCCTATCCATCTTTTTGGTAAACATCTTAGGATTCACATGATTTTTTTCGTGGCTGTAACATCATTTCCCAAAGAGATCATAATGTTTAAAATATCATTTAACTTGAGATACATGACAGAGATAGGTTCTTCAGGATTCATATTAAAGTTATCATACATAATAGTATCTGTGTTAAGTCTCATTTCCTTAACATTAGTGATTCCTTCATGTGAAATAGCTAAAGTATCCCAAATTTTATGGGTTGTTTTACATACAGAAATCTTATTGAATTCATTATCTCCTAAATAAAAATATAAGGCATTCATTGCTTTGTATTTATTATTATAATAAGTCTTAGTTGGGTCATCCCAATTATTTCAGGTAGTATCCAGAATCTTATATTAATCTGCAATGGAAGACTAAATTTCCAAACCGATATTTTCTAAAAGCATTTTCATCTTAATTTTCCATTGATCATAATTAGTTCCATTAAAGTAGGGAGATCTATTGGTAGCATCACCTTCCAATATATTTTCCATAATAAATAATAAAGAATAGGTTTTTTAAGAGCTAAAAATTTATAACTAATAGAAATTTAGAGATATTTAAAAAACAACTAAAATCATAGTTAAAAATAATTTTAAAACAACATTGAAAATAGAATATTAAAAAAACCTATGATAACAAATTTTGTTCATATTAGGACACTCAAGAGGTGGGTGAATTGAGTTCCTATCAAAATTTCTGTTAAAAACATTATTGAACAATTTCACCAATTTAAAATATAAATAGCCCATTTAACCAATGTAGCAGATTTATAATAGTTTTGAATGTTCAATTAATTTCTTAAAAGATTGATTAATTATCAGTTACACAAATTTGAAAGATTTATATAACTATTAAAAGTAATTTACTAAATCAAAAAACATTTATAAACACTTACTAAGATTAACTATCAAAGTAATATTTAGTTTTTTGAAATATGTGTGAAAATAGAGAAAATAAAATTTTAAAATCATAGTAGATAAAAACAAGAGGTTCAGTCTCAAGCAGAGACCTAGTCCTCTACACTTGGTTATCTCATTCCACCAAGCATTTTATATTAATAAAAGTGATCTAAACCCTATATTGGGATTCACAAAAACACACAAGGTTTTCTAGGTCAACAAGACCTCTACCACAATTATTATTGAGAAAAAAATACAACCAGGCCACACAGGGACCTCTTTCATAGTTATACCTAGGAGAAAAATGATGTAGAAATATTATTGCGTGAGGATATCTTGTATCCCCTAGCTTATATTAGGATATAGTGCGTGTTTATAATAAAACACACACACTACTTGAAAAGTATTGAAAATGTACACAACATAGAAGAAATAATGAGAAAGGGTTTAGAATGCTCTGTGTGATGTGCTTGATTCTTCTGGACTTCTTGGATGTAAAAGATGATAATTTCAAGTCTTTTTTTGAAAATAGAAACAAAAACAGAGTGTCGTGAATGATTTGTGTTCTGGTTTCTAGTGGGGTGAGAAAATCCTCTGAAATCCTATTCACTTTGATATGTTTCTATAAGGATGTTCTCAATTCATTTCACAACAAGTTCTTCCTTATTTTCAGCTTGTAGGATGGGTGTGTATGTGTTTTACTTCATATTGTGTGTCACACCCTTTAATCTGCTCGAACGCCACCTTTTATTTATTCCTGGATGTTTTCCTTTGTCTGATAAGAAACATGATATCCATCACGTGTAGGTACCTCGTACCTCATACTACCTACTGAAAAGATCATTAATTTTATCAGTATCATAAATAGCTCAAATATGACCATTAATAATAATTTTGAATTTAAATGGTAGATGAAGAAAGGACTAAGTCTGGAATGGTGCCACTGGAGTGGAGACTTATCCTTTGTCCCTGAATAATGTCTTGAGACCGGTGTCTCAGGAGTGGTGACTTGTCCTTTTTCCTTGAATGGTGTCTTGAGACCGGTGTCTCAGAAGTGGTGAATTAAGAGCAGTGTCATAGTCTTTGTGAAAATTCTATACCAATAGCTTAATACAACAGTCTCTTGTCCTTTGTAAAAATTTGGGGCTGGTTGGAACGATTTCTTGTCCTTTGTGAGAATTCTGAACTGGTATGTCACTATAATGGTGACTGGATCATATTAATAGTTTCTAGTCCTTTTTGAAAATTCTGAATCGAAATGGTGACTAGTTCATATCAACAGTGTCTGCAATGGTGATTCGTACTTTACCAATTTACAGACTGAACGATGACTATGAGTTCATTAACCAGTGACTCATACTGCATCAAATATTTGCAACCTATATTATGAAGTAATACTTAACAAAATAGATTAAGATAACAAATAAACATAATGAAACATAATGAAATACAATTTATCATGATTTGTGAGCATTAAAACTAGAGGAGTCCAGCAATCCACTTCTCCACCACTAAATTAAAAACATTTCTTAAACATGTTAGTAAGGTTACTCAGTTTAATCATTCTAGTTTTCACCATGATAACTAGTTAAAACCAAGGTAATTTATCATTTATGCCCAAAAATAAAAGGTTGGTTATTACAAAATATGGACCAAATGATTAAAAAATTTAAATATATTTTTTTCATTCAATTTCTAAGAGTGATAAAAATTTATTTCAAAATACTATGTTTATAATGTTTTAAAAACAATTTTTTGAAAAATATAACATTATTTTTTAAATAAAAAATACTAGTTTTTAAATTAAAACAACATTTTTATAATTATAAATTCATTTAAAAAAATACATATTTGGTATTATAAAAAGGTTTCATGATTTTAAAATTCATACTTATATACTAATAATGTCATAAAAGTCACGTTATTTGTAAAAATGATATTTTTCACTATTCACTTAAAAATCAATATTTTTATAAAAATCCTAAAAATTAGTCCTAATATAATTTTGACATTATAAAATTAAAAAATGAAGTTATTTTTATCAAGTTCATATTATAATATTTAGTTATTTAGTTATTTAATTAAAAATAAAAAATATAAATAAATATTGTTTTTATTGAAAAAATGACTTCTTAAACTTCAAGTGTCTTTATTATTATTTCATATAAATGTATAAATAATTGAATATTGAACATATAGTTTAAAAATATAAATATTAACCATTTTAATAAAATTTTAAATGTGATCAAGTTAATTTATTAAGTTAATATACTATACCCTTTTATATAAATAGTTCTTCAAAATGCATCCTTTTTTAAAATATTAATCAAAGAGAATAATAATATATAAATATTTTAATTAATTAATATCCTTTTATATACTAATTATTATATTATTCATGTAATTTTAATATGATGTGGTTTATATTATTCAAGTGTTTTGTATGGAGGAAGTTATCAAACACATTTTTTATTTAAGGAAAATGTACATTAAAATCTTGGATCGTTACATCATCTACCATTACTTCTTCCCCATCATTGACATTAACTTTTTTATGACTCTAGTTTCTAGCTTATACATCTATTTTAGATTTAAATGTTACTTTTAGATTCTTATCTAATTCATATTTAACTAATACTTTTGGTTTCGTTTATTTTTTCTTCTTTTGGATTTTTGTTTTTTGTTTTCATTTTCATTTTTATTTCTTTTACATTTGATAATGCTTTTATTTCCAATTTATCATAGGTTATTTATTACACTTATTTTTTTCAACTATTTATTCTCTTACATATGCATATAATTTCATTTCTAGATTTTACTTTGAGGTTCTATATTTTTATTTTTATTTTACTTATTTTTATTTGAATTTTTTTATACTTGAGTTTATGTTATTACTTAAGTTTTTTTATTCTAACTTTTTCTTCTCTTATTACTTATATTTTTATTTTTTATGAATTATTCTCTCGGACTTTTCCTCTACTCATTAGTTAAACTTTTACTTCTAGTTATTCTTTTATTTGGTGTATTTTCATTTGATTCTTCTAGCTTATACCTTTGAATTTTTATTTTTTATTCATTTTCACTTTTTATTTTTCTTTTGAATTATTGATTCTTATTCTTCTTCTCAATTTTGGGTTTTGACATCTATACTTTGATTTTAGTTCTAATTTTTTTTTGTTTTTTCATCAAATTATTTTTCTAATTTTTTAATTTTTATATTGGATTCTTTTTTTCCTTTATATAATTTTTGTTTTTTATTTTAATTTTGAGTCTCTAGATTTTTAATTTAATCCTACTTCTAATTATGATTTTATCATTTTTCTTCTCTCTTATAGATTATGCTTTTATTTCTAACTCTGGTTATTCCTTTTTCCACTAGCACTATTCTACCTAATTTATTTTCTCTTATGTTTTATCCTTTTGAATTTGAGTAATGTGTTTTTATAGAAATAAATTTATCCATTTTTTGTTTTGAACCCTTAGGAGACCCTTTCTTGGGGATATAGTTTCCAAATCACTTTAGAAATTAAAGATGAATTATTTGAGATATGATTACTAAAACTCTTAATTTCTATTTTGCTTATGTATTTTAATATTTGATTTGAGATCATGATATAATGTTTAATTATATTTTTAATTTAATTTATCTTAATTAAAATTAAATTTAATAAAGTTAAAGGAGGGTGGATTGTAAAATCTTTACACTTCCCCCTCTCACCTCTGATGACATGATCAGTTCTTTGTTATTATAATGATGGCGGGACAACCATCACTGCTATTGAAGGAGAATTTCTATTCATTTTCAAAAATGATATCTTATATGTCCTTGTTTTGATGAATTAAAATACACCTTATATTTTAGTTAAGTTAACTTTAAGTGTGTTTTAATTTAACTTTCCAATTTATTGTAGGTCAGTTAATGGGGGTTTCATATGTGTTCCTAGTGAACTCGGGTTCGAGTGTTGGGGGAAATGTGATTCAGATTAATATGGGGAGGGCTGATGGGCCTATTAATCATGGAAGGACCCATGTAAATAATGCTATTTTCGATGAACTTTATTGTCTAGGACACCAAGGGGTGTTATTGTAACTACCAGTTTAGTAACAACTTGGGGGAGGGGTGAAATCTATTGATCCTCGCTATGTAATGTAAAATTTATTCTATGAAGAATATTATCTTCTGACTTGGACTTTTCTATTATTATAGATCCAAATTTATTCTTAAGATTTATTCATATATAAATTTCACAAGTTTTCAAATGGAAAGGAAAAGTACTTCCAAAACTTGCAACTTCTTAGGAGAAGATTTAGTTTCTTTATCCAATAATAGGTATCATTTTTTAGAACTTTCAACTGCTAAAGCTAAATACTATAGAGATTTCAAGTTATTACACCCAATTGTTTTGGATGCAACACACACTCACTAATTTTATAAAAATTTCCACTCAAAATCTGATTCTTTTTTATAAAACTAGTTTAAATGAATAATAATTTTATTAATGGAATTTCCCTTCTTATAATTATGTCATGTAGTATAAAGCACATACATCATATAGAGAAACCAACAAAAACCTTATTCTCAGAAATTAATAATGACACATTAGTTAGAAACTAAAAAATAATAATGTAAAATATTACAATTGGATAAAAAATATTAAATAAGAAAGTAATATATGAAAAATTGGATCTGCTCGATCAACCAGAATGACTGCAATCACAAACAAATATGAAGAAATAAAACATAATGTTAGTAATACAACATTCATTTTGAAGATAAATATATATATAACCTTGAGATTAAATATAATTGGATGAATATTTAATGAAATAAAAGGTATTTATAAAAATTAAGGAACCTATATGACTATTACAAATCTAACCATTAGAATAGCAATCTGACTGTTGGAATAGTAATCTAACCATTGGAATAGTAACCTGACTGTTGGAATAGTAATCTAACTATTAGGAATAATAATATAATTTTTATAATAGTAACCTTACCTATTGATGTGTAAAATAATATTTAGGTATCATATAAAATGAAAATATTATATATCATGGTATAAGTAAATAGATGTTTTAAATTAAGTGTCGGTATTTTTATAAAACATAAATGTTTTAATTGTAATTTTTTAATGAATATAATGATTTAAAAGAAAATTTATTTTCATAAAATGTATTCATAAATTAATATTAAGTTGTGTTATAAGGATAAGGTAATTTTATGAGACTATAAGTAATTCATTCAAAGAGTCAAAAAATTTCTCGAAATATTAAAATTGGTATTTTTAAATTAAATAAGGATTTGATTTAAAAATTAAATTTCTCATATTTAGAAAACTATTTTCATAAAATTTATTTCATTTTTTAAATATACACATCTAAAACTGATTAAGGTGAATTTTTGGTATTTTTCTAAAATAGTTGAATTTTTGTGAATAGTGAAATACTGTAATTTACAGTATTTAACATTATAAGATAGATACATGAATTTTTGAGTAATGGATTATGTAAGCACAAATTAGTTAGAACTCACATGCACTGTTTACTTTATATAGTCATAGTAATCAACACTATTAGTTTTCTTGGTCTAAAATAATAAACTATTGAATATAATAATAATATACATCTCTCTCCTCCCCTTATAAATTTCACCCCTTATCCTCACACCTTATAATACTTGAATCTTGAAAAATATATACCAAAACCTCAACTAACTTCTCTCACCCACATTAAAGTTTTGTCGGTCACACAAGAAGACCAATTCCATGTTCCTTAAGGGGTCCTTCTAGGAGGCAATATTCAAGAGGTAAAATTCTCAAACTACCTATTTCAATTTCTTTTCTTCTTCTACCTTCCCCTTTCCTCCTTCATCTAAAATAGCATAATAATTATGGTATCGTTTATATACTACAATTATATATTTCTAATGTAATATACTTTATCCACCCCTTTTATCATCTCCTCTTATTCAAATAAAAATAAAAACATTATACATATTATGTTGGTTAACTGCCTTCGTGGATGATGGGTTTTCATTTTCCACTAATGTGTTAATGGAAGATTTAAATTAAATTATAATTTTTTAAAATGAAATAATTATGTATATTTTATGTTTTTAAAATTCTAGAAATATAATATGGTCATAACATTAAATAAAATGAAACTAGTTTGAGATGGTCGGAAAAACTTCCAAAATAAACTAAAAATTTATCATTAACATTTTATTAAATGAATCATCCACAAGTTTGAAAAAATGATATATGGGATCATTTAAAAAAATTTAAGTACATTAATAACATTTAATTTCACTTATTAATTAGTATTAACATTTGAAAATAACTTTCATAATTACACACAAGTGAACCAACCATGAAACCATGAAACGAACGCTCCCAGAACAACGAATTTGAACTTACTAACTCATCAAGATGGAAATAAATGAAATTGATAAAATTATGATAATATATATATATATATGGAATATTTTCTTAATAAATTAATGAATGAATCTAATTTTATTATCCAGGATATTAATTTCAATTGCATAACACATTCATACATAAGGTAAGGGATCTCTTTGAACTTCCATATTTTCTTTGGGTTACGCTTTCTCTATATTTGCCTCAATTTATCTCTTCATTATTATTATATAATTATCCAATATTATTTATATATATTCCAAACATATATATATATATATATAACTCAATTCATATTTATTTTATGGGTAAATACATGTTTTAAAAGATTTTCTTCTCAATTCCTCTCGATAAGAAAACCTAAAGGGAACTTCTATTTTTCTTACCCATTTTCAATTGCACTCCATAAAATGTTTTAGGCCATCCATATTTTATAAAATAATTTTTTTTTGTCATGAAAAGCAATTTTAGTTCATTTGTGGCTTTATGTAAATAATTATTCCTTTATCCTATTTAAATACTCTTTATTCTTTTCCCTAAAACCGCACTTAAGTGGCACATTTCTAAAGTTACCTAACCACTATTTTTCATGTTTTCACTTTAGTTGGACATAATTATTCATGATATATTATTATTTTTACTTTATGAATGTTCAAGAATGATTTAGATCTCTTATTTCATGGATACTATTATGATACGATCTTTGGTTATACCTTATAAAATGATTACGAAACCCATTTATTTCCATGAGTAACTCTTATGTTTATTCCTTATGTTTGATTTCATTATGTGGAACACATATGTATGTACATGTTGTGATCATTTCCCTTAGATAAAACTCCAATGCATTGGGTGATGTTTTAGTCTCATGAGATGTTATATATGGGATTAGGGAGTAAACCTAGTCCATTAGGGGACTCTTTCCACCATGTGATATCATCTTGGAAATTAGCCATGAATCATGTTATGTAATGATATATATTGTTTCCACATTACTATTTTTCAATGATCTTATAATTCCATGTTTTATATGTTATTCATCCATATGTTTATCCATTATTAATGCATTTTATTTTATCATTTTATGCCTTCTGACTCATTTGTTATGTTTCATTTCCATGTTTATTCCTTTTCTAGGATTTTTAGCTCACCCCTTTTGTCTATGTATTCTCTTGGTTATCCTATGTAGTTGTAGGAGATAATAGAGAGTTAGTATACCATTATAGAGATTAATAAAAAATATTCTAGTTTCATGTGTTCTAATTATGTCCCTAGTCTTCCAAATTTTCTAGGATTTTAGATCCTTGGTTGTATTTAATGGATATTTTTGTTAAAATTCATGAAACAATATGTGTAAAATGATAGGTTCTCTATAGTTAGTATCAAAGGATGTTTTATTTACATTGGATATTAGTACTATAATACTTTATTGGAATCCCTAGGGATAATTCTAAGTATAAAAATAATTTCCATGGATATCCTAGATTAAAACTTAGGGATTCATAAGTTAGGATATACATTTCATTTATAAGTAATTTCTTCTAAGTTCATAGTTTCATTTTATATTCTTAATAGTAAGTATTCAAACCCCTATTTTTTTATTTTTTTATTTAATAGAGGTAAATAGAATAACTCATTCCAAAAATCAATGTGATAAGAAATGTGATGATTTCCCTAATGATATTCCAAACTTTATGGGAATGGTAGATCAGAACTTCATTAAAGTATTGGATCAACTGGATCAAGATATGTATAATAACTTGGATCATGTAGAACTACCCCTTTCTCCTAATAAAGATCAATTTTTGGTATAATCCTTTATATTCCAAATTCCTCCTACCTTTAGTGGATCTTTTGATCCCATCATAATAGAATAAGGGATTAACTCTATTTAGAAGATATTATATGTCCTATAATTATCAGAAGAAGAGAAAGTCATGTTGGTGGTCTATCATTTTTATGGGGAAACTGATCAATGGTCGACACTAATCAAGAATATGAATTATAAAGAGGAAATTGATTCCATGAAATGGGAAGGATTCAAGAAAATATTTTTCAATAAATATTTTCCCCAAACTATTCATCTTAAGATGGAGAGTGAGTTCCTAGAATTGGAGAAAAAGGAGATGGGACTATCGGGGTGTATGATGAAAATTTTACAATTCTTGAATGATATTCATCCATATTTTTCATGAACACTAAAAGTAAGGTGGATTAAATATAATTCTATGAAAATCCTTGGTGATTCAAGACCTTGAAAGTTATGAGGAGATTGTTTTTTGTTCTCTTATGGTTGAGATGGAGATTGGTGACTTTCAGTGGTCTTTTGGGCTTGGAGATAAAAAGATGAAAATTGAGTTTAATATGGGAGGATCAATAGATAAATATCATGGAATAAATAAAACTCAACATCCCATATATCGAAAGTGTGGGAAAAATCATCCTGGGAACTATCAAAATGGAACTGGGAGATGCTTCAAATATGGAAAAAAGGGGAATTTGGATAATCATTATCAAAGGGATATGAGTAAGCCCACGAATATAGAATAATAAAGGAAGGTTTAGATCAACACTCATCCTATAGTGTAGTGTTTTAACTGTAAGTAACATAGGAATTATGTGAGAAAATGTCATAAGCCAAGGTTTGTCAAAGATAATCAATGACAACAACCTCCAAGGCAGTAAGGAAGTGCATATGATATCACTACTGCTAAGGTGGATCCCAACAATTATACTATGATAGGTATTCTGATTATTCATTCAATAATATTGAACATAATATTTGATTATGGTTTTATTAATTCTTTCATATCTTGAAATTTTAGTAGACTTATTTAAAAACCACCTCAAAATATAGATGTTGAGTTATTCGTGAGAATGAAAAATGAAGCAATTATTGCATCTAAAGTATATAACTCATCCCTGATCAATTTTTATGGATTAGACCTCCCATAAAATCTTGTATTACTTTATTTAGGGTAGTTTAATTCTATATTTTTCATGGATTGGCTATATTTATATAAATCCAACATCAAATATCAGGAGAGGGAGATTGCTTTTAACATCTCGAGGCATCATCTAATTATGTAAAAATGTAAGGATGAGAATGAATATAATTTAGAATATTCTTTTTTTAAGCATGGATATTATTAACTTATGAGAAAGTATATCTAGGTCAAATTATTAATACAAAGGAGAGGATCATGCTTGAATACATACCCACTACATTGATCTATTCCCTGAAGAATTGAATGGTCTTCCTCTTAACTGAGATATTGAGTTCTCAATTGAACTTATACCTAGATATTTTCCTATATCAAAGACTCTTTACATTATTTCCAACATAGAGTTATAAGAATTGAAGAAGCAATTATAATAGAATCTGGACAAGGGTTTTATATACCTAAGTGCTTCAATGTGGGGTTTTCCAGTCCTCTTTCTCAAGAATAAGGATCGGTCAATGCATCTATGAATTGATTATCATTATCTAAAAATAATAATGATAAATAACAAGTATCCCCTTCCATGGATATATGACTTGTTCAATCAACTACACAGGGCCCAATATTTCTCTAAGGTGGACCTTTGATTGGGATATAACTAATTAAAGGTGAATAAGGTATATATTCCCAATACTAACTTTAGAATGATCTATGGAAACTTTGAACTCATAGTGATACCCTTTGGACTCGCTGATAATCTATAAATTTTAATGGACTTAATGAATAATGTTTTTAGAGATTACCTTGAAAAATATTTGGTAGCCTTTATAGATGATATTTTGATATACTCTAAGATAAAGGAGGAGCATGAGGAGAATTTTAATACTATGATAAAATAATTGAAAAGGGATAAACTATAAGCAAAGTAAATGTGAGTTCTAGATGGAGGAAGTATCATTCTTGTGGAATTTTATCACCATAAAAGGGATATCTATAGACCCTTTTAAGACAAATTCAATTGAAAAGTGTCCTGGGATAGCATCTATAATAGAGATATGTAGTTTCTGTGTTCTAAATGGATATTACTAATAATTTTTGAGTAACTTGTCATGATTTTTAAACTCACTAACCAAGATTACTTGAAATGGATTAAAGTTTTTCCATACCACTAAATGTGAAGACTACTTCAAAGAGTTGAAAATGAGGTTTATCACTACACCAGTACTTACAATACCCACAGGTGGGAAACTCTTAATGGTATACAATGATGTGTCGAATAAAGGATTAGTATGTGTGATGATGAAAAATGATAAAGTGATATCCTATGCCTCAAGTAAGCTTAATGTTCATGATCAAATATATCCCACACATGATCTAGAGTTGGAAGCTATGATCTTCGCATTGAAAATATGGTGACATTATCTTTATGGGGATAATTGTGAGATATATACTGATCACAATATCCTCAGATATATATTCACACATAAGGAACTTAATATGATCCAATGAAGATAGTTATACCTCATCAAGGATTATAAATGCTCAAACCACTACTATCCTGGTAAAATGAATAAAGAGGTGAATGATCTAAGTATAAAGGATCATACAACTATATCAATGATGAGAATTGATAAGGATCCAATCTTATTAGAATTTTAAAGGATATACATATGAATAATAAAGTAAGTAACATCATCATTACATTATTAAATGATTTCTCAACCATCCATTTTAGATAAGACAATGGATGATCGAAGAGATGATGTGGAAATTCAAAAGAATGTAGAAGTTATTAGAAATAGGAAATCCTCAGAGTTAAAAATTGATGAGCAAGGATTTTTAAGATTTGTGTCATGACTATGTGTACCATAAAATACTAAAATAATGAAATAACTTTTGAATGATGCACATATCTAGGCCTTCTCTATCCACCCAGGGAGAATAAAGATGTATCATGATCTCCAAGATCACTATTAGTGGGATAATATGAAGAAATATATCAGATAATATACATCAAAGTGCCTAGTATGTAATTAGTTGAAGTCTAAAAGTAAAAAATTTTAAGGGGATGATTCAACTATTACTTATACCTACATGGGAATGGGAAAACATCACCATGGAAATATCATTAGAATTCTGAAGATAACCATAGAAAATAATGCTATATGAGTTGTGGATCATCATATAAAGAGTTATCAATTACTTAAAATTAGATAGTAATTATCACTCAATCAACTTATATGGATATACATTATATAAGTGGTGAGGATAAAATACCATTATTGATTGTATTTGATTGAGATCTAATATTTACCTCTAAGTTCTGGAAGAGTCTCCAATATTATCTAAACATTGAGCTGAACTTCAGTGTAGCTTATCACCTCCAGACTAATGGCCAATCTGAGTAAACTATTTAGATTTTGGAATACATGTTGAGAGAATGATCTATGGAATTTAGGGATGATGGGACCAACATCTTCCTCAGGTCGAGTTCTCTTAGAAGAATAGTTTCCACCAAAGAATCCAAATGGCTCTATGTGAAGCCCTTTACGGTAAGAGGTGTAGAACACCTTTATACTCATATGAAGTTAGTGAATTAAATCTTTCGGTACCTCAAATTCTTGAGGAAATGGTAGAAAAGGTGAAGGTAATTCAGTATCACATCAGGGCTGCCCAAAGTAGATAGAAGAGTTAGGAAGATAATCATCGATGGGAACTAGAGTTTGAGGTTGAGATAAGGTATTCCTTTGTATATCACCAGGGAAGATTCATGATATTTGGGAAGAAGGGAGAGATAAGTATCATTTATATCACCCCCTTTGTGATTCTTGATCGCATCAGAGTTGTTCTATATTGACTAGAACTTCCACCAACCACGTCTCAATTACCCAATGTATTCAACATATCCCTCTTGAGGAAGTACATACCTGATACATAAAATGTACTGAATTCATATGTGGTACAACTGGAAAATGATATCTATTACGAGGAGTAGCTGGTAATGATCTTGGACCATAGATATAAAGTTATACACAACAAGACCACTCACCTGGTTAAAGTACAATGGCGGAACCATAAATACAAAGAGGTAACATAGGAACCAAATGAAGAGATGAAGGATAACTAACCTCATATGTTTTCACCTTAGTATGTAAAAAATAAATTTCTATATCAAAATTTATTAATGGGGAAGAATTTAATGACCCAAAATTTCAACAATGTAATTTTCCATCTTATAATTATGTCATATAGTATAAATCACATACATTACTTAGAGAAATCAACAAAAAATTATTCTCATAAATGAATAATGATACATTATTTATAAACTAAACCAATAATAATTTCAAATATTAAAATGGGATAAAAATAGAAAATAATATAATTAATATATGAAAATTTGGATTTGCTCGATCCACCAAAGTGACTGCACTAAGTAACAAAGCTGTAGAAATAAAACATAATATTAGTAAAACAATATTCATTTTGAATATGAAAGTATATATAACCATGATAATAAATATAACTTGATGAATAATGAATTAAATAAGAGGTATTTATATAAATTAATGAACCTATATGACCATTGAAAATATGATCGGTAGAACTACAATCTGACCATTGGAATAGTAACTTGATAGTTGGAATAGTAACCTGACCATTGGAATAGTAATCTGACCATTAGAAATACTAATCTAACTATTAGAATAGTAACATCACCTATTAAAGTGTAAAATAATATTTAGATATTGTATAAAATGAAAATATGATATATCACGGTACAATTAAATAAATGCTTTAAATTAAGTATTGGTATTTTTGTAAAACATAAATGTTTTAATTATAATTTTATGATGAATATAATGGTTTAAAATAATTTTTATTTTCATAAAATTGATTCATAAAATAATATTAAGTTGTATTATAATGATAGGATAATTTTATGATACCATAAGTATTTTTTAAAGAGTCATAAAATTGCTCAAAATATTAAAATTTGTATTTTTCAATTAAATAAGAATTTTTTTTGAAAATTAAATTTCTAATATTTAGAAAATTATTTTCATAAAATGGATTTTATTTTTTAAATCTATATGTCAAAAAAATTAGGGTTAATTTTTGGTATTTTTCTAAAATAGTTGATTTTTTATGAATAATGATATATGGTAATTTATGGTATTTAACATTATAAGTCAAATATATAAATTTTTAAGTCACTGGTGATGTAAAAACCCATTATTTTGAACCAAAATTATCCATTTACTAAATATAGTCATAGGAATCAACACTATTGTTGGTCTTTGGCCAAAATAATAAACTAATGAATATAATAATAAAAAACACTCCTCTCCCCCCTTATAAATATCACCCCTCACTATCCCTTCTACTCACACTTTCTAAACCTTGAAACGTGAAAAATATTTAAAAAAACATCTCATACCCACTCTCCCCCATGTACAAGTGTTTTTTTTCTTACAAAAAGACCAATTCCAAGTTCCTTAATTGGTCCTTCAAAGAGGTGATATTCAAGAGGTAACATTCTAAAACTACCTCTTTTAATTTATTTTCTTCTTTTAATTTCCCCTCACCAACTTCATAAAACATGTCATAATAATTATAGTATCGTGTATATACTATAATTTTATATTTCTAAAGTAATAAATTCTATCTATCCCTTTTATCATCTCCTCTTATTCAAAGAAAAATGAAACCATTGTCCATATTATGACGATTAACCACCATTGTCGGGTGATGAGTGTTCATTTTCCACTAATTCATTAATTATCTTATAATTGTTTAAAATGAACTAATTGTGAA
The DNA here is from genome assembly GCA_963277665.1 of Viscum album. NCBI lineage: Eukaryota > Viridiplantae > Streptophyta > Magnoliopsida > Santalales > Viscaceae > Viscum > Viscum album. The sequence goes on from OY728141.1 coordinate 1,938,066,348, forward strand.
TATTTTATGTGGTTTCACATTCTGTAAAGATAATATGGCCATAAAATTAAATAAAATGAATCTAGTTTGAGATGGTCAGAAAAACTGCCAAAATAAACTAATCATTTTTCATTAATGTTTTATTAAGTGAATCATCCACATATAAGAAAAAAAATGATATATGGGAACATTTAAATTTATATAATCACATTAATAACATTTCATTTCACTTATGGATTATTATTCCCATTTTAAAAGGAACTTCCATAATTATGCACAAGTGAACTAACTATGAAACCATGAAATGAATGCTCCCAAAACCACAAAATTGAACTTTATAACTCATAGAAATGGATATAAAAAAACTTAAAAAATATATTAAATCAAATATATCTATAATAGTCTCTTAATTAAGTAATTAATGAATATAATTTTATTATCAAGTACATTAAGTGAAATTGAAGAACGCATTCTGACATGAGGTCCGGGATCTCTTTGAACCTCTACATTTCCTTTGGGTTACACTTTATCTCTATTTTAATAAATTTATATATTAATTATTATTATATAATTATCTTATATTCTTTATATATGTTCCAAAAATATATATCTAGGTTAATTCATCTTTCATTTATGGGGAAATATATGTTTTAAAAGGTTCTTTTCTCAATTCCTCTCGATAAGAAAACCTGATTAAAGGATACTTATTTGTTTCTTACCCATTTTCAAGTACACTAGATAAAAAATTTTAAGCCACCAATATTTTATAATTTCACTCATTTTATCATGAAAACCCATTTTAGTTCATTTTTGGTTTTATGTAAATATTTATTCTTTTATCCTCTTTAAATATGCTCTATTCTTTTCCCTAAAATCACGTTTTACTAGCACATTTCTAAAGTTACCTAACCACTATTTTCATGTCTTCACTTCAGTTGGACATATTTATTCATGATATATTCTTATATTTTTTCTATTAATTTTCAATAATGATTTAAATCCCTTCTTTCATGGATACTATTATGATATTCCTTTTGGTTATGCCTTATGACATGATTACGAAGCTCATTTCTTTCCATGGGTAACCCTTATGTTTATTACTTATGTTTGATCTATTTATATAGAACATATGTTCATGTACATGTTATGATGGGTGTGACTAGATATTTTTCTTATTAATTGGGCAATGTTTTAGTCTCAGGATAAGTTATGTATGGGATTAGGGAGTAAACCTAGTCCATTATGGGGTTGTGTCCATCATGTGATATTGTCTTGGTAGTTAGAATTTACTCATATTTATGTCATGATTTATATTTTTTTTCTTGTTATTATGTTTCCATGATCTTATGATTCCATGTTATTTATATTATGCCTTCATATGTTTATTCATCAGTTAAGATTTTTATGTTATCATATTATGCCTTATAACTTATTTTCTATACTTCATTTCTATGTTTATTCCCTTACTAGGATTTTAAGCTCACCCCTTATGTATATGTATTCCCTAAGTTTTTCTATGCAGTTATAGGAGATAAAAAGGGGTTAGAAGTGATAGGTTTTTTATAAACATCATATGATCATATGCAGTGGATGATAACCCAAACATAGACAGATCTATCTTTGAGAATCAACAAGTAGATAAACTATATAAATAGCGTATCTGAAAATCAAAAATGGTAATAGTCTTCTTATTTATTGGAAAATAAGAATTATTGATGAATATCATGAAGCAGATAACAAATTCACTCTACCCTTGAGGGGGGTACATCGACCAATGGATCCAAGATCGTATCTCAAGGATACTCAAATGTTTAAAGGGTGCTAGTTCCTTTGTCTCAGATGATCAACATAAGTATAGGAGGAAGAGATAATCGAAAAGGATTGCTCACAATTTGGTTTCATCAATAGGTAGGATCCCTTTATATAGACATCCATGAAGCATTTCATTAATTGAAATGTGTCGTCCATATTCATGTATCCATATACATTTATTCCCATTTACATTAATTCATTAAATGAAATGTGTCGTCCATATTCATGTATCCATATACATTTATTCCCATTTACATTAATTCATTGAATCCTTTTCAATAAATATTCAATCCATTTAATCTATTTAAAAATTATTTTAACTAATAAAAAAAATTTAGAAGAAATAAATATATATCAAATATATATATTTATTATTTCATTTATTTAAAACATGAATAATAATAAATTCATCGAATTCATGTAATTAAATACACACTTTATATATATAAGTGCATATCTAAAAATCTCCCACTTGCACTAAAATCCCATAAGAACTTCATGCATAACTCCACAACTCTTTATGAATCCATCCAAACTCTTTTAAATGTGGTTTTTCATCAAAATATCTTCATTTTGAACAAACACTTTATCTAAAATTTTATACTTATCCAAGATCCTAACTATGTGACCCTACAGGCCTTAATTGTATTAACAATAACTATGAAATATCTATTTAATAGATGAAAGAAAAGACAGGCCTCTAGAAAAACATTAGTCCTACTCAAGATACTAAGGGTTCTGGTGTGATCTTCATAAAACATAATAATATATCTATATGAACATTTACACCACAATATGTATCATATACATCATATATAGTCCCCTTTTCCATGACATTGAGCGTCCACTAGAAATGGAACATGTCAATCTAGTATAGGCCTCTCATCATTTTCTTGATTCATTGAAAAAGACTGACCAAGTGGATGAATACATCACATATCTTTAATCTATCTGATAATATCATCACATATCACTTATCAAAGTAGTACAACACATTAGATGTAAAACAACTAAGAATGACCATGTATTTCTTCATTCTAATTCAATCAGGGGATGGATTTCTTTTCTTATCATACAAGTGTTGGATTGTTATTGAAGGAAAATATCACTAGAGTTGGGATGAATATTTATTATAAAAAATAATTAAAAAAACAATCCAAGTTTATAAAATATTAATATGTATTGAGTACAATATTTATAGTGGTTAAGAACAAAAAGGTCCTAGTCCACTTCTCAATCTCCTCTACTCCATGAGGATATTGGTACCCACTAAGAACCCCACTTTTAAAGGTGTGGAAACCTTATTTACAGACACTAACTTTTAAACAACCTTGAGGAACAACCTATTCTTGATACAGGAGATCGACCTTGTGTTATTACCTAACTTTTAATCATGATTCACAACCCTAACTTCTTTTTTAGAGGTGGAATAACCATAGAAAATAAATATTTTCATTTTAGGGGAAAATAATAAACCATACATGAAGAAATTACAAATAGAAGTAAAAAATATTACATTAATAAAAACTAATACATGGAAATTAGAAGATGATCAGAATGTCAAAGAAGTTGAATCTTGATGATCATTGATCGTTTGGAAGGAAAAATATCAAATTTGGAATCATTATGTGATTAAATACAGAATACATAAGTTATAGAAGTTTGAGAACACTTTTTGAGAGCATCAGAATATCAAAGATGTATGACAAGTTGTCTCAAAAATCTACACAGTTGTATGTTTTTATTTCTTGAAATAATATCCTGAATCATTAAAACAAAGATCTTCTAGGAGCGTATCCATTTCCAATATCTTCATGATACTTGTTAGTGTATAAAAATTAAATAATGTGATAGTTACCTTTGTTTGTTAAAGCGTCACTGAATACCATAGAATAAAATTGGGATTTATATTTATTTATAAAATATTAATATAAAACAATTAATATGTTAAGTAAATCAATTGTGAACAATTCATAATTATAAAAAAATTGAAAAAAATATATACTCTTATAGATTATACATATAGAAAAAATATAGTAAAACAAAGCATGGTTTGAACTTAAAACTCTATGAATAAATGATCATAAAATAATTTTTCACAATAATTTTTAAAAACCTTGAAATTTTATCTAAACATAAAATAATAAAACCATTATCAAAAGATTTTATTTAATAACATCAATTGAAATAAAAAATAAAAATTTTAGAAACAATTTTTTTAACTAATAGTGCCTTATTTTTTTATAGAAGTGACTCATGGCCCACCACTAAAAACAATGAGCGATGACTCATGATTCACTAAGGAAAATAGAAAGTGGTGGCTTATGACCTATCACGGAAAATAAAGAGTAGTGACTCATGAAAAACTGTTGAAAAACAAAGCAGATGCAAAAATAATAATATCTAACCAAAATAAAAATTATTTCATGCTACTGAGAAACCAGAGGCATCATAAGAAGTAATAAAAAAAATTCTATCATTGGTTTTCCAACAGTGACTCATGTCTCACCATTGGAGATGTCCAACGGTGAATCATGACCTACTGTTGGAAATGTCCAATGATGGATTACTGAAAATACTTCCAAACAAAAGGATGATAAAAAAATAGATAAACTAATAAAAATTAAATAAGAAATGAACTTCAACAGAAGGAGTAACTACTACAACTGATTGAAGAAGGAAGTTAGAGATTGAAAAATATTCTTTCATCACAAGGAATAAAAACGACAAACATATTGTTGAAGAATAGGATAATAAACAGATGATAAAAAATATACCCATAAAAAATAATAAAATATAATAAAATAAAAATAAATTATACTACATCAAATGATAATAATGAATAGCTTCTGATGGAGGTTTAATAACCTTATCTCAAGACTATGTACAGGAAATAATAAAAAGATAACAACTAATGGGAAGGAAACATATGACTCGTCGTTGGGTTCCAACGGTGCCTCATGACTCTCTGGGCCTTATACACGGGCCTATATGCCTTTGGTGTGCACTATGAAAACCAATCTCTAGCCTCATTATGGGGTGCCACTGGCGGCCCTTACCATAAGGTTGACCCAATGGGCCCCCAATGTGGTTAAGTTCTATCCAGGGCACCTTAATAATCATACAGAGACCCGTTTTTTTCCTTGTAAGATTATGAAATATTTCTACATATATTTCCAGATTTAGGTGCTAAGACGGTGTGCAATTCTGAGCCCTGATGTGCCCAGAATAAATTATAAAAAAATATTTAGTATATTTTATACTATTCACACAGAGGAAATGTTATATCTCTCAAATGATTGATTGGGTCAGAAATATGATATCACAGTTGGGTCTAGAATACGGGGTTCGCCCTAGGCACGACATAAAATGAGTCGGTATGGGACGTCCGGACCCCTCGATCATTGGCAGTATGTTATATAGATGAATTAATTTATTAATTCATTCATTTAATAGATCAAACTCATATATTTCCTAAACGGAAGTTCAGATCAGAAATATGAGAGTGAGGTTGAGTCTGTAACATAACGTTTACCCTATGGAAAACATAATTTTTGTCGATTCAGGTCATCTATAGAAAATTTCACCGAAAACGTAACTGTAAATAAAATAATTATATAAAATTATTTTTTTAATGCTAATCCAAATAATTCATGAACAGTGACTTGAATTGGAAATCCAAGACTATCGTTGAGTTTGTAATACGGTGTTTTACCTAAGCGCGACCTAAAGTGAGATATCACGGGATGTTCGGATCCCGCGATCGTTGGTGGGTGTGGTTAAGCGGTTTAACCTTAACCTAATTATAAGGTTATAAATAGGCGATTATGAGGATTTTATAGATTTTCATCATAATCCTCCCACCACTGATGATGAAGGTCTCTCCTCCCTTTAGTGATTCAATGATGAAGCTTTGACGGATTGCAACAATCGTTGGCGGATGTGATCATCGACGATGAACAGATCTAAATATAAGTAGCACTTCTCTTCTCGTTTATCTTGAAATTGGAATTATTGAGGTATGATAAGTTTTTAACTATCAATTCCTCTCATTATTGAGTCTCAATGATGATGGCCAAATGGAAAAAACTATCGATCGGTCCATGTTTGTGTTTCGTACATCTTATTCCTCCGTTCTACGTGAAATCATCATCAATTTATTTTTGGGACCATGGTGAAACAATATCCAAAACAAATAGATTGTGGTGAAAAAAATTTCTAATCAACAACATAATCCAAATGCAATGTGGTTTGGTTATCAAACCGAGATGAAATAGACGGTTTTTACCTATAGATATATGCAACGAAAGCATGGAGAAAGTGGAAGAAGCTAACGGCGGCCGTTTCAGGGTCAAGTGGTGGACCAGGGTCGAGTAGTGGTCCAGGTGATGGAGTGCGGTGGTGATAGGGATCCCAGGTGGTAGCTCAGGCAAGGCCGGTCCTGCGGCAGACCAAGGGAGATGGTGGACCGGTGTGCGACAACAACCCCGAACGAGCCCAGGTGAGGGTGATGCAACATCATTGAGACCTAGCGAGGGAGTGCAGTTGTAGTGCAGGATCTGCAGGTTCTGTTAGGGTTACACATGTTGGATTTACAGGCATCATGGTGTGGTGCGCAGCTAGGTTTTACATGAGGTGTGAGTTGGGGAAGAAGATAAGAGAGAGGAAAAACAAATAATAATAATAATAAAAGAAAAGCAATGAAAAAAGAAAAGGAATATTATAGAGCGGGTGAGGAGTATAGGAAATCATGGAAAAAGGAGGGGAAGAGGCATGTACTCTCTCCTCTTTCCACGATTTAATTAGTTAAAATAATAATAATAAAATATATTGTTATTATTATTGTTAACAAAAAGATTTTCCTATCATAAATCCTCCATACGAGCTCTGTTTGATGAGATATTTGCAGTATCATGACCCTGAACTTGAGATGGTCATTTCAAGACCAATATTGGATACTTAATTCAGGTTCATGGTTTAGGTCTATGGAACTCCTATTATTATTATTATTATTGTTATGGAATCTTGTATCTGTTGTAACTCTTCCATGCGACATTGGATTGACGAGCCGACAGCGGCTTTGTGACCCTAATTTGAGGAAGAATTTTTTAGACCAATATTGGTATTTTAATTTTGATCAAGGTGTGGGCCCCATGAGATTCCATTTGAGAATAATGCCTCAAAATATGAATTTTTCATCAGGTGTCCATTTGAGTCAAATGAATAGTCGATTCAGTGTGTTTTCATGAGGATCGCAATGGTGTGATCCATATAATTTATTTTGGGATCGAGATGTGGGCCCCATGAGGCACTATTCATGCACGAGTCTATGAAATGAAGCTTCATCACTGGGTGTCTGATTCAGATGAATGAATAGTCAATTCTATTTTCTTTTCTGCAAGGATTTCAATGGTGTGATCCATTTGGTTATCTGAGGCCATTTGAGGAGGCATGTCAGTGAAATTATGTTTTTGGCCCTATGGACCAACGACGGGCATCATGCACTTTTCATCTTTTTGACTAGATGTTTCATGTAATCTGGGAGTACACTAGCATGTCTAGGGGTCCCTATTCGCAGTTTAGTAATTGAGAATGGCTAGGTACACGACCAAATGATGAGGTGGGGTCACACATCATGTTTCCCCCATTCGTATCGAGTACCACTTTACGAGATGTGATGTGAGTGTTTCAGGTTGTCATGCACAGAGGTACCATCCAGCAGGGATGACCAGTGTTCCTAAATGCTTTTTTGAGAGGTACCATCTTACAGAGATGGCCAAAGTAGTTCTGGATTTACCTCCAGCAGGGCTGGGAAGTGGTCTTTGATGGAAGTTATGGGTTTCCATTTTGTGGGGCTGGGTAGTGGGTCTCATCGATGACACTTTCTAGGTAGTACCCTCCAGTCGGGATGGGTAGTGGGACCCCATCAACATTCGGGTGATGATACCCCCTAATGTACTAGGGTATGGATACCTGATTACTAGAGTGGTACCCTCCAATCAGGCTGGGTAGGGGTCCTCGACCTTGAAACACAATCTCTTGACTGTGTGACATAGTGATGAGACATGCTTTGATGTACCTTTGGACTCTTGAGGAAGAGGGATGTTTTTCCCACCAAGACACATCCATGTGACGCGACCTAAAATCATGAGGGCAAGATAGTGCTTCCCAAAGCAGATAGTATCAAGGTGTGGTGATTGAGTCCCTTTGAATTTCAGTTCAGGGAAGATGTGTGGGATGTTGAGCATCATTGGTGGTTACTTATGGGACTGTTGGCTACTCACTTTCTTGGGTTGAGCTATGAGATAAAGATCCTCTTACTCTCTCATTTTCATTTCTTTAACTAAGCACACACACACACACACACACATATTCTATTTCTAGTTCCCACTCCTTGTATTTTGGTTACTCTCCTTCAAGGAGAGGCTAAGACATGTGGGTTATGCCACGTGCTTTCTATGTATAGATTTTCATGGTTGGGCGAGTTTAATCTTTTACTATAGGTAGTGAAGACTTGATGATAAGTTCATCTTCTCACCATTTCTATATTCTTGTGTTTGGATGAGCTTAATTCACTATCTTGTTGGGTTGAATGCACTCCTTTTAGAATACCTTGTCATATCTACTGCTTCCCTTTTCAGAGTATCTTGCATGACTCCCCCTTCACCTTTTTGTGGCATCCTACTGGGTATTTTTCTACTCACCCCTGCATGGGATTTTCCCACACATGGAATGCCTTATGCAGATGACAGATAGGTTGGTTGTGACTTCATAAGATCTTAGGGATACCAGTTATTGGACTATGTATGGTGGTCGTAGCTTGGGATCCATGATTGGGGATCTCTCATATGTTTTACTTTTCAGTTTGTGCTAGGTTGTGGCACTTTTTTGGTTGGGCATGTATTTTTTCAATTTTTTCATTTTATCTTACTCTACTATACTTGTACTATTTAGTGGTTCATGCATACTTGGTTTATTTATAAAAATTTTGCATCTTTTTTCCTTTCCCTCTGTACTTTTTCATAGATTTGGTTGTGTGTGTGTACAGGTTCTTAGGAAAAGGCCTCCTAGAGTTTTTTGTGCCTTCGATGCTAGTCACCACCCCCTAGCCTATGGAGGCCGTCTTGGGGTTATTGCAGCTCGATCCCCAACATGTGCCAGGTCATGAAAAAGTATGACCCAAATTTTTACTTAAACAAAATTAAAATTAAGTAAATAAAAAAATATAACAAACATTTAAGTATCATTAAAAAAATTTATAACAATTAAATTTTTTTTAAAATGTAATTAAAAATTATTAATTAACTAAAACACTTGATAATTTAATAAACTTTAAGACTTAATAAAATGATAAAAATAGTAATTTATCAAAACAAATAATAGTGATAAAGTATTAAAACACTTTCAAATACTGACAAATTCCCCCATTTTGTAAATTATAAAACAAAACATTTAATAAATTTTCAACAAAAATCTCCCCCTTTTTGAAATTTATCAAAAAGTACATTAATATATATAATAGAATCCCTTTTAATAAAAAATAATTTCTTTAAAGAAAATAGAGTAAAAAGATAGAAAAAATATTCAATGAAAGTAAAATAAAGTTAGTGTTACAGTTTATCAAATCATTTTTAAATGGTATGAACTGATTACCATTTAATCAGAGTATAAAATAATATTCAAATATAGAATACATGTAAAAAGAAATTTAAGAATAGTGATCATACTAACAAATATTTTAATCTTCTAACATACCCAATTCAAATTTAATCTTTTCAAAATTAATATAATCCAAGGGTTTTATGAATATGGCAGCTAACTATTTCTCAATAGGAACAAATTTTAAACAAATATCACCTTTATTTACATGATCCCTTAGAAAATGAAATCTAACATCTATGTGTTGAGTTCTAGAATATTGAAGAGGGTTTTTAGAAATTGAAACAACGCTTGATTTATCACAGTAGATAGGAATTTTATTAAAACTAATATTGAAATCATACAAGGTTTGTTTTATCCAAATGCTTTTTGAACAGAAACTAGCAAAAACAATATATGCAGCCTCAGCTATTGAAAGTTCTACTGAAAGTTTTATCTTAGATCTCCATGAAATTAAAAAAATTCATAAAAAGTGACATATAATTTTATTTCTTTTTTGGTCAAGTCTGCAACCTCTAACGTTAGAATTGGAGTAAGATAGTAAATCAAAATAGTTATCATTAGAATAGAATAGTTCAACACAAATAGTACCCTTGATATATCTAATTACTATTTTAATAACTTTAAGATGACTTTCTTTGGGGTTTGACTGAAACCCAACACATAAAAAACTGATAACATGATGTATGGTCTAAAAGTTGTGAGATACAATAAATTTCCTATCATGCCTCTATACAGTTTAATATCAACTGAATTACCAGATTCATTGAAGTCTAATTTGGAATTTGTGCTAATTGGTGTTTTTATATCTTTACTAGAGTCAAGTACAAACCATTTTACAAGTTCTTAAGTGTATTTATCTTGATTTAAGAAAATACCTTCTTCCCTTTGATTAATTTTAAGGCCAGGGAAAAAGTTTAGTTCCCCCATTAATATCATGTCAAATTCACTTGTCATAATCTTAGAAAAATAATTACATAGAGAATAATTTATTGATCCAAATATTATATTATCAACATATATATGTATAACTAGTATATCACTTGAATCTATTTTTATAAACAAGGTTGGATCAGCCTTACCTTTAACAAAATCGTTTTGTATTAAAAACTAGGTAAGTATTTCTTACCAAGATCTTGGAGCTTGTTTAAGATCATATAAGGCTTTATTAAGTTTGAAAACATGATCTGGAAAATTATCATTTTCAAATCCAGGGGGTTTTCTAACATATACTACCTCTAAAATAATTCCATTAAAAAAGGAATTTTTTACACCCACTTGAAATAATTTAATGTTTTGAAAACTAACAAAGGATAATAGAATTATAATGGTTTCTATCCTAAAAACTGGATAAAAAGAATCCTCAAATTCAATTACATATTCCTAAGAATAACCTTGATCTACTAGTATTTATTTATTTTTAACTGTGTTTCTAGATTTATCAAGTTTATTATGAAAAATCCATTTAGTTCCTATAACAGGTTTACAATTTGGAAAAACAACTAAATCCAATACTTTATTCCTTTTAATTTGATTTAATTTATCATGAATAGCATTAATCCAATTTTAGTTAATTAATTAATTATCAACATTTACAATAACAAAGTCAGCAGCAAAAGAATAATTGGCATTGTAAAGTAAAATATATTTTCTGGTTTGAATACCATATTCTATATTACCAATTACTTTTTCAATAGGGTGATCTTTGAGAGTTTTCCATTCCTTTGGATCAGTTTTAGAAGAAATATGACCCCCTTCCACTGATGCATTATCATTATCTTGGTCATTATCTTCACCAAAGATAAATTCTCTAAACTCATCATTTTCTTTGACCAAATCAGAATCCTGCTTATTTGGATTTTTTTCATTAAACTTAACTTTCATAGATTCTTCAATAAATAATGTTTTATTATTGAAAACTCTATAAGTTTTACTAGAGTTGGAATATCCTAAAAATATCCATTCATATTATTTAGAGTCAAATTTGTTTAAATTGTATTTTGTATTTAAAATAAACACTTTAAATCCAAATACCTTGAAATAACCAACTTTCGGTTTAAACCCTTTAAAAAGTTCATAAGTGGTCTTATTTAGGAAAGGTTTAATTGAAACTCTATTTAAAACATGGAAAGATATATTTACAGCTTCTACCCAAAAGTATTTAGGTACACTAAATTCCATTAGCATTAACCTAGACATTTCTTGAATTGATCTATTATTTATTTCTACCACACCATTCTGTTACAGTGTCCTAGGGGCTGATAAATAATATTTATATCCATTTGATTCACAAAATTTATCAAATTCAAAATTTAAAAATTCACCACCTCTATCACTTATAATATAGATAATTGATTCATTTTTAAAATTTTGAATAATCATATAGCTAACAAAAATTTGGATAAAGTTTTATTTTTATGGGATATGTAATAAGTCCATAATAATCTACTATAATCATTTTCAATTACAAATACATAGTTTTTACCACCAAAAAGAGTAGGTTTCATAGTTATAGACAACTCAAGATGCAGTAATTCAAAACATCTAGCAGTATTGACATCATTTATAGATTTAAATTTCCGTTGTGTTGTTAAACTTTTAAACAATAATCACACATGAAGTACTTACTAGTATGTAACTTGGGAAGTTTAAGAACCTATTCGTGCTTTGAAAATTTGTGTAACTATATGAAATTTTCATGCCTAAGCCTCCTATTCCACAGAATTTCATCTTTTTTATAGAATTTATACACTTAACCTTTTTTGGTTAGATCATAAAAGTCAATAGTATATACATTTTCTTTTCTATTTGTAGAAAACAAAACCATTTGAATTTTCAAAACACTGCATTTATCATTTTTAATATTAAATTTAATCCATCATCACATAACTATGATATTATTATAAGATTATTTTTTAAACCATTTACATATAATACTTTTGAAATTATAATTGTTTTAGAAAAAAAAAATTCACCAATATTGTTAATCTAGCCTTTAGAGTTGTCTCCAAATGTGAAAATTTCAACATCATATAAATTAAATGATAAGAATATTGAAATATCAGTTTTCATGTGCTTCAAGCATCCACTATCTAAGTACCATGAGTCATTGATACTTCTAAGGCAGATTTCTTGAAAATAATCAATCAAATATACTGTTTTGGTACCCATGAAAACTTGTATCCAACTGGATTAGTAGTAGAAAAATTAGGTACCAAAATAGATTTAAATAATTTACTAGTGGTTTGATTAGAAATTAAATCATTATAAATGAAAGTTTTATTATGCTCAAAAGATTGTGTAAATATCATTTAACACTTATTGGAATAATTCCTTTTCATTCTGTATTTATAACATGTTACACTAAAAATGCTTCCTTTTTAGATTTTGAAAAAGTTAGTCTTATTTAAATTTGGAGTTATACTATTATATCAAAAACCATTCTTATTGGTGTTTAGTTTTATTAAAGACATCATCTTATCATATTTTTTTCCTTTTAAAAAGTGGATAATTTTTTATTTAATATTAACAACTTCATTTTTCAAAACCATATTCTTATTTTGAATAGTTTCTAAATCTGTAAAGATATTTTCATTAGATCCAGAAGGTGTGTTTATTAATTTTTTATTTTCTTACTTTAATTTATTACATTTATTTTATACTTTAGTTAGATAATTAACAACTAAATTAAATCTCATATCTTTATCTTTATCATTTACAGCCAGCAATTTTTTAATCCCTTCATTTTCATCTTTTTTTAGTATTTCAGAATTATAATCCTCTTTATATTTATCATTATAAGATAAACATATTTTCAAATTTTCACATTCCCTTTTAAAATTTTCATTTTATTTTATCAATTTATTATTATTAATTTTCATGTTGGTATACTTTTCAGTTATTCTAGCTCTATCATTATTTAATTCTTCATTTTCTTTAAGAAATTACTTAAGTTGGTAATTTTTAGAATTAGAATCAGAACCTAAGTCAGAAACAATTTAAGTTTCATTTATAGATAAATAATTATGGTATACATTTTCAGGATTTATTAACTGTGTAAAGAGAGAATCATTTACCTATCATGTAATACCCATCAGGGAAAGATTCCATGTCTCCTCTTCACTTCCATAATTTCAACTAGAGTTGGAATTTTCTAAGCAGTCCCATCCTCCAAACAAATATTCTTTTTTCCTTTATACTTTTATATTTGTATTTATTTGGATGTTTGAGTTTATTTTAGTCATTACTTATGTGAAATTTCTTCCTACACTCATAATAGGTTAATTTTGAAACATCATTTTGTTATTAGAATTTCATTTCTTATAGTTCTTTCTGGACTTCCTCTTGAACTACCTCTTCCCACCTTTGTTTTTCATTAACTTGAAAAACTTCTTAATGAAGTGATCCATATCCTTGTCACTTTCCTAAAAATCAAATTTAGAGGCATTATATGTATCGATAAAATTGGATTCAAATGAAATATCTTTTTTTAGTAGACTCCCCACCGGTAATATTTTTTAGCTCTAACTCATACTGCAGTAGAGAGGCTATAAGTTCATCTAAGGTATACTCCATAAAACTCTTAATCTCATTGATGGCCACCTTATTTTCATGACATACTTTTGGAAGAGATATCAGCACACTTTCCACTTGATTTTTTTTGTCTAAGGCCTCTATAAGATCACCCATACCATTGGTTATACTTGTGATCTAATGGAACATCTGGTTTACAGATTCTTTATCTCCCATATTGAAGTACGGGTATTCTAATTAGATAATTTTTAACTTGGTTCTATTATGATTTTCAGACCCATAATGAGTCACTTAAAATATCATCCATATGTCATGGGATATATTACAAGATACAACATGGATATATACACTTCTACTTATAGAATTGTACAAAATATTTTTAACTTTATAATTCAAAACAAATTTTACCATGTAATTACCTACTAGAGTTTTCAAAACAATTTTAGGTCACTCATACGGAATTTCCATGATACTATATTGATCCAAACTTAGTAGTTTCAAGTAGGATTCCATTCAATATTTATATTACCATAGTAACTCCCATCAAAGAATGGGTGTTTTTTGGAATCCAACCATTATTGGCATTGACACCTACCATTTTAAAAGAAATCTTTTCTTTTGTTCCTTAGAATGTTATGTCTAGGATACCAGGTTATCACAAAGTTAAAAAAAATAATCAATGGAAAGAATAACCTATTAGAGACAAGATTTTGATATTAAATGTTTGATATCAAAACCACAAAGCTATTTACCTATCTCTAATACCAATTTTCATATCGTTATTGATGGAAAATATGACTAGAGGAGGTGAATAGTCATTTTAAAATTTAATGAAAAAAATGATCAGAGTTTATAAAATATTAATATGTAGTGAGTGAAATGTTCTTGAGTTTAATTACAATATAAATAAAAATGAAAGAACATAATATTTATAGTGGTTCAGATAAAAAATATCCTAGTACACTCCTTAATCTCCTCTACTCCTCAAGGATATTTCTACCCACTAAGAACCACTATAAATCTTATGTTCTTTCATTTTTTATTTTTTCTACCACTCAACTCAAGATTAGTACACTCAATAAATATTAATATTATAAACTCTTATTTTTTTGTCTTTATATTTTTAAAAACAATTATTCACACCCCCACTAGTCATAATTTCCATCAATAATGATCCAACAACAAGTGGACAAATCTAATCTTGGTTTCACTCCAACTGATGACATGATCAACAAAATACCCAAACACCCCATATTATTTAAGTTTATATGTTGACTTACATAAGTAGGGTGTCAAAGTATGAAGGTTATCATGCTAGGAATCTCACCAAACTTAGGTAAAAATATTGATAATCATACACCCCTAAGTATATTTATGACCGTATGACATTCCATGAGATATAATTTAGAGGATTAGTCCAAGTAATAAGTCTCTACTTATTATCTCAAAAATCTATTCTTAAATATCTCATATACAACCCATTATAATAGATATAAGAATCTATTCAATCTAACCTTTACATATCATTGCAACTCCATTATACTTCATGATGACCATCAGTTAGGGACAACTCAAAGTTTTTACTTTGAAGGGATATTTATCATTTGACCAATCATGTAAAATATATTATAGCATACATAAATGAATAACAAATAGATATTTCATTTATTATAATGACATAATATATTTATAACCATTATAAACAATCTCTTATATAGATATAACATGACCCTCATGTGGTTGCTGTAGTAATGGATTCATTTTCTGAACATTGCATGAATATGTAATTTTAATTACATCCCCATGTGACCATCTAATAAAAATATTACCACTAACCTATTAGTGAGTAATGTTATAAAAGAAAATCTGAATAATTGTGAGACTTAGGAATTATATTTCTTAAGTTCAACTCTTAAACTTATATTCAAACTTCTAAACTTTATAACATTAAAGGTTATACTGTTAAATTTTGTTGTATACTTTGAACTCTTTATCTAAGTACATCATCATAATCCTTAGAACACTTTTAATAAAACCTTTTCCTTAAAATCCTTTTATAAATAATATAATGATTTACATTTTCACTTTAATAGAACATCCTAAAATCTTTTAGAATAAATTGATATTATCCTTGTTACGGTAACTAATACAATTGTTTACATTTTTCCTTACTGCCATACCAGAAAATTGTTTAGGATATATTGATAACACTTTTTAATGGTAACTAATGTAACTATTTTAAATTTTTCTTTACCACTATACCCTAAACTCCTTTAGGATATAAAACATAATACTCTGAATATTAAAAGGTATAATCCTTTATATAATAGTGATTTTCACTTGTTATGGTAATAAAACGTAACTCTTTACATTTCTCTTTACCATCACATATCTTAAACTTCTTTAGGTTATTATGTGAAGAATCACTATAATATTAGATTTGTATAATCCTTTAGTTAATAGCGATATGAATTTTCTCATAGTAATTAAATGCAACTATTTACATTTTTTTACTATCGCCTAACTCTTTAGGATATAAAGTAAATAATTACTGAAACTAAATAAAGTAAAATCTCTTATTTGTTAATTTTGAACTTCACTAAGTCCAAATATGTTCCCACTAGCCTCTTAGACATTATATTCTCTTCAAAATATATTTCTAAGGATCAAAAAAATACTTTTTTATCCATATTTACATCCATATATAAAATTTAGAGGAATCAAATGTGCATCAATAAAACAACTTCATTTATTCAAAAAAAACCAATTGTTTTACAATTTAAACAAGAAAAAAGATTCACATTTAAAAAATTCCTCTTCATCTTGAAGTAATCCCTGTAGCAACCACTTTCTTTATTACATAAATTTACCTATTAAAATTCTTAGTCTCTACTTCTGAACTTCTATATATTTTAAAAAAAAATTAAAATATATAGTTGGTATCATATACCCATCAAAATAAAAGAATTAAACTTTATAATTTTCATACCAAATTTAAATCCCCAACTTATATTCTTATTAAATTTCAGGTATTCAGTAAAATTTATCCTCCAATGACCATTATGAAAATAATGGTATAATTTTCCTTTACATTTCTTATTCAAATTAATTGGTGGTGTAAACCTATAGCACCCTTGGTTTCAAGTAAGTTACTTTTGTTTAAGATTTTTAAGTATGTAAAGTATCAGGGTGAAGTTTGGGAGCGTTTGGAAGACCTTTTGAATATTATTGGTACTTTTTAAAGGTGCGTTGTTGTATAATGTTTAGTGTAAACCATGAAAATCTTACAGGAAACCATGCATAGTGAGATAGGGGCTAATGGGTTAGTGCACGGTTAAGCACACAGTTTTTCCAAACCGTGCAGCCACCCAGGAGAAACTGTGAAAAGTAGTCCCAATATATTTTTCATGGTTAGTGCACAGTTTTTATAACCATGTGGTACAACCATGCGAGGTGATACTCAAAGCAGGGGCCGACACATGGTTAGCACACGATTTTCCTAACTTTGTGACTAACTATGCACAATTTAAAAACTAGATCCTAAAAAAGTGGATCTGGGTAGAGATTAGATATAAATCCCTTTTTTACTCCATTTTGGCCCTAACTTGATATTTATTCATCCAAAAGGTTGTCAAGTATTGCCCCATAAATTCAAAGCTGATATTACGGATTTTCTCTGTTGTTTTGAAGCCTGATTCCCTTGGTAAGTCTCCTTTTATGGTAGTTTTTTATATTGTTTCTTAGATATACTTTCTTCTCTCTCTATTTTTCTTAGATATAGTATATTTTGGATATATATATGGTTTTTTATGCTAATAATGGTTAGTTTTGGCCTTTTTGGTGTTAGGGTAAGAGATATAAGGTGGGTTTTTGGAGATTCAACCTAGTTTTGTAGGTGTTTTCATGTCGTTTTTTGGTTTCTTCAGAATTACTGAGGTAGGTGGATTCACTCTCGACTCCTCTTCTTAGAAATTGAAGTCCTGATTTCAAATAGATTTTTTTAAGAATTTGATTATGAAATTTTTGTGAAATGATTAATGGAAACCCACATTGGTGGTGGTTTATGTAATTGTGTAAATTGGGTGTTTCGGTAAAAAGTGAAATTGGTAACATGATTTTAAAATGGTGATTTTAAAATGGTTTTTGGGTTTTGATGCATAAAAAACAATCAATAAATGTATGGTTTTATTTAAATGGTTTGGTTAATATGGTTTTTTCATGTGTTTTTCTTAAATGGTTAACCATGAGTTGAATGGGATGGATATTGGTTGTGAAGTACCACCATCAAAGGGATGGGTTATGGACATGAAGCTCCATGATAAAGGGTAACACCATTATTGTGTGGTTGAGAGTGTGTGTGTGTGTGGTTATGTAAAATTGAATGGGTTATTCCAATGTGGAAATTGAGAAAATGTTAAATGACTTGTTTGGATCTTTCCTTGGAAATTGGTTTATTTGAGAAAATGGTTTTGGTAAGGAATCATTTGGATTTGTTATAAATTTTTTAATTGTTTTAAATGGTTTTTATAAAAAAAAATATATAAATGTGCTAACTTGTTCTATCCTAGTGGAATGAGTAGAAAATTCATTTGGGGGAAACCTACTGAGTTTCATCAGTCACCCCCTACTTGGCACATTGGTGCTTTGCAAATGTTATTTATAGAGACATAGGTAAAGGTAAAGCATTGAACTTCATTAGTTTTTTTTTATGATACTTGGGCATGGAGTTGGAATTGGAGCTTGGAGTCATGTATTTGGAGTCTTATAAGTTTCTTTTAGTTTTGTTTTCCATTGTGTACTTTTTTATTTATAGTCTTCTATTTTGTTACTTTATTGTAGTTAGTTTTGATATCAATGTTATTACCTTTATTTGTTTTAAATTATTATCATGCATCATGTAGTAGTTATTTTGTTATGGCATGTTTGGTTGGGTTTCTATATTTCCAAAAGGGAAAACCATCCCCCATATATTACTAAATACCTTGGCATTCATTTCCAGCCTTTGGCGTCTTGGGGATGTCGCTTAAGGTCAAGTAGAAATTCTACCTCAACTCAAGATAATGAGGAGGGGAATGATGTTACAAGTGGTATCAGCTTGTTCAGTCCTTGAATTAAAAGTAGTGTATATTTGTTTGATACTTGGTTATCTATTATATTCTTCTTGTAGTTGAAAATTCATTATGTTTTATTGTTGGTGTTGGGATGGTAGAAAGGAGAAGGATTGTTGGGACTTGAAAAGTATAGCATAAAAAGACATAGATAATCTTTTATTCTGAACTTCAAGTTACTAGGTATTTGGGTACATAAGTTCTTTTGGATACACTAATAGTAATGTTAATCACATTATCATGGGTTTATCCATTGAGAAAGGCATGAAATGAATTTTAGAAATTACCTCCCACTAGGAGTGCATATTTCATTTTGAGTAATGATTTATGATTTTGTGAAAAAAAATTATTTTTGAAAATTATTGATATGGTTTTCAAATGTGAAATTTTTAAAAAGTTATGATATGGATATTTTGAAAATGGCTTGATTTTCAAAATCATGGTGAAATTATCAAAAATGTTTAAATTTGGAAAATGTTGAATTTTGGAAATCAATGTTGTGATAGATGATGTGGTAGAATTTGAAATTGTTAATCCTTCAGTTTCTAGAGAGTGAGACTTATGATGTTTATTTTTTTTATATAAAATGTCACCCTATATGAATTGTAGAAACTAATCAGAGGAAGCTGATAAGAATGTGGTTGTACCTGAGCCACGGGTGAACCAACAACTGGTTCAGAGTATTTTTCAAGATTTTCAAGCTATGGATAGAGGGAAAAATAAGGGTGAACCAAGGCACATGGATCATTATCTCCAAGCATAATTCACCCGTATTTTGGTGTCATTTGAAACCATATAAGGTAGTGGTGTGGCTAAATATGATGAATCAAATCTTCAATTTCCTTGGAACACCAGTAAAGCTGAAATTCAAGTTGGTGATGTATATGCTAGAGGATCATTCACAATAATGGTGGTATTTAGCAGTTCAGGATAAATTGCACCAAGGACTTGCATGGGGGGATTTTAAAGAATTGTTAAAAAAAATTATATCATCAAACATTCAGAATCACTATAACAATGGACTTATTCAACTTAAAGAAATAGTGTCTCGTAGTGATAGATTATGTGGATAAATTCATGAATTTATTTTTCTTTTCACCCAAAGTTGCAACTAGTACATCCTTGAAGGCACACATTTTTTGAATCAGGGATGAGGCAAGAGATTCTCTAAAAGATTTTAATGATCTATATAACATATTATATAGAGATGGTCAATAGATATATAGTGGTAGAAAGGAATATCTTAGGAGATATGGGTGAAGGTAGCATGTTGATACCTATGGGAAATGGTGGGAACTCTAATGCTCGAGGTAAGTGGAAGAGGGACACAAATTTCCAAGGTACTGGGATAGATCAAAATCAAATAGTTGGATCGGTAAATATTCATACAAAACCCAAGATCAATCCAAGAAGTTTCCAATGTGGCTCTTTGGACCACATTAATTAGGATTGTATGGCACCACATAGAGTATCCCATAATAATAATCAGATGTTTCATCTTCAACGCTATTGTCAGAGTGCTCTGAGGTTGGGTGTTTAAAATACTTCTCAGTTATTGTAGACATCATATGCTTCGACAAGACAGTGGAAGAAAAATTTCTCTCATCAGTAGAGTAGAGCTAGCCATGTTGATTCTAAAAATTCCATGACTCCTCAGCAAGGGAAATCTTAATTGGGAAATAAGGAACAAGGTGCAGTGAGTAAGAAATTATATGAAGTACAACAAGTTATTTTGGATGATCAGTATGGACCATCAGTGGTGTGAGGTGTGTTTCTTTTGAATTCTACCCTTATTCAAGATTTTTTTATATGGGTTCATCTCATTCATTTATTTCTTCTCATGTTGTTAATTTTTTGGGTTTACATGTTGAGATAATGCCTTCTGTTTAAAAAATTCAAACTCCTCTCAGTTAAATAGAGTATTGAAACTTTATATATAGAGTATTCTCTATAAATATTAATGGATATGAGTTGATATGTGATTTATATGTGCTTTAGATGGATGTCTATGAAATAATTATGGGTATGGATTGGTTGAAAATGGTCAAGGATCACATTGACTATTATACCCAAATAGTTAGTTTCATAACAGATGATGGTGTTAGACATCTATTTAAAGGATACTAGAGTGTAAAGGTAGGTGCAACAATTTTTTTTGGAACCAGGAGTTGGAATTATCTCATACCAGTTGGTAGTGTTGACTTTGGAATCAATGGAAGATATCGAGAATATAAGTTTTCCAATAGTTGTTGATCAGTTTCTATATATTTTCCTAAAAATTTATTAGGGTTTCCACCGATAAGAGAAGTAGATTTTATGATTGATCTCCTTCCAGGGAACATATTTCCCTTCTATCTTAATAGGTTGAACCTAAAAAATTAGGGGAATTTAAATCATAGTTGGAAGACCTAGAAAGAAAATTATTCATTAGGTTGAGCACATCTCTATGGGTAGCACCGATCTTGTTTGTTAAGAAGGTGGATGGAAGTCTTCATATTTTTGTCAATTTTAATAATAATAACCAAGTTATGATAAAAAATAAGTATCCAATTCTACACATTGATGATCTATTTGATCAATTGAGGGGATATTAGTGGTTATTTAATATCAACTTATGATCAGGATATCACCAATTGCAGGTTTGGAAGGAGGATATTCCAAAAACAGCTTTCAGAAGTTGATATGGTTATTATGAGTATGTGGTAATGCATTTTGGTCATAAAAATTCACTAGAAGTATTTATGGAATTTATAAATCAAATATTCAAAAGAAATATGGATTCTTTATTGGTGGTTTTTGTGGATGACATATTGGTGTATTCAAGGACAAGAGTTAAGTATTAGTAACACTTGATGATAGTGTTGTGAATCTTGAGGGATCATCAGTTGTATGTAAAATTATCAAAGTGTGATTTTTGGATATAGTAGGTATATTTCCTTGGCCATGTAATTTATGAAAGTGGTATCTCTATCGATCCAAAAAGCATAGAGGCTATTATCTCTTTGAAACTTCTAAAGAATGTCTTCAAGATATGTAGTTTCCTTGGCTTGGCTGGTTATTACCGATGTTAAGTTCATGATTTCTCATGACTTACTTTAACAATTATAGACTTCAAAAAGGAATAATTTTCCATTTCAATGGAATGATGAATGTCATAATTCATTTCCAGAGCTAAAGTTTTACCTTAAATTAGCACCAATCTTGATTTTTCCAGAATCAGGACAAGGGTATGTGGTATATTGTGATGCTTCGGGATCTAGGTTGGGATGTGTTCTCATGTAGCGATATCATGTTGTTGATTATGGCTCAAGATATTTATGGTTTCATGATAATAACTACCCAAAACATGATTTGGAGTTAGATTTCGTAGTTCATTATTTGAAGACTTGGCGTTATTACCTTTTTGGTGAGAAATTTACAGTGTTTACATATCATAAGAGCTTCAGACATATTTTCTCACAAAGGGATTAACTTGATACAAAGGAGATAGATGAATTATATTCATATGTTTTAATTTGACTTTATTTAGACACCATACAAAGTAAATACAACTGTAGATTTATTAATCATAAAATTATATACTCATTTGGAAAATGAGGCTTCAGGTCAATGTTAGTTGATGTCAGTGATAGCAGACATGAACTTGGAATGTGAAGACCAAGATGATGTTGCGTTTTTATTTCCAATTTCTTTTTCTATTTATTTGGTTGATACAATTAAAGAGGAAATTTTTTTTTGATTTATAATGCATAGAGATAAGGTCAAAACTCAATGGTGAGGAGTCCATTAAGGGATGGAAGCTAGATGGAAGTTTAGTTTTGTGGTTTTGAAATCGGATGGTCATACTTGTGGATTTTCAGGAACAACTTCTTCATTCTTACCACCATTCAATATGGGATGTTCATCCTAGAATATAAAATATGTATAGGAATTAAAAGAACATTTATGGTGGGTTGGTATGAAAAGAAAAGTGGTTGAGTTTGATTTAAGATGCTTAACTTGTCAGTAGGTTAAGACAGAGCACCAACGACCAGAAGGTATGTTGTAGTCTTTACCTATCCCTGTGTGGAAATGTGAAAAGAATGAAATAGATTTTATAACAGGTCTCCCAATAATGATTTGGAAACACTATGTCATATGGGTGACGATATATCATCTCACAAAGTCAGACTACTTTATCTCTATTAATGATTCTCATATGGTGGAGGACTTTTCAAAATATATATTTGAGAAGTGGTAAAGAGGCATTACGTATCAGTTTTGATAGTGTCAGACAGAGACCCAAGGTTCAAATCTCATTTCTGTAAATCCTTATAATAGACCCTTGGGACTCATTTGAAAATGAGTACAACGTATCATCCTTAGACAGATAGACAATCTGAAAGGATGATAAAAATGTTGGAAGACATGTTGCGGTCTTGTGTAATAGATTTTGGTGGCTCATGGGAAGAGAATATCCCATTAGTGGAGTTCTCTTATAACAATATTTATTAGGCCTTGATACATATGGATCCTTTTAAAGTTTTATATGGGAATCCCTATCATTCCCCCACTTTGTTGGGTGGAAATAGGTGAGACTTCACTAGTTGGGACAAGCCTTGTCCAAGAGAAAACAAAGAAGATTCAATTGATCAATAAGAGGATGGAGATGGCTTAGAGTCATCATAAATCATATGTGAATCATCATCGACAGTTTTTTTCATTATATGTGAGTGATCATGTGTTGTTTAGGATATTTATAAGGCTTGGAAATCATCATTTTGGGAAGCAGGGAAATTTATCACCTAGATACAAAATCCCTTTTGAGATACTGGAATGGATTGGAGAGGTGTCATATCAATTGGAATTTCCACCATGGTTCAGTGTTGTTCATAATGTATTTCATGTATCATAGTTTAAAAAGTATCAGCCTAATCTTGGACATGTGATTCGATGGGATCATGTTGACCTAGAGCCAGATTCTTTATTTTTTCATGTACCGGTGTATATTTTGGTTAGGAAAGAGAAAGTCTTGTGTGGAAAAAGCATTGGTCTAGTATAGGTTTTGTGGAAATATGATCTGATTCAGGAAGAGACTTGGGAACGATAAAAGTAAGTAGTCAAGCAATAACCCAAAATATTTTAGGAAACTAGTGATTTTTTACTTTCTAGGTAAGGAAAGGCCAATGCTGGGGAGAATTTAGCACCCCCTGTTTTAAGTAAGTAACCCTTTCTTTATGATTTTTAAGTATTTAAAGTGTTAGGGTTAAGTTTGGGAGGGTTTGGAAAACCTTTGGTATGTTTTGGGGGATTTTATAAAGGTTCATGGTTGGAGAATGGTTAGTATACACCATGAAACACTTACAGGAAACCATGAATAGTGATATAGGATCTAATGGGTTGGTGCACGGTTAAGTGCATGGTTTGGCCAAACCGTGTGGCAACCCAGGAGAAACTGTGAAAAGTAGGATAGGGATATTTTGCATGGTTGGTGTATAATTTGTCTAACGATGTGGTCCAACCATGCGAGGTTCTCCTCGAGGCAGAGGCTGACACATGGTTAGCGCACGGTTTTCCTAACCGTGTGACTAATAATGCACAGTTTAAAAACTAGATCATAAAAAAGTGGATATGGTCCAGGATTAGCTCTAAACCACTCTTTTTTCCTCTATTTCGGACCTAACTCGATATTACTTCCTCCCAAAGGTTTTGGAGTCTTCCCCTATCAATCTAGAGCCAATCTGAAGGCTTTTCTTGGTGCGTTAAAGACTAATTCCCTTAGTAATCCTCCTTTTGAGGTAGTTTTTCATATTTTTTCTTAGATCTACTTTCTTCCCTCTCTCAGTTTCTTAGATCTAGTCCACTATGAATAAATATATGGTTTTTGATGATGATAATGGTTATTTTTTGTCTTTTTAATGTCAGGGGAAGTGATATAAGTTGGGTTTTTGGAGATTTAACCTGGTTTTGTGTTCTTTTTTAAGTCATTCTTCATTTTTGTCATAATTCTTGATGTATGTGGATTCACTCTCAACTCCTCTTCTTAGAACTTGAAGGATTGATTAAAAATTGATCATTTTTCTTGAAATTTATTGTAAAATTTTTGTGTAATGATTGATGGGAACCCTCTTTGGTGACGATTTATAGAATTGTGAAAATTGGGTGTTTTGATAAAAAGTGGAATTAGTAACATGATTTTAAAATGGTGATTTTAAAATGGTTGTTGGGTTTTGATGCATGAAAAAAAATTGATAAAAATATGGTTTTATTGATTTTTTTTGGTAAAGATGGTTTTGGTATATGTTTGGAATAAATGGTTAAGTGTGAGTTGAATGGGATGGATATTGTTCATGAAGTACCACCATCAAAGGGATGGGTTATGGACATGAAGATGCACCATAAAAGCTAACACCAATCTTGTGTGGTTGAGCGTGTGTATGTGTGTGTTTGTGTGGTTATGTGAAATTGAATGGGTTATTCCAATGTGTAAATTGAGAAAAGGTTAAATGACTTGTTTGGATTCATTCTTTATAAATTGGTTTATTTGAGAAAATAGTTTTGGCATGGAATTGTTCATATTTTTTATAATTTATTAAACTGTTTTAAATGGTTTTTATATAAATTGATTTATATAAATGTGCTAACTTGTTCTATCCTAGTGGTGTGAGTAGGGAAGTCATTTGGGGAAAACCTACTGAGTTTCATCACTCACCCCTTGCTTGGAACATTGGTGCTTTTTCATATGTTGTTTATATATACATGGGTAAATGTAAAGCATAACACTTCTTTAGTGTTACTTCATAATTCTTGGGCATGGAGTTGGAGTTAGAGCTTGGAGTCATGTCTTTGGAGTCTTTTGAATTATATTGGTTTTTTTCCACTTTGTACTTTGATTTTTATAGTGTTATGATATGGTACTTTATTGTAGTTAGTTTTGATATCAATTTTATTACCTTGAGTCCTTTTACATTGTTATCATGAACCATGTAGCAGTTATTTTTTTATGGCATGTTTGGTTGGGTTTCTTTATTTCCAAAAGGGAAAATCATCCCCCTTCTATTAATGAATCCCTTGGCATTCATTTCCAACCTTTGGAATCTTGGGGATGTCACTTAAGGCCACATAGTAATTCTTTCTGAACTCAAGCCAATGAGGAGGGGTGAGATATTATAAAAACCCTTCATGACCACTTTTCATTCCTGTATTTCCATAAACTCTACCTTTATCTTTTTGTACCATCATAATGGAACTTGAACTAGGACCACCCATATCTTACTTTGAAATCATTAACATGTTAAGGAGATCAGGTAATGTTTTTCAAAATTCATTAATTTGGTAGTTAACTACAAACTATCAGACCCTTTCTCGTAGTGATTTCAAAATGAAATATGTGGAAATCTCCAGCTTAAGAGGTGAACCCAACCTCTCTAAATCATTAATGTACCCAGTCATATTTAGAAAATGGCTAGAGACCAATGTTCTTTCTACCATTTTACTTCAAATAAGGGATTTTGAAACTTTATAACTTTCATGCCTCACTTTTTCTTGAAATATCCTCTTTTAATTGTCTATCATTTTGAAAGAATCCATGGAATCGTGTGGTTTTTGAAACTTGGGGTACATGGTAATAAGCATGATATTCAAAACCTCTACAGATTCCTTTATATACTTGTTATAAACATATAACTCTATTTGTAGAATATCCTTTCCAATGTATTTCTCTGGAAGTGTCTTCTCCAAAACATAGAATTTCTCCTCATACTTTAGAACGATTCTCAAGTTTCTATACCAATCAAGGAAGTTTCTTCCATTCAAAATTTCTTTATCCAAGACAAATCTCAAGTTTAAAGTGTTTAATGATGATTACATTTATCTACAAAAGATATTTTAATCATATTAATATCATGTATTATATATTTTATTATGTACTTTTAATGAAATTTAACCCACTAAAAATTGATAACCCCATACATTGTAACCATTTAGTGATCTAAGATCCATATTTCACTAAGTAATGAGTCTTCTTGGGTGGTACTCTCATCAGTTAATTATTTAGGTATGGAATCATCCCAATAACAACATTTTTTATTCTTTGATAGTTGAGTGAATAACCCTTTATCCAAATCCATCATATGGATTCACTCAAATATATTCCTTTGGTATCCTTCCCAAGGGTTTCCTAGCTAATTATATCCCAAAAAACATAAAAATATAATAAAAAAGGAAAATCAAGGGAAACCCTATGAAGGAATAACCTACCCAAGAATGATCCAGTGTCACCCATTACTTTATTTCCTTGCACATGATAATTTAAGGGCACCTTTGAAGGTAAAACCAACCTCATTGAATGATCAAGGTCTTGAAAAGTGTTTCTTTGAAAGGAATCTCACACTTAGTATTTATAGAGTTTTTATTTAATATCTCATTAGTTTAATATATATCATATTAATATTAAATTAACAATTATTACATCATATGTAAAAATTATTTTCTCATGTTTTATTTCCTTTTTGTGTATGCATGCTTCTAATGATTTAGTTTTTGGAATCACTATTCCAACCAACAAATTAATGAGTTCACACCATATTAATGTGTAACTCTTTACACAACCCACATGTCTATGTTAATCACCCAAAAATAGAAGTTGGGTATAATCATACATATACAAATTCATCATATGCATAAGGTATATAAACACTTGATGTAAAGGCATAAAGTTATATTAAATTGACATACTCTGCATGAGTAAGCCCAGAGTGGTATATAGACAACCCCATTTACTTTTTTTGTTTAGGAAATGCTTCATGAAAGTAGGGGGTCTAACCCCAATTCTCTCTACCTGGGGATACTTTACTCAAGATAGAATTCAATTCATGAAAACTTTAACACCTAATATGCACAAACTGCACCCAATAACTCATCTCAAGATCATAACTAAAATTAAAAATTGAGATCAAGGTAGATGAAAACAAAATTTTATGATATCAAACCTATAATGATATGCAAGGATCTATCCTAGAAGCAATTTATCATATAAAATTTTCCATACATTTATTCATAATAAAAACAATTTATAACAATGAATAAAATATGTAATAACCTTTAAATAAATTAAAAATTCAAATATTTAAACATGAGATAAACATTTATGAACAATTTCATAAATAAAAACTAATTATAAACCCTTTTATAATTTTATCTTTAACATTATGGACATTACATAGTTTTGAATATAAACTCTTTATATTCTTTACAATATTAATTATTTCATATTTATCATAATATGGAATTTCCCTTTTAAATATATAATATTATTTAAATTATAAACTATTTATAATTCAATTTCAATTATGTAAACCTTTTACATAATCTAAATACCATATACTTAGTTATTATTTAAACCTTGATTGTATCAATTATCAAAACACTTTTTGATGTGTTCTAAAGAATATCTAGATAAATCCCCTTTAATTTGAAAAATTTTAAATTAATTAATTATGAACCAAACATGAATATTATGGAAATTTAATAAATAAATAGTTTATTTATTTTTCAGAATATGAGACATTTATAAACTATTCATAAATAAATTCTAGTTATAAACATTTTATAAATTAGCACGAATATAAACATTTTATATTCTTACCAATATAAACCATTTCAAATTTTATTTTAAATGGAATTTATATAATATGTCATGAATTATAAAAATTTTATAATACAATATATATTACATAAACATTTTTATATAATCTAAATATCATATATGTTGGAATTTATAAACTCTTTATAAATTGACTTTTATGATTTCTAAATAAACCATTTATTTATATATCATAAATCATTCCATTTAATTTTTAAAAAGGTATTTGAAAAAATATATTTATCAATTAACTATAAACATTTTATATTTAATTAATTTATAAAAAAAATTATAAATTAATATAAATATTTCAAAATACATTTTATTATTATTTATAAATAGTTTATAAATAGAATAATTCAATTCAAAATTAGATTATCTTGATTAAAATAAATACTTTATTTATTTTCATAAGATTAATATATATGAACTTTTCATATTTTATTTCCGGGCTTGAAAAATCTCATTTTAAAATTAAAATGTATTTTTCATAAATCAATAAATGTGTTGATGCGTCAAAGAATCCTACACTCTGATACCACTGATGGGTTTTTTATGAACATCATATGATCATATATAGGGGAATATGACCCAAACACCAACAAATATATCTTTTAGAGTCAATGCATAAATAAAATGTATAAACAGTGTAGCTGGAAATTGCCAACGGTAGTAGTCTTCTTCTTTCTCGGTGAAGGAGAATGTTTGATAAAGATCACGAAACAGTGAACAAAAGCCCACTTCCTCCAAGGGGGTACACCGACCAATGGATTCGTGATCATTTTGCGAGGATACCCAAATTTGGAAGGGGTGCTAGCGCCTTCATCTCAAACAATGAACATCAGTATGGGTGGAAGAGATAATTGAGAATGCTTGCTCACAGTTAGGTGTCATCAACAAGAGGGATTTCATCCCTTTATATAGCCAT
Organism: Viscum album; assembly: GCA_963277665.1. Lineage (NCBI taxonomy): Eukaryota > Viridiplantae > Streptophyta > Magnoliopsida > Santalales > Viscaceae > Viscum > Viscum album. Next base: position 1,938,095,989 of record OY728141.1, read on the forward strand.
CCATGATGTGTTTCATTAAATAAAATGTGTCATCCATATTCATGTATCCATATAAATTTATTTCCATTTACATTAATTCATTGAATCCCGTTAAATAAATATTCAAGTCAATTAATCCATTCATAATGAATTGTAACTGATAATAAATAACCATTCAGAAGAAATAAATATATATCAAATATATATATTTATTATCGCGTATATTAAAAACATTCATAATAACACATGCATCGAATGAATGTAATTAAATATACACTTTATATATATAATATCATATTATATATATATATGTATATATTAGTGAATATTTAACAAGGATCTCATTATAGAGATTAATAAAAAGATGGTTTATTCTAGTTTCATGTTTTTTAATTATGTACCTGGTATTCCAAAGACACTAGGATTTTCGATACTTTTTTTATATTTAATGGATATTTATGTTAAAATACATGTAACAATATGTGTTTAAGTCTTGGGTTTCTATAATAGTTCCATTTCTTCAACTTTAAATGAGCAAATTCTGCTTTTTAATGTTATTCTTCTTACATTGAAAAACTAATAGAAAAAGGGTGTTGAACTCCTTGTTTTAATGATCACCAAATCATGTTTAGTATGATATTAATGAGTTTTATGTTTTATTATATCATTTTACTATATAATATAGATTGGTGATATTTTGGTTAAATCTGGAAAAGACTCACTGTTGAAGTTGAGTCACCACCAAGGATGATTCGCCGCCAAAGGCTAACTCACCGATGAACCAAGAATTTGACTAAGTATAAGTTACCAACAAGGAAGTATGACCACCAAGATGATATTTTCTCAAAGTGTTAGAAAGACTCACCGTTAATAATAATTCACCGCTGAGATGAATTTTTAGAAAAGTATGGAGAATATCTACCATCATCAATGTATCACCACTAGAATGAAAATTCATCTAAGTATCAAGATGACCCACCACAAAACTTAGTCATTTCCAAAGGGAAGTCGCCACCAGAAAAAGAGATTACAAGATATTTTTTCACCTCTCTAAAGACTCATCTCCAGTGTTTTTTGTTTTTTTTATTTAAATATGTCTAAAAGTTATATTATTAAATTTAATGCGATTGGTTATATTAATTATTATTCTTAAATATATTATAGATAAGAATTAAAGAATGTGTCATCCATGAGGATTAGGATGTAGGATATCTGGATGATTGCTTCTCACGTGGATGTTGTTTCATGCTGCTATTAAAAGTTGAAGTAGACTCCCTCATGTGAATAACTCTATATGTATTGATACACATAGAGAGTTGCACATGTGAAGAGAGATGGGTAGATATAATGTGTGCCTTATACAAATCATTATTATCAGTGATAAAATGTAGATGAAGTGAAGCACATTGAAAATATAGAAAACTTCCTACAAACTGACAAGAAGGAGTTTTAGGGAACTCTGTTCAATAACAGATTTAAAAAAGATGACTAGAGCTACATTGCAAATTACATTCAAGGATTCACGAGATGTATAACTTATTATACATAGAAACACTATTATTTCTTACTCTATTACTTGCTCTATTTTTTTTATTTTCATTAAATTATGATCAGTGTGTGTATGATCTATTTTAAACACATAAACATTGTCTCCTACTTAAAATTGGAAGATACTTAGATATCTTCTCGAACACTTTCTTTACCTTTTTTTAAACGTGTTGTGGTGGAGGTCTGGTTGTGATCTATTTTATCTGTACTCCCAAGATTACTGTGGAAGTGGTACCTATGTGGCTTGGATAGTTTTCATACTATTTGACACCTGATCTAGGTTGTGGATCAAAGTTTATTTTTTTATAAACTTCTTAGTATTAGGTGATTTCCAAGTGGAGAGGACTAAGTCTCATCTTGATACTAAACTTCTTGTATTCATTTTCATTGTGTGTTTTTTTATATTATATTTAAGCTTTAAAACATAATCTATTTTAAACTATAAACAAAACCAAAAAATTGATATTTAACCTTAATTAATGTTTATATAATATTTTAACTTGGTAAATTGATTTCAAAGGTTAAATTAATATTATATATTGTTTTAACAAAGACCTATTCAATCATTGAGAAGTATTTTAAAAGGTTAAGATTTATATAAATCTATTTAATTGATTAAATAGGTTGTATTTAAATTAATTGGGAGGTTTTATTTAAATCTATCTAAAAATAATTTTTTTATCAAGTACTCAGATCATCACCCTCTTGAGATACTCACTCTAACCAACATTTGGAATCGATGGTTTAAGCTTTGGTATCAAAGATTTCAAAACTTTTAAACTGTGTTTTTTAGTTATGCTTTAAAGATATTAAATTTATATTAGTTATAAATTTAACTCTTTAAATGTATAATAGAAAATAAGGTTCTACTACCAAAATAACTCCTTCTTCAATGGAAATAATTATACTTAGTGGAAAATTAATATGAAAATGCATATAGAGAGTATCGTTTTTGAAATCTATACTGCTATAAAATATAGATATGAATTTCCTAAAAATGTTAGAGTCACATGGGATGAATCTACTAATCATGCTTATAATAATAATTAAAAAGTTATAAATTCCATGTATTGTGTCATAGGTGATGAAGATTTCAGTATAATTTCTTCTTGTAAAACTAATTTTGAGATTTTGGATAAACTAGATATTTTACATGAAGGAACAACCAATGTCAAAGATATGATATTAAATAAATATACTATTAAGTATGATACTGTTAATATGAAACCTGGTGAATTAATTTATGACATGTATCTCAAGTTCAACGAAATAGTGAACACTATGAGCTCCTAAGAAAATCTAGTATCTGAAAAGGATCAGATTATGAGACTACTTAAATTCCTTCATAATATATGGATAGGTACATTAATGTTAGTTATATAATACTATGATATTAGAAAAATTCTATTTAAGGAATTAATTGTTAATTTAATGATGTAAAAAAAAGAACTGAAAGTCAAAAAAGAAAAGGGAAAATAAAATATACAAGATGAAATTTTCAGTGATAGTGAGTCACCACCTGATAGTGATGAGGAGATGGCCCATCTGTCCAAAAGATTCAAAAATTTCTACAAAAAGAATAAGTTTTATAGAATTCCTAGATATAAAGGAAAGTATGATAGAAAAGGTAACTATAAGAGAGATTGGAAAAAGGATAACAATACAAATGTGACAACAATCTATGAATGAAAGAACAAAGGATATGTAAAAGAAGACTGTCCAAAATTGAAGTACAAAAAGAAATTTGAGGACCAGGATAGAAAATTCAAGAAAGCTGTGAAATCAAATTGGATAGCCTCTGAGGATAGCTCCAGTGACTCAGACTCTACTCCTGAAGATAAGTCTAACCGAGCCAATATGTGCTTCATGAAAAAATTTTCTGAGGTACCTGTTGTATCCACTACTTCATTTGTGATTAATTATAATAATTATGAAATTAAACACAATGAGGATGATATTTATCAATAATAAATATTTGAATACTTCAAAATTCTTTAGTACACTTTCAATGAACTTAAAGATAAATATATAGTTCTGAAAAAGCAACATGTTTTGTTTTCCAGTATTAAAATAGATCTTACTGTAGAAAAGAGAAAATTCTCAGTTGTTAAAGGAGAATACTGAACTGAAATTTTCCAATGAAAAACTGAATAAATATTTAGAAAAGTTTACCAATGTAATAGAAAATATTACCCAAATTCTAGGTAAATATATTACTTCTAAATATATTATAGTTATAGGATATCAACCTGGATAGAGAAGAATAGTTAAGAGCACATTTGTACCTAAATCTAATTCTAAAAATTATACTTCCATTTATTTTTAAAAAGAACCAAAAAATTTGTTTGTTTCAAAAATATTAAAATCTATTTATAAGAGACCTATTAAAAAAAATTGGTTTCCTAAATCCCTGATTACTATCACATCTGTACCTAAGAAAATTTGGTTACCAAAATCATTATTTGTATAAAATTTGTTTTGTAGGAAAGCTTCTTGAAGACCTCCTGTAAAATTATATGATACTTAGATAGTGGAGGTTCAAGGAATATGATAGGAGACTACACAAGTTTCAAGATCCTAATAAAGGTTGATGGTGGTCATGTCACCTTTGGTGATAATGCTAGATAAAAAAACATCATCCTTGGCCAAATTGGTAACACTAATTCAATTTTAATTTCCAAAGTACTATTTGTTAATGGTTTGAAATATAACTTTCTTAGCATCTTATAGTTATGTAATGATGTTTTTCATTTTAAATTTTAAAATAATGAATGTAATGTTTTTTATTCTAAAGATGATTTAGTATTTACTGCTTTAAGGAATGAAATTTTTTATATTTTTGATCTTAATTCTTTAATTTCTCAAAAAATTTCCTTCTTGATTTCCTTTCATAAAGAATATTGGCTTTGAAATAGTATATTAGGCCACCATAATATTTACCCACTTAGGAAGCTTACTAGGAAAGGTTTAGTCAAGGATCTACCAAAACTTGAATTCCCAAATGACAAAGTCTATAACCCCTATCAAAAATGGAAACAATATAAGATTTATTTTAAATGAAATAAAGATGTTTCAACTTCTAAACCTCTTGAGTTGGTTCATATAGATTTATTTGGACCTTCCAAAGTTTATAGTCTAAATGGGATGCACTATGTTTATGTACTATTAGATGAATTTTCTAGGTATACTTGGGTGTTCTTTCTAGCTCACAAAAGTGAAGCATGTTCATACTTTACGAAGTCTTCTAGATCTGTAGAAAACTTATGTGGACTTAGGATTAAGACCCTAGGAAGTGAACATGGTTGTGAGTTGGAAAATCAAGACTTTAAATCCTTTTTTTTCAAAAAATGGCTATATTCATAACCTCTATTCTCTTAGGACCCCTCAATTTAATCGAGTTGTAGAAAAAAGAAATAGAATACATTAATATATAGCTCAGACTATGCTAAATGAATATGACTTACTTGTCTACATTTGGGAAGAGGATATGAATATAGCCTATTATATAATCAAGAGAGTTTTAATTATACCTATCTTGAAGAAGACCCCTTATGAGATTTGGAATAGTAGGAATCCTAAGGTTAATTACTTTAGATTTTATGGTCTCAAATTCTTTATTCTTAACACTAAGGACAATCTTGAAAAATTTTCCTCCAAAAGTGATGAAATAATTTTCCTTGGATATTCTACTTCTAGTAAATATTATAGAGTTTTTAATAAAAGGAACAAGGTTGTGGAAGAATCTGTTCATATCAGGTTTGATGAGACAGATCCACATGAGCCCAAAACATCTTTAGAAAACCTTGAGGATGATTTGCCTTCTTTGGATTTAAATTCTAAATCTTTAGACTCTCCTAGAAAACAAGAAGAAAAATAATCTAGTTATGATGAACTTCCAGAACTTGAACTTGAACCTGTAGATAATCTTAATTTGAAAAACCCCTGCTTTTCTAGATCTATTAGGACCCTTAAGTACCATCTTTTAGATTCTATAGTCGGATACCTGGATAGAGGTACACAGACTAATATTTCTCTAAGAAATCAGGTTGAACATCAAGCATTCTTATCACAGCTTGAACCAAAGAACATCAATGATGAAATCAATGGTGAATTATAAGTAATGGATATGTAGGAAGAACTAAATCAATTTGAAAGAAATAAAGTGTGGTAAATTTTTGATATACCCAAAGAAACATTGACTATAGGCACTAAATGAGTGTTTAGAAACAAAGTTGATGAATCAAGCACAATAGTAAGAAATAAGTATAGACTAGTTACACAAGGGTATATTAAAGAAGAAGTAATAGACTATTAAGAGAACTTTGCACCAGTATCCAGACTTGAATGCATTAGAATACTTCTTTCCTATGTAGAACATCTAGATTTCAAAATTTATCAAATGAATTTTAAAATTTCATTCTTAAATGGGTATATAGTTGATGATTTTTTTATTGAATAACCCCTATTTTTCAAAATCCACATTTTCCAAATCAATTTTTTAAATTAACAAAAGATTTATATGGTTTGAAACAAGCCCCTAGAAATTGGTATGATTGGATCAATACTTTTCTTATTCCAAAAGGTTTTTCAAAAGGTATATCTAATCCTACCCTTTTAGAAAATGAATTTCAAAAGATGTTTTAGTTGTTCAAATTTATGTAGATGATATTATTTTTGGATATTCAAAAAATTCTTTATGTACTGATTTTTCAAAGATGATGAAAAATTGATTTGAAATGAGTTTAATGGGTGAACTAAAATTATTTCTTGGTTTTCAGATTTTCAAAATAAATAAGGAATTATTTTAAATCAAAGTAAACATACTAAGGATCTTTTAAAACATTTTAATCTAGAAATCACTAAGATTAGTGATACTCCTATGATTACAACTTGTAAGTTTTGTCTTGATGAAGTTGGGAAACCAGTTATAGAGGTATGATTGGATGTCTTCTATACTTAACTACCAGCTGACCTGATATTAATTTTAGTGTGTGTATGTGTGCTTGTTTTCAAGAAAACTCAAAAGAGTCACAATTAGTTTCTATAAAAAATAATTTTCAAATTCCTCAAATATACTACCAATTTAGGATTTTTTTTATCCAAGAGGACAAGCATTTGACTTAGTTAGTTACTTTGATGCTTATTTTGGTGGATTCAAGTTAGATAGAAAAATAACTTTTGGAACATCTAACCTTTTAGGAAATACTCTAGTTTCTTGGTGTAGTATGAAACAAACTTTTGTTGCACTTTTTACTGTTGAAGATGAATACATAGTTGTAGGTAGATATTGTGCAAAAATTTTGTGGATGAAACACACATTACTAGACTATGGATATCAATTATGACATTTCCCTATAAATTTTGACAATAAAAGTGCTATAAATATTTCTAAGAATCCTGTGTCACATTCTAGAACAAAACATATTGATGTAATATATCACTTTTTGAAAGATCATTTTCAAAAGGGTAATATCACTCTTCAATACATTGTTACAAAACATTAGATTACTAATATATTCACTAATCCTTTTAATTATGAGATAATTAATTACATCAAACATGAATTAGGTATGAGCAATTTTAGTTAATTTTAATTTTCTAGGACTCACCATTGTAGATTTCCGAACATTGTGCACCATTGTAGATTTCTCACCATTATGAATGTATCAATGTTTACACTTCTCACTATTGATACTTCTCACCATTTATAATTCTCACCGTTGATACTTTACACCGTTGGTTTTTCTCACTGTTGGAAATGTTTCTTGCCTTTGTCAAATTTCATGTTGTTAGTTTTTAAACCGTCGGTTTTAATTTCTTTATGAATTATTTATTTAATTCTCATTCAATTCAAATTTTATTTTGTGTTTTTATTTTCAAATTATATTTAGATTTTTACAAATCTTGAATGATATAAATTATACAATTTTTCTAATTCCACTAATGCCAAACCTGTTACGGCCCTTTACCTCCCAACTATTGACCTTCCTTCTCCTTCGCCTGAACCAACTGAGATGATATCCAGGGTTAGGATGAAGAGAGCTTTAGATTTTTCTCTAGATGAGTCTCATTACTTTAAGAAGAATAAAAGGGAGTGTATTCATTCTACTTCTTTATAACCATTGAATCTTGAGCTTTTGAAGAGGGATATAGTACCTGAGAAATAAGTTTAATAAAAGTGGTTGCTTTCTAGTAAATATTTGGTGCTTTAAATTCTTCAAGACCAAGGATAGGTGGAATGGTTCTCTTACAAAAAGAGAACATTTTATCATAAGTTGGTGTATGAGTTTTATCAGTTCATTGAGTATGGATTTGAAGAAAATTAAGACTGGGTAAGAAGTAGAGTGAATGTCAGAAAAGTTATTTTTTCATCAAGACAGTGGGATGCATGTCTTGGAGTACCGCATGAGGGTATTGAAAATGACTACCAAGGAATGATTCCAAAATCTAGTGATGATTTTATTTATGAATATTCTTTTGCTGAGTTGACTGAAGATGGAATAGTTTGAAGACCGATTTCATCATAGATTGATGGTGAGAGCATCCTACTTTTTAAGTTCATTTAACACCTAATTTATATTAGAAAATGTTCCTTTTCTACTTCGAGATACCAAGATGTTTACCTCCTGTGCCTTATGAAAATAATGGTGAAGATCAATTTGTAAAGATATTTTATGCTTCGTTTGGTAGAGATGAGTAAGCCTACTTCTAGATCAAATTCTTTGATTTACCCTAATTTTATTTTAGTAATGTTAGAATCCAAAGGTTTGGTTGGTAAAGATGATGAATATGTGGTATATTGTGGGGATTTTTTCATTATGAGTATAATTTGCAGAAGGATGAAAATAATTTGGAATCTATGGAAAAAGTAATGGGTGGTTGATGGTGAAAAATTATATGGTGAATTCAATCCTATAGACCATCCTTCAAGACTGAAATACCTTGTTGATCCTAGTTTGAAACCAGAAAAAGTAGTTGAATATTTTGATTCTGGTGAGAAAGAAGACTGAAGGACCCCAGAACACCTTGAGAGGGAAGGGTGAATCAGGGTGTCAAATTTTTCTTTTTAAAATTGTGGATCTTGTTTCCATGTTGATAGGAAATTGTTAAATCTGTTAGTCAAATGTAAGTAAGGAGATGACACAACACTTTTACTTGGTTCACTGTAAAGGGATACATCAAAGGAGCATACGCCGATAGTGTGTCAGTCGTACATAAATCTACTAATATTCACCAGTTGTGGAGTATAAGAGTTTAGTCACAGTCACTCTATGCCAGGCACACTGTCCTTAAAAAATTTCAGGGATGGCTCATTTCTTCCCTCAAAACACTTTTGTAAACTCCCCCTAGCTCACTGTTATAGGAGAAGTCTAACTCAATTTATCGACTTGAAGGTTGCTTCAACATATGGGCATTGGATTCCTTATCTCTGTCCATCACGAGACACTGCTTGCATCGAATACCTGAGTAGATGATCAATGAAAGACCTAACCACTTAACACTGATACTCAAAACAACCCTTTTCAAAGACCCTTTGATAAGCTCAACCCTTCACAGAGAACACCACCTCGCAGAGAAAAACCCTTCGTGGAGCTCACTGCCTCACAGAGAACAGCCCTTCACGGAGCTCACTACCTCACAGAGCAACCTACTTCACGAATCTCATTGAGTCAACACAGAACATCCCATCTTCATGAAGTGACCAAAACTTAGAAGCATTGACTTTGATCAAGACTAGACTATTATTTTTGCAAAGCTCAAGCTTGGAATGAATCCTTGCTTCATAGAGAACCCCTTACTTATTGAAGTTAGAGAGATTCCAAATTTTCTCTCTTAAGTTCAACCAAAATGGAGAGGATGGACTCTTATTTATAGGCATGGTCGAATTGTGGATCTCCACTTCTTCAGGCGTGAAATATGGATCGGTCAAAATATCTATGCAGTGCTTCTTCCATCTCCCAAAGCTCCGCTGAAATTTCCGGTTCACAGAGCTCGTCGTAACCTCAAAGAAACACCGTCTCAAATCACAGAGATTCATTTCTTCAAAATCCTCATGCCAGTATTTATGAAGACCATGCATTTTCTATATAAATGAAATGTTGATTTTATAATAATACCTTTCGTGAAGCTCAAAGATCAAACTCACATAACTGCAGAGCACACCGTCTTAGTTCCTTAAATCTTTGAAAAACACAAAACAAGAATCCCATCTCGGCGAAACTCCTTCCATTTCCATATTTTCATAAGGCCTCCAAGAAGAAACACTTTTCACAATGCTTTCCATTCTCCAAATTTTGGACCCAAAAATCTAGAAAACACTGGGAAATGATGTCACCATAAAACTGATTTCAGATTAAACTGTATGACCCCTTCCCTGGAAATCTCCCTAATCATCCATGAGAAGATTGTTAGCAATCTCCAGATAAATTCTACAAATCACCATCCACTATCAACACCTATTATACAATAATCAACTTAGAAAACACTCTAAGTCTATGTGAACAATGATCATTGTAGAAAACAAGATGGAAGACATAAATCGTGTTCTCGTGTGTTCGAATGAATTCTCTAACTGCTTCATCATGAAACAAAAAAGTTTTCTCCCTTCATATTATCTCCTTTGAGGATCTCCATTATACTACAACCAGCCAGTAACCATAAAAACATTTCATACTTCACATTTTCACATTGAATTTATCCATTTATCCCCCATTGGAAATAAACCCAAAGAATGATATTTGAACATTATAGAGCTCAGAATGTACTCCCCCTAGATCATATCTCCCCTATAAACCTACATCACTTTCACAAATAGATTAACATAGTTAAAACAACTAAGGAGATGGGATTATCGTAACCTCATTATTCACTATGAAGTGGCTAAACACAAAGGTTCAACCTTTGTTTCTCAAACACATCCGCTGATAGTGGATTGGTTATAATGTCAGAAACTTGCTCATCAGTTCCCACATGGTCCATTTTTATCTTTCCCTATTCAAATTTTTCCTTGATGAAGTGATATATGATCTCAATATTTTCTATATGAGAATGCTGAATAGGATTCTTCGTAAGATGAATTGTACTCTTGTTATCACAATAAATCAACATTGGTTGTTTCACCTCATAACCTATGTCAGTCATTTTTTTCTTCATCCAAAGTAACTGAGTGCACACCTTGGTAGAAGATATATATTCAGCTTCAATAGTACTAAGAGAATTACTTTTCTATTTCTATCTTATCCAGCCCACACATTTCTTCCCAATATAGAATGCTCCACCACTAGTGTACTTTCTGTCCACTACATCTCCAGCCTAGTAAATATCAAAAAATGATGATAGTTCACTATCTCTTCCTGCAACAAAGTATAAACCATGACTATGAGTACCTTGAATGTACCTAATGATTATTTTCACTTCCACCATATTCTCCTCTCAAATTACTCTGAAAGCGGGATGCTAAGCATGTTGCACAGACAATATCTGGTTGTGTTTCCATAAAGTACAGTAGGCTTCCTATGATTCTTCTATACATTGTGGGATCCACAGACATCCCATCCTCATGCTTTCCGAGTTTTTTTCCAAACTCAATCGGAGTCCCCATTGGTTTGGAATCTTGCATATTGAATTTTTTTCACAAGCTCTCTTGCATACTTTTCTTGAGAAATGAGAGTGTAATCCTTCTTATGAATCACCAAAAACCCTAAAAAGTATTTGAGTTCATAAATCATGGACATTTCAAATTCTGATTTCATGTGATTGGAAAATTAATCCACTAATCCTTGCCTACTTCCACTAAAAATAATAACATCCATGTATACAAATACCATGAACTGATCCTTTTTATAATTCTTCACATAGAGATTGTGATCCACTCCTCCTCTTTTAAACTCAATATTTCTCAGATAAAATTCCAACCAAGAGTACCATGCTTATGGCACCTGTTTTAGGCCATAGAGAGATTTCTTTAATTTTTAAACCTTCAGTTCACCATTGCTAAGCAAGAACCCCATGGGTTGTTTGATATAGACTTATTCTTCCAAAACTCCATTTAAGAATGTTGTCTTAACATCCATTTTATAAACTTTATAACCTCTTTGTATTTCCATGGAAATAAATAACCTAATTGACTCCAGTATACTACTAGAGAAAATCTCTCTCCAACATCAATGCCTTCGATTTGTGATTATCCTTTACAAACCAAGCAAGCCATATTTCTGACAACATTTCCATTCTCATCAAATTTGTTCTTGAATATTAACTTTGTACCAATCACATTCTGACGTTTGGTTCTCTTGACTATCCCCATGTCTAATTCATGTCAATCTGATCTAAATCTTAATTCATGGCTTTCACCCATGATTCATCCTTGACATCTTCTTCAAATGAGGATGGTTCCAAAACTAATAGAAATTTAGATTTTATATTATTCCTCATTCTCATTGTCTATGAGGGTGCAGTACAATCCCCAATAATGTTGGATTGATCAATTTTTACTCTTCAATTTCTCCTTTTAGATTTAACCAAATTCTCTCCAGCCATGGTTTCCTCTTCAGATTCTTTTTCTAAGTCAACATCATGATGTGGCTTCTAACAATTTTTTACACCTTCCTCCATTTATTTATTTTCATTTTCTCTATGTTCACTTTCTTCCTCATCTTATATCACATCGTCATATAAATTCCTCGAAGCATTTTCAATTTTCTCTTCAATGATCTTAACATCGCTGATTTCCAAAATCCTTCCCAAGAACTTGTTGAAACACTTATAGGCTTTGTTGTTCATTGATTTTACAAGGAAAATTCCTTCGTCTACATTGTCACCATACTTCCCTATATTTCCTTCTTTGTTTCTGATGAAACATTTAATTCCAAAAACACAAAAGTATTTCAAAGAGGGCTTCCTTCCATGACACAATTCATATAGTGTCTTCGTCTCACCCATATAAATCCCTGTTCAATTTTGAATATAAATTGTAGCTTTAATAGCCTCTTTTCAATAATGTCGAGGAATACGACTCTTAATCAGCATAGTTCTTTCTATATTGTTCACTTTTCAATTCCTTCACTCAACAACTCCATTTTTTTGTGGAGTTATCAAAGAAGCTACCTCATGTTGTATCCCATGATTCTATAGGAAATTTTCAAATTCAATGGATGTGTATTCCCCTATATTTACATATTGCAGCACTTTGATTATTCGTTCAGTGTCATTCTTGGCGATTTGATGATATGTTTTCATACAGTCAAGCACTTGTCATTTCCTTTGTTTAACCATTAAACATTTCATTATACTATAATCATATATGAAAAGGATAAATTACCTTTCTCTACAAGTTTTGACAATATTTATCAGGTAACATACATATGTATGAATGAGATCAAGAAGATGATATGCCCTTTTCTTATTTGGATGATATGAACTGTAGACCATCTTCCCCCGAATGAAAGCATCACAAGACTTTTCACATTCACGCTTCAGTGTGAGAATATCTATGACAATATTCTGTTTTGATATCTTATCTATGTATTGTTGATTAATATGTAGTAATATCTGATTCCATAGGTTATTTTCTTCTTCAATAATCATGTAGCAGATGTTTTCTTCACTATCAACCTGATACAGGTTACCTTTTGTTCTAAATCCTTTCATAAGTGAATTTCCTATATTTCCCTTGATAGTACAAATTTTCTAATTAAAAGTAACTATAAGTCCTAAGTCACAAAGTTGACTCATGCTAAAGGGATTATGACATAGGCCATCCATATAAAGGACTTCAGTTTTATTTATCTCTCCATTAGTTAGTTCAGTACTTCCACTGCCATTGATTTTCAGAGCTCCATCATTACCAAACCGTATTGTTCCATCCACCCTCCTCTTGACATTCGTTAGCAAGTCTGAATTTCCTATCATATGATACAAAAACCATTATCAAGAATCCAAGTGTTGTTTCTTTTTGTATCTTTGAGGGATACCACTACAAGGTTGGATTTCTCAATTTTTTTCTTTTCTTTCCATGAGACATTCGAGTTAGTTTATGACACTGATGACATTTCAATTATCTCTTCTCTGTTCATGGGTTATTCCTAGTCAAAATATTCTTCCATAGGAACAAACCTATTTGAAAGAGAAACATTGTCTTTTTGACGAGCTTTTACTTGTCTCAGACTTCAGTATGAGGTGTCCACGTCACTCTTCTGCCTACAATAAATGGATTTATAGACAAAGTTAGAACAATGAAAATGACAACCATATAAATTATTTCTTATGTAAGTAGTAGTATATGAGTTTTTTATACTTTTTTGAAATCCTATCTCTCCCCCATTAATATAGCTCCTTTTCTCTTTTCAATATGACATAGTATGACCCAAATATCCAAAAAACTAACACTTCATGAGAGGAAATTTCTTCTCAGTTCTATTTGTCCTCATACCTTCTTCCTTGGAAAAAATGTCTGACTACCTATCATTCCTATAAGCTTGAGGATAGTCTTATGTTTTCCTTTAGGTTTGATTTAAGGGTCACTTTTTCAGTTCTTCTAGTGATTTTTCAATATGATTAACTTTCATATTTCTTTTCTTCTAGACCACTTTATTTTCATCATTTGATGATTTGGCATCACAACTGATTCCACAGTTTCCCATGTGTGTGGGAGTTTGATCACTCAAAATCTTTTAAACTCCATTAGACCCTAGTTTTTCTCTCTCAAGTATCTCATCATCCAAGAACCTAGAAAATTTTATTTTCTTATTTGCTTATTTTGAACTTCATTCACTTTTGAGCACACTCCTAATGGTAAAAACTTCATCTTCGAGTCCCCAGATTGTTTTGGACTTATACTACAGTCTCAAGGTAAGGTCATTGACAACCTTTGCCTATTATTAGATTCTAATATTTAGTTTCACAACATCATCATCCCTTTCAAGGATTTATGATTGTTCTTTCACTAGTTATTAAATTCGTTCAATTTTAGCTTTAAGATAATCAACATATTCTGAGGATTCTTACACCATTTCCTTCCACTTATGGAATCTCTTACACTTATTCTCAATCTTACCAAAAGATTACTTAAGTTGTAACTTGGGATTACAATTATTTTTCAACTGGTTATCTCTAGATTTATATATTGATGGTTCAAAATTTTCAATGGTATCCATCATGGAATCATGGTCTCCAGTTTTAAATTCCAGTTCTTCTTCTTCACAGAATTCATTATCATCATCTTCCTCTTCATAGAAAAAACTCTTCTTTTGTACTTTCTTTCTAGATTTTAAGTCTCCCTTTTTGAAAAACCTTTTTTGAGGATTTTCAATGTTTTTAGCTTTTCTTTATTCATCTTTGAACTTTATTAAGCACTAAGAGGAAATGTTCCCAACTTTTCCACAACAAAATAAATCTAGAGGTAACTTCCCTTTAAATTTCCCTTTTCTCTTCTAGAACTTCTTGGCAATGAGAGAAATAATTTATTTTTCATCATCATCTTAACCACTAATATCTTTTGAAATTTTTAGTTTGTCCACGGATTTAAACGTCATTTTCTTTCTCACTCAAGTCGTAGCATATTCTGCTTTGATTCTCATTTCATATGCCACCAGGCTGTTCAACAGATCATCCATAGAAAGTTTGGAATTATCTCTTTCCTCAAGGTCTGAAACCTTTGCATTGTACATGGGTGTAAGTTTAATCAATATTTTTTTTACAATATAAATATATTTGACTTCTTCTCCTAGACCTCAAATTTCACAAACCACTCCAGTAATTCGATTGAAGAAGGAGTTTGTATTCTCATCAAGATGCATCTTATGATCGTCAAACCTATTATGTAGGACTTGTAGTTTCACCTCCTTCACTTTTCTATCTCCTTCATAAATATTTTCAAGCTCATCCCACATGGTTTTTTCTGGGGATAAACTCATCAAATTAAGATAGATCTAATAATAAAGGGATATGGTGAGAGGATTCTACGCTTTAGCATCTACATCAATAATTTTTCTATCTATATCAGTCATAGCCAGCCTTGTTGGATCAGTAACTTGTATTCATTACACTATATAAAATAGGACTTCCATTCCAAGATATATTAGATGATATCTCATTATATTCTTCCAAATATGAAAATTACTTCCATTAAAGAGGGGGACTCCCCTGACACTGGATGAATTTTACATGATGGTATAAGACAGATCAAACACCAGTAACCTACCTTAAATACCACTTGAAGGACCCCAGAATACCCTAAGAGTTGATGGGTGAATCAGGGTGTCAACTTTTTCTTTTTAAAGTTGTGAATCTTGTTCCCACATTGGTAGGAACTTGTTAAATCTGTCAGTCAAATAAAATCAAGGAGATGACACGACACTTTTACTTGGTTCACTGCAAAGGGATACATCCATGGAGAATATGCCAATAGTGTGTCGGTCATACCTAAATCCACTAATCTTCACCAGTTGTGGAGTACAAGAGTTTGGTTACAGATGCTCTATGATATGAAAACTTCCCTTACAAAAGTTTAGGGGTGGATCACTACTTCCATCAGAACACTTTCATAAAATCCCCCTATATCACTATTATAGGAGAAGTCTAACTCAGTTTATCAACTTGAATGTCGATTCAACATATGGGCATTGTATTCTTTGTCTCTGTCCAGCACGAGACACTGATTGAATCGAATACCTAAGTAGATTATCACTAAAATCTCCTACCTATCAACACTGATACCCATAACAACCCTTTGAAAATCCCCTTTGATAATCTCAAACCTTATTAGAGAACAACACTGCATAGAGCACAACCCTTCACGGAGCTCACTGCCTCACAGAACACAACCCTTCACAGAGCTCACTACCTTGTAGAGCAACATACTTTGCGAAGCTATCTGAGCCAATGTGGAACATCACATATTCAAAAAGTGACAAAAACTTAGAAGCATTAACTTCAATCAAGACTAGACTATTCTTTTTTCAAATATCAAGCTTGCAATGAATCCTTGCTTCGTAGAGCACCCCTTGCTTCAAAAATTTATATTGATTTAGAATTTTCTCTCTTAAGTTTTTCCAAAATAGAGAGGGATGGACTCTTATTTATACGAATAGTCAAATCTCGAAGCTCTGATTCTTCAAGTTTGAAATCTGGATCAGTTAAAACATCTCTATGGCACTTCCTCCATCTCACAAAGCTCCACTGAAATTTCCAGTTCACAGAGCTCGGCGTAACTGTAAAGAAACACTGTCTCAAATCGCAGAGCTTCATTTTTTGAAGTCCTCATGCCAATCTTCGTGAAGACCATGATTTTTCCATATAAATGATTTAAAGACCAGAAATTTCCATGTAAGTTTTTCTTAATTTAAATGGGAATTTCACGAGTCTGCACAAATTGACGACACTTGATTCTGAGGCCTGGAGTTCCCAAAATGAATTTCTAAACTTTATTTTGGGTACGTTCAGTAAACATGTGAGTGAAGTTTTCTAACTTTTGAACCAGTGATCAGAATTAAAATATGAGGGCACCATTGAACTTGCAGTGCCAGTATTCTCTTAAGGATACCTTCACATCGACTGCAGTAGGTCGGGGGTGAAAGTTAGATTTTGGGTTTTTCGTGAAAGAATAAAATAAAATAAAAATTGTGTAACAATTTTATTTTATTTGTTTGAGCTTCAATGTGGATGTTTCATAGGTGGGGACCACCTGAACTAATCCTCCCATGAGAGGTTATGGTGGTGGGGACCACCTGAACTTACATCCAATGAGAGGTTATAGTGGTGAAGACCACCTGAGGCTTGAAACCTCTTGAACTGCCTTTTAAGTGGGGAGAAACCTATTGAGATTCCCCACTTAATTATTCCAACCCCTTCCCTTAATTAATTAATCCAACCCACCAAATCGATTAATTAATTATTCCATTTTGAAATTATGCCAACATATTTTATTATATTGGATACCCCTTTTCTTTTTGGTGGGTTGGGGGAAAATAATCATTGGAAAAGGTGGGATCTTGGGAGAACATAGAGGAACACATCCTCCAATGAAGAACGCCAATGAAAAACGCTTCTCCTTTGATGAATTCTTCTCTAAGCTCCATCGAAGGATTTCCAATGAGGAACATCTCCACCGACGAATGAGGAGATGCCGACATCACCGACATTGACTCTTTCCCCATAGATAATCTTCAACGAATCAAACAAATGAGGTAAGGTGGTTGTTTGAAATTCTTCCCTTATTCATACTTGATGACTCTTCATAATTCAAAGAGAGTTTACAGCTGCTTGATACCTCTCTAATGCAGAGTGTGGGGCCAAACCAAAATGGCTCGTCCTCTCCGTAATTATTATAATGATTTGTGCTGTTATTCGCAATGGAGGAGGTCTGAGACCAACCAAGAAGGGGCACGAGAACGGTGGCCGACATCACCGTTGGTCGCGATGAAGGCGACGGTGCAACGATGCCACCCCACAGCCATAGCCACCACCGCCCGTGGCCCCTTCCATCTGTGGCCACTAGCACCCACAGCCACCGCCCTTCAGGCCAAGTCGCCCTGTGAAACACCCTCACGGCAACCCACAGATGAGCCGCTTCGGCCGAGCCGCCCTGTGCTTCACCCTCACGGCCCCCCACAGCTGAGCCACTTCCACCGAGCCACCCTGCAACACACCCTCGCGACACCTCACGACCGATCCCTTCCGGTCGAGCCGCCCCGCGCCACGCCCTCACGGAACTCCACGTCGCGCCCTTGCGGCACCCCACGGTCGAGCCGCTCCAGCCAAACTGCCCTGCGCCACACCCTTGCAGCACCCCACGGCTGAGCTGCCCCACGGCCTCGCGCCCTCACGGTGCCCCCCACAGACGAGCTGCCATGCGCCCCCGCGACATCCCCATGGCCTCACGGCCCTCACGGCTTGCCGGGCCAAACCCAGCAGGTCGGGCCAGACCCAGCTGACCGGGCCACCCAACGGGCCAGGCCAAACCCAGCGGGTCGGGCCGGGTCGACCCTAACTGGGTCGAACCAGGCTGGGTCGGTCAGACCAGACCCAAACCAGATACGACCCTATACTTTACTTAGGCCATAACTTTGGCATCAGACGTCCGATTGACGAACTGCCAACAGTGATGGAAATCATGGAGAGAGATGGAACCTTTGAGTATACCCCAATAGAGATTTGGATTATGATGGGTTATGGTCTGGTTGGATCGAGCATGAATTCAACCGGGCCCCTGGGACTAAAAGGCTAATAACTCACAGACCGGGCGTCCGAATGATGCACTGTTTGTTGCATTGAGACCCCTATGACGTGGCAGTCCTTTGAGATACTTCTTCAGGGGAATTAATGGTAGTTTGAGTATCGACCAGTTACTTGTGGAGTGGATCCTCATGAAGACGATCGATCATAGTGCGGGAACCCAGTAGCTGGCTGTGATGAGAAGACTGACTAGCGACCATGTGTGGTTCAGCTCCTAGCGATCCTGTGTGGGTCAGCTCCTAGCCATCCTGTGTGGGTCAGATCCTAGCAATCCTGTGTGGGTCATCTCCTAGCGATCTTGTGTGGGTCAACTCCTAGTGATCCTATGTGGGTCAGCTCCTAGAGATCCTGTGTGGGTCAACTCCTAGCGATCCTCTCTGGGTCAGCTCCTAGCGATCATGTGTGGGTCAGCTCCTAGCGATCCTGTGTGGGTCAGCTCCTAGAGATCGTGTGTGGGTCATCTCCTAGCTATCCTGTGTGGGTCAGCTATTAGAGATTCTATGTGGGTCTGCAACAGATCCACTTAATGGAGTAAGATTATTTATTAGTTATAATTAATCATCTCTACTACCGTACCTAAGTTATTCCAAGAATGAGCTGAGTTTTTATCTATGTGGTACTTTCCTTTGTGGTATTACCTTGGTGGTATTATTCTGTGTGGATTACCTGTGTGTTACTTGCATTTGTGGTTTTCCTTCCTTTGTGAAATAGTTGAGCTTTGGGTTTTTGGGTTAGACCCTGTGTTTCCCAGTGATTGAGATGGGTATACTTGATAACTTAGGTATATGTATGGAAATGTACCTAAGTTGGGTTGAAATTTGATTTCATAATTTGTGGATTATCCTTTGTGGATTTAGTGAGACCTTGAGGGTCTCAAGGTCCCTACTGAGTATCATTATACTCACCCCAACATAGGTTATTCCCGCACCTCATTGTGTTTGGTGAAAACGATGGACAACGCTAATTGAGGACGTGAGTACTAGGATTGGAGGTAGCTCGAAGGTGGACCTTAAATGAGGCTTACCATAGAGACGACCGATTGAGAGATATACCTACCCTTCAGGTAGGATCCTTGGTGGGTGTTCACATGATCTCTTCCAATTTACTTGTACTTTCAGTTTCTTGTACTTTCCAGTTGGGCTTGTATTATGGCCCCTTTTATTACTATACTCACTCTGTTTTCTATTCAGTTTACTTGAGTTAGTATCTTTATGTGTGCTTGGTTGCATGTGCTTATAGGTTATAAATGAAATGTCTTCCCAGTTTTAGGGAATACGCCTTTGGTGCTAGTCGTCATCCCCTATCCTTTGGAAGGTAGGCTTGGGGTAGTCACAGCACAGGCCCTGGGGGACGGGTTGTGAAAAATTAGTATTAGAGGAGTCGGTTCTATCATAGCACATAGGACTCTGATCTTTCTTTTAATGGAAATAGTGTTAAGTGTAGTGAGTGTGGTTATCAATTTAGGGAATCCAATGTTGGTACAACGGCCGACGTATCCATACACTAGGACCCTGAATTCTGATTTTCAACTCAGTGCATGAAAACACTGATTGTGTGTGTGTTTTGAATAGTTTTCTT
This sequence comes from Viscum album, assembly GCA_963277665.1. Taxonomy (NCBI): domain Eukaryota; kingdom Viridiplantae; phylum Streptophyta; class Magnoliopsida; order Santalales; family Viscaceae; genus Viscum; species Viscum album. The sequence continues at coordinate 1,938,116,326 of OY728141.1, forward strand.
TGTGATCTACTTGATTCAGCTCAACAGGTATAACTTATTGACTGTGGTGCACCCGTTTCTTTTCAGTATGCCTCTATGAAGACAGATATCTAGGGTTTTGAGATTTAATGCACTGATAACCCACCAAGTGATGAGGCCTCAGTGCAGGGACCTCTTCTAGTAGAGGCACCTATAGAGGCACCAGCAGTACCATTACCCATTGGGCCACTGATTCCACTGGCCCCATCAGCAGACGGTGCATGCCGCTTGAGTGCGTTTCATGAGTTCCAGAGCCAGAGGCCACCCAGGTTCAAGGGAGAGATGGACCCATAGGCGGATGAGGATTGGTTTGAGGCTGTAGTGAGAGTCTTCCAACTAGTAGGGACACCAACTAATCTCATGGTGATACTTGATGCTAGTATTCTATAGGCAACAGTAGGCATATGGTGGATCTTGATCCTCCAGGTTCACGACGAGGTGATTCTTCTCTAGGCAGACTTCGAGATCCTGTTTCGAGCAGAGCTTGTCCCAACGACTCTTCACGCAGTGCGCATACATGAGCTTCTTCATCTGCAGCAGGGTAGCATGATTGTGGCTTAGTACTCAGTGAGGTTCACTGACCTCTCATGCTACTCCACAGATATGGTGTGGGACCCATTCATCAAGGCCTCGGACCTTCGATCTGGGACTCAGGCAAGAGATCAAGGCTTCAATGATCTCTCTCAGCATCCCGATGCAGGCAGGGGTGTTAGAGAGAGCCCTCCTAGTGGAGAGTTTTCTTTGTTGAGCAGTCACCAGTAGTGAGACCCACCACCATTCATCATGTAGTGGAGTCTTTCGTAGCTGGCAGTAGATAGATGTCGCAGAGGTCCAAGAGGACCAGACCTACAGGTGGACGACCACAGGATTCATGGTTAGTTATGCGGGGCACCCAAGACAGAGCCAGTAATTCCAGGAGTGGGCAGTGTTACGCATGTGGTGGGCAGAGTCACATGGTTCTTGACTGTCTGACCCGTCGTACAGATGATCAGTATATGGTCGAGGTACCGCCCAGGTAGAGATAGAGAGTCGACCGAGGAGGTCCGCAGGGAGCTGGCGGACATGGCAGAGGATTTGGCAGTGCAGTTGGCGATGGGTGATGATTCGAGATGTTACCGCCACCACCACAAGGAGGTCCACCCCGACCACAGGGAGAAGGTGGACAGGGGCGAGCTTAGCTCTAGGTAGCTAAGGCTTATGATCACGACGCTCCGGAGATGATATGAGGTATGATCTATGTCTACTGAACCTTATCAACAGTACTTATAGACACAGGTTCCATTCATTATTTTATTTCCACTTCTCTCATTCAGAGCTCAGATATTTCGACGGAGTTGTTGGCTCGATCCTTATGGATAGAGACTTCTACATGAGTGGATTTGATGATTACACATTGGTGCCGGTAGTGTGAGCTTACTCTAGGAGGTGAGATCTTTGGTCGGGATCTTCTAGTAGCAGCGTCGAGGCCTTACGAAATCATCTTGGGTATGGACTTGTTATCTATAGTCCATGCTCAGATAGACTGTATTAGGAGAAAAGTGCGGTGTGTCCGCACGGATGGGACCAAGTTTACCTTAATCGGCAAGAAGAGAGCCTTTGCAGCACATGATGGACTTACCCAGAGGAGAGTGTAGCAGATCACTCATCAGTTGTCTAGCCTTACCCTCAAATTAGTTGATGGGGAGGGTCTGAGTTATCCTATAGTGGTGGACTAGTATGCAGATGCTTTCCCTAATGATATCCCGGGTCTACCTCCTCGCAAAGAGGTGTACTTTTACATTGACTTGTACCCCGAGATGACACCGATATCTACACCATAATATCGAATGGCTCCCACAGAGCTTCGTGAGTTGTGGTTACAGGTAGAGGACTTGCAGGGGAAGGGATTCATATGGCCCCGTGTTTCTCCTTGGGAAGCCCTGATTTTGTTCGCCAAGAAGGCGGATAGGAGCTTGAGACTTTGTGTCAACTATCGGTTCCTAAACTAGGTGACCGTGAAGAACACGTACCCACTCTCGAGTATTGACAACCTCTTTGATCAGCTGAAGGGATCATGGTGGTTCTCGAAGATAGACCTTAGATTAGGCTATCACCAACTCAGAGTACGAGACGAGGATGTGCAGAAGACGGCTTTCAGATGTCGGTACGACCATTATAAGTTCTTGGTTATTCCATTTGATGTAACCAATGATCTAGTAGTGTTCATGGGACTCATGAAAAAAATCTTTCAGCCATACCTTGTTCGCTTTTTAGTTGTCTTCATCGACGAAATTCTGATCTACTCGGCTACTGAGGAGGAGCATGCCTACCATTTTCAGGTAGTACTGAACATACTCCAAGAAAACCAACTTTATGGTAAGCTCTTGAAGTGCCAGTTTTGGATCTGAGAGGTTCACTTTCTAGGACATTTCATATCGGAGTCTGGAGTTGTAGTGGATCCAGTGAAGATTGAGGTGATACTTTCTTGAGATCCACCCAGGAGTGTGACGAAGGTTTGGAGTTTCCTGGGTTTGGTCAGATACTACCAGAGGTTTGTGCCAGATTTCTCTAGAGTTGCAGCACCACTATCAGCATTGAAGAAGAAGGGGAAACCCTTCATGTGGTCAGAAAGGTTCCAGTGGAGTTTCTAAGAGCTGAGGTAGAGGCTGACTAGTGCTCCCATCTTGAGGCTATCGGAGGAGGGAATAGGGTACATAGTCTACTGCGACACATCAGGAACTGGACTCGGATGTGTCCTGATGTAGGAGCGAGCAGCTATCGCTTATGGTTCTCAACATCTGAGATAGCATGAGAAAAACTATTCTACCTGTAACCTAGAGTTAGCAACAACGGTCTTCTCCTTGAATATGTGGCGACATTACTTGATGGGTGAGCGTTTTACAGTATACTCTAATCACAAGAGTCTCAGGTATATCTTCTCTCAGAAGGACCTAAACCTGAGGCAGTGATATTGGATTGAGTTTCTCCAGAACTATGACTTTGAGATAGTCTATACTCCTGGGAAGGGAAATGTTGTAGCAGATGCACTCAGCAAAAGATCTGGTATACAGCTGCTAGGCGAGGCGACAGAGCAGTCAGCCGCTTTGTAGATTTCTTTTGTGGAACGAGATGGAGTAGCTTTTCTTCAGTCTCTTATAGTCACCCCCCCCCCACTTTTTCAACGATTCAGGAAGGCGTAGCATGGGTACACTGACTGCGAGACAAGACGTGCTTAGATATCCATAGGACAGGCACCTGATGGATTTTCTGAAGGTGGGGAGCACGTCATCCTCTTTAGAGGATGTACCATGGTACTAGTGTCACTTAGGGAGGAAGTGTTGAGGGAGTTCCACATATCCCCTCTAGCGGTACATCTAAGAGTGGTGAAGATGTACCAGGATCTCCGACGACAGAACTGGTGGCCAGGAATGAAGAAAGCAGTAGCAGAGTTTGTCTCTCGATGCCTCACTTGTCAGCAAGTGAAGGTGGAGCATCAGGTACTAGCAGGCTTGGTTCAGCCTTTAGAGGCCCCATAGTGGAAGTGGGATGTGATATACATAGACTTCGTGACAGGACTTCCACGTACATCTAGAGTTCATGACTCGATTTGGGTGATTGTCGACCGACTCACCAAGTCAGCCCACTTCCTACCGATCAGAGAGAAGGGTTCAATAGAGAGCTTGGGATGCCTCTATATGCAGGAGATTGTGAGGCTACATGGAGTACCCTTGATGATTTTCTTTGATCATGATGCACTTTTTACTTCCCGGCTATGGAAGGGGTTGCAGGTTGCTTTCGTGATGTGGCTTCATTTGAGCACCGCCTTCCATCCTCAGATGGGTGGCCAGACTAGGCGGACCATTCAGACCCTCGAGGACATGTTGCGTGCTTATGTCCTTGACTTCGATCTTAGCTGAGAGGATCACTTGCCCATGTTGTAGTTTTCATACAACAACAGTTATCACTACACCATTGGGATGAAACCTTTTGAGGCATTGTACGGGAGACCTTGCAGATCACCTTTGTGTTGGACTGACCTAGGGGAGTCAACACTAGTGGTACAAGAGATGGTACATGCTACCACAGAGAAAGTGCAGATCATCCAGGAGTGGATGAAGACTGCACAGAGCAGGCAGAAGTCGTATGCCGACAGGAGACAGAGACCTCTGGAGTTCGAGGATGGCGACCACATCTTTCTACGGGTCTCACCTCGACGAGGTTTACGGAGATTTGGCAGAGGAGGAAAGTTATCTCCGACCTTCATCGGACCTTTTCTGGTCCTCAACAGAGTTGGAGAGGTGGCTTACCTCTTATCTCTTCTACCTTAGTTGCACTAGTTACATGACGTCTTCCACGTATCCCAGCTGAGGAGATACATGCACAACCCTTCCCACGTCATCGACCACGACGATCTAGATGTCGACGATGGGGAGAATTTTACGGAGGTTCCAGTAGAGATCAAGGATCGATGGGAGTGGGTCCTTCATGGGCGTTCGATGCCTCTGGTTCACGTTTTCTGGCAGTATGACAACCTCTAGGAGAGCACATGGGAGCAGGAGGCTCAGATGCGTGCTTAGTACCCCCACTTGTTCCCTTATTCTGAGTTGTGGCTTATGGGGACGTAAATCCCTAAGCTGGGGAGAATGTAAATACCTGAAATTTCCATGTAAGTTTTTTTTTAATTTAAATGGGAATTTTACAAGTCCGTGAAAATTGACAGCACGTGATTCCGAGGCCCGGAGTTCTTGGAATGAATTTTTTAACTTTATTTCGAGTACGTTCAGTAAACGTGCGAGCGGGACTTGCTAACTTTTGAAAAAATGCTCCGAATTAAAATATGAGGGAACCGTTGAACTCACAGCATCGGTATTCGCTTAAGGAGACCTTCACATCGACTGCATTAGGTCGAGGGTGAAAGTTATATTTTGGGTTTTTCATGAAAAAATAAAATAAAATAAAAATTGTGTAACATTTTTATTTTATTTGTTTGAGCTTCCATGTGGATGTTTCATAGGTGGGGACCACCTGAACTAAACCTCCCATGAGAGGTTATGGTGGTGGGGACCACTTGAACTAACCTCCCCTGAGAGGTTATGGTGGTGAGGAACACCCGAAGCTTGAAACCTCTTGAACTCCCTATTAATTGGGGAGAAACCTCTTGAGCTTCCCCACTTAATTGTGTCAACCCCTTTCCTTAATTAATTAAACCAACCCACCAACTCGATTAATTAATTATTACATTTTAAAATTATGCCAACATATTTTATTATATTGGCTACCCCTTTTCTTTTTGGTGGGTTGGGAGAAAATAATCATTGGAAAAGGTGGGAGCTTGGGAGAACTTGGAGGAACACATCCTCCAACAATGAATGCCAACAAAGAACGCTTCTCCTTCGACAAATTATTTTCCAAACTCTGTCGAAGGATTGCCAACGAGGAACATCTCCACTGACGAATACGATGAAGCTGACGTCACCGACATCGATTCCTTCCCCATGGATAATCTTCAACGAATCATACGAATAAGGTAGGGTGGTTGTTGGAAATTCTTCCCTTATTCATACTTGATAACTCTTTGTAATTAAAAGAGAGTTTATATGTAATAGTCTGGAATTACTTCCAGTGGACTATAATTTATACCTATCAGGGCACTCCATGGGCGGCTACACCCCCTGGGTGGGACACACCACCGTCCCCAGTGGCAGCCATTTCCTCATGAAGCCCTTGTGCGGAGAGCCATGCTTCATCCAACACTCACATGTGAGAGTTCCCAAGGATCGGATACATTCCTACCTCCTTTGCCTCTGATACCAACTGTAGAAACCCGAAGCTTGACGTACATGGACATTACATTACTTTTACGGACTACTTAATACATAACAAAAGCAGACACACAATGTTCGTAATAGTTTAGTGTCTTTGGAAACTTAGAACGTAATCTTCTAATCGTGGTGAAAGATCTTCAACATCTCCCATAAAGATCTTTCACTTTTTGTTTCCTTACCTAAAATATTTCTTTTAATCCTCTTCTTTCGACACGTCTTTTGAAACCTCCTATTAGGGCACTAAGATTGGTCTTTAAAGAAGACCAGAACCACTAGGATGTTTCTAGGGAAGTGGAAAGGAGAAATTGGTAGGTTTTGTCCGAGCTTGAAGGCTCAAAGTGGTGTGAGGAAGAGAGGGAGGAGGTGCCCTTTTATAAGGGAGGAGAGGGGCACCTTTGGAAAAACTAAAAATATTATTTTATTATAAAGCCATATTCGGTTTTAAATAGCTCCAAATTGATTTATTTTGAAGCTAAGATGGGTATGGGTCGAAATACTCTCATCCAATAGAATTTAGACAAGTTTAGGTTTCTATTTTAACCTTATCAATTAGATTTAACTTTAAGTTAAATAATTTTACTCTTACCTTGTCTTCTTGTTTTCTTACACTATAAGGTTAATAAACTTACTATAACAAGCCAAACGAACCCCAAGTTGTTTATTATTAATATATATAACCTTATCAAAGTCATTTGGCCGAACCTTAGATTTTTAGGAATAGAATGACAATTAATAATATAATATTTTTTTTAAAACTATTTTATGTCAATTTTGACACTATTTGGAAATTGATTTTTGTGAAAATCATAAAAGAATGATTATTTCAAAAAAAGTTCATTAACTCACTACTAACATGTCATATTAACCTATAAAATTATTTTAATTCATAAAAAGTCTCAAATTACATTTATTTGGGTATTTATAACATCAATTATGTCAATATTTCATTAATAAGATAATTACTGCATCATCTTTGTGTCATAGATAAATTAAATTAATTAATGTCTAAAAATTATAAATAAAATACCATTATGTAGGAAATATTTTTATCTTTATAATGAATATTTATAGTAGAATTTATCTTATGTATAACCCTATATTAAAAATGATTTACTTATTGAACTTTGATTTTAACTATTTTAACCCTTATTTAAATAAATTAATATTAAATGTCCTAATCTAATCCAAGTGGGCCTAAATGGTCATATTTTATTCCTAAGGTTGTTTTTGGTCGAATTACACTTATCCAATAGAATTAGGAAATGTGTTAGGGTAATAATAATATCATTTTTACCCTTAATTACCCTATTTACTTTTAACCGTGGTAAAAAAAAGTAAAAAGTTACTATTCACCAAAAATTATTTTCATCTCATTGAACCACATTTTACTTACTGACATCAACCGTGTCTCTCAGATTTTTTAAATTCCACTCACAGAAGCAGTAAAATTAAGTTTTATGTGAATTTGGAAATTCTCCTAGAAGGTGGGTAAAAGACGGTCAAAAGTTCAATAAATTTTTTATATATCTAAAATTATTATAAAATTACTCCAATGAATTACATTGAACATATACAGGTATTATGTATCAATTTTGACCTAAAATAAATTTATATAAAATAAATAATTATTTAAATAAAAAGTCGGTTTTTAAATCGTAACCCAGTGTTTTCACTAATCATCAAAAATTGAAAGTTTCCATAAAAATACCAAAATTTCACCCTAGGCTAATTTCGATATTCCGAATCCAAAAATGAAGTCCATTTTGAAAAATAAAATTTACAAAGTTTATAAAGTGGTTATTACTATTCATAACAGAAAGTTTTAATAATATTTTAATAGCATATCGTTGTTTAGTGAAACTCGGTATTGCGTACAACACACGCTATCGAGGAAGGTCGTGATTGCGTGTAATGCAAGCCAAGATAAGGTTTCGTGTTGTGCAAGACTCCTTTTTTGTTTCGTTATAACAGAATCCAACCATTTTTCATTTATACATTGAATATATGTATATATATATATATACTCAATGTTGAGTAGAATGACTTTATCAAACGAACTTGAAATTGTGTGTAACACAATCTAAGAATAGTGTTGTGTATACTGCAAGCTAATATGGTGTTGCGTGTAGCACACGATAATCTTGTTGTAGAATAAAACACATGACATCAAATAAATTAAAAGGAATACTTATCATAAAATATCGGGTTGTTACATTCTACCCCCCTTAAAATGAATTTCACCCTCAAAATTCGTCAGGGTTATACATGGTTTTCTACTTGAAAGTTTATTTAATTGAAACCCACATCGTAAAATGAAATACCAAAACATAACTTTAAAAACTAAAGTATGAAACGTAACGGTTACCCAAGTTAATTAATCACTGGGTTTCCACATAGGAGAACATAGGTGAAAATATGGATATGGAAGAGAAATCATACCGTCATGTTCTGATAGAGAGTGGTAGAGAACATGGCTATGAAAAATCCAACAATCACAAAGCCATAAATTTGTGATGGTCTAGGGTACCATCTGATTCATCGAATATAAGGGCGCTAGGACAACATTTTTGGTTTTCAAGATCATTTCCCTAAAGTTGAAGAATTTGAATTAGAATAAATACTTACTTTATTTTGGTACAATCTCACTATTGTTCGTTCTTTGAACAATTTCCACTTCATCTCTTAAAGAAATGAAGTTGAATTTGTTATTCGTGAAGTGTTAACAGATCATGTGATAGAATGATGGGTCATTCCATCTGTTTCAAACAAAAGGTTAGCAAAAGTTATCAAATATACATAAGTCCATCTATGATGAGGTTAATCGTATACGATTCCAAAAATGAACTTATACTTCATATATCATACCGCGTTATAAAATAAAACTAGTTTCTACTAACCAGGGACTTTCTGTAGGCTAGTGGTAGGCGATAAAGGCCAGTCACACTTCAGTTGTGGGTTCGATTCCCACAGCCTTGTCTGACGCGATGGGTTGTCACCCGTCCTGCAGGTTGTCCTTTTTCTAAAGCTATATTACTATAACATCCCATCAATAATATCAAAAAAAGTTCTATCCTTAAACAATACTAACTTATGTCCAACATAATCCATTCTAATATTTAAGCTTATCTAAAATACTTCGGTCAAAGCTCATAGTATAAAGAAAATGATTACTTGAAATGTCACATAAAAATCACGTGAATGCCATCATTTATCCCCCATATATCATAATATATATCTTGTTGGTCAAATTAAAAACATGTGAATACCTTAATCATGTATTCTCTTGAAAAATGAATACCCATTTAACCTTAGTGAAAACATGAATGCTGTCAAAAGTTAACTCTTTCCACATACCAAAATCCCAAAATTTCTATATACTCAAACCATGATATCACTTTGTCCTTATATCAGTCATGAGATCATGAATATTGTCAAACATTTCATTTTCTAGTTATCCCTTCATTATGCACATATCATCTACTTTCCAAAATATTTGAATCACTTTTCATGGTTATTGGTACCATTCAACATATACTTTCAAATACTTTAGAAAAAAACAATAGTGTAACAATCCTTTGATGATTATTTATTCCATAGTACCATACATTATTCTTTATAAACATACAATCATTCCACTAACTTCTTAAACCACTGACTAAGCTTCATAATTTCTTTCATCTCATATTTCATTTGTAGTCTCTTCATCATCATCCACATAAATACTACTCATATGACCATGCTGATTCTCTTCATGAGATTTCCCTTAGGGCATTGGTTTGCATAATGCCCATACATTCCACATTTAAAACATGTAATCATTGTTGATGTCGTAGCAATACCATTATCCTTTTCCATGGTGTTAACTGAACCTTTTCCTTTTCACTTATTGGCTTTGTGTCCTTCTTTTCCACACTCAAAGCATCTTCCAGATCCTTTGAAACAATCTCCCTGATGCCTCTTCCCACATGATTTACATGAGGGAAATTGAACTTTCTTTCCTCTATGATCATCATGAAACTCCATCTTTCTCTTATTATCTGAGTCGGGAAACTTACCAAAGTTGAGATTATTGATCATATTATGAGATTGCTGATTAGGCATAATAACGATGTTTGGACTTCCAGATCTCGTTTCATTTGGTTTCTCATGAAGAATATCATTCCATTGTTTTACATATACTCCATTATCGTGAATCTTCTAGTTTCCAGACATTTTCTAAAACCCAAAAATAATAGTGTGAGAGGAAAAAATCATGCTAGGGAAAACAACATAGTAAAGGGGGAGTACCCTCAATATCTAACATCTTAGGTTAAATTCTAAGATCGTTACCATAGTTCTAGGACTATATCCTATATGTATACTTATCCTTAGGAACATCCCTAGACATACCTTAGAAATTTCTCTAGGGATCTCACTAACGTTTTCTCATCCTATTTTCCAAAGGTTGACTAAAACTTTCCTCTGATACCAACTGTAACGGTCTGGAATTACTTCCAGTGGACTATAATTGATACCTATCAGGGCACTCCATGGGCGGCTACACCCCCTGGGCGGGACACACCACCATCCCCAGTGGCAGCCATTTCCTCATGAAGCCCTTGGGTGGAGATCCATGCTTCGTCCAATGCTCACATGTGAGAGTTCCCAAGGATCGGATACATTCCTACCTCCTTTTCCTCTGATACCAACTGTAGAAACCCGAAGCTTGACGTACATGGACATTACATTACTTTTGTGGAATACTTAATACATAAAAAAAGCAGACACACAAGGACCGTAATAGTTTAGTGTCTTTGGAAACTCGAAACGTAATCTTCTAATTGTGGTGAAAGATCTTCAACATCTCCCATAAAGATCTTCCACTTTTTGTTTCCTTACCTAAAATCTTTCTTTTAATCCTCTTCTTTCGACACACCTTTTGAAACCTCCTCTTAGGGCACTAAGATTGGTCTTTGAAGAATACCAGAACCACTAGGATGTGTCTAGGTAAGTGGACAAGAGAAATTGGAAGGGTTTGGCCGAGCTTGAAGGCTCAAAGTGGTGTGAGGAAGAGAGGTAGGAGGTGCCCTTTTATAAGGGAGGAGAGAGGCACCTTTGGAAAAACTAAAAATATTATTTTATTATAAAGCCATATTCAGTTTTAAATAGCTCCAAATTGATTTATTTTGAAGCTAAGGTGGGGATGGGTCGAAATCCTCTCATCCAATAGAATTTAGACAAGTTTAGGTTTCTATTTTAACCTTATCAATTAGATTTAACTTTAAGTTAAATAATTTTACTCTTACCTTGTCTTCTTGTTTTCTTACACTATAAGGTTAATAAACTTACTATAACAAGCCAAACGAACCCCAAGTTGTTTATTATTAATATATATAACCTTATCTAAGTCATTTGGCCGAACCTTAGATTTTTAGGAATAAAATAACAATTAATAATATAATATTTGTTTTAAAAACTATTTTATGTCAATTTTGACACTATTTGGTAATTGATTTTTTGTGAAAATCATAAAATAATTATTATTTATAAAAAAGTTCATTAAATCAATACTAACATGTCATATTAACCTAGAAAATTATTTTAATTCATAAAAAGTCTCAAATTACATTTATTTGGGTATTTATAACATCAATTATGTCAATATTTCATTAATAAGATAATTACTGCATCATCTTTGTGTCATAGATAAATTAAATTACTTAATGTCTAAAAATTATAAATAAAATACCATTATGTAGGAAATATTTGTATCTTTCTAATGAATATTTATAGTCGAATTTATCTTATGTATAACCCTATATTAAAAATTATTTACTTATTGAACTTTGATTTTAACTATTTTAACCCTTATTTAAATAAATTAATATTAAATGTCCTAATCTAATTCAAGTGGGCCTAAATGGTCATATTTTATTCCTAAGGTTGTTTTTGGTCGAATTACACTTATCCAATAGAATTAGGACATGTGTTAGGGTAAGAATAATATCATTTTTACCCTTAATTACCCTATTTACTTTTAACCGTGGTAAAAAAAGTAAAAAGTTACTATTCACCAAAAATTATTTTCATCTCATTGAACCACATTTTACTTACTGACATCAATCGTATGTCTCAAATTTTTGAAATTCCACTCACAGAAACGGTAAAATTAAGTTTTATGTGAATTTGGAAATTCTCCTAGGAGGTGGGTAAAAGACGGTCAAAAGTTCAATAAATTTTTTATATATATAAAATTATTATAAAATTACTCTAATGAATTACATTGAACATATATAGGTATTATGTATCAATTTTGACCTAAAATAAATTTAAATAAAATAAATAATTATTTAAATAAAAAGTCGGTTTTTAAATAGTAACCCAGTGTTCTCACTATTCATCAAAAATTGAAAGTTTCCAGAAAAATACCAAAATTTCACCCTAGGCTAATTTCGATATTCCGAATCCAAAAATGAAGTCCATTTTGAAAAATAAAATTTACAAAATTTCAAAAAAGTGGTTATTACTATTCATAACTGCTAGTTTTAATAATATTTTAATAGCATATCGTTGTTTAGTGAAACTCGGTATTGCGTACAACACACACTATCGAGGAAGGTCGTGATTGCGTGTAATGCAAGCCAAGATAAGGTTGGGTGTTGTGAAAGACTCCTTTGTTGTTTCGTTATAACAGAATCCAACCATTTTTCATTTATTCATTGAATATATATATATATATACTCAATGTTGAGTAGAATGACTTTATCAAACGAACTTCAAATTGTGTGTAACACAATCTAAGAATAGTGTTGTGTATACTGCAAGCTAATACGGTGTTGCGTATAGCACACGATAATCTTGTTGTAGCATAAAACACATGACATCAAATAAATTAAAAAGAATATTTATCATAAAATATCAGGTTGTTACATTATATCCACTTGTTACCGCTCTAATGTGGAGAGTTCAGGCCAAACAAACATAGCTAGTCCTCTCCGTAATTCTTGTAATGATTTGTGCTGTTCTTCGCGATGGAGGAGGTCGGCGACAAACAAAGAAGGGGCATGAGAATGGCGGCCAACATCACCACCGACCGCGACGTAGGTGACGGCACCGCTCCGCAGCCCCCGTCGTCCGCGACCATCACCGCCTGCGGCCTCCGCCCTTTCGGACGATCCACCCTGCACGACGCCCTCGCGAAACCCAGTGGCCGAGGCCCTTTGGTCACCTCGCGTTGCGCCCTCGTGGCACCCCATGGTTGAGCCGCCCCGCGCCGCGCCCTCGAGGCACCCCGCGACTAAGCCCTTCCAGCCGAGCCGCACCGCGTCGGGCCCTCACGGCACCCCGCGACTGAGCCGCCCCATGTTGCGCCCTCGAGGAACCCTGCGGGAGAGCCGCCTCATGTCGCGCTCTCGCGGCACCCCGTAGCCGAGCCACCCCGCGTCATGCCCTCGTGGCACCCCGCAGTCGTGCTGCTCTGATCGACCCACCCCATGGCCTCATACACTCGCGGCACCCCCCCCCCCCCTGCGGTCGAGCCTCCCCGTGCCCTCGCGACATCCCCACAGCTTCGCGACCTACCGGGCCGGACTCAGCAGGTCGGGCCGCCCAGTGGGCCGGGCCGAACCTAGTGGGCCGGTCCGGGTTGGTCCAACCGAGTCAGACCAGACTCGAACCAGATATGACCCTTTAATTTACATAGGTCATAACTTTGGCATCAGCCGTCCGATTGACGAACCACCAGTGGAGAAAGAAATATTAGAGCAATATGGACCCTTTGAGTATACCCCACTAGAGATTTGGATTATGTAGGGTACAGTCAGGTTGGATCGAGCACAAATTCAACCCGGCCCCCGGGACTAAAAGGCTAATAACTCATAGACTGGGCGTCAGAATGACGCTTCGTCTGTTGCGTTTAGACCCCTATGACGTGGCGTTCCTTTGAGATACTTCTTCATGGGACTTCGTGGAAATTGGAGTATCAACCAGTGAATTGTGGAGCGTATCCTCCTAGAGACGATCGAGCATAGTGCGGGAACCCAGTAGTTGGCTGTGACGAGAAGACTAACTAGAGTCCCTGTGTGGGTCAGCTCCTAGCGATCCTGTGTGAGTCAGCCTCTAGAGATCCTATGTGGGCCAGATCCTAGAGATCCTGTGTGGGTCAGCTCCTAGTGATCCTCTGTGGGTCAGCTCCTAGGGATCCTGTGTGGGTCATCTCCTAGGAATCCTGTGTGGGTCAGCTCCTTGCGATCCTCTGTGGGTCAACTCTAAGCGATCCTGTGTGGGTCAGCTCCTAGAGATCCTATGTGGGTCAACTCCTAACGATCCTATGTGGCTCATCTCCCAGTGATCCTGTGTGGGTCATCTCCTAGTGATCTTTTGTGGGTCAGCTCCTAGATATTCTATGTGGGTCATCTGCAGAGACTCTTAACGGAGTAAGATTATTTATTAGTTATAACTAATCATCTCTACTACCGTACCTAAGTTATTCCTGGAATGAGCTGAGTTCGTACCTGTGTGGTACTTTCCTTTGGGGTAATACCTTGGTGGTATTCTTCTATGTGGCGTACCTATGTGGTACTTGACTTTGTGGTTTTCCTTCCTTTGTGGAACAGTTGAGCTTTGGGCTTTTGGGTTGGACCCTGTGTTTCCTCATGATTGAGATTGGTATACTTGATAACTTAGGTATATGTATGGGAATATACCTAAGTTGCGTTGACAGTTGATTTCATGCTTTGTGGATTATCCTTTGTGGACTTTGTAAGACCTTAAGGGTCTCGGGGTCCCTACTGAGTATCGTTATACTCACCCCTGCACGGGCTATGCCTGCACCTCATTGTGTTTGGTGCAGATGATGGACAACACTGACTGAGGACGTGAGTACCAGGACTAGAGGTAGATCTGATTTGGACCTTAAACGAGACATACTGTAGAGATGATTGATCGAGAGATGTACCTACCCTTCAGGTAGGATCCTTGGTGGGTGTTCACAAGAGCTATTGCAGTTTACTTGTACTTTCAGTTTCTTATACTTTCTAGTTGGCCTTGTATTCTGGACCCTTTTCTTACTATACTCAAGCTATTTTCTATTCAATTTACTTGAGTTCGTATCTTACTGTGTGCTTGGTTTCATTTGCTTATTGATTATAAAGGTAGTGCCTTCCCAGTTTTAGGGAATACACCTTTGGTGCTAGTCACCAGCCCCTAGCCATTGGAAGGCGAGCTTGGGGTAGTCACGGCACAGGCCCTGGGGGACGGGTTATGAAAAATGAAATGTTGATTATAGAATAATACCTTTCATGAATCTCAAAGATCAAACTCACGTAATCGCAGAGCACACCATCTTAGTTCTTTAAATCTTTGCGAAACACAAAACAAGAATCCCATCTCTATGAAACTCCTCCCATTTCCATATTTTCATAAGGCCTCCAAGAAGAAACAATTTTTTTAATGCTTACCATTCTCCAAATTTTGGACCCAAAAATTTGGCAAACATTGGGAAACAATGTCACCTTCAAAACTGCTTTTGGCTTGAACTGAATGACCCCTTTCCTTGCAATCTCCCTGATCATCCATGAGAGTATTGACAACAAACATAAACCATGCTCCTTTTTTAGAAAAGAGCAGCCTTGATTTCAAAAAATACATTATTTCCCCTAGAGATAAAGAGGAGGAATTCCCAATAGATGAAGGAAGTGAACTTGATTTGTCACAAGAATATTCTATTATTTCTTATGGACCACCTAGTCTGCCTAGGAATATCCCTAAAAGAGAGAAGCTTTTAAAGGGAGGAAGTGATGAGGATGAAACTAAAATATCAGGTGAAGAGAAATTCGAAAGTACATCCAAATCTTCTAAGGAAAATGAAAATAGTGAAGATAGAGAGGAAGAAGATGATGATGAAAATTATCATGAAAATAAAGAAGGAAATTGTGATGGAAATGAGGATAATAATGGAAGTGGAAATGGATATGTTAATGGAGATGGAAGTTTTGATAATGGAGATTCTGAACCTAATGGTTCCGGTGGAAGAATTAGAGATGAGGATGTGGAAATACCTTAGGTTGTTGTCCCTTATCCTATAGGTTATGTTTCTAGATCAGAAGAGAGACCCGACCTTGTTGAAGAAGTGGACCTAGCTACTGGAGAAGTGAAAGATGCATTAGTTGAGGGGGAGCAATCCCCAAGTTTGGAAAGTCATAATAATATTAGTAATCTTAGTGTTACTATAGATAGTGTTCAAATGAAAGCTGAGTAGACCATTGTTGAATAGTTAGTGGAAGAGAAAATGAAATTTGTTGCTGATGCTGAGCAGTTAGTTACTGAATAGTTGGGAGTTGACCCTGAAATCATTGAGAAATCATGTGAAGTACAAAGATTTTCTGAGGGCCCTATTTTTGTACTTATTGTGGTGGTTTATACAGTTTTTTTCTTTAGTCGTTGATATTATTGGTAAGCCTTCCCATAGTTGGATGGACATGATGTTTGAGGAATGGAACAAGTTTCATGGGAGTCTAGTAATGAATGGTGGACCTGATTTTCAATAAGTGAGAGATCCTGAGGGATATTTGGTTGATAAAATTTATGTTTCTGGTATATTTAAAAGATTTTCCTTTGAGAGAGTTGTTACTACTATAGTTTCTACAGTGTTAGTGGATGTTTTCACCAAGGGTGACTTGGAATCCTTTAGAGAAAGTATAATTTATGATTTTAGTCTTTTGTTAAGAAATAAAATGCCTCATGTCACTAGGCTAAGTAAACAGAATTCAAGGTATTTATTTGAGCTATTGATACAACATATTCAATTGAAAATGATGCACAACATTCAGGAAGTGGAGATTGAGAATAAAAGACTTGTCAGTGAGTTGGAGTTTATGAGATCTATCATGGAAGGGATGCAGACAGCCTTTACAGCCAGTATGGATGCTTTACTAGAGAGGGTGGAGAATATTAATTCAATGGATTCTTCATCTAGTGATCCACCTCCTATTGTTGATGTAGAAATGATCAAATATATTTTCATAGAAGAGATTTGTGTTTCTACTACTTTAGGTGTTGTGACAGATCATCCTCAGGAGACCTTGAGAAAAATAATGCATAAATGTGACCATGTCCATATATTGATCGGGGAATACATAGAGGATGTGAAGTATAACAGAGAGACCATAACAAAATTTATCAAGTTCTATTTGTCTAGAATTTTCAATAAGCATGAGCTGAATTCTAACTTTAAGTATTTGGAATAAAAAATGAGGATGCCTCCAATGACACAAGATTTCAAGGAGCAAGTTAACCAGTTAAAAGTCACAATTCCGGTGCTTCAGCGGTTTATAGAAGAGACGAAAGACTTCTTTAGTGCTATGGAAATATGCAGAAATATCATCATGGATTTCATAAACCTTATTAAATCGTTTATATATGTGAATGGAACTACTATTGTGTCTTGATGTGGCTATGTTTTTAATTCAATTTGCCACATATTTTATCATTTTTTAGTGTATTTTAAATGTTGAAATAATGTATTTTAAATAATAATCACTAACTGTTGATAATTTTTCACATTTCTAATTAAATTAATCATTTTTTGTGAAAATCATGATTTTAGTTTTTATTTTTCTCTTTTAAAATAATTTTAAAATTAACAATTCATTATTCTTTAACAAACATTTTTTATTCCTTTGTTTTTATTTAAATTAAAAAATTTCATTCATTTTATTAATTCATTATTTTTTTCAAAATAATTATTTTAGTTAATTATTTAATTCAATTAATTTTTTTGTAAATATATAATTTGCTTTTGTTTTTTATTCTTTAATTGATTAAATTGATCTTAACAATTTAATTTTGTTCTTTAAATATTTTAATAGTTTATTTGTATTTTATTTTAATTTTATGAATTCTTTAATTTATTAATGTGTTTATTAATTTATACAGACCGATTTAATTATTGTTGTTTATAAAATTAATTATAAATAAATTATAATTTGTATTTAATTTTATTTTTAAATGTTCTAAATGTGTATTTTTAATTTGATAATTTATTTAGTTAATTCATTTATTTATTTATTTTGATTGTTTTTGTTGGTTTGATTTTTATGCAGGTGCAGCACTAGTGTCTTGCCACTAGAAGCAGTGCAACGGTGACTCATTGAGTCATCGTTCCACCCCTTAACCATTTTTCCCCAGTAACCATTCTTCTAGTAGTGACTATGACTCACCATCCCCCCTGCCTTTTCCATCCCCAGCGGTCTCCCACTCACCATCCTCTACCAACGGTGACTCGACTATCATCGCTGCTACTCCACTCTGACTCATCGTTCACTCCCAGTCACTGTTCATGTCACTCTGCCACTGTCACCGCAACCATTCCACTCACCATTGCATCTTCTGCAATGACGAATCCTACCTCCACGAACGGGGACTTGAGTCACCATTCCACCACTACACACTTCTCTTTCTCCCTCACATCATCTCTCCACCACCACCAGAATCAATTCAACATAGCAGCAAACAAGAATCAACACCGGGAGTAGGAAAAATCGACCCAAATGCAGAAAAAAAAAATCAAAAGCACCAAATCTCAAACACAAACTCACAAAATATTGAAGAAGAGAACCTAAATATAAATTTCAACAACAATAAAAATCATAAGAACCCTAATTTTTACATAGATCTGAAGAAGTAGTGCCCCACCCCGAGCCGACCACTGGAGAAGACGAGTCGTCGTTCACCTGAAGTGCCACTGATTGAAGATCCTCCCATTGTCACGTGTTTTCAAGCACCTTGAACCGCTGGTGACCTTCCCCTTTGCATCATACCCAGCCATATCTCCACCTGAACCCTAAACTTCTGCACTGCCATGCACCATCCAAACCTGGATCTGCTTCTCTCACGCACCGCCCGCTCTTCCTCCAGACGACTGTGAGCCACCTCACTAGCATCTTGCGCCGCTATCCCAAACTGCTGACCAATGTTGAAGATCCTGTTAGCACCACACCTGCCTCCCTCACCTCTTCCCTCACATACCCTTTCTCTCTCCTGTCTGAAGCAACCAGCACCCCCTACTTCCCCTTTGCTAAGGGTATAATTTCAGTCCGAGATGGGCTATGAAACACTATTCAGGCAGGGTCGGTCCGGCTACGAACCACTATTCGGGTCGAGCTGGGCCGGCCCGAACAATCCCATGAGGCAGCCCGAGCCCGACCTCGGTTCGACCTTTGTGGGATTTTATTATTTTTAAAATAAAATATAAAAAAATTAAATTTTTTTTTTGTTTTTTAACTTTTTTTTAAAAAAAATTCTAAACATACATTAATTTTTAAAAGTTTAGTTTAATGATTTTAAAAAAAAATAATTTTTTTTAAAACATTTTTAAAAAAAATTAAACATCGTTTTTAAAACCTATTTTTTAACATTCCATTTAAAATATTTTTTAAAACGTTTTTTTAACATTTTCTTAAAACACCTTTTTTAAAACAACTTTTTTAACATATTTTTTAAGGTTTTTTAAACATTTATTTACTTTTTTATCAACAGTTACATTTTACAATTGAAATGATTTTAATTTAATTTACAATCATTTGACATGTTTTAAATTGCTCACTTCATGTATTTCACAAAAACCCTCAACTCCAACATCGCATGCCTATTATAATTGTAATATTTTCTTTAATTTAAGAAAAATCTAAAATATATACCAATTCGTAAAATAATTCATTTGAAAAAATCCGATTAAAAAAAATCTACGACGATTTTTATTTTTAAATAAATATCATTCATCGTAATAAAAAACATTTATAATAATATGTGCAATTTTTAAAAAGAAAATTAATGAGAGGTTGGGGGTGCGTTATTTTTTTCCTAAATAGATTTATATATGTGAATATATATAGATATATATAT
Source organism: Viscum album (assembly GCA_963277665.1). Taxonomy (NCBI): domain Eukaryota; kingdom Viridiplantae; phylum Streptophyta; class Magnoliopsida; order Santalales; family Viscaceae; genus Viscum; species Viscum album. The sequence continues at coordinate 1,938,136,029 of OY728141.1, forward strand.
AATATTTGCAAGTTGTAAAAAAACATTAATGAGGGGTTGGGGGTGCACACCAATAGTTGTCTGTGTTAATTTTTTTTTCTAAATAGATTTATTTATTTTTAATATTTTTTAAATCATTTTTTTAACATTAATTTCTAAAAGTTTATATTAAACGTTTATTTTTTAAAAAAAATCAACTTTTTTTTAAACATTTTTTTAAAAAAATTAATGTTTTAAATTTTTATAATAGTTTTATATATGTTAATATATATATATATAATATGAAAGTTATAAAAAAATTTAACGAGGGGTTGGGGGTGTGCAGTAGTGGGTGAGTGTGTTGATTTTTTTTCTAAATAGATTTATGTTTTTGTAAGTGTTTTTTTTAAATTATTTTTTTATAAAAAATGATTTTTAAATGTTTATATTAAATGTTTGTTATAAAATGTTTTTTAAACTTTTTTTAAACATTTTTTTAAAATGATTTTTCTAATGTTTTATTTTTTAAAAAATAGATTTATATATGTTAATATAAATATAATATTTTTAAGTTATAAAAAAATAACGAGGGGTTGGGGGTGTTCAGTAGAGAGTGGGTGTGTTAATTTGTTTTCTAAATAGATTTATACATGTGAATATATATATAATATGTGCAAGTTGTTAAAATAATTAATGTGGGGTGAGTTAATTTTTTTTCTAAATTGATTTATATATGTATATATAATATATGCAAGTTGCAACATACATAAAAAAGAATAATGTGGGAGAAGGGGGCATGCACAAAAATCAGTGGGTGAGTGTGTTTTTTTATTAATATAAAATGAGTTATTATATATATATATATTATGTTTCGTTGTTTATTTCAAAATGTTTTTTTAAATCTTTTTAAAAAATTTATATATATAATATGTGCAAGTTGTACAAAAATGAATGAGGGGTGCGCAATAGTGAGTGAATTTTTTTTCTAAATAGATTTATACATGTGAATATATATATATAATATGTGCAAGTTGTAAAATAAAATTATTGATGGATGCGCAGCAGTGGTCAAGCTAAATTTTTTTCTTCATAGATTTATATATGTATATATAATATATATAATATGTACAAGTTGCAAAAAAATAATGCGGGGTGCACAGGAGTGAGTGAGTTAATTTTTTTATAAATTGATTTAAATATGTATATATAATATATGCAAGTTGCAACATACATAAAAAATAATAATGTGGGAGGGGGCGTGCGCAAACATTAGTGGGTGAGTGTTTTTTTATTAATATATAATGAGTTATTACATGTATATATATATATCATGTTACATCATTTATTTTAAATTTTTTTTTAATGTTTAAAAAAAATATTTATATATATAATATGTGCAAGTTGTAAAAAGATGAATGAGGGGTGCATAGTAGTGAGTGAGTGCGTTAATTTTTTTTCTAAATAGATTTATACATATGAATATATATATATATATATAATGTGAAAATTGTAAGATAAAATGATTGAGGGATGCACAGTAGTGGTCAAGTTAATGTTTTTTTCTAAATAAATTTATATATGTTTATATAATATATATAATATATGCAAGTTGCAACATACTTAAAAAAATAAGGTTGGAGGGGGTGTGCACAAATATTAGTGGGTGAGTGTTTTTTTTGCAAATATATAATGAGTTATATATATATATATTATGTTAAATCGTTAATATATAATCATATATAAATATATATATTATTAATATATATATATATATAGTCTGGTAATTCTAAATCAGGTGCACCGCTTGGACCAGTTAGACCAGATGCATCCTTGAAAACATGTGGTAGGGGGTTCAAGTCTCCATACTGGTAATTTTTTAATATTTTGGTCAGCTTGACCCACGGGCCTACTTCCATAGGCCCAGGCTCGCTCATGTCGGACCGGTCGGGCCAGAATTACACCCCTACTATTTGCCAACCCGAAACCCCCCTCCCATTTTTATTTTTATTTTTCTTTATATTTAATATACATATAATATATAATATAACATATATAATATATAATAAAATACTAATAAATAGTTTAACTTAATAATAATATATACAATATTAATTTTAATTTTAATCTTAACTTATATATACAATTATAATAGTTCATTTAAATTAATATAATAATAATTATTATTATATATTTTTAATACATTAATTAAAATATGTATTTTTTTAATGTAATTATAATAGTTATTTGAGTAATATTTAGTTATTAACATTTTTTGAAATTAGTTCATGTATGTAATTATTTGTATTAATAATTTTAATGGGTTTATGTGTATATTTTAATTACTTTTTTTGTTATTGAAGTAAGGGGAAGGGATCACACAGTAGGGTGCGCACCTACATTCTGTTACGGGAGTTCAAACTATTGTGATAGTTGAAGAGAATGAAACATCGTGAAAGTGCCACGCAGAGGCTAGGGGATTGATATAAGAGCAGAGGTGGGAGATTTTTTTTGGAATTTTCTTTTAATTTTGACAGACATTCCAAATAATTCCGCAGGGGACCGGCATGAGATCTTCACTTCCACTTCATTTGGCAGCAGGAGAAAATTCCAGTGATCATCACTTCACTTCCATGGATATCTGCTTCTTGACTTCCACAACTACCACTTCCATGAGAAGATTCCATGACCAATTCCGAAGAGCAGTGGATCAGAGTAGACCATCACACCTCTTGATTTCCAAGGTGGGATATCGAGAACACTTCATCATCACAATCAAGTAGGAGTATAGAATAGGTGGTCGAGCATTTTGGAGATCATTTGAAGATTGAGCAGGGAGAGCGAAAAGACTCTTTTCTACTTACTTTATTTTTTTGCAATTTTTATTCAGCATGAACTTCATTATCTATAAATCTGATTATCTTCTAAACTCTACTATGCTTGGATAATATCTTTTGGTGGGATACACTGAGCCAATTAAATTTGTTTTTCCCTTGTTCATGCATGCATTCCTCAACCAGATAGTCTCTTTCTCACATTTTATGGACAATTATATTTTGAAAACATCAAGATTAAGTGAAAACTGATCTTTCTTGAATCTAAATTCAAACCGTCTTTTATCTGAAGATTCTACTAAAAATTGAATCAATCTCGAGAGAGAGAGAGAGAGACTCACTAAGTTCAACCGAAAATTTTCACCAAGTGATATTTGGTTTAGATCACTAGTTTATGGAATGATATCTATAGTTGAAAAACTATAGGGATTATTTAGTCACAAATTGACCAGACGACAAATCTGGCCAACTACTTTCAACCAGATCAACATATTTTAGGTTAAGTGTGTGAATAAAGGAAAAAATATTGAAGTCAGACAGTTTAATTCCCCTTGCTCATCCATTAGTTGTTCTCACTGCATATCCCTTGCTACTTTTCTACCTATCTTATTTGCTTGCACTCACTTACTTGTACATTCACTCACTCACCATTGCATTCACTTCACACCATCACCACCATATTCCATAGTTTGTTTGTTCTTGTGTGTTTTTTTTTATTTTTTTGTTGGTTATTAAGCACAAAATTTGTCACTCTCTGTGGTTCGATTTTTCCTTACCATTGTATTAGGTAGTAAGTAGGTTTATAAATTTCTAATTTTCTCACACTCAAAGATGTGCAATAGGAAAATTTTAACATCATTGTTAGGGATGGCATGTGTGATCAATTAAAAAAACAAAAAATCACATATAAAAAAACAATTTAAAAAAAACATAAATCACAATAAAAATAAAAAAGAAACACAAAAAACTGTAAAAAATTAGAAATACAAAAACCAAAAAAAACTCTAAAAAAAATCCAAGAAAATTAAAAAAAACTATTGAACTTACTGTTGTATGTAAACAAGGTCAAATTCTAAGACCTTAGAACCTGCAAACCCTGAAATTGAAGTGCACCTGAAAGACTTGAAAAAGAACAAAACGAAAGTCAAAATGGAAGATAACAGAGAAGTTGAAAACCAAAACCTGAATAACCCACTGCCTAAAAATTTCAATCAACCTAAAAATTAAATAGTTGAGAGACACAGTCTGAGATAGTACCTATTGCCTTATGTGTCTAGTAACCCTTCGTGCATCAGGCTCTCACCTAGGTATCAAAATTATTAAATCAAATAGTTCATGTTAAGTCAGCCACTGACCTTCAATGGAATTCCTAGTGAATACTCCCTTTACTTCATTAGAGATTTCTATTATAGTGTCCAACAGCTTCCACTGAGAGGTCTAAATGAGGAAGATCTAAAACTGAGATTTTTCCCTTTCTACCTCAAGGGAAATGCCAGAACATGGTTCCAACATTTTGAGGAGGAACTTTTTGTCACCTGGGGTCAAGTGTACAATACTTTCATAATGAAATTCTATCTTAGGAGAATGACATATGAGATTAGGTACAAGATCATTGGGTTCTTTCATGATGAGGGTGAGTTGTTTTATGAAGCATCAAATAGGTTTAGGGGATTACTTAGGCAGTGTCCAAACCACCATTACACCCCTAAATTTCTCATATACACATTCTATAATAGCCTTACCACTTACCACCAATCCATGGTGGACTAGTCTGCTAAAGGGGACTTTAGTGATAAGATAGTTGAGGAGATCAAACAAATTTTCAATACTTTAGCTCAAAACTCCCAGTACAAGTGCTCTAGAAGAAGAACCATTGTTAGAAAATAAATTTCCCCTACTCGAAAATATGAAGCTCAAGATACTTGGTTTTTCAATGAAAACACTCACACACTTAGGGAGAAATTCCACCACAGTGTCATGTATGGTCACTCACAAACTTGTTGTCCAAACTTTGACATGCCCACCTAATCCCCTGAGAGTGCCAGTTTTGCTAGATATGGTCCACGAATGCATCCTAGGGAAGACCCATTCTCAAATACTTATAATAAGGGGTATAGGAAACATCATAACCTTTCTTGGAGGGAGCAGGGAGTCCTTAGACCTGCTACCCCTCCTGGATTCCAGCAGCCTCCTAGGCAGCAGTTCTAACCCCAACCCCAACCCAATACTGATTCATCCAATTCAAAAGATGATTTTAGGGATTTGTTTCATCATTTGGTAGGGATATTTGATAAAAAAAAGTCTAAAAATTATTTTGATAAAGTTCAAATGGATGTAAAAATGAAAAACCTGGTAATACAAATGGGCCAGTTGGCTAGGGATGCGGGTAGTAGAGACAAAGGCAGACTGCCCAAGAATATTGAAGCCAACCCAAGAGAAAATAATATGGTTGTGACCACAAAAATTACTCTCCAAACCCACAAATATCCTATAAAGGAACCCCAAACTTATGAATATGAAAATCTAATTGATTCTCAAAAGTAAAATATAGAAAATGCTGAATTTGGAAAATTGGACAGCAGCACTGGGAACCCCCTGGTTTCTGTTGTTCCAACTGAAAATCATAAGGAAAATGTTTTGAAAAAAAATGAAAATAAAGGGAATAAAATTCTTAAATAATAATATGTAGGGATTCCCCCAATTGTGAGAAATTTTTCCCCTATAATCTATTTTCCATAAAGAATAAAAAAAATCAACTCATGATTCTGAACTACTAAAATTTTTAAAAGTGGTTAGAAAGCTGAAAATTGACATCCCATTCCTGGATTCTCTTATTAAAATCCCATCATACTTAAAATCAATCAAGAAAATATTCTCAAATAAAAATATCCTGTAATATGTAACACCCCAATCTTCTACGGTATGCTTCTCTTTGAATAATGTGATAGCGTGTGTTGTACGCAACACTGAGTTCTAACACACCATAACTAATCAAACTAGCCGTTATGAATAGTAATACCTACTTTTTGAAATTATATATATTTTATATTTGAAAATGGACTTCATTTTTGGATTCGGAATATCGAATTTAGCCTAAGGTGAAATTTTGGTACATTTCGGATAACTTTCATATTTTGATGAATAGTGAAAATTACTAAGTTTTAATTAAAAACAACTTTTTTAATCAAAATAATTAATAGTGATAAATTATTAATTTGAGTGGTTTTAAAGTATATTTAGAATATATTTTTACCATTTAATATAATGTTGGTCATTGGACATAATTTTACAATTAAACCGAACATAAACGAGTGTCAATCTTTTGATAGTTATTATCTCTTAAAAACACGCTTTTTGTTTTGACATCGGGAATTAATTTTAAATTAATTTCTGCCACTTCTGTGTTTTGAATTTAGGAAAATGGATTCCATATTTGGAATCAGGATGTTCAAATTGTGTAAATAGGTAACTTTTATTTTTAGACATTTTGAATAATTACTGCGGTAAATATTTTATTTACCATGGTTAAGGGTAAATCCGGTAAATAAGGGTTAACAAATAATATTATAATAATACTAAATTACCCTAAAACGTGTATTAACCCTATTGGTTGATACATGGTCGACCATGGGAATCTTTGGGTCTATTTTGGGACCCCATGGATCCACTTGTAAGTGATAATGACACTTTATTTTAATTAAGTTAAAATGAATACAAAAATGACACAAGCATATATCTTTTAGACAAACAATTGTTACATAGGGTTATATATGTTGGATTTTAGATTATAAATATTCATTAGAAATCTAAAAAGATTTCCTACATAATGATATTTTATTTATAATTTTTAGACATTAAATAATTTATTTTATTTATGACACAATAATGATGCAGTAATTACTATAATAGTGAAAAATTAAAATAATTGATATTATAAATACCCAAATAAATATAATATGAAACTTTTAATGAATTAAACTAATTTTCTAGGATAATATTATATATTAGGATTGATTTAATTGACTTTGTTCGAAGTAATCAATCTGTTATGAGTTTCACAAAAATCAACTATTGAATAGTATCAAAATTGACATAAAAGAGTTCTTAAAACAAATATTATATTATTAATTGATATTAAATTCCTAAAAATCTAAGGTTCGGACAAGAGACTTATATCATGATAGGTTCATCATTAATGTACCACTTGGGGGTCTCTTGGATGTATATAGTAAGTTTATTAACCATATTATATAAAAATACAAAGAGACATTGTAAAAGTGAAACTAATTAACTTAGAGTTAATACTTAAAGATAAGGTTAATATAAGTACCCAAACCTGTCTAAATTCTATTGGTTGAGTGGTTTTCGACCTATCCCCACCTTAACCTTTGAATAATAAGCTTTGGAGCCATTAGAAACCGAATATGAATTTATTATAAATTAATATTTCTAGGTTTTCCAAAGGTTCCCCTCACCCCTCTTATAAAAGGGCACTCCTCCTTCTCATTTCTTCACACCTTCAAAGACTTTTGTTTCGGCCAAAATCTGCCCAAATACTCTCCCAACATCCCTAACTACAACCTAGAGGCATTAGTTTGATCAGAAAGCCAACCTAAGGAGCCCTTTTGATCAAATCAAAAGGAAGAACCCGAAGAAGAGGTAATGATTTCACCACCCTTCTCCAAGTTCATTTCTTCTTCCACTTCTTCTTCCTTTGTTCTTACCATTCTAAAATAATAACTCCAGTATCTCACATATACTGTGATGTTATTATAAATATGGTACAACCATATTCAGTATTCTATCCACCCTTTGAATAACATGTCACCATACGTGCGTACGTACGGCTTACCGTCTCCACGTCGTGGTGTGATTGTTATTCAATATAATATTATTTGGATGGGTATAATAATGATGTGTAAATCATGTAAATAATAAATATAACATGTTAATGATTCTTTATATATGATATACCATCCATTTATATATTATTTTAATATCAAAAGAATGATATTGTCGCTCGTGCGTACGTACGGACTACCGTCTCCACGAACGCGATGAGATTCATTCTCCATCATATCCATTCAAGTATAATTATCATTTGATGATTTAAAAATGATGTTTAAGGACTAGATATCATTCTGGATATGAATAAGATACAACAACCATGGCTTATGTAACAAAACATATAAAAGAAAATGAGTAAGTTAACTCCCGAAACGACGATAATTCTAAGATATTATTAACAAATCAATGTTAAAAGATCATATATGATATCATATTAATATATATGATTCTTGTATAATTTAATAACAACTATTTCACCATTATACAGGAGGTTAACCTACCCCAACCAAGGAAAAGTACAAGGTAAGGGTTTACTTTACAACCTCTTCATTATCCAAGGTTGTTTATACGTAATAATCTACTGGGATCTCTTTATCATCCACATCCATGTTTCTTAAAAATGCATTTCAAAACATTTTTAATATTTACTAGAATATGAGTTAAAGTCATTTATACCCTTTTTGACTTTTATAAGTGGTTTATAAAGGAATCTTTCGGTCGTTTTCAAAACAAGGTCCTTTTTAACCTTTTCGACAGAATTAAGGTAAGAATGTTTTTTTAACTTATACGGCGGGTGCGGCTATTTTCCGCCGTTATAAAATCTTCAAAGCTTCCCTTACAAGCTTATAAGAATATTTTCAAAGAAAATGTTTTATTTTATATGGATCTTAAATTATTTCAAAATAAAAGGAGATATTTTTTTTAAAAAAGAATTTTGATTTCATCTATGTCAACATCCTTTGATGGATTTTAAGATTATTTGAAGTTGATTTATTATGATACAAAACTTCTATATTGTATTGAAGGTTTTGTGATATGTTTGACTGTGGATGTGCTATTTTTATACCATTCATAGTTTATGGTGAAAGTATTGACATTTCATATGTTAGTTTTAATATGAATGTTTATGTTATGTTTAAACCTTTTCATATGGGAATGCATTGGACTTAATATGTGACGGGTGGAGCCCGCTATAGCTCCTCGATGCATCGATAGGTCTCATGAGACAAACTAGTGTCTTGGCACAAGGCCTTGACAAAATCTTATTTGTAGTCTTGGCACGAGGCCTTGGCTATGTGGTTATGATAGTCTGGCATTATGCATTCCAACATTATGAAAGTGGTTATTGATTTTTGCATGTGATTATTCGATTAGTAGAATATCCATGTGAATAAGTAAATGGAATTATTTCATTTTATTTATGCCATACCATGTTGAAAGTTCATATTTAAAAGGCTTTTGTTTTAGTTATACATTGCCTTAAATGTTTATTCTTATTTATGAAAGTTTCCGCTATATTGTTATCCTTACTGGGCATTTGAGCTCACCCCTTTTCTATGTTTTATTTTTCCCAGGATGTGAAGAAGTAAGTTATGAATGACCTGCAGGGATTTTATGAGGGGTTAATAGTGTGGATTGTGGAAACATTATGTTGTTGTAGTAGTTTTTCATTTTATGATGTAATGTAAAACTTATGAATATATCTAGTGTTTCCAAGGCTACTAAACCAATCGGTCTTTCGAGATTTGATCTTTCTTGTGATCATGCCAATGTTATGTAATAATGCACCGACTCTGGGTAACTGGGGTCGGGGCGTTACAGTTGGTATCAGAGGAAGTTTAGTACAAACCTTGGAAGCTAGATTTAGATAAACTCTGATTAGAGAACGTAGACCTAAGATGAACTTTGAGGATTAGTATAGAAGAACTTCCTAGAATTTTGGTATTGTAGAGATTTTGTGAGTTTTCCGAGCAATACATCCCTGTCTGGATACGAGCAGGTAGAGGCGGCTCTGGCACAGATGTACCTAGGGGTAAAACCCGAAAACACCGCTTTGAGCTAGACTCGAACGGGAACTGGTGCATGACAACGGGCCTTGCTGCACTCTTGGTTACGACACTCCCGGGGGATATGCTTAGGATAACTCTCACTATCTTTACAAATCATTATGAAGGGTTTATGAGTATATACTTCCTCAAAGAAAACATTTTTATGATTATGGGTTATATCCATAAATAGTTCAATTTATGTTAAGTGTTTTATAAGTATGGGATTATGTATTTTGATTCATAAACTGATCTAGTTTGTGCCATTGTTTAGAAATGGCGCCTAGTGGAAGAAATGGAAACCGTATCAATGCACGCACTCCATGTAGGGATTGCCCTCCTGCTCAAGATAATTATAGTGGGGCTGGTGATGCAACTGGTGCCGATCAGCTAATCACCATACTGGGACAACTTACTCAGGTTATGAATAATAACCTTACCCGTATGGAGCACCCTGATCCGCAACGTGGAGGATCAATGTTAGATCGATTCATGAGGCAACAACCACAAACGTTCAATGTGAATACAAATCCCTTAGTAGCTGAGCAATGGATATTTTCCCTAGAGAAAATATTTTAGGCTTTGGGGAGCAGTGAAAGGGAAAAAGTTATCATGGCAGTTTACCGCCTCACTGGAGATGCTGATCAATGGTGGTCATTGATTCAAAATACGAAGGAAGATGATGAAGTATCAAATATGGAATGGAGGGAGTTCAAAGATCTGTTTTTAGAAAAATACTTCCCTCGCGACCATCGAGCAGATATGGAAAGGCAATTTCTGAGTCTGAGACAAAAGGAGGATGAGAATGTCACAAAGTATGAGGCTAACTTTACAAGGTTAGCGAGGTACGCTGGTGATTATATTCGTAACCCAAGAAGTAAGATTGATCGTTTCTTTGATGGGTTAAAACAATTTCTCCGTCGAGCATTAGTCTCACAATCCTTTTCATCGTACGAAGACATTGTCTCATGTGCTATCAAGACCGAAAAGGAATTCTCTAAGTTTTATGACTTTAAAGCAAAGCAAGAGAAGAAGAGACCTGCTGATCAATCTGGGAATGGAAATAAGGGGAAGAAGGGAAAGGTTGAATATCCATCTTGTGGTAAATGCGGGAAGAAACATCCTGGTACTTTCTTGAAGGGAATGGGAGTCTGTTACAAGTGTGGTGAAAAAGTCCACCAAGCTCATGATTGCAAGGGGAAGAATGAAGCTACCAACGTTCAGTGCTATAATTGCAGGGAGATGGGGCATTATGAAAATTCATGTCCTAAGCGTCAGGAGAACTTACCTCAGAAAAGGCCAAGGGATCAAGGCCAGGCTTATGCTATCACTACTGCTGAGGTAGAAGCTCCGAAAGACGTGGTGGCAGGTAATTTAATGGTTTCCTCAAGTTTAGAAAATGCATTATTTGATTCTGGATCATCGCATTGTTTCATATCTTCCCAGTTTTCTAAGAAAATTAGATATTTCCAATTTGATTTAATAAGGGAGTTGTCAGTTAAAACTCCTAAGGGAAGTATCGTTGCAACAAAGTTTTGTGAATCAGTCCCCATTAGAGCACATAAATTTTCTTTATCTGCTGATTTCATCGTCATACCTATGATTGAGTTTGATATAATCCTTGGTATGGACTGGCTTTCGGACTATGATGCGAAGATTTATTGTAAGAAGAAAGAGGTTACGATTCTTGATGATAATGATGAGGAGCACCTTATTTTTAGAGCAGAATCGTCACCACCTAATTCTTATTTAGATCCACCCCCAGTAGCTCAACTTAATTCAATTATTGGGGAGGAAGAGAATGAAATAACTGTCGGTGAGGAAAGGAATGTTCAAATAGAGGATGTACCTGTTGTGAAAGAATTTGTAGATGTATTTCCGGAAGATTTACCTGGACATCCTCCAGAACGAGAAGTTGAGTTTTCTATTGATTTGATTCCTGGATCAAGGCCTATATCGAAGACCCCTTATAGAATGGCCACTGTAGAGTTAGTCGAACTAAAGAAACTACTAGAGGAATTGAGTAATAAGGTATTTATTCGCCCTAGTGTTTCTCCATGGGGAGCCCCTGTTCTTTTTGTTAAAAAGAAAGATGGATCTATGAGGTTATGTATCAACTACAGGGAGATCAATGCTATAACGATAAAGAACAAGTATCCCCTACCTCGTATTGATGATTTATTTGACCAACTGCATGGAGCTCAATACTTTTCAAAGATTGACCTTCGATCTGGATACCATCAGTTGTGTGTGAAGAAGGAAGACATTCCGAAGACAGCATTTCGAACCAGGTACGGGCATTACGAGTTTACTGTAATGCCGTTTGGATTGACTAATGCACCCTCTGTATTCATGGATCTAATGAATAGAGTTTTCAAGGAGTATCTCGATGAATTTGTGGTGGTATTTATTGATGATATCTTGGTATACTCCAAAACCTACGAAGATCATGAAAATCACTTGCGCATTATCTTGAAGACTCTGAGGAGGCATGAATTATATGGGAAGTTTAGAAAGTGTGAATTCTGGCTTCAGGAGATTTCTTTTCTTGGCCATATTGTCTCTAAAGATGGAATCTCTGTTGATCCTTCTAAGACCAAGGCAATCCAAGAATGGCCAGCACCTACGAGTATAACTGAGGTACGTAGTTTTATTGGTTTGGCAGGTTATTATCGACGTTTCGTCCAGAATTTTGCCCGATTGGCTAACCCATTAACGAAGCTCACACGTAAAGGGGTTAAATTTGTTTGGACAAAAGAGTGTGAAGAATGTTTCGAAGAACTGAAGAGAAGATTAGTCAATGCTCCTATATTGACTCTACCATCGGGGAATGATGGGTTCATTATTTATAGTGATGCATCGAAGAAAGGACTTGGTTGTGTCCTTATGCAGAATGATAGAGTTATTGCCTATGCATCACGACAGTTGAAAATTCATGAACAAAACTATCCTACTCATGATCTCGAGTTAGCAGCAGTGATCTTTGCTTTGAAGATATGGAGGCACTACCTCTATGGTGAAAAATGTGAGATTTATACTGATCACAAGAGTTTGAAGTATATTTTCTCACAAAAAAGAACTCAACATGAGGCAAAGGAGATTGCTTGAATTACTCAAGGATTATGATTGTACGATACACTACCACCCGGGGAAAGCAAACAAAGTAGCAGATGCTTTGAGCAGAAAAGACCATGGAGTTCTGAACATGATGAGAATTGAAAGGGATCCAATTTTCATGGATCTAGTGAAGATGGACATGAGAATAACCAGGGAAGGTGAAACATCAATGCTTTTTCAAATGGTTTCCAAACCATCTTTACTAGAAAGGATTAAGAGTTCTCAGACCGATGATGAAGAATTCCAAAAGAAGATTAAAGCTGTGAATGATGGGAGATTGAGAGACTTTGTGTATGAAGATGGAATTTTGAAATTCGGGAAGAGACTTTGTGTTCCCGATATACCTGATCTAAAAAGGGAATTGCTGGATGATGCTCATAGTTCCAATTTCTCTATACACCCTAGGAGCACCAAAATGTATAGAGATTTGAAGGAACATTTTTGGTGGGACAACATGAAGAGGGAGATTGCTGATTTTGTGTCAAGATGTATGGTTTGTCAACAAGTCAAAGCTGGAAGGCAACATCCTGGAGGAGTCATGCAACCTCTTCCCATACCGGAGTGGAAATGGGACAATATTACGATGGACTTTGTCATGGGGATACCAAAGACTCCTAGAAGGAACGATGCAATATGGGTTATTGTTGATCGTCTTACCAAGACAGCACATTTTCTTGCTATAAGAGAAGATCTACCCCTGGAACTTCTAGCAAGACTATATATTAATGAAGTTGTGAGACTTCATGGAGTACCCCTATCGATTTTTTCTGATCGTGATCCCCGTTTTACTTCAAGATTCTGGAAAAGTCTTCAGAAATCCCTGGATACTGAACTTCATTTGAGCACTGCTTACCACCCTCAGACAGACGGACAATCCGAACGGACTATTCAAACCTTAGAAGACATGTTGAGATCTTGCTCACTTGACTTTCAGGGTATGTGGGATCAATATTTACCTTTGGTAGAATTTTCCTATAACAATAGCTTCCATTCGAGTATACAGATGGCACCATATGAAGCGTTATACGGAAAGAGATGTCGTACACCAACCTGTTGGGATGACGTTGGTGAAAGAAAACTTGTAGGCCCAGAACTGGTGGAGGAAACGGTGGAAAAGGTGAAAGTAATCCAAAATCACATCAAAGCAGCTCAAATTAGGCAGAAGAGCTATGCCGATAATCGAAGGAAGGATTTGGAATTTCAAGTCGGTGATCATGTTTTTCTGAAGGTATCTCCGTGGAAGGGAGTCATACGTTTTGGTAAGAAAGGTAAATTGAGTCCCAGGTACATCGGACCTTTCGAAATTCTATAACGAATTGGGGTTGTAGCTTACCGATTGGCAATGCCGCCAAGTCTCTCCAAAGTTCACGATGTGTTCCACGTATCTCTATTGAGGAAATACATGCCTGATCCGACGCATGTACTCACCTATGAGGAATTAGAACTGGAACCCGATCTGTCTTATTGAGAAGAGCCCGTCAAGATTCTTGATACGAGAGAACAAGTGCTGAGAAACCGGACGACGCGTCTGGTAAAAGTTTTGTGGAGAAACCATAAGATGGAAGAGGCAACATGGGAACCCGAGGAACTTATGATGAAGAACCACCCGAGTCTTTTTTTGCAGTAATACCCTAGAAATTGCGAGGACGCAATTATTTGAAGGAGGGGAGAATGTAACACCCCAAGCTTCTACGGTACGCTTCTCTTTGAATAATGTGATAGCGTGTGTTGTACACAACACCGAGTTCTAACACACCATAACTAATCAAACTAGCCGTTATGAATAGTAATACCTAATTTTTGAAATTATATATATTTTATATTTGAAAATGGACTTCATTTTTGGATTCGGAATATCGAATTTAGCCTAAGGTGAAATTTTGGTACATTTCGGATAACTTTCATATTTTGATGAATAGTGAAAATTACTAAGTTTTAATTAAAAACAACTTTTTTAATCAAAATAATTAATAGTGATAAATTATGAATTTGAGTGGTTTTAAAGTATATTTATAATATATTTTTACCATTTAATATAATGTTGGTCATTGGACATAATTTTACAATTAAACCGAACATAAACGAGTGTCAATCTTTTGATAGTTATTATCTCTTAAAAACACGCTTTTAGTTTTGACAGCGGGAATTAATTTTAAATTAATTTCTGCCACTTCTGTGTTTTGAATTTAGGAAAATGGATTCCATATTTGTAATCAGGATGTTCAAATTGTGTAAATAGGTAACTTTTATTTTTAGACATTTTGAATAATTACTGCGGTAAATATTTTATTTACCATGGTTAAGGGTAAATCCGGTAAATAAGGGTTAAAAAATAATATTATAATAATACTAAATTACCCTAAAACGTGTCTTAACCCTATTGGTTGATACATGGTCTACCATGGGAATCTTTGGGTCTATTTTGGGACCCCATGGATCCACTTGTAAGTGATAATGACACTTTATTTTAATTAAGTTAAAATGAATACAAAAATGACACAAGCATATATCTTTTAGAAAAACAATTGTTATATAGGGTTATATATGTTGGATTTTAGATTATAAATATTAATTAGAAAGATAAAAAGATTTCCTACATAATGATATTTTATTTATAATTTTTAGACATTAAATAATTTATTTTATTTATGACACAATAATGATGCAGTAATTACTATAATAGTGAAAAATTAAAATAATTGATATTATAAATACCCAAATAAATATAATATGAAACTTTTAATGAAATAAACTAATTTTCTAGGATAATATGATATATTAGAATTGATTTAATTGACTTTGTTCGAAGTAATCAATCTGTTATGAGTTTCACAAAAATTAACTATTGAATAGTATCAAAATTGACATAAAAGAGTTCTTAAAACAAATATTATATTATTAATTGATATTAAATTCATAAAAATATAAGGTTCGGCCAAGGGACTTATATCATGATAGTTTCATCATTAATGTACCACTTGGGGGTCGCTTGGATGTATATAGTAAGTTTATTAACCATATTATATAAAAATACAAAGATACATTGTAAAAGTGAAACTAATTAACTTAGAGTTAATACTTAAAGATAAGGTTAATATAAGTACTCAAACCTGTCTAAATTATATTGGTTGAGTGGTTTTCGACCTATCCCCACCTTAACCGTTTAATAATAAGCTTTGGAGCCATTAGAAACCGAATATGAATTTATTATAAATTAATATTTCTAGCTTTTCCAAAGGTGCCCCTCACCCCTCTTATAAAAGGGCACTCCTCCTTCTCATTTCTTCACACCTTCAAAGACTTTTGTTTCGTCCAAACTCTGCCCAAATACTCTCCCAACATCCCTCACTACAACCTAGAGGCCTTAGTTTTATCATAAAGCCAACCTAAGGAGCCCTTTTGATCAAATCAAAAGGAAGAACCCGAAGAAGAGGTAATGATTTCACCACCCTTCTCCAAGTTCATTTCTTCTTCCACTTCTTCTTCCTTTGTTCTTACCATTCTAAAATAATAACTCCAGTATCTCACATATACTGTGATGTTATTATAAATATGGTACAACCATATTCAGTATTCTATCCACCTTTTGAATAACATGTCACCATACGTGCGTACGTACGGCTTACCGTCTCCACGTCGTGGTGTAATTGTTATTCAATATAATATTATTTGGATGGGTATAATAATGATGTGTAACTCATGTAAATAATAAATATAACATGTTAATGATTCTTTATATATGATATACCATCCATTTATATATTATTTTAATATCAAAAGAATGATATTGTCGCTCGTGCGTACGTACGGACTACCGTCTCCACGAACGCGATGAGATTCATTCTCCATCATATCCATTCAAGTATAATTATCATTTGATGATTTAAAAATGATGTTTAAGGACTAGATATCATTCTGGATATGAATAAGATACAACAACCATGGCTTATGTAACAAAACATATAAAAGAAAATGAGTATGTTAACTCCCGAAACGACGATAATTCTAAGATATTATTAACAAATCAATGTTAAAAGATCATATATGATATCATATTAATATATATGATTCTTGTATAATTTAATAACAACTATTTCACCATTATACAGGAGGTTAACCTACCCCAACCAAGGAAAAGTACAAGGTAAGGGTTTACTTTACAACCTCTTCATTATCCAAGGTTGTTTATACGTAATAATCTACTGGGATCTCTTTATCATCCACATCCATGTTTCTTAAAAATGAATTTCAAAACATTTTTACTATTTACTAGAATATGAGTTAAAGTCATTTATACCCTTTTTTACTTTTATAAGTGGTTTATAAAGGAATCTTTCGGTCGTTTTCAAAACAAGGTCCTTTTTAACCTTTTCGACAGAATTAAGGTAAGAATGTTTTTTTAACTTATACGGAGGGTGCGGCTATTTTCCGCCGTTATAAAATCTTCAAAGCTTCCCTTACAAGCTTATAAGAATATTTTCAAAGAAAATGTTTTATTTTATATGGATCTTAAATTATTTCAAAATAAAAGGACATATTTTTTTAAAAAAGAATTTTGATTTCATCTATGTCAACATCCTTTGATGGATTTTAAGATTATTTGAAGTTGATTTATTATGATACAAAAATTCTATATTGTATTGAATGTTTTGTGATATGTTTGACTGTGGATGTGCTATTTTTATACCATTCATAGTTTATGGAAAGTATTAACATTTCATATGTTAGTTTTAATATGAATGTTTATGTTATGTTTAAACCTTTTCATATGGGAATGCATTGGACTTAATATGTGACGGGTGGAGCCCGCTATAGCTCCTCGATGCATCGGTAGGTCTCATGAGACAAACTAGTGTCTTGGCACAAGGCCTTGACAAAATCTTATTTGTAGTCTTGGCACGAGGCCTTGGCTATGTGGTTATGATAGTCTGGCATTATGCATTCCAACATTATGAAAGTGGTTATTGATTTTTGCATGTGATTATTCGATTAGTAGAATATCCATGTGAATAAGTAAATGGAATTATTTCATTTTATTTATGCCATACCATGTTGAAAGTTCATATTTAAAAGGCTTTTGTTTTATTTATACATTGCCTTAAATGTTTATTCTTATTTATGAAAGTTTCCGCTATATTGTTATCCTTACTGGGAATTTGAGCTCACCCCTTTTCTATGTTTTATTTTTCCCAGGATGTGAAGAAGTAAGTTATGAATGACCTGCAGGGATTTTATGAGGGGTTAATAGTGTGGATTGTGGAAACATTATGTTGTTGTAGTAGTTTTTCATTTTATGATGTAATGTAAAACTTATGAATATATCTAGTGTTTCCAAGGCTACTAAACCAATCGGTCTTTCGAGATTTGATCTTTCTTGTGATCATGCCAATGTTATGTAATAATGCACCGACTCTGGGTAACTGGGGTCGGGGCGTTACAAATATGTTTCCACATATATCTTGACAGGGAAGTGTAGTGATGTAATGCAAAATAGGATACCTACTAAACTTCAGAACCCAAGAAGTTTTGTCATCCATTGCACCTTTAGGGATAGAGTGTAACAACCCAAAGTTTTCAATGAAAAATTTCTTCTTATAATTATGTCATATAATCACATTAAATCACAACTTAATGAACTATTAAGTGCTATGTGACCTTTAAATATAATTTTGTCACTTATGTGTTTTGAATTTCAAAAATATGACATACACGGTTGCAATCAGTAAGTTATTTGGATTCTAATATGACCAACTTAATTTTTGGTGAATAATAACATACCCTTATGAATAGTAATGTTACCCTTATGAATATTGATATACCCTAATGAATAGTAACCTTACCTATGATAGTATATAACTAAGATTCAAGTGAAAATATGATGTACCTATATTTTAGAATAAGTAAATGAATGTTTTAAAACTGGTTTTTTAATAATAAATTATGATTTTAATTAAATATTAAATTAATCATATTTATAATTTTTTTTAAAAAAATGGATTTCCTTTTTGGATTCTACACATCAAAAAATGCTTATGATGAATTTTTTGGATTTTTCAAAAATACATGAATTTTTTGTGAAAAGGAAAATACATTAATTTACCATATAAATACATTATAATTTTAAACCACTATTCCTGACATCATAAGTGATGTAAGAACCAAAATCTAGAAATCACATGCATTTATTACTATTTTAGGTCATGGGATACTCACTATTTCTTGTCTTGTGAAGAAATAATAAATTAACGATTATAATATTATGAAAACCCTCCTCCCCTCCACTATAAAAAACCACCCATCCTCCTCTTCTCTTCACTCCTCTCAATCCTTATGACTTTCCAATATTCGACCCAAATATCTCCCCAAGATCCTTCCCCACATCCAAAAACCCCTATTCTCTTTAAAATACCAAATCCTCTCCCCTTAAGAGGCTCTCAAAGGGGGAATTCTCAAGAGGTAAATTCCTCTTTCCAATTCTTTTATTTCTTTCAAGTTCTTTTCTTTTCTTATTTATTTCCTCACCTCCCTTCATCCAAATGGTATGATAACTCTGGTAACATACATGTACTGGGATACTATTATACTAATGTGATATTTCATCATCATCTCTCCTTTCCCCATATTTTATTTGAAAGAAATGAAAACACCATTGGATATATATTAATTTAGCACATTCAAGGACAATGGTTTATCAATTTCAACTATCATCTTTAATTCTGGTTAGGAAACCATTTTTTTTATGGTTGAACCAGATTATTATATATTTAATATATACTAGTTAAGTTTCTGTAATCCTTTTGTACAAATGGTATTATGTTATAAATCTAAACATGTTCCTTGTAATCAAATTCAACTGATTAACCAAAACGGTTATCACTAAGGTTTTATATAATAATTCATCTTCACTCCCAATAACCGAATGAATTTTAATAACCATGTAATATATTTTATGTTCAATAATAACATAAAACTTCAATTCTGGACAACCACTTTCATCTTACATGTTTATCTGAACATGAATATAAGTGAACCGATCATTAAAATCATGTAAGCAAACAGACCCGGACAATGAAATTGAACCTCATAACCAATAAAAATGGTTATAAATGAACTTAAAATGATTATAATAAATATTATAAATATAGAGTATGTTATTTAATTATTAATTAATAAACCTAATTTTATTATTCAGGTCATTAAGTTCAAGAAAATATCACCATCGTATTTAAGGTAAGGGATCCTCTCCATTTCACTTTTTTCAAGAATGTCCTCAATGCTATGCCATTTTTTGTGTAATACATAATGATGGGGTGTGATTTCACACCACTCCCATGATTCTCTCATGATTTATAAATTGAGATAAACCCCTTTATCTTTCAATATTCCCTCTTAAGTACACCCGATACCATGTCGATAATCCGTAAAGAATTTTACCCGAACCACATTTACCCCTTCTGGTTGCTCTATCTTTATTTTCACCCAAATTAATTTGAATTTTATTTTTATGTAAAACTTATACATGCTATATATATGCTCCAAACTCATGTTTTAATACCCATCCCTCATTCTATTTTGAGGATATACATGCTTTTAAGTGATTCCCTCCTCGATACTTACCAATAAGAAAACTCATTTTAAGGGAACTTCCCAATTTTTTCCCAATTTCAAGTACACTCTATCCTATTTTTAAGCCACCATTGTATTTATAAAATCATTATTTTTAATATTAAAACCTTCTTGTTTCACTTTTGGGTTTATATAAAATATTGTTCCCTTTTCTATTTTTAAAGCTCTATAGTATTTTCATTAAAACCGCACAAATTTTTTTTAATGCTAATGTTTCTCAAATACATTTATTATATGTTGTCACTTATGTTTGAAATAACTTACCATTTTATATGACTATATTACCTTATGAACCTCCATTTATGTTCTGATCCCTTTCTTTCATGGACACTTTCACGATACACCCATTGGTTATTCTTTATGTCATGATTGTGGTACCCAAATCTTTTCATGGGTAACCCTTATGTTTATGTAAGATTAATTATGTATGATTATTTATGTAGAAAACATATTCACGAAATGTAGGATGGGTGAACCCACATAGTACTCCAATTCAGTGGGTAAAGTTAAGTCTCATGAGATTCTATGTGCAACGGTCTTGGCGGTTAGCCTTGGCTTGTGCTACTATGGGAAATGGGATTCGTGGTTAGCCTTGACATGTACTACTATGGGAAAAAGGATTGAAGGTTAGCCTTGACCCGTACTACTATGGGAAATAGTATTGGCGGTATCACACCCGTCATCTTGAAATAAATTACTTTATTTATTTTTTGGGTATCAGGTAGTTCGGGTTGAAGAATGACTTAAATTTTTTGAGATCCTATTTAAAAACGCATGTTTTGGCCTTGACAACATCCAACACAATGTAGTCAAAGTCGCGCAGCCTCATCCGAGTCACCGCACAACCTCGCCCGGTTAACCGAACGGTCTGCTCAGTGTTCAAGGTAGTCATATAAAGTGTAATGAATAATGAAATGGAAATAAAATAAAAATAATAAGTTTTAATAAAATTTAAGAAATTATTATAATGGTAATAATAAAAATATTGTTTGAGAATTTTATTATTATTATTAGTAGTGTTAAAAATGTATAAAAAATTAATTAATTAAGTCATTATTAATATTTTAATAATTATTATTATTTTTAATCTTAAATTAAGTTTATATATTTTTGTTTTATTTTATTTCTCTTTGAAATTTTATATTGAGGTGTGGGCTAAGTCATGGTTGAATTTGGTGTTTTTGTTGATAAATGGGGTTTTTTGGGGCATGACGGCATGCGACGCACAGGCGAAGCATAATTGCAAAGTTGTGCGGCTTCGCCACTACCGTCGTGTGACCATACCGCTGATCAATTAACCAAATAAAATGAATTAATAATAATAAAATATTATTAAATGAGTGGTAAAATAAAAATAGAATAAAATGAGAATAATTTGTTAAAAATTTAATAAATTTTGTTTTAATGATAATAATAATATTATTATTATCACTATTTATTATTATCATTATAATTGTTAATATTTTAATCAATAATGTTATCATTTTAAGGATGTAGCCTTTATTATGGTATTATTATTATTACTGTGGTTTTAGTTTAAGAATATTATTAATATTATTATTATTATTATTGGTTTTATTTTTAGTTTTTCTTTTTTTCTTTTTTTGGTTCTTTTTCTTTCCTTATGGTTTTGCGGACCTCTCCCCCTTACCCCCTATTCCCATCACGCGAACCCCCCTAGACTCACTTGGATCGCACCACACTTTCCTCTGCCTTCACACTCACCCTTCAGCACCCCTCTGCCCTCACACTCACCCTCTGGTGCCTCTGCTTCCCTCCGGATCCCACGTCTGGCGTCCGCCTTACCCTCCCTGCCATCCCCATCTACCCACGACCCATCCCTCCCATTCAGCAATCCCTGCACCGGCCTCATCTCCAGGCTTCTCACCCACCTCCATCCTCCTCTTCCAGCAAGCCTTGTTAGGCTGCTACCTCCCGACGATCTTCAAGCTGGTGTTTCCCCTGCCTATCCCCCTTCCAGTATCATGCCGCACCTACTCTCAGTTTACCACCTTGCGCTTCCCCCATGGTGCCCTGCTCCCTCTTTATCTCGATCACACCTGCTTCCCTCTTGCTCGGCCCAACGATCGCTGCCCCGCAACCCTCGGTTGAATCTTTTTTGTATTTTTTCTTCTTCTTCTTCTTGGGTGGTCTTAGTGGTTCAGTGGGTATGGGTTCATTTAGGGGTCATTTTTTGACTCTTGGTTTTGTTAAAATTATTATTTTAGGATCCAATTCAATCCGCATGTAGTCCACTTTTGGTGATATTGGAGATTCACACAAGTTTTGGGGTTTTCTTCATGCAAGGTAAATCGTTCTGTGCCCTAACACCATTAGATGAATTTAATATGCTTATTTGAATTTATTAATAAGTTCCTTGACTTGATTTTATGGTGTGGATGGGGTTTTTTTTTGGGAATGGTTGGTGTGTTTGTTAGTTATTGGTGAAATTTTGATTGATGAAATGATAATTTTTGGTGTTTTTTGGTGCAACACTTTCAAAATGGGGTTTAGGGAGCATTTGGATGGTGTGAACTATGTTTTCAATGGTATTTGAGTTATGTATGAGTTAAAATGTGTTTTTCCAATGAGTAGCAAATAATTATGGATGTGTCGACCTTTTTTTTCAATTGTGTAACAATTTATTAGATTTTGTTAGTTATGTGAATTATATCTTGGAAAGGTTATGATGGGAGTTTAATTTTTAAGAACCCTATTTACATGAAATGGGGCATGTTTTTTATATAAATTCGCATTGCATCACTAGGTAGTGCTTTATAAGTTGTGTGAAATGTGTTTCCATGGTCTTTGAGGTGTGTGTATTTAACCGGATATTTTAAAAAGGAAAATGAAGCACCATGGGTGTGTTTTCCTTGTTGTGTACTTTTGAAACTGAATTTAAAATTGTTTTAATAATGGAAAACATGTTTTGATATGGTTAGCTTGTGTATTTAGTCATAAGGTGACGTCACTATATAGAATAAAGAGTTTATTTTTGGTGTACAGTCTTCTTACTTTTTCTTTAAATGATTTAATAAATAGTTTAAATGATTTATCAATTTATTTATATGGTGCGGAAGGGGTATTTCAAGAGAGTTGAATATACAATTGTTTTTTTAGTAGTATGTTTATATAAAATGAGACATGTTTCTTGGTGTAAACACTCTTTGCATCACTTGGTGGTGTTTTATTGTGTCGGCCCTTATTGTGTTATTTAATATTGTTTTCTAAGTTGTGAAAATTGATTATTTACTTTGAGTGTTTCCAAATGGGGATTTGTGAAATGATTAAGTATCGACAAATCTATTTTGGAAAGGTGTTTTGGTGTGTGTGTGTTTTTGAAATGATGTTTGGGTATGCATGTGGTGGCTTGTGTACGTAATGTATTGTTTGGTCTATGATATGAGAAAGTGATATGCTATGTGAATGTGGAACTTTATTGAGAACAAGGGAAACCCTGGGTACCTAGGTGGGCGGATTAGGACTATTACGCTAGATGACACATGAGTGGTTCCTCCCAGTTTCATCTGGCAGGATTGACGTTACAAGACTAACTAAACTTTTGTGATGATTGGAGAACACTAGGTTATAAATGTGTTTCTATACTAGTGTCCTGTGCATGATATCATTGATTATTGTGGTTTCTATTCCACGTTTACACTGAGGTACGATGTCTCTAGCGCACCACACATACTAGATACCTTAGGGGATTCACCCACAGTGCTCTACTATTCATGGCGTGGTGCCTTCTGTCAGCATACGGAGGACCACTTGGGTATGTGCATGGTATTTATAAAATTTCTCTTCCATTTTTAAGGTAGTATTTGTTAAATGGTTTTTCTTTTAGTACACTTTCCTTTTCACTTTCAGTTTTAAAATGTTATCCTTAAAAGTAAAGCATTTTAAAATCATGGTTTCAAATAAGCATGTTAAATTATCTCTTAGGTGTTGTGGCATGGAATATTTTTATTGGGTGAAATATTACTAGGCCTTTCTCTCACACCCTACATACACATTTGGGTGTATGTAGCCTTATTTTTTGTGTTTTCTAGGTTGAGACATCGTGCTCAGCGATAGTGGTTCGGGTTATCGATTGTCACACCCGGTTTTTCATGTCTTTCTTTCGAGCTGGTCCATTGGAAATCCTGATGATTTTCATGGGTATTTGGTGAGATTAATTTTGAGTTTTTAAGTTTCATATGTGTTTAATAACCCTAATTTTTCCCCATTGCTTGTTTATGAGTTTTGGAGAGAGGGTGGTTACTTCAAGATTTGGGCCAACCGTGAGCCCAATTCCAGTTTTAAAACCCAAATTTGTTTCTTTTATAACTCCATTGTTTTTTATATTTTTTCACCCATTAAACTTCCCACTTGTCCTATACGGACATATTAAAACTTCCATATCATTTTGGACCACATAAGAATTCATGATCATTGTGAATTTGGGTTAATTATTTTGGTATTGGGCCAGCCCATGGGCCCATTTCCAGTTTTAAAAAAATAATTTGTTTCTTTTATATCTTTTTCATTTTTTAATATTTTTTGGTTATTCCACCTCCCACCCGAATCCAATATCCCTATCCTCACCCCCAATATAGGTTTTTCCTCTTTGGATCTCATAATAGTCTCGTAGGGGGGAAACATTGTCAATGTCCCTCAAATCGTCTAGAATTGACAAGGTAAATTGTATCATTCATAAATCAATCAATTTGTACTATTTTGGCCACCAATATTCTTTCCCTGGTTCTTCCAGACCTTAGGAGTCTCTCCAAGAAGTTTAAATCTATTCCCTTCTCTCTATGATTTCATATCTAATGTAAGACGAAGAGTTTTCTAGGTTGAAAGGTGAGATTCCTTCTCCTTTCTTCTTCCTCTTCCCCCTCCTTTCATTATTTATTGGTTTTATATTGTACCCTAGTAATGATAGACCTAGGGTTATGTTATAAAATGTTTTTTTATGGGGTTTCTATTTATTTAGGTCTGGTATTTATAGTTTTAGGGTTTATAAACCCGCGGCGGGTGATTTCGGGTGTGCTTTTCAATTACGCCAAGGATTTGAGGTAGGATGCCCCTTGCACATGCCATTATTATTTAAGTTTCATCATTTTATTATTTTTAACACCTGATATATATGTTTATTATTGTTTTTCATCCTTTGGATAGTTTTCTTGGTGTGAAAAATGGTTGTTTATGCCTTGTTTTGTTAAAGGTACTGTTGTTTTGTCATAAAAGTGCACACCAAGTGTTTGTTTAAATGTTCTGCTATATTTTGAAACTATTTTGTGAGGTTTATAAGATGTTTTATGATATTTTTAACATGATACAGTATCTTTAATGAAATATGGCATGAAATTGGTGTTTTATTCCTTTTGAAGTTCTTAAAATAAATTGTTTTCTTTAAAAAGGGCATGTCATGTGTTCGGTAAATTGCCCGGTTGGATTTTATGTGTGATGTGTTATTTAAAAATTATTTGTTTGGATTTATAAATGAATTGGAAGAATTATAAATTTTTTTTTGGGTCCTTATATGGATTTAAAATTTTGATTTTTTTTTTAAAAACAAATGGGTTTTGGTTTACAACATGTTTTGGCCCGAGTTGTCGGAAAATGGTCCGTATCACATCCTTATGAAAATGGTTGTGTTTTGAATATGTAACCTGAGTATTTTAAGGTATTAATAAATTTGGTTTGCTGATTTAAATGGTGTTTATACACCTCCTTAATAAAATTTAAATGAATACCTTTTTCAAATATTTTTTTGGGAAAGGCTTAAAGGCACGTTTGGCATTTTCTTTAAACAAATGGAATCCATGTGTATTTTTTGTTCTATCTTTTGGGGCCATTTTATGGTCCCTGAAATTGATTTATTAATTGTCCTTTGGGATTCAAAATCTGGTTTGTTATGTTATTGATGGGTTTATGGTCTTAAAATAGTGTTTTTGAATGAGTTTTATGTGCAAAGCCTCAATACACTCCTTGAAATTGTTTTACGAAAATATTTAGTGTTTTGTTGATTCGTGAATGAAATGTGAAGAAAGTTTGTGGGATTTTTATGTGTTTATTTTTTGGGAATGGACTTTTGATGTGAAATTTTTATTTGATAATATGTGTAACTTGATTTAGCACTAAAGGGAATCCTAGTTATCTAGGTGGGCGGACGTGTACTAGTATTCTAGTGATTCTGTGGGGTTTGGCGCCTGTTTCACGTAGCAAGTTTGACGATGACAACACTAACTAAACTATGATGATGATAACGTTGGGGGAAAACTAGGTTATGGGTATTATCCTTACTAGTGTCTCGTGTGCACGAGAACGGATATTTATTATGGTTACTTTCACCGAAATATTAGGTACCTGGGGCTCACAACTAACTAGTGCCTAGGGGTGTTCCTGTGACTTGTGCCCATTGGCTATTTTGTACTCACCATCATCATACGGTGTGTTTGGTTGGTAAATTAAGTAGTGTGTGTGATTTATTTAAAAGTGTAAATTCTTTAAAACAGCCCTCTTGAAAACTATTTTCATTTTGAAGTTGCACCTCTTTGAAAATTGTTACTATCATTCTTGTTTATAAAACATGCAAGTTTTATTCTGGTAATTTGTTTTATATAGCTTGGGACATAATTTGGAAAAAATACCTTAATATCACTTATTTAAAACTTAAAATTAATGTTTCTTTTATTTTAAAGGATGTTCATTGGGAATAGAATATTGGGCTAACCTACTGAGTTTTAATACTCACGCCTATAGTCTTCTTCTGTTTTTAGCCCTTGTGCAGGTTTCAGCTTGAGTTCAATCGCCTTGGGCGACGTGTGATCATTTTTTTTGGAGAGTGACTAGAGGGGTCACATGGAGTTAGTTGGTTATTGGGTTTGGTCAGTTGAGTTGTTGTCTTAGTTGTACTTTCAGTTTCTTGTACAAATAATATTCAGTTCAATTTTTATATAAATGTATTTTGGGCTGTCCATTTCTTTACACTGTTTGTTTGATTTTTCATATATGGGAGAAATAATTCCCTTGTGTACTCTATTGATTCCCTTGGTGCTTTTCTACATCCCGGGAGGATCGGGAACGCTTCTCAGGACTTTTCATGAGCTAGCCTGGGTGACCGGTTCAGGGTCGACTTGGACTGGTTCGTGACATCGATGGTCTTCCCGTTCAGGTCTAATGATGGTTGTTTGAGGAGGTGGCTCCTCATATTGTTTGAAGGTGATAATTGATGTGTTAGTTTCCTTTTCTTTGCAGTCTTCTTGAAGTCTTGGGTTGAATTGTAAACTTTATGTTTGGCCCAATG
The DNA here is from genome assembly GCA_963277665.1 of Viscum album. Lineage (NCBI taxonomy): Eukaryota > Viridiplantae > Streptophyta > Magnoliopsida > Santalales > Viscaceae > Viscum > Viscum album. Next base: position 1,938,163,748 of record OY728141.1, read on the forward strand.
TTAAGGGTTTGTTTGGTTTTGTTTCCCAGCATTTGTTTATTTATCTTATTAGTTGTTTTTCTATCTCTCATTTCAGGTAAACCTTTCCCATAGGTCACTCTTAATACCTGGGCACTTTTTCCAGACCATGGGGATCGTGAATGCCCTTCGGGCCATGTTGTAGACCGGGTCAGGCGCCGGGTCGGATGGCAACCCAGCCCGGTTCATGACAAAATGGTATCAAAGCAGGTTTGTCCTCTTGGGTCATGTTCTTTTTGGATAGAGTCAGGGTACACCAAAGTTAAGGGTGTCGGAACTTGACGTTCTGGCTACGAGTAAGGTGTCCCGCCAGCACACCTCGTGGCGGGACTCAAGTTTCTAGAGTAAGTTGAGGTTTGTCTGAGTCGTTGGTCCTCGTGATTAATCTTATTCAAGGGAAATAAAAATGGAGTAGGTTCAGTGGTCCTAGTGAGATCCTAGGGTATGGAAAGCCATGTGGAGTTGGGGATGCTATCCTAGAATACTCTTAGTGGTGGTGGCATGATTGGCGTATAGCTGCCTACCATATGTCTCAGTCACCTGCCGACACTAGTCTCCTCTTTCATTATTCCTCATCTCTTTATTTTGGATTCGTGGAAGTATGGTTTTTAAGTAAATTTTTTTTAGTGTTTTAATAATCAGTGGTTGTGTGGTGTGTCCTTGTATTTTGGAAATGTTGGATGTCAGGTGTTTCGAATCGAGAATCCTTTTTGAATGATTTGTTTCCGGAGTTTGAATTCTTATTTGTAAGTTGGTGTGCAAGTGTTTGGTTAATGGTTTCTTTGGAAAAGTGCTTCAGGAAGCCCTTACAGTGGTTCTCCCTGCATGTTTAGTGTTCGCTTGTAGTATTTCTTGGCCATTGGACCAGTTTGATTGGGTCCATTGTTTTCTTTCTTGAGTAGTACACGCCCCCCATAAAGCATTAACATGCGATTGAAGTGTGACTATGGGTAATTTGTCATTGACCGGCCCTCCAGTTGATAAATAAATCACTCTCTCTTTTGAGTGATAGTGCTAAGTCTATTTCTTTTTCTTTTTATTCAAGCAGATCCTCTCACAGCGGGATGACAGATGCGAGGTAATTTGATAGGATTTTTGGTCTCTTTGAGTTGTTTGGGTATTCGGGTATGAAGTTTGACATCGTTTTGTTTGAAGGTTCCTATGGGAAACGGTGAAAGGAATTTCAGTGGGGAAGGGTGAAGGCGGTTTAAAATTATCAGTGTTGACAAGTGTCTTGAAAGGATTTTTAGTACTTTCATTGGCCGCAAGGGTCATGTTTGGTGACGTCTTGTAGTGTGAGTTCTCTTTGAAGATAAAGGGTGGATTTCTTAGGATCCTTAAGGAATCCCTATTTTCATAGGAGTGTGTCCTCTCGAGGAGTTCTAATTTTTTTCTGTTCAAAGGGGAGTGTTTGTCGTGCATCTTTCCTTCTTATGTTTCATTTTGAAGGTGAAGAAGTGATGCATGTGCATCATCTAAACCTTTGTCCTGGTGGATGTTCCATGAGGGAGTAGTTTTATGTCATGGTGTGTTGTGTTTGTTGGTGTTGTCTCGGTTGTGGTGTGGTTTCATGTGACAACAAGAGGAGAAGCTCCATTCGGGAGTCTTCCATGCCTAACTGCGAGTTAGGAGATGCTTCAAACATTAGGGCTCCAGCTATAGGCCTCATAGTGAATCTGGCGCATGGTCAGGAACCCTGGGAGTGTATGGGACCCCAACCTTATTTCTGTCATCGGTACTGAAGGTAAAGGAGGTTTAAAATTTTCTTATGGTTCTATTTTGAACGACCCATTTGGGTGTGTGAGGTTTCTCGTGGCTATGAGGAGGTGTGGTCATCTCATTACCTTAATGTTTTGGGGGTTTCATCCCACCGAATGTAATTGCTTTTGGTGGTCCGTATGGGAGTCTATTGGGTAAATTAGTCTCAAATTTGGATAATGATCATCCAGGGATGTGGAGATGTTGGTCTGTCTTCGACCATGGTTTTTCCACCTAGTAGTTGGGTCTGGACCTCCCCACCCCTTATGGTGGGGTGCTTGGTCACCGTCGGGAAATTTTCAAGGTTTTGTATCTTTTGTCATCTTTAATGGTGGGGAGTCTGCTCAGGCCTCCCCGTGTCAGTTTGCTAGTCTCACCTTGGGCATTGGTAGGTTCTTAATGGTGGGGAGCTCCTTTGGGCTTCCCTGTGATGGACTTTTGGTTATTTTCCTCTCCTTGATCAATCGACCGGAGGTGTTCTAGATATTTGGAGTGGACGACACATATCAGAAAGTCTTTTCACGAGTTCCATGATTTTGTAATTTTAGTCACCTTCTCTGAGCACGATGTGTTTTCCTTTTTCTGCTTGTTTTATAGGGATCCTCTTGAACCTTTAGGGGGTGTCATTTCATACTTTGGGTCTCAGCCTTATTAATTTTCTGGGTATCATGTAGTTTGGGTTAAATCCTGACTTAAATTTTTTGACTTCCTATTTAAAAAAATCATGTTTTGGCCTTGGAAACATCTAGTGCACCATGGTCGAAGCTGTGTGGCCTCGTCCGAGTCACCGTGCAACCTCGCTCGTTTAACCGCACGGAGTGCTCGGTGTTCAAGGCAGGCATATAAAGTGTAATGAATAATGAAATGAAAATAAAAAAAAAATTAATAAAATTTAAGAAATTGTTGTAATGAAAACAATAATAATATTGTTTGAGAATATTATTATTATTATTATTAGTGTTAAGAATATATATATAAATTAATTAATTAATTAAGTAGTTATTAATATTTTAATAATAACAATTATTTTTAATCTTAATTTAAGTTGATATTTTTTTTTTATTTTGCTTTGAAATTTTCTATCAAGGTGCGGGCTAAGTCTCAATTGAATTTGGTGTTTTTGTCGACAAACAGGTTTTTTTGGGGCGTGACGGCATGCGACGCACGGGCGAAGCATAATTGCAAAGCCATGCAGCTTCACCAGTGCCACCCTATGACCCTCCTGCTGATCAATTAACCAAATAAAATGAATTAATAATAATAAAATATGATTAAAAGAGTGGTAATATATAAATATAATAAAATGAGAAGAATTTGTTAAAAATTTAATGATTTTTTAATGATAATAATAATAATATTATTATAATTATTTATTATTATCATTAAAATTGTTAGTATTTTAATCAACAATGTTATCATTTTAAGTATGTACCTTTTATTATGCTATTATTATTAGTACTATGGTTTTAATTTAAGAATATTATTAATAATATTTTTATTATTGGTTTTTTTTTATTTTTTTTATTTTAGTTCTTTTTCTTTCCTTAGGGTTTTGTAGACCTCTCCCCCTTACCCCCATATTCCCATCGCGTGAACCCCACTTCCCCCCCCCGGACTCACCTGGATCGCACCCCTCCTCTCATGCACTCACCCTCTGGTGCCTCTGCTTCCTTTTGTCTCCCACGTCCGGTGTCCACCTTACCCTCCTGGACAGCCACGTCTGGCCGCGCCCCATCTCTCCCTTCCAGAAATCCCTACACCGGCCTCATCTCCATGTCGCTCACCTGCCTCCATCCTCCTCTTCCAGCAATCCCCATCAGGAAACTACCTCTCAATGATCTTCAAGTCAGCACCACCCTTACCTCTCCCTCTTCCAGCATCGCACTGCACCTACTCCCAGTTGACCACCTCGCACTTCCCCCATGGTTCCCCGCTCCCTCTCCAGCCCGCTCACACCTGCTACCCTTCTGCTTTCCCAACGACTGCCACCCCTCAAACCTCGGTTGAATATCTTCTATATTTTTCTTCTTCTTCTTCTTGGGTGTTCTTGGTGTTTCAGTGGGTATGAGTTCGTTTAGGGGTCGTTTTTGACTCTTGGTTTTGTTCAAATTATTATTTTAGGATCCAATTCAATCCGCATGTGGTGCACTTGTGGTGCGATTGGAGATTCACACAAGTCTTGGAGTTTTCTTCATGCGAGGTAACTCGTTCTGTTCCTTAACATCATTAGAAGAATTTGATGTGATTATTTAAATTTATTAATGTGTTACTTGACTTGATTTTGTGGTGTGAATGATTTTTTTGTTTTGTAATGGTTGGTTTGTTTTTTAGTTAGCGGTGAAATTTTGATTGAGGAAATGATAATGTTTGGTGTTTTTTTGGTGCAACGCTTTCAAAAAGGGTTTTAGGGAGCATTTGGATGGTGCGAACTATGTTTTAAAGGGTATTTGAGTTGTGTATGAGTTAAAATGTGGTTTTCCAATGAGTAGAAAATCATTTTGGATGTGTTGACCAAGTTTTTCAATTGTGTAACAATTTATTATATTGTGTTTGTTATGTGAATTATATCTTGTAAAGGTTATGATGGGTGTTTAATTTTTAAGAACCATGTTTACATGAAATGGGGCATGTTTTTTATATAAAATCCCATTACGCCACTGGGTAGTGATTTATAGGTTGTGAAAAATTAATTTCCAAGTTATTTGAGGTGTGTATATTTAACCAAAGATTTTAAAAAGGAAAATAAAGCACCTTGGGTGTGTTTTCCTTATTGTGTACTTTTGAAACTGAATTTAAAATTGTTTGAATAATGGAAAAGTCTCCAACATTCCTTAAACACTGAACTGAAGTTCAGTACTGCCTATCATCCTCACACTGATGGACAATCTAAGAGAACTATTCATACACTGGAAGACATGTTGAGATCATGTTCTATGGAATTCAAAGGAGGATGGGACCAACATATTCCACTGGTTGAATTCTCCTACAAAAAAATTTTCCACTCAAGCATCCGAATGGAACCATATGAATCCCTTTATGGGAAAAGGTACAGAACACTGGTGTGTTGGGATGAAGTCGGTGAGTGTAAGCTTCTAGGACATGAAATGGTTGAAGAAATGGTGGAGAAGGTGAAACCATTCAGCATCATATCAAGGAATCTAAAAGTCGACAGAAGATTTATGCAGACAATCGTTGACAAGACCTTGAGTTCAAAGTTGGAGACATGGTATTTCTATGCATATCTCTTTGGAATAAGGGCATGAGGTTTGGAAAGAAAATAATGTTAAGTCCCAGGTATATTGGCCCCTTTGAGATCCTTGATCGAGTCGGATCTATGGCCTATCGACTGGTTTTTCCACCTTCCATGTCAGAAGTACACGATGTCTTCCATGTATCCCTCTTAAGAAAGTATATATCATACCCTTCACATGTACTCTCTTCAGAGGTGGTACAGTTGGAGGATGATCTTTCTTATGATAAGTATATAGTGAATATCTTGGATAATAGAGATAAAGTTATATGTAACAAGACTACTCACCTGGTCAAAGTATTGTGGAGAAACCATAAGTACGAAGAAGAAACTTGGGAAATAGAGGAGGCAATGAAGGAAAAGTATATGCACCTATTTATGGCCTAGAATGTAAAATGAAATTTTGAGGGTGAAATTTCATAAGTGGGAAGAATATAACGACCCAAAGTTTTCAATGGAAATTTCCTTCTTATAATTATGTCATATAATCGCATGAGATCACAACATAATGAACTACTAAGTGCTATTTCACCTTTAAACATAAGTTTGTCACTTTTGTGTTTTGAATTTCAAAAATATGACATACACGGTTTCGATCAATAAGTTATTTGGAGTTTAATATGACAGACTTCACTTTTGGTGAATAGTAACATACCCTTATGAATAGTAATTTCACCCTTATGAATAGTGATATACCCTAATGAATAGTAACCTTACCAATGATAGTATATAAATAAGATTCAAATGAAAATATGATATACCTATATTTTAGAATAAGTAAATGAATGTTTTAAAAATGGTTTTTTAATAATAAATTATGATTTTAATTAAATATTAAATTAATCATATTTAAAAAATTATTTTTGAAAAATTCATTTCAGTTTTTGGATTCTATACATCGAAAAATGGTTATGATGAATTTTTGGGATTTTTCTAAAATACTTGAATTTTTTAGAATAGTAAAATACATTAATTTACCATATAAATACATTATAATTTAAAACCACTATTCCTGACATCATGAGTGATGTAAGAAACCAAATCTTGAACTCAAATGTATTTATTACTATTCTAGGTCATGTAATACTCACTATTTTTTATCTTGTGAAGAAATAATAAATTAATGATTATAATATTATGAAAACCCTCCTCCCCTCCACTATAAAAACCACCCATCCTTACCTGTTCTCTTCACTACTATCAAGCCTAGTGCCTTGGAAATATTCTACCCAAATCTCTCCCCAAGATCATCCCCCATATCCAACATACCCTGGTCTCATAAAAATACCAAATCATATCCCCTTAAGAGGCTCTCAAATGAAGAAAACTCAAGAGGTAAATTCCTCTTTCCAATTCTTTTATTTCTTTCAAGTTCTTTTCTTTTCTTGTTTCATTCCTTACCTCCCTTCACCCAAATGGTATGATAACTTTGGTAACATAAATGTACTGGGATGATATTATACTAATGGGATAGTTCATTATCATTTATCCTTTCCCCATCTTTTATTTGAAATAAATGAAAACACCGTTTGAGATGTGTTAATTTAGAACATTCAAGGACAACAATTTATCAATTTCTATTATCATATTTAATTATGGTCAGGAAACCTTTGTGTTATGGTTCAACCAGATTATTATATATGTAATATATCCTACTTAATGTTTTGTAATCCTTTTGTACAAATGGTATTAAGTAATAATGTTAAACATGTTCATTGTAATAAAAACCCACCGATTAACAAAAACGGTTATCACTAAGGTTTTATATAATAATTCATCTTCACTTCCAATAACCGAATGAATTTTTATAACCATGTAATATCCTATATTTTCACTAATAACATACAACTTCAATTCTGGACAACCACTTTCATCTTACATGTTTATCCGTACAGGAATATAAGTTATCTGATCATTAAAACCAAGTAAGAAAACGGACCTGAACAATGAAATTGAAACTCATAACCAATCAAAATGGTTATAAATGAACTGAAAATGATTATAATAAATATTATAAATATATAAAAGGTTCTTTAATTATTAATTAATAAACCTAATTTTATTATTCAGGTCCTTAAGTTCAATAAAATATCACCATCGGATTTAAGGTAAGGGATCCTCTCCATTTCACTTTTTCCAAGAATTTCCTCTATGTTATTTCATTTTATGTGTAATCTCTAATGATTGGGGTATTATTTAGAACCTCACCATACTTTAATAGTGATTTATAAATGTTTAGAAACCCCTTTCTCCCTCAATATTCTCTCTTAAGTACACTTGATACCATGCTGATAATCCGTAAAGAATTCTACTCGAACTGCCTTTACCCATTTGGGTAGCTCTATATTTCTTTTTACCCAAATGAATTTGTCTTTTATTTTCATGTAAAAATTATAAATGTTATTTATATTCTCCAAAATCATCTTTCAATACCCATCCCTCATTTTCTTTTGGGGATATACATACTTTTAAGTGATTCGCTCCTGATACTTCCTAATAAGCAAACTCATTTTAAGGGAACTTCCCAATCTTTTTACCCAATTTCAAGTAAACTCTATCCTATGTTTTAAGGCACCATTGTATTTATAAAATCAGTATTTTTATTATGTAAACCTTCTTGGTTCACTTCTTTTTTTATATAAAATATTTTTCCCTTTTCTGTTTTGAAAGTTCTATAGTATTTTCCTTAAAACCGCACCAAAATGTTTTAATGCTAATGTTTCTCAAATACATTTCTTACATTTTTCACTTCTGTTTGACATCACATACCATTTTATATTCCTATTTTACCTTATTAACTTCCATTTATGTTATAATCTCTTTCTTTCATGGACACTTTCATGATATTCCCATTGGTTATGCTTTATGTCATGATTGTGGTACCCAATTCTTTCCATGGGTAACCCTTATGTTTATGTAAGATTAATTATTTATGATTATTTATGTGGAAAAAATATTCATGAAATGTAGGATGGATGCGCCCAGATATTTCTCTAATTCACTGGGTAAAGTTAAGTCTCATGAGATGTTATGTGCAACGGTCTTGGCAGTTAGCATTGTCCTGTGCTACTATGGGAAATGGGATTGGCGGTTAGCCTTGACCCATACTACTATGGTAAATGGGATTTATGGTTATCCTTGACCCATATTACTATGGTAAAAGGGATTGGAGGTTATCCTTTACTCGTACTAAAGACATGTTTTATGTTTCTACCACATTTATATGATTCCATGTTTATATGATCCCATGTTTATATGTTATGATTCCATATGTTCCATGATTTTGATATCATTATGTCATGCCTCCTAACTCATGTGCTTAAGATTTATTCTTATGTTCATTAAATGTTTGGGATTTTTAGCTCATCCCTTTGTTAATGTGTTCCTTAGGTTACCCTATGCATATGTAAGGGCTCAAATGAAGTTAGGAGCTCTTTATGGAGATTAAATAAAGAAGTGTTTTTTAGCCCCATGTTTTATGTTTTATGTACCTAGTCTTCAAAGACACTAGAATTAACAATCCTTGTCTTGTACTCTGATGTATAATTATGCTTAAAATCATGTAATGTTTTATGTAAATTGTTAGGGTATCTATATAAATGTGGGTAGTTTGACTGCTTGTGTGATTTGGGAGCTAGCATAAATCTGATTCCTCTATCATTCTTTCAACACTTGAGACTTGGAGTTCTCCAACTCTCCATTATTGTGTTACAAATTTATGATAGATCTGTTACTCACGCAGTGGGTAGGGTTGATGATTTTCTAGTGGGAGTAGGCAAACTTTTTTTTCCTATTTAGTTTCTCATTCTTGATATGGAGTGTGACCAGGAGGTACCTATCACCCTTGGTAGGCCCTTTTTGGACATAGGGGGGATGTGATAGATGTTTCTAAGGGGATTTTTATTTTCAACTTGGGTGAATAAAGAGAATAATTTAATGTGTTTAATAAAATCCAAGAAACCACCCACCCAATAATTCCCAAATATGAGTTGTTAGTTGATGAGGGTATTGTTGACGAAGAGGAATAGAATTTTCTATGGATTCTAGAGGATATCAACAGTAAACTTGAGATCCATGAAGCAACTTTCATGGGGATCAGCTCAAGTAAGGAGAGAGAGCCTATAGATGATTTTGGGGGAGATTTTTTTGAGCATTTAGATGAGTTTTCTATGGAATACATTCTGTCCCCAAGAGAAGATCCTAAGTGTGAGGAAAACTTTTTTGGAATTTCTAGTGATGAGAAGGAAGCCTTTTATACTACCTTCTTCAAGAGGATGTATGAATACCTTATACCACCCAAGCCCAAGTTTCTTCCCTCAAGTGAGTCACCACCCATTCTTGAACTCAAACCCCTCCTTGCACATATAAAATATTCTTTTATAGGGGAGATCTCCACACTACTTGTGATCATTTCTTATAAGATGGAGGTAAGTCAAGAGGAAAACCTACTAAGTGTTTTGAAGAAACATAAGTCTGTGATGGGCTGGAAAATTACTTATATAAAGGGGATAAATCCAGCATTCAGTATGCACAAAATTTCCATAGAACCTGAGTGTAATCCTAGAGTGGAATCCCAAAAGAGACTCAACCCAAACATAAAGTAAGTGGTTAGAGAAGAAGTGATTATATTTTTGGATGCTGGGATAATTTTTTCCATTTTTGATAGCCCCTGGGTAAGTATTATCTAGGTGGTCCCCAAAAAGAGTGGAGTGACAATGGTCACCAATGAGAAAAATGAGAAAATCAAAACAAGTCTAGTGAACAAATGGAGGGTCTGTATAGATTATAGAAATTTTAATGCCGCCATTAGAAAGGACCAATTTCCTATGCCATTTTTAGACCATATGTTAGAGAGGCTGGCAGACAATGAATATTTCTATTTTCTTGATGGTTTCTCTGGTTACAACCAGATTTTCATTTCTCATGAGGATCAATTGAAATCCACCTTCACTTGTCTATTTGGGACATTCACTTACCGGTGGATGTCCTTTGGCTTTTTTGGTGATCCTAACACATTTCAGAGGATCATGATGTCCATTTTCTCAAATATGATTGAAAGAATAATTGAAGTTTACATGGATGGATTTTCTTCTATGGGAATAAATTTTGAAGTTTACATGCTCACTGCTAGTTAAGTACACTCTCTTTTTTTATGAGAAATGTCTAGAGTCCTTTAACTTTCTCAAGGAGAAGCTAACAACCTCACATGTGATCACTACCCCAAACTGGTAGCTCCCAATTTAGGTAATGTGTGATGCTAGTGATCTAGCAATAGGAGTTGTTTGGGGTAAAAGGAAGGATATAAAGTTGCATGTCATTTACTATTCCAATAAGCTGCTGGATGATGCCCAAAAGAATTATTCCAACACTGAGAATGAGATGGTTATTGTGATGTTTTCCATGGAAAATTTTATGAAGTACTTAATAGGGTCCAGAGTTATCATTTTCACTGATCATGCAACCCTTAAGTACTTACTGGATAAGAAGGACTCAAAAGTCAGGCTGATGAGGTGGACTTTGTAGTTATAAGAGTTTGATTTGTTCATTAAGTATAAGAAAGGGGATAAGAATGTTGTGTAAAATCACTTGTCTAGGACACCCAATACCCATAGTGAGGAACCAAGATATATTAACACTTCATTTCCGGTTGAACAATTATTTTATTCTTTTGTACAATGGTATTCTTGGTTTGTATACAATGAAAACTTTATGTCATTTGGTGTTATTCCTAAGTACCTCTCACACAACCAAAAAAAGTGGTTTATTTTTTAATTGAAATATTATTTTTGGGATGAACCTCTTCTCTTTAGGATGTTCACTGAAGGGATTTTAAGGATATGTGTGTCTAAGAAGAAAATTTTTCCCAAACTTGTGAGCTATCATTCATCACCTTGGGGTGGTCACCATGGAGTATAGAGGACTACTCAGAAGGTTCTACAGGCTGGATTCTACTAGCCTATATTGTTCAAAGATGCTAGAAGTTTAGTCATAGGCTGTGAAAAATGTTAAATGTTGGGAAACGTAGGAAGAAGGCAAGAGTTTCCTCAAAAAGGAATTCTGGTGGTTGAAATTTTTGATGTTTGGGTCTTGGACTTTATGGGACCATTCCCATTCTCTTATGAGAATGAGTACATATAGTTTGTTGTGGAATATGTGTCCAAGTGGGTTGAGGCAGTAGCTCTGCCCAACAATTTTGCTGCTAGTGTTGTGAAATTTATCAAGAAAAATATTTTTTCTAGGTTTGGTGTGCCTAGGGAATTTATCATTGACAATGGTACTCAATTCAAAAATTACAAGTTCAAGAGTTTTATAGAGAAATATGGATGATATCATAGGAAAGGTACCACCTGTCAACCACAATCTAGTGGGAAGATAGAAGTTTCAAATAGGGATATTAATTAGATTTTGGAGAAAATAGTGTCTAACTCTAGGAAAGACATGTCAGTGAAGCTAGATGAGGCTCTTTGGGCCTATAGAACTACCCACAAGACTCCTATAGGGATGTCACTATACAAGCTACTTTTTGGAAAACATTTCATCTGCCTGTTGAGTTGTAGTAAAAGTCTTACTGGGCAGTGAAGGCCATCAACTTTGATTTCAAGTTTGTTGGTGAGAGAAGGTTGTTAGAGTAGAGTGGGATGGAGGAGATAAGGAGGGAGTCTTATGAGAATTCTGAAATTTACAAATAGAGAACCAAGGATTTTCATGATTCAATCATTCAAAATAGGGATTTAAAAGTTGGTCAAAGGTTCTTTCTTTTTTTCATTATAGACTAAAACTGTTTCTAGGAAAGTTGAATTCCAAGTGGTAAAGACCCTTCACCATTGTGAGAGTTTTGGTTAATGGAGTTATGGATTTAGTCAGAGAAGAGAACAGACCTCTCTTGGTAAATGTTTAGAAGATCAAGTATTTCTTTGAAGGTAAACCAAAGGGCTTGGGTTTCATATATGTTTTTGTAATAATGAGTTTTATCAAGTCTAACTGAGCACTATAAACTCAGTGTTTCATAGGAACTAACCCATGGTTTCTTTTTTTCCTTTTATTTTTGTTTTTCAGTAAAGATAACTCTTGTTGCTTGTTTCTCTGGTGTGATTTATTTTCTATCTGATGGTGTCTCATGACATGTTACTGCTTGAGAGTATTATTGCTTACATAAACTTGGCAAAGGAAAACCAAGAGAGGATCACACAACATCATATGGATAACATTTCTTCCAATAATTCCTTGGTTTTATTTTTATTAGCTTTAATTTTTTTATTCTTATGTTCATTTTATTAACTTGCAGGAAATAAAGAGGAGTAATTAGTTTGTGTTGTAGAATAGGATCTTTTGGGTGGATTTTAATGTCAAAGATCCAATATTTTAGGGAAGTGTTATTCTTTTTTCCAATTTATTTTTATGATCATGTTAACTTCCTGCTCCAAGTTGTTAATTGCAGCGGAGTACCCTCTGAGTTTGTTGGAAATTTTAAATTTTTTTACTACATGGGTGATTAATTACTTTAATATTAGAGAGTTGAATGTTTTGATGAACTAGATATTAAAATATCTTGCAACCATGTTGTCACTTTGATTATTCTACTGCATTATACACAATTCATGACATGTTGCTACTATTAACTTCAAAAAAAATCAAAAAAATACCATTTTTCTTGCTTTTGTAGATAGGTTTTTTGTTTTGTTTTCTTTTATTTTTGGTGTGGAAAAGATTCATTTTGAACTTTACTACACCCCTAAAAAAATTAAAACTCTAAATACTATCTCCCACCTTAGGATTCAACATTGGGGACAATAATGAGTTTTAAGTGTGGGGATAGGGGTTATTTTGTTGGTCATTTCAAATTCCCCCTTGAAGTTTGTAAAAAATGGTCAAATTTTTTCAAAAAAATTAAAAATTTATGACTCACCACCAAAGCTGGAAGTGACTCCCATCACTTTCTATCAGACACCAATGGTGACTCATATGAGTCACCACCAACCTCCTGCATTTTCCATTTTTTTTACCATCCTCACCTGGAAGTGAGTCATTTCACACCTTCAACCCATCGCTCTCTTTGGGTTCAATTGGAACTTCAATTCTGTTCTGATTAGTGGATTTATACTTTCTGGATGTTTAGAGTTTCACATACTCTAAAACTATTGAGGATGAGTGATTTCTGAGTGGAGTTATTCACTATCTTTATGGAATTTCTATTTAGGAACTAGGGAAGGGAGTGTGATAGGATAGAATTTGTAGAATTATGATCATAACTTTAGGTAACTAGAAATTTTTACTATAACCTAGGGGACTCACCTTTTTATAAAAATATTTAATCAATTTATAAAGTCAACTCAAAGGATAATTATTTAAGTCATTTGTAACTGGAGTAAAATGGGAAAATGAGACCCCACGGTGAGTCTCTAAGATAAGGTGCAATGGGTGCATTTCTATTAATAAATAATAGCCAATTTCAATTTGAATAAGTGTTATGTACAGTGATCTACACAAGAAATATGGCTGGGAAAAAATAGAATAAAGTTCCCTTATAAAAAATGAACTCATTTAGGTGAGTTGAATTTTGAACCCAAATGAAGAAGTGAACAATTGACTTAATTAAAGATCATTTGAGTTGAATTAATAAAGTGATGAAATAAATGAACTTTAATTTCTGAAACCTAGGGTAAAGTGATAATTGAAAGTGCTTTTTGTTAAGGTTTTAATTCCACTTAATTTAACCTCTCACCACTCCATGAATGGGAACTAGAACTAGAATTGAAATTGGACAGTATGTCAGTCCATATAGGAGGCATGAAATTCTTGAAAGTAGAGGAGTCTGTGTTGCCTTTGACTTGTAGTGGGTGTTTGAAGTTAGGCATGACCCTTCCCATTTTTGAACACATTTTTGAAAAGCCTGATTTGTTTTGTTCCTCTAATTTTTTTAAGGTCATAACATGTACGTTTTGAAATCAATGTCACAAACCATAATTGATGTTTTTAAAAGTTAAAGCATACATTTGTTTGAGGAAAAACAAATATTTAAGTGTGGGGGAGTTTGATGTGGCTAAGTTTTTAATTTAATTTGCCACATCTTTTTTCATTTTTTAGTGTATTTTAAATGTTGAAATAATGTATTTTAATTAATAATCACTAACTGTTGACAATTTTGCACATTTATATTTAAAATAATCATTTGTTGTGAAAATCATGTATTTTAGTTTTTATTTTTGTCTTTTTAAATAATTTTAAAATTAAAAATTCATTCTCCTTTAACTAAATTTTTTTATTCCTTTGTTTTTATTTAAATTATAATTTTTAATTCTTTTTATTCTTTCATTATTTTTTTAAAAAATAATTATCTTAGTTAATTATTTAATTTAATTATTTTTTGTAAATAAATAATTCAGTTTTGTTTTTGATTATTTAATTTATTAAATTAATCTTAACAATTTAATTATATTATTTAAATATTTTAATAGTTTGTTTTTATTTTATTTTAATTTTATTAATTATTTAATTTATTAATGTGTTTATTAATTTATGAAAACCGATTTAATTATTGTTGTTTTTAAAAATAATTATGAATAAATTGTAATTTGCAACTAATTTTATTTTTAAATGTTCGAAATGTCTATTTTTAATTATTAATTTAGTTAATTAATTAATTAATTAATTTTTTTTGATTTTTTTTGTTGGTTTGATTTTTATGCAGGTGCAGCATTAGTGTCTTGCCACCAGAAACAGTCCAGCGGTGACTCACTGAGTCACCGTTCCACCCCTTTACAATTTTTCCCCAATCACCATTCTTCAAACAACGAATCAGACTCACCATTCCCCATACCTTTGTTGTCACCAGCGGCCTCCCACTCATCATCCTCTACCAATGGTGACTCCACTATCACCATTGTTGCTCCACTCCAACTCATCGTTCACTCCCAATCATTGTTCCCGTCTCTCTCCCACCGTTACCACAACCTTTCCACTCGTTGTTGCATCTTCTGCAATGGTGACTCCTGCCTCCGTGAATGGTGACTCGAGTCACTGTTCCACCACTACGCACTCCTTCCTCTCCCTCACATCATCTCACCACCACCACCAGAATCAATTCAACATAGCAACAAACAATAATCAAGACCAGTAGTAGGAAAAATCAACTCAAATGTAGAAGAAAAAAATCAATAACACCAAATCTCAAACAAAAACTCATGATTTAATAAGAGAACCTAAATATCAATTTCAAAAACAAAAAAATTAGAAGAACCTAAATTTTTACACGGATTTGAAGAAGCCTCATTGCACCCTGAGCTGGCTGCCGGAGAAGACGAGTCGTCGTTCACTTGAAGTGTCACTGATTAAAGCTTCTCCTTGTGCTGCATGCTGTCGTGCACCATGAATCATCGACAACCTTCCCTCTACCTCATACCTAGCCACATCTCTTCTTGAACACTCATCTCCCGCACCACCATGCACAATCCGAACCCCGATCTGCTTCTCTCGTGCATCACCCGCTCTTCTGCCAAACCACCGCGAGCCGCCTCACCAACATCTTATGCCACTATCCCAAACTATCAACCCCCTTTTGAAGATTCCATAAACACCACACCCACCTCCCCCACCTATTCCCTCTGCTTCCCTTTCCCCCTCCGGCCTAAAGTAACCCGCACCCCCAGCTTCCCCTTTGCCAACCCAAAACCCCCTCCCCTTTCTCCATTTTTTTATTTTTCTTTATATTTAATATATATATATAATATATAATATATAATATATAATATATAATATATAATATATAATATATAATAAAATACTAATAAATAGTTTAACTTAATAATAATAATATATACAATCTTTATTTTAATTTTAATCTTAACTTATATATACAATTATAATAGTTTATTTAAATTAATATAATAATAATAATTTTTTAAATATATATTTTTTAATAAATTAATAAAAATAAGTATTTTTTTAATGTAATTATAATAGGTATTTATGTAATTTTTATTTATGAACATTTTTTGAAATTAGTTCATGTATGTAATTATTTGTATTAATAATTTTAATGGGTTTATGTGTATATTTTAATTACTATTTTTTATTGAAGTAGGGGGAAGCAATCGTGCAGCAGAGTGTGCACCTACATTATGTTAAGGGAGTTCAAACTTCGGTGACAGTTGAAGAGTATGAAACACCATGAAAGTTCCATACAGAGGCCAAAGGATTGATAGAGGAGTAGAGTTGGGGTTTTTTTTGGCATTTTTTTTAAATTTTGACAAACATTCTAGATAATTCCATGGGGGAGTAGGATATCTTCACTTACACTTCATCGTGAAATGGGAGATAATTACATAGATTATCAATTCACTTCCATGAATATCCACTTCTAGACTTTCACAACTATCACTTCCACGAGCAGATTCCATGACCAATTCCAACGAGTAGTGGATCAGAATAGACCATCACACCTCTCGATTCCTAGGGGAGGAGATCGAGAAGACTTCATCACCACCATAAATCAAGAGTAGAGCATAGCTAATCAGGCATTTTGGAGATCATTTGGAGACTGAGTAGGGAGAGAGAGAAGACATTTTCTACTTACTCTATTTTTCTATAATTTTTGTTTAGCATGAACTTCATTATCTTTAAATCTTCTTATCTTTTAAACTCAACTATACTTGGATAATCTCCTTATGGAGGGGATACACTGATCTGGTTAATTTTGTTTTTCCCTAGTTCATGCATGCATTCCTCAATTGGGTATTATCTCTCACACATTTTTTGGACAGTTATATTTTAAAAACATCAAGATTAAGTGAAAACTTATCTTTCTTGAATCTAAATTGAAACTGTTTTTTTTCTAAGGATTCCTCTGAAAAGTGAATCAACCTGAAGAGAGAGAGAGACTCACTAAGTTCAACCAAAAATTTGAACCCAATGATCTTTGGTTTTGATCACTAATTGATGGAAATGTTTCTACAGTTGAAAAACTATAGGGATTATTCAGTCACAAATTTACCACACAACAAATCTGGCCAACTACTTTCAACCATATCTAGATATTTCAGGATAAGTGTGTGAATAAAGGAAAAAAATATTGAAGTCAGCCAGTTTAATTCCCCCTGCTGATCCATTGATTTTTCTCACTGCTTAGCCTCTGCTGTTTGTCTGCTTATCTTGTTTGCTTACACTCACTCACTTGCGCATTCACTCACTCTCCATTTCATTCACTACACACCATCACCACCAACTTCCACAGCTTATTTGTTCTTGTGTGTGTTTTTTGTTTTTTTTTGTTTTTTTGATCATTAAGAACAAAATCAGTCCCTCCCTATGGTTCGACCCTGTCTTACCATTGTATTAGGTAGTATGTAGGTTTATAAATTTATAATTTTCGCACGATCAACGACGCGTAGTGAGAATGGATCACAAAGACATTCCAGTTAAAGCTCACCTAAATCTTCCATCTATAGATCTAGATTACTTTAGGCCTGATGTGACCAGAAATCTGAATGTAGCTTTTCCAGCCTATTTCCAGCCCTTTTTTCTCACTCTTAAACAAGTCGTGAAACACCTTAGGATAATCGTCATCAGGGAGCCTCGTTCTCTAGTTGATATTCCTAAAATCATTTCTATTGTACCCTCGGTTTCAACTGTTGATCCTTCTACCTTAGACAAGGATAAAGGAAAAGTTCCCTTTGAACCTTTAGCTAAGCCCAAAGAATTTTGATTCTTAGACTTTGTGTCTTTGATGGGGAAAATTTTTTGTGTAACTTTTTATTGAAACATTTTGGTTGTATTTTCAATGATTTTTTCTAAATGGAAATACTTATCTAGTTATTCATTTTTTTTATTCATTTTTGTAACGTCCCGGTTTCGGAAGCCACCCATGGGCACCCCGTACCCAGTTGGTCACATGGCCTCAAGCGCATTTCCCCGAATGCCAGAGGCTGCTGACTAGCAGCGATGGACTTGGGTGTGATAGTGAGGAAACTATTCCCTCATTGGCAGAGTACACAGTGGAACTAAACAAATACATATAAGAGCAGAAGAAGTAATAATGGCATACAATAGTAACAGCAAAAGACTGAAATTAAAAACTGGATAACACATATATAAAATGATGCATGGTACAAATGTCTAGGAAAACAACCAAAAAAGTCACAATGCTGGCATACAACAATGCTAAACCAAAGTGCAAAAGAAAGAAGATAAACTCCTCAGCATCGCAAGCCATAACTTGGTCCCATGCTCTCCGGCTCCACAACAAGTCAAGTACCTGAAGTAGAAGGGCACTTTCCCTTATCTATACCCGCAACAATATAATCTGTTTGGGCCCAAAAGAATGACCCAAATGTGGTGTGAGACTAAATACCAGTAAGAAACCACCCGAAGATCTGTGCCTAACAGTCAGTGAGTATATGGCAGGTAAAAGTACAGAAAGCAGTAAATAGGAAAACACTAAGGAGTAAACAATCCACAGTTTAAAGCATTCAAATCACCACACAACATGAAAAAGCTAATCAAAGCAGATAAACACAACAGGTAACCCTCTGGGAAGTACCCGCATCCTTTCCCCTCTGGTCCTACCTAGAAACACAAGCAAGAAGCTAAACACAAGGTATCCCTCTAGGAAGTTCTCACAGCCTATCCCTTCTGGTCCTACCTAACAAGTACAAGCAACCCTTTGGGCAGTACACTCAGTATAACCCCTCTAGTTCAGTATAAGCATAGACTCTTTCAAGAAGCACTCACCATCAATTCCCCCTATAGTCTCAAAACGGTACTAAAGGCACTATAGGGAAGCACTCAATGTCTCATTCCCCACGTGGCCCGCATCGGGGAACTACAAACACTCTGGGGAAGCACTCAACATCAATTCCCCCTATGGTATCGCATCATAAATTATAAAGACACTCTAGAGAAGCCCTCAACATCCATTATCCCTATGGTCTATACACCAGGTTCTCACGGCCCTGTGTAAGTCAAGAAAGTGTAGCAGCGCATAACGGCCAAGGTAAACCTCAAGAACTACTTGGCTAGAATTCTATAACACAACAATATAACAGAACAACAGTCACACTATCCTATAATACTAGGCATGGGAAAGTAAATAGCATCCTAACATGAAAACAAGACCCAAAGGTCAAAAAAGGAAAAACGTGCATGGGAAATACATCCAAGGCACAAAAATTCACTCTATTCATAAACAATAATCATCTACTCAGGAATACTAGCATAGCAGAGAAACAATAGGGCTGAAACGATAAACGTGCAATACCCCATTCATGGGGATTTGGAAAATTTGCACATGAAACTCAAATAATTTCAACAGAAAGGTACAAACCACCTACCTTAGGGTTAGGAGATCGCTATATGTGAACCTTGAAGCTTGAATCTACTTAGAATGTCGTAGATCTAAGAAAAAGTCTAAAACATTCAACCCATGATAACTTGAAAAAGAAGAGTAATCATAAGATTATGCTCTAGGATAAGAGAGAACTCATCGATGCGATTCCAACGCAATCAACAGTGGTCGAATTGGAGGACGGACAAAGGCTCATGGTCTCTTTGAAGATCTGTGTCTGTATGGACTCTCTTAGATGAACGAGACCTAAAACGATGGTGTTCTATCCGTTAGACGCGACCCCAGTGTGTTTAATGAAAAAAAAATACACGGTGTGTACTTTTGGAGTACATGGCGTGTACTTGCTGTTTCGGTACTCCACATTAGGTGGCCTCCAAGTCACTCTGATACGGCCGTGTGTGTGGTGACTACACAACCAACACACGGCCACCTGTGGAAAGGATGTACACAGTGTGTACTCGTAAAGTACATGGCATGTACTAGAAAATTTCCAGAAGAAGGGTGTGTGGATACTACACGGCCGTGTGTGTAGCTACTACACGGACAGTACACGACCTCCTGCAGCAAGGCAGTACACGATGTGTACTCATAAAGTATACAGTGTGTACTTATAAAATTTCCAAAATTTCCTCTTTTCTCAAAAAAATGACCAGAAAAGGAAAAACATACCTGGAAAGAAGATCCGGGTTCTTAAAAACTCCCCCCTTAAAGAAATTCATCCCCAAATTTTTCTAGCGCGGCGTAGAAGAAGAACCCTTGAACAGTTCCGGCCACTGTGCTTGTACATCGGCCTCCCTCTCCCAAGTCTTTCCCTATACTTTCCCGTGCTACCACAACACTCATACCAGAGGAACAGACCGGCCATGGAGAACCTTTGTACTGCAATCCACAATCTGAATAGGATGCTCTTCAAACGAGGCATCCACTTCGAGCTCAACCTCCTCGGGTTGAAAGACATGAGATGTGTCTAAAAAGTAACATCGAAGCTGAGAAACGTGGAAGACGTCGTGCATATCCCGGTACCTTTGAGGTAACTACAACCGATAAGAAATCGGCCCATCTCCCTCCAACACCTGAAACAGCCCGACGTACCTTGGTGAAAGCTTACCCTGTCTCCTAATACTCTTGTGTCCCAACCTCAGTGTGACATGCAGGAAAACCTGATCTCCGACCTCAAACTCCAGAGGTCGTCTCTGCTGATCATCATAAGACTTCTGTCGAGACTGCGTAGTATCCATCCTCTTCCGAATCAACTCTATCTGCTATGTGGTCTCCTGAAAAAGACGAGGTCCTAGAAAAGTTATCTATCCTGCCTCCAGCCAACATAAAGGTGATCATCATGGCCTACCATACAAAGCCTCATAAGGTGACATCTGAATAGTTTCTTGAAAACTATTTTTGTAGGAAAACTCCACAAGAGGTATATGCTTCTCCCAAGAACATCCAAAATCAAGAATGCATTCTCAGAGCATATCCTCAAGAACCTGAATCGTACGCTCGGAATGAAAATCTGTCTGGGGATGGTAAGTTTTACTCAAAAGTACCTATATACCCAAATCCTTCTGAAGCCCCTACTAGACCCGAGAAGTAAAACATGCATCCTTGTCTGAAACAATGGAGTGTGGAACTCCATGAAGATGTACAATCTCTCGAATGTACAACTGTCCCATCTCATCAACACTGAAGGTCTCTTTGATCAAAAAGAAGTGAGCAACCTTCGTGAGTCTGTCATTGACAACCCAAACAACATCATCCCCTCGAGGTGACCTTGACCAACTGATCACGAAGTCCATCGCAACATCATTCCACTTCCACTCGGGAATGGGTAACTACTATAAAATCCCTGCTGGTTGCTGATGCTCCGCCTTCATCTGTTGACAAGTGGAACACCTCATGAAGAAACTAGAAATGTCCTTCTTCATACCTGGACACTAATACTAACAGTGTAGATCACGATACATCTTGGTGATGCTAGGATGAACTGCCCAAATTGAGGAATGAAAATCCCGCATCAACTCCTCGCGTATGTCTAATGGAACCCATACATGCCCCTAGAAACGCAAGATATCATCCTAGCCTATGATCTATCTAGGAATAGGGTCCTCTCCTGACACGCTTTCCCTTAGGACTAGGCCTTCAGAATCAGATAGTTGCCTCATTCGAACTCGATCAAGAAGAGTGAATGTAACAACTACAAAAGATAGGAAAGTCTACCCTTATCTGTCGTGCACCTCTAAATGCATCTCAGAGAATAGAGCCATAAGCTGCCACTCACTGATGGCCTCCTGAACTTCATGTATATGAGTCCTCCTGCTCAATGCATCAGCCACTACGTTGCCTTTCCCAGGCGTATAGGTAACCTCAAATTCAAAAGACTGTAGGTACTCAACCCACCTGCGCTATCTCAAATTCAGATCACGCTGAGAGAAGATGTACTTGAGACTTTTTTGGTCAGTGAAAACCACAAAATGCTCTCCCAGAAGATAATGTCTCCAACAGCGTAAGGCATAAACAACAACTGCCAACTCCAGATCATGAGTCGGGTAATTCCTCTCATGTGGCCTCAACTGCCAAGACACGTATGCAACGACTCCATATCCCTGTATAAGAACAGCTCCCAGCCCGATACCTGATGCATCATAGTAAAAAATATAACTCTTTCCTGACTCTAGAAAGACTAGTATCGGTACTGAATTCCACCTTCTTTTCATCTTCTGAAAGGCTGACTCACAAGAATCTAATCATAAGAACTTCACCCCCTTCTTAGTCAGGCCTATCAATGGTGCTTCCAAGCGTGAAAAGTCCTGTATGAAACTTTTGTAGTATCCAGCCAGCCCTAGAAAACTCCACACCTCAAAGACTTTATTTGGCTGCTCCCAATAAACTACAGCTCTCACCTTCTCTAGGTATACTGATACTCTTGCCTCTGAGATAACATGGCCTAAGAAGTGGATTTTATCCATCCAAAAGTGGCAGTTTGAGAGCTTAACATATAACTGATGCTCCCTCAGTGTACTCAAAACGATCTCAATATGGGTAGCATGGTCGTGTTTAGTGTGAGAGTACACCAAGATATCATCCACGAAGACCACCACTAAGGAATCCAAGTATGGATGGAACACTAATTTCATCAGTGCCATGAAAACTGCAGGTGCGTTCATGAGACCGAACGGCATAACCAAATACTCGTATAGACCATATCTGCTCCTGAAGGCTGTAAGAGGTATATATGATGGTCTAATGTGTAACTGATGATAACCGGACCTCAAGTCAATCTTTGAGAACACTCGGGCTCCTCGAAGCTGATCAAAGAGATCATCAATCCTTGGAAAGGGATACCAGTTCTTGACTATCAACCAGTTAAACTTCCGATGGTCCACACAAATCTTGAGGGTACCATCTACCTTCTTTGCAAATAGGACAGGTGAACCCCAAGGAGAAGTACTGGGTCGGATGAAACACTTTCACTACAACTCCTCCAACTGCTTCTTGAGCTCCTGCAACTCAGGTGTAGCCATCCTATAAAGAGGAATGGACACCAGTTCCGCTCCTGGAACAAGCTCAATCAATAAATCTACCTCACACTCCGGAGGCAAACCTGAAAATTCCTCTTGAAAGACATATCTGAAATGATCCACCACTAGAGGAAAGTCTAATTGTGAAGTCCCCTGGTCATCCAGATATAGACTGGAAATCTGGGTTGTAACTCCTCCCAACCCATGATGCTCTGGACCTGCTCTGCTCACCTAGACATCCCATTCTCCCCTATGAAGAAAGGATCCACCCTTTCGTGATACGAAACTCACCCTTCGACAATAAAAATCGACAACTGCCTGGAAGGGAACAAGCCCGTCTATTCCAATAATGAAATCCTAGCCTATCATCTCTAGGACATAAAGGTCCCCTAGAAAGTGACATCCACCAACCTCTAGAGGGAACTCTCTGCATTGATTTACAATAGTCGTTCTAGTCCCCAACAGAGTGTCTGGAATCAAGATATCAGCAAAAGAAAATATGTAGAGACCGAGGATCTCCACAACAGAAATAGAGATAAAGCTATGGGAATCCCCTGTATAAAAAAGATCATAGGTTAAAACTGAGGCTACTAAGATCGTACCTAGAACGGTAGAAGGTCTGGGATCCTGCTCATGCTGGGTCTGCTCCACTACAAAATTCTAGTCTGCACCACAGCCCTGTGACCCTTCATAATCACTTTAAGATGATCCACCCTGATGTCACTGAAAACCGGGCGACTGGATACCATGACCACAACCTCCACCTCGGCCCGAACAGCTGGAAGAACTCCAGTTCCTAGACTGGTGAGAAACTGATGGCACTGCTTCTAAATGAGGAGTCATGGAAGAACCCCTGTCACCAGTTGCTGGTGGGAATATCTGACAAAAGTGTTGAAGGTGATCCATCTTTCCACAAGATCGGCACTCCACTGGGTCATTTGGAAAATGTGGCCTCATATGCCCAGTCTTTCCACATTGTTAACACGCCACCTAGCTACCAGAAGAAGTGTCTCTCCTCCTTGGATCACCGCACAAAGACTCCCTATGGCGCTTCCTGTTGTCAGTAGGAGGAATACTAACCCCAGCTATCAAGCCGCCCTGGATCAAAACTCCATAATCCCTCAGATTGCGCTCTGTGATCAGTGCCTAGTTGACTATATAAGTGATAGAAGTCAACTAAAACATGTTCACTTGTGATCGGATATCGTGCCTCAGACCATCCTCGAACTTCCTTTCCATGAACAACTGATCAACTCTTGGAAATGGCGTGAAGCGCTGCACCTCAGTAAAGTAGGAGGAATACTCCATGATAGAAAGAGTACCCTACTCTAGACTCATAAACTTCCATGCTTGATCGTCCCTCAGGGTCTCCGAATAGAAGTAATCAAAGAAGATACACTGAAACTCATCCCACACCATAACCTGTTGGCGTCCCGCCTGCGAGATCACATCCCACCACCTCTTGGTGGAGTCCCAAAGAATATAAGTAGCGAGCTTGACCCTCCTCTCTAGAGGCATCTACAGATTCTCGAAGATCATTAGCATGGATTCTAGCCAGGACACTGCAGCCCAAGGTCCTCCTTCCCCTGAGAAAGTGGGAGGATGCTGCTGATAGAAGACTCTCATTAAATCATCCATCGACGGGGAAGGGGATGGCGCTCCCTGAAGGGTCTCCATCATCCTCATGAAGTCTTCCATGAACTGTGCATCAGCACTAGCAATAGGTATAAATACTGGTGTGAAGACTGGCACAACTGGAGGATCTGTTGGAAGTCCCTGATCAGCTGCATCTGGCGTCTGATCACTGCCCTATAACTGGAGAACAACTGGAGGACGTCTTGGTGGCATGAATCTACCAGGTAAAGTGCACACCATAGATCAATATTATCAAGGACTGAAAATAAATAGTTTAATAAGGTAATAGGAGAAAGGAAACATTCAAGTTTTTTAAAACATGACTACACAACGTGTACATTTTCTACACGGCGTGTTCCCTAAAGTCATTCACATGGGCGTGTACTCCTACCTAAACTGGTCATGTAACACCCTAGACACACGATGTGTTGTCCTAAGACACGGCGTGTACTTGAATCCTCTTTCCCTTCCCGAGTTCTTCTACACGGTTAAGCCACACGGATCTCCTAAGGCAAGACTACACGGCGTGTAAAATACCTACATGGCATGTACTAGACAAGCTTCACCTATCCTGTGTTGTTCATGACACGGCTTGACACACGGATCACACTACACGGCATGTTTCATACAGACACAACGTGTATGAGAAAGGATAACACCAGCCCGTGTTGTTCGTGACATGGCTGGGTACCTGGGTCAGAATACATGGCGTGTTCAATGTGGACACGGTGTGTATGAGAAAGGATGACACCAACCAGTGTTGTTAGTGACACGGTCGGGTACCTGGGTCAGAATACACGGTGTGTTCAAGGTGGACATGGCATGTATGAGAAAGGATGACACCAACTCATGTTGTTATTGACACGGGTGGGCATGGGGTCGACACGACACGACATGTTCACTCCAGGTTCTCCCTATCCTGTGTCCCTACCCACACGGCCTAAGACACGGCTATAGACTACATGGCATGTACGTAAAGTACACGACGTGTTACCACTAGACTTTTCCCCATCCCGTGTCTCTACCCACATGGCATATGACACGGTTTAGATACTTCATGGCGTGTACTTAAGAAAAATAGTTTCTTCCCAAACATAAGAACACACGGCGTGTACTTAACATTACATAGCATGTATTCTGGGTTTTTCTGGACAGTAAGCCTCAGAAACTACTCCAGAAACCAGAAAACACTGAAATGAGCTTTGAAAGTGCCAAATTCCGATCCGTGAGGGCACATACTCCTCGCGAATCAAAGTTTTGCATTTTATAGACATTATAACATGGAAAACAAGGTAATTATCCACCAAATTCCGGTCCATGAGGGCCCATAACACCTCAAGAACCAAAGTTTGGCGTTTATTCAAAAAAAAATCTACACAAAACAATACCCTATCAAACAGAAGGTATTTTTATCAAGGAAACCAGCACAACAACATGCATATTTTACACATCATCTATCAAAAAAACATGCAATCACTAATGCATCCTAGATGGCATGGAAAAAATGCATGACATGTGATTTCTAGCAATTTCCTATATGATGCATGAGAAGGAATACCCTCATATCATTGGGTTGCAATAGAAATAGAACCTCAATAACATCAAAAATAACAACAAAAATCATGTGAATCACTCAAGGTGAAATTAAATCAACTGTAATAATTGAAAAACCAGAAAAATTGAAATTAAATGAGGTAGATTGGATTTTCCCTGGACACGAGTTAGCTACTCTTGGGCATAACTTATTACCAAGTACCTATTCTGTCCTATCCCTGGATAAGGATCCAAATAGTAAGTCAAGAGAAGAGAAACCCTCTGATACCACTTTGTAATGTCCTGGTTCCAGAAGCCACCCAGAGGCGCCCCGTACCTGGTTGGTCACATGGCCTAAAGTGCATTTCTTCGAATGCCAGAGGCTGACAACTAGTAGAAAGGGCCTTGGGTGTGATAGTGGAGAAACTATTCCCTCATTGGAAGAGTACACAATGGAAGTAAAAAAAATACATACAAGAGCATAAGTAGTAATAATGGAATACAACAGTAATAGCAGAAGACTGAAATTATAAACTGGAGAACAAATATATAAAATGATGCATGGTACAAATGTCTAGGAAAACATCCAAACAAGTCACAATGTTGGCATAAAACAGTGCTAAACCAAAGTACAAAAGAAAGCAGATAAACTCCTCAGCATCGCAAGCCATAGCTTGGTCCCATGCTCTCTAGCTCCACAACAAGTCAAGTACCTGAAGTAGAATGGAGCTTTCCCTTATCTGTACCTGCAACAATATAATCTGTTTGGGCCCAAAAGCATGACCCAGATAGGGTGTGAGACTAAATCCCAGTAGAAAACCACCTAAAGATTTGTTCCTAACAGTCAGTGAGTATATGGAAAGTAAATGTACAAAAATCAGCAAAAAGGAAAGCACTAAGTAGTAAACAATCCACACTTTAAAGCATTAAAATTACCACACAACATGAAACAGCTACTCAAAGCAGATAAACACAACAGGTAACCCTCTGAGAAGTACCCACAGCCTTTCCCCTCTGGTCCTACCAAGAAACACAAGAAAGCAGGTAAACACAAGGTAACCCTCTAGGAAGTTCTCACATCCTATCCCCTCTGGTCCTACCTAACAAGTACAAGAAACCCTCTTGGCAGTACACTCAGTCTAACCTCTCTGGTTTAGCTTAAGCATAGAGTCTCTGAGGAAACACTCACCGTCAATTCCCCATATAGTATCGTAATGGTACTAAAGGCACTCTGGGGAAGCACTCAACGTCTCATTCCCCTTGTGGCCCACGTCGGGGAACTACAGACACTCTAGGGAAGCACTCAACGTCAATTCCCCCTGTAGACTCGCATCATAAATTATAAAGACACTTTGGAGAATCCCCCAACATCCATTCTCCCTATGGTCTATACACCAGGTTCTCATGGCCCTGTGTAAGTCAAGAAAGTGTAATAGCGCATAACGGCCAAGGTAAACCTCAATAACTACTTGGATATCATTCTACAACACAACAGTATAACAGAACAATAGTCACACCATCATATAATACTAGGCATGGGAAAGTAAACAGCAGGCTAAAGGAAAACAAGACCCAAAGGTAAAAACGGGAAAAGCATACATGGGAAATACATCCAAGGCACAATAATTCACCCTATTCATAAACAATAATCATCTACTCAGGCATACCAACATAGAAGAGAAACAATAGGGATGAAACGGTAAATTCACAATACTCCCCATTCATGGGTATTAGGAAAATTTGAATATAAAACTAAATGAATTTCAATAGAAAGGAACAAAACACCTACCTCAGGGTTAGGAGATCCCTATATGTGATCCTCAAATCTGGAATCTTCTTATAACACCATAGATCTGAGAAAAATTATAAAAAGTTCAACCCATGATAACTTGGAAAAGAAGAGGAATCAGAAGATGACGATCTATGAGAATAGAGAACTCACCGATTTTATTCCAGTGAAATCAATGGTGTTCGAATCAGAGGACAGATGGAGGCTCGGGGGATCGTTGAAGATCCGTGGACATATGGATTCTCTCAGACAAATGAGACCAAGAAAGAGGGTGTTTTGTCCGTCAGACACGACCCCAATGCGTTTAATGAAAAAAAAAACAGAATACATGGTGT
This sequence comes from Viscum album, assembly GCA_963277665.1. Classification (NCBI taxonomy): domain Eukaryota; kingdom Viridiplantae; phylum Streptophyta; class Magnoliopsida; order Santalales; family Viscaceae; genus Viscum; species Viscum album. The sequence goes on from OY728141.1 coordinate 1,938,191,919, forward strand.
GTAATTTTGGATTACACAACATGTACTTGTTGTTTCTGTACTCCGTATTAGGCGGCCTCCAAGTCACTCCCACACGGTCATGTGTGTGGTGACTAAACGGCCAACACACGGCCACCTGCGGCAAGGATGTACACGGTGTGTACTCGTAAAGTACACAACGTGTACTAGAAAATTTCCAGAAGAAGAGTGTGTGTCTACTACACGGCCATGTGTGTGGCTATTACACGGCCTCCTACGGCAAGGCATTACAGTATGTGTGCTCATAAAGTACACGACGTGTACTTAAAAAATTTCCAGAATTTCCTCTTTTCTCCAAAAATGACCAGAAAAGGAAAAACATACCTGGAAAGAATATCCGGGTTCTTACAGTTTTCTATTTTATTTATACTCTTTGATAATACCAAAAAATGGGAGAATATTCTATGGCAATTATTTCTATCTTAGTATTCCTTTGATACTATATATGTTCCTATGATCCATATTGATATTCTTTTCCATATATGTGTAAATATCTTCCTTTTATATTATATTTTTCCTTTCATATTTTTTCCTATATAATTATTTTTTTAATACCATGTGTTCTTTATTTATCTTTGATACCACATGCATACAATGTCTATATTTACCTTTGATGCCATGAATAAAAAATGTCATGATTTATGATCATAAAAAAGGGGGAGATTATTTCCCTCCTTATTTTAATGATAACTAAATAATGTTTAGTATGGTATTAATGAGATTTATGTTTTGTGATATAATTTTACTATATAAGACATATTGGAAAGATTTTAGTTAAGTATGGAAAATACTCACCATTGAAGTTGAGTCACTACCAAGGATGACTCACCACCCAAGGCTAACTCACCGATGAACTAAGAATTTGACTAAGTATGAGTCACCGCCAAGAATATATCACCACCAAAGAAGCCTCACCACTAGGATGATATTTTTTCAAAGTGTCAGAAAGACTCGTTGTCAGCAATAAGTCACCACTGAGATGGATTTTTAGAAAATTATGGAGATTATTTACCGCCAACTATGTCTCACCGCCAGAATGAAAAATTGGTTGAGTGTCAAGATGACCCACCGCCAAACTCAATAACCACCAGAGTGAAGTCATATCCCGAAAAAGTCAGTGTTAGAGACTTATCAATGTTCTAAATACTCACCACTAGTGTTTTTGTTTATTTTGATTTAAGTATGTCTAATGACTATAATATCAAATTTAATATGATTGATTATTTTAATGATTGTTCTTAAATCTATTTTAAAGATGCATTAAAGAATATTCCATCCCTGAGTTTGAGGATGTAGGATATCTATATGATTACTTATCTCATGGATGGTGTTGCATGCTGCTATTAAAAGTTGAAGCAGAACCCCTCATGTGAATAACTTTGAACGCATTGATACACACAGAGAGTTGATCTAGGGAAGAGAGCTGAGTAGATATAAAGTGTTCCTTATACAAATAATTATTACAAATGATCAACTATAGATGAACTGAAGCACATTGAACATCTAGAAAACTTTCTAAATACTCAAAAAAAAATTAATTTTATGACACTCTGTTCTACTATAGATTTCAGAAAGAAAAATCAAGCGGCATTTCAAACTATATTCAAGGAGTCATGAGTTGCATAGATTATCAGAAAGAGAAACACTATTATTTTTTTTCTCATTAACTTTGTAAAGACCCAGAAATTCTGTGGAAATTTTTTTCTTAAATACATGATAATTTTACGAGTCTGTAGTTTCTAACGGCGCATGATTCAGAGGCCTGGTGTGCCTGGAATCAATTTCTGAAGTTTTGTTCGGGTACGTTCAGTAAATGTACGAGCGGGATTTTATATCTTTTGAACCGGTGCTCGGAATTGAAATCTGAGGGCACCGTTGAACTCACAGCACCATTAATCGCTTAAGGATACCTTTAACGCAGTTGAGTTCTGACGTGAGTGGAAGATAGTTTTTGAGGTTTTTATTTAAATTGAATAAAAATAAAGTGTTAACTTTATTTTTTATGTGTGGTAGTTAAAACCTCAAAGGGACGGTTAGTGGTGGGGTCCACCCGCACATAACCTCCATTGGGAGGATGTTATAATGTGGGGCCCACACATGCATCAAACCCCCTTAACCCCCCTTTAACCCTTAGAACTCCCAATTTATTGCGGAGCCTCTTCACCTTCCTTCATAAGTATGCCAAACCACAAATTAATTAATGGAATAATTAATTAATTTGAAGTAATTTGAATTATTTTGAATTCATTATGCCAACATTAAAATAAAATATCTTATTCTTTTATTTTGGGGGTTGGCATAATCCTTGGCGGAGCTTTGGAGAATCTTTGGGAGAATTTTATCCTCCCAACAAAGAACATTTCTCATCTCTGAAGAAAGACGAACAACATCCTCGATCTTTGACCAAGATAAAAGAGAAGGAGCCGCCCACGAAGAACGCCGACGACGCTTCTTCCTTGGATGCTCCCCGACGTCAAAAAAACGACGCCGTCATCAACGAACAATCATCGAATCAAGGAAGGGGTTGGTTTTTGAGTATGATTTTATTCCCAGGTTCTTATTTTTTTTTTAAAAGAACACAGATGTTTTCTTTTGTGGGTTGGGAATAATCTTTGTGGGAGGTTAGGTTTTGATGATCTTCTTTTAAGTTCTTGTTGAGCCGCCTGTTACCGCTCTAATACGGAGGGTGCGAGCCAAACTAACATGGCCCGACCCCTCCGCCGTTCTTTTTGAATGGTGTGTTCATCGCGATGGAAGGTGGCGGCTTTGCGTTGCAGTGATGAATGGAGAACCCCCTTCGATCCACCAAGAAACCTCTTCGATGTTCCTTTAAAACGAGCTAAGGAGCTCCCCAACCTCTGAAAAACCAGAAATCCCACATGAGGCATGAGTGGGAGGAAGAATGGGGGAAGGATGGAAAATCCCTAGTGTCCCAGGACTTAAAACCCTAATTTTATGTTGTTGCACGGCTTGGCCGCGCGGTTCTTCAAACCGTGCACCAACCGTGCGGTGGCCACTGTCTCACCCAGAGACTTCGCATGGATTGGCCACACGGTTTGTCAAACTGTGCGCTAACTATGCGGTTGCTACTGTCACACCCAGAGACTTCGCACAGCTTGGCCTCATGGTTTTTCAAACCGTGCAGTTGCTACTGTCACACCTAGAGACTTTTCACAGCTTGTCCGCACGGTTTGTCAAACCGTGTGCCAACCATGCAGTTACTACTATCTCACCCAGAGACTTCGCATGGCTTGGCTTCACGGTTTTTCAAACCGTGCACCAACCATGCAGTTTCTACTATCACACCCAGAGACTTCACATGGCTTGGTCGCATGGTTTTTCAAACCGTGCGCCAACCATGCGGTTGCTACTGTCTCACCCAGAGACTTTGCACGACATGGACACACAGTTTCTTTAGACCATGCGCAAACCATGCGCCCCTGCACAAGCCTCCATAACTTTGGCACCAGGCATCCGTTTGACGAACCTTCAGTGGCGCTAGAATCCTTGGAGCAAGATGTTTCCTTGAGTATACCCCACTAGAGATTTGGGTTGAGATGGAGTATGGTCAGGTTGGATCGATCACGAATCCAATTGGACCCTGGAACAAAAATTCCAATAACTCAGAGACCGGGCGTCCGATTGAAGCTCCATCTGTTGTGTTGGGTTCCTTATGATGAGACGGAGCTACGGGATACATCAAATCGAGACTTAATGGTAGTTGATGTATCGACACTTGTATCGAGGAGCAGAACCTCCCGGAATCAAGCGTGTTGTGTGCAGGAACCCTAGGGCTGGCTTCGATCGAGGTGAAAGGATCCTCTGTGGGTTCGAAAATGGAAATACTGTACCAGGATCCTTCGTGGGTTTGAAAATTATGACTTCTGTACCTAGATCCTCCGTGGTTTCGACAGCGGTGAATTCTGTATCGGGATCCTCTGTGGGTTCAAAAGTGATGACTTCTGTACCAAAATCCTACGTGGGTTCGACAACGCTGATATTGTTCCAGGATCCTACATGAGTTCAAAAGAGGATATTATTCAGAGGCTACATCTAATCATCTCTACCCCTCTTCATCTGTTGTATACCTATGTGAGTTGAGTCTTGAATTTCAATCATTATCATCGAGGTGATTGACTTTACTTCCTTTGTGGACTGGGTTGTGCTTGGGCTCGAGAGTTGGAGTCGGGCTGTGATTGGTAACTTAGGTATATGTATGGGAATATACCTAAGTAAGGTTTTTTGATACTTAATTATTATATATTACTACTGTGGTTTATCCTTAGTGGATTCTGGGAGAAATTTTGGGGTCTCGGGTTCCCTTACTGAGTATTGTTATACTCACCCTTGTACGGAATTCGCCCGCACCTTGTTGTGTTCTGTGCAGACGACGGTTAGCACTGATTGAGGCCGAGGGTGATGGACAGGAAGCTGCTCAAAGCTAGACTAGACGGGACATACCTCAGGGACGAGTTGTTCGGGATCTGTACCTACCCTTCCGGTAGTATTCCCTGGTGGATGATCCAGGAGTTGTTTTCTCTTTTTACTTGTACTTTTACTTGTTGTTCAGTTGAGTTTGTGTACTGGCCCACTTACTTTCGACACACTTTTCTTATCTATATTAGTACTTGTTACTTCTACTGCTTGTTTTCAGATTGTGTGTGTTACAGGTTTAAAGGAAATGTATTCCCTTTTTATCGGGAATTCGCCTTTGGTGCTAGTCTCTAGCCCCTGGCCTATGGAAGGCGGGCTTGGGGTAGTCATGGCACGGGTCTTGAGGATGGGTTATGAAAAATTGGTATCAGAGGAGTCAGTTCTACCGCATAACTTAGACTCTGATTCTTTTAAGTGGAAGTAGTGTTAAGTGTTTTGGGTGTGGTTATCAGTTTAGGGAAACTGGTGTTGGTGCGGCTGCTGACATATCCATACACTAGGACTCTAACTTCTGATTTTCGACTTAGTGCACAAAAACACTATTTGCGCGTGTGTTTCTTTTGTAACGTTTTCTTCGTGATTACTTTGTGTTAGCTCACCGGGTATATTGTTTTGACCATGGCACACCTATTTCTTTTCAGAATGTCCCCACGAAGGCAGACAGCTAGGGTTCCGAGTTTCGTATGAGATGGTATCCCACCAAGCAAAGAGGCCTCGGTGTAGGGCCCCATCCCAGCGGAGGTACCAGCGGTACACTACCCGTTGGGCCACCGATACCACCAGCTCCAGCAACAGAGAGTGCACGTCGTCTGAGTTCGTTTCATGAGTTCCAGAGCCATAGGACGCCCAGGTTCAGGGGAGAGATAGACCCCCAGGCAGCTAAGGATTGGCTGGAGGCTATTTTGAGAGTTTTCAGATTGGTAGGGACACCAGCTGACCTCATGGTGATCCTTGTCGCGAGTCTCCTGCATGCAGCAGAAGGAAGATGGTGTATCCCGATGCTCCAGGTGCATGACGAGGAATCACTACTCAAGGCATACTTCGAGAGTCTCTTCCGGTCAGAGTTTGTTCCAGCCACCCTTCGTGTGGTGCGGATACAGGAGTTACTGCATCTACAACATGGTAACATGACGGTAGCTCAGTACTTAGCGAGATTCACCGACCTCTCGCGCTACTCCATGGATATGGTATCAGACATGTTCTTCAGGGCCCAGACCTTTGATCAGGGACTCAGACATGAGATCAGGGCTTCGATGATTACCCTCAAAATCCCAATGCAGGAGGGGGTGCTGGGGCGATCCCTTCTTGTGGAGAGTTTTCTAGCTGAGCGGTCACCAGCGGCCAGACCCACCACAGGGCGACATGTAGTGGAGTCTTCTGTAGCCGACAATAGACAGATGTCACAGAGGTCCAAGCGGACCAGGCCATCAGGTGGGCGACCCCAGGATACATGTTCGATTGTGCGGGGCACACGAGACAGATCCAGACTTACGAGGAGTATACAGTGCTATGCATGAAGTGGTCCAGGTCACATGGCTCGTGACTGGACGACCTACCATGCATATGAGCAGTATATAGTAGAGGGACCTCCCATGCACAGATAGAGGTTTGACTATGGTGGTCCGCCGGGAGCAGCCAGACATGGCAGAGGAGCTGGTCGAGCAGCGGGTGGTGGATGATGATTCGAGGCCCTACCACCACCACCACCACCAGGAGGTCCACCCCGACCACAGGGAGCTGGCGAAAAGAGGAGATCTTAGCTCTAGGTAGTCGAGGCCTACGACCACGGTGCACTTGAGATGATTCAAGGTACTATATGTGTCTACTTCACCCTTGCTGTAGTAGTTATAGACACAGGTTCGGGTCATTATTTTATTATCGATTCCCTCATTCAGAGCTCAGAGATTCCAAAGAAGTCGTTGGATCGATCCTTACGACTAGAGACTCCTACGGGAGCAGACTCGATGATTACGAACTGGTGCTGGCAATGTGAGCTTACTCTAGGAGGCGAGTGCTTCGGCTGGGATCTCGTCATAGTGGCGTCGAGGACTTACGACGTCATCTTGGGTATGGACTGGTTATCCACAGTTCATGATCAGATTGACTATATTAGGCAGAAAGTATGGCGTGTCTGCGAGGATGGGATGAGGTTAACCTTCACCGGTGAGAAGGGAGCCTTTGTAGTGCAGGATGGACTTACCCAGAGGAGGGGGCAGCCGATCATACATCAGTTGGCTAGTCTCATCCTTAGAGCGGTTGATGTGCAGAGTCCGAGTTTTCCTGTTGTGGTGGATCAGTACGCGGATTTTTTTCCTAACAATGTTCTAGGACTACCTCCTAGCAGAGAGGTGGACTTCTACATTGACCTGTACCCCGGGACGACACCGATATCTACTCCAGCAAATCGAATGGTTCTCACCGAGATTTGTGAACTGCGGGTATAGTTGGAGGACTTGGAGGGGAAGGGATTTATCTGACCCAATGTTTCACCCTGGGCATCCCTGATTTTGTTTTCCAAGAAGGTGGATGGGAGCTTTCCTCTGTGTGTTGACTATCATCGCCTGAACCAAGTGACCGTGAAGAACAAGTACCCACTCCCGAGGATTGATTTCCTCTTTGATAAGCTTAAGGGAGAATGATGGTTCTCGAAGATAGACCTCAGATCAGGCTATCACCAGCTCAGAGTTCGAGATGAGGATATGAAGAAGATGACCTTCAGGTGTCGGTATGGCCACTACGAGTTCTCGGTTATGCCCTTCGGCGTAACCAAATATCCAGCAGTGTTCATGAGTATCATGAACAGGATCTTCCAGCCTTACCTCGATTGATTTGTCGTAGTCTTCATCGACGACATACTGATCTACTCGACTACTGAGGAGGAGCATGCCTACTATTTGCGGGTAGTACTGGACACACTCCGAGAGCACCAGCTTTATGGTAAGCTCTTGAAGTGCCAGTTTTGGATTCGAGAGGTTCACTTCTAGGGACACGTCATCTCAAAGGTTGGAGTTGCACTAGATCATGTGAAGATCGAGGCAGTACTTTCTTGGGAGCCACCCAGGAGTGTGATGAAGGTACGAAGTTTTCTGGGACTGGCTGGGTACTATCAGAGATTTGTGCCAGACTTCTCCAGAGTTGTAGCACCGCTTTCAGCATTAATGAAGAAGTGGAAACCCTTCGTGTGGTCAGAGAGATGCCAGAATATCTTTTAGGATCTAAGGTAGAGGTTGACTAGTGTGCCCATCTTGAGGCTACCGAAGGAGGGAATTGGGTACTTAGTTTACTGCAACGCATTAGGGACCAGACTTGGGTGTGTCCTGATGCAGGAGTGAGCAGTGATCGCTTATAGTTCACGATAGTTGAGATAGAATGAGTAGAACTATACTAACCATGACCTGGAGTTAGCAGTAGTGGTCTTCGCCTTGAAGATGTGGTGGAACAATCTGATGGGTGATCATTTTACAGTCTACTCTGACCACCAGAGTCTCAGGTACATCTTCTCACAGAAGGACCTAAACCTGAGATAGCAGCATTGGCTTGAGTTCCTCCAAGACTATGACTTTGAGATAGTCTATACTCATGGTAAGGGGAACGTTGTAGCAGATGCTCTCAGTAGGAGATCAGACATTCATCTGCTAGGAGAGGCGATAGAGCAGTTGGCCGCGTTGTAGATATCCTTTGTGGATAGAGATGGAGAAGCCTTTCTACAGTCTCTCACAGTCACTCCTCCACTTCTTCAGCGAGTCAGGGAGGTACAGCATGAGGACATTGACTGTGAGACGCGATGTACTCAGATATCCTTAGGGCAGGCACCTGCTGGATTTTATGAAGGTGGTGAGCACATCATTCTCTTCAGAAAATGTACCATAGTACAAGTTTCACTTTAGGAGGAAGTGTTGAGGGAGTTCCACAAATCTCCTTTATCGGTACATACAGGAGTGACGAAGATGTATCAGGTCCTCCGACGACAGCACTGGTGGCTAGGTATGAAGAAGGAAGTATCATAATTTGTCTCTCGATGCCTCACTTGTCAGCAAGTGAAGTTGGAGCACCAAGTTCCAGCAGGCTTGGTTCATCCTTTAGAGGTCCTAGAGTGGAAGTGGGATAGGATATCCATGGATTTCGTGACGAGACTTCCGCATACATCCAGAGGACATGACTCTATCTGGGTTATTGTCGACCGACTCACCAAGTCGGCCCACTTCTTACCGATCAGAGAGCAGGGTTTAGTAGAGATCCTAGGACACCTCTACGTACGAAAGATTGTACAGCTTCATGGTGTGCCATCGACGATCGTCTCCGATTGAGATGCTCGTTTCACTTCCCGACTATGGAAGGGGTTGCAGGAGGCTTTCAGGATGCAGCTTCGCTTGAGCAACGCCTTCCATCCTCAAACAGATTTTCAGACTGAGAGGACCATTCAGACACTCGAGGACATTCTCTATGCATGCGTCCTCGACTTTGGTCATAGTTGGGATGATCACTTACCCTTGGTAGATTTTGCGTATAACAACAGCTACCACTCCACCATCGGTATGGAACCTTACGAGGCACTGTACGGCCGACCTTGCAAATCGCCTCTATGTTGGACTGACCCAGGAGAGTCAGCACTTTTAGGACCATATATGGTGCAGACTATGACGGAGAAGGTGAAGATCATCCAGGAGTGGATGAAGACTACACAGAGCAGGCATAGGTCCTATGCTGATAGGAGATGGAGACCACTGGAGTTCGAGGATGGTGACCACGTCTTTCTACAGGTCTCACCTTGATGAGGTCTACAGATATTTGGCCGAGGTGGCAAGTTATCTCCATGATTCATCGGACCTTTTGAGGTCCTCAGTAGAGTAGGTGAGTTGGCTTACTGCTTGGATCTTCCACCTCAGTTGCACCGGGTGCACGACATCTTCCACATATCTCAGCTGAGGAGATACGTGCACGACCCATCCCACATCATCGGCCGTGGGGAGTTGGATATCTATGATGGGGAAAATTTCATAGAGGTTCCAGTGAAGATTGAGGATCGATAGAAGAAGGTCATGCGTGGACGGTCGATACCTCTGGTGCACGTTCGTTGGTAGCACGAGAACCTTCAGGAGAGCACATGGGAGCGGGAGACTCAGATGCGTGCTCAGTACCCCCATTTGTTTCTTTAGTGTGAGTTGTAGCTTACGGTGACATAAAACCTTAAGTTGGGGAGAATTTAAAGACTTGGAATTTTTGTGGAATTTTTTTTTCTTAAATACATGGGAATTTTACGAGTTTGCAGTTTCTGACAACGCGTGATTCTGAGGCCCAGTGTGCCCAGAATCAATTTCTGAAGTTTTGTTCAGGTAAGTTCAGTAAACATACGATCGGGATTTTATATCTTTTGAACCGGTTCTTGGAATTGAAATCTGAGGGCACAGTTGAACTCACAACGCCGATAATCTCTTAAAGAGACCTTTACTGCAGTTGCGTTTTGACGTGAGTGGAAGATAGTTTTTGAGGTTTTTATTTAAATTGAATAAAAATAATGTGTTAACTTTATTTTTTATGTGTGGTAGTTAAAACCTCCAAGGGGAGGTTAGTGGTGGGGCCCACCCACACATAACCTCCCTTGGGAGGATGTTATAAGGTGGGGCCCACACGAGCATCAAACCCCCTTAACCCCCCTTTAACCCTTGGAACTCTCAATTTATTACAGATCCTCTTCACCTTCCTTCATAAGTATGTGAAACCACAAATTAATTAATGGCATAATTAATTAATTTGAAGTAATTTGAATTATTTTGAATTCATTATGCCAACATTAAAATAAGTGATCATATTCTTTTATTTTGGGGGTTGGCATAATCCTTGGTGAAGCTTTGGAGAATCTTTGGGAGAATTTCATCCTCCCAACGAAGAACGCTCCTCATCTTTGAAGAACGATGAACACCATCCTCGATCTTTGACCAAGGTAAGAGAGAAGGAGTCGCCCGTGAAGAACGCTGATGACGCTTCTTCCTCGGATTCTCCCCGACGTCAATGAAACAATGTCGTCGTTAACGAACAATCATCGAATCAAGGTAGGGGTTAGTTTTTGAGTATGATTATATTCCCAAGTTCTTCTTTTTTAAAACAAAGAATGCAGATGTTTTCTTTTGCGGGTTGGGAATAATCTTTTCCAGAGGTTAGGGTTTGATGATCTTATTTTAAGTTCTTGTTGAGATTCCTGTTATTACTCTAATGTAGAGGGTGCGGGCCAAATTAACATGGCCCGACCCCTCCGTCGTTCTTCTTGAATGGTGTGTTCATTGCGAAGGAAGGTGGCAGATTTGCGTTGCGGTGACGAATGGAGAACCCCCTTCGATCCACCAAGAAACCTCTTCGATGTTCCTCCAAAACAATCTAAGGAGCTTCCCTAACCTCTAAAAAACCAGAAATCCCGCATGAGGCACGAGTGGGAGGAAGAACAGGGGAAGGATGAGAAATCCCAAGAGGATCGGGACTTAAAACACTAATTTTAAGTGGCCTCACGGCTTGGCCGCATGATTTTTCAAACCGTGCGCCAACCATGCGGTAGCCATTGTCTCACCGAGATACTTCACATGGCTTGGTCGCACATTTTGTCAAACTGTGCGCCAATGGTGCGGTTGCTACTTTCACACCCAGATACTTCGCATGGCTTGGCTGCACGGTTTTTCAAACCGTGCGCCAACCGTGCGGTTTCTACTGTCACACCCAGAGACTTCACACGGCTTGTCCGCATGGTTTATAAAACCGTGAGCCAATCGTGCGGTGGCTACTGTCTCAACTAGAGACTTCGCACGGCTTGGTCGTATAGTTTGTCAAACCGTGCGCCAACCGTGCGGTTGCTACTATCACACCTAGAGACTTCGCACGACTTAGCTGCACGATTTTTCAAACCGTGCGCCAACCCTGCTGTTGCTACTGTCTCACCCAGAGACTTCGCACGGCCTGGCCGCATGGTTTGTTTAGACCATCCGCAAACCTTGTGCCCCTACACAAACCTCCATATCTTTGGAACCGAGCATCTTTTTGATGAACCGTCAGCAGATCTGGAATCCTTGGAGTGAGATGGTTCCTTGAGTATACCCCACTAGAGATTTGGGTTGAGATGGAGTATGTTCAGGTTGGATCAATCACAAATCCAACTGGACCCTGGAATGAAAATTCCAATAACTCACAGACCGAGTGTCAGATTGACGTGTCGTCTGTTGTGTTGGGTTCCTTATGATGAGATAGAAATATGGCATACATCAACTTGAGACTTAGTGGTAGTTTATGTATCAACACTTGGCTCGAGGAGCGGACCCTCCCAGAATTGAGCGTGCTGTGTGCGGGAACCCTAGGGCTGGCTGCGACTGAGATGATAGGATCCTCCATGGGTTCGACAGTGATGATACTATACCAGGATCCTCTGTGGGTTCGACAGTGTTGACTTCTATACTGGGATCCTCCGTGGGTTCGACAGCGGTGACTTCTGTACTGGGATCCTCCATGGATTTGACAGTGATGAATTCTGTACCGGGATCCTACGTGGGTTCGACAACGCTGATATTATTCCAGGATCCTACGTGGGTTTGACAGAGGAGATGATTAAGAGGATACATCTAATCATATCTACCCTTCTTCATGTGTTGTATACTTGTGTGAGCTGAGTCTTGACTTTCAATCATTATCATCGAGGTGATTGACTTTACTTCTTTTGTCGACTGGGTTGTGCTTGGGCTCGAGAGTTGGAGTCGGACTGTGATTGGTAACTTAGGTATGTATATGGGCATATACCTAAGTAATGTTGGTTGATACTTCGTGATTGTATCTTACTACTGTGGTTTATCCTTAGTGGATTCTGGGAGACCTTCGGGGGTCTCGGGGTCCCCTAATGAGTATTGTTATACTCACTACTGCACAGGCTTCACCCACACTTTATTGTGTTCTGTGCAGACAACGGTCAGCAGTGATCAAGGTTGAGGGTGACGGACGGGAGGCTAATCGGAGCTGGACTAGACGAGACATACCTCAGGGACGAGTTGTTCGAGATCTGTACCTACCCTTCAGGTAGGATTCCATGGTGGACGATCCAGGAGTTATTTTCCCTTTTTACTTTTACATGTACTTGTTGTTCAGTTGGGTTTGTATATTGGCCCTCTTACTTTCGGTACACTTTTCTTTTCTATATTATTACTTGTTACTTCTACTGCTTGTGTTCATACTGTGTGTGTTATAGGTTTAAAGGCAATGCCTTCCCTTTTTATCGGAAATTCGCCTTTGGTGATAGTCGCCAACCCCTGGCCTATGGAAGGCGGGTTTGGGGTAGTCACGGCACGGGCCCCGAGGACGGGTCATGACAAACTTACTTTCTCTGTTTATTTGCATTACATTATGAGTAGTGTGTGTATGTTATTTTCTAAACACACACATTGACTCATGCTTTAAATTGGAAGATACTTAGATATCTTCTCAAACACTTTCTTTGCCTGCTTTCCCATGTGTTTTGGTGGAGGTCCAATTGTGGGTTGTTTTATTTGTACTCCCATGAATACTATAGACTAGGTCCCTATGTGGCCAGAATAGTTTTCATATTATTGTACACCTGATCCAGGTTATGGATCAAAGTTTATTTTTATATAAATTGCTTGGCATCAAGTGATTTCCATGTGGAGAGGACGAAGTCTCAGCTTGAGACTGAACATCTTGTATTCATTTCCACGGTGTGTTTTGTTTTTATTTTTACTTTATCCTTAATCTTTAAAATGGAATTTTTTTAAGCTGTAAACAAAACCAAAACTTTGATAGTTAACCTAAATTAGTGTTTAAATAAGATTTTGACTTAGTAAGTTGATTTAAACGGTTAAAGTAATATTATATATTGTTTTAATTAATACCTAATAAATATTTGAGACATCTTTTAAATGGTAAAGATTTATATCAATTTGTTGTTTTGGTTAACTGGTCCATATTTAAATTAATTTGTGGATTTTATTTAAATCTGTTTTAACAGAATTTTTTTTATTGGGTACTCAATTCACCCCCCCCCCCCTTGAGATACTCACTCTAACCAACAAAAGGGGTCAAAACCAATAAAATGAACTCATATTGGTTCAAAAACTTAGCAAAATGATTTTCAAGTCATTCATGATTTGTACAAACCAACCACACATCAATTTGATACTTGAATTGTTTAATTTGATCAAAAGTGTCGTTTGGATTTAACATTCCTATTATAGGGGTTAAAACCAATAAAACGAGTTTGATTGCTATGAAAACTTAAGAGAATGGTCCTAAAATGATTTTTGGTCTATAGTAATGAGTTTCAAATCAAGTCGATACTTGACTTTTTCAGTATGATCCAAAGTATCTTTTCACCTCAATATTTTTATTAAAATGACATATCAATCGACAAGATTTCAAAATTGAGCGGACAACATTGGATTAGTAGGGAAACTTAGGAAAATGATCCCTAAGTTATTTTTTATCTGTTTAAATCATCCACACATAATCTGATTCCTGGATTTCTCAGTATGATGGAAATTATGATTTCATGTTTTTAATGCTTATCAATAAATGAAAATCACTTGTGTATAGTTCAAAACTAAGAAAATGAGCTCAGATTGACGTAAAAACTTAGAAAATTGATCTTTAAGGCATTTCTATTATGTAAGAACCAACCTATCATCAATATGACACCTGAATTACTTGGTATGATTGAAAGTTTTATCTAACTATCACATTCTTATTAAAGTGATAAGTCGCCTAAAAGGGGTCAAAACCTAGAAAATGGTTTAGATTTCCCTAGAAAAAATAGGAGAATGGTCCAAAAATAATTTTTGATCTTTAGGAATCAACCACGTGTTAATATGATGTCATAACTACTCTGCATGATCCAAAGTATCATTTCACCTTAATATTTTTATTAAAATTACATTTCACTCATCAAGGGATCAAAACTGAGCATACAACTTTAGATTGACATGGAAACTTAGGAAAATTTTTCTCGATTCATTTTTGATATATATGAATCATCCACGCATGAATCCACTTCTCATATTGCCTGGTATGACGAAAACTATGATTTCATATTGTTTAATAAATGAAAAATCACTCATGTAGGGATCAAAACTGAGAAAATGAGCTCAGATTGGCATGGAAACATAGAAAAATGATCTCCAGGTCATTTCTAAAATGTACAGACCAACCATAGGTCAATATGACGGCCAAAATTCTTTGTGTGATTGAATGTTCCATTTGACCTTTGCATTTCGTATTAAAGTGACAAGTCACTTAAAAGACGTCAAAACAAAGAAAATGAGTTCAGATTAATGTAAAACTAAGGATAATGTTCCTCAAATAATTTTTGATATGTAGGAATCAACTGTGAGTCAATCTGATGATCAAATTGCTCGATATTATCCAAAGTTTCATTTCATCTTGATATTTTTATTAAAATGAGATATCACCTGTCAATTGGTGAAAACTGAGTAGATGGCTTCATATTGACATGGAAACTTAGGGGACAATGCCTGAGTCATTTTTTAATTGTAGGAACCAGCTGCACATGAATGTGATGCCTTTATTTCTTGATATGATTGAAACTGTGATTTCATATTGTTCTAATGGTTAATAATAAATGAAAAACCATCATTGTATGGGTCAAAAATTGAGAAAATGAACTCATATTGATGCGAAGACATACAAAAACAATATCTGATACATTTTTTGATCTATATGAATCAAACTCGCATCAATTTGATACCTAAATTGCTCGGTATGATCAAAAGTGTTTTCTAACCATCATAATATTATTAAAGGGAGTTACAAAAAATGGCATCAAAACTGAGAAAACAAGTTCAAATTTCATTGAAAACTTAGGAGAATGATTCTAAAATCATTTTTGATCTATAAGAATCAATCGTACATCAATCTAATGCATGGATTTTTTGGTATCCAAAGTATCATTTCATCTTGATATTTTTTTAAATGACATATCACCTGTCAAGGGGTCAAAACCGAGCTGGCGATTCTTCCCCAGTATTAACATTCACTTTTTTATGACTAGTTTCCAGCTTCTAATTTTACTTCAGATTCAACAAATATTTATGGTTTTTTAACTAATTTAGATTCAACTACTACTTTTGGATTCTTAACTATTTTTTTAGATGTTGGTTTTTTATTTTATTTTCATTTCTATTTCTTTTCCCTTTATTTCTTCTTTTTTTCCCGATACTTTTTATTCTTTTTATTCCACTTATTCTATTTTGATCATTCCTACCTGACACGTCATCTTATCCTAATTCAATATCGATCTACCATCCCTGTGATTCCCTTCATACCATATTCCAATTCAATCATCTCCTCCCGCCGCCACCTTCACCTTCCTCTACCTCCGCCATCCATCCTCCTTCCCGCTTACCCCTTCCCGTTTTCAAATCCTCACCTCCAGGCTTCCAAATCCACCTCTCCCACCTCTTGCATGTTTGCTCTCCCAATCAGAGTTTTCCTCTTTGTGTGTTTGAAGACAACTCAGCTCGTCTCTCAATAGGAAACCCTCTCTATTTCAGGATCCACTCTCAGTCTACCGACCAAGGGTTTCTCGCTTACAAATTTGGACTGAAGCACGTCAGCTTCCACCAAAACCTTCTCACAACAACGAAATCTCTGTTGGAATTGAGCTTATGGTACATTCTAAATTTCTTCCATCTTGTCACTCTTGATGGGCGATATCAAATCTGGATAACATCTTTGAAATAAAATTTTCTCTCTAATATTCATATGTTGATGCATCATCGATATCCGACTATTTTCTCTACACACTACTCTACCAATATTTGATTTATCACTGTAAACCGGAATTGGTCTCCTCTAAAGAGATTTGATGCTTCAGTAAGATTCCTGATATGTAATCTCACCCAAACTCCATCCCCTTTACCTCCAAACTCACTCACAACGATCCATAGATTCAATATATCTTGACTTACACTCTCCTCACCTCTCTGTTTGTGATTTTTATTTGCTTTGTGTTTTAGTCTTTGTCAATGGATGGTGTTGGTCAAGCAGCTTTGGAGAATCTTGCATTTTCTATCGATTGCTTATTTTGTTTTCTCGTTTGAAATATGTTTTATTATTAGTGCCAATTTTGATCGTAAATTTCCAATATAAATTTCCATAATAAATTTTTCATATAATTTTAAACAACATTTGTAGATGTGTATAAATCCACAGTTAATTGAAAATTCTCGGTGTAAATTTTTGCTGGAAATATTGATTTGTGTTTTGGGTGTTTTCTTTAAAAATAAATTTTCATTTTCAAATTTTGATTGGCAAATGAAAATTTTATGTATGAATTTGTATTGAATATATTTATTGGAATTTATCATTGAAAATTGAATTTTTTATCGAAATATCCATTGATAATTGGAAATTCTCACCATGAATTTCCATCAAAAAGTTTAATTAAATATGTGTGTATTTATAAATACATATGTGTACATATAAAAATATAAATATAGATATAGAGATATATATACAAATACATATAAATAAATAAATACCAAATTGCTCGGTATTATCCAAAGTGTCATCTCATCTTGTTATTTTTATTAAAATGAGATATCACATGTCAAGGGGTGAAAACTGAGTAGACAACTTTAGATTCAAGCACGTCAGCTTCCACCAAAACCTTCTCACAACATCGAAATCTCTGTTGGAATGGAGCTCATGGTACGTTCTAAATTTCTTCCATCTTGTCACTCTTGATGGGTGAGATCAAATATGGATAACATCTTTGACATAAAATTTTCTCTCTAATATTCATATGTTGATTCATCATCGATCTCCGACTATTTGCTCCACACACTGCTTTACCAATATTTGATTTATCATTGCAAACCGGAATCGGTCTCCTCTAAAGAGTTTTGACGCTTCACTGAGATTCTTGATATGCAGTCTCACCCAAACTCCATCCCCTTTACCTTAGAACTCACTCACAACGATCCATAGATTCAATAGATCATGACTTACACTCTCCTCACCTCGTTGTTTGTGATTTGTCTTTGTTTTGTGTTTTAGTCTTTGTCAATGGATGGTGTTGGTCGAGCAGCTTTGGAGAATGTTATATTTTCTATCGATTGCTTATTTTGTTTTCTCGTTTGAAATATGTTTTCTTATTAGTGCCAATTTTGATCGTAAATTTCCAAAATAAATTTCCAGAATAAATTGTTAATATAATTTTAAACAACATTTGTAGATGTATATATTTCCACTGTTAATTGAAAATTCTCGGTGTAAATTTCTGTTGGAAATGTTGATTTGTGTTTTGGATGTTTTCATTAAAAATTAATTTTCATATTCAAAATTTGATTGGCAAATGAAAATTTTATGTATGAATTTTTATTGAATATATTTATTGAAATTTATCATTGAAAATTGATTTTTTTTTATCAAAATCTCCACTAATAGTTGGAAATTCTTGCCATTAATTTTCATCAAAAAGTTTAATTAAATATGTGTGTATTTATATATACATATGTGTACATATAAAAATAGAAATATAGATATAGAGATATATATACAAATACATATAAATAAATAAATAAATGTATAATATATATATATATATATGTATATAATAAACATGTGTATGATTTTCCATGTATAATAATAAAAAAATATGATAATTTTATTGTATTTAAAATTTTAATATACAAAATAATTTCAATAGATATTTTTATATTATTATGCATATTTATAATAATATACGTGTACATATAAAAATATAAATATATATACATATACATACATACATATATATATATATATATGTGCGAGTACAATAATGACTTTCCATGAATAATACTAGTATTATATCAAAATTTATATTATGAATAATAATTTCAATACATTTATTTGATCTCCCAAGACTCCCAGTCAGACGTAAATCCAAATAGACTATCCACGACCTGACCCCCTCTCATATCTAAATCCTGCACCGCCTCCCCTGCGAAATCGATCACCATTAGTTTCCAAAACCGCTTCATCGCCACCGCCTCACTATCCACCACCGCCACCGATGGCACCGACGACACCTTTCGGGGCTTCTGCACCGCCAACCTGCCCCTCTTCCTCCACGCTCCTCCCACCCCGTAGCCCTCGAATACCCACACTTCCCTCGCCCTATCATCGCCTCCTTCGTTGGCCTTCCGCACCAGTCCTAGCATCCCTGTGTGCTCCACCAACACGCTGTCCACCTCCCAATCATTTGCGTCCACACACATCTCCAACGGCAGCCCTCCGGTGGCCCAGGTTTCGGTGTACCCGTCAAACGACAAGATGCGGTTGCTGCTGGGCATGAGCCAGTGGAACACACCACGTACCAGAACCCCCGGCTCTGTGTCGAACAAGAAACCAGGCTCTTCCAACTCCACCTTGTCTTTCTGGTTCCAAACCCATGTCTTGGAATCGAACACCTGGCAATGCATGCATTTTTCCCTCCACTCACCTTGAAACCTGATAACAAACACTGAAAACAAACTCAAATAAATGACATAGATATGAAATGAACAGGGGAGGAATGTCTCACCAGTAGAATCGAATGAGTTTGAAGTGGAGGGGGTTGGTGCTGATTACCAGCAATGAAACTTTCTCGTCGCTGAAATTCATAATCCTGGGGTTTGGAATTTGTTGCCACTGTCCGGTGGTGGGCTTGCAGATGCATAAACGAGGAACACCCCGGCTCATGTCGCGGCAGCACAATAGCCCCTGCTTGGAACATGCTAGTATTTTGACGGTGGGCGATATGAAATTCAAGGACAGATCCCATTCGTCCGTCGCCGCATTCGCCTGAACAAGGCGATTCGTGTCGTTCTTGAATTGAATAAGATAACCAGAAACTATTCTGTTTCTGAGGGAGTGTAGTTTCATGAAGTTGAACTCGTAACTCATCCGATTCCATTGTTTGGATACCATTCTGCACATCTTCAAGGTTTCTAAACTGGTTCTGGTCATGATTTCAAATATAATTTCCGAAGGTATCCATGCCGGATGTTGCACCCTGCTCCCAACCATCTTCATGCCCAGATATTTCAAAAGGAAGGATCGGTTGGAGGCGTAGAAAATCAATAGAAGGCGGCGCAGCTAACCTCAGACGATCGACGTCGAGCGGGGATGGCAGGGACCAGAGCTGGGTCGCGCGGGGGACGACGGCCGTCGTGCGGGGATGGCAGGGACCAGAGCTGGGGGATGTCGGTTTGGAATGTCCGGGACAGCGGGGTCCAAGGGGGATGGAGGAGCCGTTTTTATAGTGCACGGTTTCCAAGTCACTTGTATTTCAAATAAAACCAAAGGAAAGTTTCCTTTTCTCCCTTGTTTCCTTGTGAACGCACGTCGGCGGTGATTTTATCACATCTCAAATATTCAATCGTAAATTAGATGTTCAATTTGGGTTGATAGAAGCTATATATATTTTAAATTATTATTATTATTATCAATGTCAAAAAAAAAAAAGAATAATAACGATAATCTGGTGGTGTGTGATATTAATAAAAGATGTTATTATAATTTTGCCTTGTGTGTGTGATTATGTGATGCATTGGATTAATAATGGATATTATAATTTTATGATGTCTCGAATAAAATTAAAAAATTAGGTTCATTAGAAAATAAAATATTTAGTTACCCGCACACAATCTTAATCACCTCGGACAAGGTGGGCTGTTTTTTCCATCCTGGATTTGGCTTAGGTCGGATGGTGGAGCTATTATTTTCTTAGTTGATTTTGCTAACCCATGCTCAATTGATATAAACTTATTTTATATTCTCAAGTTTAATTTTTATATAAACTTTATAACTAATTTTGAACATGAAGTATGTTTTTTTATTCACTGGTTAGAGATAAATACATTTACAAAGAAAATCGCAAATGCAGAGAATAACTTGACGAGTCTCGAACTCGAGACCTTATCAAGACCCGTGTGGGCGGTCACTTGCACCCTAAGGGCAAAAGGATATCAGATAATGAAGTATTGTCGCGCACCACACCAAGCCTTTCCTAGACCCAACTCGACATCTATGCGTCATACTTTCTCTGCTAAATTCGAGCATTGCATGACTCGAACCTGAGCCAGTTCCGTTGTCGGAAAATGACCGACTTACACAATACGACTTGAGCAATCTCTGGTCGACATTAGATTTAAATATAATATTGTTAAAAAATGAGCACTTTTATAGTATGACATTAGAAAAAATTATTGCAGTTGAAAAAAAAAATTTATGTATTAAAACTTTTATGCATAACACGCATCAACGGATTAAAAAAGCATCAGATTTATTACAGTATGCATAGCAATTTAGTTGGTGAAATTATATGCATGCAATGATTTGCTTATTTTCACACCGATATGCATATTCATCAATTAATGCAATTACATCCATATGCATAATTTTACACATGTTTGCATAAACTTTAGTCAGTGCAATTACACATGTATGCACCTACGCATATAACTAAACTCAATGTTATTTTGTTAAGTTTTCTTCTTTTTTTTACCATTCGTTATTGCATTTGTTTCTCTTCCTATATTTTTTATAAACAAATGTTATTTTTAATGGTAGATCAATCTTCTCCCTCGTAAGGGTTGGCATTCTAGATGCAACTCTGGAATAATCTACACCGACCGCAATGATGATGCTATCAGGATGACTGAAAAACAAGTTTTTAGAAGATGGTTTCCTACTGAAAGATGAAAATGCAGCACCGACGAGGAAGGTGTGCCCTTAGAACGAGCCTTCGCTTTTATGACAAAGGACAAATTATAATTTCCAAATAGGGGTGAGGCTACCTTAGATAAATGTTTGATTTTTTATATTAGAATATTGGTTTAGAGGTTTTGTTGTACAATGTTCAGGATCCATTTCCATGAGCTGATTTATGTGCTTATTATTCAAATTTCATTGTTCTTTCTAGAAATAAAATCCAAATATTCGTGTGTATGTATATTCTAACGTTTGGATGAATTAGACACGGGTTTTCATGTTTTCCTATAGTTTTTCAGCAAATTTACTCTATATTTGGGGTTTTAATGTAATTTCCTGTCACTTGGGTTTTCATGGGTGGTAATCGAAAGCTCAATTTGAGCTTGTTAGGGTGGTGTGGAATGGGTGAGACATATATGACTAAATATGGTGTGGAGGGAGGTCCACCCAAGTTCAATTTTAGTTTATTTTTCAAATTGCAAAATTCAATATTTGATTTTCATTCTTTTACTTTGATTTTATTTGATATCTGATCAAATTTTATGTTTTTTCTCCACCTTCAATCTCTAATATTTTCACCACATGTACACAGTTAGGTTGAAAATGTGAGATACATGGTGTATTAAGTTCCATGTAAAATTACAAGAAATTCAAAAAAAGTGAGAAACGTTGTACCACAACATGCTTTATGAAGAGTTCATCAAATCACTAGGAAGAAAAAAAATTGATACTTGTGATTCGGTTTTGTTTTATGTATCAATTACTATTTACTTTTATATTTATTTCTTTTCCTATATTGTAATTATCAAAAGATTTTAATAACTCCAAATTATGAATAAGTATAAATTTGTAATTAAATGATTATGATAGTCAAATGTAAGAGTTGGGTACTAATGAGTTAAAAATGAAAGGGATTAAAACAATCCAAGAAGTTGGGATTGAACGAGGAACTGAGAGTATTTTTTTATGAGAGTATTTTTTTTATAAAATAAAAAGTGGACAAGGAAAGCTATATATAGATCGAGTAAACCCTGTAAAGGCAAGCCCCCCGACCTAGCTTGTGCGAATGGGGTCCTAGCTCGCGTGAACGGGGCTGCATGACGGTGATACTCTTCCTCGATTCAAAATACTCTCACACCCTGGCAACTGTACCTGGATTTCGATCTGGACCCAGCACCATTAAGGCTTGGTGGAAGAAGAAGTGTACGAGGAGGCTGGAGACCAAGCGTCACCTCCTCCGATCTGAGGTCGTCTATGACACAATTCGTTAGTCATGATCGCCACTCACTTCCTTATTTGCTAGTGATTATCTACTCTATTAACACAGTACTGGTTATTTCAATTTTCCGCCCCACCAATCTCCGGATTTTCAGAAATGATTTCATGCCACACATAAGTGACATACATTTAGGGATTTATAGGCATATGATGTTTTCTATCAGTGAAGGGACACTTTAAAAAATAATCTGAAAAGCTTGAACACTTTCCACTCTTGAATGCCAAACAAAACCTTAAAACTTTAAATTTTCTTGTTTTTTATATGGGTCGGGCCATATGAGACCCTTTATCATTGGAAACTGCCATGGGCCATGGTACCCAAATACAATGGATGGCTCAACCCCAAAAAAATGCGTACATGCGCACTGACATGTCTTGTTCTAAGCTTTACTGCTTTCCACTTGAATATTAAGAGAAGTAAATAAAAACTACAACTGAGGTTTCTATGTTAGCTGAACTTCAATGTCTGTTCATTCATTCAAATGGTGTAGGGAAATGATATGGGCCTCTAGAGACCCGAGGCACTACTCAATCCTGTTCCACCTTTTGTTTCACTCTGGATAGCTTGCAATTGATCAATACATTGTACCTCACCATGTCCCTCTTTCTCATGCAATTTTAGATTTTAGCAAATATCTACCTGAAAAAAATATAAGGTTAGAGAATTATCATCCAAGATGTATTTTTCAACACGTATTGAATAGTTTTTGCAACATTCGTCAAAAGTGACCTTAAAATGTTTACTGGAGAAATATTTTTCTGTTACATTTAAATTGTTTTTTCTAGAAATATAAATCTTTTCTAATAAATATAGAAACCAATACTTATTTTTTCAAAGAGATAAGTGAGAAGTGCTATAAGCACCTGAGACTGACAACGAGTTTGGCTAGAAATAAAAGCATTCTTTATCACTAATGCTTGATAAGTAGGTTGTTATTGTGAAGTTGTAACACAAAATATAAAGGATTGAGATACATGTCCTTACTAATGCGATGATCACTACTATTGTCTCTTGCTGCCTTTTTTATTGTTGTGATTTGCTTTTCTTTCCCACCATTAATGCTTGCTGCTATTGTCTCTCCCACTCTGTCTTTTTAGAAACTCTTTAATGTACTCGCAGTGGAGTCCTGTTGCATTCCTCCATCATAAGTGAGGGCCATTAATGAAACTTTTCTTTTATTTCATTTTGATTTGTTTTTGAAATCTTTCACTGCATAAGAGCTAAAACAGAGGTGTGACTCACTTATTCAATTAGTGGAGGCATGGAGAGAAAAGTAGGAGTATTTGATGGAAGAGGTGGACTTGTAATGAAACAAAATTTTCTAAAATTTCATTGATCCCAGATTTTTTCTAATTATCAGCGGAGTAAAATTTATTTGTTATTGTGACTGTAGAAACCTAATGAATTCTCTACTTTGATCATTAAACCAACAAATTGATGAAGAGGACACATCACTGCAAGTCTGTTTTTCTTTAACACTTCAGATTCCAATTCTATAAAATTGAGGGTCGTAATGGAAGTGGCTTGGTTGTTGTTTGGTTCTTGTTGGGATCATGCTGATAGTGAAGACATAATTTGATGTGTTTCATCTTGTTCTATTTTCTTGGGTCTCATTGCTAGTTTTTGTTTCCTATTTCCGAGCAGGGATTGGTTTGGGTCTGCAATACCGGTGACCTTGTTTCTAAAGTGTTGCTTTGTGGAGAATTTGGATGCCTTACCCATTGATTAAAGTGGAGTTTCCGAACCTAGAGTGTTGCGGGGAATCCAACACGGGTATGCCCCAAAATAAATGCCCAAGATCACGCAACGAATTGAAACTTCCATCTAGTAACAAGATTGAGAATTGAGGAACAAAGAACGATGATAAAAGCTACCAAAGCAACCAAGAGAAGCGAAAAAGTAATAAAATAGTAAAATAACGTAGCAAATTGATGTGGTTCGATACTAGTTTGGTCCTACTCCATGGCATGAACACCACCTACACTAGCCTTTATTAAAATGCTCAAAACAAAGTTACAAGCAATACGAGCTATCATGCGGAAAGAGCCAACACGAAGAATGAAAACATAAAGAAAAAAAATACCCCAAGAACATGTAAGATGCAGACTCACAAAACAATCGGATTTACTAACCGATTTCCACACATGGGATGTTGATTTTTTCATGGTGATGTCGATGAGGAACTAGCAGCAAGGCATCTCACTATCGACAACAACAAGTATCCACTGAAACACAATGTCGGGGAGAGCTCCAATCTTCAAGAGCGAGGGAGACGATGTGTCTAGTAGGGAACAACACCATCCAACTACGCCCAACTTCTTTCTCCAGCACAAGATCTCTAAGAAGCAACATACAAACTTGTCTTGAAAACCATCACCTCAATCGTGTTGTT
The DNA here is from genome assembly GCA_963277665.1 of Viscum album. Lineage (NCBI taxonomy): Eukaryota > Viridiplantae > Streptophyta > Magnoliopsida > Santalales > Viscaceae > Viscum > Viscum album. Next base: position 1,938,216,776 of record OY728141.1, read on the forward strand.
CAACCTACGGGAACAAGGGAAAAAATAGAGCTTTGTGAGACTAAGATGTTGTAACTTTCTAACAAAAATCAAAGAAACAAAAAACTGAGAATAAATGAGCCTTAACAGCCCCAACAAAATGAAACAGAAAAAAAATTCGGCCACATGAAAAAATTCCATGTATGGGAAAACCATGTAGTTGAGTTCGGATGGATTCATGTAAGCAAATTCCATGTATGGGAATTCTACTGGATTCACGTAAGTGAATTCGCTATATAGGGAAATTAGAAAACAATATAAAAACATAAAGGTAGGATAAAAACAAACAGTTGAGAATAATAAAAAAGAATATTTAACATGCTGAATTAAAACATCTAAACTAATAGAAAAATTAGTTTCATTTGGAAATCAAACATGATAATTTCCATAAATCTCTACTATTTTCAAAAGAAACTAAAACAAAATATGATGTTCTTTCACCTAAGTGTATTTAAAGTGAAACCAAGTTCAAAATATCTACACAATGTTTGAACTTCGATAAAGATACAACCTTAGAGAAACCATCGGTTGGGTTTTCATCTGTGTGTATTTTAGAAACACACACTGTTCCAATTTCAATAACCTCTCTAATAAAATGCAACCTAATATCTATATGTTTAGACCTATTATGACATACTATGTTTTTAAAGAGATGCAAGGCATATTGTGGATCACAATGTATAGTTATAACAAAATTATTTAAATTGAGTTTAGAAATCAAACCCTTAAACCACATTGCTTATTTGACAGCCTTTTTCAATGCTATGTATTCAGCCTTAGTGTTTGAGAGAGCTACCACTGATTGCAGATTGCACTTATAGGAATTAGGTCCTCTACATGCAGTGAAAACATAAACAATTAGTTATTTTCTTGTATCAACATTGCCACTATAATCATAGTCAACATAACCAGTCACTAAATATCCAGATTTAACATTTCTACCATAACAAATTGAATGAGATAAAGTATAAGATATGCATCTAACAACCATTTAAGGGAATGCCAATGTGGCTTACCTATATTTTCCATAAACCTGCCCAAGGTACAAATAGAAAAAGCAACATACGATCAGATAACATACATAATACCGCCAACAACATTAGAATATTAAATTCTACTCATATATTCAATATCCTTAGCAGTGGTAGGTGATCGAGCCAAAGACAATTTAAAATGCTGAGTCAAAGGTACACCAACAGGTTTTAAGGCCTCAAATACATAAGAATGTTGAGATAGATAAAGTAAACCATGCTTTTATCCCTAATGATGTCCATACCCAGGATCTCCTTAGCACAACATTAATCCTTCATTTCAAAATCTGAATTTAATTGCATTTTGACATGGGTGATTAATTTCATATTACTACACCCGAGTAACATGTCATCAATATAAAACAACAAATAAAACATGCAATTTTTAACAGATTTAAAATATACAGATACATTAAATTCACTCCTTTTAAAACCATTCCGTAACATGAATGAATCAATTTTTTTACCATTTCATAAATGCTTGTTTTAATCCATGAAATGATTTATCAAACAAAAAAACTTGGTTAGGTTTAAAATCATGCTCAAAACTAGTAAGAGGCTTCATGTATAATTTTTTATCTAAATCACCATGCAAGAAAGAAGTTTTGACATATAGTTGTTCTATTTGGTGATCTAAATAAGCAATAAAGAAAAGAAGAATTCTGATAGAAGAATGTTCAACTACAGGAGAAAAAATTTCAGCATAATCAATTACCTCTCTTTAAAGGAAGTCTTTGGCCACGAGTTTGACTTTAAATTTGATCTCATTTTCTTGCAGCGTCATCTTATTTTCTTTTAAAAATCCATTTACAGCCAATCACCTTGGTGGTAGGTGGCTTATTGACTATAAAGCATATATGGTTTTTCTTAAGGGATTCCATCTCATCCTCCATGGTGGAAATTTAATGCTTAGATTTGGTGTCATTGATAGCCTGCTTGTAAGTTTAGGGATCTTCACCATTAAGATCCTGGATAACATGAAATAAAAAGACAACCATATCAGCATTAATATACCTAGGAGGCTAATGACTCTCCTCTTCCTATCCCTAGTGCGTTGATAGCCTCTAAGGTCACTAGGAGCTCCCGTATCTAGAGCATTATCAAAATTAGATCCAGAGTTTGGATTTGGCTGAGAGATAAATGGTTGAGAAACAAGTGGATAAAACTAAATCAAAGACTCTGTAAGACTAGGATGATCAACATTAAGATACCTCGTTTGAGAAGGACGACCACTATCATTAGTGGGAGGTTGTACTCCAGGAGGAAAAAACTCTTGAAACACCATATCCTGGCTAAGAATGCACTTCTAAAAATAGGGTTTATCTACCCAAAGATTATAGCCCTTCACTCCATTAGGATACTCTATGAAAACACATTTGACTACCCTAGGTTAAATATTATCATTTTTGACATGAGTATGGGAAGTATAGCCAAATACTCTAAGATTTCCATAGGATGAGGGTTGGTTGCTCCATAATTCTTTAGGAGTCTTAAAACCATTGGTAGATGAGGGACACTTATTTATCAAGTAAACTACTGTAGTGGAAGCTTTGGTCAAAAAGGACTTGGGAAATCCTGAGCATGCAATCATGCTACAAACCTACTCAAGAATAGTGTGATTGAAGCCCGATCAATTGTCACCTATCGACCATTCAAGATTATGGTGATCTGCTAATGTGTATAGCAACACTCGAGTCGAATCCTTGTCGATGATACTTTTTAATAGTCGATTTTTTTAGTTGATTGTATTTTGATTGGGGGGTTTGTTTTTATAAATTAATTGAAATTATTTATTGATTTAAAAATTTAATAAAGATTGAGGTGAGTTCATCATTAGAGAGTTAAGCTTGCGATATATTTGAGTTTTGCTTTATATTGTAATAAATTAACACCCACTTTACAAGATGACGTTGATTGGAATTCCCAAGTGTTAAGGCTTTAATACAAGCCTTAAATTAATTTAGGGTTATAATTTTAATCATTTCTTGTTTATGGTAGTGTATTTATGGTTCCAATAATCCATGGAAACCACATGTTAAACAAAGCATGTCAATAATCCACGACCTTCTAAGTTTAACATACACAATGTTAATTTAAAGAATATTGAGAAAAAGCTCTCAATCACTTAAAATTCCCAAAATATAACTCACCCCAATGGTTGATTTACCTATCCATTGTTTTGGTTAATAATCTGGTTGTAATGTTTATGATGATGAATTATAAAGAGAAGAAAAATAAAGAGACAAGATAAGAGTAGTGCGTCGAACACACACAAAAACGATGAAGTTAATGTTAAATGTGGAATTTATATTGAATGAGAAAGAGAAGGAGAGAAGGGGTTTCAACTTGATTTAAACTATTTTAAGACCATTAATATTTAAGAGAAGAGGGTGTATGATTAAAAGAGAATACGAAGAAGAAACTTGCATTAAAATTGAAACGAAATTGAAAACAACTTATGCGATACAAATGAAAAGAAAACAAAAGAACATGAAATCAAAGAGAGAAGGAAGGGTATATCAAGTGAAAAATTGAGTATGATAGGTCCTCCAAAGCCTTTTTCAAGTCTTTTTTCGTGACAATGTATGCTTCTCTCTTCTGAAATTCCAACCCCTTGCAAGGAGAAGAGAGAGATGTATTTATAGCCCAATGGTGGTAGACTGTTTGCATTCCAAATATGCCCCTCTACATGGATTGAATATTGGAACTTCTTGAAAGTAGAATCTTGAAATATCTTCTTATTACAAGTTGTAGATATACATGTTTTATATCTATTCTGAAAATTTTGCGTCCATTGGACTTAAGGAGCCAAAGTTATAGTGGTTTGATTAAACAATTTTAATCTGTCAATTTTAATCCATATTTTTTCATGGAAAAAATGTGAATGGGTTTTCTAATAGGAATATTCCCTCAAATCTGAACACTTTATTCAAAAAAGTTGGCTGCCTATATCACCTCTTTCACAATTCAAAATCACAACTCAAATGGATGTCCCTATCAGGAGAAATGTTAATGTTTGTGTACTGATTTTAATTCTCAGACATAATGGTGGGATGTATTTAAATTCATCATTTGGGCCCCTTTTTAGTGGAGTTGGGACATGAAATTTTTATAAAATATGAATGATATTGTCTTCAGACTTTTGGTAGAGAATAAAAGATTTTGGACTTCTGTATTGAGCCCAGTAATTCAATCTTTATGGCTGGTCCATCTTATTTATAGATTCTGTCAGCCTTCTTGTGTGGTCTATATGACCCTTTAAATAGAAGAATTGGGCAACGATTCCTTCTAATGATATCCTGGAAATTGAATAAGAAATCATAAAAAATAAGAACCATGCAATTTTCATAATCTGGGTGAGATTTATAATTAAAATAGTAAACTGACTCAATTGGACTACTTAAAATAATGCTCAAAAATTATATTTAGTATTAAAACATGAGTATCTCACATCAATTATGCACTTTTACATGAAATTTAATAAAGGAAGTATACAAAAAGTTATGAATAAATGAATAAAATCAGTGATTAATACGCTTAGCCAAACCATTCTACATAGGAGTATGACTCATTGTTTGGTGTCTAATAATTCCATCATCCTCACAAAATTTTATGAACTCAGTAGAGAGGTATTTCAGACCATTGTTAGCCCTTAAAAGCCTTTAATTTCTTCCTAAATTGATTTTCTATAGTAGATTTCCAAGTTTTAAACACCTCAAAGACATCAAATTCATTTTGCAAAATATAAATTCAGACTTTCCTAGAGAAGTCATCTATAAAGGTGACAAAACATGATCCTTCACCATGGGAGGTAGTCTTAGTTGGTCCCCACAAATTAGAGTGCACATACTCCAATGGGTGACCAATTTTAAAGATGGAATTTTGAAAACTGCCTCTTTTGGAATTTCTTAGGACACCGTCCTCACAAAAAGGCAAGTTACTTGGAGTAACTTGGGTAAGAAACCCTTGTTTACTTAATTCTTCTAATCCTCTCACACTTACATGTCCAGTATTTCCATTCTGAACATACAACCCATTCACCAAAGAACCCCTAAGGATTGTACCGACACCCTTGGAGATTTTGAGGCAACTTGAATCAATATTTGAAGGTAAAACTCCTCTGGTCCAAGACAACTAGTGAAATAAGATTCATATGCAAATGTGGAACCCATATCACATCTAACAAGGTTACAAGAGAGTGGTATGAGAGTTCTATCATAAATGAACCTCTACCCATGACACGACACTTCTTGTTGTTGCCTAGAATAAATTTACCTTCATCACCCTCGACCACGTCAGAAATGAAATTCCTATCAGAGCACATATGAAAAGAACATCTTGAGTTTAAGAATAACTCAACATGTATCATATCTTGGGACACATAACACCTCAACACTCTCATAGCCTTGGTCAGAAAAAGGTGAATGATCTTCAGATTCTTTAGAAGGTTTACTAGATTTCAAATCAAGGTATTTGGGCCGAACATGCCCAGGTTTCCCTCAATGATAGAAGGTCACCTCTCATGGTTTGAATTTAGATTGAGAGTCCCTAGACTGGCTACAGTTCTTTCCACCCTTTTTGTTCTTACCTTTCTTCTTCCCTCGAAATCTAGAATGACCTCTAACACTCAATCCTTCTGCTTCAGTTTTAACCTTAGCCTTGCCACACACCTCATAAGAAAGAATGGTTGATTTGACTTCCTCTAAAGCAATGGAGTCTCTGCCATAAATCATGGCATCTATAAGGTGAACATATGAAATATCCAAGTATATCAAAAAAATAATGGCTTGGTCCTCATCTTAAATGTTAACTTAAATATTAGCTAAGTCTAATAGGATTTTATTGAATTCATCAAGATGTGCTTGGATGGGACTTCTAGGATGCATCTCAGAAGTGTACAATTTATGTTTATCATGTAGACGACCAATCAAAGAAGTTGTCATATAAAGTTTCTCAAATTTAGACCAAATACCAGCGGTTGAAGTTTCATGAGCAAACCTCCTGTAGGAATTTATCACTGAAGGACGACGTTAAAGAGCTATAGGATTTCATCGGACATTTGAGTAGGTCGCCAGCGGACTGTCTAATATGAGGTTTCTTGGGTTTGTGAAGGGAATCTTGGAGCCCTTGTTGGAAAGGGAGGGCTCACATTTTTTTATCCTCCAAATCATTATTTTATTTTATTGAAATAGTGTGCAGGTGCAAGCTAGAAAACATGGGAAAACCTACACGGGTATGCCCCAAAATAAACACCCAAGATAATGAAATGAATGGAAACGTAGAGAAGAAAACATTCATATCAATGTGGTTCAGTTTGGTCCTACTACATGACAAGAACACCACCTATACAAGCCTTTACAAGCCTTTATTAAAACATTCAAAACAAGGTTTCAAGCAAATTGAGAGATCATGCAGAAAGAGCCAACAAGAAGAATGGAAATGTAGAGAAGAAAACACCCCAAAAACTTGTAAGATGAAGACTCACAAAACAATCGGATTTACCAACCAATTTCAACACACAGGATAGTGGATTCTTCACGGTGACGTCGAGGAGGAACTAATAGCAAACCACCTCACGATCGGCAGCAGCAAGTCTCCACCGGAACACAATGCTGGGGAGATCTCCAATCTTGAAGAGCATGGGCGACGGTGCATCTGGTAGGGAATGACACCAACCAGATGAACCTGTCTTGAAAACATTCATCTCAATTGTGGGAAAATGGGGTAGAAATAGAGCATTGCGGGACGAAGATGTTGTAACCATGGTAGTCAAAATCGCGAGTCTATAGTACGAGTCTACCCTGTGAGTCGAGCGAGTTTACATTGAGTCTATATTTTTACACACGAGTTTACCATGAGTCAACGAGTTTGCTACTGATCATGAATAGTAAACTCACCGAGTTTGACTACCTTGGTTGTAACTGTGATGAGCATGTATATTCCAGGCAAGGTTTACACATGAGTGGGATTAGAGTCATATTTGTGGGTGACCATAAATATACCAAATTTATTATAAAAAATAATAACCTATAAACAAGATAGCCTATTATGGTGTGTTTGGTTTGAAGGATTTGAATTGAGGTTCTAGCATGCTTGTTGATTTGAAGAATTCAGCCCAAACCAGTGTTGATGCGATGCCCCATTATTAGCATTCACTTTGATTTACATGTCATTTCTTTGTAGCCCCACTTTTATATGGGAAGAAGTTGTATCAAAATCAAGTCGAGCCTTTCAAATATAAAAGCAGGTATATATCCTTTTGTATTTTCATAATTAGTACATGATTTTATTTCAGTTATATATACATTTAAATATCCAATATATTGATATCTGTTAATATTTTTTAGTCCGTAGTTTTGATGGCTATTTATGTGGTGAGTGTTTTTTGCTTGGTTGGAATATGTGATGGCGTTGATCAATAATGGTTGAATGTGACGGTGGGATGGTGTTGGTTGGATTTGATGGGATGTTTGATAAGTCATGATTTCCACTATTGTAATTTAGAATATTCGCAAATGTATGATTAAATATGTGGTGTGCATTGTATATGTTATGATATAATGTGTGCATGTCGTGTTGTAAATATTATATATATATGTATAATTAGTGTAATTATATAAAATATTAGTATAAAAACATGTAGTTAACCTTTCGCTAAGCTCCCCCGAGCCTTGTCCAAGCCCTCCTAGCCTTGGCGACTCTTGAATAACCAATTATAAACATTTATAATTAATTATTCAATTTAATTAAAAAGGCATAATCATCTAAAAACTCAACCTGATGTCCTCTATCCAACCCATACAAAAGCTCCATCAATTCTGGACAATTTTATGGTGCAGTCTGTTGCAACATATTGAAATTATAGTTGCTACCCGTGTGACCGTTTTTCGACTTCCATCCGAGCACCCAAAACACTCTTTGGGCATCAAATCACATAAAAAACATCCATTGGAGATGTTTTGACTCTTATAATTCCGATCTAAGTTCCAATTCACAAAAAAATCCCAACTCTGGTGATCATAATCACCTATTAGTTATCGTGACCACCTATGATGTATCACTCCTTTGATTAGATTGTCAACACCATTCCTATAAACCACTCATCTATGGAGGTTACTGCTAATAGCTAGTGGTCAACACTACCTCATGTGAGCTTCTTTACGTGCACACGACCCCAATGTCCTTGACCCCAAGGTGAGAGGCATCACCAAACTCCTACAACCATAACTCATATGATGAACCTCTGTCACCCCACCATCGATGAACACAATATCACCATCACACATGTCGATGAACCAACTCACCCCATAGTCATATGGGTCACACCCGTCATGTACCTAACAAACCACATCAATAATCTCATCCCATGAACCATCCCTTACAACACACAAAAAATTTCCATGCAAGCCACAATTCTACCAACCAATCAAGAACATACTATACACGACCTAGCCCGCCATTACCCACACAAGACTACCCCTAAGAATCTTTCACAAACAATAGAAACTACAATTGGTTCCATTCCCAGTCATAAAAACAACCCTACCCACACTCACAATTCATACAAAACATAAACACACATATAACAAAATAAATATCTAGGAACCACCTACCTGGTAAACGCAAGACCCCACTTATTGAGTATCCTTGGTTGATTTGGTTTCAACAAAAAAAAGTCATAAAATATATTATAACCCTAACATTAGGGAATAACCGGTGAAAACTGAGAGAATGGTGAGAGAAACCAAAGATAAACACCCAATAAGACCTAGCTTTACCCACAGTGGTCCAAGGTGGTGATCAACATAAAGAATAGATCACATATGGGTAGAATCTACCCCCCCCAAAGGAGAGATATAAGCAAGAGGAGGGAGGTTCGATCGTTTCGGGTCAAATGACCCCCCTTCTTTTTATAACATTAATTTATTTAATTAATTAATAATTTTTTTTACAAAAAAGCAATAGGATCCCACTAAAACTCGGATAGACCCCCATTGGACTTTCAGTGGTAGCGATAGTAGCCACCAACCCCTCCATAGGAACTTCAGTGGCCTCCGAACAAGGTTCTAATAGAAATTTGCTACTTGAAGATTCTGCCATTGTCAATCCCCTTCTCTAAACACTACAGGAAATATAGGTTTTCCAACAGATATATACCAACTGTTTGCTTAAACTGTTGGTGTATATTAGTATACCATGAATATACCAACGGTTTATCAAAAACTGTTGGTAAAGGTATGTGGTGGTGAAGATATACCAACGGTTTCTGCAAAACCGTTGGTAGAGATTGTTTTTGATGAAGATATACCAAAGATTTTTCAAAACCATTGGTAAAAGTGAGTTTTTGAAGGGCTTTACCAACGGTTTTTTAAAACCGTTGGTAAAATTTTTCATTCCCAACGGTTTTTACAAACCGTTGGGAAAGATTTCCCAGAAATAGACAGAACCTCGGGCTCCCCCATTCCGCGCGACTGGAGCCCTAAACCGAAGTAGAGAAGTGGGATTCTCTTTACCCTACTGTCCAAATCATTCCATCTTCAAAATTTCTTAGATTATCATTTGTAATCTGTAAGTTATACTTTCATTTTAATGTTATGTATCTTCTATTTTGATTTTATGTCTTCTATTTTGATTTTCTGTTTTCAATTGGGTGAAGAGGTGAATTGGGATTCTGTTTACCCTACTGCAAAAATCCTTCATTCCGACCCATCTTCAAAATTTCTTAGTTCTACATTTCCTGTAAGTGATACTTTTATTTTAATTATCTACATCTACTATTTTGGTTTTTTCTTTATATTTGGATGTTTATGAATTTTTTTTTCTGTTTGATTTGGGTGCGTGTGTTGAGCTTTGATAGTGGCACACATATAATGATTATAGTATGAGTTTGGTCTATTGGGATAAGTAGTAAAGTGAATCAAATTTGATTCAAAATGAATTGTGTGTTAATATCATCCATAAATTTTCAGTTTTTAGAAGGCTTGGTATTTCTGGGAATTTTGTGTTAATATCATTCATATTACACATGATTCACATCATGGTAAGAATGTGTGATGATGTTGTTGAGATTAGAGAGAAAACTCATACACTCTAGGTTGTTTATAGTGGCATGGTTAGTCATGAGTGATAATTTTCTTTGTTTTTAGTTTCGATTTTGATGTGGGATGAGACCAATTTCTATTCTCATATTCCAGCCGAATTTCTATTCCAGCCCAATTTATGTTTCCGTTCTTTATTTACATTCCATGCATATTCCAGCCCATATAGATTGCATTAGACAGTTGTCTAATTTTTTGATGTGCCTTTCATGTTTCATTACCAAGAAATTTTTATTATATGTTATAAAATTCAATCACATGTTTAGTTTTAACATTCATTGTTACTTTATTATCTTGTTTTAATAATTTATATTAATATTATTTTCATATATTCCATCATTGAGTGTTTTTACTTGTGCAATAGAATTCCAAGCTCATTTTACTTCATAGTGATTATTTAGATTTCAAAGTGTTTTATTTTTCATGTTAAATTTATTAAAAAGTTTTGGGGACTAATTAAAGTTATTAGATTCCACTTTCCATGATTCTATGCTTGTTAAGAATTAAATGAAATATGATGGTTGTAATTAAATGAAAGTCAATGTTCAATTTTTATCATGTATGGGTGATTAATAAATTGGAATGTGATGAACCATATAATTGAACCATTGTTGATGCACATTATATACCAAAAGGTTATTGAATAAAAGTTATTCTTGTGAATTTCGTTACATCATAGATAAAAATGGTTGTGTTTATATGAGAGATACCTCCGATGGTTCTTTGATCATTGTTTTATGGAGAATGAATGGTTTAGGTCCGGTATTAATAGTGGCTTCCAGTGAGACCATTTTAGTATAAGGGGAAACGAGATTATGATCTACAAGGGGGTGATTGAGTTGGTAGAGACCAAATATTGTTTGTTCCCTGTGTTCAAGAACCATAAATAGAGTGTTTCAATTAGGTGGTCATCAGTAAAGACGTAGGTAAGATTTCCAAGTCCTGTTTCATGAAGTTGAATATGTGGTGCTATAGTGGTTTTGGATTGTTTGAGGTACTCTTAGTGTATTATAAACCCTCATTTGTTCCATATTCATTTAAATTGATTTAATATCATTTTTTTCACACACACCATTATATCCTCTCAAACTATATTTAGAGTGTATTTTCATTCATATGGTGTTAAATATTTTAGTAAATGTCCATACTAGATTCTTTTATGTGTTATAGGGGTTTAGACTAATGACCGGGCTGCATGATTATTGTGGGGGTATTCTTTTCATATAAATATACCTATACACCCCGACCCCCTTGGACAACCTGACCACCCCCATGGACAGCCCGCCCACCTGGACACCCTGACCCCCTAGACAGCCCCCCACCCCCTGGACACCTCCGACCCCCCCGGACGGCCCCACCACCCCCTAGACACCCCACACCCCCTGGACATGCCACACCCCCCTTGGACAGTCCCACCACTCCCATGATCCTCATCCTACTCCTCATCCTGATCTACTTGAAGAAGTTAAAGTATAAAACTCATATACTCCCAACAAGACCCTTAAGGATTATGTATTCCTTGATCCACTTCCAATATCTTACTGGTCAATCCTTGAATATAGGCATTATAAATTTTGTATCTTATTTTCTTATATACACTGTATTTTGTTGTATTTCTTAATATGATTCTCATATAGAGTAATGTGTCAGTTATGCTTTTATATAGAGTAAACAATTGTCATTTACGTAAATATTTTTTTGATTAAACTTTAATATTATTGAATTGATTTGAAATGACTTATTGCGATTTTTTTACAGAATGGATAGAAGTTGGATGTACGAAACTGATCAGATTTCAACCGATTTTCAAAATAATTTGAAAAGCTTTCTAGATTTTGCATTTAAAAAGGCTTCAGATAGTGGTCGCATACACTGCCCATGTTTTAATTGTGTTGGAAGACCTTGGTTGGGCCGTGAAGCAGTTAGCTATCATATAACCAAATATGGTTTCCAAACAAACTATTATGTGTGGTATCACAATGGAGAGAAAATGGAATCTCAAAATGTTGATGATCCAAATGATAGGACTGAATTGGAGAGTTTTATATATTATCGGTTTCCATTTATTCGACATCATGAGAAGGAAAGGATGTTCAACCAACAAGATTTCGATACAAGAACACATGATGCGTCCAATGAAAATGATGATGTTGATAGGGTGAAAAAATTGAATGATGCTGCGACAACTCCAGTATATCGGCAATGTGATAAAATGAAAAAGTTTGAATTTTTAATCCGATTGTTTCATGGGAAAACTATGTATGGGATTTAAAATACTGCAATTGATTACATTATTACCTTCTTGAAGGACTTACTTCCAGATGATGCAGATATTCCCTCAAACCACTATATGGAATGGAAGTTGGTTGATGAACTTGGATTCTCAAAAAAAAAATTCATGCTTGCCCGAATGATTGCAGCTTATTTTTGGAGGAAACCGCTGAAAGAAATGATTGTATAAAATGCGAAACCTCCCGATGGAATCCAAAAGATGATGGAACACCATCTCGTGTGCCACAAAAAGTAACGTGGCACTTTCCATTGATCCCCAGATTACAGAACCTTTTCATGTCTGATGAAATATCTGTAAAATTGCGATGGCATGACACCAAGAGAAAAAAGAATAATGAAGAGTTGGTTCACCCTGCAGATGGATTTGCATGACAGAGATTTGATGCTCGATATCCTGAATTTGTAGCCGACATGCGTAATGTGAGACTTAGTCTTTCATGTGACGGTTTTAATCCATTTGGGAAGATGCTTACTTCGCACAACACATGGCCGGTTTTCATACACATTTATAACCTTCCCCCTTGGTTGTGTATGAAAAAGCCTTACAGTTTCTTGAGTATACTGATATCTGGCACTTCTGATCCCGACAATGATATAGATGTATACATTCAACCTTTAATAAAAGAGTTGAAACTTCTTTGGGATGTGGGTGTGCCCACATACGATGCATGTTCGAAAGACATATTTCAGATGTGTGCTGCACTTATGTGGACTATCAATGATTTTCCTGCTTATGCAATGATGTCTGGATGGAGCAAAAAAGGAAAATTGTCATGTCATGTTTGTATGAAGAATACTCGATCGAGAAGACTGAAATATCGTCGTAGTTTTAGTTTTATGGGACATCGACGATTCTTGCCAATGAACCATCCATATAGAAACAATCGTCGAAGATTTGACAATACCATGGAGAATGACGATCCACCTCAGCGTATGTCTGGAACTGATGTGCTTAATGAATTGAAAGATTTTAGTTATTCATTTGGGAAGAGTGTAATGAAATCTAGAAAGAGGAAAAATGTTTCCAATGATACCTGTTACAATTGGAAGAAGAAGAGTATATTCTTTGAGTTGTCATATTGGTCAACCAACTTGTTACGTCATTGCTTAGATGTAATGCACATTGAAAAGAATATATGTGAAATGTTGCTTTCGATTCTTCTAAATGTCAGGGGGAAGACAAAAGATGATTTACGATCTCGGCGCGACTTGGTAGATTGAGTGATCAGACCAGAATTGCATCCTATCTGTATCAGTGAAAATAAATGGCAAGTTCCATGTGCTTCTTATGTGATGACTCCTGCTGAAAAAAATCAATTTATTGAAGTGCTAGAGACTATTAAAGTTCCTGATGGCTATTCAAGCAATATATCAAAATGGGTCAATAGAAAAGAGTTGAAGTTGAAATCTTTGAAGACTCATTATTATCACGTCCTTTTGCATGAGTTGATTCCAATAGAAATCCGTCATCTCTTGTCTAATAATGTTAAAGTCTCAGTTATTCGGTTGTGCTATTTGTTTAGAGATCTTTGTTCTAAGAGGTTGTCCAAATCCCTCATGCAAAAACTGTTGGTAGATACACCATTAATTTTGTGTGAGTTAGAGAAAATATCCCCTCCATCATTTTTTACATGCATGTTGCATCTAACTGTCCATCTTCCGACCGAAATACTTCTTGAAGGACCCGTTGCTTTCCGTTGGATGTATCCAACTGAAAAAAACATGTGCACATTGAAATCATATGTTCGGAACATGAATTATCCCAAAGGTTCTATTGTGAACGGTTACTTGGCTCAAGAATGTATGGATTTCTGCTCAATGTATTTGTCTGATCATACTACGAGAATAAACAGACCAATGAGAAATGAAGAAGAACAGTATGGGCAAATTGAACCCAGTTTTCCATCACTTCCTCAGACAGGAGGAATTCCGGGATCATATACATTGAGAAAATTAAGCCTTGAAGAGCGAGAGATGACACATCGCACAGTGTTGTTCAATTGTGATTTGTTCGATGAGTATATCAAGTAAGTTAATTGTACATGTATCTGTTATCTTATCTCTTGTAATTTTAAATATTTGTTAAACTATTATTATTTTTATCTATAGGGAACATAAAGAATTGATATATAGAAAGCATCGTTCTTTATCTTTGAGAAAGAAGGAGACTTTGCATAGCAAAGGGTTTTCTGCTTGGTTGAAATTGAAGGTAAAAATATTTATGTAATAACTAAATAAAAATAATATTTAATTAAGTTTACTATTTGTTTATATTTCAGGTATCGAGTTTTCCTACAGACTCTGTTTCTGAGGAAATAAGAGCTTTGGATTTTGGTCCTAATACCATGGTTCGTGCTTGTAAATCACTTGTGATCAATGGATACAAATTTATTATCACTGAACGAGCAAGAAACATGAGAACACAACATAATGGTGTTATGATAACTGCCACAACAGACTGTTATGCCAGTTCATCAGACACTAGACCTCGTTCTGAAAATGTTTCTTATTATGGTGTCATGGAGAAAATAATAATTTTGGATTATTACTCGCATGTTCGAGTCACAATGATGAAATGTCAATGGTTTGATTCAATGACGAGGCAAGGCACCTTTATTGATGATTGTGGATTTCGAGTTATTGACATGACTCGCACTCTTGCCACCGATGAACCATATGTATTGGCATCAATGGTGAAACAAGTTTTTTATGTCAAAGATCATCGTCATCCTAAATTCGGTGTAATTATTTAAGAAAATCCCAGACATGTTTTTGATGATGGTGATGATGAAGTTGACACTATCCCTACTACAATTGGAAGCAATCCGTTTATTACTTATGATGACCCCAACAACTCAATTGTCAGAGTTTATTGTGAACCCGAAGTTGTGGTGGGAAATATATAGAATCATACAGTCGTGTTCTCACCTACATGTTTCACCTACATCATTCAGAGTGTGTATCCTAGTACTTACCTTCATAACACCATAAATATTCTGTTTCATTATGTTATTTTTATCATAATGGTTTTTCTATATTTTGTTTTTTGGGTTACACATTAGTTATCTGTTTCTAATTACTTCCATATTTGTTTTCATTGCAGGAAATGACACCCATTGAAGAGAGGCAGCGGAAAAAGATGACAGATAATAATCGTCGCATGGTACAGATGGGTGTTCCTCCACTCATCCCTATTGTGAGTATTTTATTTCAAATATAAATATTTCAATAACTTATAATACCATGTGTTTACTTTTCTGTCAAACTTTTTTTCAGGATCCACCCCCTAGACGACAGATATCTGACGAGGAGCCTGATATTGCTCCCAGTAGAGAGGTTGGTGGTAGGAGGGAGGGTGGTGTCAGAGATGGACGATCATCTAGTGGTCCCGGTACTGAGGCCGGTGGTACGAGGGCTCATGGGGCGAGAGTTAGACGTCCCACTGCCACAAACGTATCTTCTACGCCCTATTTTGATCCTGGCGTGTCTTTAGGGACATATGAGATATTTAGACCTCTGATGTTTACACTACCATCTGGCCATACGTCTATGCCATCATCTTTTGCTTTTGGTTCATTATCTCCGGGCTATTATATTCCACCTTCTTCGACTCCTGCTGCGACACAGTATGTGGCTGAGGAGCATACACTAAGGGACACTCCACCTGTACAGGATACTCCTTCAGCTTCTGCACCCATTGATCCGACTACCACAGGTATATTTATATAACTCTATCAAATTTTTATACCAAAATTTATTTTTATTATAACTTGTATTGATATTATTTTTCTTTAATAACAGATTCATCTACAGATAGAAGGTGGGGGAGGGGGCGTACTCGCTTGCGTGCGGTATGGAACCACCAGACACAGTTGATGGTTGAATACAATGTTGATGGACAAATGATTGAGAAATCTGGGAAGCAATGTCGGGGTTTTTTGGCGATGCTAGCCAAATACTCCGATATCATTCCGGTCAGCCCTCTCTCTTGGAGACATTTTCCACCCGAAGTCAAGGATAACGCATGGGCACAAATATGGGTAAAAAATTTATTGGATTTAATGTAGTATATTTTTGTATTTAAATGAACTAATCAATTTGGTTTCAGCTTCGGTTTAACTTCCCTGATGGCGAAGGTGCACGACTAGCTCGTTTAAAAGAGCTAGGAGAGCTTTGGAGAGCTTATAAGCATGAGCTGTATGTTGGCTGGTGTGATAGAGTGGGCACAGAGTTAGAGACATTACCTATCGTGGATGACTACCCGATAGAGCAATATCGCCAAATTCTTACCCATTGGGCGACTGCCAAATTTAAGGTATTAATCTCATTTGAGTTATTTAAATGAGAGTTTTCATATTTTTCATTAATATAATCTTATTAATTATTAATCATTATTTAGGAATCTTCTAAAGAAAACAAAAAAAAACATTGATTCAAAGCAATACCTCCACACTTTGGGGCGCACAACTATGGAAGATCATGAGAGGCAGCAGGTACGATATAGTATTTTATAATTTTTCTTTAGGACTTTCCCTTTTTAGTGGATCCTACTTAAATTATGTGATTTATTGAATAATGAATATATGATTATACTTTCACTTTATATTGTTTCAATGTCATTACAGAAGCACAAAATGAATATTGAAGGACGTATCCCTCGAGAAAAATTGTTTTTCTCGAGTAGAAGAAGAAAATATGGAACTGCGGTAAATGAACCGACCCAAGAGAAGATTGTAAGTTTTAATTTGTTTATTTCAAAGTTTAATATCTAATTTAAAATTTAATAATCTATTAATATTTTTTACAGGCTGCTTTAGAGGATCTTGATGCCCAGGAGCCTGACAATTTTGGGCCACACGATCATTTATATCAGGTTTTGGGAGATGAGCACTCTGGTCGAGTACGCTGCCGACCTGGTAAGAATATAGTCCCGATGAGGTATTGGTCGTCTCCAGGTATCCATTCTAGTACCACCGAGTTGGAACAGGTCAAGGAGCATGCAAGACAGTCTGATAAAAGGGTCACAGAGTTGGAAGTAAAAGTTCAAACAAGAGATAGAGAATTTATGAAACTGATGAAAGCATTATATTCATCACTTCCACTAGAGGCTAGTGCGGCTTGTCATACATTTATGTCGTCGATGGGTGCATCATCCAATGCACCAGGCAGCAGCTCTAGTGGCGATTGAGATGATGAAGTTCCTGGTGATGATGAGGATGCTGAAGAGGAAGAGGGAGAGGATGAGGATGTGGACGAGGGAGAGGATGGGGCCGAGGGCGAGGATGGGGCCGAGGGCAAGGATGATGCCGAGGATGAGGATGAGGCCGGCAATGAGCATGGGGACGACGACGAGGATGACGACGAAGACAAAGATGGCGGCGAGGATGAGGCTGATGATGATAGTGGTGATGATGATGGTGATCAGAGGCAGATTGATCCATTATATTTTTGAATTCTGTATAACTCTTTATTTTTGAACATGGTTTTCCACTTTGGGGTTTTCCTCTGCTTCATAGGGACGTTGCATTCGGATTCTGTTTTTTGCACTTGATTCTTATTGTATGATTAGTCTACTACCTAGACCTTTAGTATTCCTTGGTACTGTGATACTCATTTTTCTATTTTTTTTACTTAGATTTCTTAGTTAGCCATGTATTTCATGTTTATGCATGTGTAAAATGATATGGAAAATGTGCTTTGAAGTAGTGGCCGACACCACTCAAAGTGTCTAACTTTTATTTGAAATGGACAGGATTTTAAGTAAAAACAACAACTGGCATACGGAAAACAGAACAAACACATTTTGATTTTGTTTAAACTATAGGACAACGATCCATGAGTCATATGTGATGTGTACGAGTCAACCCCACCTCAATCTGAGGGCCGGTGTGGCCGGTACCACTCAAAGTGTGTCACTTTTCTTTGAAATGGATGCGCTTTTAAGTAAAAAAAAACCACATACAAAAAATGGACCAAATGCATTCGGATACTGTTGATACTTTAGGAAATGTATCCATGGGTCATATGTGACGTGTACGAGTCAACCCCGCCTCAATCTGAGGCACGGTGTGGCCGACACCACTCAAAGTGTCTAACTTTTATTTGAAATGGACATGATTTTAAGTGAAAACAACAACTGGCATACAGAAAACAAACCAAACACATTCAGATTCTATTTAAACTATAGGACAACGATCCATGGGTCATATGTGACATGTACGAGTCAACCCTGCCTCAATCCAAGGGCCTGTGTGGCCGGTACCACTTAAAGTGTCTTTCTTTTGTTTAAAATGGATGCGCTTTTAAGTAAAAAAAACCACATACAGAAAACGGACCAAACGCATTCAGATACTGTTGATACTTTAGGAAATGTATCCATGGGTCATTTTTGGCATGTAGGAGTCAACCCCATCTCAATCCGAGGCACGGTGTGGCCGGCACCACTCAAAGTGTCTTTCTTTTGTTTAAAATGGATGCACTTTTAAGTAAAAAAAACCACATACGGAAAACTGAACAAACGCAGTCGGATACTGTTGATACTTTAGGACATGTATCCATTGGTCATTTGTGACGTGTATGAGTCAACCCCGCCTCAATCTGAGGTGCGGTGTGGCTGACACCACTCAAAGTGTCTAACTTTTATTTAAAATGAACATGATTTTAAGTGAAAACAACAACTGGCATACGGAAAACCGACCCAACGCATTCGGATTCTATTGAAACTTTAGGAAAAAGATCCATGGGTCATATGTGACTTGTAAGAGTCAACCTTGTCTCAATCCGAGGGCCGGTGTGGCCGGGACCACTCAAAGTGTCTTTCTTTTGTTTAAAATGGATGTGCTTTTAAGTAAAAAAACAACATACGGAAAACAGACCAAACACTTTTGGATTCTGTTGAAACTTTAGGAAAATGATCCATGGGTCATTTGTGACGTGTATGAGTCAACCCCGCCTCAATCCAAGGCGCGGTGTGGCCGACACCACTCAAAGTGTGTCACTTTTCTTTGAAATGGACAACTGTTTAAGTTAAAACAACAACTGACATACAGAAAATAGAGAAAAGGCATTCGGATACTGTTGATACTTTAGGACATGTATCCATGGGTCATTTTTGATATGTATGAGTCAACTCCGCCTCAATACGAGGCGCGGTGTGGCCGGTACCACTCAAAGTGTCTAACTTTTCTTTGAAATGGACAACAGTTTAAGTTAAAACAACAAATGACATACGGAAAACCAACCAAACGCATTCGGATTCTGTTGAAACTATAGGAAAACTATCCATGGGTCATATGTGATGTGTACGAGTCAACCCTGCCTCAATATGAGGGCCGGTGTGGCCAGTACCACTCAAAGTGTCTTTCTTTTGTTTAAAATGGATGTGCTTTTAAGTAAAAAAACGACATACGGAAAATCAACCAAACACTTTAGGATTCTATTGAAACTTTAGGAAAATGATTTATGGGTCATTTGTGACGTGTAAGAGTCAACCCCAGCTCAATCCGAGGCGTGGTGTGGCCGACACCACTCAAAGTGTCTAACTTTTATTTGAAATGGACAGGATTTTAAATGAAAACAACAACTGGCATACGGAAAACTGACCAAACACATTCGGATTCTGTTGAAACTTTAGGAAAACGATCCATGGGTCATATGTGACGTGTACAAGTCAACCCTGCCTCAATCCAAGTGCTGGTGTGGCCGGGACCACTCAAAGTTTGTCACTTTTCTTTGAAATGGACAACAGTTTAAGTTAAAACAACTGGCATACGGATTATGGACCAAAGGTATTCGGATACTATTGATACTTTAGGACATGTATCAATGGGTCATATGTGACGTGTATGAGTCAATCCTGCCTCAATCTGAGGGCCAGTGTGGCCGGGACCACTCAAAGTGTCTTTCTTTTGTTTAAAATGGATGCGCTTTTAAGTAAAAAAAACCACATACGAAAAACTGACCAAACGCAGTCGGATACTGTTGATACTTTAGGACATGTATCCATTGGTCATTTGTGATGTGTACGAGTCAACCCCGCCTCAATCTGAGGCGCGGTGTGGCCGACACCACTCAAAGTGTCTAACTTTTATTTGAAATGAACATGATTTTAAGTGAAAACAACAACTGGCATATGGAAAACCGACCCAACGCATTCGGATTCTGTTGAAACTTTAGGAAAACGATCCATGGGTCATATGTGACATTCACGAGTCAACCTTGCCTCAATCTGAGGGCCGGTGTGGCCGGGACCACTCAAATTTTCTTTCTTTTGTTTAAAATGGATGCGCTTTTAAGTAAAAAAACGACATACGGAAAACCGACCAAACGCTTTTGGATTCTATTGAAACTTTAGGACAATGATCCACGGGTCATTTTTGACGTGTACGAGTCAACCCCGCCTCAATACGAGGTGCGGTGTGGCCAGCACCACTCAAAGTGTGTCACTTTTCTTTGAAATGGACAACAGTTTAAGTTAAAACAACAACTGACATACGGAAAATAGACCAAAGGCATTTGGATACTGTTGATACTTTAGGACATGTATCCATGGGTCATTTTTGACGTGTACGAGTCAACTCTTCCTCAATCTGAGGCGCGGTGTGGACGACACCACTCAAAGTCTCTCTTTTATTTCAAAAGGAAATCATTTTAAGTGAATACAACTGAAATTTACACTCATCAACGATAGTCACAAAATCTTTTTCATGAGTTGGGTAGTTTCACTCATGGGGTCATAAGTGACGAGACTCCTAAGAAAATATCTTTTCACCATATATTATAAACAATACAAGTTCAATGCAAAATTCATCACAAATCATTACATACCCAAACCTAGTATCACAAAAAAATGGGATTTGAGTCAATTTGAATGTCTTATTCAACTCTAATAGATATTTATCAAACTATTCTACCTATTAGAATTTGATGGGTGAGGTGAATTACCACCAGATGATTGTTGTCATATGTTTTTTTTGGGCTATTTTAGGTGTTTTTTATACTATTTGAAGTCTGTATGTGGCTTTTGTGATATTTTTTATGCAGGTGTATAGTGGAGGGTATACTGGAGGGCTGTTGTGCACTGCTTTTTTATGCAGGTGTATGGTAGGGCTTCTGGAGGGCTTCTGGGGGCTCTAGTGCAGCAGCTCTGGGAAACTCTTTACCAAAATTCTGGAAAAAGATTTACCAACGGTTCTGAACCGTTGGTAAAGCTTTTTCCAGAATTCTGGAAAAACTTATACCAACGGTTCTGAACCGTTGGTAAAGAGTTTCCCAAAATTCTCAAACACCTATACCAATGGTTTAAATGAAACCGTTGGTATATGGCTTTCCTCACGGCTAACTGGACAACGGTTTGGAAAACCATTGGTATACCCTATACCAACGGTTTTCCAGCCTATACCAACGGTTATAAACCGTTGGTATAGCCTACTTTTCCAGTAGTGAAAACCCGACCTTGGGTGTAAGATCCCAGGTAAATAAACAATATGACATTTTTATATTTATTAATATTTGTGAATAAAATATTAATATTACTTTAAAGGGGATGCTATGTTCGATGGTGTACCCAATATGCAATAACGAGTTTCTTTGAAATCTTACGTTGCACACTAATAATATAATAATATTATTTTAAATGGTAGTTAATGTCTAGCCGTTGTAATGACGGGAATGAACAGAACTAACTAAAAAATGATTATATATGTTTGTTAAATATTTTTACATTTATCCAATAAAAGTTAGAGGCTTAAAATAAGAAAATAATTCGATTTTAAGCATAAATATTCTAATGTTCTGTAAAAGGTAGATTAACTGCCTTTTGATGGCGAACCCTTTTTAAAACTAATTTTTATCAATTTTATATGTTATATTTGAAAAAATAAAATCATTCTTCAGAATCGGGACATCAAAATTTACTTTGTGTAATTTTTTTTATTTTTCCGATAAAGTTAATTTTTTAATGAATAGTGAAAATGCTGTATTTTAATTAAAAACCTCCTTTTAATATAATTTATTTATATGGTTATATTATCTTTTTAATTGGGTTTAAAGTTTAGTTGAAATATATTTTTACCATTTAATCCAATTGTGGTCCTTGGAATTAATTTCACTTTGAAAATTGGACATAAACAAGTGTCAATCTTTTGATAGATATTGTTTCATAGAAACACGCTATTTGTCTTGACAGTGGGAATTAATTATAAAATTAATTAATGAAAATTATATGTTTTGAATTTGGTAAAATGGAAATCATTTTTGAATTTGGAATATCAAATTTACTTTGGATAAATTTTTGGTATTTTTCTGACAAATGTTCATTTTTAATGAATAGTGAAAAATACTGCATTTTACTTCAAAACTACTTTTTCATCTAATTTAATTATATAGTTAGATAGTCCTTTTAATTGGTTTTAAAGTTTAATTGAATTATGTTTTTATCACTTAATACAATTTTGTTCATTGGAAGTAATTTCACTTTTCAATTGGATGTAAAAACAAGTCAATCTTTTGATAGATTTTTACTTCTTAAAAACCCGTCTTTGGTTATGACAACGAGAATTATTTTTAAATTAATTACTGAAATTTTTATTTTTGGAATTTGGTAAAATTTATTCCATATTTGGAATCAGAAGGTCCAAATTATGTAATTAAGACTCTTTTGTTTTTGGACATTATGAATAGTAACAACGGTAATTATCTTTAATTATCGGGATTAATTCGTAATCGGGTAGTTAAGGGTAATAAAATAATACCATAATAATATAAAATGACCCCAACATGCATCCAAATCCTCTTGTTTGAGTCATGGCCGACCATGGGAAACTTTTTACAGAACTTGAGGGCCCATGGAGTCACATGGGTGTAATAGTGACATTTATGACATTATTTTTTTTAAAAGAAGAGAAATATAACAATGGTTTTTATATCCTAAGTAAAAAAAATTTAATTTTGTTTACATAAATGATCTCTTAGACTATAAATAGTCATTGGAAAGATAAAAAGATTTCCTACATCATGGTATTTTTTTTTATAATTTTTAGACCTTAAATAAATAAATTTATTTATGACACCATGATGATGCAGTGATTACCTCATTAATGAAGGATTTAAATAAAATGAAAAGATAAGGTAAAATCCAAGACTTACACTTGTCAAAAACCTATTGTATGGGTGGATTTAGAACCCTCATCACCTTATCCTCAAAATATATCATTGTGGGACCTTTAAAATCTGAAAACCATTTTATAATAAAGTAATATGTCAAGACTTTCCAAAAGTGACCCTCCTCCCTCTTATAAAAGGCCCCCACCTCTACCCCTTACCCACACCTCTCAAGCCCTTGGCTTGTCCAACCTCTACTCATATTATCTCTACACATCCCTATCTTACTACTAGAAGCCTCACTTTGGGCAGAAGTCTTTCCAAGGAAGCCTTTGGCTCAAATCAAAAAGAGTCACCCGATTTAGAGGTAATGTCTTCTCTCGAGTTTCTTTCTTTTATTTTATTTCTTCACTCACCACTATCTTATTAATATTTGATCCCATAACAACAATATTTTCATCAATATACTAGGATTTTATTATGATAAGGATTATACCTACACTTACACACACCTCCGTCTAATGGTTAAAGAACATATTGTTTCTGTGGGTGGTGAATTACTGCCTCACAAAACAATGATTGTTTAATCTTCTTTTAACACCTTTCATGGTGGACATTATGATTTCATTGTATTTATATATGATATATATGGTATTTATTTTTTTCTATATGCTTCTGAATTTTATTTTTAAATCACATCGTTATGTTTTTCATGTTGTGGAACTGCGATAATTTCATCTGTGGAAGTGTGGACTACCGCCCCCCCAAGTGATGTGACTCATTCATGCCAAACATGGAATTTATAAATAATGTAATTAATGAACTTATTTTACCTATATAACATATATATTATACTGTAATTATAATATATATATTTCTCATTTAGTTTTAATTCCTTTAATATGACAAAGAAATGAAAGTAGCGTTCATGCGTACGTACGACCTACCGTCTCCATGAATGGTGAATTTCAATTTTTATCTCCAAATGTTATGGAATAGTATAAAATAAATATATAATGGATATATATGATATTTAAATCATTAATACAATTCTGGAGATGATGTACTTATAACTACATGGTCAATTATTTTCAAACAAGTTCATTTTTGACTCATTTACCGAACATCGACAAAACGTATGATATGAACTCACATAATTAAATAATTATTATAACATGATAATATGTGATATGAATTTAATAATAAAATTTAAAGGAATTCCTTAAGCAATTATAAATTTACCTAAGTTTATTATTTAGGAATATAAAGAAATGAACAAGACAAGTCGAACTTGAGGTAAAGGGATTTCTTTTCTCACTTTTAATTCTATGATATTTCCATTTTTCGAAAATTATTTATTGAATGTGGTGTATTGTGTACTTCCATTTGATATATATTATCATGATTCTATTTATATTCATGGTATTGTGTGATTAATTTGGTTCTTATTATCTTTTGGTCATACGGCTCGATTTATTACAATGTGGTAAGGGGTTTTTATCTCACTATTTATTCCCGTGAGATTCATGCTATATATGTCACTATCTCATTTGAGTGGTGTATGTACTTCCCATTATTATACTCTTTTTGTAATATACTTTCATTTATGGTTATTTACATCAATGTTTTATAGTCTTTCTTTCATGGGGTGTACGTTTTAAAAGTTATCCAAGTCAGTAAGGGAACCTTTCACCCTCCTCTTTTTAAAAGACTTCTTTTTGTTAGGTATTTTAATTTACATATTATTAATGTTGGGATATGTTCTTATATATCCTTATTTCTGTAAATTTTATTTCCAAGTGATAAGATACCCTTTCTATCTCTCATCAACTCATTTTCTGAATTTTAAAGTGGCGTCGTTAGGCTGGTGAATTTCTGTAATAGAACTTCTTAACCCAATTTCAATTCTTTGGGTTAAACTTCTACTTCTTGATTATGTCATACTATGAATATGTGTGGATAACCTTTTATTGTTTTACAATTAATATCCACTTATATTGGGTGTATTTATATTTGTCACACATAATTATGTAATTGATTCATCCTTAATCTAAGGATACCATCTTTGTACGGGACTTCATCTCAATCTCCTTTCGTTGAGGCATACTTCAATTTATATACGACCTTCTTTTATTAGTTGTATAATAAACACTTTTGACTTTTAATTTCATTCAAAAGGAATGTTTTTACATGAAACATTTTACTAAATGACAAAAGGAATATTTTTGTCTTACGTATGCGGCGACAACGACTTCTCTGCCGCCGTGACCATTATTTGAGTTTCAGCTTCCTCAATAAGCCATAACCCTTTTTAAAAGAAAAATAAATACCATGTTTTACTTTTATTTTATTTTGGTGTTGAAAATGGTTTTGATAATGTTTTTATTATATCAATGTGTTGTATTTATATCTTGTGATTGAAATGTGGAAATGTTATATTTCCTTTATGCATGTTTTATGTGATACAATTATGTTATGGTTCTTGGGAATTGTTTGTGAAGTCGGGTGGTTCCGTGATAAACTAAGAGTGGGTGAGCCCGAGATAGCTCTCCAATGCATTGGGTAACACGAAGGAGTTAAATGCAAAGGTTTCTCCAAAGATATTTAGGGAATATACTGTGATGGATATTTCAAACGTAACCACGAGGGTTACTCCCTATGTAAGAATGTTATGAATTCCTCAAGTTATCTTTATGTTTTATGATTTCTATGTGTATTTCACAAATCTTATGATTTCATGGGATATGTTAAAAATCTTATGTTATGTATATATTGATGATCTAATGTTTTCTTTCTTTGTGTATCCCTTACTAAGCTTTTTATGCTCATCCCAAGTTTTTGAAATGTTTTTCACAGGACATAAAGTGGAATAGGGTGAAGGATGGGATCAAGGAAATGTCATGGTGTCTAAAACAAGGAACTAGACATGGATATTTTGTTCAAGATTTTTTATTTTGTGAATAAATGAAAACTGAGTAGATGTGTCTACTTTGTAATCATTGAGATGTAATAGTTATGTCCTAATTCTCTAAAACTCTAAACCTGAAAAGATCCTCAATGTGAATTATTCATTGAATTCAAGATTATGTAATGTTTTAAGGCCGAGTCCTTATAGTTGGTATCAGAGGTCGGTTTAGATTACTTTTGAGGTTAGGGTATTCTTTAATCATAAGTGTCATTACCATAATGGTTAGGATTTCAAAAAGAGGCATAGTTTTTTTATATAGATAATGTAAACGAGTTTAAGATAATATGAATAATTATATTTTAGTATTTACCCTCCTCATAAGATATTATATGATGATTTTACTGATATACTCACATTGACTTTTTTGGTTATAGTAAATGGCCGGATCTAGCAGGAACCAAAGTAACAGTGGATGTGAAGAAAGCTGTGATGGTTTTCTGAATGAGAAACTGAATGATATGGGAGCTTCAATGAGAACTCTTGTGGTTATTCTCAACCAACTATCTGGATTCATGATTGACCACCTGAACCTTAGTGATTTTTTAAGGCATCATATATGCGAGAAACAAATCCCTATGGATGTTCAGGTAATAATCATAAAGGTAAGTGTGTTTAAAAACCTATGTGTCAAAGATGTGGAAAGAAACACCTAAGAAAATGTTTCAAAGGGACAGAAAGATGCTATAGATGTGGAAATGAAGGTCATAAAGCAAGAACCTGCCATGGAAAAAGGAAGCATCCAGTTGACTCTAGGAAAGGGAAAAAAGTTCTTTCTGAGGGATCAATTGAATGTTTTAAATGTGGTGTGCATGGTAATTATGAAAACACATGTCCTACAAAGATGTTTTGGGAATGTGATCACCAAGATTGTACAAATATTTTTTTACCAATACCTAATGCCATTCTGATTGAGGATGAAGAAACTGACAATGACCAATGAAAGGTATGGATTATTTCTTAACATATGTTTTCATATTATTGAATCTTAGGATATGATTCATGATTTTGTTTTTAGGAAATAAGTATTCCAGAATAAGTTGGAAAGGAATGGTTAATGGATCATGAAGAATGTTGAATGTGTAAGAAGTCAACATATAAGGGATTCAAGAGTTATGGTAGATTTTAGGATGGTGAAATTCTTAAAGGTATTGAGGCTCTTTTGATGATGAGATTACATTATAATACTTTTTACAGTATGTGTAACCCTGATGTTTGATATATAATTATCTTTTCTTTTTTGGATATAGTTATAAAGAACCATTTTGGTTTATATGATCCTTGAATTTGAGGTAATTACCGGTTAATACATTTTGTGACGCAAAACGAAAGTTATTAGATAACCTTTGTGGTTAAAATATGTTATGGTTATTTTTGATGAATTTATCTCTTTTTGGGAATATTATAAAATTATGTAGTTTTTAAAAAGGGACAACACACAAACCATGTGGCAACCCGTCGCATTAGACGAAGCTGTGGGAATCAAACCCACAACCAAAGTGCGACTGGTATTTATCACCTACCACTGGACTACGTGAAGTCCCTGGTTAGTATGATTAATTATTTTAGTTATATGATCTTTTGAATCAGGAATAAGTTGGTTTTTGGGAAATGATTAACCTATCATGGAGGATATAT
This sequence comes from Viscum album, assembly GCA_963277665.1. NCBI lineage: Eukaryota > Viridiplantae > Streptophyta > Magnoliopsida > Santalales > Viscaceae > Viscum > Viscum album. The sequence continues at coordinate 1,938,244,918 of OY728141.1, forward strand.
GATTAGGTTAATTAATTTTCAGTATTAGACTTTAAGAGTAACTGATGTTATTTGGAGATAAATGTTAAGATTTACCTTGGAAGACTATGTGATTAAATACTTCAGAGATTTGGGTTTCAATCTTAGTTTGGATTACTTTGAAGAATTTTATGGATAGCTGTTTATTTAATGGTCTTTCTTGAACCTTGGGTTCTTTTTGTTTAATTTTGGAGATTAAGAGTAGTTTTTATTTTTGTAAAAGATTATCCTTTTTGGGGATTATCTAATCTTGTACTAACAATTTTGGTTTTGGTTAAGTTCTAAAGACATGGGAAATATATAGTTCATCTTTTCTGGATTAGGTGATTCTCAAGAAGTTGATTATAGCGCTCTTAATGCGAACAAGTCATCCTAAATACTCATATTTTGGATAAAATATGAGTTTTTGTAAGAAACCTAGTATGAGATTAAAGTCTACATGACAGGTAAGTATGTTTACTTATGATTTAATTAAGCTCATAAATAAATTCCTCAATGAAAAGTAACTTAAAACAAAAACGTTGTATGTTAACTTTTCCTACTGGGGAATCAAATACCGTTTAACCCATCACAAGTTTGTGATTTTTTGGTGGTTAAATTTCTCCTAAACATGTTTTATATCACTCTCCATCAGAACTTGACTCTTTGTTTTCTCTTCCATATCCATGTTTTCATGGAATCCTAATATCTATTGTCTCGGGTGACCTTTGTACTTTTCTTTCTTTCTTTTAAAGTGATAGTTTAATTTACTCCTTTTCTGATGTGGGGCTTTCAATAAAGTTTCCTAGCCCAATTTTAAAATTGCGAGGATGCAATTTCCAAAAGAGGGGAAGGATGTAACACCCCAGGTAAATAAAGAATATGACATTTTTATATTTGTTAATATTTGTGAATAAAATATTAATATTAATTTAAAGGGGATGCTATGTTCGATGGTGTACCAAATACGCAACAACGAGTTTCTTTGAAATCTTACATTGCACACTAATAATATAATAATATTATTTTAAATGGTAGTTAACGCCTAGCCATTGTAATGGCAGGAATGAATAGAACTAACTAAAAAATTATTATATATGTTTGTTAAATATTTTTACATTTATCCAATAAAAGTTAGAGGCTTAAAATAAGAAAAGAATTCGATTTTAAGCATAAACATTCTAATGTTCTTTAAAAGGTCGATTAACTGCCTTTTGATGGAGAACCCCTTTTAAAATTACTTTTTGTAAATTTTATATGTTATATTTGAAAAAATAAAATCCTTCTTTAGAATCCGGACATCAAAATTTACTTTGTGTAAATTTCTGTTATTTTTCCGATAAAGTTCATTTTTAATGAATAGTGAAAATGCTGTATTTTAATTCAAAACCTCCTTTTAATCTAATTTATTTATATGGTTAGATTATATTTTTAATTGGGTTTAAAGTTTATTTGAAATATATTTTTACCATTTAATCCAATGGGGCTCATTGGAATTAATTTCACTATGAAATTGGACATAAACAAGTGTCAATCTTTTGATAGATATTGTTTCATAAAAACACGCTATTTGTTTTGACAGTGGGAATTAATTATAAAATTAATTAATGAAACTTCTATGTTTTGAATTTGGTAAAATGGAAATCATTTTTGAATTTGGAATATCAAATTTACTTTGGATAAATTTTTGGTATTTTTCTGACAAATGTTCATTTTTAATGAATAGTGAAAAATACTGCATTTTACTTCAAAACTGCTTTTTCATATAATTTAATTATATAGTTATATGGTACTTTTAATTGGTTTTAAAGTGTAATTGAAATATTTTTTTATCACTTAATAGAATTTTGTTCATTTTAAGTAATTTCACTTTTCAATTGGATGTAAAAACAAGTCAATCTTTTGATAAATTTTTACTTCTTAAAAACCCGTCTTTGGTTGTGACAACATGAATTATTTTTAAATTAATTACTGAAATTTTTGTGTTAGGAATTTGGTAAAATTGATTTCATATTTTTAATCAGAAGGTCCAAATTATGTAATTAAGACTCTTGTTTTTGGACATTATGAATAGTAACAATGGTAATTATCTTTAATTATCGTGATTAATTCGTAATCAGGTAGTTAAGGGTAATAAATTATATCATAATAATATAAAATGACCCAACATGTGTCCAAATCCTCTTTTTTGAGTCATGGCCGACCATTGGAAGCTTTTTACCGAACTTGAGGGCTCATGGAGTCAGATGTGTGTAATAGTGACATTTATGACATTATTTTTTTAAAAGAAGAGAAATATAACAAAGGTTTGTATATCCTAAGTAAAAAAATTTTAATTTTGATTAAATAAATGATCTATTATACTATAAATAGTCATTTGAAATCTAAAATTATTTCCTATATCATGGTATTTTGTTTATAATTTTTAGACATTAAATAAAAAAATTTATTTATGACACCATGATGATGTAGTGATTACCTCATTAATGAACGATTTAAATAAAATTAAAAGATAAGGTAAAATATAATACTTAAACTTGTCTAAAACCTATTTTATGGGTGTATTTAGAACCCTTATCACCTTATACTCTAAATATATCATTATGAGGCCTTTAAAATCCGAAAACCATTTTATAATAAAGTAACATTTCAAGACTTTCCAAAAGTGACCCTCCTCCCTCTTAAAAAAGGCCCCCACCTCTACCCCCTTACCCACACCTCTCAAGCCCTTGGTTCATACAACCTATTATCATATTATCTCTCCACATCCCTATATTACTCCTAGAAGCCTCACTTTGGGCAGAAGTTTTTCCAAGGAATCCTTTGGCTCAAATCAAAAAGAGTTACCCGATTTAGAGGTAATGTCTTCTCTTGAGTTTCTTTGTTTTATTTTCCTTATTCACTCACCAATATATTCTTATTATTTGATCCCATAATAACACCAACTTTCTTAATATACTTGTATGTTTTTATGATAAGGATTATACCTACACTTACACACACCTCCGTCTAATGGTTAAAGAACATACTGTTTCTGTGGGTGGCGAATTACTGCCTCACGAAATGATGATTGTTTAATCTTATTTTAACACCTTTCATGGTGGAAATTATGATTTAATTGTATTTATATATGATATATATGGTATTTATTTTTTTCTATATGCTTCTGAATTTTATTTTTAAATCACATCATTATGCTTTTCATATTGTGGAACTGCGATAATTTCATTTGAGGAAGTGTGGACTACCGCCCCCTCAAGTGATGTGACTCATTCATTCCAAACATGGAATTTATAAATAATGTATTTAATGAACTTATTTTAAATATATAACATATATATTTTAATGGAATTATAATATATATATGTCTCATTTAGTTTTAATTTCTTTAATATGAGAAAGAAATGAAAGTAGCGTTCATGCGTACGTACGACCTACCGTCTCCATGAACGGTGCATTCCATTTTTTATCTCAAAATGTTATGGAATAGTATAAAATGTATATATAATGGATATATATGATATTTAAATCATTAATAACATTCTGGATATGATGTACTTATAACTACATGGTCAATTCTTTTCAAACAAGTTCATTTTTGAGTCATGTACCGAACATCGACAAAACGTATGATATGAACTCACATAATTAACTAATTATTATAACATGATAATATGTGATATGAATTGAATAAAAAACTTTAAATTAATTCCTTAATCAATTATAAATTTACATTAGTTTATTATTCAATAATATAAAGAAACGAACAAGGCAAGTCAGAACTTGAGGTTAGGGGATTTCTTTTCTCACTTTTAATTCTGTGAGATTTCCATTGTTCACAAATTATTTATTTCATGTGGTGTATTGTGTACTTAAATTTGATATATATTATCATGATTCTATTTATATTCGTGGTATTGTGTTATTTATTTGGTTCTTATTATCTTTTTTTCATATGACTCGATTTATTACAATGAGGTAAGGGGTTTTTATCTCACTATTTATTCTCGTGAGATTCATGCAATATATGTCCCTATCTCATTTGAGTGGTGTATGTACATCCCATTATTCTACTCTTTATGTAATATAATTTCATTTATGGGTATTTACATCAATGTTTTATAGTCCTTCTTTCATAGGGTGTATGTTTCGAAAGTTACCCAAGTCGGTAAGGGAACCTTTCACCCTCCTCTTTTTAAAAGACTTCTTTTTGTCAGGTATTTTAATTTACATATTATTAATGTTGTGATATGTTCTTATATATCCTTATTGCTGTAAATTTTATGTCTAAGTGATGAGATACCCTTTCTATCTCTCATTAACTCATTTTCTGAATTTTAAAGTGACGTCGTTAGGATGTCGAATTTATGTAAGGGAACTTCTTAACCCAATTTCAATTATTTGGGTTAAACCTATACTTCTTGATTATGTCATACTATGAATATGTGTGGATGAAATCTGCTTTTTTTACAATTAATGTCCACTTATGTTGGGTGTATTTATATTTGTCACACATAGTTATGTAATTGATTTATCCTTAATCTAAGGATACCGTCTTTGTACGGGACTTCGTCTCAATCTCCTTTCATTGAGGCATACTTCAATTTATATATGAACTTCTTTTATTAGTTGTATAATAAACCATTTTGACTTTTAATTTCATTCAAAAGGAATATTTTTACACGAAGAGTTTTACTAAATGACAAAAGGAATGTTTTTTTCTTATATATGCGGCGACAATGAATTCTCCACCGCGGTGACCATTATTTGGGTTTTAGCTTCCTGTACAAGCCATAAATTTTTTTAAAAGAAAAATAAATACCATGTTTTACTTTTCTTTTATTTTGGCATTGAAAATGGTTTTGATAATGTTTTTATTATATCAATGTGTTGTATTGATATCTTGTGATTGAAATGTGGAAATGTTATGTTTCCTTTCTGCATGTTTTATGTGATACTATTACATTATGGTTCTTGGGAATTTTTTATAAAGTTAGGTGGTTCCATGATAAACTAAGGGCGGGTGAGCCCGAGATAGATCTCTAATTCATTGGGTAATGCGAAGGAGTTAAACTCTAAGGTTTCTCCGAAGAGATTTAGGGAATATACTGTGATGGGTATTCCAAACATAACCATGAGGGTTACTCCCAACGTAGGAATGTTATGAATGCCTCAAGTTACCTTTATGTTTTATGATTTCTATATGTATTTCACAAATCTTATGATTTCATGGGATATGTTAAAAAGCTTATGTTATATTGATGATCTAATGTTTTCTTTCTTTGTGTATCCCTTACTGAGCTTTTTATGCTCATCCTAAGTTTTTGAAATGTTTTTCATAGGACATAAAGTGGAATAGGGTCAAGGATGGGATCAAGGAAATGTCATGCTATCTAAAACATGGAACTAGAATGACTGTTTTGTTCAAGAGTTTTTATTTTGTGAATAAATGGAAACTGAGTAGATGTGTCTACTTTGTAATCATTGAGATTTAATAGTTATGTCCTAATTCTCTAAAACTCTAAACCTAAAAAGATCCTCAATGTGAATTATTCATTTAATTCAAGATTATGTAATGTTTTAAGGCTAGGTCCTTATATTGGGCCTTTTCCAACCACTCAAAACACTCTGACTACATGAAATTACACATGGTTAGACTGAGTTTAGACTCCGATTCACTCACCCAAAAAACCCAGGCTATCACAACCTCCCCACCATATGATAGCTTAAACCTAGGTTATCACTGACCACAACACTGGAAAACCCTAACCGAAACCTGATCATCCTTCTCATAACACTCCCAAAATACTAAAATGATTCCAAAAACATATATATGATCTTGATCATCCTAACCAACAAACATAATGATAATTATTCCAACCATAGATACTCCCCACCATAGGAATCACCTACTAGGTCACATCACAACCATGTTAGCTAACTTGATGATGATATCATACCCGAACGTCACTCGAAATTCCACACTTATCATCTACTGACGTACAATCACCAGTCATCACCATGACATTACCACACATCATATCTAATTTCAATTGTCCCCCATGCATTCGTGTCTATGGTTTTGTTTGGATACAAACCCACTTTCCAAATATGGAAAACCATTACAGCCAAACAATGATTCTTCAAATTGCATGACGAGGTTGAAAGGATGAGAATTCATATCATCCAATGATGATCTTATTGTCTAATCAAAGACACTCTTATAGATTTATGATATTTTTATGGAATCCTTCCTGATAACAAGACTGGTTACCTTGATCGTGAAAGTGATCTATCAATACAAAGCAACGTTGGGAACATTTGTATGTATAAGAGGTTATTTATCTGTATGTATGACTGGTTCTCCATATTTTATTAATTTTGGTTGGTTACACTATGGTTTTAAGTTATAAAACCAGGAAGTATATAATTTATTTCTATTCAAGGAGCTGGTAGGTGTTGTGAAGTTGGGATCATGCCCATGAAATGGATTTCTTACATATCCATCTGAAGTTCATCAAAACCAATGTGGTTCAGTGCCACTTAATAGGACACACGATAACTTTTAAGGTTACATGTCACAGACCAATATGGTGCCTTTTAAGGTTGTGTAACCATGACCAATGAAGTGATTTTCAAGGTCATGTATCTGAAATCAATGATGTGCCTTTTAAGGTTGTGCATCTAGAACCAATGTGGTGAATTTTTAAGGTCATTCAACCATGACTGTAACGACCCGAAATTTTTAAATAAATTTTGTTCCCTAATTTTATGTGTTATTGTTATACTCAAAAAAAATGTTTTATTTGATAAACATGATTATAATTAAAATGAGATCAGTGGGTTTTGACTATTATATAACCATCGGTCAACATGACCGCTGTGAACAAAATGTTTTGATTATTGTCTCTAAATATAAGTAATCTTGGTTAATTATTATAGAAAGAAGATTCGATGGCCTCACCTAGTAGTCTTGGACCGATCGAAGCCCATCTAACAGAGCTTGGGAAGGAGGTAGCACCACTGGGCTTTTCTCTGGATCAAATCCAAGCCAAACTTCATCATGTGAAGCTGGAATTAAATCGCCTTCGTGAGAAGTTCAAACTGATAGAAATTACTACTCGGGCAATGTTGACTGAGCCGCCCCAAGCTTCTATCACCCTAGCACACCTTACTCTTAGGTCCGATGCTGGTATTATAAGGGGTTATGTAACGAGACCGTAACTACCTTGTGTAATCCTTGTTTTAAATAAAAATTGGGATTTCTTCTTATAATGAAGTTTATGAATTTTGAAATGACCGGATAAATATAGTATGCATATTTTTGATGAATTTTAGAAAAAGGATATTTTAAATATGTTTATGTAAACCCTAAATAATTAAAAATGTGTAATGATTTTCAAAAAATGGTCTTCTACAATTATGTTCAGTACTAAATTTAGAGTCTAATAAGATCAACTTGATTTTTGATGAATAGTAAATTATGAATAGTGATTTTATGATTAGGATTAGTAATATGACCAAATGGATTAGCAATCTCACTTAAAGAAAGTTTTAAAATAATCTAGGCACCTTGATTAAGTAATGTGATTCAATAAAATAGCTAAATAATGGTTTCATTAATTATTATTCAAGTATTAGTTTTTTCGGGTGAATAGTGTTTTTTAATTAAAAATTTAATTAAAAATAATTAGAAAATTATTTTTATAAAAATGACTTTATTTTTGAACTCAGAGCATCGATATTATGTTATGGTAATTTTTGGGGTTTTTTCTGAAAAAAATGAATTTTTGATGAATAGTGTTTTTATTTAAAAATTAAATTAAAAATATTTAGAAAATTATTTTTATAAAATGGATTTCATTTTTGAAATCAGAGCATTGATATTTGGTTAATGTGAAATTTTGGGATTTTTCTGAGAAAGTTGAATTTTCAGTGAATAGTAAAAATACAGTTTTAGGGTTTCGGTATGTTTAATGACATCATAACGGTGTCATGATGATGTCATGAGATCTTTTGAGGGTTGGCCGGCCAAGGGTGATGAATTATTGTTTTGGGGGCCCCATGTGGCCTAACTCCATGATAAATGACAAGGGAGAGCACATGGGTTTGAGAAAAGCCCATGTGAGGTGTCCCTTGGCCATTAATGCCTTGTCCCCTCACTTTCCCTATAAATACCAAGCCCTCCTCTCATCCATTCGACTCCCCACTCATTCCCAAAGAATTTCTGGTCTCATTACCTCCCAAGGAGTCCTCCCAAGGTGCCCCCAAGCCCTCATGGTCCCAACCTTTGAGGTTTAAGAGTTACATTTTAAGGTAAGGGATCCGACCTCTCTCTTTCTTTTCAAGTAATCTCTTTTATGTCATTTCTTTTATACTCCATGTTATTATGTTGGAGGATGTTATTTTATATTCATCCTACTGCCTATTTCATGTTCATATGATGAGAGACCCCCCCTTGCCCTCATCAATTCGTTTTAAGAATGTTTAAGTGGCGCCGTTAGGCTGCCGAATTTTTAAGGGATTCTTTCACCTTCCTCGTTTTCAAGTTCTATTTTCATTCAAGTCTTTCATGTTTCTTTGTATTATGTTGGGGCATGATCTCTAAATTTATCATAATGATCTTTTATGATCATATGATGAGAGACCCCATTTTATCTCTTCAATTCAATTTTTTTGATGTTTTATGTGGCGCCGTTAGGCTGCCGAATTTTTTAAGGGATTCTCTCACCCTTTTCTTTTTCAAAGTTCTACTTTCATATCAAGTCTTTCAAGTTAATTTCTATTATGTTGGGGTATGATATCTATATCTATCATACTGGACTCTTATTTTCATATGATGAGAGACCCCATTTGATCTCTTCAATTCAGTATTTTGATGTTTTAAGTGGCGCCGTTAGGCTGCTGAATTTTTAAGTGGTTCTTCACCCTTCTCGTTTTGAAGTTCTACTTTCATGTGAATTATTTCAAGTTCCTTTTTGTTATATTGGGGTATGATATCTATATATATCATACTGGACTCTTATTTTCATATGATGAGAGACCCCATTTGATCGCTTCAATTCAGTATTTTGAAGTTTTAAGGGGCGCTGTTAGGCTGCCGAATTTTTAAGTGGTTCTTCACCCTTCTCGTTTTGAAGATCTACTTTCATGTCAATTCTTTCAAGTTCATTTTTGTTATGTTGGAGAATTATCTCTATATCTATCATACTGAACTCTTATGTTCACATGATGAGAGACCCTATTTGATCTTTTCAAATCGTTTTTGTTGAAGTTTAAGTAACGCCGTTAGGCTGTCGAACTTTCATAAGAGAAATCTAATTTTTGTCTTCCTTCCATGTTTTTCATTTCAAATGGTATGTCCTTGAAATTTCATTACCATGATCATGTATCCTTCTTATTCTGTCCATATACTGTTTTATGGGTCATTTATGAATGTTTGACTCATTTTCCCTCTCTTTTTAATGTCTTCTAAAACCTCATAACATAGCCGTTATGCTGTAGAATTTCCATCTCAAAATGTCTCTCTCTTTTTCTAAAGTTCTTTTATATTATTAAGTGAATACTAAAAGCTCTTTCTTCTAAAGGGGTATTCACATATATACCAAAATGTTCTATTTTAAATTCTGGGATTTACATACATGAGACCCACCTTCCTTTTCTGTGGGTTTTAAAGTGACGTAAAGATCATGTCTTTAAAGCAGTTTTTAAAACGTTATGATTATGAAATGAAACCCATTTATTTTATGCTATGTGGGTTATTTATGAAATGTTTGATGATGATATATGTGGCTCACATGATAATAAAGGAAAATTTAAGGGTGCGCCCTGATAGCGCTCCAATGCATTGGGTAATGATGTAACCACTAGAGATTACAATTTTAACGATGCCTTGGTGAAAAACCTTGGTAATTTTTAACGACACCTTGGGGATGGACCTTGGTGAAATGAAACGATTGTCAATATTAAATGTTGCAGCCACATCTTCAAGTTATGAAAAAGTTTTATTTTTATTATGATATGCCTCATGATTTCATTTTCATGCATTAAAGTTCTTTTCATGACTTTATTGATGTATCCCAAGTTCATATGTAAAATGTTTCACTTGTTTCCCTTGCTGGGCCTTCTGCTCACCCTTCCTTTTGATGTATGTCCCCAGGTTATGAGATGCAGTAATGAGCCTAGGGTGAACATGAGGAGAAGCCTTTCAAGTGTTTAAGAAGAATGTTTTTTTTGTTTCATGTTTTATGTTCCTTGTTTCCAAGACACTAAACCTTAAAGATCCTCAGTTCTGTGTAATGGAATGAAAAGTTATGTTATAAAAAGACGGGATGCTATAGTTGGTATCAAAGGATGGTTTAGTTATTTGTGGAAATTAGGATATGAAAACTCTAGGAGGAACCCTATAGAAAAGTTTAATATAGGAAATCTTCCTGGTATTTTGGTGAGTATTGAGTAAGGGGTTGCCAAGCAAATACATCCCTGTCTGGATACGAGCAGGTAGAGGTGGCTCTGGCACAGATGTGCATAGGGGTAAAACCCGAAAACACCGCTTTGAGCTAGACTCGAACGGGAACTGGTACACGACAACGGGCCTTGCTGCACTTTTGGTTACGACACTCCCGGGGGATATGCTTTGGTAAATTCATAAGCTTGGTATGAACCATTGTTAAAGGAACAAAGATAAAATAAAATAAAGGTTCACATAAGAATATATGATCATTCATAACCTAGATGGGAACCTAGGAGATCACAAGTTAGGGTATACCTTTCATATAAAAGTTATCCTTATATGCTTTCAGTTCCTTTTCATGATTATTAGCTAAGTACTTAAGCCCCTAATTATGCTTTCTCTTCTTAGTTAATGGTGGGAAATGGAAGAACATGTTCCGACAACCAATGTGATAGGAAATGCGACGATTTTTGTATTAATATGACAGGGATGATTAGGGGATTAAAATATGATTATTATTTTGGAAGACGTTCATTATTTTGGGAACCATATTTGATTGAGGTAAATAGATTACTACGGTATTTTCATTGAGGAGTAAGGTTGACTTATATTTTGAAGAATCGATGAATTTAAGGTGAACTTATAGTAATTTAGGTTACTTATGGGAATGACTAACCTATCTTGGGTAAAATATGTTTAGGTTAGCTACTTTTTTATAAGATGTTAGGAGTGGTTGATGTTGTCTAGAGATGAACAATGAAGTTTTTTTGGAAGACTATGTTATCAAATCCTTATTGTATTTGGGTTTCAATCTTAGTTTGGTTTGTTTTGAGGAATTTTAAGGACCGTTATTTATGGAATGGTCTATGATGAACTTTGGGTAGTACCATGGAACTTTGATGATTTAAAAGTAGTTTCCATTCCTATGGGATTCTTTCTTTTTGAAGAGTTGTTTTACCTTAACCTTTCTATTTTTGGTATAATGTTTAAAGATTGAAGAAATAGATAGTTAATCTTTTGTAGATTATGTGATTCTATAGAAGATGATTCTTGTGCTTTTATGAGACCAAGTGTTTTTGAATTCTCATCATTTGGAGAAAAGATTAGTGTTGGTAGGGACTTGTTAAAGGATGAAACTCTACTTGAAGGTAGGTATATTTTCTTATGTTTTTGTTCTATGTAGTAAATGAAATCCTCAAAATTATGAAAAGAAACGTAAAACAAAAATGTTGTTGGTTTACGTTTCCTACTAGGTAATCAAAGACCGTTTACACACATCATAAGTTTGGGATTTTCTCATGGTTAACTTTCTCCTAATCATGTTCTCTATCACTCTCCCTCAGAACTTGACCCTTTGTTTTTTTCTCCATGTCCATGTTTTCCTACATGGAACCCTAGTGTGGGTTAACTCGGGTGACCATTGTACTTCCCTTTCTTTATTTTAATGTAATAGTTTTACTGACTCCTTTTCCGATGTGGGACTTTCAATGAAATTTCAAAACCCAATTTTAAAATTGCGAGGACGCAATTTCTTAATGGGGGAAGATTGTAACGAACCGAAATTTTTAAATAAATTTTGTTCCCTAATTTTATGTGTTATTGTTATACTCAACAAAAATGTTTTATTTGATAAACATGATTATAATTAAAATGAGATCAGTGGGTTTTGACTATTATATAACCATCGGTCAACATGATCGCTGTGAACAAAATGTTTTGATTATTGTCTCTAAATATAAGTAATCTTGGTTAATTATTATAGAAAGAAGATTCGATGGCCTCACCTAGTAGTCTTGGACCGATCGAAGCCCATCTAACAGAGCTTGGGAAGGAGGTAGCACCACTGGGCTTTGCTCTGGATCAAATCCAAGCCGAACTTCATCATGTGAAGCTGGAACGAAATCACCTTCGTGAGAAGTTCAAACTGATAGAAATTACTACTCGGGCAATGTTGACTGAGCCGCCCCAAGCTTCTATCACCCTAGCACACCTTACTCTTAGGTCCGATGCTGGTATTATAAGGGGTTATGTAACGATACTGTAACTACCTTGTGTAATCCTTGTTTTAAATAAAAATTGGGATTTCTTCTTATAATGAAGTTTATGAATTTTGAAATGACCGGATAAATATAGTATGCATATTTTTGATGAATTTTAGAAAAAGGATATTTTAAATATGTTTATGTAAACCCTAAATAATTAAAAATGTGTAATGATTTTCAAAAAATGGTCTTCTACAATTATGTTCAGTACTAAATTTAGAGTCTAATAAGATCAACTTGATTTTTGATGAATAGTAAATTATGAATAGTGATTTTATGATTAGGATTAGTAATATGACCAAATGGATTAGCAATCTCACTTAAAGAAAGTTTTAAAATAATCTAGGCACCTTGATTAAGTAATGTGATTCAATAAAATAGCTAAATAACGGTTTCATTAATTATTATTCAAGTATTAGTTTTTTTCGGGTGAATAGTGTTTTTTAATTAAAAATTTAATTAAAAATAATTAGAAAATTATTTTTATAAAAATGACTTTATTTTTGAACTCAGAGCATCGATATTATGTTATGGTAATTTTTGGGGTTTTTTCTGAAAAAAATGAATTTTCGATGAATAGTGTTTTTATTTAAAAATTAAATTAAAAATATTTAGAAAATTATTTTTATAAAATGGATTTCATTTTTGAAATCAGAGCATTGATATTTGGTTAATGTGAAATTTTGGGATTTTTCTGAGAAAGTTGAATTTTCAGTGAATAGTAAAAATACAGTTTTAGGGTTTCGGTATGTTTAATGACATCATAACGGTGTCATGATGATGTCATGAGATCTTTTGAGGGTTGGCCGGCCAAGGGTGATGAATTATTGTTTTGGGGGCCCCATGTGGCCTAACTCCATGATAAATGACAAGGGAGAGCACATGGGTTTGAGAAAAGCCCATGTGAGGTGTCCCTTGGCCATTAATGCCTTGTCCCCTCACTTTCCCTATAAATACCAAGCTCTCCTCTCATCCATTCGACTCCCCACTCATTCCCAACGAATTTCTGGTCTCATTACCTCCCAAGGAGTCCTCCCAAGGTTCCCCCAAGCCCTCATGGTCCCAACCTTTGAGGTTTAAGAGTTACATTTTAAGGTAAGGGATCCGACCTCTCTCTTTCTTTTCAAGTAATCTCTTTTATGTCATTTCTTTTATACTCCATGTTATTATGTTGGAGGATGTTATTTTATATTCATCCTACTGCCTATTTCATGTTCATATGATTAGATACCCCCCCTTTCTCTCATCAATTCGTTTTAATAATGTTTAAGTGGCGCCGTTAGGCTGCCGAATTTTTAAGGGATTCTTTCACCTTCCTCGTCTTCAAGTTCTATTTTCATTCAAGTCTTTCATGTTTCTTTGTATTATGTTGGGGCATGATATATAAATTTATCATACTGATCTTTTATGATCATATGATGAGAGACCCCATTTTATCTCTTCAATTCAATTTTTTTGATGTTTTATGTGGCGCCGTTAGGCTGCCGAATTTTTTAAGGGATTCTCTCACCCTTTTCTTTTTCAAAGTTCTACTTTCATGTCAAGTCTTTCAAGTTAATTTCTATTATGTTGGGGTATGATCTCTATATCTATCATACTGGACTCTTATTTTCATATGATGAGATACCCCATTTGATCTCTTCAATTCAGTATTTTGATGTTTTAAGTGGCGCCGTTAGGCTGCTGAATTTTTAAGTGGTTCTTCACCCTTCTCGTTTTGAAGTTCTACTTTCATGTGAATTATTTCAAGTTCCTTTTTGTTATATTGGGGTATGATCTCTATATCTATCATACTGGACTCTTATTTTCATATGATGAGAGACCCCATTTGATCGCTTCAATTCAGTATTTTGAAGTTTTAAGTGGCGCTGTTAGGCTGCCGAATTTTTAAGTGGTTCTTCACCCTTCTCGTTTTGAAGATCTACTTTCATGTCAATTCTTTCAAGTTCATTTTTGTTATGTTGGGGAATTATCTCTATATCTATCATACTGAACTCTTATGTTCACATGATGAGAGACCCTATTTGATCTTTTCAAATCGTTTTTGTTGAAGTTTAAGTAACGCCGTTAGGCTGTCGAACTTTCATAAGAGAAATCTAATTTTTGTCTTCCTTCCATGTTTTTCATTTCAAATGGTATGTCCTTGAAATTTCATTACCATGATCATGTATCCTTCTTATTCTGTCCATATACTGTTTTATGGGTCATTTATGAATGTTTGACTCATTTTCCCTCTCTTTTTAATGTCTTCTAAAACCTCATAACATAGCCGTTATGCTGTAGAATTTCCATCTCAAAATGTCTCTCTCTTTTTCTAAAGTTCTTTTATATTATTAAGTGAATACTAAAAGCTCTTTCTTCTAAAGGGGTATTCATATATATACCAAAATTTTCTATTTTAAATTCTGGGATTTACATACATGAGACCCACCTTCCTTTTCTGTGGGTTTTAAAGTGACGTAAAGATCATGTCTTTAAAGCAGTTTTTAAAACGTTATGATTATGAAATGAAACCCATTTATTTTATGCTATGTGGGTTATTTATGAAATGTTTGATGATGATATATGTGGCTCACATGATAATAAAGGAAAATTTAAGGGTGCGCCCTGATAGCGCTCCAATGCATTGGGTAATGATGTAACCACTAGAGATTACAATTTTAACGATGCCTTGGTGAAAAACCTTGGTAATTTTTAACGACACCTTGGGGATGGACCTTGGTGAAACGAAACGATTGTCAATATTAAATGTTGCAGCCACATCTTCAAGTTATGAAAAAGTTTTATTTTTATTATGATATGCCTCATGATTTCATTTTCATGCATTAAAGTTCTTTTCATGACTTTATTGATGTATCCCAAGTTCATATGTAAAATGTTTCACTTGTTTCCCTTGCTGGGCCTTCTGCTCACCCTTCCTTTTGATGTATGTCCCCAGGTTATGAGATACAGTAATGAGCCTAGGGTGAACATGAGGAGAAGCCTTTCAAGTGTTTAAGAAGAATGTTTTTTTTGTTTCATGTTTTATGTTCCTTGTTTCCAAGACACTAAACCTTAAAGATCCTCAGTTCCGTGTAATGGAATGAAAAGTTATGTTATAAAAAGACGGGATTCTATAATGACCATATTTTAGTTTAGGTACATATAATGAGGAACGATTTAACGTATTTTAGTGTCATGTGGAATGGACCAGTATGTGAAAGGGACTTAACAATGGTTTATGTGGGACTTACACATATGCAAACCTTTCTGGTTTGACCTAACAGATGAGTGAGGTGAGAGTAGGCCAGGTCTTACACTAGGTTGAAGGTCTATTTATATTAATGGATCATTGATTAGACTAGGGAGGTTAATCAAAGAATCAGTCGTGCATTTGGTTGGCATGGCGCCGATCTGAAACTACCAATTCAGGTGAGCCAAGAGGGTTGGGCTAAAGAAGTTTTCATCAATCCTCTAAGAGAAGGATGCCTCATATCAAGGGAATACATGATTGATCATATCTCAAGGATCTTATCAGTCAAGGAGTAAAACCGAGGGAGATCTATTATAGGATGTCTGATTCCCATTATCAAAGGAATACATGATCAAAAGGGATCACTCTGGTGTATATGATCCAGTCACGTATCTTAGGATACCATGGAGGAGGCCAATATGGATGAGACTCAATAGAGGGTTGGTTTAGGATAAATATTTTTAGAAAGACCTTTTCGGAAATTTATTTATCTAATTTAGAAGACCTGGATGAATGAGATGCCAGAATATATTTTATACCAGGAGAGTGTTGGGAACTACGTGTGACCCAAAGTGGAGAATTTGGGAGAAATAACACCCTAGTATGGATCTTCTAGATAACTTGGGAGAATCGGTTCCCTAGTATGATCTACTGGATGATCCATTCACCCTAGAATTTTAGAAGCATGGGGAAGTGGTCTCTCATGAAGGTTTTTTTGTCAAAACCTTCAAATGGAATAAATAACTTGAATTATACTGAATCCAAGGTTTTCCATTACTGCCCAAGGTTCATGAAATGGGACTAACCTACCTCCTATCATACTTTCATGCGTGGTCCTAATTGGCCATGTTGTGGTCCTAAAAGGCCACACCATGATGCTAAACCTCAAGTCCCATATGGGGTGAGGGAGAGTGCCATGTTGTAATATAAATATCATATGGGTTGAGGCCGTATACCTCTCTAGTAGATATCCTTTAACCTGTTTGTTTAATTATTCTTAACCCCCACACACCAATCATGTAATGAATAATGTAAATAATCAATAACATAGGACACAAGAATTTTTACTTGGTTCCCCCACACTGGGTTAATCTAAGGATCATGAAATCAGTAATGTGTTGATGCACCAAAATCCATTAAACACACTATTTAGAAGTGGGTTTAGTTAATTCTTGGGATCAATCCCCTTAAAATGGTTAGGGAAAGATCACTACTTCCCAAGTATCACTTCCCTCATTTCCTCCCTTTCACTCACTACTCTAAAAATGGATTACCACTTTGGCACATAAGCCAACACAGAATAAGATCATTGTTGTAGATGCACCAAGTATAGATTAGTTCCCTTGATCCCCACACCACTAATTCATAGGATCATTGTGAATACCTCTTGAATAGAAGCTACACCTTTACATGAGTCATTATAGAAAGTCTTTCTTCTTAGGAAGAATCTTTAAGGAGTTACAAAACTCCCCTCAATCATCTTTCCAGCATAAGAATGTAATCTCCTCTCCTCCTTAATTATTGGATATGTCAATGAAGTTATTAACTCTCTCCCCCTATTAGATTTGGATATATCAATTTTATTCCTCCATCTTGTTTTTTTCTCACAAAAATATAATCTAATATTTATGGAGATAAACATCTCCACAAATTCATCCTTCCAAAAAACCCTTCTCACTAATTCAAGATAGATCTTACACATTGACCTTTATGAAGATCTTCAAGTCTTCACGAGTATTGTCACGACCCGTCCTCGGGGCCCGTGCCGTGACTACCCCAAGCCCGCCTTCCAAAGGCCAGGGGCTGGCGACTAGCACCAAGGTGTAAATTCCCGGTAAACAGGGAAGGCATTGCCTTTATAAGTAACAACCACCACAGAGTCAGCAAGCAGAAGTAACTACAAAGTGCAGAAAAGTAAAGGGGCCGGAATACAAGCCCAACTGAAAGTACAACTGAAAAGTAAAGTACAACAACTGAAGAAAAGACGGCGACCTCGTGTCGTCCACTGGCAATCCCACCTGAAGGGTGGGTACAGATAGCCTCCAGGCTCCTCGGGTCCCACGTCCGCTCCGAGCACGCCCCGCCCAGTGGTCCACCTCCAGGTACCGTCCTGCTCCACGCCCCAACCGAGATCAGCGCTGTCCGTTGTCTGCAACCAACACAACAAGGTGCGGGCATAGCCCGTGCAAGGGTGAGTATAAGCTACTCAGTAAGGACCCCGAGACCCCCGAAGGTCTCCCGAAATCCACAAAGGATATAGCACAAAAGAAAGATGCAATCACGAAGTAACATCTGACTCGACTTAGGTATATGCCCATACATATACCTAAGTCCCCACTTCTAGCTCTGCTCACGAGCTCAAGAACAACTCAATCCACATAGGAAAGCAAGACTCAAATCCACAAAGGAGAGTAAACAGTAAATCCACATAGGATAGTTCAACACAATCCAAAAAGGAGAGTAACATAAGATTCAGCTCAACCAGGTATACTTTTTCAGATGACGTCAAAGATGATCACTGATCCATCTAAGTCGTCGGACCCACGAAGGATCGATAGGTACTAACCCCCGCAAAAGACCCACACAGGATCGGGCTCACACAGAACCTGTAGGCAGTGGCTCACACAGAACCGGTAGTAAGGACCCACATAGGATCGGGCTCACACAGAACCTGTAGCACTGATCCTCGTAGGATCACTGAGTGCAGTAGTCGACGCAGTCCACTGAGGATCTCTGCACAGTCGTCGCCGCAGTCCACGAAGGATCTCTGCTCTGCCGTCGTCGCAGTCCACGGAGGATCTTTGCTCTGTCGTCGTCGCAGTCCACGGAGGATCTCTGCTCTGTCGTCGAAGTCACAGCCAGCGCTAGGGTTCCCGCACACAGCGAGCTCGTTTAGGAGGGTCCGCTCCACGAGCCGAGAGGCTGATACATCAACTGACACGTAGTCCGAAGTTGATGTATCCAAAAGTTCCGTATCGACAACAGGATCTCAACGCAACATACGGCGCGTCAATCGGACGCCCGGTCTGAGAGTTATTGGCATTTTCGTCCCAGGGGCCCGGTTGGTTTTTAGGGCAAAACCAACCCGACCATACTCCGCCTGTATCCGATCCTCGGGCAGAGTATTCCAAAAGTTCCGTCTCACTTAGAGGAAACTACCACAGCTGACGGTACGTCGATCGGACGTCCGTAGCTTAAGTTATGAGCGTTTCCGCCCCGAGGGCCTGGTTGGTTTCGTGTACGAACTAACCCGGCCGAACCCAAAGTCTTCCGAAACCTTGAGTATAATATACCGAAACGACCGTCTCGATCCAAGGATCGCGTAGCCGCTGACGGTTCGTCAATCGGAGGTCTCAGGCCCAAGATATTGGCAAAAGACCGAAGAGGCCTGAAAACGGGGGTTCTGGGCCCGGGGCGACCCGGCCCGAACCCCTCCTGGGTCGGCCGAACCGGGTCGGCCCGACCCGGCCTGGGCGCGGCCCGGCCAACCGGACCGGCCGGCTCGGCTTCGGCCGAGCGGCCGAAGGATCCGCCGCCGCGGGTTTGACCCGCGGCTTGAAGGAAACGCGGCCCCGCGGGGGGGCCGCCTGTCACGCGGACGCGGCCGGGCCGCCGCGTCCCTCCCCGGTTCCGCGCGGCCGCGGAACCGGCCGCCGCCGCCGCGGCTTCAGCCGCGGCGGATCTTCTCCACGGCGGCGCGCCGGGCGCCGCCGCCTCCGGTCGCCGGCGCCGCCTTGCCGGCGACCCGCGCCGCCGCCGCCTTCCGCGGGCCGCCGGAGTTGCTCCGGTGGCCCGTTTTGCCTCCCGTCTGCGCCGTTGCTCCTCCCGGGGGCCGACCTTCACTGCGGGATCAACAGATCGCCCCTGCCGTGCGGTTCATCGTCGTCCGCCATATCCGCACAACAAAAGAGATCGGCGGAGGGTTGCCGGGTCTTGTTCGTTAGACCTGCACCCTCCGCGTTAGTCATAAACCACGGGAGGAATAATCAACAACAATTTTAAATAAATTAAAATTGTCGGAGATCATGTTCTTCACTTTAAAAGAATAAACACGGGGAAATAAGATAAAATATTCCAACATCCCTTACCTTGTCGTCGTCGTCGGACGAGAGGTCGTCACGGAATCGCTCGTTGCGGATGAAGGAGATCGTCGCGTCGTCGCGGTATCCGGCGTCGCGTCGCCAATCTCCGGATCAAGATCAAACGGATTAATTTAAATCCGTTGATATTGAATTATAAAAAGGGGAGAAATAAACGATTCGTTTCTCACCTTAATTGCCGAACGAGGATCGGCCGCGGAAGAAGAGGTGCCGCCGAAGAACGTCGCGGGTAGGGCTCGTCGACGTCGCAGATCACGGCGTGCGTCGTCGAATTCCGGTCGCCGGCGTTCTTCGCGTTCTTCGCGTTCTTCGCGGGGGAGCTGAAGGAACAAAGATCCTCTCAAATCCTTTCAAAGGATTTTTAGGTTGGTCTTATTTTATAAACATGCCAACAAACGCAAAAACGTAAGTAACGACCCATCAGTTCGTTGAATTAATTCAACGAGCGAAACAGCCCATTTAATTCACGAAATAAACCGCCCAATTAAATGGTCTGTTAAGAATTAAAGAAAACGCGTCGGTTGACTTTTCAGTTACTTTGACGGGTTTTCGCGGGTGCGTTACTTAGCGAAAGAAACGGCGGGGCTCGTGCGGGCCCCACCGCACAAATATCCTAACAAGGGGTAGGATATTTCCGGATAGCACCCTATCCGCTTTAACTCAGTTCAAGTGGCTTCCAAGTGACTTCCAAGCAGCTTAAGTGAAATAAAATAAAGTTGTCGCACAAACTTTATTTTATTTCTGACTTAAAGCCGCAAAATTTAAAAACCACGTCTGAGCAAACGCAACTCCGGAAGAGGCGTTTCTAAGCAAATACCGGCGCTGCGATTTCATCGGTGCCCTCAGAATTTGATTCCGGGCACCAGTTCAAAAGATAGAAAAACCCGCTCGTCCGTTCACTGAACGTACCCGAGCCAAACTTCGGAAATTGATTTCGGGCACACCGGGCCTCGGAATCAGGTGCCGTCTGAAGCTGCGCTCTTGTAAAATTCAAAGAAAATTAAGAAAAAAATTTCCTTGAAATTTGAGGGTCTTTACATTACTCCCACCTCAGGGCTTTACGTCCCCGTAAAGACACATCAAAAACTAGGGGAACAAATGGGGGTACTGAGCACGCATCTGAGCCTCCCGCTCCCAAGTGCTCTCCTGGAGGTTCCCGTGCTGCCATCTGACGCGCACAAGAGGAATCGACCGCCCACGTAGGGCCCGCTCCTGTCGATCCTCGATCTCCACTGGGACCTCCGCAAAAGTCTCCCCATCGTCCACGTCCAGCTCCCCAAAGTCGATGATGTGCGTCGGGTCGTGCACGTATCTCCTCAGCTGAGACACGTGGAAGACGTCGTGCACCCGGTGCAACTGAGGTGGTAGAGCCAGGCGATAAGACACCTCTCCTATCCTGCTGAGGACCTGGAAAGGCCCGATGAAGCGTGGAGACAACTTGCCGCCTCGGCCAAATCTCTGTAAACCACGTCGAGGTGAGACACGCAAAAAGACGTGGTCGTCATCCTCGAACTCCAGTGGCCTCCGCCTCCTGTCAGCATATGACTTCTGCCGGCTCTGAGCTGTCCTCATCCTCTCCTAGATGATCTGGACCTTCTCTGTCGTGGCTCGGACCATCTCTGGTCCCACGAGTGCTGACTCCCCAGGGTCTGTCCAGCACAACGGTGATCTGCAGGGTCTGCCGTACAACGCCTCGTATGGTGCCATCCAGATGGTGGAGTGGTAGCTGTTGTTGTACGCGAACTCCACCAAGGGTAGGTGGTCCTCCCAGCTGCGACCAAAGTCGAGAACACATGCACGGAGCATGTCCTCGAGTGTCTGTAGGGTCCTCTCCGTCTGACCATCCGTCTGAGGGTGGAAGGCTGTGCTCAGATGGAGCCGCGTCCCGAACGCCTCCTGCAACCCCTTCCAAAGCCCGGAAGTGAAACGAGCATCTCGATCGGAGACGATAGACGATGGCACACCGTGAAGCCGTACGATCTCCTGGACGTAAAGACGTCCCAAGCTCTCCACTGAGCCCTGCTCTCTGATGGGTAAGAAGTGTGCCGACTTGGTGAGTCGGTCGACAATCACCCAAATGGAGTCGTGACCTCTGGAAGTGCGTGGAAGTCCAGTCACGAAGTCCCTAGATATGCCATCCCACTTCCACTCTGGGACCTCCAAGGGCTGTACCAAGCCTGCTGGTACCTGATGCTCTGCCTTCACCTGCTGGAAGGTGAGGCATCGTGAAACGAACTCTGCCACAACTTTCTTCATGCCCGGCCACCAGTGCTGTCGTCTGAGATCCTGGTACATCTTTGCCACTCCGGGATGTACCGCCAAGGGAGAAGTGTGAAACTCTCTCAGCACCTCCTCTCGTAAAGCGACTGGTACGAAGGTACGTCCTCTGAAAAGGATGTCGTGCTCTGCTCCAAGGGAGAAGCCATCAGGCGCCTGACCTGAGGATATCAGTGCACGCCAGGTCTCACAGTCAGCGTCCCCACGCTGAGCCTCTCTGACCCGCTGTAGAAGTGGAGGAGAGACTATGAGAGACTGAAGAAAGGCTGCTCCGTCTCTATCCACGAAGGATATCTGTAAGGAGGCTAGCTGCTCCGTCGCCTCCTCAAGTAGCTGAATGCCCGTCCTCCTGCTGAGGGAATCGGCTACCACGTTCCCCTTCCCAGGAGTATAGACTATCTCAAAGTCATAGTCCTGGAGGAACTCAAGCCATCTTCGCTGTCTCAGGTTCAGGTCCTTCTGAGAGAAGATATACCTGAGACTCTGGTGGTCAGAAAAGACTGTGAAGCGCTCGCCCATCAGATAGTGCCGCCAAGTCTTCAGAGCGAAGACCACTGCTGCCAAATCCAGGTCATGAGTGATCACGGCCCGATCCTGCATCAGGACGCATCCGAGTCCAGTCCCTGATGCATCGCAGTAAACTACGTATCCAACTCCCTCCTCAGGCAACCTCAAGATAGGTGCGCTGGTCAACCTCTGCCTCAGCTCCTGGAAGCTCTGCTGACATCTGTCTGACCATACGAAGGGTTTCCCCTTCTTTTTCAACGCTGAGAGTGGTTCCGCAACTCTGGAGAAGTCTGGCACGAATCTCCGATAGTATCCGGCTAGGCCCAAGAAGCTCCGCACCTCCGTCACGCTCCTGGGTGGCTCCCAAGCTAGTACTGCCTCGATCTTCGCGGGATCCACTGCAACTCCCGCCTCAGAGATGACGTGCCCCAAGAAGTGGACCTCACGTAACCAGAACTGGCACTTTGAGAGCTTGCCATAAAGCTGGTGCTCTCGGAGCGTGTCTAGCACAACTCGCAGGTGGTAGGCATGCTCCTCCTCAGTCGTCGAGTATACCAAAATGTCATCAATGAAGACCACGACAAATCGGTCGAGGTATGGCTGGAAGATCCTGTTCATGAGGCTCATGAACACTGCTGGAGCATTGGTTACACCGAACGACATAACCAAGAAATCATAATGGCCATACCGACACCTGAAGGCCGTCTTCTGCACGTCCTCGTCTCGAACTCTGAGCTGATCGAAGAGGTCATCAATCCGTGGCAGCGGATACTTGTTCCTCACTGTCACCTGGTTCAGGCGACGATAGTTGACACACAGTCGCAAGCTCCCGTCCGCCTTCTTGGCGAACAAAATCGGGTAAGCCCAGGGTGAAACATTGGGTCGGATAAACCCCTTGCTCTGCAAGTCCTCCAACTGTACCCGCAGCTCCCGAAGCTCGGCGGGGGCCATCCGATATGCTGGAGTAGATATCGGGGCTGTCCCGGGGTACAAGTCGATGTAAAAGTCTACCTCTCTACGAGGAGGTAGCCCTGGAACGTCGTCGGGAAAGACGTCCACGTACTGGTCCACCACTGCAGGGAAAACTGGACTCCGCACGTCCACTGCTCCTAGGATGAGCCTAGCCAACTGATGAGAGATGGGCTGCACTCTCCTCCGCGGAAGTCCATCCTGTGCTGCAAAGGTTCCCTTCTCGTCGGTGAAGGTAAACCTGCTCCCGTCGGTGCGAACACATCGCACCTTGCGCCTAAAACATTCGATCTGGGCATGAACCGTGGATAGCCAATCCATGCCCAAGATGACGTCGTAAGGCCTCGATGCCGCTACAAGGAGATCCCAGCCGAAGCTCTCGCCTCCTAGAGTAAGCTCACACTACCGGCACCAGTGCGTAATCGTCGAGTCTGCTCCCGTAGGAGTCTCTAGCCGTAAGGATCGAGCCAACGGCTCAGTCGGAATCTCCGAGCTCCGAACAAGGGCAGAGGCTATGAAAGAGTGACTCGCTCCTGTGTCTATAAGTACTGCAGCAAGGGTGGAATAGACACAGATCGTACCTCGAATCATCTCTGGCATGTCGGGGTCGTAGGCCTCCACTGCCTGGAGCTGGGCCTGTCCCTGCCCGCCAGCTCCCTGTGGTCGAGGTGGCCCTCCTGGTGGTGGTGGGGGTAGAGCCTGGAAGCGTCGCCCACCACCCGCTGCTCGGCCAGCTCCTCTGCCTTGTCCGCCTCCTCCCTGCGGACCGCCACGGTCGACCCTCTGCCTCTGCCTGGGTGGCCCCTCCACCGTCTGCTGCTCCTATGGTCGGCGAGTCGGGCAATCACGAGCCATGTGACCCTGCCCGCCGCAAGAGTAGCACAGCCTGCCTCTCGGAAGGCTGGTACTCCGCTGTGTGCCTCGCACTGCTGAGCCGGTGTCCTGAGGCCGTCTGCGTGGGGGTCTGGTCTGCCTGGACCCCAGAGTCATCCGTCGGCTACCTGCTGCCGAAGACTCAGCTACCTGCCGTCCTGCGCTAGGTCTCGCCACTGAAGAAGGCTCTGCCAGGAAGCTCTCGATCAGGAGGGCTCGCTCCAGCACTCCCGCCTGGGTCGGAATGCTAAGGGAGATCAGCGACGCCCGAATCTCCTGTCGCAAGCCCTGCTCGAAGGTCCGGGCCCGGAAGAAGGGGTCCCGTACCATGTCGGTCGAGTAGCGAGATAGGTCAGTGAACCTCGCCGCGTACTGAGCGACCGTCATGCTGCCCTGGCGCAGCTGGAGAAGCTCCTGGATGCGCACCGCTCGGAGGGTGGACGGGACGAACTCAGAGCGGAAGAGGCTCTCGAAGTCCGTCCAGAGCAAGGATGCCTCATCGTGAACCTGGAGCATCAAGCTCCACCATCGTCCTGCCGCCTCCTGCAGGAGGCTCGCCGCGAGAATCACCATGAGATCCGCTGGTGTCCTCACTAGCCTAAAGATCCGTACCACCGCCTCTAGCCAGTCCTCGGCGGCCTGGGGGTCCACCTCACCGCGAAACCTGGGCGGTCGCTGACTCTGAAACTCATACAGTGCCCTGAGGCGACGTGCATCGTCAGCGTCTGGTACTGGAAGCATCAGTGGCTCGGCGGGTAAGGCTACCGCCGGTGCCACTGCTGGCAAAGGGCCCTGCACCGAGGCCTCGTCGCTCGGTGGGCTGCCGTCGCGCCCTACACTCGGAACCCTAGCTGGATGTCGTCGCGGGGCCATCCTGAAAAGGAGAACAAGAGCACCACAGTCAGAACAGTATACCTGGTGAGCTGGCACAAGTAATCACAAGGAAAACTTGAGACTTTCATGAAGCAGATCAGTATACCCGGTGAGCTGACACAAGTAATCACGAAGAAAACTTGAAACACACACGCAATCAATGTTTTCATGCATTAAGTCGGAAATCAGGAGTCAGGGTCCTGGTGTACGGATACGTCGGCCGCCGCACCAACACTGGGCTCCCTGAACTGATAACCACACTCAATACACTAAACACTATTGCTTCATATAGAAAGAAAAGACGATCAGAGTCTGTGGTAGAACCGACCGGCTCTGATACCAATTTGTCACGACCCGTCCTCGGGGCCCGTGCCGTGACTACCCCAAGCCCGCCTTCCATAGGCCAGGGGCTGGCGACTAGCACCAAGGCGTAAATTCCCGGTAAACAGGGAAGGCATTGCCTTTATAAGTAACAACCACCACAGAGTCAGCAAGCAGAAGTAACTAGAAAGTGCAGAAAAGTAAAGGGGCCGGAATACAAGCCCAACTGAAAGTACAACTGAAAAGTAAAGTACAACAACTGAAGAAAAGACGGCGGCCTCGTGTCGTCCACTGGCAATCCCACCTGAAGGGTGGGTACAGATAGCCTCCAGGCTCCTCGGGTCCCACGTCCGCTCCGAGCACGCCCCGCCCAGTGGTCCACCTCCAGGTACCGTCCTGCTCCACGCCACAACCGAGATCAGCGCTGTCCGTCGTCTGCAACCAACACAACAAGGTGCGGGCATAGCCCGTGCAGGGGTGAGTATAAGCTACTCAGTAAGGACCCCGAGACCCCCGAAGGTCTCCCGAAATCCACAAAGGATATAGCACAAAAGAAAGATGCAATCACGAAGTAACATCTGACTCGACTTAGGTATATGCCCATACATATACCTAAGTCCCCACTTCTAGCTCTGCTCACGAGCTCAAGAACAACTCAATCCACATAGGAAAGCAAGACTCAAATCCACAAAGGAGAGTAAACAGTAAATCCACATAGGATAGTTCAACACAATCCACAAAGGAGAGTAACATAAGATTCAGCTCAACCAGATATACTTTTTCAGATGACGTCAAAGATGATCACTGATCCATCTAAGTCGTCGGACCCACGAAGGATCGATAGGTACTAACCCCCGCAAAAGACCCACACAGGATCGGGCTCACACAGAACCTGTAGGCAGTGGCTCACACAGAACCGGTAGTAAGGACCCACATAGGATCGGGCTCACACAGAACCTGTAGCACTGATCCTCATAGGATCGCTGAGTGCAGTAGTCGACGCAGTCCACTAAGGATCTCTGCACAGTCGTCGCCGCAGTCCACGAAGGATCTCTGCTCTGCCGTCGTCGCAGTCCACGGAGGATCTCTGCTCTGTCGTCGTCGCAGTCCACGGAGGATCTCTGCTCTGTCGTCGAAGTCACAGCCAGCGCTAGGGTTCCCGCACACAGCGAGCTCATTTAGGAGGGTCCGCTCCACGAGCCGAGAGGCTGATACATCAACTGACACGTAGTCCGAAGTTGATGTATCCAAAAGTTCCGTATCGACAACAGGATCTCAACGCAACAGACGGCGCGTCAATCGGACGCCCGGTCTGAGAGTTATTGGCATTTTCGTCCCAGGGGCCCGGTTGGTTTTTAGGGCAAAACCAACCCGACCGTACTCCGCCTGTATCCGATCCTCGGGCGGAGTAGGCCAAAAGTTCCGTCTCACTTAGAGGAAACTACCACAGCTGACGGTACGTCGATCGGACGTCCGTAGCTCAAGTTATGAGCGTTTCCGCTCCGAGGGCCCGGTTGGTTTCGTGTACGGACCAACCCGGCAGAACCCAAAGTCTTCCGAAACCTTGAGTATAATATACCGAAATGACCGTCTCGATCCAAGGATCGCGTAGCCGCTGACGGTTCATCAATCGGAGGTCTCAGGCCCAAGATATGGGCAAAAGACCGAAGAGGCCCGAAAACGGGGGTTCTGGGCCCGGGGCGACCCGGCCCGAACCCCCCCTGGGTCGGTCGAACCGGGTCGGCCCGACCCGGCCCGACCCGGCTAGGCCGGGTCCGGTCCGGCCTGGGCGCGGCCCGGCCGACCGGACCGTCCGGCTCGGCTTCGACCGAGCGGCCGAAGGAGCCGCCGCCGCGGGTTTGACCCGCGGCTTGAAGGAAACGCGGCCCCGCGGGGGGGCCGCTCCGGTCGCCGGCGCCGCCTTGCCGGCGACCCGCGCCGCCGCCGCCTTCCGCGGGCCGCCGGAGTTGCTCCGGTGGCCCGTTTTGCCTCCCTTCTGCGCCGTTGCTCCTCCCGGGGGCCGACCTTCACTGCGGGATCAACAGATCGCCCCTGCCGCGCGGTTCGTCGTCGTCCGCCATATCCGCACAACAAAAGAGATCGGCGGAGGGTTGCCGGGTCTTGTTCATTAGACCCGCACCCTCCGCGTTAGTCATAAACCACGGGAGGAATAATCAACAACAATTTTAAATAAATTAAAATTGTCGGAGATCATGTTCTTCACTTTAAAAGAATAAACACGGGGAAATAAGATAAAATATTCCAACATCCCTTACCTTGTCGTCGTCGTCGGACGAGAGGTCGTCGCGGAATCGCTCGTCGCGGATGAAGGAGATCGTCGCGTCGTCGCGGTATCCGGCGTCGCGTCGCCAATCTCCGGATCAAGATCAAACGGATTAATTTAAATCCGTTGATATTGAATTATAAAAAGGGGAGAAATAAACGATTCGTTTCTCACCTTAATTGCCGAACGAGGATCGGCCGCGGAAGAAGAGGTGCCGCCGAAGAACGTCGCGGGTAGGGCTCGTCGACGTCGCAGATCACGGCGTGCGTCGTCGAATTCCGGTCGCCGGCGTTCTTCGCGTTCTTCGCGTTCTTCGCGTTCTTCGCGGGGGAGCTGAAGGAACAAAGATCCTCTCAAATCCTTTCAAAGGATTTTTAGGTTGGTCTTATTTTATAAACATGCCAACAAACGCAAAAACGTAAGTAACGACCCATCAGTTCGTTGAATTAATTCAACGAGCGAAACAGCCCATTTAATTCACGAAATAAACCGCCCAATTAAATGGTCTGTTAAGAATTAAAGAAAACGCATCGGTTGACTTTTCAGTTACTTTGACGGGTTTTCGCGGGTGCGTTACTTAGCGAAAGAAACGGCGGGGCTCGTGCGGGCCCCACCGCACAAATATCCTAACAAGGGGTAGGATATTTCCGGATAGCACCCTATCCGCTTTAACTCAGTTCAAGTGGCTTCCAAGTGACTTCCAAGCAGCTTAAGTGAAATAAAATAAAGTTGTCGCACAAACTTTATTTTATTTCTGACTTAAAGCCGCAAAATTAAAAAACCACGTCTGAGCAAACGCAACTCCGGAAGAGGCGTTTATAAGAAAATACCGGCGCTGCGATTTCATCGGTGCCCTCAGAATTTGATTCCGGGCACCGGTTCAAAAGATAGAAAAACCCGCTCGTCTGTTCACTGAACGTACCCGAGCCAAATTTCGGAAATTGATTTCGGGCACACCGGGCCTCGGAATCAGGTGCCGTCTGAAGCTGCGCTCTTGTAAAATTCCAAAAAAAATTAAGAAAAAAATTTCCTTGAAATTTGCGGGTCTTTACAAGTATGATGGGAAAATACATCCTTCAAATATTCTAAAAATATGATTCAAACTTATACAAATATATCCTTTAAATCCAATTCAAGATATCCAATTCAATTCCCACAATTCCCTCCTAAAAGATAGGAACTATGAACATGTGAGACTGCTACCTTGACTTCCCTATGGCATGGTCATTACCACCAAATCACGTAGCATGTATCTTCTTCTCTTTCTTGAAAAACACATCATATCAATTACGTCACACCATGACGTATTACAGTGATAAGCATGAAATAGTCCTTCCCCAGGTAAAAATTTCTTTGAAATTCCTAGTACTATGATCACTCTACTCATTTTTTCCTCAAATACAAAGGCTTAATAATCAACACACCTTGGGCCATGACATAGATACCCACAACACCTCAATCAGACTCCTACATGCGAGCTTACCATGATGACCAAAACAACCACGTTTTCATTCCTCACTTTACACATGCACTTTGGAATTCCAAAATAGCTATGTCCATGGCATGGTTTCTTCCTGCTACCAGTTTTTCCTTCAGCTCCAAATCTCCTATAATTCAATATGCCTCGAACCTTAAAATGCTTATAGTGAGCCCCCCTAATCACCATAGGGATTTAGAAAACTCACCATGGTCATGGTTGTCTTTACTATGACATAGGATGTTCTTTTATCCAAAAATGACAATGGGGGCGTATCTTAATAAGACACAAAAAAACTTATGAAAATTATAGTGTACCTTCCACAAAAAGGGTGTTATATTTAGGACCCTGTCACTAAAGTTCTCTCGACCACACCCACCGTGACTTTTTTAGGATAACCACTGCATAGTGAATGTCAATGCGAATGCTTCCATCACCAATATGATTACAAACTTCTAACTTATAGAAATTTCAATGAATCAAAAATTCCTAGAAAAACTTCTATAACTTAACTACTAGTTCTTTAATTTTATAGAACAACATCCAATTCAGCTAAATTCTGTACCTTTAGTCAGATTTAACTTCTGGTATGACTTACAAAACATATAAATCCCTCAAGAACACCTCTCCTTCATCATTGATTGATAAAAAACAATGATCGATAATAAATTTGTGATTGGAAAAAAAATACAACACTAGAAAACTTTGGTTCTAACATCACCCTTTGGATTTTATTGTCAATACTATCATAAATCCATCCTCCAAAAAAT
Organism: Viscum album; assembly: GCA_963277665.1. Lineage (NCBI taxonomy): Eukaryota > Viridiplantae > Streptophyta > Magnoliopsida > Santalales > Viscaceae > Viscum > Viscum album. The sequence continues at coordinate 1,938,275,093 of OY728141.1, forward strand.
ATATCAAATATCTTCAAGGTTACAAGGATATGGATTTATGATCCATTGATTTCAATTTCCTTACTCATATTTTGACATTAATAATGCAAGGACTCTTTTCATCCACATTTTTATTATAAATGTTATACCACTTTGGTTTTCTAAATATTTTCCTTCAAGTATTATCCTCCTATATCTATGAACTCCATAGGGGAACCTCTATTAATTTAAACCCCTTTATTTATAATTTCCATGCACTATATTTTCAATCATATTCAAAAAGATCTTATTGGGGAAAGATGATCCTATTTAACCTCTCAACATACAACCCATTCACCAAAGAACCCCTAAGTATTGTACGGGAACCCTTGGAGATTTTGAGGCAACTAGACTCAATATTTGAAAGTAAAACTCCTCTGGTCCAAGAAACATAGTGAAATAAGACTCCTATGAAAATGTGGAACCCATCTAATATCTAATAAGGTTACAAGAGAGTGGTATGAGAGTTCTATCATAACTGAACCTCTACCCATAACATGACATTTTTTGGTGTTGCCTAGAATAACTTTACCTTCATCACCCTCGACTACGTCAGAAATGGAATTCCTGTCAGAGAACATATGAAAAGAACATATTGAGTTTAAGACTCAATCAACATGTATCATATCTTGGGACACATAACACCTCAACACTCTCATAGACTTGGTCGAAGAAAAGTGAATGATCTTCAGATTCTTTAGAAGGTTTACTAGAATTAAAATCAAGGTATTTGGGTTGAACATGCCTAGGTTTCTTTCAATGATTGAAGGTAACCTCTCATGGTTTGAATTTAGATTGATATTCCCTGGGTTGGCTATGGTTATTGCCACCCTTTTTGTTCTTACCTTTCTTATGTCTAACAAGATTTTATTGAAGTCATCAAGATGTACTTGGATGGGACTTCTAGGATGCATCTTTAAGGTGTAAAATTTATGTTTCTTATATAGACAACCAATCAAATAAGTTTTCATATAAATTTTATCAAATTTAGACCAAATATGAGCTACTGAAGTTTCATGAGAAACCCTATTGTAGGAGTTTATCACCTAAGGACAACGTTAAAAAGCTACTGGATTTCATCTCAATGTTAGGAGGGACATTTGAGTAGGTCGTCAGTGAATATGAGGTTTATTGGGTTTGTGAAGGGCATCTTGCAGCCCTTGTTGGACAAGGAGGGGTCACATTTTTTTTATCCTCCAAACAATTATTTTATTTTATTGAAATAGAGTGAAAGTGAATGCTAGAAGACATGGGAAAACCGACACAGGTATTCCCCAAAATAAACAACTAAGATCACAAAATGAATCAAAACTTCTAGACAATAACGAGATTGAAAATTTAGAAACAAAGAATGATAATAAAAGAAACTAGGAGAAGTGAAAAAAGGACAACAATAGTAAAAGAAAACAAAGAATTAATGTGGTTCAGTTCCATTTTGGTCCTTCTCTATGACAAGAACATAACCTATACTAGACTCTATTAAAACATTCAAAACAAGGTTTCAAGAAAATGAAGAGATCACGTGGAAATATCCAACAGGAAGAATGGAAGCGTAGAAAAGAAAACACCCCCAAAACTTGTAAGATGAAGACTCACAAAACTATTCGATTTACCAACCAATTGCAACACACAAGATAGTGGATTCTTCATAGTGATGTCGACGAGGAACTAACATCAAACCACATCACAATCGATAGAATCAAGTCTCTATTGAAACACAACACTGGGGAGAGCTCCAATATTTAAGAGTGAGGGTGACGATGCGTCTGGTAGGGAACGACACTAACCACCTCCAATCGACTTCTTCCTCAATCACAAGCTCTCTATGACTCTCTAAAGAGAAGCAGAGTAACCTGTCTTGAAAAAATTCATCTCAATTGTGTTGTTTAACATGTGGGAACAAGGGGTAAAAATAGAGCTTTGTGGGACGAAGCTGTTGTAACTGTCAAACATAAAATGAAGAAACGAATGAGTGAGAAGAAACGATCCTTAACAACCTGAACCAACTGAAACATAAAATAAATTCAGCCACATGAACAAATTCCATGTATGAGAAAATGATAGAATAATAGAGGGTCAAATTCTTATAGTTAGAGAAAAAGGAGTAGAAATATAGGCGGGAGGAAGAATAATGGAATAAGTATGATGGCGATGTAGCTCCTCTTGAGAGGCACTCAACATACTCGCCCAAGCCTCTCAGCTTCCCAACTAATCGAATAAATTTCTCCCCCACTCTCTCCAACTTCCCCTATTTATAAAAATCCCATCCAAAAACCTATGGCCCCCCAAAATATCCCCCCAAGACCCCCAGAATATCCCCCTAGGATCCCCATAATATTCCCTTAGGATACCCCAACATATCCCCCCTGTGTCCCCCCATGAAATTATGGATTTTCCCTCTTGAAGATTCCCATACAGCCCCACACTTCCCTATTAATGCCACCCTCTGAAAATCGACCTTGACCTCAAGGTGGAAAAGGGAGCTGAACATCTCTTTAACATATCATGAAGGTCAGTGCACGCGCCTAGTCCATTGCCAAGACCTGTGTGTTTTCAGTGCCCATGCATGCCTCTAATTCTGAGCTTGATATCAGGGGGCTCTATTGACATTAAATTTGCAACATGTGCAATAGATGCATCTAACCCCACCAAATTTTAGCTAACACATCGACGATATCTTACCCAAGCATCACCCAAAATTCTGCACTTATCATCTATTAACACACAATCACTGGTCATCACCATTCCATTACCACACATCATATCTGATTCCCATTTCCCCCCCACATTTGTGTCCATGGTTTTGTTTGGATATAAACCCACTTTCCAAAGACGGGCGACCATTAGTGTCAAATAACGATGCTTCAAATTGCATGAAGAGGTTGAAAGGATGGGAATTCAGCTCATCCCATGATGGTATTATTTTCTAATCCAAGACTCTCTTATAGATTTATGATATTTTCATGGAATCCTTCTGGATAACAAGACCAGTTACCTTGATCGTGAAAGTGATCTATCAATACAAAGCATCGTTGCATACATTTTTATGTATAAGAGGTTATATATCTGTATGTATGATAGTTTTTCCATATTTTATCATCTTTGGTTGGATACACTATGGTTTAAATCTATACAACTAGGAAGTATGGAATTTATTTATATCTAGGGAGGTGATAGGTGTTGTGAAGTTGGGATCAAACCCATGAAAGGTATTTCTTACATATCCCTATGAAGGGCATATGAACCCATGCGGTTCAGTTCCACTTAATAGGACACACCATACCTTTTAAGGTCACATGTCATAGACCAACATGGTTCCTTTTAAGGTTGTGTAACCATTACCAATGAAGTGATTTTCAAGGTCATGTATCTAGAATCAATGATGTGCCTTTTAAGGTTGTGCATCCAAGACCAGTGTGGTGACTTTTTAAGGTCATGCAACCACAAACATCTTATAGTTTAGGTTCATACAACGAGGACCGATTCAACGTAGTTTGGAGTCACGTGGAATGGACTACTAGGTGAAAGGGACTTAGTAATGATTTATGTGGGATTTACACATATGCGAACCTTTATGGTTTTAATTTATAGATGAGTTAGGAGAGAGTAGTTTGGGGCTTACACCAGGTTAGCGGTCTATTTATATTCATGGATCATTGATTAGACTAGGGAGGTTAATCAAAGAATCAGTCGTACATTTGGTTAATATGGTGTCAATTTGAAACTACCAATTTAGGTGATCCAAGAGGGTTGGGATAAAGAAATTTTCACCAATACTACAAGATAAGGAGTCCTCATTATCAAGGGAATACATGATTGATCATATCTCAAGGATCTTATCAGTCAAGGAGTAAAACCAGGGGAGATCTATTATAGGATGTCTTATGCCCATTATCAAAGGAATACATGATCAAAAGGGAGCACTCTGGTGTATATGATTCATTCACGTATCTCAGGAGACTATGGAGGAGGACTATGTGGATTAGACTCAATAGTGGTTTGGTTTGTGATAAATAGTGTTAGAAAGACCTTTTGGGAAATTTATTTATCCGATTTGGAAGACCTGGATGAATGAGATGCTCAGGTGTATTTTATACCAGGTGAGTGTTGGGAACTGAGTGTGACCCAGAGTGGGGAATTTGGGTGAAGTGGCACCCTTGTATGACTCTTCTAGATAACTTGGGAGAAGTGTTTCCCTACCATGCTCTACCGGATGGTCCATTCACCCTAGAATTTTAAAAGCATGGGGAAGTGGTCTCTCATGAATGTTTTGTTGTCAAAACCTTCAAATGGAATAAATAACTTGAATTATACTGGATCTAGTGTTTTCTATTACTGCCCAAGGTTAATGACATGGGACTAACCTCTATCCTATCATACTTACAATAATAGTCCTAATTATCCATGTCGTGGTCCTAAAAGGCCACACTGTGGTGCTAAACCTCAAGTCCCATATGGGGTAAGGGAGAGTACCATGTTGTAATATAAATATCATATGGGTACTATCCCCTAGTATAAGGCCATATTACTCTATAGTACATAGCCTTTAAACTATTTGTTTAATTATTATTAACCCCCACACACCAATTAGGTCATGCAGAATTTAGAAAATCAAGAACATAGGACACAAGGATTTTTAATTGGTTCCCCCGCACCAGGTTAATCTAAGGAGCATGCAATCAGTAATGTGATGATGCAGCAGAATCCACTAAACACACTGTTTATAAATGGGTTTAGTTCATTCTTGGGATCACTCCCCTTAAAATGGTTAGGGAAATCTCACTACTTACCATGTATCACTTCCCTCACTTCCTCTCTTTTACTCACTACTCTAGAAAGGGATTACCACTTTGGCACATAGGACAACACAGAATAAGATCATCATTGTAGATGCACCAAGTATAGATTAGTTCCCTTGATCCCCATACCACTACTTCATAGGATTATTGTTAATACTGCTTGAATAGAAGCTACAACTTTCCATGATTCATCATAGAAACTCCTTCTTCATATTAGGAAGAATCTTCAAGGAGTTACAAAAATCTCCTCAATCATCCTTCCAGCACAGGAATGGAATATCCTTCTCATAATTATTAATTATTGGATATGTAAGTGAAGTTATTACCTCTCTCTCTTAGATTTGGATATATCAATTGTATTCCCCCCACTTGATTTTCATAAAAATTGAATCTAATATTTATGGAGACATACATCTTTACAAATTCAGCCTTACAGAAAATCCTTCTCACTAATTCAAGAGAGATCTTACACATTGACCTTTATGAATATATTCAAGTATTAATGAGTATGATGGTAAAATACACCCTTAAAATATTATCCAAATACAATTCAAACTCATCCAAATATCTCCTTTAATTCTGAGTCAATATATCCAATTCAATTCCCATAATTCCCTCCTGAAAGATAGAAACTCTGAACATGTGAGGCTGCAACCTTGACTTCACTATAGCATGGTCATTACCACCAGATCATGTAGCATGAATCTTATTCTCTTTAATAAAAAACACATCATATCAATTACTTCACACCATGACATATTGTAGTGATAACCATGACATAGTCCATCCCCAAGTAAAAATCTCTTTGAAATTCCTAGTACTATGATCACTCTACCCATTTTTTCCTTAGATCCAAAGGCTCAATGATCAATACACTTTGGGCCATGCCACAAATACCCAAAACACCTCAACCAGACTCCATGTGATCCAACCATGGTGACCAAAACAACCATGTTTTCATTCCTCACTTTACACATGCACTTTGGAATTCCAAAAAAGATATGTCCATGGTTTGGTCACATCCACCATGAATTTTCTAAGATCACCACTGCATACTGAATTTCAATGTGACTAATTCCATCACCAATATGATTATAAACTTCTAACTTCTAGACATTTCAATGATTCAAAAATTCCTATAACAACTTCTAGAACTTAACTACTGGTTCTTTACTTTTATAAAACAAAAACCAATCCAACTAAATTATGAAACTTTAATCAGATCTAAATTATAGTATGGCTTACAAAACATATAAATCCATCAAGACCACTTCTCCTTCATCAGTGCATGATAAAAAAACTAGTGATCAGAAATAAATCTAGTGATTGAAAAGAAATCCAACACCAGACACCTTTGGTTCTAACATCCCCACTTTGGTTCTAACATCCCCCTTTGGATTTTATTGTCAATACTATCATAAATTCATCCTCAAAAAAAATATATCAATTATCTTCAAGGTTACAAGGATATGGATTTATGATCCATTAATTTCAACATCCTTAATTATATTTTGACATTAAGAATGCAAGGATTCTTTTCATCCATATTTCTCTTATAAATGTTATCCCACTTTGGTTTTTTGAATATTTTCCTTCAAGTATTATCCTCCTATCTCTATGAACTCCATAAGGGTACCTCCATCAATTTTACCCCCCTCTGTCTATAATTTCCTTGCACCATATTTTCAATCATCTTCAAAATGATCTTTTTGGGGAAATATGATCCTCTTTAACCTCTAAAATCTAGATAATGAGAGATTGTTCTTCCCTTTTATCATGTAATCCTTTCCCATACCATTTGACACAAAAAATTGACATCCATAACTCTTGGATCTATCAACCATTTGAAATTTTATTTCAAAAAAATATGTATTTTTTAATCACTTACTTACCTTTAAAATCAATAACTTACTGATTTACTCATAATCATTGAATCCTCTTAATGATTCCACTTATAGAATAAAAAAATTCTAAAATTTCATTTCAACTTTTGAACCACTTATAGAACAAAATAATTCTAGATTTATAATTTTCAAGCTTTGAGCCACTTTCTCTTCTACAAATGAATTTTACTCAATGATTTTCAATGATTGAATTTACCACTTGAAATTGAATTATTGAAAAATCCTATAATCCCACTGAGCCAACACTTATTGTAGGAAATAAGAGTTTAAGCCAACAATCTCAAATCTATCCATGTCACTCAATTACTTCACTAAAAATTTCAAGTTTGAGCATTTAATTTCTTCAATATATCTTCTTGTGATATCAATCACACTTACACTAAAATATTAGTGAATAATTATTAAAACATAAAGTGTGTAATAAATACTACAAAATGAATCTAGTGATACTACTTGTTTTTGATAAACTTGTGACACCAATTGATATCCATGATCTTCAAAATTTACATGGATTCTTCTTATCAGATGAGACTTAATAGTCTTTGGGTTCTCATCACCAACTTCCCCTGAAAGCCTTCAGATCTTGATGCTATATCATGAGATAATTTTTTACATGGGGAACCACTTTTTGGTAATGCTGTTTTTATGAGATTCTTGGCATCCTGAAAATAGTTATATAATGTCACATATTACTATATTAAAAAATAAACATGGGTTTTATAAAAAACTACCACTTCATCCACTAATCTACCTTCTCTTTACTGTGGTGGTTATATACCACTTTTTAAATGGATTGATATCACTTTTTGATATTCAATGGTGTCTTGATACCACCGGAGCTTTCTAACATATCTTTGAAATTCCATTTTATATATTCCATATCAAGCTCTTTATTATTTTTTCTTCTTCACCACATCATGAAACTTCACGATTTGGATTATAAGATTAGTTTGGTTTCTTGACACCACTACTTGTTGAGTAAAATCATGGATTTGATACTAGGTCCTCTGCCAAGAATGGAAAAGGGAAAGAAGTAAACTCAAAGAAGGGACAGAATAAGGCAGTGATCAGGACATCTATGACTGAAAGAGAGTTATGTCTTAGGGAGAAATACCTCAACATGCTCAATCAATATGCTCCATCTGAGTGGGAGTCAGCGGATCTATATGATTCGGAGGATGGAGATGTTGGAGATTTTGACACATTTTGACTGACACTGTTGTTGGGGGTGTTTTCATATCATTTCATTTTCTTTGTACTTTGTACTGATTTTTCTTTAATAGATTCTCATGGGACCAGGCATTCAGCCTGGGCCTGCATCTTTCTGGTAAAATCATGGATTTGATACCATTTATTACTTTTTTAGGTCTAATACCCATTAGAAAAAATAATACAATTCTAACTCAACTAGTTGCATAAGAATCCTCTCAATCAAATATTCTTTCAGCATATACATATTCATGCATGTGTGTGTGTGTGTTTATTTGACACATTCTCACTATGCATCCATCTAATTTAAATGCATATACCCTATGTATCATACCCCCCCTTAATACTTCATCACTTACAATAGATATTAGAAACATTTAAAACATGTGGAGAGGGGTATTTCTATTTTTCTAAAGTCAAGGATAACCGTGAGTTACTATGGACCACCAATTTTACTTTATCCTTCAATTTAGAATCCATATAATATTTTAAGATAGTTTTTATGGAATATAATTTCAAATCATTTTAATTGGGATTAATATTCTCTTTATGGACCAAGACACCAATTGCTCTTCCTTGGGTAGTTCTACCACTAATCATTGACTGATCTTTTATTTTACAAAACTTATCACCTCCTTGATTATCCCTTAAAGTGCTATTAAATTCCTGAATATATACTTTATCTTGTGGGAATCCTTTCACATGATATTTCTTAGTATAAAAAACATATGAATTCCTTCATATTTTCTAAGTCTTATTCTTGTTATTCCAAGAAACTTCTAATTTAATGACAAACTTGGAACTCCTATAGAAAACTATTTTAGCTTCATGATATTCTTTAACAAGACCATATAATATATTTCAAAAAGTAATATATTTTTCAATGAGTGAAATATAGTTCTCTCCTCTTATCCTAGAAAATATCTCTTACGGTTTCTGCTAGAGACATGGTTAACATGGTGAGAATTAATGGAATAAAACACACACCTCCTTTACTATGGATAGAAACTCCATTTTTCATTAACTTCATAGAAATATATATATATATATATTATAATTATTTATATAAAAATATGGAAATGTGTCAATACATACCTCAATAGTAGCACATGACCCTATACCTTTTTATAGGACTCATATGGTCATTATTACTTCTTGAATGGACCTTATTAGATCTATTTCTAGCACCTTCACTATTTTACCTTTTCTTGGGAATTATCTCAGCTTTCTTCTTTTCACACTTCAAAGATATTCTATCCTGGACAAGGCTAGGTTTTCTTATAAATCATGACCTTTGAAACATAACAATTCTTTCATGATTATCCTATTATATGGTATACTTATCCATCTCACCATCACATACTATGGGTTAATAAAATAATAAGTGTAATTTTTTTTATAATTTTCTCACCCTTGGAATTCTATTGTTACGCTCACTTCTTGAACAAGACTAACTATTATTCTAGTTATTGTATCTTCTTTATTTTTTATCTCAAGATAAGCATTCATATATTAATTTAGTTTCTTTCCATTTGACATATCACCCTCTAATGCATAAAAAAAGTTATCCAAAAATTCATTTTGTTTCATATTAGAGTTCATATAAGCCACATAATCTTTAAGTCTAACCTTTTCTTGTTGTAGCCTCTATTTCTCCTCAACCAAATATCCTAGTTGTGAACCAATTCCATCCTTATTATCCCTTAAATTTTAAACTTTTCTTGATTCGAGGCTCTTATCATTGGGTTCAACTTTGAGATTTTTTACTATTAAAAACATATCCTCCAACTTATTGACCAAAGAATCATCCTTTCCCCTTAGATACTTATTATCATTTAACTTTATAGTTTCTTCTTGAAACACCTGTTTTATATATTTTAACAGATGGAAATCTTCTACATTTGTGTCTCTTGATATCCATTCATCAGTGGATCCAACATAACTTGGGAGATGCAGCTCCTCATCTAACCCTTTAGCATCACTGAAAGAGTTAATAGTTTCACAATTAGATTAATAGATACCTTTATTTTGAGAGCTGCTAGATTCTTCCATCCAAACCACACTTTTACCATAAAATATCCTAAAAAAATGAATTACTTTGGGGTTTCACTTCTTTACATTATTTATTTTTACTATACCACCAAAGAAATGGAAGAGAAAAAATAAAATATAACTATAAGAACTAATCGGACCACTTTAGAGAAAAAAAATCCAAAAATATGTACCTAATCTCTAATACCACTTATTAGGACTATGAGAGACTTTAATGAGAGATACCCTAGGGGTATCAAAGCATTTAAATTTTCTAATTAAATAATTTTTACCATAAATTATCACTTCCCTAGAAAACCTTGAGCTCTTAATTAATAGGTCCACTCTTTAACTCTTTTTTTACCGATGTTTTGATTATTACCTTTCTAGTCCTTCCCTTAACTAATACATTAAATTATTATTAACCCAACTCCTCTATATTTATTTTATTTTTTTCCATCTAACTTTTATCATTTTCCTCATCTATTTAATTTTATTATAAATATATCTCTATGTCCATTTCCATTTTCATTCCCTATATTTTCTATTTATTTTACTTTTTCCCTTTTATTTTTTTACTTCTAAAATTGCTTATTTTTATAACCAATGTACATATATATAAATGATCACCTAGAGAGAAGAGAATTTTTTGGTGATCATGGTTTTTTTATTTAAATCATTTTTATTAAAATTATTAAAATTTATTTATTTTAATAATTAACATTATAATGAATAATGGATTTTGAAAGAAAAATGAAAATATCTTTCAAATGAGATATCTTATTTTTTTATGGAAATATATTTTGAATTTTTTTTTTAATTTTAGACCCTTTCATAGGGAGGTGTTTCCCTGAACACTATTGTAACACCCCAAGATTTCATAGTGTGTTATTTCTTCAAAATAATTCAATAACTTGCACTACACACAACACCGAGTTCAAGCGCACCATGACTTACCAAACAAGCCGTTCAAAAGAGGTTATGAATAGTATTAACTAAATTTTAAACTTTATATAATCCTTATAATTTTAGAATCCATATTACGAGTTTCTTAGACATAATGTAAGAACAAATTCATTTTCAGTATTGCACTTTTACAAACTTTTAATAGTGAACACTTTTTAAATCCAATATTTCAAACTTTTATATATTCAATTTGACTAAATAAATTTTCTTTTTAGAATGGGGACATCAAAAATTTACAATGAAACATCCCAAGCTTCCACTGTACGTTTCCCTTTGAATAATGCAACGACGTGCATTGTACACAACTTCGAGATTCTAACACACCACAACCAATCAAATTAGCCGTTATGAATAGTAATACATACTTTTTGAAATTTTATAAATTTTATCTTTCAAAATGGACTTAATTTTTGGATTCGTAATATCGAAATTAGCTTAGGGTGAAATTTTGGCACTTTTCGGATAACTTTCATATTTTGATGAATAGTGAAAATCACTAAATTTTAATTAAAAACAACTTTTTTAATCGAAATAATTAATAGTGATAAATTATTAATTTGAGTGGTTTTAAAGTATATTTAGAATATATTTTTACCATTTAATACAATTTTGGTCATTAGATGTAATTTCACATTTAAACCAGACATAAACAAGTGTCAATCTTTTTATAGTTATTATCTCTTAAAAACGCGCTATTTGTTTTGACGACGAGAATTAATTTTTAAATTAATTAATGCAACTGATATGTTCTGAATTTGGTAAAATAGACATCATTTTTGAATTCCTAATATAAAATATAGCTTAGGCCTAATTTTTGATATTTTTATGGAAACTTTCATTTTTTGATGAATAGTGAAACCACTAAGTGGTAGTTAAAAAACTGAATTTTTCATAAAACTTAATTTTACCGCTTCTGTGAGTGGAATATCAAAAATCCGAGAGACACAGTTAATATCAAGGAGAAAAATGTGGTTCAATGAGATGAAAATAATTTTTGGTGAATAGTAACTTTTTACTTTTATTTACCACGGTTAAAAGTAAATAGTGTAATTAAGGGTAAAAATGATATTAATATTACCCTAACACATGTACTAATTCTATTGGACAAGTGTATCTCGACCAAAAACAATTTTAGGAGTAAAATATTTTCATTTAGGTCCACTTGTATTAGATTAGAACATTTATTATTATTAAATTCAAAGAAGAGTTAAAAGAGTGAAAATCAAGTTTATTTACTAAAACATTTTTAATATAGAGTTATACATAAGATAAATTCTATTGTAAATATTAATTAGAAAGATAAAAATATTTCCTACATAATGGTATTTTATTTATAATTTTTAGACATTAAATAATTTAATTTATTTATGACACAATGGTGATGCAGTAATTACCTAATTAATGAAAAATTAGAATAATTGATATTATAAATACCCAAATAAATGTAATTTTAGACTTTTTATAAATACCAATAATTTTCTAGGTTAATATGACATGTTAGGATTGATTTAATTAACTTTTTTCGAAGTAATAATTCTGTTATGAGTTTTACAAAAATCAATTATTGAATAGTGTCAAAATTTACATAAAAGAGTTTTTAAAACAAATATTATATTATTAATTGATATTAAATTTTTAAAAATCTAAGGTTCGACCAAGAGACTTATATAATGATAGGTGTATCATTAATAGACCACTTTAGGGTTACTTGGATGTATATAGTAAGTTTATTAACCATATAATATAAAAATACAAAGAGACATTGTAAAAGTGAAACTAATTAACTAAGAGTTAATACTTAAAGATAAGGTTAATATAATGACAAAAAACTATCTAAATTCTATTAGTTGAGTGATTTTCGACCCATAACCACCTTAACATTTAAATAATCTACTTTTAAGCCATTATAAACCGAATATGAATTTATTATAAAATAATATTTTTAGCTTTTCCAAAGGTTCCCCTCACCCCTCTTATAAAAGGGAACTCCCCCTTCTCACTAATTCACACATTCAAAGCCTTTTGGATCGGACAAAACCTACCCAAATACTCTTTCAACTTCCATAAATACAACCTAGGGGCCTTATTTGGATCAGAGAACTTACCTAAGGAGCCCTTTTGATCAAATCAAAAGGAAGAACCTGAAGAAGAGGTAATGTTTTCACCACCCTCTTTCAAGTTCCTTTCTTCTTAAACTTCTTCTTTCTTTGTTATTTCTATTCTAAAATAATAACTCCAGTGTCTTCTATACACTGTGAGGTTATTATAAATATGGTACAACCATATTCAGTATTCTATCCATCCTTTGAATGGCATGTCACCATACGTGCGTATGTACGGCTTACCGTCTCCACGTCGTGGTGTAATTGTCATTCAATAAATTATTATTTGGATGGGTATAATAATGATATGTAATTCATGTAAATAATAAATATAACATGATAATGATTCTGTATATATGATATACCATCCAATTATATATTATTTTAATATCAAAATAATGATATTGTCGCTCGTGCGTACGTACGGACTACCGTCTCCACGAACGCGATGAGATTCATTCTCCATCGTATCCATTCAAGTATAATTCTCATTTGATGATTAATAATAGTATATAAGGACTTGATATCATTCTGGATATGATTAAGATACAACCTATCCATGACAAACACGGCTTATGTAACAAAACATATAAAAGAAAACGAGTAAGTTAACACCCGAAACAACAATAATACTAAGATATTATTAACAAATCAATGTTAAAAGATCATATATGATATCATATTAATGTATATGATTCGTGTATATTTTAATAACAATTATTTAACCATTATAAAGGATGTTAAACTACCCCCAACCAAGGAAAAGTACAAGGTAGGGGTTATTTTACAATATCTTCATTATCCGAGGTTGTTTATACGTAATTATCTACTGGGACCTCTTTATCATCCACATCCTTGTTTCTTGAAAGTGTATTTCAAAACATTCTTACTATTTTACAGAATATGGGTTAAAGTCATTTACACTTTTTTTTGACTTTTTATAAGATGTTTATAAAGGAATCTTTCCTTCGTTTTCTAAACAAGGTCCTTTTTAACCTTTTCGACAGAATTAAGGTAAGAATGTCTTTTTTTAACTTATACGGCGGGTGAAGCTATTTTCCACCGTTATAAAATTTTTGAAGCTTCCCTTACAAGATTATAAGAATATTTTCAAAGTAAATGTTTTATTTTATAATTATGTGACTTTTAAATTATTTCAAAATGAATATGTTAAGATTTTCTGAAAGGTACTCTTTATCAAAATCAGAATTTTAAATGTTTTAAAGATTTATATTTCTAAATCTTTTTAATTAATGTCCATGTTTTCAAAATGATTTTAAGGATTTATTTATATGGACATGAATGTTTTGAAATGATATTTCTTTTCCAAAGTTTTGAAGTGGTATGGGACACTTTGATCCAAAAATCTCTTTTCAATTACTTCCTTAATAAATGTGTGACTTTTAAATGATTTCAAAAAAGAGATATTTCTCTCAAATAGTTTTGATTTAATCTATGTCAACATACTTTGATGGATTTTAAGTTTAATTGAAGTTGATTTATTATGATACAAAACTTCCATATTGTTTTGAAGTTTTTGTGATGTGTTTGACTGCGGATGTGTTATTCTTATACGATTTGTGGTTTATAGATGAAGTATTTACATTTCGTATGCTAGTTTTAATAAGAATTTTTATGTTATGTTTGATCCTTTTCATATGGGAATGTATTGGACTTAATATGTGATGGGTGGAGCCCGCTATAGCTCCTCGATGCATCGGTAGGTCTCATGAGACAAACTAGTGTCTTGGCACAAGGCCTTGACAAAATATTATTTGTAGTCTTGGCATGAGGCCTTGGATATGTGGGTATGATATTCTGGCATTATGCATTCCATCATTATGAAAGTGGTTATTGATATTGCATGTGATTATTCGATTAGTAGAATATCCATGTGAATAAGTAAATGACATTATTTCATTTTATTTTTTCCATACTATGTTGAAGTTCAAGTTTAAAATGCTTTTGTTTTAGTTATACATTTTCTTAAATGTTTATTCTTATTTATGTAAGTTTACGCTATATTGTTATCCTTACTGGGCATTTGAGCTCACCCCTTTTCTATGTTTTATTTTTCCCAGGATGTGAAGAAGTAATTTATGAATGACCTGCAGGGATATTATGAGGGGATAAGAGTGTGGAATATGAAGACTATATTGTTGTAGTTTTCATTTTATGATGTAATGTAAACTTTATGAATATATCTAGTGTTTCCAAGGCTACTAAACTAATCGGTCTTTCGAGACTTGATCTTTATTGTGATCATGCCAATGTTATGTAATAATGCACCAACTCTGGGTATCTGGGGTCGGGGCGTTACAGTTGGTATCAGAGGGAGGTTTACTACAAACCATGGAAGCTAGATTTAGATAAACTCTGATTAGAGCACGTAGACCTAAGATGAACTTTGAGGATTAGTATAGAAGAACTTCCTAGAATTTTGGTATTGTAGAGATTTTGTGAGTTTTCTGAGAAATACATCCCTGTCTGGATACGAGCAGGTAGAGGCGGCTTTGGCACAGATGTACCAAGGGGTAAAACCCGAAAACACCACTTTGAGCTAGACTCGAATGGGAACTGGTGCATGACAACGGGCCTTGCTGCAATCTTGGTTTCGACACTCCCTGGGGATATTCTTAGGATAATTCTTATTTTCTTTACAAACCATTATGAAGGGTTTATGAGTATATACTTCCTCAAAGGAGACATTTTTATGATTATGGATTATATCCATAAACTATTTAATTTATGTTATGTGTTTTACAAGTTTGGGATTAGGTATTGTTATTCATAAACTAATCTATTGTATGCCATTGTTTAGAAATGGTGCTAGTAGAAGGAATGAGAACTCCAGCAATGCACATGATCCAAAGAGAAAGAAGGATCATATCTTTCATGGTCTTAATCCAGAATTTATAAGAGAAATAGTCTCCCATGTATTATCATCATACGAAGAAATAATATCATGTGTTGATAAGATATGTAAAGAGTTTACCGAGTCCTATGGCTTTAAAGGGAATCAAGAGAAGAAAAGGATGGAAGAGGGAAAGATGGATAAAGGGAAGAGGGAAAAGAAGAATTTTCCCATATGTGATAACTGTGGGAAGAAACAACCTGGAACTTGCCTGAAAGGAATGAGAGTTTTTTATAAGTGTGGAGGAAATGGGCACAAAGTACGTGACTGCAAGGGTAAGAAAATCGTTTCAAATGTACAATGCTTCATTTTCAAGGAGTTTTGACACTATGCGAACCTATTTCCCAGTCATCAGACTATGCCGCAAATGATGCTATTGGATAATAATCAAGTTATGATACTACCATAGATGAAGAGGAATGATTAGAGTTCTTATGATGATTATGTCATTTGAGTGTTGTATCAACAATATACTTGTTATAATAATTATGGAGTATATAAGGATTGTACTACAATACTATTTCATTAAGGACTTGAGATTGTGTGGAACAAAGAAAAGTGACTCAATAGCAGGTTAAATTTTTAGAAAATATATGGTTGAGAGAAAGATAAACCATAATATGGTTCTGATACCGAGGTAGTGATTTTAGAATAATACATGATTGATTTGGATAAATTATATTGGATATTCTTGACTACCTTGAAACTGATTAATGATTTGTATATTTTATCATTGTTTGGGTTTACAACATTTTGGGATTGAAGGAGTATATCTATTATTCTTTAAGGAATAAGGGATCATGAATGTAATTAATAAGGTTTTATGGTAATTCAGGATGTTGTAGTGTTTTAAAAGAATACATGATGAAGGTGTTCACATGTTATTACGCGCCAAAAAGGATCTTCATTGTGTTTACCTTCCTTATAAATTTTGGACTGAAGTATTTTGGATAGTTATAGTTTGGATTATTTTGGATTTCCATAAAAGTACAACCCGGAGGTCGGGCGACAACCCGTCGCGTCTGGCAAGGCCATGAGACTTGATCCCACAACCGAAGGGTGACAAGGGTGTATCACCTACCACTGACCCACGTGATGTCCTGGATTGAATAATGTCATTTTTTAATGGTTCTGCAAGATAAATTATAAATTCATTTTTTAAACCCTATACGAATAAGATAAATAGAATATTATTTTTAAGTTCTATTATATTTTTGAGTGAAACATGAGTTTGTGGTAGAACTTAGTTAAATGATGAGACTCTACTTGTCAAGTATATATTTTTCATCTTCTCTTATTGAATGAAGAAATTAATTCTTATACTGTAGTGAAGGGATCTTAAAACAAAAAATGTGTTATCCTAATACCATATGTTTTGCTGAACTGATGGTATTTTAAATCATCATAGATTGATTAATTTAAGGTCCTCAATTTTACACTTTTTTTTGATTGATGACCTCAATCACTACCTATAAATATTTACGTTTTCCCTCCAATTATATGTCTTTAATTTCCACCAATGTTCTCTGAATAGAGATCATAATTTTATGGTGACCCTTTCAATTCTCTTTTCCTCTTATTAAGACAAAATTTTATTAACCCAATTTCTGATGTGGGTTTTCCCACAAATATATTTTCTATATTCAACCTTTTATTTTTGAAGAACAATTTCAAATTGTGAGGACGCAATTTATTGAAGGAGGGGAGAATGTAACACCCAAAGATTTCATAGTGTGTTATTTCTTCAAAATAATTCAATAACATGCACTACACGCAACACCGAGTTTAAGCGCACCATGACTTACCAAACAAGCCGTTCAAAAGAGGTTATGAATATTATTAACTAAATTTTAAACTTTATATAATCCTTATAATTTTAGAATCCATATTATGAGTTTCTTAGACATAATGTAAGAACAAATTCATTTTCAGTATTGCACTTTTACAAACTTTTAATAGTGAACCCTTTTTAAATCCAATATTTTAAACTTTTATATATACAATTTGACTAAATAAATTTACTTTTTAAAATTGGGACATCAAAAATTTACAATGAAACATCCCAAACTTCCACGGTACGTTTCCCTTTGAATAATGCAATGACATGCATTGTACGCAACTTCGAAATTCTAACACACCACAACCAATTAAACTAGCCGTTATGAATAGTAATACCTACTTTTTAAAATTTTATAAATTTTATCTTTCGAAATGGACTTCATTTTTGGATTCGTAATATCAAAATTATCTTAGGGTGAAATTTTAGTACTTTTCGAATAACTTTCATATTTTGAGGAATAGTGAAAATTACTAAATTTTAATTAAAACAACTTTTTTAATCAAAATAATTAATAGTGAAAAATTATTAATTTGAGTGGTTTTAAATTATATTTAGAATATATTTTTACCATTTAATACAGTGTTGGTCATTGGATGTAATTTCACATTTAAAACAGACATAAACAAGTGTCAATCTTTTGATAGTTATTATGTCTTAAAAACACACTATTTGTTTTGACGACGAGAATTAATTTTTAAATTAATTAATGCAACTGATATGTTCTGAATTTGGTAAAATAGTCATCATTTTTGAATTCATAATATCAAATATATCTTAGGCCTAATTTTTGATATTTTTCTGGAAACTTTCATTTTTTTGATGAATAGTGAAACCACTAAGTGGTAGTTAAAAAACTGAATTTTTCATAAAACTTAATTTTACCGCTTCTATGAGTGGAATTTCGAAAATCAGAGAGAGATGGTTAATATCAAGGAGTAAAATGTGGTTCAATGAGATGAAAATAATTTTTTGTGAATAGTAACTTTTTACTTTTATTTACCACAGTTAAAAGTAAATAGTGTAATTAAGGGTAAAAATGATATTAATATTACCCTAACACATGTCCTAATTCTATTGGAAAAGTGTATCTAGACCAAAAACAATCTTAGGAGTAAAATATTATCATTTAGGTCCACTTGTATTAGATTAGGACATTTATTATTATTTAATTCAAAGAAGAGTTAAAAGAGTTAAAATCAAGGTTTATTTACTAATTTTTTTAATATAGGGTTATACATAAGATAAATTCGATTGTAAATATTCATTAGAAAGCTAACAAGAGTTCCTACATAACGGTATTTTATTTATAATTTTTAGACATTAAATAATTTAATTTATTTATGACACAATGATGATGCAGTAATTACCTAATTAATGAAAAATTAGAATAATTGATATTATAAATAACCAAATAAATGTAATTTGAGACTTTTTATAAATAAAAATAATTTTATAGGTTAATATGACATGTTAGAATTTATTTAATTAACTTTTTTCGAAGTAATAATTCTATTATGATTTTTACAAAAATCAGTTATTGAATAGTGTCAAAATTGACATAAAAGAGTTCTTAAAACAAATATTATATTATTAATTGATATTAAATTACTAAAAATCTAAGGTTCGGACAAGAAACTTATATCATGATAGGTGTATCATTAATGGACCACTTGGGGGTTTCTTGGATGTATATAGTAAGTTTATTAACCATATAATATAAAAATACAAAGAGACATTTCAAAAGTGAAACTAATTAACTCAAAGTTAATACTTAAAGATAAAGTTAATATAATGACCCAAACCTATATAAATTCTATTGGTTGAGTGGTTTTAGACCCATAGCCACCTTAAACGTTAACTAATCTACTTTGGATCCATTAGAAACCGAATATGAATTTATTATAAAATAATATTTTTAGATTTTCCAAAGGTGCCCCTCACCCCTCTTATAAAAGAGAACTCCCCCTTCTCACTAATTAACACATTCAAAGCCTTTTGGCTTGGAAAAAACCTAACCAAATACTCTATAAACTTCCCTCACTACAACCTAGAGGCCTTAGTTTGATCAGAAAGCTTACCTAAGGAGCCCGTTTGATCAAATCAAAAGGAAGAACCCGAAGAAGAGGTAATGTTTTCACCACCCTCTTTCAAGTTCCTTTCTTCTTCATCTTATTATTTCTTTGTTATTTATATTATAAAATAATAAAACCAGTATCTTCTATATACTGCGATGTTATTATAAATATGGTACAACCATATTCAGTATTCTATCCATCCTTTGAATGGCATGTCACCATACGTGCGTACGTGCGGCTTACCGTCTCCACGTCGTGGTGTAATTGTCATTCAATAAATTATTATTTGGATGGGTATAATAATGATATGCAATTAATTTAAATAATAAATATAACATTATAATGATTCTGTATATATGATATACCATCCAATTATATATTATTTTAATATCAAAAGAATGATATTGTCGCTCGTGCGTACGTACAGACTACCGTCTCCACGAACGCGATGAGATTCATTCTCCATCGTATCCATTCAAGTCTAATTCTCATTTGATGATTAATAATAGTATCTAAGGACTTGATATAATTCTGGATATGATTAAGATACAACCTATCCATGACAAACATAGCTTACGTAACAAAACATATAAAACAAAATGAGCAAGTTAACACCCGAAACAACGATAATACTAAGATATTACTAACAAATCAATGTTAAAAGATCATATATGATATCATATTAATGTATATGATTATTTTATAATTTAATAACAATTATTTCACCATTATATAGGAGGTTAACCTACCCCCAACCAAGGAAAAGTACAAGTTAAGGGTTATTTTACAATCTCTTCATTATTCGAGGTTGTTTATACGTAATTATCTACTGGGACCTCTTTATCATCCACATCCATGTTTCTTGGAAGTTTATTTCAAAACATTCTTACTATTTTACAGAATATAGGTTAAAGTCAATTATACCCTGGTTTTACTTTTTATAAGATGTTTATAAAGGAATCTTTCCGTCGTTTTCCAAACAAGGTCCTTTTTAACCTTTTCGACAGAATTAAGGTAAGAATGTCTTTTTTTAACTTATACGGCAGGTGTGGATATTTTCCACCATTATAAAATTTTAGATGCTTCCCTTACAAGATTATAAGGATATTTTCAAATTAAATGTTTTATTTTATAATTATGTGACTTTTAAATGATTTCAAAATGAATATTTTAAGATTTTCTAAAAGGTACTCTTTATCAAAATCAGAATTTTAAATGTTTTAAAAATTTATCTTTCTAAATATTTTTAATTAATGTCCATGTTTTCAAAATGATTTTAAGGATTTATTTATATGGACATGAATGTTTTGAAATGATATTTCTTTTCAAAAGTTTTGGAGTGGTATGGGACACTTTGATCAAAAAATCTCTTTTAAATTACTTCCTTAATAAATGTGTGACTTTTAAATGATTTCAAAAAAGAGATATTTCTCTCAAATAGTTTTTATTTCATATATATCAACATCCTTTGATGGATTTTAAGTTTAATTGAAGTTGATTTATTGTGATACAAAAATTCCATATTGTTTTGAATTTTTTGTGATGTGTTTGACTGTGGATGTGTTATTCTTATACCATTCGTGGTTTATGGATGAAGTATTTACATTTCGTATGCTAGTTTTAATATGAATGTTTATGTTATGTTTGAACCTTTTCATATGGGAATGCATTGGACTTAATATGTCACGGGTGGGGCCCGCAATAGCTCCCCAATGCATCGGTAGGTCTTATGAGACAAACTAGTGTCTTGGCACAAGGCCTTGACAAAATCTTATTTGTAGTCTTGGCACGAGGCCTTGGCTATGTGGGTATGATTGTCTGGCATTATTCATTCCATCATTAGGAAAGTGGTTATTGATATTGCATTTTATGATTCGATTAGTATAATATCCATGTGAATAAGTAAATAGCATTATTTCATTTTATTTTTTCCATACTATGTTGAAGTTCAAGTTTAAAAGGCTTTTGTTTTAGTTATACATTGTCTTAAATGTTTATTCTTATTTATGAAAGTTTCCGCTATATTGTTATCCTTACTAGGCATTTGAGCTCACCCCTTTTCTATGTTTTATTTTTCCAAGGATGTGAAGAAGTAATTTATGAATGACCTACAGGGATAGTATGAGGGGATAAGAGTGTGGACTATGGAGACTATATTGTTTTAGTTTTTATTTTATGATATAATGTAAACTTTATGAATATATCTAGTGTTTTCAAGGATACTAAACTAATCGGTCTTTCAAGACTTGATCTTTCTTGAGATCATGCCAATGTTATGTAATAATGCACCAACTCTGGGTATCTGGGGTCGGGGAGTTACGGTTGGTATCAGAGGGAGGTTTATTACAAACATTGGAAGATAGATTTAGATAAACTCTGATTAGATCACGTAGACCTAAGATGAACTTTGAGGATTAATATATAATAACTTCCTAGAATTTTGGTATTGTAGAGATTTTGTGAGTTTTCCGAGCAATACATCCCTATCTGGATACGAGCAGGTAGAGGCGGCTCTGGAAGATATGTACCTAGGGGTAAAACCCGGAAACACCGCTTTGAGCTAGACTCAAATGGGAACTGGTGCACGACAATGGGCCTTGCTGCACTCTTGGTTACGACACTCCCGGAGGATATGCTTAGGATAATTCTAATTTTCTTTACAAACCATTATGAAAGGTTTATGAGTATATACTTCCTAAAAGGATAAATTTTTATGATTATGGATTATATCCATAAACTATTTAATTTATGTTATGTGTTTTACAAGTTTGGGATTAGGTATTTTTATTCATAAACTAATCTAGTGTATGCCATTGTTTAGAAATGGGGCCCAGTAGAAGGAATGAGAACTCCAGCAATGCACATGATCCAAAGAGAAAGAAGGATCATATATTTCATGGTCTTAAGCCAGAATTTATAAGAGAAATAGTCTCCCGAGTATTATCATCATATGAAGAAATAATATCATGTGTTGATAAGATAAGTAAAGAGTTTACTGAGTCCTATGGATTTGAAGGGAAGCAAGAGAAGAAAAGGATGGAAGAGGGAAAGATGGATAAAGGGAAGAGGGAAAAGAAGAATTTTCCCATATGTGATAACTGTGCGAAGAAACAACCTGGAACTTGCCTGAAAGGAATGGGAGTTTTTATAAGTGTGGAGGAAAAGGGCACAAAGTACGTTACTGCAAGGGTAAGAAAATGGTTTCAAATGTAAAATGCTTAATTTTCAAGGAGTTTGGACACTACGCGAACCTATGTCCCAGTCATCAGACTATGCCGCAAATGATGCTATTGAATAATAATCAAGTTATGATACTACCACAGATGAAGAGGAATGATTAGAGTTCTTTTGTTGATTAAGTCATTTGAGTGTTGTATCAACAATATACTTGTTATAATAATTATGGAGTATATAAGGATTGTACTACAATACTATTTCATTAAGGACTTGAGATTGTGTGGAACAAAGAAAAGTGACTCAACAGCAGGTTAATTTTTTGGAAAATATATGGTTGAGGGAAAGATAAACCATAATATGGTTCTGATACCGAGGTAGTGATTTTAGAATAATACATGATTGATTTGGATAAATTATATTGGATATTCTTGACTACCTTGAAACTGATTAATGATTTATATATTTTATCATTTTTTGGGTTTATAACATTTTTGGATTGAAGGAGTGTATCTATTATTATTTAAGGAATAAGGGATCATGAATGTAATCAATAAGGTTTTATGGTAATTCAGGATGTTGTAGTGTTTTAAAAGAATATATCATGAAGGGGTTCACATGTTATTACACGACAAAAAGGATCTTCATTGTGTTTACCTTCCTTATAAATTTTGGACTGAAGTATTTTGGATAGTTCCAGTTTGTATTATTTTGGATTGCCATAAAAGGACAACCCGGAGGTCAGGCAACAACCCGTCGCGTCCCGCAAGGCCGCGAGACTTGATCCCACAACCGAAGGGCGACAAGGTTGTATCACCTACCACTGACCCACGTGATGTCCTGGATTGAATAATTTCGTTTTTTAATGGTTCTTCTATATGAATTATAAATTCATTTTTAACCTTATACGAATAGGATAAATAGAATATTATTTTTATTTCTATTATCTTTTAGAGTGAAAGATGAGTTTGTGGTAGAACTTAGTTAAAGGATGAGACTCTACTTGTCAAGTATATATTTTTCTTCTTCTCTTATTCAATGAATAAATTAATTCTTATACTGTAGTGAAGGGATCTTAAAACAAAAAATGTGTCATCCTAATACCATATGTTTTGCTGAAGTGATGGTATTTTAAATCATCATAGATTGATGAATTTAAGGCCCTAAATTTTACACTTGTTTGTGATTGATGACCTCAATCACTACCTATAAATATTTACGTTTTTCCTCCAATTATATGTCTCCAATTTCCACCAATGTTCTCCGAATAGAGATCATAATTTGGTGGTGACCCTTTCATTTCTCTTTTCCTCTTATTAAGACTAAATTTTATTAACCTAATTTTTGATGTGGGTTTTCCCACAAAGATATTTTCTATATTCAACCTTTTATTTTCGAAGAACAATTTCAAATTGCGAGGACACAATTTATTTAAGGAGGGGAGAATGTAACACCCCAAGATTTCATAGTGTGTTATTTCTTCAAAATAATTTAATAAATTGCACTACACGCAACACCGAGTTCAAGCACAACATGACTTACCAAAAAAGCCATTCAAAAGAGGTTATGAATAGTATTAAATAAATTTTAAACTTTATATAATCCTTATAATTTTAGAATGCATATTATGAGTTTCTTAGACATAATGTAAGAACAAATTCATTTTCAGTATTGCACTTTTACAAACTTTTAATAGTGAACCCTTTTGAAATCCAATATTTTAAACTTTTATATATTCAATTTGACTAAATAAATTTACTTTTTATAATGGGGACATAAAAAATTTACAATGAAACATCCCAAGCTTCCACGGTACGTTTCCCTTTGAATAATGCAATGGCGTGCATTGTACGCAACTTTGAGATTCTAACACACCACAACCAATCAAACTAGCTGTTATTAATAGTAATACCTACTTTTTAAAATTTTATAAATTTTATCATTCTAAATGGACTTCATTTTTGGATTCCTAATATGGAAATTAGCTTAGGGTGAAATTTTGGTACTTTTCGGATAACTTTCATATTTTGATGAATAGTGAAAATTACTAAATTTTAATTAAAAACAACTTTTTTAATCGAAATAATTAATAGTGATAAATTATTAATTTGAGTGTTTTTAAAGTATATTTAGAATATATTTTTACCATTTAATACAATGTTGGTCATTGGATGTAATTTCAAATTTAAACCAGACATAAACAAGTGTCAATCTTTTGATAGTTATTATCTCTTAAAAACATGCTATTTGTTTTGACAACGGGAATTAATTTTTAAATTAATTAATGCAACTGATATGTTCTGAATTTGGTAAAATAGAAATCATTTTTGAATTCATAATATCAAATATATATTAGGCCTATGTTTTGGTATTTTTCTGGAAACTTTCATTTTTTGATGAATAGTGAAACCACAAAGTGGTAGTTAAAAAACTGATTTTTTCATAAAACTTATTTTTACCACTTCTGTGAGTGGAATTTAGAAAATCCGAGAGACACGGTTAATATCAAGGAGTAAAATGTGGTTCAATGAGATGAAAATAATTTTTGGTGAATCGTAACTTTTTACTTTTATTTACCACGGTTAAAACTAAATAGTGTAATTAAGGGTAAAAATGATATTAATATTACCCTAAAACATGTCCTAATTCTATTGGACAAGTTTATATCGACCAAAAACAATATTAGGAGTAAAATATTATCATTTAGGTCCACTTGTATTAGATTAGGACATTTATTATTATTTAATTCAAAGAAGAGTTAAAAGAGTTAAAATCAAAGTTTAATAACTAATTTTTTTTAATATATAGTTATACATAAGATAAATTCGATTGTAAATATTAATTAGAAATATAAAAAGATTTCCTACATAATTGTATTTTATTTATAATTTTTATACATTAAATAATTTAATTTATTTATGACACAATGGTGATGCAGTAATTACCTAATTAATGAAAAATTAGAATAATTGATATTATAAATACCCAAATAAATGTAATTTGAGACTTTTTATAAATAAAAAATATTTTATAGGTTAATATGACATGTTAGTATTGATTTAATTAACTTTTTTCGAATTAATAATTCTGTTATGAGTTTTACAAAAATCAATTATTGAATAGTGTCAAAATTGACATAAAAGAGTTCTTAAAACAAATATTTTATTATTAATTGATATTAAATTTTTAAAAATATAAGGTTCGTCCAAGAGACTTATATCATGATAGGTGTATCATTAATGGACCACTTGGGGGTATCTTGGATGTATATAGTAAGTTTATTAACCATATAATATAAAAATACAAAGAGACATTGTAAAAGTGAAACTAATTAACTAAGAGTTAATACTTAAAGATAAGGTTAATATAATGACCCAAACCTATATAAATTATATTGGTTGAGTGTTTTAGACCCATAACCACCTTAAACTTTAAATAATCCTCTTTGGATCCATTAGAAACCAAATATGAATTTATTATAAAATAATATTTTTAGCTTTTCCTAAGGTGCCCCTCACCCCTCTTATAAAAGGGCACTCTCCCTTTTCACTAATTCACACATTCAAAGCCTTTTGGATCAGCCAAACCCTGCCCAAATACTCTCTCAAGTTCCCTAAATACAACCTAGAGTCCTTAGTTTGATCAGAAAGCTTACCTAAGGAGCCCTTTTGATCAAATCAAAAGGAAGAACCCGAAGAAGAGGTAATGTTTTCACCACCCTCTTTCAAGTTCCTTTCTTCTTCAACTTCTTATTTCTTTGTTATTTATATTATAAAATAGTAAATCCAGCATCTTATATATACTGTTATGTTATTATAAATATGGTACAACCATATTCAATATTCTATCCATCCTTTGAATGGCATGTCACCATACGTGCGTACGTACGACTTACCGTCTCCACGTCGTGGTGTAATTGTCATTCAGTAAATTATTATTTGGATGGGTATAATAATGATATGTAATTCATGTAAATAATAAATATAAAATGATAATGATTCTGTATATATGATATTCCATCCAATTATATATTATTTTAATATCAAAAGAATGATATTGTCGCTTGTGCGTACGTACGGACTACCATCTCCACAATCGCAATGTGATTCATTATCCATCGTATCCATTCAAGTATAATTCTCATTTGATGATTAATAATAGTATCTAAGGACTTGATATAATTCTGGATATGATTAATAAACAACCTATCCATGACAAACACGACTTATGTAACAAAACATATAAAAGAAAATGAGTAAGTTAACACCCAAAACAACGATAATACTAAGATATTATTAACAAACCAATGTTAAAAGATCATATATGATATCATATTAATATATATGATTATTGTATAATTTAATAACAATTATTTCACCATTATAAATGAGGTTAACCTACCCCCAACCAAGGAAAAGTACAAGGTAATGGTTATTTTACAATCTCTTCATTATCCGAGGTTGTTTATACGTAATTATCTACTGGGACCTCTTTATCATCCACATCCATGTTTCTTGAAAGTGCATTTCAAAACATTATTACTATTTTACAGAATATGGGTTAAAGTCATTTATTCCCTTGTTTGACTTTTTGTAATATGTTTATAAAGGAATCTTTCTGTCGTTTTCCAAACAAGGTCCTTTTTAACCTTTTCGACAGAATTAAGGCAAGAATGTCTTTTTTTAACTTATACGGTAGGTGTGGCTATTTTCTGCCATTATAAAATTTTCAAAGCATACCTTACAAGCTTATAAGTATATTTTCAAAGTAAATGTTTTATTTTATAATCATGTGACTTTTAAATGATTTCAAAATGAATATTTTAAGATTTTCTGAAAGGTAATCTTTATCAAAATCAGAATTTTAAATGTTTTAAAGATTTATCTTTATAAATATTTTTAATTAATGTCCATGTTTTCAAAATGATTTTAAGGATTTATTTATATGGACATGAATGTTTTGAAATGATATTTCTTTTCAAAAGTTTCGAAGTGGTATGGGACACTTTGATCAAAAAATCTCTTTTAAATTACTTCCTTAATAAATGTGTGACTTTTAAATGATTTCAAAAAAGAGATATTTCTCTCAAA
The DNA here is from genome assembly GCA_963277665.1 of Viscum album. Lineage (NCBI taxonomy): Eukaryota > Viridiplantae > Streptophyta > Magnoliopsida > Santalales > Viscaceae > Viscum > Viscum album. The sequence goes on from OY728141.1 coordinate 1,938,303,215, forward strand.
TAGTTTTGATTTCATATATGTCAACATCCTTTTATGGATTTTAAGTTTAATTGAAGTTGATTTATTATGATACAAAACTTCCATATTGTTTTGAAGTTTTTGTGATGTGTTTGACTGTGGATGTGTTATTCTTATACCATTCGTGGTTTATGGATGAAGTATTTACATTTTGTATGCTAGTTTTAATATGAATGTTTATGTTATGTTTGAACCTTTTTATATGGGAATGCATTGGACTTAATATGTGATGGGTGGAGCCCACTATAGCTCCTCGATGCATCGGTAGGTCTCATGAGACAAACTAGTGTCTTGGCACAAGGCCTTGAAAAAATCATATTTGTAGTCTTGGCAAGAGGCCTTGGCTATGTGGGTATGATAGTCTGGAATTATGCATTCCATCATTATGAAAATGGTTATTGATATTGAATGTGATTATTAGATTAGTAGAATATCCATGTGAATAATTAAATGTCATTATTTCTTTTTATTTTTGCCATACTGTATTGAAGTTCAAGTTTAAAAGGCTTTTGTTTTAGTTATACATTTCCTTAAATGTTTATTATTATTTATGAAAGCTTCCTCTATATTTTTATCCTTACTGGGAATTTGAGCTCACCCCTTTTCTATGTTTTATTTTTCCCAGGATGTGAAGAAGTAATTTATGAATGACCTGCAGGGATAGTATGAGGGGATAAGAGTGTAGAATATGGAGAATATATTGTTGTAGTTTTCATTTTATAATGTAATGTAAACTTTATGAATATATCTAGTGTTTCCAAGGATACTAAACTAATCGGTCTTTCGAGAATTGATCTTTCTTGTGATCATGCCAATGTTATGTAATAATGTACTGACTCTGGGTATCTGGGGTTGGGGTGTTACAACTATAGTGAGAAAAGATCAGAGATATGATCACTAAACCTATTAATTTATATTTTTTCTAATGCATTTTAATATTTTATTTGAGATAATAATATAAAGTTTAATTATGTTTTTAATTTAAATTTAATTTAAATTTTCTTAATTAAAATTAAAGTTAATAAAATTGAAGGAGGATAGATTGTCGAATATTTACCCTACCCCATCTCAGCTATGATTACATGATAAATTCTTGGTTACATTGATGATGGTGGGAAAAAACCTCCACCATTGAAGGGAATCTTCTATTCTTTTTTTTAAAATGATATCTTCTGGATCCTAGTTTGATGAATCATAATATACTTTATTTTTTAGTTAAGTTAACTTGAAGTGTGTTTTTATGTTAACTTTAAAATATACCGTTGCTCTGTTGGTGGGGGTTGTAGATCCATTCCCAATGAACTTGGGTTCAAGTGTTGGGGAAATGCAGTTACACCATGTTTCTTAGTTCCTTGGAACGCGTGTTCTAGTTTAATAATCACTACTTCTAGGCGATTTCCATTGGATTTATTGATGGAACTGGAAACGTCCAACCGTTCTTTATCCAAAAGGGACCTACTTTCTAAATTTAGGAATTCGTTAAGATTGAACCTATGATAATTAGTGACATTCATTGGTTGAAAGTATGATAGGTCAGACTCATCACACCCTTTTTTGGGGGAAATTATTGTCTACTATGGAAAACTCTTTATTAATTTGAGATATTATCATGAATCTTTATTAATTAACCAAGTATATCATAGGTTTCCCTTATAATTTTCAATCAATTATTAGCATGTGTGAAATTTAGAATCATCCATATGTGTTCGAGGTTCTCCATCAATGGAATCCTCTCATATACTATTTAGAGATTCTTTTAATCATCATTATGATGATACTAGTTTTTAAGTCACTTAGTGGGACACTATGGAATGTATTGTCATCCAGGGAGACAAATATTTGTTTTGATTTTGGGATCATACCCATAAATGGGCTACCTACGTATCCATGTGAATGGAATTAGAACCCTCGTAGTTCAATGCCACTTAATGGGACACATCATACATTGTAAGGTCATGTGATAAGGACCTAATCGTACAGTTTAATGTCATGTGGTAAGGAAATCTAAGAGAAGAGGTGCTTAGTCAAGGTTTCCTATGAGACTTATGCCTAGTAATCCCATGGAACTTGGAAAGAATATGGGTTTCCAAATAAGATTAAATCTTGTTGGGAATATCGCCCAAGGAGAACAAGGTTAATTTTAAGTGTTGGGTTTGAACCTCAAGGATGCTTCCTACATATCCCATGCAGATGAGAATAAAATTCCACGTAGTTCGATGAGTCTCATAGGAGAGTTTAGTCCTTTGAGAGAAATGATTTTGGGATTAATTCTTGAAAAGGATGCCTTGGTGATTTGGGGGCTTAATTTAGAGCTTATTCATAAGGAGGATGTCCAGATTAAGGGAATTAGGATTGGATTCCTGAAGAGGATATATAGTGAGCTCAGACCCTAAGAAGGATTTCTACATATCCTAATTATGGTGGGAATCAGAGTTCACATAGTTCATTCATTGTGTTGAGGCTTATGCATGAGAGATGCCGATTTGAGGGGACATGATTGGGTGAACCCTTTTGGAAGGGCACCCTTTTGAGCTCAGGCCTTCAATCATACATCCTACGTATCCTGGTTTGAATAGGAATTGGAGTTCTCTTAGTTCAAGAAATTTGTAAAAATGTTGTGATCACAACAAATTTCTAATCCCACGTGAGTCATGCTCAGTGTGAGAAACAAGAGGATATCAAAGATTCAACAAAGGCACCCACAGTTTTCCTCCTCCATTAGTGGAAGAGGATGCACCTACAATGGAAATAGTGGATGAGGGAAATGTGATTGTGAAAGAGGGTTAGGTGATGAGCCTTATCTCTATTCTCTTTATATTGGACAATGGTCCAATGTAAGGAAGTAGTGAAGGTGAATGAAGCATAAAGGAGCAAGACTGCAACTTTCTACTTCAAAAAATTAGGGGATTACACCAAGATGGCTGCCCTAAAATTGATCCTGGTAGGGGATGGAGACTTTTCCTTTTCTTTAATGTAAAATAAAGTGTGAAACATACCTTCCCTACCAGATACACAAGGTTCTAGATCTTAAAGATGAAAAGGGGAGGACAAAACCCAAACCCTAATCCTCAAAAATAGAAACTTCGCAACAAAGTTTCTGGGAGAAAATTCTATGTGAATATAGATATACAAACCCATAGACCCTCCATGAATACTAACCGCATTATGAAACAAATTTGGTAAACCTATGACTGCAGATATACAAACCCGAATAAGAGGCACACTGATGTGGCTTTCCCAAAGGTTTGATAATTTTGGAGGTTTTGGTGGAATTTCCAACATAATCTATTTCAGAAAAGGGATCTAATGAAGAAGAAGCCTTTACATGAATGGGTTTGAAGAAGGCTTGATGGATTGTAGACTGAAGAGAATAATTGAATCAAATTACGGCTCCCAAGTAAGTATTTGTGTGAAAGTATGGGAGCACAAGTAGTTTTTGGCGACCTGATGTCCACTTAAGTGAATAAAAACCTAGATGTTAATACTTGGGTGAGGCCTGACTCAAGCCTTCAATAGTATTCATAGGTATTTCTAGAAGTGGGGCACTGAAGTTCCTATGAGAGGAATAAGTGGTGCACAAGTGTTTTTGATTTAGGGAGGTTGGGCTCCTTAGGCGCGCAAGTGTTATGAATTTCAAACACTAAAGGGACTTAAGTTCTTTGATCCCCCTTCAATTATTCTGCTCTAGGTATTAAAGAACTACCTTCAAGGTTTCAATAGACTTAGATGAAGCACTAGGGAGACCAGAGTAGCAATTAGGCTTTAGGGAAATCCGTCCATTTAAATTAAGACCCCAATGGTCTATTTATAGTCAAATAGGAGACCTTGGGTGAAATGGTGATGGGGCGCGCAAGTAGCTTGCACACCAGAATTGGGAACACAAGTACATTACATGCCGATGACTCCTTAGTCTGACTAGGGTGATCCAACTTTCAAGCCTTTGCAAATCTTGATGTTCTTCATGTGTTTTACCCTCTTTTTTTAAGGAATTTCCTTTTTTCACTTTTTAAACTCTATGATGGAATGGAGTGTCCAAAAAAGCTCCCACTCAGAATTGGATCCATAATGAAAATAGGATCCTATACTGAGGTAAAGTTATGAACAAGGAAGGAGAATAAGAAAATGTTATTGTGTCTTGCAAGGTAAATAGGCAATCAAGTGTTAGTGAATAAGCTTATGGTGTGCAAGGTAATTCACATCGCTTATATATATCAGCTTCACTTTAACGAAAATTCTCTCGACTTTTGAAAATCTAGTTCTCTGCGCGCAAGTCTTTTTTGCTCTAACACTCTTGTTTAGTCATTATTCTTCTGTATGTTTTTATTAGAATGCCAGAACTGGGGTACCACACTCGTACTCCAAGTTCATACTTGCACACCTTAATGCCTTTGTCAATTTTTCTAAATTCTTTTGTCAAAACATCAAAAATGAACTTACTTTAAAGATGATTTTTGATCCCTTTTTCAGGTTCAATGGATCCCAAAATAATCAGAACCACTGATTAATTGGACAGTAAGAGAATTGATGACATGATGAAGGTTGTAGGTCATGAATACTTTGATGTCTGTTACACTACACTTCCATAATTGGCAAAATATCTGAATAAATATAACTTCAATTTTCCTCAGAGCACTTATTTTCCTTTGTATAGTTATGGCCATCTGTAGAATGTCAATGTTCCAGACCTGGAGAATGATATTACACATTATTTGTTTCAAGACTATACCATTTTCTCATCTATCAATGTTTCTATTATAGGCTCATATGTTAATGATGGGACAGCAGATGAGGCCCATTTAATGCATCACAACCTGTGTGCTCTAGATTTGAAAGAACATACACCCGAGCTACAACCACACTGCTATTCATCCATATTTCGATATTCTCAAACAAATCAATCAAAAGTATGGAATAAAAGTTGGGATTTATGCCTAGGAGGGGGTATAAAACCCACATGGATGTGGGTGTATTAGGTGCACAAGCCGTGTGAAGAATTTATGGATGACTTAAAAGGTGTTGGAATTTATGAGGCTATATGGGTCGGGCAAACCTATGTATATAGGAATGGTGATTTTTTCAAAAGATACTAAGCTGATGGAGTCCAGAAACTAACTCATTCCATTTGAAACATGGAGAAGTAGGCATTAGTTTTTGGGATGTCTATAATATCTCTAGATCTCCAATTCTTATAGATATGTATGACGAGTTTATTCCTCCCAAGGTGACATGGAATGAATCAGAAAATACACCTGATTTGGTTCACGAGTTGATGAAAATATTTTATAAACTCAAGAATATGACCACAATGAAGTCCTATACAAGAAGGGATATTCATCCCTAGGAGTGGATGGAAATATTCCTAGTAAAGAAGAAGGAAAAAGTTCCCACTTGCACTCGTCCAACCATCTGTCCAAAGAAAGAGAAGATAGGTACCCCTGACACATTTTGGCCAAAATTAGAGAAAGGGGAGTTTGATAAGTAGGGGTATGAAGTCCATTCCAAAATTCCTGCAAAGACACATCTTGTAGGTTTCCTGGCCATGTGTCTCATCATTTATCTATTACCCATTTGATATTCCAAGGGAGGCGTGAGGCCAGGAACTTTTGTTATCACGGACAAGCTAGCTGAGAAGAGAATGGTAGGGTTAGATACCCCTATTTTGGAAAATATTCATAGGAGATTACTATATATTTACTGAGGGAAGTCTCATTTCAGAATAGCGAGACCATTCCAGGTGTTATGGGGTGGATCACCACTCATTTTAGATCTTATGCTATGCAAAGTGGTGTACAGGTCTTTTGAAGTTCTTTCGAACCATCTATTCAGACTTTCTATGGTATTTCACCTTTGTCTCTAAATGCTTATGATATCAAATCCAGGTTGAGTAAGTATAAGGAATTTTAACTTTTTCCTTATGGGAATCTACCTACAGGGTGATTCTTTGATGATGGGACAACTAGCTTAGAGCTAAGGGCATATATGTTAGCTTGCAGAGATAGCGTATTGGGGACCAGGATTGAAAGAGAAATCATTTGTGACGCCTATGCTTCTTATAGATTCACACGTCAATCAAAACGTCTACAAAAAATTACTGTATCCCTTCTCATGAACATTATATTAGAGAAAAATCTAATGGTTTCCCGATAACTATGGTTGCTGACATCTATAGAGAAAACTAGGGAAATATTTAATTTACCAACCGTTGATGTAATAAGTAGATTGACTGTCTGGTATGCTGAAAAATGGGTCGCATATTACCCTGAAGGGGCATTAAACCATGTCGTCCCTAAAGTGTGGATAAATATAGGTATTAGGAAGGAAAACTTTCGTTTGGAGGGTAATTATTCATCATTAGGGGATGACTCATTGGAGTCAGAGGGTGGAGGTGATGAGGATCCAAATTCACCGAAGCGACCTCATGCGAGATATAATCCACCCGTTAGAGTTAAAAGAGCCACCCCATCAATCCCAACTAAGTTTGTACCAAGGTATCCTGGTCACCATCATTCTGAAGAGAGACAAGTCCCATTTTCTCATCCCCATCTATGACTGTAGGAATTGGGAAGAAACTAAAATCCAAAACTACTAGATCCTCTTCACAACCCTCTGGCATGTACTCTGAATATATATGACCAGAGGCTGTTCAAACATGGAAAAGTTTTCTGTGTGATGATGAAACCATGTGAATAGATTTATGTCAAGGGTTGATTATTCTAGGAATAGGGTATCTACGAGCCTCTTCTGATATTTTCTTAAGAACAATCTTGATGAAGTGAGAACTTATATCCAAGAACTTGAAATGCTCATATACGCAACTGACGAATCAATTCCCACTATGAATCGGGTAAAGGAAAAGATAGATCGTGGTACCACTAAAGGGATTGATCTTTCATTAAATGAAGAATAACGTGATTTTGTGGATCCTAAAGATGTAAGTTTTATTTTTCTCACATTCTCTTCTACTTTTCAATTTGAATTTAGTCAAATAATTGTTACTTAGGGGAAATATGATTTTAACTTAAAACTTGCTAAAGGAAAACCCACTAATGTTCCACCACCACAATATAGACCTGGTGGTACTTCTCTTGGAGCTACTGGATCACCCCATGAATTAGGAGAGATATCTCTAGGTCAACAATCCATGGAAGATGAGTTAGAAAGGGTCTCGAAATCTCCAATACCTATTTTTGGAGATGGCGAGGAAAGTCCTCCAAAGAATGTGAAGAAACAAAAGCATCGAAGAAAGAAGACCACATTTAAATGTTTTCTCCATAGTGGTAAGCCTTCTTGACCACATGAATTTCAACTTTATTCATGAAAAAGTGTTTAAACTTCTTGGAATTGTAGGATCTTCTTCTGTTTATTCTCTTAAAGAAATCACCAATACTCTTCGAGGATCTTTGGAGGGTGCTTCTGAACATGCTCAAATTCCTACTAACCCAGTAGTTCCTGAAGAGGCATTGAGGCCAAAGGAACCAACGTCTATTCCTGACACTACTCCAATTCATGCTATCAGAAGATAAGAGACCTTTGGTAAATCAACAGTGCTTCATAAGACACTAAATGTAACAAAAAATGAATTTCATCTTGTGATACTTTAGGTTCATCACATGCACCAGAACATCCTGAGATAACTGGTGGTGACCCCACAACTATTGTTGAGAAAGCTCTTCGGGGTCAAAGGTTTTCATAGGAAGGTTGTGAAGCAACCACACCGAGTGCTCCCATGGGTGAGACTAACATGGGATCTGGGATATCATTGGACACTATGATGAACCTTGACATGTCTTTTGAAGAATTATTAGAACATATTAATATACCAAATGCTTTATAAGATTTTGAAGTTCCTTGTATAAAACTAATTGGACGTGAGTTTTTATTGTTCTTCCTATTAATCTTCTAATGATTAAATTTATAACCACAATTGGTTGAAATATACAGTTCCATCCAAATAAACAGCTGCTTCCATGATTCCTGAAGGAAGTGCTGGCATTACTATCAATCCTTTTATTGCGGAGACACTAGCTCAGCTGAATCTTGAGACATAAAATCTTCCTAAGATTCATTCAGATAATCCTAATCAAATTAAAAAAATCATTTACCACCCAGATACATCAACCAAAATTGTTGAAACTAAGAATATTGGGGATGAGTCTTCTCAAGCTTCTGACTTATTGTCAGGTAATAAATACTGATATTATTATTGTACTCACTCTTGTTATCTTTTGAAACTAACCATAACCATGATTTAATTCACTATATAGGGCTATCAACTTCAATGGATAGATCTGAAGGTGAAGACTTTGCATCAGTTCATACATTATTAGGAAGTGAAGCAACCACTATCAATGAAGGAGCAGAACATAGCACTTCTTCAAGTGCATTAATCCCAGAATATATCCCTCCTTATGACAATGATTCTGAATCAGAACTGGAACTACAAAAGGACCTTCATCTTTCACGTCGCAAGACATGAAAAAATATATGGAATATAATATCTAAAATTCCCTTGAGGATCTTCCTTCAAGAATTCCATGACTTTTACATCCGTTTATCATGTTGTGATTTGGAAGTTTTGAATACCATGAAATTCATACTGTAGTGAAAGAGATTATCCGAAAGAGGGAGCAAGAATAGAAGCTTCAGCAAGATCTGATAAAAATAAACTATTTATTACCACTGATGAATTCCAAGAAGTGTTATCCCAAGATGAGGACAATCATACTGCAAAGTTGAAAGAACTGAAGGAGAAGATTAAAGAAAAGACTATTCATCAGCTGCGTCTTCAGCAAGAGTTAGATATTATCATATGGAAGATTTACCAGCTTCATGATTCAATAGGAGAAGTCCAGAAGGATGGTTCAAAATCTATTACAGATGCCAAGGCATCACTTCTCCATACTGAGGAGAATGAAGATGGTCGGCTAAACGAACTTCAAAAAGAAGTTGATGGGGCTCAAGAGGTTATTAACCAAACGAGAAGTTTTTTAGAAAACCTCTTGTGATTTATAATAGAAGAGAGACCGCAGTTTATGGATGATCCTCTGTGAAATTTTCACTCACAAATGAAAAACATTTTTTCTTTAATTATATGTGTTTTTATTCTTTCTGGCCTTTTTTACCTAAGATAATGGGTCTAATAAGAGTAGTTTGATTTTTAATAGGGTTATATAGACAACCCCACAAACTTTGTATCCTTTGACTTTTTATTGCTCAATATTACCTAAACCATACAAAAAATGTACATTTAGTGAGATGGGAATTGAATTTTGTCCAGAGTTCCCTTTGTTGGTTTCTAATCTGGTGAGTACCACATCTCTTTTTTTGGCAGTTTAGAGTAATTCATATTTTATTAGAAAGAGATAGTGTTTTATGATCGAATATCCTTGAACATAAATTTTGAAATTAGATCCCAAACAAGGCTCAGTAGATAATAATTGCTCTAATATTCATTAAATATTTCCAAGGGGAATCTTGAGTCATGATTTTTATGATCCAAAAATATAAAACTTGTATAAAAATAAAGAAATTCACTTCAAAGAATGAAGTTACCATTATTTAACAAACATGTTATAGGGATTGTGTTATGTAGGGATGACTAGGGCATATGCTACATATCCAAATAGTGGGATCTTTTGACTAACATGCCTGTTATGTAGGAAAATTTTATACAAGGTCTCTGGGGGAACGTACTAAATAGTCAAGAAAAAGAGCTCTTAGGAATTTCAAATTTTACTATTGATAGGAAAGGGAAAATAAGTTTTGGGTGCCTCAAGACCACAGTGGATTGTTTTTCCAAGTAAATTGATTTTAATAATAAAGGGTTATCTATACCAAAATATGTCATAGATAGTAAAACCACTTATACAAATTTGGAGTATGATGAATGATTAAAAATTTTCAAAAATGGGGATTTCTGATATCTTGTTATTCAGTTTTGATTCATGAAGTGAGGAAATTGTACTGTGTAGTTTTAATTCATGTAGTGAGGGCATTGGGTGGCTTTAATTTAAGTTCTTGAGCTTTGACCAAAGGTTTTAGACTCTCCAATTTCTTGGTAATTTGTTTGGAAACATACTACCATATTAAAGTATGGAAGGGATGAATTATAAACTGTGATTTGGGAATTTCTTGATCCAAATAATGATATGGGAAAAGGTCTAAAAAACATTAGAGTAAGTATATCCTAAGAAAGAAGTTATCGTTATTTGATGAAACCGTTATGGGGGTTATATTATGCAGGGCCAACTAAGGAATATGCTGCATATCCAAATAATGGTATCTTCTGACTGAGAGTCCTGTTATGTAGGAAATTTTATGAAAGGCCACCTAGGGGCATGTACCGCATAGTCAGACAAAAGAGCTCTCAAAAGTTTGACATTCTACTACTAAAAGTTAGAGAAAGTTTATGGAGAGTCAGATTTTCCAAAGCACATAGTTTGGTTTATGAAAAAGGTACCTAAATACGGAAAAAGTATTTCCAATCATGATTTTTCAAAGAATCAGAGGAACATGATTTCTATAAAGGTCTGACCCAAACATAGGAATTATGGTGTCTGTAGTTTTAGGTCATACGACTAGAACAAAAAAATGGAAACATTAGATGACATGTGGTCAAGTGATCCAAGGTTATTTCATATTTCTTTGAACACATGGAGAGGGAAATGTATAAACCATGGTCTTGAAGACTTTCAGATTGAGAGAAAGGTAGTGGGAAAAATATATATATGAATGACTACTTTAAAATACAGGTTCTTTTATATTGTTATCAAAGTTTGAAGGGGACAAAAGACACTTTAACCAAGAACAAAATTACCATTTTTTTAACAAACCCATTATGGGGGCTGTATTATGTAGGGCCAACTAGGTCATATGATTCATAGTCAAATAGTGGAATCTTTTGAATGACATGACCATTATGTAGACAACTTATATAAGGCCACCTAAGGGCACATACTGCATAGTTAAGAAAAAGAGTTCTCAGATATTAGAAACTTTGTCACTATAAATCATAAGGAAGATTATGAAGATATGAAAATATTCAAGATTAAGAGTGTGAAATATGGAAAGGGGTAATGCTCAATGCACATGAGAAATATTTGAATCAATATTGGCCATGAATTTGGAGTCCTTTACATATATCTGACTCATATGAAAAATGGATACTTTCATTATTTCCTTTGAATCAATATTATGTTGTGTAGTTTAGAGTCATGCAATGAGGACATGAAGTGATTCCGACGTAAAAAGGGAATATTGTGATTGGACCAAGGAATTAAACCTAGGTGTCACTACGTATCTCATATAGATGAGAATAAACCCATACATAGTTCTTTGAACATTCCCATATAGGTTTGATTCATACATAGGGAATAAAGTTTTTTTATTATGGATGGGCCCAATATTGGAGATCTAAGCATCTCTACGTATATCATATGGATGAGAATAAAGCCAAATGTAGTTCTTGAACAATAATTTCCCACACCAATTGAGTTTAATGTGAGAGATGGGGGGTTTTAACACATACTAGAATAATAGTTAAACTTAAGACACAAAATAGTATGAAGATCAAACCATGTATCTTAAAAGAGCACTCTGTATAGATTTGGTTCATATACAAAAGGAGGAAAAGGTAAATAATTTTTTTTGGTTGAGGTTGGGACAAATATTAGAGATCCAAGCATCTCTATGTAACTCATTGAAAATGATAATCAAGCCACACATAGTTGTTGAAATGAGGCCCCTATGAAGATCTAATTCAGACATAGGGAACAAAGAAACACATGTGACACTAAGGAGTAAAAATTATGTCAATGATTCTTGTATATGGAAGATCTTAACGTAAAATAGAGAAGATGTTAACCATACAATTTAATGTCATGTAACGAGGAAAAATGATGTCATGAAGTTTAACATTGTGCAACAAGGACAAAGATGCTACACATTTTATCATTGTGTAGCATGGATGATTATGGTTGTTATGAAGTTTAATGTCTTGAAACTTTGAATCTGTGCTGTGTAGTTTAGAGTCATGCAGTGAGGAAATTGTGTGCAATTAAACAAAGTATTTCTTTAATAATCTCGTATTGATTGGAGTGGTAATAAGCTCTCCATACATTGAAATTAGGGAATAATCTCCATTTGAGTAGACCTTATATATAGAAGAAGGTCCTTCCCACTTTGGCTCAAGATTTTGAGGTTTCTTTCCTAGTATCATTGGAGTCCTGAGGACTAATTCCAATTCTCCTTAAAGAAATGAACAAAGGAAAAATTTCTTGTTAAAAGCTCACACTATTCTATTATGATATATTTCTAAATGATGCAAAGTATGCAATATTTTTTCATCTAATCATTATAGCTCATAAAATCACTTCCGAGACTTTTCATCTATAGATAACTGATCACAGATTGCAACTCAGAGTGAAGAAAATTGAATTTCAATTGGAAAAACTAATTCTGTTCTATACACCAATGAACATGGGGTTTCCTGGGTGGCGGTATGGGTAGTAGTTCGATAAGCCCATAAATCATGCAAAAGTTTATTAGGACAAGATTTCTTATCTTTATCCACTATATTTTGGAGTATATTTGATAGAGTCTTATTGAAATATTCTATCTGTCTATTGTCCACTGAATGATAACAAGATGAATGGTTGGATTTGATATTTTTCTCCTGATATAACCTATTTACCACAACAGAATATAAATTGGTTCCATTTTCTGTCAATATAGTATGAGGGACACCAAATATGGTGATGATGTTAGTTTTGAAAAAACTAACAATGATTTTGGCTCTGAATTCTTTGAGAGTTATTGCCTTAGGCCATTTGGATAAGAAGTCAATAGCAGTAAGAATATACTTGAACTGCTTAGCCATAGCTAGAGGATAAGGTCCTAATACATTCATTTCTCATGTGGAAAATGTCCAGGAGTATTTAACTATATGAAACAACTATAGAGGTTGATGAATGAAGTTGTAATGCACTTGACAAGGATGAAATTTCTTGGTGAAATCTGTGAAATCCTGTGTCTTTTAAGGCCAAAAGTATCCAAGTCTTCAGATTTGATTAGAAAGCCTATGCCTAGACTAGTGAGCACCACAAGCTCCTATATTTACTTCTTTCATGACAGCTACAATTTCTTCTCTGTCAATACACATGAAGAGGATTCCATCAAAACCTCATTTGTAGAGGATCTTATGGTGATTTGGACTGTCATAAAGAGTAAAATTGGCCACTCATCATCGGATATGTTATTTTTCATCTATATCAGGTGGAAGTACTCCATTTTGAAGGTACTCCATGATAGTTTTTATCCATCCTATGGTATGACCATATGGCTCAAAAATAGGGATAATTTAATTAATTTCCTCCATTCTAGTTTGAAAGAAAGGTGAGACCACACTATGATTGAAAATAATGATGATTGCCTCATCCTGATTTGGATCTTTTAGGGTTGTGGCTACATTAGCCAGTGCATCATCTGGGAATTTTGTGATCACGGGATATATGACAATGTGGAATCTAAAGAAAATTCAGTCATTAACCCTATGATGTAATTACATAAAGGGATTAAATCTTCTTTTATGATAGCATAATCCCCATTGATTTTCTTGATTACCAACTCTAAATCACCTTTAACTTTCAGGTGGTTCATTTTTACCTGGAGCGCCAATTCCTGGCCTACTACGAGAGCTTGATATTTTGCCTCATTGTTGGTACCTCCTTATAACAACAAGAAGGAATATGGTAACATTTCCTTTTCTGGGGAGATAAGTACAATTCCTAACCCAACTTTGTTGAGTTTAGGGTTTTACATTCTCTTCCCCGTTGGACTTCTGGAAGCACCATCAAATTAAATTTCCCATTTTTGGGGATTATCTTGAATAGAGAAGACCTCTTCATAAGTAAGTTCAGTATTTAATGATGTATCTTCTACAGATGGATGTTTAGAAAGGAAATCGGCCAAATTTTGGCCTTTTATTGCCTTTTGAGGCACAAAATGGATATAAAACTATTGAAAAATCACTACCCACTGTGCTAAACACCATGTAAGCATAAGAATATTGAGGATAATTTTGATTAGGTTATTGCGAGACACCAATTGGAGATCGTGATGTTGCAGGTAGTGCCTCAAATTCAGAACTTCAAAGATTAATTCCAGGTATCACTTCTTAATAATTGAATATAGTGTCTCTGTGTCAAGTATATTTTGACTGAGATAGTAAAGACTATTTTCATTCCCAACACCATTCTTTTGGGAAAGGAAGGCACCCAATGACCACTCTAAAGTTGTCACATAGAGAATAAGTGGTCTTCCTTCAATAGGTGGCATTAATACCAGTGGAATCAAGATATATTTCTTGAGGGTATCAAATGCCTCTTAGAATTCTTGAGTCCATTGATAAGTGACTCCCTTCTTCATTAATCTGGTGAAGGGTAAACACTTTCCTACCAAATTGGTGATAAAGCACCGAATATATGCCATGTGTCCTTAGATTCCTCTTAATTATTTAAAATTTCAAGGAGGTGACATTCCAAGGATTTATTTTTTCTTCTCAGGATCAACTTCAATGAAATTATGGCGTATAACAAAGACGAGAAATTTTTTCGAGGTTACCACAAAAGCACATTTCAAGGGATTCATCTTCGAACTATATTGAAACTTTTTATTGAATATGGTTTCCAGATTAGTTATGTGATCATAAAGTTGTATGGATTTAACTACTAAATCATCCACTTAACATTCGACAAATTTTCCTAATAAGGGTTTGAAAATATGGTTCAAATCACGTTGATACGTTGCACCTGTATTCTTTAAGTCAAAGGGAATTACATGATAGAAAAAACACCTTGAGGGGATCTGAAGTTTGTAGACTCTTCATCCTCTGGGGATATGAAGATTTGAATGTACCCAGAGTATCCATCCATGAAGGAAAGATCTTTATATCCAACCGTTGCATCAATTAAATGTCCTATGATCAGAACTGGAAAGTCATCTTTAGGAAAATGCTGGTTAAGATATCTGAAATAAAAAAAACTATGATTTGACCATTCTTCTTTTTCACTAGGATAATTTTGGCTAGCCATTTGGGATATTGAACCCCCTGAAAAAGTTATCCTTGATAAGATTATCGACTTCAGCTTCAATTTTAGAGGCATAAGTCAGGTGTGTTCTTCTTGCTGCCTGCTTAAATCCTCGATGCTCTTCTTGAAAACCCAAATGATGAGTGGCTATATCAGGATTAAGGCCAGAAATTTCTGTATAGTTCCAATAAAATATATCTCGATGTTTCTTTAGAAATTAAGTATACATATATTACTCTTCAGAAATCATGGCCGCACTAATTAGAGTGGGGAGCGGATATTCTTCTATACCCATATTTATTTATCTGAGATCATCCACGGTGGTAGAGATGCCTTCCTCAAATTATAGAGGAGCATCCCTAAGATATTCTTCTTATTCTTCCTTATGTGTCACTTATTCTGTTTCTACTTTCATAGTAATTGATGAAGAAAAACTTTCAAATCTAGGGGAGGAGTCAGTATTTGAACATCTTGAAGAAGAGGCCACTATTTCTAACCCTACTGATGATGAAGGGTCTTCCTAGAGCATTGAAGAAGATATGATGGGTTGGGAATCAACATCCTTATCTTCTTCTAGTATTGCTACAAATTCTTTTAGTCTTACTGGTGAAGCATAGACTTGCTGAAGTTTGGTAGATGAAATGAATACTATTGGACAAAAATCCCTCAAGGTATCATTGAAACATTTTTGAGGTGATTGTGTTTGTTGACAAAGTGCACATCTGTGTTGTGATTGTTGACAAAGAAAACCATGACATAAAAATTTGTTGACAAAGGGGATTTCATAGTGGAATGTTGAGTTCAAGGGATGTGGTTAACGATCCATGTTTGTTTCAAGAACGTCGATAAAGGAATGGATGATCTGGAGGCGGTACAAAAAGAGCAGACACAAGGTGGCGCCGTTTTCTAGTGTTTGCCAAATTTTTGGGCCTGAAAATCGACAAATGAAGAAAACTGGTTTTTGTCAAAGGGACTTGCATTCCGTGTACTTTATGGAGATAAAAATTGCATGCCATATGTTTTTCAAGATCATAACATCAAAATATGGCAAAGGGATAAGGGTCGCACAAGTTTTAGTGTTGGTCGCGCAAGTGATTTGCGCGACAGAGACTTGCGTGCCGAAACTTGCGCACCGAGGGGACACTTGTGCGCCATCGTATAGGGTGCTCAAATACCTATAAATACAGGTTGACCCATCCTCATTCAGTGAAGATTTCAACACTTAAAAAAATCAGATCTCCCACCGCGCAGGTGTGGTGGTCACACAAGTGGTGTGTGGTCGTGCAAGTATAAGTTGAACGCGAGGTGATAGTTGCGCACCTAAGGTGGTTTGGGCGAGAAAGGAAGTGAGTCGCGCAAGTTTTGAGTTGAAGAATAAGGTGTCACGCAAGTGGTTTGGTGACACTTGCACGCCAGATTTTGAAGATGCATGAAAGTTATTGGTTGCGCGCCAATATTGGTTTGGGCGTAAAAGGGTGTGCGTCGCGAAATTTTGGAGTTGGAGAAGCTTGTGTCACGCAGGTGGTTGTGGTGGACTTGTGTGCCAATTTTGACTTGCACGTCGAGACTTGCGCGCCGACTTAGAGGAGGGCGCCAAGTAAGGTTGATTCCCGACAGTTATTCAGGGCTGCGTGGAAGCTGGAAGATTTCTCGATACCTTTGGTGCAAAGTGAGATTCATCTACGGGTGAAAGTTGGACTTCAACAGAGCATCCACATACAACAGAGGATGTATTCATTAACAATAATGAAGAGACCTACAGGTCTATAAACTGTGAGTTGATCCTTTCCAGAGTAGTGAGCAAAGGAAGAGAAAGAAGGTGATCCTCTCCACCAGCAGTGAGCCATAGAGAGAGAAATAGGGAGTGACCCTTGGGAAAGCAGTGAGCTGACCCTAAACCTTGTAAAGGTAGTGAGCCTAGGCATAGAAGTGATATAGCCCAAACCATGTAAACAACAGTGTGATTTAGTGGATTTGGTACAGTGGCACATTGCTGTTGTATGCTCCTTGGATGTAGCCCAGTGAGGGTGAACCAAGTAAAAATCTATGTGTCAGCCTGCTTACTTCCCTGCATTGAATATAAAGCATCATCATCAGATATAGAAGAAAAAATGTGGTCATAATAAACACACAAGTGAAAACAAAGTGACCCTTATAATAAAGAGGTCAAGATCCAGTGGGGCAGGAATAATTTTGAAAAAGAATATCCATACCCTGATTTACCCCCCCTCTCAGGGTATATAGTCCCCTATTGGTCCAAACAATTGGTATCAGAGGAAATGTTTCTTTTATCAGATTTGTTTTCTCCGAATTGGTGTAGTCGATTTGTGTGGTTAAATCAGTTTGCTCTTATCTCAGTGTGCCATGGCAAAGGGAAAAACATCAAAGAAGATTCAGAAGTCAGATGATATCCCTCAGTGTGGAAGTGTTTATGGAAAAAGGGTGATTCAACTAAAAGAATCAAACAACTTACTGAAGGAAGGCCTGGATGAATCTGATAGGGAAAAGATTGATTCACTCAATCATGATGTTAGGATGAGTGAAGTACTTGAACATAAAAGTGACACCGAAACAACTGATGATGAAGAAGTTTTAATAAGGAAGCCACCAGTAGATGTTGTCAACATGACAAAGAAATTTGATCAGAAATTGGATGAAGAAGTCAAATCTAGAGATATCTGGATCCAATTATTGGAAATTGAGGTCAACAAGCTAAGAGGATTAAATCAAAGGCTTATTAATGTGGCTACTGACCTAAGGGAGAATAATTATTCTCAAGGTGAAGAACTACAAAATATGGCTAGAATGAAAGGAAAATAAAAGGCTGATGATTATAAAGAGAATAAAAAGTCATATGAAGTTCAGAATATGAAAGATAGAAATGATGATCTATCAACACATTTGTCTGAAGAAGTTTAGAAGAATCAAAGACTACAACAAGAGAATGAATCTGTCTTTTAATCTGTTTCTTGGGAAAAATTGAAAGTAAAGAAGCAAGGTGACATAGTAGAGAAGCTCACATGAGAAATGGAAGATGATATGAGGTGTGTATAGAATCTCATAAGAGAACTCAATTCCCAACTTGAATCAGGGGATATGAAGATCAAAAAGTTGGAAGAAGAACTAAAATCAGTGAAGAAGGAAGTGGAGAAATCCAATGCTAGAGGAAAGCCTAAAATGAAGGATGCCTTGCACTTACTATTTGATTATCCTTCGGCAGGTGATGATGAAATGAAAATAAAATTTGCTATTTCTGAAAAGAGACAAGAAAAAATTCTCTCATCTCAAAGACCATACAGTTTGGGAAAAACTGGTATTGGATTTGATGAATTCCCTCCCATGCAAGATAGAAAGAGAGCTGTGAATAGTTCCAGAAGTAGAGAAAATACTGTAGGTGCTGGAGATAGGCCTAAGAGGACAGTTTCAATAAGTAGTAACGACATGTGCTATTTCTGCAGGATTTATGGCCACACATCAAGCTTTTGTTTAGAAGCTCAGGAATACATTTCAGGCTATGAAAATAGAAACATTACAAAATCTAAGAATAATAAGAAATGTTATGAGAAATCTGAAAGAAGATTCTCTCAGAGGAAATAATTTATTAGATGTTATTACTGTGGAAGAATGGGACACACCATGAGTATGTGTCAGGAAGCTCAGGAGCTCAATGTCAGTGGAAGAACTCAAGATGCATCAACATCTTGACATAGAAATGACGAACTGAGGTATGCCTTTAATGGTAGAAGTTTAATTTGTCCTAATCATGATAATTTGGCAAGATATTTCAGCAAGAAGAATGTGATAAAGGAAAAGGATCCAAAAAAGACATTCTTGAATCCAGTGATGTATAAATAGAAATATAACATTGGGAGAAAAGTGGAAAGTTGGAGAATATGCTTAGAGCCTTAGGGGAATCACATGAAGCTGAACAAAAGGTGTATCTGTCACCTTCTATGTCACACTCACAACCGCCCTCTAAGAAAGAACATGAACAAATCTGGAAGAAAAAGGGAGGAATCGTTGAATTTGTGAGTAAGAAGAATGTACATTCAGTGGAGTACCCACCACTAATGCAAAATAGTGTGGTAACTTAGAAATATGATAAAAGAAAAATAAACAAAGAATGAATTGAAAAATTTCCATGTCGTGTGCCACCACAAGAAGTGGAGGAAATAGGAAGATCCCTATAGTGGAGAAAGGAGAAAGGGAAGATGACAAGAAAAGATATTCCTTCTCAGAGAAGGAATCAAGGGAAATGGAATTTTGGTGGAACATCAAAGATAGAAATGTGTAATCATGGGTTTAAACCCCAAATGGTGAGAAAGTCCAGGCCTATAGAATCTTCATATCAGAAAAAGACTTAGCATGTAGGTAATGAATGCTTAGTCATATGGCTAGAGCAGTTGAAGTTAGCAATGCAGCTAGAAGAATCAAGGAAAGAGTGTGATGCTCTGCAAGAAAGAATAAAAGGGTTGACCCATCAGGATCAACCACAATCCTCATCTTTAGGATTTTAGAAGAACCCCTCTCCCTATGTGTATAAATTCTATTAAATGATGATTCATGTGTTTCAAGTTTTAGGGAGATACGATCCAAGGGTAAGTGGAATCAAAGGATGCAAAGTGGAGAAGTGATATGCTTTAGAGTTTCAATTGACTCAAAGTAGGTATCAAAGTTGAAGAAGAAAGTATGCAATAGATAACAATAGGAAGTGATTGTGTTATTAACTTTATCTCTTGTTTCCTACACCGAGTTCCAACTCAGTAGGCTTAGATATTTTGTTACTTGCTCAATGTCATATGCCAGATTGGTATAAATGATGCAGGTGGAGAAGAATGGTTATGAGTCTAAACAATGGGCCTAACCCCATGAAGTGTTTCATAACATAGGGGGATAATTCAATGACAAAATCAGGATACCAAGAAGCTACGAGAAAGTATCAACGTGTTCCAACAAGAAGCTCAGAATAGTAGTTGAAAGAAATGATGCCACTGAACAATGATGCAATGACTAGTTGTCTATTTAAAGCAATGAAGTGGTGAGAGACTCAGGGGGAGCAGAAGTTGATGATATTGATTCAGAAGAAGATACTAATGATGAACATGAGGGAGCAAAATCTATATCTGCACAAAAGCCAAGGAGTCGAGATGAAATTGATAGGAAAAATATCATTAGTGATCAGTCAGCTTCAGTTCAGACAAGAAGAATGAAATCACTACATCAGACATCTTTACTATCACATGTTGAGTCGAAATGATTTGCTGATATAGCTGAATACGGAAAATGGATTCAAACAATGAATGAAGAGCTAGATCAGATTGAGAAGAATCAGACATGGGAGATTGTTTTGAGGCCAGTAGATAAGAATGTCATCGGGACTAAATGGGTCTTTCGTAACAAGATGAACGAAGATGGGATAGTGATTCAAAATAAATCATGACTGGTGTGCAAAGGATACTCTCAAATAGAGGGTATTGATGTTGATGAGACATTTTCACCAGTTTCAAGGCTGGAGACAATCAGATTATTTTTAGCCATAGCAGTGTAAAGAAAGTTTAAAGTGTTTCAGATGGATGTCAAGTCTGAATTATTGAATGGAGTTCTATAAGATGAGGTTTATATTGAGCATCTAGATGGTTTTATCATTCATGAGGATGAGAACAAAGTTTGCAGACTGAAGAAGGCGTTGCATGGGATGAAATAAGCACCAAGAGCATAGTACTCAAGGCTTGATCAGTACTTGAAGAAGCTTGGTTTCTAGCATGGGAGAGTTGATTACAATCTCTATTTCAGCAACAATAGTAATCAAAGGATGATGAAGTTAGTTTATGTTAATGACATAATATTTGGTGGATCAGATGAAGCTCAGTGCAGACAGTTTTCTGAATTCATGAAAAATGAATTTGAAATGTCAATGATTGGAGAGATAACATTTTTCCTTGGTCTACAGGTGGCACAAGGAAGTAATGTAACTTTCATTTCTCAATCCAAATATGCCAAAGAGGTTTTAAGAAGCTTTGGAATCGAAAATTTCAAGGAGATGAAAACTCAGGTTGCTACTCAGATGAAATTATCCAAAGATGGGGATGTAAAGGCAGTTAATATCACAGAATACATGAAAAATATTGGAAGCTTGCTGTACTTGACCGCAACAAGTACTGACATTGTTTTTTATACATGCCAAGCAGCGAGATATCAGAGTAATCCCAAGAAAAACCACATGCTCTCAGTGAAAAGAATACTTTGGTATATCAAAGGCACTGTGGATTTTGGTCTGATGTATAATGAAAAATCTCAATCAGTGTTATTGGGTTACACAGATGCATATTGGGCCGGATCAGCAGATGAAAACAAAAATCAACATCAGGAGGTGCATTCTATCTTGGTGGATTTTTTATTTCTTGGCTAAGCAAGAAGCAATATTTCATTTCATTGATCACCGCTGAGGCTGAGTATATTGAGGCCACTCAAGCATGCACATAGTTATTGTGGATGAAGTAGCATCTTGAAGATATGGGAGTTGAAGTGAAGTCTCCGATCGAAATCCAGTGTGATAAATCAAGTGCTATAAATCTCAGCAAAAATCCCGTCCATCACTCAAGGACAAAGAACATTGAGAAAAAGTATCATTTTATCAAGGAGAAGGTTGAGAAGGGAATCATGAAGTCGGATTATGTGCCTACATAGCTACAAGTTGCAAATATTTTGAAAAAGGCCTTACGCAAGGAAGCGTTTGAAAGGAACTGAATGGCTCTGGGAGTTTAGTAAACTCACTGTACTTAAAATAGTGTGGATGTGGAACCCCCCATCTCCCTGAGTTATGATGTGTTTTTCCCTAATGTGTTGATATGTATTCTCTACTCTGTTACAGTCTGCAAAGGAGTGACCTTTGGGTTCATTGACAAAGGGGGAGAAAATAGTGATTGTTCAAGGGGGAGACAATGTGGCTATTTGATAAATCATGAATGATATGGGGAGAAGCTAATTGGCGGAGTAGCGATATAGGGGGAGCAATGAGAAAGGGGCAACGTATTTAAATATGACGATGCTAGAAGTGATCGATCAAAGAATAGATATCATGACATATGAGGATCATGATAAAAGCAGAAGAGTGGTGTTGGAATGTGGTAAGAATGTTTCCAAAAATTGGTATCAGTTTGGTGTCAATAGTGGGTGTCATAGATGAAGTGATTCATTGATTAACTTTTCATTTACTCTTGTTTCTCATGCCGAGAATTGATCATGTGGGCTTAGATCATGTGTTGAGTAAATCCTTGATCGCTATCAAAATCGTAATAGGCGAATGGTGGATGAAGAATTAATGATGTATCTTTTTATGGAAGAGTTTTCAACAAACCCAAAGGGGGAGACTGTTGGAAAAAAACCCCTCAAGGTATCATTGAAGCATTTTTGAGGTGATTGTGTTTGTTGACAAATTGGACATTTGTGTTGTGATTGTTGACAAAGCAAACCATGGCATACAAATTTGTTGACAAAGGGGATTTTATAGTGGCATGTCGAGTTCAAGGGATATGGTTAACGATCCATGTTTGTTTCAAGAATGTCGATAAAGGAATAGATGATCTGGACGTGGTACAAAAAGTGCAGATACAAGGTGGTGCCGTTTTCCAGTGTTTGCCAAATTTTTGGGCCTGAAAATCAACAAATGAAGAAAAGTGGTTTTTGGGAAAGGGAATTGCGTGGCGTGTACTTGATGGAGAGAAAACTTGAATGCCATATGTTTTTCAATATCAGAACATCAAAATATGGAAAAGGGATAAGGGTCACGCAAGTTTTAGTATTGGTCACGCAAGTGATTTGCGCAGCAGAGACTTGCACGCCAAAACTTGTGCGCTGAGGGGAGACTTGCGCGCCATCGCGCAGGGTGTCCAAATGCCTATAAATATAGGTCAAACCCTCCTCATTCGATGAAGAGTTCAACACTTAGAAAAATCAGAGCTCCCGTTGCGTAGGTGTGGTGGTCGCGCAAGTGGTGTGTGGTCGCGCAAGTATAAGTTGTGCGCCATGTGATAGTTGCACACCTAAGGTGGTTTGGGCAAGAAAGGAAGTGATTCAAGCAAGTTTTGAGTTGATGAAGAAGGTGCCACACAAGTGGTTTGGTTACACTTGCACAACAGATTTTGAAGAAGCACGAAAGTTGTTGGTTGCACTTCAATATTGGTTTGGGCGTAAAAGGGTGTGGTCGCGCAGGTTTGGAGTTGGAGAAGCTTTTGTTGCGTAGGTGGTTCAGGTGGACTTGCATGCCAGTTTTGACTTGCACGCCGAGACCTGCACACCGGCTTAGAGAAGGGCGCCAAGTAAGGTTGATTTCTGGTAGTGATTCCGGGCTGCGTGGAAGCTAGAAGATTGCCCGATACCTTCGGTGCAAAGTGAGATTCATCTACGGGTGAAAGTTGGACTTCAACAGAGCATTCACATACAACAGAGGATGTATTAATTAGAAATAATTAAGAGACCTATAGGTATATAAACTGTGAGTGGATACTTTCTAGATCATTGAGCAAAGAAAGAGGAAGAAAGCGATCCTCTCCACCGGCATTGAGCGAGGGAGAGAGAAACAGGGAGTGGCCCTTGGGAAAGCAGTGAGCTGACCCTAAACCTTGTCAAGAAAGTGATCCTGGGCATAGAAGTGATCTAGCCCGAACCTTCTAAGCAGCAGTGTGCTTTAGTGGATTTGGTAAAACGGCACATTGCCGTTGTATGCTCCTTGGACGTATCCCAGTGAGGGTGAACCAAGTAAAAATATTTGTGTCTGCCTTCTTACTTCCCTGCATTGCATTTAAAGCATCATCATCAGATATAGAAGAAAAGAAGTGGTCATAATAAACACAAAAGTGCAAACAAAGTGACCCTTATAATAAAGAGTTCAAGATCCAGTGGGGCAGGAAGAATTTTGAAAAAGAATATCCATACCCTGATTCAGTCCCCCTCTCAGGGTATATAGGCCTCTATTAGTCCTAACAAAGACATCTCCATTTAAGATTTCATCACTATTCGGTAAATCAATAATTTCTACCATGCTATTAGGCTTGATTTCCACAATTGAAATTATGGAAGTTACTGGATAAGTGCTCAGATTTGGGGTTATCCTTTCAATTTGATTGATAGGAAACACATAATATATACTCAAATGTTTGAATGGGTTTTCTGGGATCTTTTCCAGGCCATTTGGAGCATTGATTCTGGTTACCTCCTTTGTCACGAACATCATTCCCTTCATGTGATAAATACTAAGATTCACAGGTTTTTAATGGAGCCTTGTCACCATACAATGTCCTGATTTGACCCTTGAAACAATACTTGAGACATTTGTGGTATGACGAAGGAATGACCACATGTTGATGTAGCCAAGGCCTTTCAAGAATAATGTTAGAGGCTGTGTCCTGACAAACAAACATAAAATATGAATTAGATACAAGATCCACAAATTGAGTTATGAGTGTAATATCGCCCAAAGGTTCTTTCTCACTCTTATCATAACCTTGCAACATTAAAGTGGAAGGAGATAAGTCAGGTTTAGTGAGGCCCAATTGAAAAAGTGTAAAAATAGGAATGGGTTTGACTCCTGATCAATTATCAATGAAGGCTCATCAGATGTCTATGTCATTGACCTTTCCAGATAGATACAAGGGTCTGATATGTCCATGTACAACATCATATTCATCTTCATCTATAAAAGATATAACTGCATGAAATTTTGCAGGATCATTCTCTATACGACAAACCTCAGCAGCATCAACTTTGGTTTCAAACTCTTGAGGACTTTGAAAAATCCTCAATAAGTGCTTCTCGAAGATCTTTTGATAGATTCAAGGCATCAAAAATCAACAACTTGACTGGTACTTGGGCAAGATGTTTCAAAACATCATACTTTTGGTCTAGAGATCTGCATTTCCTAGAATGGAGATGTGGTTTTGAAGATTCCTTGGAATTTGATTCTCCTAATGTGGATGTACCCTGTGTTGGAGCAGAAGCTGGAAATACTCATAGTTTTGGTAGATTAAAATGACCAGGTTTATCAAATTGATGAGAGAATGATGACATAACCTCTAATCGGTCCTCCAAAATAATAATTTCAGGACCGATCCTATCATGTGTGAGAGAAATCCCTTGTTCTTGCTGATCCCACTGAAGGGATATCCCATGATTTTGTACCGCATATACGGTTCGAGCAGGGGTAGAGTTAAAATAGTGGTTTCTAGAATATCCAAATCTTCCCCTGTATCCTCGACCTTGGAATCTTCTTCAAGTTCCCCAGTTAGGTATAAGGAAATAGGATCATCATAACTAGGATAACCATTGGCATAGGGATCTGTTAAGTGGATAACATTGATGGAACCAAAGATCAATTCTTCATATGATGAAGATTATGATTGACAGGTCAGTTCTGTTTGTGCCGTTTGGTGGGGTGGTGACTATGCTTTTGAAACAGATGACATGAAATCTTCTAGATTCAAGGACAACTGTGGCCTTAACATAATCTCATCTTCTTTTGAGTTCTCTTTGTCCTTATGATCACATTACTTATTTGAGTATTGACCATTGGAGGATTGATCTTTTGATGAAGGTGGTTTTACTGTGGTGTGAGTGGAAGAAGACAAAATAAATTATTTCAACTGTGTTTGTATAATGTAATGAGTTAGATTGATCATTTTTTCGGATCATCCAATCATCATATTTCTACGCATTTTTATTTTTGACTTTCTGCTATTCGCCTTCTTCCTTCGGATCAGTAGCAGTAACACATGCTACTTGGGCTGACAAAATTTTCAGTTTCACTTGTCCAGAGTCTACCAATTTTTGAAGGAGGTCATTAAAAAAACACTCCTAAATGGGATACCCCAACATGTGGTGAAATGGACAATAATTCAGAAGATCTTTATCTTCTTATTTGTTTGGTTTCTTCGGCCTTGGAAACTGAACCAAATTGTTTTCCAAAGCTGAGATGATGTAACCGGGATCCTGTTCATTCTGAAAAGAATAAACTTTGTTCATCGACTCCTCAAACTTTTTCCACCTTTGATCTCTTTTATCATCTTGATAAGGTGGTCATTTCTGCTAATGATCGGTAGGCAGATCCCTTCGATATGATGAAGGTTTTAAAGTGAAAGTAGGTACAGGTGCTTTCTTGTGTGTGAAGGTGGCAGCTTTTGCTTTCCCTATTCTCCTTCATAGAGCTTATAGAATTACATGAGATTTATCTTTAGTTTCCACAATGTAATCCTCCACTTGTTGGGAAATTTAATCAAGGTCTCGAAACCCTCCTTTATATTTCACAGGGATCAGTGGAGTGCGTAACTCATCACACAGATTTGACACAAAAATTGGTAGTAACTCTTCATGAGGGAGCGCTAGATTTAAGGAATATGTTAATCCTTTCCATAGAGCAATGAAATAGGAAACTCTTTCATTTTCCCTTTGTTTTTAATTTGTAAGATCAAAAAATGTTTCCTTTGGTAGCATTGAGCTGAATTGAAGAAGAAATTTATGACGGAGATCTTCTCATCCAGTAATTGATTAAGATTGCAAAATTGTATACTAGACAAGAGATGGTCCCTATAATGATTGAACAAAACACCTAAACTTTACTGCTTCTTTTTATTGAGGGGTCCCCATCATGGGATCACAACGAGAAATGAAATGCATTAAGTGTTACTCTAGATCTCCTAAACCATTAAAGATTGGGAATATAGTATTCAAAAAATTTGGTTGGGGAGGGATCAGATCCACCCATTCATAGTAAACTCTCTTTTCTAGATGAACTGGAACACACCATTCTTTCATAGCTTTCAATAGAGTTGTTAATGCCTCAATTGTGTTCAAAATCATTTGGGGAATACTTGGATAAGATGGGACCTGTACAGGTACAATAGCTTGAGTTTAAACTGGTGCAACGACTGGTAAAACCACTAGTGGTGGTACTACTGGTATTTTTATTGGACAACCCATGGGGATAGGCCTATAATGATGTGTTTGATCCTACCCTAGCTGTGTACCCAATAGAGGGAATTCATTATCTACATCTTTAGTTACAACAAATCCTCTTTGTTGAGGAGATCCTACAGGATGTGCAAGTTGAGGATACGATTGGGGAGCATGTCTAACAGAAATGCTTCTTTGAAGTAACTCTATATTGAGTCCTTTCAACTATTTTATCTCATATTATTACTATGAAAATATTTCTTCAAGTGAAAGACATTGACCTTATCCAGTGGAAAAGTGAGATGTGATCTGACTTTTACCTTTCTCCTTGTTAGATGCCTTTAGAAGGTGTGTGAGTTGGTTACTAGAGGGCGTACCTAGATTCTAGGTAAGCCATTGATTTCAGGTAAACACACCTCCCTCATTTTCTTTAGTCTGTACCATATTATTCATAAGAACTTCATCTTTTAACTCCCCTGAACTAGACTAATTTTTTGGTGGATCTTCTGCAATGGTGTTAATAACATTCACCAACGCATAATGCATTGATGGAATTCTGTTAGTATCTTTGTAAGATTGTCTCCTTCTATATCTTCCATGAGACTCTGTTCTAATATATGATGAATTCCCAAGAACTATTTGATGGAAAATAACCCGAAGGGAATCCTTGGATAGTTTATTTGTATGTTCACTTTGTGTCTTGTTCCATAATCAGGATAAAACTATCTTCTGTTGAGGAGGGGATTGTAGATGTGAAAAATTCCCCAGCCCTACAGGTTGGGGTGGTTCCTGTTCTTCTTCTTCAAACCTTCAAACTTTGTTTATTAAATTCAAATGTTTAATTAAACAACCCCCCATCCCTGTAAGCTGGGGTGGCTCTTGAACTGCTATAGCTGAGATTCGTGGAACTTCTCTTCTTATTTTGTGAATTTTGGTTTGGACATTGGTTGGGTGCATTATATGAAAACAACTCAAATCACCTATTTCAGAAGATTTCTATGCTATTTCAGACATTTTCATCATCTGATGGATAAAATCCTATAAGCGGGAGGCCTGATTAAGATTCTTAGATGCTTGATGAAAAATATCTCAACAACTTGATTTCTTTGGGCCAGACTCTGATGAGAGCTAGTTGAGGCCTGTTCTTGAGAATATACTTGATTACATACAAAATATGTTGATTGTAGTTGACCGTGGGAAATAACATTTCATGAGACCAATATTGGTAGGCTTTGCTGATTTTGAAGTGCATTAAAATGTAATGCTCTATGTACACTCCATCCTCTGATACGAACACCAGATGGGTCATCAAAAATTAATTGGAACAACCTCTTTAGTGCATCAAGGCATGCACACTGAAGGGTTCTCTGTTGTTTCACAAGCTTTAGATGTTGGGAAACTGAGAGAGATGCCAAGTCGATTTGGCATTGCAACCTTTCTATTAACTTTACATTACTTTGATATTCATCATATGGTTATACATTATCTTTAAATTGATAAAGAGTTTTCCATAAGTTGAGGCAGACATCATGAAGGCAATCTTATACCATAAATTCCAGAATGTTATATTGAGAGTTTTCCAAAGGCTAAAATATAGCTATTACTTCTCCTTTAGCCAATTTTCTTCTCATGTTCAACATATCTTTATCATCTTTTACAAAAGGTTTCTCTACTTGGTCTGACCAAAGTGGATGCTTCTCGATTGTTTTATTAAAAACAATGGAATCAGTCAATTTTTCCTCTACTGTATTAGAAGAAAAATGACCCAAAGGAGGTTCGAAGAATGACCGTTCCCTTAAGATGTATTCTAGTTGAGAAAGTATTTCACCCCTTAACGATAAGACATTAGACATGAATGAACTTTTTTTTGGAAAGTTCCTTGAGATAAGAGGGCTTTATCATTGCTACATTGTCAATTATAGAGTTAACTTGACAATGAGAAACACTACTATAGAGAGAACTTTCGCAGAAAATGCCATCATGGGGAGGACCACCATGGTGGATTACAATAAGGGATAAATCCTCTTGATCCTTAGTCTTCTGGCTACATGGAGGGTTGCTGTGGCTCTCATCCAGAGACATGATCTCTGAATTGACCGAATTTTCCTGAATAAAGCCTTCATGATGAAGTGTCTGATGGGGAACTTTAGAATTACTACTACTACTCCCATAATTTGGAAATGAGAGGGTTGGATCTTGAGCTGTAATAGATAAATGTTCGAGGGATTCAATTACTCCAGCATTAAGAGGATCCAAATCATAGATTGGCTCTTGATTTTCCAATTGTGTTTGGCGATACTTCTTCTTGGATGCTCTCTTACACCTAGTTGGGTCCACTTGCTGGGAGAAGTGGTTATCATGGGAAGGTTTATGTGATTGCCTTAGAGTGGTTATCATAACAGGCCGATTACCTCTAATTGGAAAGGGTGTATGTTCCCAATCCTGTTATCCGTATGATATGGGGGAGTATGCCCCATAAACCTCATATACTGGAATATAGGTACGTATTTTCTCTGGGATGGCATGCCGATGTGTTATCCCAGGTGTGAGGACAAAATTATGTGTTTGTTCCCCTGGTACTACTGAAGTTGCTGTTATGATATTCTGGCATGCTTCCAGAATATGGGCAGGAATTTGTGTCTTCCCTTTCACCATTTATAAGATTTTTTTGATGACTTCAGCTGCCGAAATGAGAATATACATCCATTTCGTATCCAAAGTAGCTGTATGTGCCTACTCTTTTCCTCCATTTCCGGTTAGTGGATACTGACAAAACTTATGTATGGGGGTAGAGAGTTGAGTCTTCCCCAGGTTTGTTGTTGGAGCTTTCCGACTGACTTCTCCAGGTGATGTGAAATGAGACTGTTGGAAAGCTTGATGAATACTGGTAGGTGGATGTGCCTGCTAGATATTTTCCATTCAGTATGGTTGATAGACTTCTTTTAATACTGGAAGATGAGACTGTTGGCAGAATTGTTGAGTGTAAGTAGGTGTATGTTCTTGTTTACCAGTTGCTACCACATTTTATTGGCCGACTTCCTTAAATGAAGTTATAAGAGCCTTCTGACTA
Organism: Viscum album; assembly: GCA_963277665.1. Lineage (NCBI taxonomy): Eukaryota > Viridiplantae > Streptophyta > Magnoliopsida > Santalales > Viscaceae > Viscum > Viscum album. The sequence goes on from OY728141.1 coordinate 1,938,333,332, forward strand.
GATGATGATTTGTAAATAGGTGTATGTGCCTATTCATGGTACTTCACCAGATTTATTTGGAAAGATTGGTGAGTCAGTTCTGATGAGTCTGCTGGGAAGCAGAATTCGGAAAGATGGGTGTATGTTCCCACTTGTTGTTTGCCATCAAGTTAGGTTGATTGACTTCTACAGAGGTGGAAAAGGTAAGAACCTACTCCTTGTTGGCTGGACATTTTCTCTCTTGGTTCGTATTGAGCATGAAGGTCTGAGGGACCTGGTCCGAACAACTGAATTCAACACCCCCATCATGTTGGGGGTTTACTAACGCGTGATTCTGCTGTCGGTGATTTTTGGTGGGAGTCCTCGGGAAGGACCCTTTCATATTTTAGTTGAGTCCATAAGTGACCTCTTGATCTACCCCCTATAGTACGAGAGGGGATGGTTGTTGCATTATGGGGATAAGTGTTGGAACCATGGATGTTCTATGTAGGAATTGGATTTTGGTTTGTGTTTGTTGTCAATCCTTAGGGGCAGTTCAGAATGTGTGCCAGCAAAGTGATCATACAGTTCAAGAAAACAATAGTATTGAAGGTGGTGCAGTTTCCCAGTGTTTTCCAATTTTTTGGGCCTCAAAATATGAAAATGAAGACATGGATTGTTGGTAAAAGGAGGTGCAGACAAAGAGGAAGTGGTGCACAAAAAATGAGGGCTGTGCATGAAATATCTGAGTGGGGCACGAAAAACTGCGGGTTTGTGTGAAAAAGAGAGTGATGCGTGAAATTGGGGAACAAGGTTTTTCAAGCCAATAGTGTTTCGAAATCAAAACGTCGAAAAATGGAAAAGGCATGGGCTGCGCGAAATATCTGGAGATGGGCGTGGTAAATGATACCTGCGCGAAAAATTACGCGCCAGATGAGAGGTTTTCACGCCAAAGGGGATTTTGCGCGCGGGGGTCTCAGACGCCTATAAATAAGAGGTGACCCCCCTCATTCTAAATGGTTGAAAACTTAGAGAATATTCGAGTTCTGATGCGCGAAAAAGGATCGCGTAAAGGGGCTTGCGTGAAATATTCTGGATTGCGCGGAAAATTCCAGGATGTGCGAAAAAGGAACAGTTGCGTGTAAATATTAGGGTTGCGCGTAAAAGATTCAGTTTCACAAAAAAACGGGTGTTGGTGCGCGGAATATTTTTCCGCATGAAAAAGTAAAGTTTGCACGCAATAGGAAGGTTTTGCGCACAAAGGGTTGGTGTTGCGCGCAATTGTTAGTGAAGCTTGTTTGTACGTTCTGGTTATCCGCTTCAGTGTTTCTGTGCATTCTAGTGCATCAATTTCGGACTTGGATGCAAGAAGAGTCTCGTGCTAAGAAGATACAAAGACTTCAATGCAAATCTATTGAAGAGACTTTCATGTCTATAAACTGAGTGTGACTTCACCAAGGGCAGTGAGCCAGGGGGAGTCAACGGGAGTGACCCGAGGGAAACCGTGAGCTATCCCTGAACCTTTGTAAAGGCAGTGAGCCTGGGATAGAGTGACTGTTCCCGAACCATTGTAATCCACAACTAGTCAAGATTAGTGGAATTTGGTACGACCGACAACCTGTCGGCGTATGCTTTTTGGACGTAGCCCTTAGTGGTGAACCAATTAAAAAGTGTTGTGTCATATTTCTACATGTGAATGTTTTCTTTTTGATCCTTTTCATCATACAGGTTTAACAAGTTCCTACCAATGTGGGAACAAGATCCTTCACTTTGAAAGAAAAAATTTTCACCCTGATTCACCCCTCCCCTCTCAGGGTGTCCTGGGGTCCTACAATAAGGACCCAAAAAGGTTGAAGACGGTGGTTGGAACCGTCTATTTCTTGACCACCGGCCATCACTGACTAGACGATCAAGGGTTTTTATTAACCTAGAGAGCCTATTAGACAACCTCCAAGGTTGGGATAGTACTTTGCTAACGGTATTCCCTTAATATTATATTGGATACCCAACATTAAAGATGCTAAGTTGGTGATGACATCCTTCTAGCGGATAATTATCCATCTTGAGTAGCAGTTGAGGCATTCATGGGCGCATGTGTGAAGGAATCCATTTTGAAGTGAAGAGAGTTCTGAGAAAACATGAAAAAAACAATAAAATCCATTAAAGTAACATCTTTTACATGGATAAATGTGTGACTGATTCCTTTGTTTGGATTTCCTTTATCTATTTATAGGGTCCTGATAGGTGGGTAACACTATTAACATGGTTAAGGATTCACATCGGGTTCACCATTTTTGTTTTGTAGTTCCTTGTAATGTGTGTTCTAGTTTAAGAATCACTACTTATAGGAAGTTTCCATTGGATTTATTCATGGAACCAGAAACATCCAACCATTCTTTATCCAAAAGGGACTTACTTTCCAAAGGCATGCATTTGTTAAGTTTGAACCTACGATACTTAAGAATATGAATTGATCGATATGATGGTAGGTCAGATTCATCACACACTTTTTTGGGGGAATTATTGTCTACTACGGGACTCTCTTTATAGATTTTATACATTTTAATGAATCCCTATTAATTCACCATATATAACATAGGTTTCTCTTATAATTTTCAATAAATTATTATCTTGTGTGAAATTTAGAATCATCTGTATGTATTCAAGGTTTTTCATTAATTGAGATATCTATATGTATTTGAAGTTCTCCCTCAATGGTATCCTCTCATCTACTACTTAGAGATACTTTTAATCATTGTTATGATGATACTAGTTTTTAATCCACTCAGTGGGGCACTTTGAAATTTATTTTCATCGAGGGAGATGAAGGTTTGTTTTGATTTTAGGATCATACCCATAAATGAACTACCTACGTATCCTTGTGAAAGGAATTATAATCCTATAGTTCATTTCCACTTAATGGGACACATCATACCTTTTAAGTCCATGTGATAAGAACCTAACCGTATATTTTAATGTCATGTGGTAAGGACATCTAAGCGAAGAGGTTCTTAGTCAATGTTTGGTATGGGACTTATGCCTAGACATCCCATGAAACTTGGTAAGAATATGGGTTTCCAAATAAGATTATACCCTCTTGGGAATATGGCCTAAGGAGAATAGGGTTAATTTTAAGTGTTGGGTTTGAACCTCAAGGAGGCTTCCTACGCATCCTATGTGGATGATAATCAAATCACATGTAGTTTTATGAGTCTTATAGTAGAGTGTAGTCTTTTGAGAGAAATTAGTTTAGGCTTACTTACTCAAAAGAATACCTTGGTGATTTGGGGGCTTAATTTTTGGCTTATTTCTAAGGCTGATGCCCAAATTTAGGAAATTAGGGTTATATTCCTGAAGAGGATATCCAGTGAGATCAGGCCCTGAGAAGGCTTCCTACGTATCCCAATTATGGTGGGAATCAGAGTTCTCATAGTTCATTCATTGTGTTGAGTCTTGTGCATGAGAGCTTCCCATTTTAGGGGACATGATTGGGTGAACCCTTTTATAAGGGCACCCTTTTGAGCTCGGGTCTTCAAGCAGGTGTCCTATGTTTCTTGGTTTGAACAGGAATCATAGATCTCATAGTTTAAGGCATTTTTTCAAATGTTACAATCATGAAAAATTTCTAAGCCCACGTGAGTCATGCTCAGTGTGAGAAACAAGAGGATGTCAAAGATTCAAAAAAGGCACACACACTTTTCCGCATCCGTTGGTGGAAGAGGACATGCATACAGTAGTGATGGTGTATGAGGGAAAGGAGACTATGGAATAGGGCTAGGTGACGAGCCTTCCCTCTGTTCTCTTTACATTGGACAAGGGTCCAATGTAAGGAAAGAGTGAAGGTGAAGGAAGTAGAGAGGATCAAGACTCTAACCTTCTACTTCAAAAATTTAGAGGCTTACACCAGGATGGATTCCCTAAAATTTATCCTGGTAGGGGAGGGAGACTTTTTCTTTGCTTGAATGGAAAATCAAGTGTGAACCATACCTTCCCTACCAGAGACCTGAGGTTCCGGGTCTTAGAGACAAAAAGGGGAGGACATAACCCAAACCCTAATCCTCCAAAATAGGAAATTACCAAAACTATTTTGGGAAGAAAGGTCCATGTGACTACAGATATAAAAACCCAGAGACACTCCATGAATCCTAACTCAATTGTGAAACAAATGTCGGAAACCTATGACTATGGATATATAATCCCAAATAGGAGGCACACTGATGTGCCTTTCCTAAAGGTTTGATAAGTTAGAATGTTTTGGTGGAATTTCCAACATAATCCCTTTAAGATAAGGGAGCCAATGAAGAAGAAGCCTCACCATGAATGGATTTTAAGAAGGCTTTATTTCTTGTATACCTAAGAGAATAGGTGAATCAAAGTAGGGAGACCAAGTAAGTGTTGGCGTGCAAGTATGGGCGCACAAGTAGGCTTGGGCGACTTGATGTTCACTTAAGTGATGGACAAAATGGATGTTAATACTTGGGTGAGGCCAGAATGAAGCCTTAAAAAGTATTCACATGTATTTCCAGAAGTGGGGTGCTCAAGTTCCTATGAGAGGAATAGGTGGTGCACAGGTGTTTCTGATTCAGGGAGGTTGGGCGCCTTAGGCATGCAAGTGTTATAAATTTCAAACACTAAAGGGACTTAAGTACTTTGATCCTCCTTCAATTATTCCACTCTAGGTGTTAAAGAAATACCTTGAAGGTTTCAGAAGACTTGGGTGAAGCACTTGGGAGACCATAGTAGTAATTAGGCTTTAGGGAAATTTTTCCATACAAATGAAAACCCCAAGTGTCTATTTATAGGAAAATAGGATACCCTTGGAGAAATGGGGATGGGGCGTGCAAGTAGCTTGCACACCATAATTGGGCGTGCAATTACCATGCACGTCGTTGACTCCTTAGTCAGACTAGGGATATCTAAATTTCATGCCTTTTCAAATCTTGATGTTCTTCATGTGTTTCTACCTCTTTTTTCTAAGGAATTTACTTTTTTCACTTTTGAAACTCTGTAAAAGAACGGAGTTTCAACACACCTATTATGGGGATGGATGTTGGGTCTATTGATCTTGATATGACTCATGAAGATGAAGCTAATTTCAATGTTCTATACTATCTGATCAACTTGGGGGGGGGCATTATCACAACTAATGGGTCAAATAAATATTGGAGGGGAGGGGTGAAATCCATTGATCCTCACTATGTAATGTACAATTATGTTTATCAAAAATAATATCTACTAACTTGAAATTTTGTATACTTTAGATCCATGTTTATCCATAAGAGTTATTTAGATGTAGATTTAATAGGTTCCAGAGTGGATATGAAAAGTACTTACAAAACTTGTCAGTTACTAGGAGAAGATTTAGTTTTTTGGTCCAACAAGAAGCATCATTCTTTAAAACTTTCCAATACTAAAGATAATTATGGTAGTTGGAAGTTATTACACCCAATTATTATGGGTTAAGCAACCAATTATTGTTTTTGGAACGAGTTTCACTCAAACATTGATTCTTTTTTATAACACCATTTCAATTTCTTCAACATTAAATGTATATCTTATACTTTTTTAACATTATTATTCTTACATTGAAAAAATCCCAAAAAAATGGGGTAAAAAACTGAGCAAATGATCTTAATTGGAATCAATACTTAGGAAAATATCATTTGAATCAATTATTATTTGTATGAACCAACCACACATCAATCAGAAACCAAAATTGACCAGTATGATCAAAATTTATATTTTGAGTTCAAATTATTATTAAAGTGGGTCAAAATTGAGCAGACGTGTTCGAATTTATATGAAAATTTATAACCTATAGGAATAGACTGCTTGAAAATACAACATGTGGTGTGGTCATAATGATTGAATATATAGTTTTATTAGATTTAAAATCCTTTAAAAACACATTTCTTAGGGTTATAACCCACCAAAAGACCTCATATTGTCATTAAATCAAATTAAAACATCCTTCATTTAATTTTTGACATGTAGAAATAGTCCTCACATCAATCTGAATTGTGTTTTGTTTGAAATGACCAAAAGAGCATTTTTATTGATTTAAAATCCAAAAAACATGCATCAATGGGTGTAAAACTATCCAAATACCTTTAATTGTAGTTCAATCATGGTAAAATGACTATCATTTAATTTTTTACATGTTTCAATAGACTCCACATCAATTCGACAAGCGGTTTTCCCAAAATGAACAAAAGCACATTTTTATCAATTTAAAAGTCAAAAAACATGCATAAAAGGGTTAAAACATATAAAATGATCTCTAATTATTTTAAAATCATTGGAAATTGATTGTTGATTTATTTTTAACTTGAATGAATAGACTTCAAATCAGTCTAATATATAGTGTGGTGAGAATGATCAAAAAAAGTTTTATTAGACTAAAAAGTCTTTAAAAACATGCTTTAATGAGTCAATACTAATAAAAGAACTCAGATTGTGAGTTTAATGCACATTATATTGATGGTTCATCTATTCATATATATAAAAATTTATTCAATAACCTATGTCCAATGATTTCACAATAATATTAGATTCTTTGTTAGGTTTTGAACCTTTAGAATTTTCTTTTATTTTTGGGTACTTATTATTACTTATACTTTTAATTATTTTTCTCTGGCTCATGCCTTATGCTATTATACTCATATTTATGTATTATGTTTCAACTTTTGTATTTTACTTCTATATTTTCTTCTATATCTACTATGATAGTCCATACCTAATCATTTGGTAATTAGATGTCTTAAAGAAAATATTTCATTACCATAAATTACCAATACCTTTTAGGTTTATATTTTTAGAGAATTAGGACAAAAAAATTAATTAATAAAAATCATTTACTTTTAAATAATGGGGTTTACACTATGAGAGAAACTTATTAATTAATATCCAGTCTTCAAAATCTCCCACAAATTCTCTACATAATAAACTCTTCTAGAAATTGTATACCTTTCTTATATTTATAACCTGGGAAAATGGAAACATAAGAAATGGGTGAGATCATATGTTCAATATGGGTGTACATAAGAAATAACACTCCAATATCATAAGTGATCATAATATTAACATATGGGTATAATCAAGATATATAAGAAAATCATACCCATCAAATCTTAGGTCATAAATCATGGTATAAATCTTGACATAAAATAATTCATGAATAAAAGAAGTGAGTCAATAAACATGAGGCATGACATCATAACATAGTCATGGAAATAAGCATAAAATAATAAAATATCCTTCAAATATGGCACAAACATTAGTATAGAGAACATAACTTTCATGAGCCTCACCATCAATGTGCATGCTTATGAGAAACTAGAACGTACTCGCAAATAACTATCTCATGAGATATAAAATTTATACCAATGAATTGTAGGGTGATACAATAAATCATCCATCATCATCCATACTTATGTTTTCTACTTGAAATTAATCACTTATCACATCATAAAGAACCCATGGAAATAAAATGGGTTTCATAAAACTTTCCAAATGAAAATCATTAAATTGTATAGAATAAAGAGACCATGAAAAGAAAATGGGTTTCATTCAACACATTACAAAGAAACCATGGATGGAAAATGAGGTTCATATCCTTTTCAAAAGGAATTACATAAGGAAAAAATTTTCATAATTCCATCAATAATCACAACATGATAAACCCATGGAAAATAAATGGGATTCAGTGACAACAAGTAAAATTCTGGGTAAATACCATTAAATCAAGATAAGAAAGAATGTTGAATTTAATCATTATAGAGAAAGGGTATAAAATTAGTATAATAATTTCCTCAATCAATCAACATATGACATGTAGGTGAACAACCTTAAATCAAATTAATAAAAAACAGGGTATTCATTGAGGGAAGACATTCGAAGAAAAATTTAGTTTATAAACATTTAATGAATGAGATAGATGAAGGAAAAAATTGATAATTTATATGATATAATAGAATATTCATAATCCATATAGAGAAAGAAGGTGAATGAAATCATTTTAAGAATATCCTTGATCAATAATAATATGTATCAAAACAAAATAACTAAGATGAAAAACAATTTTAAAAATTTAAGAAAAACTACATTGCAAATAAGAAACATTCTTGATTGTTGAAATAATTTTAAAATAATTTTATTATAAAACTAGCATAAAAATAATTTATTTTCTAAAACACATAGATAGGAAGTTTCATAGATAAGAAAAATATTTAAAGAAACTTAAAAATAGATTTTAGAATTTTTTTAACATTATCATAAAATACAAAGTTATGAGTCACATTTTAAAAAGGATGAATTGAAAACATTGCAAAAATTTAATTTTGAAAAGTAAAATTCAATAATTAATCCCTTAAAGGATATAATTTTTATCAAAATAAATTTTGGGTGGAAGATAAAACATTTTATTTTGAAAAGATGAAAAACCCTTTTAAGTATTTTGAAATAACTTTGTTGGAAAATCCGCATCATTAAAAGAGTATTAAATTTTACTTTTAAAAAGTGGTAAAGATAATTATGAGAATAATAAAAAATAATATATATTATATTTCATATAAATATAGAAGAACATTTGTGTAAAGAAAATTATGGACATGTAAGAAAATATTCATTGGCAAGAATGATAGTTATTTTTACCAATGTTGCACTTTTATTTCAGAAATTTTTATATCAAAGAAGTGGTTATTTATAATGATATATAATTTAACTAGAGAAAAAAATTAAATACCTTATAAAATAGTTTACAGGTAGGATTAATTAAATCATTGAAGTTATATTAAATTAATAAAGACTATGATCTAATGTATCAAAAAATGAGTTGGTGAAACTCTCACGGAATTGGTAATGTAAGAATCAATGAAAATTGAGAAGAAGATCATGAAATGAACATTAAAATCCCATTAAATTGATGATATTTTAATAATTAAAAACAATTGGGTATTTATTACACCATGTAAAATAAATTATGGTGCACAGTATGAAAACATGTCCCATGGAGTTGAAAATGAGACAAATAAACCCTCACTTGGTTTCCCCGCTCGGGAAAATGTACTCTAATATCCTGTATAAAAAACATAAATATCTTAATAAACTATTTAAGAACCACTTTCACATAAATAATATTTTATAAACTTAATTTATAATTATTCTATAAATTTATATGAGTTAGTTATTGCCTATTTTTGATGTTGGGTGTGGGTAATCTCAAACATTTTGAGAAAGTTTCGTAAGAGCGGTGTTGATATTTATTCTTATCCAAAATTTCACCACTATAAGTTCATTAAAGTTACTATAATGTATGAATTATAATTATTTACTAGGTTTAAATTTCCTTTCATTAGTACTTTAGTCATTATCCTAGAATATAAAATTAACAACGAACATTTTTCAGTGAATTTTAACCTATGAATGGTGTTTTCTAAATTAATAATTTAAATATTGATGTATCCTTCATAGGAAAAAATAATAATTATTTAAATATTTGTATCATATTATACTAGTAATTAGTTTTTAATAATCATCCATATTATAAATTCATATAATTGTTCAAGTGGGTGGTCAAACCGACCCAAACATGAACATACCATGATTAATGGATGATTATGAGGTGATTAAGATAAAATATCATTATACCAGCAGAATAATGATATAATTTAGTTTTTTTAGTATTATATATCATAATTATAAATAATTAGTAGAATAACTTATGGATATGAAATGATTTCATATTATGATTATTTTTTCCTCTTAGTTTGCTTATTTAAGATGATTAATTTTATAATGATTATTTACCATTCATATCATTAAGAGGATTATTAAATTTGTATTAATATAACCTTATTAATATCATAAAAATCATATTTATCTTTTAAAAGCATTCTCATGACCAACCATATTAGACGATGATGAAATGAAAAATAGAAATCAATCGTTCCATGAAGGCGGTAGTCCACATATACACATGGATGATGATTTCATTTTCTAAAGAATAGAGAAAAAGAGTAATATATTTTATCATTTCCGAATAAAAACTATTTAATAAATATCATAATTATATATTAAATTCTTTATTAGGACCATCCTTGTAATGTGGTGAGGGAAAATGAAACATTTTGCATCGTAGAGGTGGTAGTCTGTACAACGCACAATTCACGCTTTCATTTTTCTTAATGGAAAAAGGGAGGGTGGTTAATTCTTGTACCATAATTACAATAACATTATAGTATAATCATAATACTGATGTTTTCATTATAATATGGTGAAAATAAATTTGTGGAAGAATAAAAAAACATAAATAAATAAGAAAAAGGGAGGAGTCGTTAGAAATATATACCTTACTACCTAGATTATCTCCTTTGTGAATGGGATTAAACATTTGGGGGATATTATTTTGAGAATAAAATAACCTTGTTATAGTGTATAAGAGTGTGTTATAGATTTTATATAGATTTTTGGATGAAATAAAGTGGTTTTAGTGAGAGGGGAAGTGAGGGGAGGAGGGTCCCTTTTATAAGTGGAAATGAGTGACATTTTTTGTAAATACCCAAAACTTTTCAATAATGGGAGGTCACTATCAAGGAAAGTGGCTACAAAAATGAGAAATAATAGAGTGTAGAAAAAATATATTTTTACTATTCACCTAAAATCAATCTTTTTAGGAAAATCTCCAAATTAACCATAAGCTAATTTTGACATTCTAAAATAAAAAATTAATTTCTTTGTATTAGATTAAAGTTATAAAATTTATATGTTTAGTTATTTATGGAAAAATAAAACAATAAAGAAAACCATTTTTATTGAAAAAATGAATTATTAAATTTCAAGTGTATTTATTATTATTTAATATAAATTTTTAAATAATTTAATATTGAAATAATTGTTTAAAAATATAAATATTACCTATTATAATAAAATTTTAAATGTGATCAATTTAATTTATTAAGGTAATACATTATACCTTTTTTTGTAAATAGTTCTTTAGATGTCATAATTTTTAAAATATTAATAAATGATAATAATAATATACAATTATTTTAATTGATTACTATCATTTTATCTAATAATTATTATATAATTCATCTAATTTTAATATGTCGTGGTTTGTTTTAGTCGGTTTTTTCTTATAGAAAAAGGTATTAAAAAAATTGTTCATTTAAGGAAAATTTATAGTGAAATCACAAGTTGTTTCATTATTCCCCCTTAAATAAATTTAATCCTTGTAATTTTAATTATTACTCATTAAAAAAAGTAGGTTAGGTTATTATTAACCTATTCATCATTTAGGGTATAACCTCTGATATTCCATCTACCTTTCTTTATTAGGATATATAAAGTTACTTATCTTTCCTCAAACCACATTAATCATTAACATAATCATATACCCTAGTTTGTATATACCCTAATAATATATTCTTCATAACATACCTTTCCTAAAACCATTTGAATCTCCCAGACATTAAACCTCAAAAAAACCATATATGCCTCAAAAAAAAACTCTTATATTCAACTATTAGTTCATAAAATCATAAATCAAATAATATAATCCCAAAAATGAGTTATACTTCACAAAAAATACCATGAATCAATTAAAAAACTCAAGGATACCAATACCTTGTAATTTACATTATCATAATAAATCAAACATTTATTACCTTATCCAAAATATTATATTAATCCTAAGAGTTATTCAAACCTCAATCATGTGTTCTTAAATAGTTATCCGTAAAAATACAAGATTATCATAAAATCACTTTTCAAGGTTATTGTTCCATTTATTATATGTTTTAACTCCGTTAAAGAAAAACTACTAAAGAACAATCCTTTGATGTTTCACATAACCTTCATAAATTTTAGAATGTATAGAAATACCATTGATAAATATAAATCACTAATGAAAATAAATAAGATAATAAAGAATTAATTTCAATTATGATTCAAACCCATTACCTTAGGTAAGATAAATAAAATCAAATTCTCCATTATAAGAGGCATATATTTATATTATTAACCATTTAAGTATGCTTACTTATTCTTTTATAATACATAGTGGTTTCTAGATATGTACCTTTTTCAGGTTCATTTTTGTGATCCTCTTGTAACCAAATACTAAAACCAAAATGGTTATGATAATATCTAAAATAATTAGAGTATTTGAATATGAAATCTCAATCTTATGTTTTCTTCTCCAATAAAACCTTCATTTCAACCTATGATACTTTCATTTCAACCATGATATACTTGGTTAATCCTATAACTCTCTTGGTTATATATTATTTACTTTATGGTGTGTTCTATCATACTTATTAACCTAATCCCTTAAATTAATTATGAAAAAAAACCTTATTAATGGTTTATAAAGAGAAAATGATTGGCCAAAGAATATCCATGGGAGTGTCAAACTAGGTGTGCCGTTAGACCTCTTTTTCATACATCAGGTGACGATCAAGTTAATAACCAATCCACCCTTTTGAGGTTATTAAACCTAGGTACATCTATGTCAGATCCTACATATATTTATAGTATCTATATAGGGGTTAAATTTCTAGGATAATCACACAATCTATACTTTACCAAAATACCAGGATGTTATTATATACTTATACTTATCCCTTAGACATATACCATGGTTTTTCACTAAATTTATCTTACCTATTCCCCAAAAAATTACCTCAACTAGACTTAAGGGTTGTCTATACCTTTAATTTTATAATCAAACTTAACTTATCAACATTTGATGACATTTATAACTCTTAGTATCTCCTCAAAAAACATAATCATAATCTCTAAATTTATCTAAAATATTATCTAATATCAAATATGACATCCCATACCTAATAATATGGTAATTGAATATCTTAAAGAAAATATTTCATTAAAATACATTCCTAATACCTTTTAGGTTTATGGTTTTATATAATTAGTAAAAACATTAACCAATAAGATGCATTCCCTTTTAACTAATAGATTTTTTCCACTATGAGAGCAAATTCTTAATCCACAACATGTATTCAAAATTTCCAATAAATTATACACATAAGAAAATATTTTAGATAATACATACTTTTCATATCTTTATAACTTGGGGAAATAAAATCATAAGAAAGGGGTGAGCTTAGATTATCAATAAGGGTAAATATAAGTGATAACTATACAAGCTCATAAGTGATCATAAGATGAAAATATGGGTATAATCAAGATACATAAGAAAAATACCCATAGAATTTTAGTTTTTAAATCATGTATTAACACTTGTCATAAAATAATATTTGAATAAAATGAGTGAACCAATAAACATTATCCATGATAGCATAACATAGTTATGAGAATAAGAAAAAATCTATAAAATATTCTTAAAATATGGCACAAAAATTAGCATATGTAACATAATGTTCATGATCCACAACATGAGTTCCCATGCTTATGATTAATTAAAATTTACTCGTGAATACCTATATTATGAGATATAAACTTTAATCCAATGCATTGATGGGAAATATAGAACCCCACCCATCATCATCCATACTTATGAGTGCCACTTGAAATTAATCACTTATCACATCATAAAGAAACTATAGAAATAAAATGGGTTTCATAAAACTTTTCAAATGGAAATAATTAACTTGTATAACATAAATAACTCATGGAAATAAAATGGGTTTAATTCAACAAATCATAAAGAAACCATGAAAAGAAAATGTGGTTTATATCATTTTCAAATGGAATCACATAAGGAAAAAATTCATCATTCCATCAATAATCATAACATGATAAACCCATGGAAAATAAATGGGTGTCTAATGGTATCAGGGAACTTTCTAGGTAAATACCATTCAATCAAGATAATAAATAATACTATATTTACACCATATAGATAAATGGTATACAATTAGGACAATAATTTCCCCAATTAATCAATTTATGGAATTTAGGTGAACACCCTAAAATCAAAGGAATAAAAAATAGGGTATTCACAAAGAAAATACATTGGAAGAAAAATTTTCTTTATAAACCTTTAATGACTGGGTAAAATAATGACAATAATGGATCATTTTCATGATATTAGAGAGTATTCATAATCCATCTGGAGAAAGAATATGCAAGGTATAGTTTGAATAATATTATTTATTAAGAATAATATGTATCGAATGATAATTATTTTGATAAAAAAACTTTTAAAATGTTAAGAAAAACCATATTCGAAATAAGAAACATTCTCTATATTTTGAAAGAATTTTAAAAGAATATTTTTTATAAAACTAAGAGAAAAATAATTTATTTTAGAAAACATTTAGAGAAGAAGTTTCATAGAGAATGAAAATATAGAAGGAAACTTAAAAATACATTTTAGAAAACATTTTTAACATTATTATAATAGATAAAGTTATAGGTCACATTCAAAAGTTATTTTTTAAAAAGGTGAATTGAAAAAATTGAAAAAATTGAAAAAATTTAATTTTAAAAATGAAAATTCCACAATGGAGCCTTGAAATGACATAAAGGATATACAAATAAATTATGGGTGGAAGATAAAACATTTTATTTTGATAGGATGGAAAACCGTTTAAAATATTTTGAAATACCATTGTTAAAAAACACACATCGTAAAAAGAATATTAAAATTTCAATTTAAAAAGGGAAAAAGTGAATTATGATAATAATATAAAATAATCCATATTAGATTTCTCAAAAGAGAATGTAAAATTTTTGATAATGAAATTATAGGCATGGAAACAAATATTCATTGGTAAGAATAAGGGTTATTCTTAACAATGTTACACTTTTATTTCAAAAAATTTTTTATCAAAGAAGTTGTAATTGATGATGAGATGTAATTTCCCCAAAGAAAAAATACCATATAAAATAGGATAATGTTAGGATCAATGAAATATTTAAATTTATTTTTAATTAATAATTACTATAACCTAATTAATCTGAAATTGAGTCAATGAAACTCTCATGGAATTGGTAACGTAAAAATCAATGGAAATTAAGAGGAAGATCGTGAAATGAAAATTAAAATATCATGAAATGGAAGATATTTTTATATGTGAAAGAAATTGGTCATAAATTACACCATATAAAATAAATAATTACAAACAATATCAAAACATGTCCATGGAGTTGAAAATGATACAAACAAACCCTTACCTTGTTACCCTAATCCTGTATAAAAAAACAAATATATTAATAAAATATTTAATAATAATTTTAATATACATAAAATTCTATAAAATTCATTTAAAATTATTCTATCCATTTATTTTAGTTATTTATTACCTATTTTTGATGTTGGGTGCGGGTAATCATGATCATTTTAAAATAGTTTCGTAATAGTGGCATTGATATCCATTCTTATCCCAAAGTTAGTAATTCCAAGTAAATTAAAATTAATAAAATTAATTAACTATAATGATTTATGAGGTTTAAATTTACTTTCATGATTACTTTAGTCTTTATCCTTGAAGATAAAATCAACAATAAACATTTTTCGGTGATTTTTAACCAACAAAGGGTGTTTTCTTAATTAATGAGTTATATATTAATGTATCCTTTTCAGAACCAAAAAAATATTTATTTATATATTTATATATTTATATAATATTATATCAGTAATTATGTTTTCATATTCATTCATTATATAATTTTATAACATTGTTCAAGTAGGGGTCAAACCGACCCAAACATGAACACACCATGATTAATGGATGACTAGGAGGTGATTAAGTTAAAATATCATTATACTGTTAGAATAATGATATAATATAGTGTTTATTAGTGTGATATATCATAATTATAAATAATCAGGAGAATAATTTATGTATTTTAAATAATTTCATAGTATGAATACTTTTTTTCCTCTTAGTTTACTTGTTTAAGACGACTAATTTTATAATGATTGTTTATCGTCCATATCATTAACAAGATTATTCAATTTGTATTTAAGAAACCTTGTTCATGTCATAAAAATAATATTTATCCCTTAAAACCATTCTCATGACCATCCATGTAAGGTTATTTTGAAATGAAAAATGGAAATCGATCATTCTATGGAGGTGGTAGTCCACACATACACATGGATCGTGATTTCATGTACCATAGAATGGGGAAAAGGAGTAATATGGTTTATCATTTAAAAATATAAAATATTTCATAAATATAATAGTTATATATTAAATTACCTATCTGTACCATCATTGTAATGTGGTGAAGTAAAATAAAATATGTTGCGTCGTGGAGACGATAGTTCACACAACACATGATTCACATTTACATTTTTCTTTATCGAAAAGCGGAGGGTGGTCAATAATCATACCATAATTATAATAACATACCAGTATAATAATGATACTTAAATTATCATTATAATATGAAGAAAAAAAATTTGAGTAAGAAGAAACTTACATTAAGAAATAGGAAAGTGGGAGGAGCTGTTGGAAATCTATCCCTTACTACTTGGATTATCTCCTTTGTGAAGGGGATTAAACCTTTGAGGGATGGTGTTTTGAGATGAAAAGAACCTACTTAAGGAGTCCAGTAGTTTTGAGGAGAGGTATGGGCATATTTTGGGTCAAACTAAATGTGTTTTGGAATGAGGGGAAGTGAGGAGAAGAGAGCCCCTTTTATAAGTGTAAATAAGTGACTTTTTCTAAATACCCAAAAATTTTCAATAACGGGACATCACATTCAAGGAAAGTGGCTCCAAAAATTGATAAATAATGGAGTTTATAAGAGATAAGGTTGATCCATAACTACATCACTAAATTAGAAACATGTTTAAAGTATGTTATCCACTTTACCTCTAAGGTTACTCATTTTTACTATTGTATTTTTCGCCACGATAACTAGTTTTTACCTTGGTAATTAATTCTTTATGCCCAAAAATAGAATTTAAATAAATAAATAATTAATAAAAAATGATTAAAAATTTAAAATATATTTTTTTATTCAATTTATTAATGTGATAAAAATTTATTTTTAAATTCTAATTTTACAATGTATTAAAAATAATTCTTTTTGAAAAATATGACATAAGTTTTAAAATACGAAACATGTGTTTTAAAATAAAAACCAAAATTTTTAATAATATAAATTAAATTAAATAAATATATATTTGTTCATAGAAAAAGGTTTCAAGAATTTATAGTTTATACTTATATACTAATAATTTTCTAAGTGTCACGTTATTTGTAAAAAAGATATTCAAAACTATTCATGTAAAAATCAATGTTTTTAGAAAATACCCAAAATTAACCATAAGATAATTTTGAAATTATAAATTCCAAAATGAAGTTATTTTTATATTTTAAAATTATAAAATTTATATATTTATTTAATTAAATAAAAGTAAAAATAAAAATACAAACTATTTTTATTGAAAAAATGAATTCTTAAAATTCAAGTGTATTTATTCTTTTTTAATATAAATTTATAAATAATTTAATATTGAACTAATCGTTTAAAAATATAAATATTAAATATTATAATAAACTTTTAAATGGGATCAATTTAATTTATTAAGGTAATATACTATACCCTTTTTTATTATTGGTACTTCAAAATGCATCCTTTAAAAAATGTTTATCAAAGAGAATAATAATATATAATTAATTTAATTAATCATTATCCTTTTATCTACTAATTTTTATAATATTAATGTAATTCTAATATGTTTCTATTCATTTTAGTGAAGTTTTGCGTGTAAAGAAAGGTATCAGACACATTATTTATTAAAGAAAAATTTATAATGACATCTCAGATCATTACATCATCTACTATCACTTATTCCCCACCACCAACTTTCACTTTTTTTCATGACTTTAGTTTCTATCTTTTGAATCTATTTCAAAGTTAAATACTACTTCGAGTTTCTTGTTTACTTCAAATTCAACTACCACTTTTGGCTTCTTTCCTTTTCTTTAATGGGATTTTGGATTTTTTGTTTTTATTTTGATTTTTATTTATTTGACCTTTAATTATGATTTTATTTCCAATTCATCTTATGTTTTTCTACACTTATTTTTTTCCAACTATTTCTTCTCTGACTTATACATATACGTTCCTTTTTATATTTTGACTTTGTGGTTCTAGATTTTTTATTTCAATTTAGTGCTTTTTTATTTTTCTTTTATTTATCTTATTACTTTTGTTTTTTATTTTAAATTTTATTTCTCATATTAAATACTTTTTTATTTATTATGAATTATTCTCATAGCCCATGCCTCTACTGATTGGTTCAACTTTCACTTATAGTTATTCTTCTATTTGATGTCTTTTAATTTTATGCTTCCATCTTATACCTTTAATTTTTTATTTTTTATTCATTTCCCCTTTTTATTTTTCTTTTTAATTATTCCTTTATTATTATACCTCTTGATTTTGGGTTTTTTAATTTTTTAATTTTATTTTACTTCTAGTTTTTTTTTTATTTTTTCTTTAAATTATTTTTCTAATTTTATTTTTTTTATATTGGATTATTTTTTTAGTTTCTTCTTTTAATTTTTAATTTTAATTTTTATTTTTAATATTCTAGTTTTTTTATTTACTCATACTTATGATTCTGCTATTTTATTCTCTCTTATTTCTTCTGGATTATATTTCTATTTCTAACTTTAGTTTTTCCTTAAGAGAACCTTGTATGAAGAGTTGGTTTCCAAAGGACTTTAGCAATAAAAAAAATCATCTGAGATATGATTACCAAACCCCTTAATTTATATTTTACTTATGAATTTTAATATTTTATTTTAGATCATAATATAATGTTTAATTATTATTTTTTAATTTAAGTTAATTTATTTTATTTTAATTGAAATTAAATTTAATAAAGTTGAAGGAGGGTGTATTGTTGATGCTTTACACTGCCCCTCTTGGATATGATAACATGATTTATTCTTAGTTATTCTAATGATGGAGGGACAACCATCACCACCATTGGAGAGAATTTTCTATTAATTTTCAAAAATCATGTCTTCTAGATCCTTGTTTTGATGAATCACAATATACCTTATATTTTAGTTAAGTTAACTTGAAGTATGTTTTATGTTAACTTGAAATTTCTTGTAGTTTAGTTAGTGGGGGTTGTATATGTGTTCCTAGTGAATTAAGCTTCAAGTTTTGGGGGGCAATGTGATTCAAATAAATATGGGGAGAGATGGTGGGCCTAATAATCTTGATAGGATAGATGTAAATGAATCTACTTTTTATTATCTATATTGGATAGGGAACCTAAGGTAATTATTGCAACTACCAAGTTAATGGAAACTTGGAGAGGGGTGAAATCCCTTGATCCTATCTTTGTAATGTAAAATTTAGTATGTGCAAATTACTATCTCATGACTTTGAATTTCCTATTCTTATGGATCTAAGTTTATTCTTAAGAGTTATTCAGAGATAGATTTCATAGGCCATTGAATGGATAGGAAAATTACTTCTAGAACTTGTCACTTCTTAAGTGAAGCTTTAGTTTCTTATTCCAACAAGAGGAACCATTTTATAGAAATTTCAACTACTAAAGATATATAATATAGTAGTTGGAAGTTATTACACCCAATGTTTTTAGACGAAACACAAACTCACTAATTTTGTAATTATTTTCACTCGAACTCTAGTTATTTGTGATAACACTAGTGCCATTTATTCAACTTTATATGAGTATATTCTAATTTTCTAATGTTATTCTTATTATATTGAAAAAATATAAGAAAACAGGGTTTAAAACTAAGGAAATGGACTCAAATTGGCTAAAAACTTAGGAAAATGAATTTCAATTCATTTCTAATCTGTACGAACCAACCACACATCAATTTTACACTCATATTTCTTGATATGATCAAAAATATTATTTGGACTTTACATTTATATTATAGGGGTCAAAACCAAGAAAAAAAGTTTGGATTGCTATGAAAAATTAGGGGAATAATCCTAAAATTATTTTTGATCTATAGGAATGAGATACACATGAAGACAAAACCTGATATGTTTAGTATGACCCAAAGTATCTTTTCTCCTCAATATTTTTATTTGAATGACATATCAACTATCAAGAGGTCAAACTGAGTGAAAAACATTGGATTAACATATAAAATTAAGAAAATTATCCCCAAGTAATTTTTGATCTGTATGAATCAGTCATGCAAGAATCTAATGCATGAATTTCTCGGTATGATAAAAACTATGATTTCATATTTTTAACTCTTATTAATAAATGTCAAGTCACCTGTGTATAGTTCAAAATTGAGAAAATAAGCTCAGGTTGATGTAAAAACTGATAAAAGTGGTCTTAAATACTTATTTAATATGTAGTAATCAACCTATTATCAATTTGACACCTAATTAATCAGTATGATTGGAAGTTTTGTCTGACTATCACATTCTTGTTTAAGTGAAAAGTCACCTAAAAGGGGTCAAAACCTAGAAAATGAGTTTGGATTTCCCTGAAAACTTATGAGAATGATCCAAAAATAATTTTTGATATTTAGGAATCAAACACCTATCAATATGATTCTTAAAATACGTAGTATTATCCAAAGTATCATTTCACCTTGATATTTTTTATTAAAATGACATCACCCATCAAGGGTTCAAAACTGAGCATACAACTTCAGATTTACATGAAAACTTAGGAAAAAAATAACCGATTCATTTTTGATATGTAGGAATAACCTATACATGAATTCAATGGTTATATTTCTTGGTATGATGAAAATTATGATTTCATATTGGTAACACTTATTAACAAATAACAAATCACCTGTGTAGGGGTTAGAACTGTGAAAACAAACTCTGATTGGTTTTAAAACATAGGTTAATAAACTTCGAGTCATTTATGATCGGTAAAAATCAACCAAAGGTCAATATGATTCTAAAAATGATCATTATGATCAAATTTTCCATTTGAACTTCACATTCTTATTAAAGTGACAAGTCACTTAAAATACATCAAAATTAAGAAAACGAGTTTAGACTACTGTAATAATTAAGAGAATATTCCTATTTTTTTATTTGTAGGAATCAACCATGCATGAATTCGATGATCATATTTCTTATTATTATCCAAATAATCATTTCATCTTGATATTTTTTTATTAAAACAAGATATCACCTATCAAGGGGTCAAAACTGAGAAATCAACTTTATATTGACATGAAAACTTAGGAGAACAATCCCCAAGTATTTTTTGATCTATAAGAATTAGATAAACATGAATCTGATTCCCATATTTATAGATATGATTGAAAATATGATTTAATATTATTTTAATTCTTATTAATAAATTAAATACCATCCTTATAGGGGTTAAAATCAAGCAAAAAAACTTGTATTGACGCAAAAACATATGAAAACGATATTTGAGTCTGTTTTGGTCTGTATGAACCAACCTCATGTTAATTTGACACCCTAATTCCCTAGTATGGTCAAAATTGTTTTCAAATTATCACATTATTATTAAAGTGATTAGTCACATAAAAGGGGTCAAAATTGAACAAATAAGTTCATAGTTCACTAAAAACTTAGGATAATGATTATTAAATCAATTTTGATCTACAATAAACAACCGTGAATCAATACAATTCATGGATTTTTGGTATCCAAAATATCATTTCACCTTGATATTTTTATTAAAATAACATATCACCTACTAAGGGATAAAAAATGAGTATAAAACTTTCACTTCATTCCCTAATATTTACTTTAAATTAATTTATGACTAGTTTCCAACTTCCAACCTTAATTTCAATTCAACTAATATTTTTGACTTATTGTTTACTTTAGATTCACATACTAGTTTTGGATTCTTAACTTTTCTTCTTTTAGACTTTGGTTTTTTATTTAATTTTAATTTTAATTTATTTTTTCCTTTATTTTTTATGATTATTCTTATGTATTTTATTATACTTATTCATTATAAATTATTTATTCTCTTACTTATTAGAGTTAAAATTCATATAAAATGATTAGATGAGTTTGGATTAGAATTTTCCTGAAACCTATTTGAAAATATTGTATGAATGTGGATTGAGTTAGGAACTAAGAGTATATATTTTTTATAAAATAAAGTAGTTCAAGTGGATAGGTTCAAGAAATGTATATATAAATTGACTAAACCTTATAAAGGTAAGATCCCAACCTAGATTGTATTAATGGGTGTAAACTTGTGTGAATGGGGTCCTAACTCACATGAACTTTTTTGTACAATGATGAAACTCTTCCTTGATTCAAAATGCTCTCAAATTCTGAAACTTTTCCTAGATTTCTAGGTTAATGAAGTCGGTATCAATTTTTTTGATCCTGACCTAGCACCATTAAGTCTTAGTAGAAAAAGAAGCGTATGGGGAGGCTGGAGACCAAGAATCAGAAAATGAACCAGAGTTGTAAGTAAACTGATGGTTCTTTAGCTTATTTCTTGAATCCACTATGCACCCCACTCCCCATCCAAACACCTACTTTTTATTAGTGTCATTAGATTGATGAGAGGAACCTCGTATGATCTAAGGTCATATATGATGCAATTAATTAGTCATGATCACCACTCATTTCCTAATTTAATATTGATAATATACTCTGTTGATACATTATTTATTATTTTAATTTTCCACATGACCAATTTCTAGGTTTTCATATTAATTAAAAAATGATTTCATGCCACACATAAATGACATAAATTTAGTGATTTATACACATATGATGTTTTCTATCAGTAAAGGTAGATTTTAAAAATTAATCAAAAAATATTGAACACTTTACACTTTTGAAAACAAAAAAACCTTAAAAATTTAAATTTTCTTAGATTTTATAGGGTTTGGACCATATGAGACCCTTTATCAATATAAATTACCATGGGAAATGGTAGAAAAATAAAATGGATGGCACAACCCCCAAATACGTTCAATGACATGTCTTAATCTAAGTTCAACTAATTTCATATTAAATATTAAGAGAAATAAATGAAAGATACAACTGAGTATTATATCTCAGATGAAATCCAATGTTGGTTCATTAATTCAAATGGAAGCATCAAGTGTCCACCAAAACATAACATCAGGGATATATTCAATCTTCAAGAGTGAGGGAAACGATACTTCTAGCAGGGAATAACACCAACCAACTCAGATTAACTTCTTCCACCAACAAAAGCTCTATCAAACCCTCTAAGAAGTAGCAGATGAACCTATATAAAAAAACTTCATCTCAATTGTATTGTTCAACCTGTGGGAATAAGGGGTAGAAATATATATTTTCAAGATAAAGGTGTTCTAAGAAGAAAACAAAAAATTGAAGAAATGAACAACTGGGAAGAAATGATACATATCTTCCTGGTCAAATTGAAACAGAAAATAAATTCAGCCACATGAAAAAAAACCACATGTGTGAAAAATACATAGTCGAATTCCTTTGGATTCATGTAAGTGAATTCCATGTACAGGAATTCCACTAGATTCATATAAGAAAATTCGCTATGTATGGGAATTCTGCTGGATTCATATAAGAGAATTCAATACATATGGAAATTTAAAAACAACAGATAAACATAAACATTGGATAAAAACAAATAATTAATTGTAATAAAAAAAGTATTAAACATGGTTAATTATAACATTTAAACTAGTATGAAAATTAGATTCATTTGGAAATAAAACATGATAATTTCAAAAAATATTCACCATTATGAAAATAAACTAAAATAAAATATAATGTTATTTTATCTAAGTGTTATTTAAGAGAATCCAAGTTTAAAATCTCTAAACAATGTTTGATCTTGTATAAATCTACAACCTTATTCAAACTATATATTGGGTTTTTATCTGTGTGTATTTTAGTAACACACACCATTCCGATTTTAATAACCACTCTAATAAAATGTGACCTAATATATATATGTTTATACATACCATAACATGCTATGTTTTTAGAGAGATGTAAGGAAGAATGTTAATTAAAATGTATAATAATAATATAATTAGTTAAATTGATTTCAGAAAACAAACCCCTAAGCTACATCACATTTTTGACAGCCTCTGACAGTGCTATGTATTCTGCCTTAGTGGTTGAGAGATCCACCACTAATTACATATTAAACTTACATGAAATAGGTTCTCCACATGTCGTGAGAACATAACCAGTGAGTGATTTCCTTGTATTAACATTTCCAACATAATCAGAGTCCACATAACCAGTCACTAAATCTATAGATTTAACATTTCTACCATATAAAACAGAAAGGAATGAAGTATAATATATGCACCTTAACAACCATATAAGGAAATTCCAATGTGGTTTACTTAGATTTCCATAAACACGATCAAGGTACAAATAGAAAAAGAAACATCTGACCAGGAACATATCATAACATACATAATACTACCCAAAACATTAGCATATTCGATTATACTCATATATTAAATACCCTTAGTAGTGGTAGGTGACTAAGACAAATACATAAAAGCTTGGGGGAAAGAACCTTTATTATAAAATAGAAAAAAATGAGAAACCCATTTTAAATTGGGTTAAGGGAGAATCCATTACAAACCTGAAGGTCCAAAGGCACATAGACTAAAAGTTCAGTGGCTTGAGATCCCAATGGAAAAAACCCATTAAAAATGCATGTCACAGAGGTCCAAAATATCTAAATATACAAAGAACCAATTGAAAAGTCAAATCATAGTCTTGAGGACCATTAGATGACCATCAGTACAATATCTGCATCTGCACAGCACCACGATGCCCCCATAGGATCAAGTCGTCAACACCAATCAGAAACAAATAAACCACCCCCGTCGAGGCACAACCATCACCAATAGTTACACACTAGATCAAGTCACCGTCCCATCCAAAGCATTGGTCATGCTCCAGATCAGATCACCCCCATCGAGGTATATTCATCACCATCATTATCTCACCATATCTGGCTTCCCTACCACCTAGATTCTTATTTTAATCCATATAATGATTTATTAAACAAGAAAACATGGTTATGTTTAAAATCATATTCAAAACCAACAGGAGGCTTCATGTATAATTTTTTTATCTAAATCACCCAACAAGAAAGAATTGTTGACATCTAGTTATTCTATATGTAGATATAAATAAGTAGAAAAAACAAGAATAATTTTAATAGAAGAATGTTTAACAATAGGAGAAAACATTTCATCATAATCAATTCCCAACCTTTGAACAAAGCCTTTGGCCACAAGTCTGGACTTAAATTTGATTTTATTTCCTATAATGTTATCTTATTTTATGTTATAAATCTATTTATAGACAATTTCCTTGGTAGTGGGTGGATTAATGACTATACACACTATATGTTTCTTCTTAAGGGATTTCATATCATCCCCTATTATGGGAATTCATTGCTTAGAGTTTATATCATTGAAAAAATTCTTATAAGTTTGGGGATATTCACCATCAAGATCTTAGGAAACATGTAAAGAAAAGATAACTGTATTAGCAGGGCTATACCTAGGAGGTCTAATGAATCTTATCTTCCTATCCCTATTGAGCTGATGGCCTCTAAGGTCATTAGGAGATCCAATATCTAAATAATCATTAGAATTAGATCTAGATTTTGGATTAGGTTGAGAGATATATGGTTGAGAAAAAAGTGGATGAAAATCAATAGGAGACTCTCTAACACTATTAGGATCAACCTCAAGATCCCTTGTTTAAGAAGGATGACCATTTTCATCAGTGGGAGGATGGACTTTAGGAGGAAAAGACTCTTGAAAAACCACATCATGGAAAAGAATACACTTTTGAAAACTGGTTTTATCTACCCAAAGCTTATATCCCTGCAACCCCTCAGGATACTCTATGAATAAACATTTGACTACCCTAGTTTAAAATATATAATTTTTTACATGAGTATAGGTAGTGTGAAAAAATACGTTATGATGTTCATAGGATGGGGGATGGTTTCTCCATAATACTTTAGTATTCTTAAAACCACTGGAAAATTAGGGACAATTATTTATCAAGTAAAACACCGTAGTGGAAGCCTCCATCCAAAAGGACATGGGAAAGACCTAACATTAAATCATGCTATAAACTTTCTCAATAATAGTGTGATTCATATGATCATCCATACCATTCTGTCGAGTAGTATGAATCACTATTTGATGTCTCACAATTCCCTTATCCAAACAAAATTTTATGAACTTAGTAGATAGGTATTCTAGTCCATTATCAATTTTAAAGACTTTAATTTCTTCTCAAATTAATTTTCTATAGTATATTTCCAAGTTTTAAACACTTAAAATACATCAGATTGATTTTGAAATATATAAATCTATATTTTCGTAGATAATTCATTAATAAAGGTGAAAAAATAGGATCATACTCCATGGGAGGTAGTCTTAGTTGGTACCCACAAATAAGAATTCACATACTCTAGTCGGTGATAAATTTTATGTCCTTGTTTATTTAATTCTTATAATACTCTCACACATTACATTTCCAATATTTCCATTTAAAATATAGAACCCATTCACCAAATAACTCTTAAGGACTGTACATGCACCATTGGAGATTTTGAGGCAACTGAACTCAATATTTGAAGGTAAAAACCCAATGGTCCAAGATACATAGTGAAATAATATCCCTATAAAAATATGGAACCCATATCACATCTAACAAGGTGATAAGATAGTG
The DNA here is from genome assembly GCA_963277665.1 of Viscum album. Taxonomy (NCBI): domain Eukaryota; kingdom Viridiplantae; phylum Streptophyta; class Magnoliopsida; order Santalales; family Viscaceae; genus Viscum; species Viscum album. The sequence continues at coordinate 1,938,359,948 of OY728141.1, forward strand.
GTATGAGTGTTCTATCATAACTCAACCTCTACCCATGAAATAAAATGTCTTATTGTTGCTTAGAAAAAATTCACCTTCAACCCCCTCATCGAAGTCATATAATAAAATCCTATCAGGGAACATATGAAAAGAACATCTTGAGTCTAATACCAACTCAACATGTAGCATATCCTGGTACACACATAACACATCAACACTCTCGTGTAATTGGTTGGTAAAAATTGAATGATCTTTAGATTCTTTATAAGGTTTGACAGATTTCAAATCAGGTTATTTGGGATGAACATGCCTAGGTTTATCACAATGATATAAGTTAACATCTTAAGGTTTAGATTTCAATCAAGAGTCCTAATACTGGTAATGTTTCTTGACACCATTTCCCCTAGTTTTCTTCTTCCCTCTAAATTCAAATAGAACCATAACACTCAAGCCCTCGACTTTGGCTTTAACCTTATCCTTGCCATGAAAATCACATGAAAGAAGGTTGCATTTCAATTAATATAAAGTAAAGGAGTATCTACCATAAATCATAACATCTATAAGGTTGTTATATGATATATAAAAGTAAATCAAAAGAATATTGGCCTATTCCTCATCTTCAATTTTATCTTTAATATTAACCAAGTCTAACAAGATTTTATTTGATGCATCAAGATATTTCTGGATAGGACTTATATAATGCATCTTGAAAGTGTAAAATTTATGTTTCTTATTTAAATGACCAATAAAATAAGTTTTCATATAAAGTTTCTCAAATTTAGAGCAAATACCAGCTACATAATTTTTATAAGCAACACCCTATAAGAATTTATCACCCAAGGATCATGTTAAAGAGTTATGGGATTTCATCACAGTGTCTTGAGGGACATCTGTGTAGTTAGTCACAATATTTCCATTAGAAGAATTAAAAATATGATGTTTCTTAGGTTAATGAAGGGAATATTGCATCCCTTGTTAGAAAAATAGGTTTTTCATCTTTAAGTACAAAAAATTAAAATCATTACCATCAAATTTATCAATTTAATAATTTCTAGAATTCGTAATCATATATATGAGGATCTGATGGAAACTATTGAGGGGAAACTAACATGGGTATGCCCCAAAATAAATACCCAATATTTCATAATGAATAAAAACTTCCATCCAATAATAATATTAAAAATTATGGAATAAAGAACAATAATAAAAGCTACCAAGATAAGTAAAAAAAGGAATAAAATATTAAAAGAACATAGGAAATTAACATGGGTTGGTACTGGTTTGGTCCTAGTCCATGAAAAAAACCACCTATACTAGACTTTATTAAAATGCTTAAAACCAGAATAAAATAAATATGATAGATCATGCGTAAAGAGTCAAAAAGAATAATAAAATTGTAAAGAAGAAAAAACCCCAATAACATGTATGATTAAGACTCACAAAACAATGAAATTTACTAACTGATTTCTAAACACGAGATACTGAGTTCTTCACAGAGATGATAATAAGTAATTAGAAGCAAGTCACCTCACAATCAAAAATAGCAAGTCTCTATTGAAACACAACACCAGGGAGAGATATAATCTTAAAGAGCAAGGGAAACAATGTGTCAGGTAGGGATCAACACCAACCAGCTCCATTCAACATCTTACTCTAGAAAAAGATCTATCTAACTCTCTAAGAACTAGTAGAAATACCTATCTTGAAAAAATTCAACTCAATTGTGTTGTTAAGCCTATAAAAATAAGAGGTAAAAATATATCTTTTCGAGATGAATCTTTTGTAACTTTCCAAAATAAATCAAATAAATGAATAGCTGAAAAGAAATGATCCTTAATGACTCAAAAAAATCGAAAAAATAGAAATTAAGATATGTGAACAAATTCCATGTATGTCAAAATGATATAATAACAGAGGTCCAAATTCTTATATTTAGAGAAAAAGTAGAATAAATACAAATGGGAATAATAAAAATAGAATAAGTATGATGGATATGTATATCCCCTCGTGAGTCACTCAAAACCCTTTCCCAAGCCTCAAGATTATCTAGATAACTAAATAAATCCCTCTCCCCCACTATATCCAGATCTCTCTATTTATAATAGATCTATCTAAAAACCTATGGGTCCCCTAACCTATACCCTCCAGGATATCTATAATTCATGCCAAGATCCCTAGAATATTCCCTCAGGAACCTCAACTTATCCCCCTATCCCCCTCATGGAATTCTATCTCTACTCCCCCATGGATTCCCATACAACCCCACACATCCCTATCTCTTACACCCTCTAAAAATACACCTTGATCTCAAGGTGGAAAGAAAGAAAAGAAGATGAATGTATCTTTAACATATCATGAAGGTTAGTGCATGTGCCTAGTCCATTTCCAAGACCCACCTATTTCACAACTCCCATGCCGAAGCCTCCTATCCCGAGCTTGATATCAGGGGGCTCTGTTGATAGCATATTTTCAATATGTGTAGCTAATTCATATAATCCCACCACATTCACTGGTATCTATTTTGAAATTTATACAACATCAAACTAAGTAGTTCTTGGGAATCCACCAATAATGTCCAAATTAATATGACTTACACCACTCCAAATCAAAATTAAGCTGGAATAAAAAAGTAGTTATTTATTGTGTCCATTTAACCTTCAATTTGAACTTCAAAACCAACTTATTCAAAAAGAAACTCTTCACTCTTATAAGAAAATATTTATGAAATAGTAACAACCTATATTATTCAAGGTTGTGTACAAATTATATTAGAGATTCCATGACCAAATTCGATTTCTGAATCTAGAATATACTGAGGTATTTGGGTGGTTTTTCATACCTTTTATCCCTAAGATATTTAATAAACAAATTTCATATATTTTTATGTAGTATAATTTCTTTATTCTTATATTCAAAAAGTAATTTATAGAAATCTAAAAACTTCTTGACTTTAGGTGCATTATCCCACACAGTTATAAGTGTTCCTGGGAAGCAATACGTCTCGTATGTGATAAAATGTAGAGTTAAAGTTTTCTTAGTGCCAGCTCCAGGTAAAACCAAAACATTCCCACTCATTCCTGTGGTATGATCAAGTAATAAAATTCCCATAAAAATCAATGATAATTCACATTTTTTGTGCATGTTGTACATTTATCTTATGGGTAATACTTATAAAATTGGTAACCAAGTTGCTTATGTGTCCATATCACAACCTCCCTTCTCCTCTTTAGTAACCTAATACAGTTCATCCCATGTCATTTGAACTGTACGAAATTTCCCAGGAAAAAAATACATTCTTGAATCTAGTGAAGTTAGAAAAAAACTCTTCTAGATGAGCCACCAGTGTCACCAATGAATGATGAATTAGACGAAATGAATTCTTCAACCAGTTTGGAAACTTTTGGCAAGATCATTCTTACTTCTTGAGGGGGAAATTAGAGGCTATATGAAGATGATTTCCCCTAATCTCTCATTAGGCCCCCAATGGTTTATATTAGACATATCAGGTGTGGAAGTATTATCCCATATAGTCGAGAAATGATCATGCATGATACCAATATATTTGACGGACACTACCACATCGTTAGATAATGTGGTCTGTACCTTAGGAAAAATGGTCATCCGAAGCAGTGGGGTAACCTCCTCCATTGGCACCAATAGTCTAGAAGAAGGCGATGAATGTTTTTTTCACATATAGCAGTAGTTATTCCTCTTATCGAGGCAAACCTATCCCTTAAAACATGGGCAAGTTCACCCATTGGGATACTATACACTGATTAGAAAAATCCACCATTCGCGACACAGATAGTTCTATCATGAATGACAGGTGTTCCTATTCATGTTGTAGTTTCTAATCAAAGTTTTACATGAGTTCATAAATATACTTATATAATTCCATTTGATCCTTTCATGATTTATCCCACATTGACACCAATTTATAAAGGATTGTTAAGGCTCTCTATATTCATTGTTCTATGTTGTCCAAACACACCTCCATTACCATCATTCATTATTTAATATTGCATCTAAGAAACAAATAGTGAACTATGAGTGAATTTACAACTGTGTGATTCTTCAAGTAGTTCCCACCACTCACCCACTATGCAAGATCATCTACAATGCTTACCTACCCCAAGATATCCAACAACACTTAGATTCTATAGTGTAGAAAAATTGGTAGTTTTCTCCTTCATTGGAACCTTTAGACAATGCTCAGCTTTCCTATTGAAATAAGTTAATCAAGACGGTTGGAACAATTTGATAGAATAATAGAGGAAAAAATTCTTATATTAATAGAAAATGGAGAAGAAATATAGGTGGGAGGAAGAATAATGTAATAAGAAGTATGATGAAGAATTAACTCCCATCTAGAGGCACTCAACACCATCACCCAAGCCTCACGACTTCCTAACTAACCAGAAAAATGTACCCCCTCACTCTCTTCAACACTTATTATTTATAACATACCCATATAACAATATATTCCCCTAGCCTATCCCTATAGAATCCTTATAATATCTCCCCTAGGATCCCCCCAACAAATTCCCCCTATGCCCCCATGAAATTATATATTTTCCCTCCAATAGATTCCCATACATCCCCATGCATACCTATCAAAAAACCTCATATGGGAATTCCACTAGATTCATATAAGTGAATTCCACATATGAGAACTCCACTGGATTCACATAAGTGAATTCCACTTATGATAATTGGTTCTAAATTTTTTTCATAAAAGAATTTCTAGTTATCTTTTTCACTTTTAGGTTTTATCTACCTATTTTTTTACAATGATTGCACCTTTAAAATTAATATAGTTCTATTGAATTAATTTTGTGTCTAATTGAAATGATATTAAACATTTGTGTTTCACACATTGAAATGTTATTCATTGGACCTAATTAATAATGTTTATACATCAGTATTTCTATATTGTTGTGATGATCATGCATATTCTAGGATGGCCATTAATATACCAAATTTATTATAAAAAAATAAAATAAATAAGATATCCTTTTATAGTGTGTTTGGATTGAAGGATTTGAAATGATGTAATGGAATTATTATTGTTTTACATTCCATTTCTTTATTTCACACTTTTACATGGGAATAAGTTGTATCAAAATCAATTTGATCCTTTCAAATATAAAATAAGGTATATATCCTATTTTTTTCATAATCAGAACCTGATTTTATTTATTTAAATATACATTTAAATATCCAATATATTGATATCTTTTCATATTTTTAGTCCACAGTTTTGATGGTTTTTTTGTTGACTATTTCTGTGATTTTATAGTGTTTTTATCCTGGTTGGAATATGTGATGGTGTTAATCAACAATGGTTGAATGTGATAGTAGGATGGAGTTGGTTGGATTTGATGAGATGTTTGATATGTCATTATTTATACTATTGTGATTTATTAGAACTATGGTTTTGAATATTTTCAAATGTATGAGTAAATATGTAGTGTGCATTGTATATGTTATTATTTAATGTGTTCATGATTTGTTTTAAATATTTTATATATACATGTATAATTAGTGTAATTTAATAAAATATTAATATGAAAATATGATAAAATATTAATTAAAAAAAATTCAATAGTTAAAATTTTATATTTTTAATAATGAATGAAAATTATTGTTATAAGTTTTATAATAATATAAAATATATGTTGTAGGAGATTATTTTATTTTCATTAGTTTTTTACAAAAAATGTTTTGTGGTGCAAAAAATATATGATTACAAACAATGTCCATGTTTTTACAACCCTCATGAATATGTTGTGAATTAATTTTAACAAGTGTTGTTAAAACTGATTTTTTATATAATGCAAATATGTTTTATATATCAATTTCGATTACCATTCGTCCATTGTCTTAATATCACACTCATCCCATGAACTTCCATTAACTTTCTCAAAATTACGCCCCTTGGTGAAACTATTTTTGAGAAATACAATTTAACCCAAGCACTAAAGAGAAGTCATTCTAAGTCTAGGGGCTTAATTCCACATTCTCATCATACCTAAGGGATCTCCTAGTCTATACACATTCTACCTAAGCCCATGAAACATGAAGTCATGAATACTAATCCATAAAAAACTTCATGAGTTTTGTTTTATAGGCGTTACCTACCTAAAACATGTGGTTAACCCTTTTCTATGTTCCACCGAGCCTCGTCCAACCCCTTAGAGCCCCTTCGACACTCATGAGCACCCAAATCACACCACATGATACCAATAATCAATTAAAAACATTTATTATTAATTATTCAATTTAATTCTAAATTCTTAATCACCTAAAAACTCACCGATGATTCTCATTACTTTGAAACCACACTCAATGGATTGCTTCAAAATTTCAGTACATCCTCTATCCAACCTACACAAAATCTCCATCAATTATATAAAATTTCACTATGATCTAGTGATATCATCACCAAATCCCTAACCCAAATCACACAAAAACTAAGGGATAATTATCGAAGAGAAGGATGAATAGAAAAATGATATAACATACCTCCAATCACTTTTAAAATGCACCAAAACAACCCCCCTCCATCGGTGATCAAATAAGGGGAAAATGGGGAGAGATCTGAAAAAAATGGCTCTCCCCAAGCCCCTACTTGACCAAAAATTTTAAGGGGGTATGACTGATAAAATATCATTCTATCCTTGGTAAAAAAACACCCTAGAAAACCAGTTGTGGCATGACCATAGGGGGTCACAACACAACTCCTCTTTTCCCATGTTAGGTAGTGACATGAACTTTTGGTTCATGGTAGGACTAACCCCTCAACTACCTTGATCATGACATGAACTCTTACTCCCCATGCCTCAAATGACACTACACCACCTAGTAGAGGGATCAACCCTTTTATACCCATCATTGTGGAATGAACAACCTGAATCATGACACAACATCCCTCCAGGAAGAACTATCCATGAGTCCCTCAAAATTCGTGGTGTGGAACCTCATTCCCCATGGTGTGAAAACCTCATCTTTAGGTCATCAGAACACAACCTCTTAGGTTCATGATTCGACATGTTGCAATAGCTGAAAATTTCATCTGCTAGGCCTCGACCCTTCTCTGAATTCCACCCAAGAACCTAAAACACTCACCGAGCCTTAAACGACATCTAAAAACATCTCCCAAAGACGTTTCAAGCCTTTGTGTTTGAAAATATTTCCCAATTCATGAAAAAACACGAACTCCAAAATAAAAATTCCAATTCACTTTGAAAAAAAATGAACCGAAATTTATGGTTCATTACATAAATGGATAATTACAACCTTCTTAAATATTACCATTTATTTTGTTTCATTTGTCGACCAATTTCTTGTTCTAACTTTTCTAATTAGTTTCTAAGATCCATATTTTAAAATCCACCCAATATATATATATATAAGTGATGATTATTGTATGACTATCATTACTTAAGAAAAATTGGAAGTGCATAAAAACATGCCAAGGGAGGTCATGATAATTTTTCAATCAACTAGTATACATATATTTAAGGATAATTACCATTGTTGATCAAATATGGTTTTATTTGGAACTAAAGATTGATAATTACCTTTCTAGGACTTCTCATAGGGTGTTAAATTTATATGTGTCACTCAAAACAATATGATACCATGGAAAAAATTACCACTTGTTTCACAAAATTAGTTTCAAGGTGTTTAAATGCGTTCATTTTCCTCTAACATTGTAAAAATATAAATTCTTAATGTTTAAAAAATTTTCACCTAAATGTCAGTAAGGAAACTAGAAAACAAAAATTTAGGTGGAAATTGTACCAATCATTGAAGTATATTTCATAATATAAGTGCTATATTAGAGTATCAAACCCCCCACACTATGTATTTTACACTCTTATGAAAATTTTAATCTACTATAACTTCCCATGTGAATAAATCCATGAATTCTAATTATTCAAGGAATACTCACATATTTTTATCACACATATTCACCCAAGATTAAGCGTGATAATTTATTCTTTAATTATTATAATAAATATATGACAATAATAATCATGTATAATGAGTCCCTATTATATAAAATAACTCCTTACACTATAAACATGTAAATTTGGAACTCTTCACATTCATCACCACATAATGTTTACTAGAAATTTGAAAATAATATAAGTTATCCATTACTTGGATCAATGTAATCAAATATCAATAGGAATTTTTTAGGGGTTGTTTTACAGATCAAGGTTAATGGAATTACCAAAATGATAATAAAAACAAGGACATAAATATGGTGTTAAAACTCAAATGAATGTCTTCATATGTTTCATGACTTTTAGACTTACCAATTACATAAATATGTACTAAAGTGATAACAAACCATAGGAGGATAAAATCACAAGATTAAAACTAAACAAAAAAAAATATTTATTTTTATTCATATAGAGATCTCCTTATTTTGATTACCATGATACACATTCATGTTTATCTAATAAGTTTATTTAGTGTTTATTAAAAATTTATAACTATAGAGTATTATATAAAGGTTATGAACTAACTCTTACTAAACCAAATTATCTGAGTTACACCATATCATGTGTAGATCAAATATATAAAAGACACTTAGTCAAACCTTATGATAAAAATATAAACTAAAGCAAAACCATGATGTGATGAAGGTCACTATGTTATGGATTCTATAGAAGAAAACCAAATAGTGGTGAAGGTCACTATGTCATGGTTTAGTGCATGATAGTGCATGTGTTACATGATAACAGAATACTCAAACCTTTTCTACCACATAATATATCATAATTGATTTATCATTATCGGATAATGACATTAGTAGGTTTTAATCATTCATATAAATTTTTTAAATGTTAAAAAATCAATGGAAAGTTTAAACTAAATGTTACAAGGTGTTGCAACATTATAAAATTTTTATAAATTATTTGACTTATGATCAAACATTATTAATTATTTGTAAGTCCAAGGAGTTTACTTTGATCCCTATATAATTTAGTTGATTCATTATAAAATATACAAACAAATAATGATTAAATTACTTTTTGAAAATCCAATCTATAGATACATATTTTATCTTCTTATTTCAATACCAAGGTTTTAGCATGTCTTAGATAGAAGATTAATCCTACACAAGTGTTAGTTGATTCACATAAACCATGAAATATCCTAGGATTAAGGTCCCTATTGATCACTTTTGAGAGATCTCTATAAATATCATGTTGAAGATCTTGAAAAAACTATTTTTATACAATGAGGTATGTTATTCTTTATTTTATTGTATTAATTCAAAAAAATGGATGAATCTTGTGAAAAAAAGTTTTAGTTGTTAATTTACACAGTGCTTGGAAAAATGTTGTCCCAACTAAAATTCAAAACTCTATAAAATTATTCATATGAACTTAATAGAGAATGTAAATCATTGAATCCAGAAAATTATATTATAAGAAGGGTAAAAGGATATTAATGTAAAAATACAGGGGATTTTGTTAGTCTAATAAACTAAATTGTTTTTTATGTGTGTCATAGGTAGGGAGGTGGATAAAGGTGAAGAATATTAAGAGATAAGGGTGGGGTGGGGGAGGGAGATTCTGTTGCACTCAACATTTCTAGCTTGGTTAGGGAGAGGGAAGTGATCCCTTGCATTTTCATTTTATGGTTCTTCTTTCTCTTTTCATCACACTATAATTCATGGAATTATTTGTAGCATCCCCAATCTAGTCAACCTGAATGAATCCAAGATAGAGGGTTCCATGTGACCTCATATGAACCTCCCCATATACCAAATCCATCTGACTTGTATTTATGATTTAGGAGTTGATAGTGGAAATACTACACCCTTTGATGTAAAAGACAAAAAATGACATTAGAAGAAAAAATACATCAACAATACACACATCATAATATCAAATTACAAAAAAAAACATAACACACGGTATAAAAAGTAAGTATATACAATGTTATATGATCTATGAAAATGTAAATTATATCAACCATAGTTTAATCATATAGAAACATGGCTAAAAAACAAAATACAACCCAAATTGGCACTGAGGATCTACCTAGTCCTACCTCATAATCCATCAACATTCCACCATGTATCCACTGAACCTAAAACTAAATATATTCTATTCATAGGGTTTATACCCTTGCCCATGTCATGAATCATAAAGTTTACATGCATCCCAAATGTCATGTATAGGGTGAGTATAAAATTATTAGTCCACCACTAACAGTGTCACTAAATAACATCCATATGTATATGAGTGTATGAAAAGTAAAAATTATGAAAACCAATGAAAAAATATCAACTCTATACAATTCTTGAGTGACCATCCAGGGGTGCAAAATTTATCGGCTTCGACCAATGTTAGAGTGGGACAATGTAACCATAGTCTGAACACACCTTGAGGGATAAAAATGCATCACCCCTCATCTTATAACCAAACAATAAGATACCACGATACCCATGGACACCTGAAAAATGATACATTACTAAAACATACATTGAAATCATCCTCCACACTTATTGGCTCAATTACCCCAATAGTTTCACTCACAAGGATCACAAAAATACTTATGTGAGTGCATATCCTTTACCCATTCTGACCCATTGGACTCAAAGTGTGCACACATATTTTACTCAAAGAGTGCACACATATTTTCACGACCTGTCCCCCAGGGCCCATACCATGACTACCCCAAGCCCACCTTCCATAGGCCAGGGGCTGACGACTAGCACCGAAAAGGCGTATCCCTATAGTGGGAAGAAATTTCCTTTAAACCTATACAAACACATAAACCGAGAACACAACAAGAAGCAACCATGAAGTAAACTGCTATAGTAAAAAGTGTACAGAAAGTAAAGGGGCTAGAATACAAGCCCAACTGAAAAGTACAAGTACAACTAAAAAGAGAAAACAGCTCCTGGATCATCCATTGAGGATCCTACCTGAAGTGTAGGTACATCTCACAGTCAGTAGTCACTACAACACGTCACATCAAATGTTACACCTCTGAGCACCATCCAGTCTTGTCTCCCTCAGCCTCGATCAATATTGTCCATCATCTGCACAAGAAACAACAAGGTGCGGGCATAGCCCATACAGGGGTGAGTATAATAATACTCAGTAGGGACCCCACAACCCCCGAAGGTCTCCCAGAGTTACTCAAAGGAAAAACCACAAAGAAAGAATTCAATCACAAAGCACAAAGAGATCATCAACTCTACTTATGTATATGCCCATACATATACCTATGTTATCAAAAGATTCTCATCTCATTTAGGAGGAAACATAAGGCTCCAACTTTTAAGCCTTTAGCACAACTGATCCATGAGGGAAGAATACCACAAAGGTAACACCATGAAGGTAACACCACAAAGGTAAAAGTAAAAAAAGACAACACCACAAAGGTAAAAAAAAGAAGGTAAAAGTACCACAAAGGTAACACCATGAAGGTAACACCATGAAGGTAAAAGTACCACAAAGGTAAAATTACCACACAGGTAATACCACGAATGTAAAAGTACCACACAAGTAATACCACGAAGGTTAAAGTACCACATAGATAATACCACCAAGGTAAAGACTCATCTCACAATAGGTATAGAACTTAAGTACAAAAGTACATATGATTTTTCGAGAAGCTAGATCATCTTATTCTGTCGAGAGGCACTGCTGCTATCCATACAGAGTCTGACCCACACAGGATCGATAGGTACTAACCCCTACTGACCCACACGAGATTTGACTCACACAGGATCGGTATGCATTGACCCACACAGGATCACTAAGCGCTGACCCACACAAGATCTGACCCACAAAGGACCGGTAAGTGCTGACCCACATAGGATCGCTCAGTACTAAGCTTTGTATGATCTGTCTCTAACCTCTGCCTCAATGTCATCCACTGTATTCCCGCTCATAGTACGCTTGATTCTTGGAGAACCTATCCTCAAGACATTGGTCATATTTCAACCAGAAAAAAGTTCCATGAAGAAGTATCCCAAAGGACCGCCATGTCGTAAGGGTCCCAAAGTGATAGACGACACGTCAATCAGACGCCCGGTGTGTGACTTATAAGAATTTTAGTACCGAGGGCCCGATTGGATTCAGGTTCAATCCAACCCAGCCGTACTCTGACTTTCTCCAAAACTCAAGTGGAGTATAATAAAAGTACCTTATCACTCCAAGGGTCCTAGAACCGTATATGGTTCATCAAACGGACGCTGGGTTTACAATTTATGGATCTTTTCGCAAAACTAGGCATGGAAGGGTCTGAGCCTGGCCTGAACTGGCTTGGGCAGGCCCGGTTGGGCGGGCTCGTGGTGGGCTCGGCCTCTTGGCCCATGGACTGGCCTAATCCATCTGGGTAGTGTGGCCCACTGGGCTCGCACAGCTTGCAGGGCATGCGTGGCCTGACCCATGTAGGGGCATGACTTGATGGTTGGGCCCCACCCTAGCTGGCGCGGGGGGTATCACCTCTCCCCTTTCCCAGAATGGCTATGCAGTTCTGGATGAGAAGCAGCGATGCCATGTGGCACCACCCAGTCGCTACGGGACCCGCAAGGTTGGGTCCCTCCTCCACCACCGCGGCTTCGTGCCATGGCCAAGTCCAATGGCGCGTGACAATGCGCCACTTCTACTCCTTCCACAGTCAGCCAGTGCCAGTCACCGCTGTTCGCCACAACATCTCCGCAGCCCCATTCTCCGGTGGTACATGACAGAGCACTGCTACTTCCTTCGCGGCTGGCCTTTTCCGGCTACCACAATAACACACTGTGGCTACGTCCACTAACTTATTTATGGGTGGCACACAGAAACACGCCGCTATCTCCTCTGTGGCCGACTGTTTCCGGCTGCCACCATCACCCGGCGTTCCAGGTTTCATCCGACCGGAATTAAATGCTCGCAAAGAACGCATTGGAATCCAAAAAATGAGTGGAGGGTCTGAGCCTTATTCTTTTGGCACATACCCTCCGCGTTAGCTTGATATCATGAGGGAAGAAATAATTCAACAATCTCTTGAAATTAAAACGATATAATTCCCTACATCAATATCGTTGGAGAATGCCCGCGATTGAGGAAAAGTCGGTGTTTGTCGTCCCCACAACAAGCCGCCAATGTTGTCGCTCAATCGCCATCCTTTGGTTATTGATTCAGTTTCTCTCATCACCGCTCACTGGAACCGATCCTGTCCTCCAAGTGGTTGGCTTCATGACACTTTATCAGAACTTCATCGCTTGGTGAAGCTGTGCCAATACTCCTCCCAAAGATCCATATAAATAGGAGAGGGGGAGGGTGAGTAACGCACGTGGAATTAATGGGGGTTCATTTAATAGGACCCTTCCTAATTCAAACAGTGTTGTTACAAAGGATTGTAGGAGTCAATCCATTTAATGGCTTGACGCGTCGTTGGTCCCGCCGATGCCGCTTTTCCATTGTAGGAAAAAGAAAATGAAAAATAAAATAACAAAGTTATTTTATTATTATTCTAAATGTCCAAAATCTAACGTTTTCTCCCAACCTAATGTTGTTTAAGTGAATCCCTCTTTAAGAGAATCCCAGCGCTGCAGATTCAAAGGTGCCCTCATATTTTTAATCTGAACACTGGTTAAAAAGATAGAAAATTCCACCCATGCGTTTACTGAACGTACCTTAAAAAAAGTTCAAAAATTCATTCCAGGAACACTGGGCCTTAGATTCACGTGCCGTCAATTTTGGAAGACTCATAATAATTCCTTATAATTAAAAAAAATTTACATGGAAAATATGGGTCTTTACATTCTCCCCACCTTAGGGATTTTTTCCCCGAAATCCACAACATAGACTAAGGAAATAAATGGGAGTACTGAGCAAGAATCTGATCCTCCCACTCCCATGTGCTCTTTTGGAGGTTCCCGTGCTTCTAGAAAATGTGCACCAGATGTATCGATCATCCATGAAGGACCCTCACCCATCGATCCTCAATCTCCACTAGAACCTCCGTAAATGTCTCCTCATCATCAATTTCCATCTCAGCATGGTCGATGGCGTGATATAGGTCATGCACATATCTCCTCAGCTGGGATATGTGGAAGACATCATGCACCCTCTCCAACTGCGGTGGCAGTTCCAAGAAGTATGCTACCTCTCCAATCCTACGAAGTATTATAAATGGTTTGATAAACCTCGGTGAGAGTTTTCCTTCTCTGCCAAATCTTTATAAACCTCGTCAAGGTGAGACCTATAGGAAGACATGGTCTCTCTCCTTGAACTCCAAAGGTCTCCATCTCCTATCATCATAAGCCTTCTGCCTACTCTGTGTAGTATTCATCTGCTCCTGGATGATCTGCAGCTTCTTAGTGGTAGCCCATACCAACTCTGGACCCATAAGTTCTGACTCCCCTAGGTCTGTCCAGTATAGAGGTGATCTGCAAGGTTGACCATATAAGGGCTCAAAAGGTGCCATACCGATGGTGGAGTGATAATTGTTGTTGTATGTGAACTCCACCAAGGGAAAGTGATCCTCATAACTGTGTACAAAATCTAGGATTCAAGCATGAAGCATGTACTCTAGTGTCTGTATGGTCCACTCCATCTAACCATCCATCTGAGGATGAAAGGCGGTGCTCAAATGTAGTTCAGTCCAAAATGCCTCTTGTAATCCCTTACACAATCAGAATATAAAACATGTGTCATGGTTAGAGACGATCATCGATGTCACCCCATGAAGTCATACAATATCTTGTACGTAGAGGAATCCCAAGCCCTCTACTAATCCCTATTCTCAGATGGGCAGGAAGTGGGCTGACTTGGGGAGTCGTTCAATGATCACCTAGATGAAATCATGTCCCCTAGACGTACATGGAAAACCTGTCACAAAGTCCATGGAGATATGATCCCACTTCCACTCCAACACCTATAGTGGCTATACTAAGTCTACTGGAACCTAATGCTCGAACTTCAATTGCTGACAAGTGAGGCATCATGAAACAAACTATGCCATTTCCTTCTTCATCCCTGGCCACCAGTGCTAATGCCAGAGTCCCTAGTACATCTTCGCCACACCAGGATGTACCTCCAAATGGGACGTATGGAACTCCATCAACACCTCCTCCCATAGCAACACCCGCACCATGGTGCATCCTCTAAAGAGGATGACGTGCTCCCCTCCTTCAGAAAATCTACCAGGTGCCTGTCCTGAGGACATATGAGTACATAGAGCCTCGCAGTCAGTGTCCCCAACCTGTGCCTCCTGAACTCTCTGAAGAAGTGGGGAAGTGATATTCATAGACCGGAGGTAAGCTGCTCCATCTCTATCCACAATGGATATCTGCAACGCTACTAGATACTAGGCTGCCTCTCTCAACAGTTGTAGACTATACCTCCTGCTAAGTGCGTCTGCTACTACGTTCCCCTTCCCAGGAGTGTAGACTATCTCAAAGTCATAGTCCTGGAGGAACTCTAGCCAACATCGCTATCTCAGCTTTTGTGAACCATAAGCAATCACTGCTCACTCCTACATCAGGACACATCCAAGTCTGGTCCCTGATGCGTCGTAGTAGACTACACACCCAATTCCCTCTTCTGGTAGCCTCAAGATAGAAGCACTTGTCAGTATCTACCTCATATTTTGAAAACTCCACTTTCATCTCTCCATCCACATGAGGGGATGTCCCTTATTAGTCAACATAACAAGGGTACTGCAACTATGGAAAAGTCAGGTATGAATCTCCGGTAGTATTCATCCAACCCCAAGAAACTCTACACCTTATTCACACTCCTAGGTGGATCCCAAGCATACACAACATCTATCTTCATCGGATCCACTACAACTCTAGCCTCCAAGATAACGTGTCCCAGAATGTGGACCTCCCGAATCCAGAACTGGAACTTTGAGAGCTTGCCAAAAAGATTGTGCTCTCGGAGTGTATCTAGAACTATCTACAGATAATAGGCATGCTCCTCCTCTAACGCCGAGTTTATCAAGATGTCGCCAATGAAGACCACAACAAAGCGATCGAGGTATAGATGAAAGATACTATTTAGGAGTCCCATGAACACTTCAAGGGAGTTGGTCATGCCGAATGGAATAACCAAGAACTCATAGTGGCCATACCGACATCTAAAGGCCATCTTCTTCACATCCTCATCTCGTACCCTAAGTTGATGATAACCTGATCTAAGGTCTATCTCCAAAAACCATAGAGCTCCCTTCAGCTGATTGAAGAGATCATCAATCCTTGGAAGTGGATAGTTTTTCTTCACGGTCACCTGGTTTAGGTGCTGATAGTCCACACAGAGTCTCAAAATCCCATATGACTTCTTGGCGAACAAAATCAGGGTTGCCCATGGAGAAACACTTGGCCATCTGAACCCCTTCCTCTGTAAGTCCTCTAGATGTACCCATAACTCACGAAGCTCTATATAAGCCATATGATCTGCTGGTGTAGATATCGGTGTCATCCCAGGGTATAGGTCGATGTAAAGGTCTACCTCTCTACGTGGGAGTAATCCTGGAACATCATCAAGAAATACATCGGCATACTGGTCCACCACTACAGGATAGATCGAACTATCAACATCAACTGCTCTGAGGGTAAGGCTAGACAAATGATATGTGATTGGATGAACCCTCCTCAGGGTGAGTCCATCCTTTGCTGCAAAGGTTCCCTTCTTATCGGTGAAGGAAAACCTGGTCCCATTCTTACAAACACACCACACTTTTAGCCTAATAAAGATAATCTGAGCATGGACTATGGATAACTAATCCATAACCAAGATGACTTCATAAGGCCTCGACGCCACTACTAGAAGATCCCAAACAAATATCTCGCCTAATAGAGTAGGCTCACACTACCATAACCAGTGTGTAATCATCTAATCCTCACCCATAGGAGTCTCTAATCCTAAGGATCGAGCTAACGGCTCCACCAGAATCTCCGAGCTCCGAATGAGGGCCATGGAAATAAAATAGAAACTGACACCTGTGTCTATAAGTACTGCAGCTAGGCTGAAGTAGACACAGATCATACCTTTAATAATTTCATAACTCTTTGGCCATAGGCCTCAGCTGCCTGGAGCTGAGATCGTCCCTGTCCACCTACTCCCTGTGGTTGGGGTGGACCACCTGTAGGTGGTGGCGATAGAACATCAAATCACCACCCACCACCTGCTACACGACCAGCTCCTCTGCCACATTCTCCACCATGTAGAACTCCTCTCCCAAACCTCTTCCTCTACCTTGGAGGTCCATTAACCATCAGATAGTCATCTGTATGGTAGATCAGGCAGTCGCGAGCCATGTGACCCTGCCCGCTGCATGAGTAGCACTGCCAGCTCCTCAACTGTCCTCCTCTATCCCATGAGACCCTCACCACTGACCCTGTATCCTGAGGTCATACACCAGAAGGTCTGGCCCACTTAGTCCCCTGTGACATCCGTCTACTGCCTACTGTGGATGACTCCACTACCTGATGTCTGGTGGTGTCTCTCGTTGTTGGTGCCTACTCAGCAAGGAAGCTCTCCCCCAAAATCTCTCTCTCTATCACCCCAGCCGACGTCAGAATGCTAAGTTATATCATCGATGCTATGATACCCTATCGAATACCCTACTCCAAGGTCTAGGCCCAAAAGAAAGGGTCTCATACCATGTTGGTGGAGTAGCGGGAGAGATTAGTGAACCTCACCGAGTACTGGGCCACAGTTCTGCTGCCCTGCTGTAAGTGTAGCAGCTCCTATATATGCACTTACCGTGGAGTCTCTAGGACAAAATCTTCCCTAAAAAGGCCCTCTAAGTCCACCCAGGTGAGGGTTGCCTCATCGTGTAACTGGAGTTTCAGACTCCACCATCTCCCAAATTCTCCCCAGAAGAGACTAGTATCTAGGATCACCTTCAGATCAGCTGGTGTCCCAACTAAGTGAAAAAATCTAGCCACAACCTCCAACCAGTCCTCAGCCTCCTACAGATTCATCTCGCCTCGGAACCTCAGAGGCCTCTACTACTGAAACCCGTGCAACGCGCTCAGTCGGCGTGCACCCTGTTCTGGTGGGGATGGTGGTAACGACTGCCCAACAGGTAGTGGTTCTGCTAGTACACCACCTGAAGGTGCTAACACCATAAGAGGGCCCTGCACCGAGGCCTCATCTCTCTGTGGTCCAATATTGTGTACTCTCTCGGGAATCCTGGATGGATATCTGCGTGGCGGCATCCTGAAAGAAGACAGGTGCACCACGATCAATAAGTTATACCTGGAGATCTGACTCAAAAAATCATAAGAAAAACTTTTCAAAACACACGCAATCAGTTTTTTCATGCACTGAGTTGGAAATTAGAATTTAGGGTCTTGGTGTATGGATACATTGGAAACCACACCAACACTAGATTCCCTAAACTGAAAACCACACTCATAACACTTAACACTATTTCCCCTTAGAAAAGATCAGAGTCTTAGTTCTTTGGTAGAACTGGTTCCTCTGATACCAATTTTTCATGACCCTTCCCCCGAGGCCTGTGTTGTGACTACCCCAAGTCTGAATTCCATAATCCAGGGGGTGGAGACTAGCACTGGAAATACGTATCCCTATAACGGGAAGGCATTGCCTTTAAACTTTTATAAACACACAAACTGAGAACACAAAAAGAAGCAACCACAAAGTAAACTGCTATAGTAAAAAGTGTATAGAAAGTAAAGGGGCCGGAATACAAGCCCAAATGAAAAGTACAAGTACAACTAAAAATATAAAACAACTCTTGGATCATCCACCGAGGATACTACCTGAAGGGTAGGTATAACTCACGATCAGTAGTCACTACAACACATCACATCAAATGGTCCACCTCTGAGCACCATCCAGTCCTAGCTCCCTCAGCCTCGATCAATGTTGTCTGTCGTCTGCACAAGACACAGTAAGGTGCGGGCGTAGCCCATGCGGGGGTGAGTATAACAATACTCAGTAGTGACTTTGAGACCCCCAAAGGTCTCCCAAAGTTCTACAAAGGAAAAACCACAAAGAAATACTTGAATCACAAATCACGAAGCAGTCATCAACTATACTTAGGTATATGACCATACATATACCTAAGTTATAAAAAGATACTCATCTAATTCATGAGGAAACATAAGGCTCCAAATTTTAATCCTTTAGCACAACAGACCCATTAGGAAAGAATACCACAAAGGTAACACCACGAAGGTAACACCCCGAATGTAAAAGTACCACAAAGGTAACACCACGAAGGTAACACCATGAAGGTAAAAGTACCACAATGGTAACACCACGAAGGTAATACCATGAAGGTAACACCACGAAGGTAACACTACGAAGGTAAAAGTACCAAAAAGGTAACACCCCGAAGGTAAAATTACCGCACAGGTAATACCAAGAAGGTAAAAGTACCACACAGGTAATACCATGAAGGTAAAAGTACCACACAGGTAATACCACGAAGGTAAAGAATCAGCTCACACCAAGTATAAAACTTATGTACAGAAGTATAAATGATTAGTCATGAAGCTAGATCATATTATTTTGTCAAGAGGCACTGCTGCTGTCTATACAGAGTCTGACCCAAATATGATTGATAGGTACTAACCCCTACTGACCCACATAGGATCTGACCCACACAGGATCAGTATACGCTGACCCACACAGGATCGCTGAGCACTGACCCACATAGGATCTAACCCACACATGATTGGTAAGTGCTGACCCACATAGGATTTCTCGGTACTAACCTCTGTATGATCTGTCTCCAACCTCCGCCTCACTGCCAGCCACTGGATTCCTGCTCATAGTACCCTTGATTTTAGGATAAATCCTCCTCAAGCTATCAGTTGTATTTCAACTGGCACAAAGTTCCATGAATAAGTATACCAAAGGACCACCATGTCATAGGGGTCCCAAAGTGAAAAATGGCGCGCCAATCAGATGCTCGGTCTGTGACTTATAAGTGTTTTAGTAACGAGGCCCCAGTTGAATTCAGGTTCGATCCAACTTGGCCATACTCCAAATTTCTCCAAAACTCAAGTGGAGTATACAAAAAGGACTGTCTCGCTCCAAGTATCCCAGCTTCATAGATAGTTCGTCAAGCAGATGCTCGGTATACAAGTTATGGATCTTTTAGGGAAACTATTCCTGGAAGGGTCCAGGTCCGGTCCGACCCTGCCCGACCTGGTCTGAGCAGACCCGACCCAGTCTGGGTCTGACTCGGCCCGGTCTAAACTATCCTAGACCATCCCAGTTGGGCGGGATCGCGGTGGGATTGAAACGCTGGGCCACGGACCGACCCGACCCATCTTGGCGGGGTGGCCCATTGGGCTAGCACGACCTGGCCCACGGAGGGGTGCGATCTGATGGGCTTGCATGGCCTGGATCACGAAGGGCATAACCCAGCCCGTGGAGGGGAATATCCCACTGGAGGTGCAGCTCGACCCACAGAGGTGTGCGACCAACTGGCTGGGGATCGCCCTAGCTGGCGCGGAGGGTATCACCTCCCCCTTTCCCCGAACAACTATGCCGTTCAAGATGAGGAGCGGTGGCACCATGTGGTGCCGCCCAATCACTGTGGGATCTATAAGGGTGGGTCCATCCTCCACCTCCATGGCTTCATGCTACTTCCAAGTCCAGCGGCATGCCACTCCACCTCCGTCCGCAGCCGGTCGGTGCCGGCCGCCACTGTTTTCCACGACATCACCATGACCCCCTTCTCTGGCGGTGGGTGACGGTGCGCCGCCACTTCCTTCTTGGATGGCCATTTCCGGACGCTTTCGTGACCCATCATGGCTACGGCCATGACCTTCTTCGCCGATGGAACATGAAGACGTGCTGCCATCTCCTCCATGGCCGACCGTTGCCAGCCGCCTCCTTCACCTGGCGTTCCAGATTTTGTCCAACCCGAATTAAATTCTTGCAAAGAACGCACCGAAATAAAACAAAGGGTAGAGGGTCCGTGCCTTGTTCATTTGGCCCAATACCTCAGTGTTAGCTTGATATCATGAGGTAAGAAATGATTCAATAATCTCTTTAAATTATATCAAGATAAATCCCTACCTCATGATCGTTGGAGAACACCCACGATTGAGGAAGAGTTGGTGTTCGTCATCCCCGCAACAAGACACCAACGTTGCCGCTCAATCACCATCCTTCTGTTCGTGATTCAGTGTCTCTTGCCACCTCTCTCTGGATCCAGTCCCGTCCTCCAAGTGGTTGGAATCACGACACTTTATCAGAACTTCGTTTCTTAGTGAAGTCGTGGCAATACTCCTCCCCAAGCTCTATATAAATAGCAGAGGGGGATGGCGAGTTACACACATAGAATTAATGGGGGTTCATTTAATAGGAACATTCCTAATTCCAATGGTGCTATTACAAAGAATTTGAGGAGTCAAGCCATTTAATGGCTTAACACAATATTGGTCCTGCCACTGCTTCTTTTCTGTTGGAGGAAAAATAAAAATAAAAATAAAATAACAATGTTATTTTATTATTCTTCTAAATGTCCAAAATCTAAATTTTTCTACTGACCTACTACGGTTGAAGTGAAGCCTTCCTTAAGAGAATATCAGTGCTACATATTCAATGATGCCATCAGATTTTTAATTTTAGCACTTGTTAAAAAGATAGAAAACACCGCCTACGCATTTACTGAACGTACCTTAAAAAAGGTTCAGAAATTCATTCTGGGCACACCGGGCCTCAGAATCACGCACTGTCAATTTTCAAAGACTTGTAATAATTCTATATAATTAAAAAAATTACATGGAAAATCTGGGTCTTTACACATATAGTGATCATCCCACCCCAACTGGTGATCATAATCACCCATTAATTATCATGGCCACATATGATTTATCCCTCCACTAATTAGATGGTCAACACAATTCCCCTAAACCTTTCATCTACAGAGGGTAGTACTAATAACCATTGGTCAACACTACCTCATGTGACCTTATCTATACACGAACAACCCCAATATCCTTAAACCCATGGTGAGAGAAGTCAACAAACTCCTATAACCATAACGAATATGGAGAACCACTATCACACACCATCAGTGAAACCAATATCACAATCACACATATCTATGAACCAAATCACCCAATATTCATATCAGTCACACCCATCATATTCCTAAAGAAACACATCAATAATCTCATCTCTTAAAACACTACTTACAACAGAAAAAGAATTTATAAGCAGGCACCAAAGATACAAACCAAGAAAGAACATTCCATACATGACCTAGACCACCATTACCCACACAAGACTACCCCTAAGAATCTTTGAAAAATAATAAAAACTACAATTGGTTCCATTCCCAACCACACACATGACCCTACCCACAACTATAATTCATATGAATCATAAACACACATATAACAAATAAAATGTCTAGGAATAAACTTCCAAGTATATTTAGGACTCCACTTATCAAGTATCATTGGTTTATTTAGTTTGAATCAGAAAAAATTATAAAAATATACTATAACACTAACATTAGGGAATAATCAATGAAAAACGAGAGAATAGTGAGAGAAACTAATGATATACACCCAATAAGATCTAGATTTACCCACAATGTTCCAACATGGTGATTGATATCAGTAACAAATCATATATGGGGAGAATCTCCCCCTGAAGGGGAGAGAAAAGATAGGGGAGGGAAGTTCTATCATTTTGGATCAAATAACCCCCATATTTTTTTTAACTCTAATTAATTAATTAATTAATATTTTTTTTTAAATCAATAGGATCCTATTAGAACTTTGATGGACCTCCATTGGACTTTTTGTGGTAGTGGAAGTAGCTACTGACCCCTCTGCATGAACTTCAGTGGCCTCCCAACAGGGTTCTATTGGGAATCTACTACTTTCAGATTCAGTCATCATCAACCCCCTTCTCCAAAAACCAACCTTGATCCTATTACAACCACTCAAACACCTTTAATACACACAATTACACATGTTTAGGATGATTTTATACTTCTATTCACTCACCCAAAAAAATAAGGCCATCACAACCTCCCCACCACATGATAGCTTGTACTTAGGTTATCACTAGCCATGAAACTAACTAAACCTGACCAAAACTTGAGTATCCTCATAAAAACACACCCAAAATACTGAGAGAATGATAGAAACATCTATATATTCCAGATCATCCTAACCAAATAAGAAAATAATAATGATTCCAACCATAGATTCTCCACACTATAGGAATCACCTACTAAGTCACATCACAACCATGCTAGCTGACATGACGATGATTTCATACCTAACCATCACCCAGAATTCCACACATATCAGCTATTGAGACAGAATAACCAGTCATAACCATAATATTACCATGAATCATACCAATTACCATTGTTCCCCATGCATTCATGTCTATGTTTTTTTAGATACAAACCCACTTTCCAAAGGTGGGTGACCATTAGGGTTGGCTAATGATGCTTAAATTTTAATGAAGAGGTTGAAAGGATAAGAATTTAGCTCATCCCATTATGGTAATACTGTCTAATACAATACTCTCTTATATATTTATGACATTTTCATGGAATCCTTCCTAGTAACAATACCATTTACCTTGGTCATAAAAGTGTTCAATCAATACAAAGCATCGATAAAACAATTTATATATATAAGAGGTTATTCATCTTTATGTATGATAGGTTATCTATATTATATCATATTTGTTTGGTCAAACTATGTCTTATATCTACACAACTGGGAACTAAATAATTTATTACTATCGATGGAGGTGATAGCTATTACGGATTTGGGATCAAGCCCCTGAAAGGGGTTTCTTGCATATCCCTATAAAGGGAATCTAAACCCCTATGGTTCAATTCCACTTAATAGGATACACCATAACTTTTAAGTTCATGTGTCATAGAACAATATGGTTCCTTTTAAGGTTGTATAACCATGACCAATAAATTTATTTTTACATTCATGTATCCAAAACCAATGATATTCCTTTTAAGGTTGTGAATCCAAGACCAATGTAGTGAATTTTTAAGTTCATTAAGCTAGGAACATCATTTATTTTAGTTTATGTTAATATGATTGGGATTTATTTTGAGTAATTTAGATGCATTTGGAATGGACTACTAAGTGAAATATACCTAGCAATGGTTTTTGTGGTACTTACAGATATATCACCCTTTCTTGTTTGAATTGAAATATGAGTCAGGTGAGGGTTGGTCAGGGATTACACTAGGTTGGGGGACCATTTAAATTAATAGATTGTTGATTACACAAGGGTGGTTAATCAAATTATTGACCAAGAATTTGGTAAACATTTTGTCGATTTGAAACTACTAATTCAGGTGATCCAAGAGGGTTAGAACAAAGAATATTTCATCAATCTTACAAGAGAAGGAGTCCTCATTATTAGGTTAATACATGATTGGTCGTATTTCAAGGATCTTATCAGTCATGGAGTAAAACTAGGGAAGATATATTACAGGATTCCTGATTCCATTATTGAAGGAATACATGATCAAAAGGGATCACTCTAGTGTATATGACCCAACCACGCATCTTAGGACACCATGGATGAAGTCTACGAGAATAAGACTCAGTAGAGGGTTAGTTTGGGATAAATATTGTTAGAAAGACCTTTTCAGAAATTTATTTATCCCATTTTGAAGTCCTGGATGAATGAAATGCCTGGGTATATTTTATACTAGGTGAGTATTGGGAACTTGGTGTGACCTAGAGTGGAGAATCTAGGTGAAGTGTCTCCCCGGTATAAATATTCTAGATAACTTGGGAGAAGTGTTTCTCTAGTATACTATACTAGATGGTCCATTCACCATAGAAGTTTAAAAACATGGGTAAGTGGTCTCTCATAATGTTTTTTTTGTAAAAACCTCCATATGACACAAATACATTTAATTCTATTGGAAAAAGGGTTTTCCATTGCTTCCCACGGTTCATTACATGGAAATAATCCCCCTCATTTCATACTTCTAGGTGTGGTCCTAACAGGACATGTCATGGTTCTAACAGGACATGACATGGTGAGAAACCTAATGTCTTATATGGGGTGAGGGGGTGTTCCATGATTTAATATAAATATCCTATGGGTAATCTCCCACAACTTGAGGAATTTTACCTCTCTAGTATTTGGCCATATGTTTTCAATTATTCTTAACCCCCACACACCAATTTTGTCATACAGAATGTATAATATAATGTCCCATCTTGAGTTTGACTAATATCAGTGCCCAAAGATAGTGCACACCTCCCCGTACGCTTATGACTGTTGACTTACAATGAGGTTCTTAGGAGTTACATGGGAAGGCTATACCCTCTTTACTAGAGCAAGACAACAATGTAAATCAAGATATATAATAACCAAGTTATGATGATCAAAAACCAATAATATCCATGCATCATATAATCACCTCCCAAAATTGGATAAACAACCAAAAAATAGGTATAATAAATATATCATGTCATACTAGTGTCATATTCCATAAGAAATAAAAAATAAATACATGCTTAAAATCCCCAAAAATCGGTTTCAACACCAGTCTGGTTCCCTTATCCATTCTTCATCCCAAAATCCTAACTTATCCATCTATCATAGGGACTCTTCCCTTATTCTGACATGTAACCATGAAATATTCTTGGGTACCAATGGTGGCCTCCCCAGGGTATGAGTACAACTTAATAGGCCACCACCAATGGTGTATAAAGTAATATCCAATCTAATACAGTGTATGAATAGGTACACATGGGAAATAAACAAGGCATAAAAATTAAAAAAATTCCCAATTAAACATTTATCAATTAGTTATTTATTCCTTTAGTCATACAGTGATATCCCAAACCCACTAATACTTCTTTGACCATGTCAAAAATCTAATATAACATTAAAAATGGTTTAAAATATCCATTAAAATAATAAGGGGAATTCATTAAGCACTTCCATTTCATGTACTAAGGTGCACCAATCCATTTTACCATATCATATGATCAATAATTAGTGCCTAGATCGCCATGCCAACACCTTATCCAATATTAGGAATCACCATGTCCATCATATGAAGTTAAGGATTGCAAATGTCATGTATAGACATCCTAAATCAAGGAGAAGGATCATTATTTCCAACATCCTTACCCATGGGTTGGATCCATCATTCCCCTCATCTCTAACCATTCCATCAATACACATTCAACAAGGTCCAACACACTTTTCATTTTAAACACATTACAATATCAAGAGTGCACCTCATTCATTTCACCATTATTTATATGGTCTAACTCATTCAATATATTTAACCCAATTCAATACTTAACTCATTTAAATATTTTTTCTAATAACACATTAAACAAGTGTTCTTTAAATTATTTAACAATATATTCAAACCAATTTAACCATTGAAACTCTATCTCCACATCCATATCATAACCTCCTTTTTTCCAATTAAGCTAAACAATCCCTTATGCCATGTGAACTTGAACAAAAAATAGGCGCAAATTGTTTAATTATATAAACCCTACATCTCACCATTTTACAAATCATTTACCATTTTCAAGGGATCGATACATCCCATGGGTGGCTTTATGATTGGTCTCATAATTTTCAATGGACCCAATGGGAACCATGAGTGCTCTAGAATACCATTTAAGGGCCCAAACCACTTTTCTTATTCAAAGACACAAATAAATAGCAATGGAATGAAATATCATAACCACATACACATGAAAAATAACAATACTATAGAAGAAAAATTGTAGACCACCTACCTCAAGCATGTAGATAAACACTCACCCAACCTTTACCCTTGATTTGAACTAAAATAATCATTTACACAAAAGCTACAATTTCCCTATATAAATTAGGGTTTAGGATTTTAAAAAGAAGATAAAACATCCAAACATGTATCTTCTAGAAAATATAATAATGATTATTGGTATAATCAATTGAAGATTTGATTCTCAACCAAAAACACTTAAAACTACCCAATATTGAAGGGGAATCACCCTTGGAGAGCTTGGAAGCACTTAGTTCATACCCCTAGATGTTTGAGGAGGAATGCAGAAGAAAATAGGGAAATAAACCTTAATTACTGAGGATAAAAATGATAAAATACACCTATTTTAAGAGGTTAATGGTTTGGCCACATGATTAGCTAAACCATGCACCAAATGTGTGGCACCCTCTATCTAAGATAAAGCCAGGCCTCATTGATATTCTCAGTCACCCACATAGTTTAAAAAACCATACAATGGTCGTGTTCTAATGTATTTATAAGAGGGGATTAATCCATGTGGTTTCCTGGGCGTCCTTGTATGATTTTATAACCATGAAACACCCTTCATGAGGTTGCATGGTTTTAGAACACAGTTAGTACATACCGTGTTACAACCATGAAACATGCAATAATAGCCATTTGTTCTCCATTTTCATGTCTCAAACTTCCCAAACACCCCAAACACCCCTCATACCCCTGGGATGCATTTCATTAACCATTAATAAGGGAATTTAACCAAAATTTAAATGATACATACCTCATATGAAGGCCAATATTTCACAACCTCCCCACCTTATAACATCTCACCCTCGAGACACTCTCCTAAGAATAAATAAACCTCTAGGTTAAAGAGACCGACCAATAGGTCCACATATCAGCCTCCCTCTCTCAAGTTTCTTCCTGATCCTGGAAATTCAACCATAATACTAGAAACAAAGGCATGGTATTACCCCAAAGAGTATTCTCACTATGATCCACAATATAGATCTAATGATCCTCAAAGGTGGAATTATACTTAAGCTACATATCATCAACATCAATCACATGAAAAGGGTTAGGATGATACAACCAAATATATGACACAAGGAAAACATTGTGCATAACACTATACCGCTATGGAAGAGAAAATCAGTATACCACAAGTCCAATCCTTTATATAATCTCAAACAGACCCACATAATTGGGTGCCAACTTGCCTTATTTCTGAATCTGACAGTGTCCCAATATTGGCGACACCCAAAGAAACACATGGTCACCAACTAAGAACTAAATATGTAAAAAAAAATCAATCAATTTATAACTTCTGTCTACTCTATGTCATATCCAAACACTTCTATATCAATTGGACATACTTTGATGTCTTCTATAAAAGAATTTCTCCCAACAACTCTGATTCCCCAACTTTTATCTAACACATGGGAGATATGTAGGTTCCAGGCACAACGGAAGTGCGTTGGTGGGTGTACCCAACTTTAATTTTTAGCGTTAACAACGATCAATCCGAGATCCGTCATGATAATAAAATTCCAAATATTTGAAATAGAACGAATAATGAAAAAGAAATAGGGGAGTCCCAGAACCATAGATATGATCATCATATGTTGGTTATAATTAATTTAATTAATTGACAAGAATTACCTTGAATAAATTCTCTCTCCGTTGATGTTTCTGATCATGATACGATGTGATCCATCATTGCATCATAGAATCCAAGTGTATGATTCCTCTAGAAATGATCCACACATGCTCCACATATCTCTGGATATCACTAAAGGGATCTCCAGGTTCTAGCGCGAAAGAGCCTTCACTTGCGATGTCCGCATTCGATCGCCTTGATCTGGTGGAGGTGTATCTCTCTCTCGTATCTTGAGAGTGTTATTGTTGGAAAAGGAATACTCTCTTGGCTTGAGATATTTTCCAAATCTGTTGTGCACAACCACAAAAAAAAATGGCTAGGCTAATGAGAAATATATAATTGGGATTTTTAATTATATAGAATAATAAAATGAATTAATTACCCGAAATCATTTATTCATTTAATTTTAATTCTAAGTAATAACCCATGTATAATAATAATAGTTGACTATTATTATTACCTGACATATGCCCAAAAAATTACACCTAATATTAATTAATTAAATAAATAATATTATTTCTCATAAATTCTTAGAAAAAATACACGGCGTGTATATTTAATATACACAGCTTGTACTTTTGTTTTTCCATTTTTCATTATTTCCTCCACCACATTTATTAGACATTGAATAATGGCTATTTATTTCTCAAATAAATATCACTGAATTACTGCCTAATAAATATATTATTTCACCCACAATATATTCTCTTGAATAACTAGTGTTGAAATAAATGCGACCAGGAATTCTTGAATAATTATTAAACCATAGTAGCGAATAATATTTATTCAACTTGTTAAATTAATATTTAACTAAGATACATGGACACACTTAGTGTGTGACTATCTAGGAGTTTTTCTCAGTGGCATTAGGTGGAGCCTGCCTAAATTCCAAGGTTAGTGTCTAGCAACTCGCTAAGGAACCCATAGAGAGAGAAGTTAATGCCTCAATGCCTTGTCACCTCTTACACCATGTAATGTAATCCCTTTGTCTCGATATCTCAAATCAAGCAGGTTGCATGTTAGTGACATCAATCCATGTAATCGATTATTCATTCTTTGACTTTTAGAATTTGAAATTTCCCATTAATCACCATGGAAATGGATTTATTTAGGCTATATAAATTCCATCAAAGGCCCTAGGATATTTACTTCTATTATGGAATAGAAGTGACAAATCCTTTACCACATTATCTATTAATGTAGTATCACTCATGATGCAGCCAACGTATCATACCTTGCTGCAAATAGTGTGTTGTCACAGTTTTCATCAATACATATAAGTGCGTGAGTTGTAATTCCCATTAATAATAATGCTAAATTATAAGGACCAATACATGCATCCGTATATAGGAATATCCAATGATATTATAATATGTAGATTTCCTACTGGCGGGCCTCGTTTTCATAATATCCTCCTGGATATTACCAAGGGCGCACACCATGAGAAGGTGTCTCAAAGTTTTATGAGTCCTCACCCCTAATGGCATGTATTATTTGTGTCCCTCAAATAACATCATCTGGCCATAGAAAATATATTCAAGAATAGTGTTATGGAACTTCCAGGTTCTCATCATAGCATAGATCCATTATGACCCTTTAATGCAACAACTATCCTTAGGACATTATCACATGCATTGTTATGCAGAATAACAATCAAGATGTGATAAGGTATTTATTAATGAATAAAGTACAAAGTTGTTGGTTCTAGGCCACCAACACTAATAGACTCCCACTTGGACTAGAGATAACTGCTAACAACTTTTAACCAGCTAGCTCTCACTGATATTCATGCTTCTACTGAGATATGACTTTAGTCATGGGGTCTTCCATGTTCTCTTCCTTGGAAAATCTGATCACTGCAACTTCAACCCTTTGATAGAAATCCCTCAAGAGGTGATACTTCTAGAGTATGTGCTTTGTTCATTGATGTGACCTTGGTTATTTTGCAAGAGCCACCACTGCAGTATTATCACAATACAACATGATAGGATCTTTACTGCTAGGAACCACATCAATATCCTGGACGAAGTTATGAATCCAGACGACTTCCTTGGCTACATTAGAAGCCTCTATATATTCAGAATCTACTGTAGAATCGATGACAACTAGATTCTTCGAACTCTTCCATCTCATAGCTCCTCCATTGAGATAGAAAACTTATCTAGATTGTGACTTCAAATCATTCTGATCTGTCTGAAAACTAGCATCAATATACCCTCTGATGACAAGCTCTTCGTCTCCTCTATAAACTAGGAACATATCCTTAGTTCTTCTAAGATACTTAAGGATTGTCTTAACAGAAGTCCAAAGCTGTTCTCCTGGATCTTCTTGATATCTTCCTATCATGCTCAGTGCTTAGGAAACATCAATCCTGGCGCATAACATGGCATAAATGATGGATCCTATAGCCGAAGAGTATGGGATATTACTCATTCTATCTTTCTCCTATTGTGTCTGAGGGAACATTTTCTTAGAAAGATGTAGGCCATTTTAAACTGGAACAAATCCCCTCTTGGATTGTTCCATACTAAATCTCTTTAGTATCTGTTCAATGTATGTACCCTGACATAGTCCAGGAAGCCTATTGGATCTATCATGAATGATCTTGATCCCTAGAATGTAGGCTACTTCACCCAAGTCCTTAATGGAGAAACACTTGTTCAACCAGTCCTTAACTGACTGTAATACTGGTACATCATTCCCAATAAACAATATTCCGTCAACATATACTACTAGGATAATGATTGAATTCCCATTAAACCACTTATAAACACATGGACCACATTCGTTCTTAATGAAACCAAATTTCTTTATGGATTCATAAAATCAAATGTTCCATGACCTGAATGCTTTCTTTAATCCATAAATGGATTTCTACAACTTGAAAGCCCATTTGGATTTCTCCTGGTGTCAAAAACCCTTCTGGTTGTGTCATATGGACATCTTCCCGAAGCTTCCAATTAAGGAATGTTGTTTTGACATCCATTTTAAAAATATCTTATTCATGGTAAGCTACAACGGAAAGTATGATTCTTATGGATTTAAACATGTCAACTGGTGAGAAGGTTTCAACATAGTCAATTCCTTGATGCTTTCTGAATCCTTTGGCCACTATCCTTTCTTTATAGGTGCTAAATTGACCTTCCATGTCCAATTTTTTCTTGAATACCCATTTTCATACAACATACTTTACATCAACTAGCTCATCGACCAAAACCCAAACTTTGTTCTGATACCCGAAATCCATCTCATAATTCATAGCTTCTAACCATCTTGAAGCTTTCGAGCTTTCTACTGCTTCCTTATAGGATAGATGTTCATCATTGTAAAAAAATAATGATTCACCATCCTCAGTGACTAGGAAACCAAATCTCTCTGGTTCCCTTACCTATCTTGAGCTCCTATGCAGTACTCATGTTTCTGTAACCTCTTACAAGGGGACCTATGGAACTTGTTCCTGTACCAACTCCTGTGTATCTTGAGAATAAACTTCGTCGAAGTCAATCTTGATCCCACTATACTTTTTGAGTATGTGCTCTCTCTCAATAAATATGCCTTGTCTGGCGACAATAACTTTCTTATCTGAAGGGTTATATAGATAATATCCTTTCGTTTCCATGGGATATCTTATAAATATACACCTCATGCCCTGGGTTGCTAGTTTGTTGCCTGAGAAGGCCTTAACAAATGTCTCACATCCCCATACATGTGTGTGCGAAAAAATGGGTTTCATTCCACTCCATAACTCAGAGAGAATTCCATTTTCCTCTTTAGTTGGTACTCAGTTTAATGTGTATGCTGCAGTTTGTAATGCATATCCCCAAAAGGATAATGGGAGATCTGCATGACTCATCATCAACCTCACCATTTGTAACAAGGTGTGGTTCCTCCTTTCACTAAAATCATTCCACTGTGGTGTATAAGGAGGAGTGAGCTGAGATAGAATCCCATGCTCCCATATAAGATCGATGAACTCTTGGTTTATATATTCTCCACCTCGATCTAATCAAATCTTATTTATCTTCTTACCAAGATGATTCTCTAATTCATTCTTGAATTCCTTAAATTTCTCTACAGACTCTAACTTACAACTCACTAAGTAGAAATATCCATATCTACTCAAATCATTAGTAAAAGTAATGAAGTAAGAATATCCACCTTTAGCTTTTACTAGAAATGGTCCACACACATCCGTGTGAACAAATCCTAGAAGCTCTGTGTCCCTTTCACCCTGTCCACTGAAAGGCAACTTAGTCATTCTACCTTGTAAACAAGTGTGACATATATCAAGTGGTTTTAGCTCAGCAGAGTCTAAATATCCATCTTGGCAGAGCTTTGTCAAGCGCTTTTCATTTACATGACCAATACAGTGATGCCACAACTGGGTGATGTATGAGTCATGTGAGCTTGTTTTTTTATCGATTGTCAACACTTGGTTTTTGTAATTTAATACATACAAACCATTATTTAAATGAACCATATCATAACATATGTTTCTCTTGTAAAATAAGAAACCCTTACTTACAAACATTAAAATTAATCCATCCATATCTAAACATGATACAAAAATTAGGTTTTTGGTAACAATAGGCACATAATAACAGTTATGTAAAACCAGAATCATCCTAGTTGGAAGTGAGAGGTGGTAATTGCCAATGGATAACACATCTAGCCTCACACCATTGGTAGCTTGATGATTCACCTCTCTAATGGAAATATTTTTAAATCTACTTGGTTCCTGCATCTGAATACAGATGTGATCCCCACAAGCTGTATCTAATACCCAATGTGTAGAAATGGAAAGATTACAATCGATAACAAACGAACCTTTAGCGTCCCCACGATTCTGGGTGTAGTTCTTATTCAAGTGGCCTTGCTTTCCACATGCAAAATATATCGCCTCTCATTCCTTTCCCTACCTCTAGATCTTCCCCTTCTTGGAGGGACGATGCTCAGGGGCTTCAGACCGTTTATAATTCCTTGTCCTCTTTGCCTTGTCCTTCCTTTTCTTATTCACCATAAGGACTACGGGTTTGTCACGCTCCGTGTCCTTATCCACCTAGAGAATTAAGGTCATAAGTTCTGATATAATCTTCCCATTGTTGCTCATGTTATTGTTGACAATAAAGTTAGATAAAGTCTTGGGCAGTGATGATAGGATGTGATCTTTACGCAACTCATCCAGGAACTTAATCACTAAGATGTCCAAGCGTTCCATGTAGCCAATGAGCTTGACTACATGAGGCCTAGCTATCATAGACTCTCCAAGATTAGTTATAAACAAAGCGTTGGAGATCTCATATCTCTCCTACCTCACCTTCTCTTGGTAGAGATCCTTAAGGGGAGACATCATGCTATACACGTCCATGTTTTCATGTTTCTTCAAGAGCTCATTAGACATGGACAATATCATGAAACATTGGACATCTATGACATCATCCATATGTTTCACATATAGAGATAGGTCCTCATCACTAGACTCATTTCTAGGTGCAACTGGAACAGGCTCTTTTAGTACATACAATTTCCTCTCGTGGAGAAGGATGATGCGTAAACGCCTTTGCCACTCTTGGAAATTGGTTCCAGTAAGAAGGTTTTCCTTATCGAGTATGGTTCTCAATGTTATTTTTGAATTAATTTTTCTTTAAATTTAAAAAAATTAAGATGAACATAGGTTTTTTTTTACTTTATTATGATAAAACTGAGATAAATAAATAAATTAATACTTATTAGTCTCCCACTATTTTATTGAAATCCAATAGCCCTGACCGTTGACTTCGGAATATTCTATTACCTGAATATTATAGTGGAAAGGATCCATATTGACCTTCAAATTACCCAAAATGGGGTTGTTCAAGTATATTTAAGGGTTTTAGGTAGGCATTACAAATTCAAACAACATTAACTCGCAGCTCCTTGATCTACTGAGTGGACTCCCAAATCCTAAAAACCTTTTATTTTGGATTTCTTCAACCTTTTCCTCTTGGTCACACAAAGTCCTGCTACGAAAATAAACCCTTGATGTAAACCAAGTCAATTGAACCCAAAACCTTGAATTATAATTCCCCAATAATTGAAATCACCCCGACTAGGGTTGGTCAAGCACTTTGAACTATGGTTCGATTCTAACCAATATTATAGAAGGTTATATCGATTTAATATTTCTTTGAGGGATTTTATCCTTATACGTAAATTTCCAATAATTATATTTGATTACATGCTTTTTAATATTAAGTTTGATATACTTAAGTGATTAAACATGTCTAAGATAATATTTATGCATAAGTTGGTCTTATTTTAGTTTCACCTTGCATGCTTATTTAATTCATTAATTGTGTGATCGTTAAAACACACCCACAATAAATAAACCATTCAATTGAAAAAAATAAAATAAATGGTATGATCATGATCTTGTTCTATTGGTTAGTTTATCTAGTGGTTGATAAACTAACCCAAAAACTAGGTGAGAAACACCTTGAACCTTTTGGGTTCGTGTTTACAGCTTTCCCATGTCTACCTTTGTATCTCCTTCGATTGATTTCACCTTGTCTCTTGACTTCAGCTGCCTCCACTAGCTTGGGAGATCCATCCATTACATATGCATTTATCTCACTCTCAGGAGAGGGGTAAAACGAGGTTTTACATAAAAGAAACCTTGGGTGCGTAGGCCCTACATATTAATGAGAAGAAGGCTTGCAGACTAACATATTTAATTTAAATAAATTAATTAAAAGAAACCATTCATATACAAAGGTCTTGGTCTAGATCATGATCATACATACATGAAATGATATTTATGCATAAATAAAAATAGAATTCAATTCTTTAATCATTATTTTTTAAGATAAATCATGATCGAATCAATTAATTATCTTTAATTAATAAATCCTTTTATCTTAAAACCTTTTCTGAATTTCCTTAAGATTCTCATCCATCATAATTTTAAACAAATAAATTCATTTAAAATTATCTTTGTACGTAACTTGTACCTTGGAGGCAACTCAGTGAATTCTCGTTCATAACTACCCAATGAGTAGAAATGAACATTACATTTATGATAAATTAAAGAAATATATATAAAACACTTATCACGTGTTGTGCCTCAGCTTTACGACTACACTATGGTACATGTCTCATGGGTTTGTATAATATAATAATAAATTTTAATAAATCTACATAATTTGGATGAGTACACGACGTGTAGTTCCAACTACATGGCATGTACTTTTATTCACTGTCCATACGAAGTACACGCTCGAGGATATGGCATGTAAATGTACTTTAGAAATCTTCAAAGTACACAGCGTGTTCAGTGGGACACATGCTGTGTAGTATCCACGTTACATGGTTTCCAGCCTAGAAAGCTGTGTACGAGGTACACGGCCCAACCCTAACTCGAAGGGACTACACGCTGTGTTCAATGGGCCACATGGCGTGTAATCTGGAAACCTTGTGCCACCTGTTCCTGGTCAACACATGGATTCTTAAAGACTTAGACATGATCCATTTACACGGCCTGATTTAGCGGACCGGTCCAATGAATTGAACCAAAACTACATGACGTGTACTGCCGAATACACGCCGTGTATTCTGGTGTTGTACGACTAGGAATGTTTGGAACCTCTGGATGAGATTCTCTATTTTATTTTAATCAAAAATTAAAAAGAAAAATTCATTTTTGTAAGGTGAATGAGAAACGAGATAGGTGGAACAGATCTCTAGATTCAGATTTGCAAAACGATTAATCTTGAATTGAAACAACTAAATTATTAAATGTGTAAATCATCAAAGAAAAAACTAAATAATTATAATCAATGATATGACCCCTCTGATACTACTTGTAGGTTCCGGGAACAACGGAAGTGCGTTGGTGGGTGTACCCAACTTTAATTTTAGCATTAACAACGATCAATCCAGGATCTGTCATGATAATAATACACAGGATCTTCAGAATTGAATGAAGAATGAAAACGAAAGAGGGGAGTCCCAAAACCATAGATATGATCATCATATATAGGTTATAATTAATTTAATTAATTGACAAGAATTACCTTGAAGGAATTATCTCTCTGTTGATGTTTCTGGTCACGATCTGATGTGATCCGTCATTGTGTCATAGAATCCCAGTGTAATATTCTTCTAGTGGTGATCCAAACATGCTCCACCTATCTCTGGACGTTGCCAAAGGAATATCTGGGTGCTAGCATAGAAGAGCCTTTGCTTTCGATGTCCACCTTCGATCACCTTGATCCGGTGGATGTGGATCTCTCTCTCGTAGCTTGAGAGCATTCTTGTTGGAAAAGGAATTCTCTCTTGTCTTGAGACCTTTTCCAAATCTGTTGTTCGCAACCAAAAAAATGTCTAGGCTAATGAGAAATATATAATTGAGATTTTTAATTACATAGAATAATAAAATGAATTAATTACCTAAAATCATTTATTTATTTCATTTTAATTCTTAGTAATACCCTATGTCTAATAATAACAGTTGAAAATTATTATTACCTAAAATGTGCCCATCTAATTACACCAAATTTTATTTATTTAAATAAATAATATTATTTCTCATAAATTTCCAGAAAAAAATAGACGAAATGTAAATTTAATATACACGGCATGTACTTTTGTTTTTCCATTTTTATTTATTTCCTCCACCACATTTATTAGACCTTTAATAATGGCTATTTATTTCTCAAATAAATATCTCTACATTACTCACTAATAAATATATTATTTCACCCACAACATATTCTCTCGAATAACTAGTGTCGAAATAAATGAAATTAGGCATTCTTGAATAATTATTAAACCACTGTCAGGAATAATATTTATTCAACTTATTAAATTAATATTTAACAGAGATACTTGGGCACACTTACTGTGTGAACCTATAGGCCTCTTTATTTGGGGATTTAGGCGGAGTCTACCTAAAGTACAAGGTTAGAATCTAGGAACACGCAAAGGTACCCATAGAGAAAGAAGTTAACGCCGCAATGTTGTGTCACCTCCTACGAACGCTTACCATGTAATGTAATCCCTTTGTATTGACATCTCAAATTAAGCGGATTGCATGCTAGTGCCATCAACCCATATGCTAGATTATTCTTTATTTGGCTTTCTAGAATTGAACTTGACCATTACTCACCATGGAAATGAATTTATTTAGGCTATAATAATTCCATCAAAGGGATTGAGATATCTACTTCTGTTATGGAATAGAAGGAAAAAAAATCCTTTCTCGCATTATCTATTAATGTAGTATCACTCGTGACACACCCAATGTATCCTACCTCATTTTGAATAGTGTGTTGTCATAGTTTTCCTCAATACATCTAAGTGCGTGAGTTTTAATACCCATTAATAATAATCTTAAAGTATAAGGACTAATACATTTGTCCGCATATAGGAACATCCAATGACACTATGAAATGTGGATTTCCTACTGGCACGTCTCGTTATCATAATATTCTCCTAGATATTACCAAGAGGGCACACCATGAGAAGGTGCCTCAAAGTTTTATAAGTCCTCACCCCTAATGTACTGTATTATTTGTGTCCCTCAAATAACATCATCCTCCCATAGAACATATATTCAAGAACAATATTTTGGAACTTTTGGGTTCTCATCATAGCAGGGATCTGTTATGACCCTTTAATGCAACAACTATCCTTTGGACATTATCAGATGAATTGTCACGTAGAAGAACAATCTAGATGTGATATAGTATTTATTAATGAATAAATTAAAAATTAATTGGTTCTAGGCCACAAACTCCAACAATATATGCCTGGACTACTATAGATCCCCTCATATGTTTCCATCTATATAGTTTCCAGATATCTTTTTTTATAAGTGAACTAAAAAAGTGATAATTATTTCTCAAAATTCCCAACAAAATATAGGATGCATTCAATCAACATGTCCTATAGTACCTAAATAGTATGTTATAATTTCCTATCTATCTATGGGTGAAAAGATGTACTCAAAAGAACCAAAGTTCTGAGAACCTTATACAATCCTTTCCAAAAAATCATGAAGTAAAACACATATCATGATTTGAAACCATAGACCATGGTACCCTGTGAAAATTTACTATCTATCAAATATACAATCCACCCAACTGGTCAGTAGTTAAAGTCTCTTAAATTGGAAAGAATTGTGAGAAAGTTTTTCAACCGATCCAAAATTACCCTTATTATATCATTCTTCCAAGTATTTCTCAAAAGAACCACCAAAAAGTCTTTAGTAACATCTCCCCACTTCCATTTTAGAGTGATAAATCACTGTAAAAGTCCAACATGCCACTGATTTGTGAACTTCACCTACTCACACATGTAGCATCATGTCACAAAAATTGAAAATACCTTTTTTATTCCTAGTCAATGATACCATCTATGAATATAATGATACATATTTTTCAAACTTGGATGTACCACCCAATTCTAAGCATGAAACTAACACATCCGTTATTCCCACATACAAGTAGGCACCACAACACGACCATGAATGTGAATATATCATCATCATCTATGGTACATTTAGGAGGGAACTCCCCACCTTCAAGGATTTACATCAACGCTAGGCAATCTGGATCCTCATACTACCTATCCTTAATCCAAATAAAAAGTTTGGGATAAACTGATAAATACACGAGGATTATTCACTTATGATCCTCTTGAACCCCAATATGAATCTCAATGAACAAATCCATCATCATTCACTCAAAAATAAACTCTTAAACTACCTAAGTCTGTGTATTATGACACAAAGCATCAGGAAAAATATTTACCTTTACTCATGCATAATCTAGATCAAAGTTAAAATATTTCATATAATCAACCCACCTCTACTATCGAAGATTCAAATCATGATGGGAAAAGATACATTTTAGGATCTTATGATCAGTATAAATTGTAAACTTCTCACCAAAATGATAATAATTCCAATATGTTAAGGAATAAACCACTATAACCAACTTGAGATCATGCGTTGAATAGCTCCATTAATGTGGACTCAACTATCATGACCCATAAACCATTATTCAATCTACCTTTATAAATGATTTAAAAAGTCTAATTTCATATTCATAAAAAAATAGAGTATAATCCTCACTCGATTACAGAATTATTAGAATTTGTGTTATGGTTAGAAGCCCATTCAATTTATAGTAAGCATCCCCGTATGATTCAGAACATTCAGACTCGATTCCATTATTGTTTAGGACCGAGAGTAGAACTACTAAGTGGGAAAAGTATTTAATAACCCCCTTTTAGTAACATGATAAACCCAAAAATATTAAAACATAAAAAATGTAACATCCTGCTACCATCTTTCTGGTGGTTTTCTTCCTCTTTTCTTACTTTCCTCTTTAATTGGATGTGTCTTGGGACTCCTGAGGATGGATAGAATTTTTTGTAAAAAATTACCTAAAGATTTGAGGATTCTTGAGGTGTTTTTTGTGTTTTAGATAATAATCTAAAATTTCTGTAGTTTGTTAGATAAATACACACCATTTAATGGGAGTACACTATGTGTATGTTCTGTAGTGTGGATACGGTGAATCTGGTACACATCATGATCCACGCACATGCTGTGTACCAATTTCACATTGTTTAATGTCAAAAGAACTATTTTTAATAAAAATTTGATTGGTTTTTTAGCATATGTGATCCTCATGGATTAAATTATGTGTAATGGGATTTCACACCATGAAATTTTCACAAGAATGGTTTTTAAGGGTGCTACTCGGTTGATTTTTCATTTCATTCATTCCTATATCCTTTAGTTCTCAACCTAGATGGTTTATCCAATGATTTTGGGAGTATTAATTTAATACAGTTTGATTCGTTTGGTGATTTATCACCATTACCATTGTTTTTTGTCATTCATAATGAGTGAGCCTTTTTACTTCTTTATTGCTTTGATTGTAGTAGCATTGTTTCACTGTATTATCAGATCCATTGACATGTGGTGATGTTTCTTCTTGTTTTCTTCTAGATCCATTGTAAGATCTTATTTTAGGGACTATCTCTTTGTGGGTTGTGGTGTGGAAGGTGTGCATTCTTGAGTAATGTGTTGTTTCCTCTTATACTCCAATACTTTTTTGTAAATTAAATCAATTATAATATGTGTAGGTTGATTCTAGGGCCTCCGTTGTCATTTTTGGATCCTCCATGGTGGATTTTGTTGTGGGAATGTGCGAACCGAGTCTTGAGGTAAGTGTTTCTATCTCTAGAATGTGTTAGATGAACTAAATTTATTATTTGAATAAATTGATTTAATTAAATGAAATGGAATGATATGAATAATTGATTTATGTTTTCATGGAAATGGGTTTTTAAAAAATATGGGTTTCCCTTGGTTTTAGTAAATGGAAAAGGGTTTTTAAATCATTGTGAAATGGTTTTATGAAAAGGACTTTCAAATAATGAAATGATGAAATAGTTTGATGAAATGATTTAAAAAATAGAGAATATTGGAAGCCTTGGGTTTATCGATGGAAGGTTTAGTAATAGGCCTCATCCGTTGATACTATTTGGGGGTTTGATCATGGGGTTTCCTCTACTCTATAGGCCTGTTGTTCTAGAGACTTGACATAATCTATCTAGAGGGTTCACTTTCTAGGATGTTCCTTTACTGCCTAGACTTGATGCATATGTCTAGGGGATTAATACATGTGTGATTGTCTATGTTGGGGGTATGAGTGTATCCTGGATATCCTGACCAAGTGCTATCCTTGACATGATGTTACCCATGATTATTTGCTGATTTGGGATTCTTCTTTTGGTCTGTACCATTTTTTTGTACTTATATAGATTTTATATGAGACATGATAGATGATTTTCTTTGATTTTACTTGATATATCTACTGTGATATATGGATATGAAATGATTTGAAACTGATTTACCTGCTTTATATGGAAATTTGGAAAAAGGGGATATTAAACTGTTTTTCATGCTTTTGATATAAAAAGTGTTATAATTTTTTCAACCTTATTTTCTTAAAAGTTGAGCATGATTGGATTATTGTTAAGAGACTTGATATAGAACATATAGATAAGATTCTATTGAGCCTGTTAGATCATACCGTGTGTACCCATTTGGTGGTGCGTGGACCTAGTTATGTATTTTGATGCAGGAAAAGGTATGGCACCACAATGAGTCAGTAAGGTTTTCTATCAGCTAAAATGGGTAGCTGGTGGTGTGATGGTGGGAGTTTTCCCATGCATTCATGTGGAGTAGTTTATTTTTCCTATTTTGGTTGTCCTTTGTGGTTGGAATTGTACTTAGATATTGGTTTTTTTCTTGATTTGTTTTGGTTTATGTTATTTTTTTTAGTTTAGGAATATATTTATCATTTCTGTTGTTTTCTATATTGTATTTATATATTCCTTGTTATTGCTTCAGGTTAGTAGAAATCATTCCCTTTATTTGTTGATCGGTTTCTCAGGTGCTTATAGCCAACCCATGGGGATCGAGAATTCCCTTTGGGTATGTGGTAGATTGGTTTGGGTACCAGTTTGAGAGGGTATTCATCTTGGGTCATCACAATTTGGTATCAAAGGTGGTCTTTCCTTAAGAGTCCTTGTCATGTGATGTTTGGTAGACCAAAGATAAAATTTTTAGGACTTGAGAGGTATATTGCAGTCAGTGCCTAGCCAGATCTTACCATGACGAGAATCAAGTTACCATAGGATATTGGGATGTATGTATCCTATTTTGAGTTTTGTGTGTGTTAATAACAGTTTTTTCTTATGGGTTTTCTAGTTTGAGTTTAGATTTTTCAATTTTTTGATCATTTATTTTGTTTTGGTGTGTAACAGTATGCCTCTGAGACATGTTACGTGAGTTACTCGGGAATATGTAGCTTATTCTCCTTAGAGGAATAAACCTCTTGATCAGAATCTTATCAAGGTGATCATATAGGCAGTTTATGATGTTGATCAGAATGTGCCACATGTCTAGAATGTAGTTGTCCAGGTACAATAGGGATCTCTAGAGAAAGGGATCAATCATGAGAAATCTTACGAGATAAGCCACCATCTTTTAAAGCTATAGATGTACCTCATAATTTGGAGGAATATATGTAAAATATTTATAAGATATTTTACTTCCTAGATACACCTAAGAGTATCAAGGTGAAGTGTGCAACATTAATACTTGAGGGTCCCCACAAGAGGTAGTGGGATTCTATGGCATAGGATGATTGGAACCTGGGATTGGATTGGAAGGGTTTCAAGACACTATTATTCTAGAAGTTTTTTAGAGTCATTAATGATAGTGAAGTATCTTGAGTTCCTATATTTATAGCAGGGAGAACATTCAGTGTCAGCATACACCAATCAGTTTTCTGTGCTGGTTTGTTTTTCACCAAAGGTTGTAAAGAAAGGCCAACTAAAATCCCAAAAGTACCTTCAGGGTTTGTAACCAGATATTATATTATAGGTATTTATGATGAATCTTTCGAACTATGTAGAGATAGTGGATAGGGATATGATGGAAGAATTGAGTACTCCAGGAAATGTTAGATATTCCATCCCTTCTCTTCCACCTAGTGGTAGATTCAGTGGTGCACTAGGGAAGAAGAGAAAATCGAAGGATCATCACATGAGTGGTGGGGGTGGTTCCCAGTACCAGGCCTCTTTGGAACCTCCAATTATAGCTAGTGGCGTGCCTCTGACTTTCTATTAGTGTGGAAATAATAGACACACATGACATTATTTTCCTTCACCTGTAAAGATGTGTAACCGTTGTGGATGTTATGGGCGTATAAAACATTTTTTTCAGTGTATGTCTACTTCTCGATATAGTCAAGGATCGTCAACTCCAAAGGCTATTATGGAACAATAAGACACTTAAAAAGACTATAGGTCTCCATCCATAGGCCTTATGAGTGAAGCACATTCATGCAGTAGTTGAGTTTCCAGTAGAGATTGATGTGGGTCCATCAATAGTGAGAGGTACCATATTTATTTCATTTTTAGTAGCGATTAATTTGTTTGATACCGGTTCTTCCCACTAATTTATATCTTTATGTTTTGTTGATATGATTAAAATTAAAATGGAACTCATGTCCTTTATTATGTAGTTAGAGACACCTCTCGGTAATAGGAAAGAGCAGGGGATTCAATGTCCTTATTGTGTTTCATCGATAGATAATGAGGAGTTAGTCTGAGATTTTCTTATTCTCAACCTAGATCTATTTAACATCATTATCAGGATGGATTGTCTTATTTCTTACCATGATAAGGTTGATTGTTATCATCAACACATCTCATTTATTATGGCTTATGGGAGCTCACAAGTGTTTCAGGGAGAGTGGGATGCTAGGTTTGGCCATACATGACCTTCCCACCTAGAGCTTAGAAGTTTGTTTTATACTGTATCACCTTTAACTAATGATTTTTTTCCTATTTTTTATATTCCCACCATTGTTTGGGGTTTTCCTGATGTTTTCCCAAATTATTTCTCTAAGCTTACTCCATATATATAGGTAGAGTTTATGATTGACCTAGTGCTATGGGTGTAATGAATATCGATACCTTCTTATCATATGAAACCAACAGAGATGAAATATCTCAAGATTTAGTTTGTTGATCTGGTGATTAAAGGTTTTCTATCCATAGTTTTCTCCTTTTGGTGCCCCAGTTCTCTTTTCCAAGAAGGCTGATAGTTTACTCCAACTGCGTGTAAACTACTGAATGTTGAACCGAGTAATAGTTAAGAACAAGTACCCTTTGCTTCATGTGAATTATTTTTTTGATTAGTTAAAGTGGGAAAAGTGGTTTTAAAATATTGATATTTGGTCAGGTTATCATCAATTTGGGGTCTGGGAATGTGATATATCGAAGAAAGAATTTAGGAGTAGGTATGACCATTACAAATATCTTGTGATGTCGTTTGGTATGACTAAGGCTCCTAAATTTTTTATGGATTTGATGAATCACACATTCCATCAGTATCTTGACAATTTTTTTGTATTGTTCATAGATGATATATTGGTGTATTCAAGATATGAGTGTGAGCATGAGAACCACCCAAGTTTGGTTTTGGAATTCCTAAGGAATCACCATTTGTATGGAAAGATTTGAAAATGAAATTTCTAGATCCAATAAGTGAAGTTCTTAGGGAACATGATTTTTGATCATGGATTATTAGTTGATCCTAAGAAGGTAAAAGATATTTTTTCATGGGAAAAATCACAAAATGTATTTGAGATTCAGTGCTTCCTTGGTCTTTTAGGATACTATCGATGGTTCGTCAAGGATTTTTATAAGTTGGCATCATCTTTGACTGATCTTACCAGGAAAGGAGGAAAAATCACATGGGATGAAAAGTGTAAGTCTTCTTTCTATGTGTTGAAATGAATTTTGACATCAGCTCCTGTCATGATCTTACCTGAGCCCAATAAAGGGTATGTGGTTTTATTTGATGCTTTTGGTGTTAGTTTGGGCTGTGTACTTATGCAAGATGATCATGTGGTAGCTTATGGATCTTGTCGTCTTAGACTGCATGATAAGAATTACCCCACTAATGATTTAGATATTTCCATAGTTATTCATGTGATTAATTTTTGG
Organism: Viscum album; assembly: GCA_963277665.1. NCBI lineage: Eukaryota > Viridiplantae > Streptophyta > Magnoliopsida > Santalales > Viscaceae > Viscum > Viscum album. The sequence continues at coordinate 1,938,404,901 of OY728141.1, forward strand.
AAACATTATCTTTTTGGGGAGAGGTTCACGGTCTTTTTTGACCATATAAGTTTTAGTTATATCTTTTCTTAGAAGCACTTGAATATTAGACAGATATGATGGGTAGAATTCATTTGAAGTTCCAAAGGATCTAATAACAACTGAGAAGGGGGGGGGGGTTGAATTATTTGTTAACATTTTATAATTTCTAAAACATTTAGAAACTTAACCCCTATAACCTTTTAAGATTTATTTCCCTATCAACCTTTAGTAAATTCTCATGCATGAAAAAGTAAGAAAGCAAGAAAAGCACACAAGATTTATGAGGTTCAGCCTTACTGTGAGAACCTACATCCTTACCATAGCCACTCCCAGGGGTCTAAAATCCACTCCCGATAGGAAATATTATACTGAATCCCATCAGTTTACAATGGTTTCTTTTAAAACAATTGAGCCAACCAAAATAATAAAGTCTTTATTGAAATTGATCCACAATTTCTCAGTCTGAATCCTTATCCCGATTTGAATGGATCCTATTTTATTTTCTTCGAATGCTAGATCATATTTTCACAGAATGCTGGATCCAATTTTCACAGAATGCTGGATCCAATTTTGTAAAAATCCTGGATCTAATTTTCATAGAACGCCGGATCCTATTTCTCAAAATTATGGATCCGATTTTCATAGAATACTGGATCTTATTTTCTAAGAAAGATAGATCTGATTTTCATAACAATGATGATGGATCTGATTTTCATAACAATGATGCTGGATCCAATTTTCTCAAATTCTGGATCCGATTTTCACAGAATGATGGATTCGATTTTCTGAAGACAATCTATAAAACTCAAACTCTGATAAAATGATCAATATAACTCTTCTTCAATCAGATGAGAACTTTCACATTGAATTCAACAACACTCCACCTTTTATGTGTATGTAGAAATTTACAAATGAAAAAAATGGTCTGAGCAAGTATTTATAGGCAGCTCGGAAAATAGAAGTGAGAAACTTAAAAACTTTTCCCACTTCCTCAAATCTCAAAAAATCAAAAAATACCTCAAATTTAAGATTATAATTTGAATTCATCAAACCTAGTTATATTTCTTTGAGATTTATGAAAAATTTAATTTCATTTTTACCTCCTAAACTTATGGATTTTTCTTTTTGAGTGAATCCGATTTTTACATCCTTTTTAGTGAATCTAATTTTCTTTAGTGAATCTAATTTCTGTTTCTTTTTAGTAAATCTGATATCTACTTCTTTTCATTGAATCCGTTTTTAATTCTTTTTAGGGAATTTTATTTCTTTAAATATCTCCACCATTTATTTAGAAGATTTTATCATGAAAGTTTTCATGTTATTTTAGAACTTATTGATTAGAAAAGCATCATCTAATTTAGTTTATAAAGTTTGAAAACTTTTTAAATCCTGAATTCAGTTTCTTCAACAAAACTAATTTAGAAAAAAATGACTTCTTCATCAAAAAAATTATGTCTTAGTGACTTATTTCTTTCTAACTCAGAAAATTCATTCTTTCTATGATTACGAAAAAGAAAAAATTCAATCAAACAATAAATTCTACCTCCAATTATTTTGAATCCAATGATCTGAATCCAATGCAGATGGATCCGATTCATGGATAAAAAAAATATTCTTCAACAAAAAGGTTAGTTGTCAACAAATAAAAAACTTGTTTAAAAATGATTTATCATAAAGGTTATTCAATATCCCCCTTTGGATTTATTGACAACCCTTATTAAAAACTTTTGCAACTCTCAGAAATTTTCTCACAACTCAAATTTTGTAATAAACTCATGTTTTTGATATTTTATCAAAACATATGATTTCTAAAAATAGAGTTTCTTAACACCTCACTAATGGATAAAGTAATATTTTTGAAGGAATTCTATCCCTCAGTGGAAAGAAAATTTTTTGGCCATGTAAAGATAAACTTTCCTCATTTTTATTTTTACACCTTCTTTTTCTCTCACCCATTCTTTCTTTTCTCACTTTCTTTTTCTTTCTCTCCCCCATTCATTCTTTTCTCTCTTTCTTTTTCTATCAATTTTATTTTTATCTTTCCCATTCATTCTTTTATCACTTTCTTTTTCTCTCAATTTTCTTTTTCAATCCCCCATTATATGATAACCACAAATTCAGATTCATAAAAGAAAGATAAGTAAAAAATTATTACAAAGTACAATTTTTTTACTTTCTCCCCCCTTTTTCAACATAATCCAAAGCACAGTGGGGTACTTACTTAATATATTTAGGAAGTCATTGGAGGAGGCTAATCTTGAAGTTTCATCCTCAATTCAACAAACCTTTCCTCCTAAATTTCTTTTTTTAAATATATCAGCAATCTGATACTTTGTTGAAATGTATTCCAGTAAAACATCTCCAACATCAACTTTCTCTTTTATAAAGTGAAACTTTACATCTATGTGTTTTGATATTGAATGTTGGATATGATTCTTAGAAATATCAATTGCAATCTAATTATCACAAAGTATCTTCAATGGTTTTGAAATATTTACTTTCAAATCATCCAATTGAAATTTCATCCACAACATTTGAGTAAAAGATTGAGTAGCTAAAACATTTTTAGATTCAGATATTCTCAAAGTTAATAATTTTTTTCTTTCTATACGAACTCACACAATATTAAACAAAGAAAAAATTTCCCCTTGAGGTTGATTTTATCTCATTATAATCTCCAACCCAATCGACATCAGTATAACCATGAAACTTCATCTCACAATTTCTTTTGTATAAAAACCCATGTGAAGTTTTTCATTTGAAATATATAAGAGTTATTTTTACGGCCAACATATGGGATTCATTTGGATTACTTTGATACCTGGCACATAAAGTCATAGAATAAACAATATTAGGCCTTGAATATGTATGGTAAAGAAGTATTTCAATCAGCTTATGAAAGTCTTTCTGATTCACACTTATTCTAGATTCATCATTTCTCAACTTTTTGATCTCTAAAATTGGAGTAGATACTTCTTTGGATTTATCCATCCCTAAATTTTTTAACAATTCCCTAGAATACTTTTCTTGAGATAAGAAAATGTATTGTTCCTTTTTTTGAAATTTTAATCCATGGAAGAAAGTTAATTATACCAACATTTACATTTCAAAATTCTTCTTCATTTCTTCAATAAAAACTTTACAAACCTTTTCTTCATCCCCATCAAAAATTATATCATCCAAAAAAACAATTATAATTAATGTTCTAGAGTCAATATCTTTCACATAAAAGTTTCTATCAACTTTTCTTTTAAAAACGTTCATCATTATCAAATAATTGTCAAGATTCGAATACCAAGAACATGAATCTTGTTTTATCCCATACAAAGAATTATTCAATTAAATTTTTTTTTTCATCCTCATAAAGTATAAAACCAAATGGTTTCTCAATGTCAAATTCTTACTCAATATCACCATTTAAGAAATCAAACTTTACATCCATCTGATAAAATTTTTAATTCTGATGTGTGGCCACTGAAAGAAACATTATAATAGTTTCTAATCTTAAAACTAGATAAAAAGTTTCATCAAAATCCACACCTTCCACCAGTGCATATCCTTTTCAAATAAGTCTTTCTTTATTTCTTGAAACTTCTACATGCTCATTCAATTTGTATCTATAAACCCACTTGGTTCTGATAGAATTTTTATTTTCTATACTTGGAACAAGTTCCCATGTTTCACTATTATTAATATGATCCAACTATTAATTCAAATTATCCACCCATTATTTATGTTGAATAGCCTCTAAAACTGATTCTGGTTCAACTTTTGAGATAAGTGGAGTCTGATTTTCTAATCTCAACTTACTTCTGGTCTAAACTAGAGCCTTCTAATTCCCAATAATGTTTTTGTATTTAACATGTTTTTGTTAGGTAAGAAATCTCAATGTTTCTTCCCTAGATTTAATTTCCTCATCACATGATTCTTTTGAATCTTCATAAGAATTTTTTGAATTACTTTCATTATTGTTAGAAATATCCAATTCATCCTCCTTATAATTATCAACAAACTATATTAAGGAAATTTTATTTCCAATCACCTTTACATCATATGAGTCCACCAAATTTTGTAAACATTTTTTACAATATTTTTAACCTCTCCCATTTGGTGAATAACCCATAAAAGTTCCTTCCCCAGCTTTCTCATCAAAATTTCCCAAATCTGAATTTTTTATTTTGAGCAACCACGGAATTCCGAAAACTTTTAAGTATTTCAATAATGGTTTTTTGTTATACCACATTTCATAAGGAGTCATGTTGGTTTTAGGTATCAAAAAAATCTATTTTGAACATGTACAATAGTACTAATAGATTCTCTCCAATAGAACTTTAAAAGTTTGTATTCTGTTAACATACTTCTTCCCATTTCAACCAAGATTATATTTTTTCTTTATAATACTCCATTTTTTTGAGGAGAATAGGGAGAAAAATAATGATTATTGATACAATGATTTCTCAGATAAGTTTTGAAAGTATTATTTTTGGATTCAATTCCATTATCTGTTCTTAGATTATTGATGGAAACCCCCAATTCCTTCTCAACATCTTTTCTAAAGAATTTGAACATTTCAATAGACTCTGACTTGTGCTTCATGAACATGATTTTTTTCAATCAAGTGAAACCATAAAAGTATAAATCCCCTTTTTTTGATTGATCTATCATAGACCCACCTAGATTAGAATTAATAAGATCTAGTAGTTGGGTATATTGAATCTCAATTCTTTTATGACTTTTGTTAACCATCTTTCCTTTATATAAAGTAATGAAAACATAATCATCTCTTATTTTCAATTATGGAAAATTCTAGACAACATCAACTTTATAATGTTTATTCATGTTTTTCTCCCCAAGGTACCCAAGTCTTCGGTTCCACAATTTTTTTCATCATTAGAATTCAAGTAATAGGAGTTATTGATTTCTTCTATTTGAAATAGATTCCCACTGGTTCTTTCTCCTTTTGTAATGATATTTCCATCTTTCACACTTTTGATGATACAAGAATCCTTTATAAATATTACTTATTTTCTATCATCACAAAGTTGACTTACATTAAGTAAGTTACATTTTAGCACATCAATAAGTAATACTTCCTTAGATTTCAATTTATCTATTTCAATATTTTCTATTTTTTTGCTGATTTTTAAGGAAATATCATTAACCAAAGTAACTGCTCCTCCATAATGAAATTCAATATGTTTCAAGAGTTTTATATCATCTTTCATATGTGAAGAACAACCACTATTAGGAATCCATGGTTTGTTCCTCTTGATTTCTTTAAAAACTGTATCAACAAAAAAATCTTTTCCTCAAACTTCTTATTTTTATATTTCATTTCTTTTTATCATAAGAATCTTATTTTGGAAGGAGTGTCATACATATTTCGACATGATGACCAGAATGATCACATATTACACTAACTTATTCCAGACATTCAAATTGATTTTTTGTTGGAATGATTAAAACATCTTGAGAATTCACCTTTCCAACTTCCTATGAGTTAGGAGAGTTTCTTATTCGTATTTCACTATTTCCTCCACTTTTCTCAAAACTTATTTCAAGTAGAGATAAGTTTTTTCAAAAATTATAAGCTTTATGACCATAGATTCCACAAAACCAGAAATAACCTTCAAATCTTGATTTTCTATTCAAGAAATATATTTCTCTAATAAAACCTTGTTGAGGTTGGTAACTTCTTTCCGCTCTAACATACTCAGGATATAGACTATCTTTTCTTTTGAGTGAATTTTAAACTTTTATAGATTTTATTGGTTTCTAACATTATTTCTCCACCCAATATTTCCCAATTATTTTTCTAGAACCTAAAATGTTAAAATAATCATATGAAACATTAATTTTGGTAAGATAAGATTTCACCTCATTCTTATATTGATCCTTTTCAATAACTTTAGAAGTATTTTCTTTCACTTTAATATATTTTTTAAAGTTTTAATTCATATTTCTCAAGGTACTTTTGGAATCAAGAAGAATTTATTGCAACTTGTTAACCTCTCCTTCCTTAGCTTCCAGCTTCTTGCTAAGATCTGAAATCATCTTTCCCTATTCATCAAATCTAAGTTTGTTACTTAAGATCTACTGAATGTATTCATCCTCCTGCATGATGACATATTTTATTACATCATCAAATTATTCACTATATTTCTTCATAAATCTAATTTATTTCTTGATAGATTTTTTAAATACATGAAACAAGTTCGGTTATGAGTTGATACTCTCTATAAGATTCTTCACCACCTTCTTCACTCTCTAAGGAATCTCATTTTTCTCAACTTTTGAAATGAAGGTTCTAAATTTTTCTGAACATTCATCTTTATAAGAATTGTTGTCAGTTGAGTTTGATTCAAATTTATTGCTCAACATAATTCTTTTATTTCCAGTAAACTTCTTCTTATATTTGTTGTAAGACTTTTCTTATTTATCATTTTGTTTCACTTCTTCCATCGAGGTTTTATATCAAAATCATATTGATATTCTCTAGCTTTCTTCTTGGGGAAATTCATAGAAAAGTGTCCGATTCCACCACACTCAAAAAATTTGAGAGGATTTTTACCTCCAAACTTTCCGTTTCTTCTTTGATAGTTCTTGGACATAAGAGACATGATTTTTTATATTAAAATAACAATCATATTTATCTTCGAATCCATAAGGATAAACTTCTTCAACATATTGGATTTTAATATTTCTCATAGATTAAAAATCCATTTCATCTTTCATCTAATTTTTAAACATTAGATCTTTCATCATTTCATAAGCAACAAAAAATTTATAAAATTCATCAAGAGACAAATCATCTTTATTTTCTAAAGAAGAAATTTTAGAATAAAAAATTTCCAGAATGTTTCTCATAAGTTTATACATAATTTTAGAATCTTCCAAGGCATATCTGAATCCTATGATATCTCAAACAAGTTCATTTACTCTAGTAAAGTATTCATCAATTGTTTATTCATCTCTCATTCTGATGTCTTCATACTTAATATGCCATATTTTTAGCTTTACTTATTTAACTTTTGTATTCGCTTCGAAAACACTTTCAAACTTGTCCCACATACATTTTGAAGTTTTGAGACCCATAAAATTATGATAAAAATTCTATGATAAGGATATAAGGATTGAATTTATAGCCTTTCCATCAACTTCTATATTTCTATTATCATCAAACTTTATAGGATCATCTTTATTAATAGGTGGAAAACCAATAGTAGCAGCATCAAAAACTTCCAGGCCAAGAGATAAGAGATAAGGAATCATCTTATTTTTCCATTCATAATAATTATTGCCATAGAATGTTGGAATTACTTTAATTTTGATAGAATTTATATTATCTATAATAAGGATTCAGAAAGGGAACCTCCCTCTGATACCAATTTAAGTTTCAAAGGACCAAATAACAATTGAGAGGGGGGGGGGTGTTGAATCGTTTGTTAACATTTTATAAGTTTCAAAACTTTTAGAAACTTAACCCAAAAATCCTATTAAGATTTATTTTCTTTTCAACATTTAGTAAATACTCATGCATGAAAAAGTAGGAATAAAAGAAAATCACAAAATATTTACAAGGTTTATTCTTATTGTGAGAGTCGACGTCCTTGCCATAGCCACTCCCGTGAGTCTATGGAAATCCACTATTATGAAGAAGTGAATAAAACTTATGCCAAATACTATTAGACACCTTATATCCTCCTGATAGGAAAGATTATACTGACTCCTGTCAGTTTACAATGTTTTCTTTTAAAAAAATTGAGCCAAAAAAAATAATAATGACTTTTTTTAAAACTACTCCACAATTTCTCAGTATGAATCCTTAGTCTGATTTGGATGGATATGATTTTATTTTCCCAAAATGATAGATACTATTTTCACTGAATTATGGATCCTATTTTCATAAATGTTGGATCCTATTTTATCAAAATTATGAATTTGATTTTTACAGAATGCTGGATCTGATTTTCTCAAAATTTTGGATCTGATTTTCACAGAATACTGGATCTGATTTTCTCAAAATGATGGATCTTAATTTTATAAAAATGGAAATAGATCCTATTTTTAGAACAATGATGTAGGATACGATTTTCTCAAAAAATTTTGATATGATTTTCATATAATTTTGGGTATTTTTTTCTTAGAATTCTATATTTTATATTCTAAAGACAATCTGAAAAACTCAAAATCTGATAGAATACTCAATACAATTCTTCTTCAATCAGATGGTAACTTTCACTTCGAATTCCCCATTACTCAACATTTAATTTGTATGTAGTAAGTTACAAATGAACAAATGGTTTGAGCAAGTATTTATCAGAATCTCGTAAAGAAGAAGGAGAAAACTTGAAAACTTTTCCTGCTTCCTCAAATCTCAAAAACTCTGAAAATATATCACATTTAAGATTCAACTTTAACTTCATCAAAACTTTTTATATTTATTCATGATTTATAAAAAATTTAATTTCATGTTTTAACTCCTCAACTTCTAAAATTTTCATTTTGAGTGAATCCAATTTATGCATCCTTCTCAATGAATCTAAATTTCTTTAGTGAATTTGATTTTTGTTTCTTTTTAGTGAATCTGATTTTTGCTTCTTTTCAGTGAATTTGATTTCTGCTTCTTTTTAGTGAATCCAATTTATTAAAATCTATCCACCATTTCTTCAAAAGATTTTATCATGATTTTTTTCATGATTTGTGATAACTTCTTGATTAGAAAATCATCATATTATTTAGTTTAGAAAGTACAAAAACTTTCTAACTTACGACTTCACTTTCTTTAAAAAATCTCTTTATCAACAAAATGACTTCTTCAACCAACAAATTTTGTCTCAACAAATTCTTTATTTATAACTCAACAACGTCATTATTTCTCTAATTATGAAAAATACAAAATTCCATCAACCAATAAATTTTTCATTCGATTATTTTGAATCTAATGATCTGAATCTGATGTATATGGATCCGATTCCTAGATAACAAAAACATTCTTCAACAAAATGGTTAGTTGTCAACAAATACAAAACTTTGTTAAAATCAGTTTATCACAAAGTTTATTCAACCTTCATACATTTGAATTTAAAATCACCTAAACCCCGGAGAATGTGAATATTTTTGTATATTATATTAGCAAGAAAGGGACATCACAAGCAGTTTTGGAATCTAAGGAGGAGTGAAACCTTATGGGGATTTTTGCTCAGTTGCATATGGATTCTCAAGAGGATATTTTAGGTGTGGTTCTGAACAGTTTTCAGGTATCATCATCTCTCCTTATATTAATTATGTAGAGTCTGTAGTAAGATAATTATTTCATAGGAATTTGAGAAACCTTATATGGTGGGGAGACTATTGCTAGTTGGTCTCTCTCTTCAGATGGAATTATAAATTTTGGGGATCATTTTCTCATTCTAGAACATATGAGGAGTTTATTTTTATTTTTATAGTTATTATTAGTCTGTTCATCCAAGAAATATGAAGATGTATTATGACATGAGATAATAGTTCTTGTGGCTAGGTATGAAGCATACCATTTATAATTATGTGTCTCATAGTTATAGTTGTCTATAGATAAAGTTAGATAACATGAAACCTTTCGGTTTGATTTATCCACTTCCAGTTCCAATTTGTAAATGGGATTAGGTATCCATGGAATTTGTTATTGGATTACCAAAGACTCCCCAAGATATAAATTCTATCTGAGTGGTGGTTGATCAGTTGACAAAGTCAGCTTATTTGATTCCGATCAAAGACCTCGAAAAAGTTGAAGATCCAGGTAAGATGTATGTGCAGGAAATTGTGAGGTTACATGGGGTTCCCTATGCCATTGTTTTAGATAGGGATCTTATATTTACTTAGAGGTTCTAGATAAGTCTCTAAGAGGTTATGGGGACAAATTCATATTGAGTACAACTTATCATCCATAGACAAACGTTTATTTAGAGCATACTAATCATATTATGGAGGATATGATCTATATATATGTCTTGGATTTTGGTGGATCATGTGATAATAATTTGGGGCTAGTTGAGTTTTCTTATAATAATAGTCATTATCCCTCAATTATAATGACTCATTTTGAGGCTTTGTATGGTTTCCCATGTAGGTCACCTCATTATTGGGCATAGGTGGGAAAAGGTTCTTTAGTGTGACCAAGTTTGGTTTAGGAGACGTCTGTGAGGATTTAGGATATACATCGATGTATGGTAATGACATAGATTTGGAAAAAATCTTATACAGATCAATGATTTCTTCCTTTGGAGTTTTTAGTAGGTGACTGGGTTTTCTTGAATGTTTCTCCTCAGTTGGGTCTCTGTGATCTTGGAAAATAGGGAATGTTGGCTTAGATATATGCACGACCATTTGAGGTCACTAAGTGGATTGGGAAGGCTGCTTATCGATTGGAATTTCTGATTTAGTTAATATACATTCATTATGTTTTCCACGCATCACAACTCTTGAAATATCATCCCGAACCCTATCATGTTTTGAGTTGGGAAAATATTTAGTTAGAGCCTAATGTTTCCATTGTGAAACAACCAATTGAAATTGTGTGGGAAGTTGATTCTATTGGTTAGATTATTATGGAAGAATAAATTATATTCTCATGAGACTTGGGAGCATGAATCAACGATGAGGAAGAAATGGACTCACCCCATTACCAGACTACATTATTTCACATGACTTCATAGGGATGGAAAGTATTATAGTGGGAAGTTTGTAACATCCCGTTACCATATTTTGGGTATTTTTCTTCTTATTTTCTTATTTTACTCTTTTATTGGGTGCATCTTGGGACTCCTGAGGATAAAGAACATTTTTTGGGAAAAATGACCTTAAGTTAGGAGGAATCACGAGGTGTTTTGGGTGTTTCATGTAATAATATGCAATTTTTTTAAATCTTTAGGAGAAATAAACTCCATGTAATGGGATTACATGATGTGTAATTTATATACTATGGACTCTATAAATCTGGTACAGAAAGTGAGCGGCGTACACGCCGTGTACCAATTACATGCAGTATAATGTTAAAAGATTAGTTTATAATAAAAATGTGATTATTTTTTTTGGTGTATGTAATCCCCATGGATTACATGACATATAAAGGGATTACACACCATGTAATTTTTGTGAGAAGGGTTTTTTAGGTTTTTTCTTAGTTTATTTTCATCTCCTTTGGATCTCAACCTAGAAGACTTATTCAGTGAATTTTGGAGTCTCTATTCAATATAGATTGATTTGTTTGGAGATTGATCACTATTGAGGTTGGTTTTCATCTCTCTAGGTGAGTGATAATTTTTTATTCCTTTATTTGATTGAGGTAGAACCATTTCATTGATTTATTGGATCCTTCAACCCATGGTTATGTTTCTTCTTATTTCCTTCTGGATCTGTTGTATGATATTGTTCTGTGGGTTGTTCCATTGTTGTTTGTGGTGTGTTGGGTGTGCATTCTTGATGTATGTGTTGTTTCCTATTCCCTACCAATACTTTCTATAAATTAAATCAATTATAAGATATGTAGGTTGATTATATGGCCTCCATTTTTATTGTTGGTTCCTCTTTATTGGTGGATTCTATTATGGGTGTGTGTAATATGAGTTTTAAGGTAGGTGGTTCTATCTCTAGCCCATGTTGGATGAACTAAATTACATATTTTGATAAATTATTTTAATTAAATGAAATTGAATTATATTACTGATTTATTTGTGTTCGTGTGAAAATAAATTTTTATAAAATATGGTTTCCACTTATTTTGGTAAATAGAAAAGGGTTTTCAAAGCATTTTGAAATGTTTTTATGAAATGGTTTCTAAAATCATGAAAGGATGAAATGGTTTGATGAAATGATTTGGAAAATATAGAACATGGGAATCCTTGGGTACATAGGTAGAAGTTTTAGTAATAGGCCTTGTCCAATGATACTATTGGGGGGTGTTCTCATGGGGCTTTCCTCTTCTTTTTAGTCTTGCTGTTCTAGGGTCTTGATAGAATCTATTAGAAGGGTTCACTTTCTTGGGTGTTCCTTTACTGCCTAGGCTCGATGCATATGTCTAGGGGATTAATGTATGAATGATTGTCTATATTGGGGGTATGAGTGTGTCCTAGATATCTTGATCTAGTGTGATACCTGATATGATGTTACCCATGCTTCTTGGCCGATTTGGGTTCTGCTTTTGGTTTGTACTATTTTGTTGTACTGCCATATATTTGATATGAGACATGATACATGCTTTGATTTGATTTGAATTTGATATGTCTGCTGTGATATATGGATATGAAATGATTTGAAACTGATTTACCTACTTTATTTGGAAATGTGTCAAAAGGGGGATTTAAACTGTTTTCCATGTTTTTTATATAAAAATTGTAAAATTGTTTTCATGACTTGTTTTTTTAATGTTAAGCAAAATTGAATTATTATTCAGAGAATTGATATAGAATGATTGGGAGAGATCCTATTGAGACTATTAGATCACACCCTACATACCCCTTTTGTTTTTTGTAGACCTAGTTATGTCTTTTGATGCAGGGAAAGAAAGGCACTGCAGTGAGGTAGTGAGGTTTTCTATCAGTTGAGATGGGTAGCCGATGGTGAGATAGTGGGTGTTTTCCAATTCATTCATGTGGAGTAGTTGTTTTTTTCTATTTTTTTATTTCTTTATGGTTGGAATTATACTTGGAGATTTTTCCTTCCCTTGAGTTGTTTTTGTTTCTTTTGTTGGTTTCAGTTATGGAATATATTTATCTTTTCTGCTGTATTCTCTATTGTATCTATATATTCTATGTTGTTTCTTTAGGTTAGGTGAAATCATTACCTCTTTTTATTGATATATTTTCGGAGTGATTTTCACTATCCCATGGGGATTGGGAATGCCCTTCGTGTACGTGTAATATCGGGTTGGGTACTAGTTTGAGAGGGTATTCAGGTCAGTTCTTCACAAAAAAATATTCTTGGGATTCTTCCAAGAAAAAAATTCTCAAAATTTCTTGAGGTACACTGACACACGTTCTTCATAGGTGATTTGAACCAATAAATTCACTTCATCAATCCAGAAATGACACTTAAATAGCTTGGCATATATTATATGCTCTCTTAATGTACTCAAGAAAATGTCAAGATGTTGGGAATGATTATCATGAGTCTAGAATTATAATAATATTTCATCAATAAATACAACCAAATAATTATCCAAATACAACTGAAATATTTGGTTCATCAAATCCATAAACATAATAGGAGCGTTCATTAACCCGAACTGCATTATGAAAAACACATACAAACCAAACCTACTTATAAAATAATTATGAGGTATATTAAAAGGTATCACCCTTATTTGATGATATCTTAATATAAAATAAATAATGGATAAAACATATTTATCCCTCAACTGGTAAAAAATATCATCAATTCATGAGAGAGGATACCAATTCTTAATCATCATCTGGTTTAACTTCCAGTAGTCAATACAAAACCAAAATGTTCTGTTAATCTTCCTAGCCAAGAAAACTGGTAAACCCCTTGGTGACATAATTGGATGGATACACCGTTTATCCAAAAACACTTACAACTAATTATTAAGCTCCAAAAACTATGATGGTTCCATTCTATAAGGTGGATTAGAAACTGTTTTAACATTAGGCATTAACTCAAATGAAACTCAACCTATCTCTTAGGTATCATCCTTAATAATTCCTCATGAAAAATGCACTGAAATAGATTCAACACTAGAGGGAATAAATCGTGCTCCACTATCTCATCATACAATATAATAATCACAACTTGGGATATGATCTCACCCTATCATGGAATAACTGGACCTATACGACCTTTATTGATATCACATTATCCACAGAAAACATAGGTGCTACCCTGAGGAGGTGTGAAGGTCACTATCCAATGGTAATAGTCAATATGATCTTAATATGATACCATCCAATACATTACCATTATCAGGTGAAACCTGAAATATTGAGAATATAAAAATTCTAAAGGAAATAGTACTCACCAACCTCAACGGTATACCCCTTACAAAGATCGATGTCTTTGGATCACATCCCCAATAATGTGTCGATCAACATGATCCCACAAAAGGACTCTAACATAAAAATAAAACCATTTACCAACCTAGAAAATATAAAATAATGAGAGGTTCATGTATCAAATAAATAACTAACAAGTATGGAAGCTGAAAAAATTGTACCTTGGACAATCAATGGTCCATCCTCACCACCATCAAGTGCAGGATGAACAACATGCAGTTGACTTGTCCCTCTACCCTATGCTCATGTCTGAGTCCCATGTACTACACTACCCTAATAAAATAGATTCTATTATCCAAGGACTACTTATACTCCACCCCTATTTCTTGGTCTAGTATAACTCAAAATTTTGTACTGATATGGGGCAGTAGATCCTCTACTGGTGTTCTGCATCAGCCTAGGTCCTCCATCACCCGCCATTGGCTGAGGATTCCTACAGAACCTCTATAGATATCCTATCATACCAAAATCCTTGCACTCCACTATAAGTTAAAGGAATTGATCTCACATGTGAAAGTGCTTTCTATACTGATAGAAAAGTACCTGAACAATTCCCTGATAGGTCACTCCTCTCCCATGGTCACTCTTCCCGCCACCACCTTGGGGAAATCTGCCATAAAGTCGCTTCCACCTATCTAAGGACATAATAATGCATCACTTAACAAATCTTACCTTTCCACCATTAGAATCCTCCTTTTTTTTATAACACCCTAGAATGATAAAGGGTTAAATGACTAAATGATATAACTCATGTTAATAAGGTGAATCTTTATTTTTGGGAACCTACCTTATTAGAACTTCACAGTTAAGCATGGTTGTATTGGAGTAGTGATTGAGATGAGTGACCTTTTGGAAAGTTTCCTAAGGTGTGTAAAAATGAGGACAAACCACACTAGAAATAACATGTGTTGTATTGTGAGGAAAATCATTAGTCACATAACTTGTTGAGGAACATGGGTAGTCCCTAGAGAGGGGACCACATGTCTCGGGGGAAAATTGTGGTACCCAATGAACTAGGACCCGACAACCATGTTAAGGAAGAGTGTTTTTGTTTTCAATGGGGCCTAGTTGTTACATTGGTATCAGAGTAGGAACCTATCCTTAAGTGTGGTGGCACTGCCTGGGTTGAGATGTGGGGTCCACAATGAGAACGTTGTGCTCTAAAGGTGTGGTGAATGTAACACCCAAAATAATAAAGGGTTAAACGAATAAATGATAAAACTCATATCAACAATGTTTGTAATGACCCGACCCTATTTACCCCGAGTCGGTGCATTATTACATAACATTGGCATGATCACATGGGATCAAATCCCAAAATACTGATCAATTTAGTAGCCTTGGAAGTACTAGATACACACATAAGTTTTACATTACATTATGAAATGAAAAAAATTGTGTCTCATTTAAACACACTCATATCCCATATAATATCACTACAGGTCAATCATAATATACCTCTTCACATCCTCAGAAAAATAATACATAAGAAATGGGTGAGCTTAGATGCTCAGTAAGGATAAAAATATAGCAGCAACTATCATAAATAAGCATAAACATTTAAGGAAATGTATAAGACTAAAAAAAGCCTTTTAAACTGAAACTTCAGCATAATATGGAAAATATAAACCAAATAATTCCATTTACTTATTCACATGGATATTATACTAGTTGAATAATCACATGTAATATCAATAGCTAATTTCATAATGACGGAAGGCATAATTCCGGACATCATAACCACATAGTCAAGGCCTTGTGCCAAGACTAAAAAAAAATTTGTCTAAGACTTGTGCTAAGATAATAGTTTGTCTTATGAGTCTTATTGATGTATTGAGGGTCTATAGAGATCCCCACCCACTACTTACTACGTCCAATTCATTCCTAATATAAAATGGTTGAAACATAAGAGAAACATTTGTATTTTAAACTAGCATACAAAATGTTAATACTTTAACCATGAACCACAAATGGTATAAAAACAACAAATCCATAGGGAAATATATCACAAAACCATAAATATAATATGTAAGATTGTATAACAATAAATAAACTTCAAATAAGCATAAAATACAACAAAGTATGTTGACATAGATGAAATCAATCCAAAAATTATTTGAGTGAAATATATCTTTCTAATTTGAAATCATTCAAAAGTAAAGAAAACATTTATTTTGAAAATATTATTATAATATTTTAAGGGAAGCTTATAATGTTTTATAATGGTGGTAAGTAGCCTCACCCACTATACAAGTTAACAAAAATTCTTTTCTTAATTTTCTGAAAAGGTCATAAAGTACCTTGTTTGAAAATCAACGGAAAGATTCCTTTCAAAACATTTTATAAAAAGTCAAAAAGGGTATAAATTACTTTAATCAATAGTATAGGAAATAGTAAAAATGATTTGAAATATATTTTAGGAAATACAGATGTGGATGATAAAGATTCCCCAGTTGATACTTACGTAAAAACAACCTCGGATAATAAAGAGTTTGTAAAATTAACCCTTAACTTGTACTTTTCCTTAGTTGAGGGTATTTTAACCTCTTGAATAATAGTTAAATCATTGTTATAAAATTATACAATAACCATATACATAAATATGATATCATATATGATATTCTAATATTTCTTTGTTAACAACACTTCAATAGTATCATTGTTTCATGTGTTAATTGATTCATTTTACTTTATATGTTTTTTTACGTAAGTCATGTTTGTTATGGATATGATGTATTTTAATTATATCCATAATGGTATTAAGTTCTTAAACATTATTTTTAATCATAAAATGAAAATTATTCTTGAATAGTTATGATGGGTAATGAATCTCATCACATTCATGGAGATGGTAATCTGTACGTACGCATGAGCGAAAATATCATTCTATTGATAGTGAAATTGTATGTAATTGGATGCTATATTACATATATAGAATCATTAAAATTTTGTATTTATTATTTACATCAATTATACTCATTATTATACCCATCCAAATATTGAAGTGTTGAATAACAAACTACACCACGACGTGGAGATGGTAAGCCATACATACGCACGTATGGTAACTTTGTCATTCATAGGATGAATAGAATAATGAATATGATTGTAACATATTTATAATAACATAAAATCATGTAGAAGGTACTAGAGTAATATTTTTTTTATAGAAACAACAAAGAAATAGGAAGTGGAAAAAGAAAAGAACATTGAAAGAGGTGATGAAATTATTACCTCTTCTTCAGGTGATTTCTTTTGATTTGATCAAAAGGGATCCTTAGGTTAGATTTATGACCAACGTAAGGCCTCTACGTTGATTTGAGGGTAGTTGGGAGGATATTTGAATAGGGTTTGGCCGATCCAAATGGCTTTGGAGGTGTGAAATTAAGAGAAGGGGAAGTACCCTTTTATAAGAGAGGTGAGGGACACTTTAGGAAAAGCTTGAAATATTATTTTTTGGTTTCTAATGAATAAAAATGGATTTATTTCGAGGATAAGGTGGTTATGGGTCTAAATACTCTCAACAAATAGGTTTTAGACATGTTTAGGTCACTATATTATCCTTATCTTTAAGATTTAACTCTTAGTTATATAGTTTAACTTTTACCATGTCTTCTTGTATTTTTATATTAGATGGTTAATAAACTTACTATAAAATGGCAAGATAACCTCAAGTGGTTCATTAATTACATATCTATCATTATATAAGTCGTTTTCTTGATCCTTATATTTTTAATAATATTATATTATTTAATAATATAGTATTTAAAAAAACTCATTTATGTCAATTTTGATACTATTTAGATTTGGGTTTTTGTGAAAGTAAAAAAACTTGATTACTTAAAAAAAACATTTAATAAATCTCAAAATGTTATATTAACCTAGAAAATTATTTTAATTAATCATAAGTCTCAATTTACATTTATTTTAATATTTATAATATCAATTATTTTAATATTTCATAAAAAAGGTAATTACTGCATCATCATTATTCCATAAATAAATTTAATTATTTAATTTCTAAAAGTTATAAATAAAATATCATGATGTAGGGAATATTTTTATCTTTCTAATGAATATTTATAGTCTAAATTATCTTATGTATAACCCTATATTAAAAATGTTTTAGTTATTAAAATTTGAATTTATCACTTTTAACTATTCTTTAAATAAAATATTAATAAATATCCTAATCAAATCCAAGTGGATAAAAAAGGATAATATTTTATTCCTAAGGTTGATTTTGGTCGAAATAAACTTATCAATATAATTAGAAAATGTGTTAGGGTAATTATAATATCATTTTACCTTTAATTACCCTATTTACTTTTAACCGTGGTAAATAAAATTCCAAAGTTATTGTTCACAAAAAATTATTTTTATCTTATTGAAACACATTTTACTTAATTATTTCAAAAATGTCTCTCAGATTTTGGAAAGTCAATTCATATAAGCATTACAATTATGTTTTATTCAAATTTTAAAATGTGCCTAAAAGGAGGGTAAAAGACGTTAAAAAGTTCAATAAAATTTTATACATCTAATCTTATTATAAAATGACTCCAATGAATTACATTGAACTAATACTGGAATTATGTATCTATTTTGACTTTAAAATAAATTTAAATAAAAATAATAATTATTTAAATAAAAGTTAGTTTTAAACAATAACATAGTGTCATTCACTATTCAGCAAAAATTGAATGTTTTCAGAAAAATAACAAAAATTCACCCTACGATAATTTTGATATTCCAAATCCAAAAATGAATTCCATTTTAAAAAAATAAAATTTATAAAATTTCAAAAAGTGGGTATCACTATTCATAACTGCTTTTTAAATGACTATTTTGATTGGTCGTGGTGTGCTAGAACTCGAAGTTGCGTACAACGCAAGCTATTGTATTATTCAAAAAGAAGCGTACCATGGAATCATGAGGTGTTACATTATTCCCTCCTTCAAATAATTTCATCCTCAAAATTTCTAGAATATTACTGCATAAGAAGATTCGGGTGGTTCTTCACCATAATTTCCTCAGGTTCCCATGTTGCCTCTTCCGTCTTATGGTTTCTCTAAAGAAATTTTACCAGGCGAGTCATCCGGTTTATCAACGCTTGTTCTATGGTATCAAGAATCTTGAAAAACTCTTCACAATAAGACAAATCAGGTTCCAGTTATATTTCTTCATAGGTGAGTACATGCGTTGTGTCAGGCATGTATTTTCTCAACAGTGATACATGGAACACATTATGAACTTTGGGGAGACTTGGGGGGAATTTCAAAATAGTATGCTATAACTCCAATTCATTCTAGAATTGTCAAAGGTCCAACATACCTGGGACTTAATTTACCCTTCTTACCAAATCATATAACACCCTTCCATATAAATACCTTTAAGAAAACATGATCTCCTACCTGAAATTCCAAATCCTTCCTTCAGTTATCGACGTTGCTCTTTATCCTACTTTGAGCTACTTTGATGTGGGTTTGGATAATCTTCACCTTTTCCATTGTCTCCTCAACAAGTTCTGGGACTACGAGTTTTATTTCACCAACATCATCCCAACAAGTTGGTGCGCGACATCTCTTTCCATATAATGCTTCATATGGTTCCATTTGAATACTTGAATGGAAGCTATTATTATAGGAAAATTCTACCATAGGTAAATATTGTCCCCACATACCTTGAAATTCAAGTGAGAAAGATCTCAACATGTCTTATAAGATTTGAATAGTTCGTTCTAATTTTCCATCAATGTAAGGGTGGTAGGCAGTGCTCAGATGAAGTTCAGTATCCAGGGATTTCTGAAGACTTTTCCATAATCCTGATGTAAAATGGGGATCATGATTAGAAACAATAGATAGGGGTACCCCATGAAGTGTTAAAACTTCATTAATATATAGTCTTACTAAACGTTCAAGTGGTAATTCTTCTCTTATAGCAAGGAAATCTTCTGACTTGGTAAGACGATCAATAATGACCCATATTGCATCATTCCTTCTTGGAGTCTTTGGTATCCCCATGAAAAATTCCATCGTAATATCATCCCATTTCCACTCAGGTATGGGAATAGGTTTCATGACTCCTCTAGGATGTTGTCTTCCATCCTTCACCTATTGAAAAACCATACATCTTGACACATAATCAGTAATCTACCTCTTCATGTTGTCCCACCAAAAATGTTCCTTCAATTATCTATGCATCTTAGTGCTACCAGGGTGTATAGAGAAATTGGAGCTATGAACATTATCCCACAATTCCATTTTTAGATTAGGTATGTCAGGAATACAAAGTCTCCTCCCAAATTTCAAAATTCCATCTTCATAAACGATGTCAATCAATCTCCCATCATTCACACCTTTAATTTTATTTTGAAACTCCTCATTATCATTCTGAGAACTTTGTATCCTTTCTAGTAAATAGGGTTTGGAAACCATTTGAAAAAGTATTGATGTTTCACCTTTCATGGTTATTCTTATATCCATATTTACTAGATCCATGTATGTATGATCCTTTTCAACTCTCATCTTGTTAAGAACTCCATGATCCTTTCTACTCAAAGCATCTTCCACCTTATTTTCCTTCCTCGAGTGGTAGTGTATGATGCAATCATAACCCTTGAGTAGTTCAAGCCATCTCCTTTGCCTCATGTTGAGTTCTTTATGTGAGAAAATATACTTCAAACTCTTGTGATCAGTATAAATCTCACATTTTCACTATAGAGATAATGTCTTTATATCTTCAGAGAAATATTAAAACTACTAACTCAAGATCATGAGTGGGATAGAATTTTTCATGATTTTTTAGCCACCGTGATGCATGGGAAATAACCCTATCATTCTTCATAAGAACACAACCCAGTCCTTTCTTTGAAGCATCACTATAAATAACAAACCCATCATTCCATTATGGTAGAGTCAATATAGGATCATTGACTAATATTATCTTCAATTCCTCAAAAAATTGTTCACACTATTTTTTCCAAACAAATTTAACCCCTTTACGTTTGAGCTTCATTAATGGGTTAGCCAATCTGGAAAAATTCTAGATGAAACATAGATAATAACCTACTAAACCAATAAAACTGCATACCTGAGTTATACTCATTGGTGATGGCCATTCTTGAATTGCCCTTGTATTAGAATGATCAAACGAGATTCCATCCTTAGAGACAATATGGACAAGAAAAAAATCTCCTGTAGCCAGAATTCACACTTACTAAACTTCCCATATAATTCATTTCTTTTAAGAGTCTTTAGAATAGTGAACAAGTGATTTTCATGATCTTTTTATCTTTTAGTGTATACCAAGATATCATTAATAAATACCACCAAAAAGTCATCAAGATATTCCTTGAAAACTCAATTCATTAGATCCATGAAAACAGAGGGTGCATAAGTCAGTCCAAAAGGCATTACTGTAAACTTGTAATGCCCATACCTAGTATAACTTTTCGCATCATGGTCTGAAAGACAACACATAACAAGGATTATGTCATATTCAATCATGGTTATGATGATGAGATCAGTAGATAAAGCACGTTTATATTCCATAATGGTAACTGATTCACAATTTTTTTTTGCAATTATACATCCCTTATGAGTTTTGATTGAAAAATACCTTGTTAAATCAAATTGGAAATATATAATTTTCTTGGAAAACTGGGAAGATATGAAAGAATGTGATGATCCAGAATCAAATAAATTATTGTCTAAATTTGAGGAAATGATTAAAGTACCTACCACCATGTCATTCAAAACTTCAAACTCAGTAGTTGTGATCAAATAAGCTTGGAAATTCTCCATTGGACTTTTCTAAGGTAATTTTCCTTGGAACTTA
This sequence comes from Viscum album, assembly GCA_963277665.1. NCBI lineage: Eukaryota > Viridiplantae > Streptophyta > Magnoliopsida > Santalales > Viscaceae > Viscum > Viscum album. Next base: position 1,938,426,806 of record OY728141.1, read on the forward strand.
GGAAATTTATTTTCATAATTCTCTATTTCTCTACAATTGAAGCATTAAACACTGACAGTCTCTTTCTTTCCCTTACAATCATGAGTTTGGTGTCATTTTTCACCACACTTGTAACAAACTCCCATTCCCTTCAGGAAAGTACCCGGGTGGTTCTTCCCAAATTTAATGCAGAATTGAAATTCAACTTTTCTATTCTTCCCCTCATTTCCATTTCTAGAGTGTTCAACAGATCTATTTTTCTCTTGCTTTAATTTAAAGTCCTAAGTCTTAGAGAATTCTTTTTTTGACTTGATAGCACACGAGACTATATCTTCGTACGATGAGAAGGATTATGAGACTAATGGTCGACGAAGAAATGGTTTTAACCCATAAAAGAATTGATCAATCTTACTTCTTAGGTTACATATATAATGTATAACATTCCTTGATAAAATTGTAAAGTTATCCTCATACTTTGCAACATTCTCATCCTCCTTTTTCCTCAAACTCAGAAATTGCCTTTCCATATATGCTTGATGTTCATGAGGAATGTATTTTTATAATAAAATATCTTTAAACTCCCTCCATTACATATTTTATAATTATTCATCATTCTTTTTGTTTTGAATTAATGACCACCATTGATCTGCATATCCTGTGAGGTGATAAACTGCCATGAAAACTTTTTCACTTTTGTTACTCCCAAAAGGATGAAATATTTTCTCTAAGGAACTTATCCATTTTTCAACTACAAATGGATTTTTAGTCCCATTTAATGTTGGTGGTTGTTGCATCATGAAGCATTATAACATTTATCCTCCGTGTTGTGGATCAGGTTGCTCCATACGGGTAAGGTTATTATTCAAAACCTAAGTGAGTTGTCCCAGTATGGTTATAAGATGTTCAGAACTAGTTTCATCACCAGATCCACTATAATTATCTTTATTAAGAGGAAAATCCCTAAATTTATTACATGCATTGATATAGTTTCAATTCCTTCCACTAGCCACCATTTCTAAACAATGGAATACACTAGGTTAGTTTATGAATTGTAATGTATAATTCCAAACTTGTGAAATACCTAACAAAAATTGAACATTTTATGCATATAATCCATAATCATAAAAATGTTTTATTTGAGGATGTATTTACTCATAATTCCTTCATAATGGTTTTTATAGATTTTTGAATTATCCTAAGAATATCCAATGGGAGTGTCAATACCAAGAGTGCAGCAAGGCCCGTTGTCGTGTACCAGGATACCCCGAGTCAAGCCCGGAACTCCTTTGTAGAGTTTTTACTTATAGGTAAATATATTACAAAGACACCTCCACCTATTTTTATCCAGAAAGAGATGTATTTTCTTGGAAAATCGACATAATATTTACACTACCAAATTTTTTGGATGTTCTTCTATACCAATCCTCAAAGTCTATATTAGGGTAATGTTCTCTAATCGGAGTTTATCTAAATATAGTTTCAATGGTTTGTACTAAACTTTCTTAGATACCAACTATAACGCCCCAACCCTAGTTTTCTAGAGTCGTTTCATTATTACATAACATTGTCATGATCACTTGGGATCAAATCCTGAAAAACTGATCAGTTTAGTTGCCTTGGAAGTACTAGATACATACACAAGTTTTACATTACATTATAAAATGAAAAACGAACATTGTGTCTCCTTCAAAAACACTCATATACCATAGATTATCTCTGAAGGTCAATCATAATATACTTCTTTACATCTTGTAAAAAAGAAAACATAAGAAAGGGGTGATCTCAGATGCTCAGTAAGGATAAAAATATAGTGGAAACTATCATAAATAATCATAAAAATTTAAGGAAATGTATAAGACTAAAACAAAAGCCTTTTAAACTTAAAATTCAACATAATATATAAAATATAATTCAAATAATTCCATTTACTTACTCACAGGGATATTCTACTAGTTGAATAATCACATATAATATCAATAGCTAATTTCATAATGATTGAATGCATAATGCCAGACATCATAACCACATAGTCAAGGCCTCATGCCAAGACTACAAATAAATATTTTTTCAATGCCTTATTAAAAAACACTAGTTTGTCTCTTGATACCTACCGATGCATCTAGGGGCTATAGAGGGCCCACCCGTCACTTACTACATCCAATGCATTCCTCATATGAAAAGGTTGAAATACAACATAAGCAATCATATTTAAAACTAGCATACGAAATGTTAATATTTTAACCATAAACCATGAATGGTATAAAAAAACAAATCCATAGTCAAACATATCACAAAACCATGAATACAATATGGAATATTGTATCATAATAAATCAACATCAAACAAGCATAAAATCCAACAAAGGATGTTGACATAGATGAAATCAATCTAAAAATTATTTGAGTGAAATATATCTTTCTACTTTGAAATCATTAAAAAGTAAAGAAAACATTTATTTTGGAAATATTCTTATAAGCTTGTAAGGGAAGATTAAAAGGTGTTATAATAGGCGGAAAATAGTAGCACTCACCATATAAGTTAAAAAAACATTGTTTCCTTAATTTTTCAAAAAGGTCATAAAGTACCTTGTTTGGAAAGTGACAGAAAGATTCCTTAAAAAAAAAATTATAAAAATTAAAACAAGGGTATAAATGAATTTTATACATAGCCTAGGAAATATTGAAAATGTTTTGAAATACATTTTAAGAAACACAGATGTTGATGATAAAGAGGCCCCAGTAGATACTTATGTAATAAAAACCTTGGATAATAAAGAGATTGTAAAATTAACCCTTACCTTGTACTTTTCCTTAGTCGAGGGTACGTTAACCTCTTATATAATAGTTAAATAATTTTTATTAAATTATACAAGAACCAAATACATAAATATGATATCATATATGATATTCTAATATTTCTTTGTTAACAATATTTCAGTAGTATAAATGTTTCAGGTGTTAACTAATTCATTTTCCTTTATATGTTTTGTTACATAATTCATGTTTGTTATGGATAGGATGTATTTGATTCATATACAGAATGATATTAAGTTTTTATAAATTATTTTTAATCATAAAATGAAAATCATTCTTGAATGGTTACGATGGGGAATGTATCTCATTGCGTTTGTGGAGATGGTAATCTGTACGTACGCACGAGTGAAAATATCATTCTATTGATGGTGAAATCATATGTAATTGGATGTTATATTACATATAAAGAATAATTAACATGTTATATTTTTTATTTAAATCAATTATACTCATTATTATAACCATCCAAATAATGAATTGTTGAATAACAAACTACACCATGACGTGAAGACGGTAAGCCGTACTTACGCACGTATGGTGACTCTATCATTCATAGGATGGATAGAATAATGAATATGATTGTAACATATTTATAATAACATAAAATTATGTATAAGGTATTGGAATTACTAATTTTTTTTATGGAAACAATAAATAAATAGGATGTTTAAGAAGAAAATAACTTTGATAAAAGTGATGAAATTATTACCTCTTCTTCGGGTTCTTCCTTTTGATTTGATCAAAGGGGATCCTTGGGTTGAATTTCTAATTGAAGTAAGGCCTCTAGGATGAAGTGAGGGTAGTTGGGAGGATCTTTGAGTAGGGTTTGGAAGAGAAAAATGGATTTGGAGGTGTGAAATTAAGAGAAGGGTAAGTACCCTTTTGTAAGAGAGGTGATGGTCACTTTAGGAAAAGCTTGAAATATTATTTTATTATAAAATCATTTTCGGTTTCTAATATCTCAAAATGAATTATTTAGAGGATAAGGTAGGGATGGTTCTAAATCATCTCAAACAATAGGTTTTCTACAAGTTTAGGTCACCATATTAACCATATATTTTATATTTAACACTTAGTTAAATAGTTTAACTTTTACCATGTTTTCTTGTATTTTTATATTACATGGTTAATAAACTTACTATAAAATAAAATTAGAATATCAAGTGGTTTATTAATGAAATATATATAATTATATAAGTATTTTGGCTGAACCTTATATTTTTAAGAATATTATATCATTTAATTATATAGTATTTGTTTTAAAAAACTCATTTATGTCAATTTTGACACTATTTAGTAATTGGTTTTTTTGAAAGTCAAAAAAATATGATTAACTAAAAAAAATTGAATCATTAATAACATGTAATATTAACCTATAAAATTCGTGGAATGCATCAGAAGTCTCAATTTACATTTATTTTAATATTTATAATATCAATTATTTTAATCTTTCATTAATAAGTTAATTATTGCATCATCACTGTGTCATAAATAAATTTAATTATTTAATGTCTAAAAATTATAAATAAAATACCATGATATATGAAATATTTTTATATTTCTAATGAATATTTATAGTTGAAATTATCTTATGTATAACCCTATATTAAAAAGGATTTAGTTATTAAAATTTGAATTTAACACTTTTAACTCTTCTATAAATAAAATAATAATAAATGTCATAATCTAATCCAAGTGGATCAAAAAGGATCATATTTTATTCCTATGGTTTATTTTGGTCTAAATACACTTATCCAATAGAATTAGGACACATGTTATGGTAATTATAATATCATTTTTACCTTTAATTACCCTATTTACTTTTAACCGTGGTAAATAAAATTCAAAAGTTACTATTCACCAAAATTGTTTTTATCCTATTGAACCACATTTTAATTACTAATTTAAACTGTGTCTCTCATATATTTGAAATTCAATTCATAGAAGTGGTAAAATTACATTTTATGCAAATGTGAAAATGTGCCTAAAAGGTGGGTAAAAGACGTTAAAAAGTTCAATAAAATTTTATACATCTAATATTATTATAAAATGAATCCAATGAATTTCATTGATATAATATAGGTATTATGTATATATTCTGACTTTAAAATACATTTAAATAAAAATTATAATTATTTAAATAAAAGTCGGTTTAAAACAATAACGCAGTGTTTTTCACTATTCATCAAAAATTGAATGTTTTCAGAAAAATACCAATATTCACCCTAATATAATTTTGATATTCTAACTCAAAAAATGAAGTCCATTTTTAAAAATAAAATGTGTAAAATTTCAAAAAGTGGGTATCACTATTCATAGCTTCCTTTTAAACGACTAGTTTGATTGGTCGTGGTGTAATAGAACTCAAAGTTGTGTACAAGGCAAGCTATTGTATTATTCAAAGAGAAGTGCACCATGGAAGCTTGTGGTGTTACAATTTTCACCTTTTTTTGGGAGGCTAACTAATTAGAACTTCACAGTTAAACATATTTGGCCAAGAGTAGTTATCGGGATGGGTGACCTTCAAGAAAGTTTCTCAAGGTGTGTGTGAGTGAGGACAAAACACACTAGAAAGAACATGTGTTGGACTATAGGGACATTCATTAGTTAGATGACCCGTTCGATCATGTGAGTGGGCCCTAGGGAGGGGACCACATGTATTTGGGGAAATTGGTAGTACCCGACGGGCTAGGAACTGATGACCATGTTAAGGTAGGGTGTCTGTACTATCAGTGGGGTCCAGTTATTACATTGTTATCAGAACAAGAACCCAAACTTAAGTGCGGTGGCACTAACTGTGTTGAGATCTAGGGTCCACGATGAGGATGTTGTTCTCTAAAAGTGGGGTGAAGGTAACACCCCATAATGATAAAGAGTTAAATGACTAAATGATATGAATCATGTAAAAAATGTTCACATTTTTTTTGAGAGACAACCTGATTAAAAATCCATAGTTAAACGTGCTTGGCCTGGAGTAGTGATCAAGACTAGTGACCTTATGAGAAGTTTCATAGGATGCGTGTAAGTGAGGAAAAAACACACAAGAAAGAACATGTGTTGGCCTATGGAGATAGTAATTAGTCAGATAACCCATTCGAGCATTTGGGTGGGCCACAGTGAGGGGACTATAAGTCTATGGGGAAATTGGTGGCACTTAGTGGGCCATGGCCCAACGACCATGTTAAGGCGGGGTATCTCTGATGTTATTAGGGCCCAGTTGTTACAATTGTACCCTTAGAAATGATATACTGATTAACTACCTCATGAAACTTCTTAAAAAAAAAAGAAATTCACATGAGACTTAATCTCACATGAGATGTAATATCACATCTAAGTCCTTCTTAAAAACTTTTTTCCATAGCTGTCTCATCCCCTACCAACAATGGAACAAAACATTGTAAGTATGTAAAGAATATATCATAATATATCATTGAACTATTCCCCTGGGTCAACTGTATAAACTCTATAGCTCTCTCCTAAATTAGGATATTTGGGTAGATATACTCCATAATATTTTCTTGAAATTCCTTCTAATACATATTCTCTAACTGATCATCCTATACCAGAATATCCCACTAGTGATTTGTTGGTCCCCATAACATATAAGATACTAACTTGACCCTATTATCTAGTGGAGTCTCCAATTGATCCATAATCATCTGGATAAAATTGATCTAGAACTCTGCTTCCACAATTCCACCTCCAGAAAACATCGGACGATTCCACAACTAAAACTCTCTCATCAGATCAAATATACTTGGCATAAAGCAACCTAGATATCTCTCTATAAACTGTATAAACTAAGAGAATTTATCATAACATTTCTCTTCCTCCCTATGACCTGGAACTAGTGGGGTTTCTTATCCCACTATAGGAGGTGAATTCTTAGCAATACTCTCTTGTATCCTTAATGGAAGCCATCATCTTGCGGACATATTTCTACAATTCCAAACACACATATTAAGACACATAACTTTTTATTTCATAATTATACAAGTGAAGGGTCACATTATCCATAATAAAACCATTCTACATACACTACCCATACAACCATAATTGAAATACCATCACTAACTCAACCATCCTTATAATGGGTCTAGGGTTAACTCTGGATAAAACAAATTCCATAATTTACGATCCTTATACTTGACACCATTTATTAAAATCTTCAAATCTTTAAATTGTTATAACTTTCTTATTAGACACAATCTTAACAATTTATTTAACATATTTCACATTATCATTTGGAAATTATGTGTTAGGATCTTTTATGTAAAACTAAAATAAATCGGATACTATTTTTATTTTTCCACAACCCAACCCTGACATGATTTCTTGTGAGTTCTAAACACGAGGCATGTCATCCAAATACCCATGTTTATAAAATGATGCATATATACACAAACTCATCACATACTAGACCAGGATTAAAGCATCATAATTCAGTAACATCACACCACATGTGTGTCGCCCAAGGTGAAAGAACATCCAAATGTAACAAAAAATATCCATAACAACAATACCACCCTAGGAACATGGGTTTTACCCCACACATGGGTTAGTTAATCCCATGCACAATCTCATTTCCAAGGTATGACACATCATAATCTTTAGTTTACCTTTTTAAAAATAGTATAACAACGAAAAATAAAAATAACCCTAATACCACTTTGTAACTTCTCGACCCATGTGACACTAATACCAGTACCCCAATCTGGTTCCCTACATGACCTAAGGCACACCTCCCCGTATTCCATAGGCTTCCGACTAGCAGTGAGGGTCTAAAGAGTTATGTGGGGGGACTATACTCTCTTTACCAGAGTAAGAAGATAATAAAAAGTGAAGATAGATAATAACCAAGTAATAATGATAAATAACCAACAATAACCATGCATCATATAATCACCTCTTAAAACTAGGTAAACTCCCTCAAACTAGGTATAATAAATATGTCATGTCATACTAGGGTCATGTGCCATAAGAAACCCAAAATAACGTCACACTGAAAATCCACTAAATGGGTCCTAACATTAGTCTGGTTCCCACATCCACACTTCATCCCAAAATCCAAAATTTTATATCTATAATAGGTCCTTTTCCATTATCCTTACTTGAAACCATAAATTTTTCTCTAGTACCAAGGGCTGCCCAGGTAGGGTGTGAGTACAACTCCCTTGGCCACCACCAATGTTGTTTAAAGAAATATTCAATCTAATAAAGTGAATGTAGAAGTACATTCGATTAATTAACAGGGTATAAAAAGTAAACAAGTTCCCAATTAAACATTTATCAATTATTTATTTGGCCCTTTTGTCATACCGTGACATCCCAAACCCACTAATCCTACTCCATCCATGTCAGAAATCTAAGCCGATAATATAATTGAATTGAAATCTCTTTTCAAACAACAAGGTTTAGTCATTAATAATTTCCATTTCATGCACCGAGTTACACCAATAAATTTACCCATATCATATAATCAAGCATTAGTGCCTAGATCACCATTCCAACACCCTAGATGAGTTTAAGAATTTCCATGTCCATCATATCAATACATAGATTCTAAACTCCATGTCTAGCCATCCTAAATCAAGGAAAAGGATCAAAATGTCCAACAACTTTACCCATGGGTGGGATCTATCATGTCCCTCATCCATAACCACTCCATCAATACACATTCCATAAGGTACAACATGCTTTTTCTTTTCAAAACATAACTATATAAATGGATCACCTCATTAATTTTACCATTATTTATATAGTCTAACTCATTCAACATATTTAACCTAATTAAATGATTAAAACGTTTAAACATTTTTTCAAATAACAAAATCAACATGGGTTCTTTAAATCATTTAGAAACATATTCAAACCCCTTTAACCATTTACCCTTTATTTCCACATCCATATCATAACTTATTTTATTTATAATTAATCCAAATAATCCTTTATTCCCTGAGATCTTGTTCAAAAAACAAGTGAAATTGGTTTAATGATATAAATAATTTATATCACCATTTTAGAACTCATTTACCATTTTCAAGGGATTGAAAAATCCTTTGGATGGACTTATTCTTGGTCTCATAATCTTCAACATATCCAATGGGGATCATGAGGGGTCAAGCATACCATTTAAGGGCCCAAATCACTTTTCTTAGTCAATGAAACAAATATTTTTGAAAGTAAGAGAAATAGAACTACCACATATACATTAACAACAAAAATAATGTAGGATAAATCTTGTATACCACCTATCTCAATATTGTAGGAAAAAACTCACCCAACCTTAGCCCTTGATTTGATCTAAAACAATCGCTTACACGAAATCTAAGGTTTCCATGAAAAAATTAGGGTTAGCTGACTCAAATGAAGATAAAAAATACCACCATGGTTATTCTATAATGTATAAGAAATAAGAGTGTTATAATTACCTATATTTTCGATTTAAAACTAATGATGGTTCAAATGACCCAATATTGAAAGAGAATTACCCTTGGATAGATTGGTAACTCTTAATTTGGATCCATAGATCTTAGAGGAGGAATGGAGGATAAAATTAAGTAAGAACCCTTAAAAACCAAGGGTAAAAAATGTAAAAAATACCCCAATTTTAAGTGGTTCGTAGTTTGGCCACACGATTGGCCAAACCATGCACCAACCGTGTGTCAAACTCTATCTAATAGAGGAGTAGGACACATGGATTGTTTGGGCCACTTGTATGGTTTAACAAACTGTGAGGTGGCAATGCATTTGCCTATGTGCAAGAGGGTCTCGAGGCTAACAGTTTATTGGGCCTCCTTCCATGTTTTTATAACTGCATAGCACCATCCATGAGGATACACAATTATGGAACATAGTTAGTAATAACTGTACACCAACCATGCACTAGGAATTGGATGGCCACTTTTCCCTTATTTTCTAATCCTAAACTTTTTGAACAGTCATGAGACCCCATATACTCTTAGGAAACATTTCATTAGACATTAAAAATGGGATTTAACTAAAATTTTAATTAAATGTACGTCGTATTAAGGTCGATATATTATATATACAATAAAGAACACAAGATACAAGGATTTTTACTTTTTTCACCCCCAATGGTTTAATCTAAGGAACATGCAATAAAAAATGTGACGATGCATCATAATACACTAGAAAAACTATTTAGAAGTGGGTTTAGGATATTTCTAGGGTCATTCCCCTTAAAATGTTTAGTGAAATATCACTTCTTCCCAAGTATCAATTCTCTCACTTATTCTATTTCTCTCACTACTATAGAAAGGGATTACCACTTTGGCACAAAGGACGACGCAAAATAAGATCATTATTATAGATTCACCAAGTATAGATTGATGCCATTAATACCCAAACTACTCCTTCATAGGCTTACTATGAATACCTATTGAATAGAAGCTACACCTTTCCATGAGTTATCATATAAAATCCTTCTTCTTTGTTGGAATATTTAAGGATTTAGAAAACTATCCTTTATCAGCCTTCGAGAACATGAATAAAATTAGCTTCTCCTTCTTCTTCATTACTGGATATATCAATGAATTTATTACCTATACCTATTTTATTTGGATATAACAATTGTATTCCTCCCTCTTTCTTTTCAAAACAATAGAATCTAATATTTATGTAGATAAACATCTTCACAAATTTAGACTTTTAAAAAGTACTTCTCTGAAATTTAAGAGTAATTTTACATGTTAAAAATTATGAATATCTTCAAGAATTTATGATTAGGATGGAAAATAAAACCTTAAAATATTCTCCAAATATGATTAATATTTATCTGAAAATATCCTTTAATTTCAAGTCAATATATCTAATTCAATTCCCATAATTCCTTCCCAAAATATAGGAACTCTGAACATGTGAGACCACTACCTTGACTTCATTATGGTATGGTCATTACCACCAAATCATTTATCATGTATCTTCTACTATTTCCTACAAAACACATCATATAAATTACTTCACACAATAAATTATTACAGAGATAACCATGACATAATCCTTTAGTAGGTAAAACTCTCTTTGAAATTCCTAGTACCATGATCAATCTACCTATTTTTCTTATTAGATCCAAAGGATATATGTTAAACATGCCTTAGTTTATGAAAAAAAATACCTAAAACACCGAAACCAACCTCATACACACAATACTACCACAGTGACAAGAAAACTATGTTTTTATTCCCCACCTTACACACACACTTTGGAATTCTAAAAGAGCTATGTCTATGGTGTGTTCTCCACCAGTTACACATTTTTCCTTCTTCTCTAACACTCCAAAAATTAGAAATTCCTAGATCCTAAATATGACCATGTGGGACTCCCCATTTACCTTATGGATTTATAAAACTCACCATATTCATGGTTCTCTTTACCATTACATAGAACATTCTTTTCTCCAAAAATGAAAAAGGGGTGTGCCTTACCAAGACACACAAAAAAAACTTATGAAAATTCAAGTGTACCTTATGCATACCATGTGTTATGTTTAGTAATCTGCCACCAAAATTATCTCAACCAAATCCACCATGAATTTTCTAGGATCACCACAACATATATAATTTCATTTATGACTACTTACAACACCAATATGATTAATACCTACCAACTTCTATATATTTCAATGATTTAAGAAATCATAGAAAAACTTATAGAACTTAACTGTTGGTTCTTTACTTGTATAAAACAATAACCAATAAAAATAAATTCTTATCCATTAATCAGATATATCTTATATGAATTTTTTTTGAATATATAACTCCCTGAAGAAAACTTTTCCTTTATCAGTTCTTGATAAAAATTTGATGATTGATAAAAAATATAGCTATTGAAAACAAATACAACACTAATGAATTTTGGTTATAACATCCCCCATTGGATTTTATTATCAACACTATCATAAATCTATCCTCCAAAAAATATATCAAATACATTCAAGGTTATAAGTCTATGGGATTACAATCCCTTTATTTAAACATCCTTACTCACCCTGTGACATTATGAATGGAAGGGTTATTTTTATACATAGTTTTTTTATAAATTATATACCGCTTTGGTTTTTTGAATATTTTACTTCAAGAATTATCCTCCCATTTATCTGACCTCCATAGAGGCACATAAATTAATTTTAATTACCCTCTATCTATAATTTCCTTGAACAATATTTTCAATCATCTTCAAAAATATTTTATTGGGGAAATATGATCCAATTTAACCTGTAGAATACAAATAATTATAGATTTTTCTTCCATTTTTTAATAAATCCTTTCACAGACCATTTGGCACAAAAAATTAATATAAAAAGTCTTGTCTCTATCAAACATTTGAAAATTTATCTAAAAAAAGGATGTTTTAATCACTTCATACCTTTAAAATCAACCAATTACGGATTTACACATAATCATTGAATCCTATTGATGATTACACTTATAAAATAAACACACTTCTAAAATTTCATTTCAGATTTTAAACCACTTCTAGAACATAATAATTATAGATTTATACTTTTCAATATTTGACCCATTTTTTCCTATACAACTAAATTTTAGTCAATGTTTTTAGTTATTGAATTTACCACTTGGAATTAATTTATTAAAAAATCTTATAAGCCTACTTAGCCAAAATTTAGTGTAGGAAATAAGAGTTTAAGATAACAATATCAAAGCTATCCATGTCACACATGACCTTTAATAAACAAATATTGTTTGAGAATTTAGATTCTTCAACATATCCTCCCATGATATCAATCAAACTCACACCAAAATTTTAGTGAATAACTATTATAATACAATGTGTGTAATAAATAACACATAATGAATATATTGACACCACTTGTTTGTGGAAAACTTGTGACACCACTTTATATCCATGATATTCAAATTTTATAGGGATTATTCTATTTATATGAGACTTATAAGCCTTTAGGTTCTCATCACAAACTCCCCCTAAAGTCCTTTAACCCTTGATTCCATATATTGAGATAATTTTTTTAATGGGGAACCACTTATTGGAAATTATTTTCTAGAAGATTATTAGTATCTTAAAAAAATTTCATCTAATACCACATATTCGTATATTAGAAAATAAACATGGGTTTTATAAAAACTAATTCTTCATCTAGTAATCTATATCTACTTTATTGTGGAATTTATATATCACTTAAGAAATGGTCAGATATCACTTTTTGATCCTTTATGGTGGCTTGATATAATTAGAGCTTTTAAATACCTCTTTGACATGCCTTTTTTATATTCTATATTAGGCTCTTCTTCATTTATTATTCTTCATCACATCATGAAACATAAATATTTGGATTGTAAGATCAGCGTGGTTTCTTGAAACCACTAATTGTTACGAAAAATCTAGGATTTGACACCATTTAGGATTTTTTGTTCAGACCTGATACTAATAAGGAACAATAATACAATTTCTAATCAACTAGCTTCATAAGTCTCCTCTGAATCAGTTATTCTTTTAGTAAATACATATTAATGTGTGTGTGTGTATTTGAAACATTCTCACTATGAATTTTCCCCTTTAAATGCATATACCCCATGGATCATATCTCCCCCATAATTCTACATCACTTCTAATAGATATTAGAAACATTTAACACATATGGAGAGGGGTATTTATATTTTTCTCAAGTTAAGGATAACGATGAGTAAATATAGACCACCTATTTGCATTTATCCTTCAATTTAGAGTTCATATTTAGATCTAAGATAGTTTTTATGGAATATAAATTTAAACCATTTTCCTTGGGCTTGAACTTCTCTTCACGACACAATACACCAACTGCTCTTCATTGGGTTGTTCTACCACTGATCCCTGGTTGATCTTTTACTTTCAACAAATTATTTCTTCCTTGATTATCCATGTATGTTTTATTATATTTTTCAACATATACCTTATCTTGGTGCAGCCCCTTTATGTGATATTTCTTTTTCTCAATAGTATGTGAATTTTTTCCTCTTTTCTAAGTCTTATTCTTGTCATTCCATGACACTTATTATTAAATGACCAACATAGAACTCCAATTGAAACCTATTTAAGTTTTCTAATCTTATTTAACTATCCTAGAGAATTCATTTCACAAATTAATATATTTTTCAATGAGTGCACGCTATTTATATCATCTTATTTTAGAAAAATTTCTCTTGAGTTTTCTACTAGAGACATGGTTAACTTGGTGATAATTAATGGAATAAATACATATATCATTTACTATTTTTGGAATTTCCATTTTTCATTAACTTTATAGAAATATATATATATTAAAATACTTAATAGAAAATGGTTGAAATGTTTCCATACAAACCACAATAGTATCACATGTCCTCATACCTTCTTCCAAAACTCATATGGTTATTCTTACTTCTTGAAGGGCCCTTGGATCTATTTCTAGTACCTTTACTATTTTTCATTTTATTGGGAATGCTTTCAGATTTATTCTTTTCATGCTTCAAAGATATTCTATATTGGACAAGGCTAGGTTTTCCCATTGAGAATTACCTTTTCAACTTCACAATTATTTCATGATTCTCCGCTAATATGGCATACTTATTTATCTCCCAATCACATACTAAGGGATAATCAAATAGTAAGTGTAATTAATATTTTATAATAGGATAACCCATATAATTTTATTATTACACTTGCTTCTGGGCCAATATTATCTCCTATTACAGTTACCATATCTTCAAGTTTTTTATCTCAAGATAAGCATTTATCTATTCATTGAGTGTATTTATATTAGACATATCATCCTTTAACACATGGGAAAATTTATGTAGAAAGTCAATTTGTTTCATCTTGGAGTTTATATGAGCCACATAATCTTTAAGTCTAACATTTTCTTGTTATAGACTTTTTTTTTATCCTAGACCAATTATCCTAGGTGTGCAACAAGTTCATCCTTCCATGACCTTAAATTTTAAACATCTCTTGAGTTAATAATATTCTCCTTGGGTTAATATTTGACCTTTTGTTCCATTGAAAACATCTCCTTAAACTTCTTTATCTAAGAATCATTTATTCCCTTTATATCACTATTCACTTCAAAAACTATCTTTTTAAAGACTTTTAGTTTTTCAAATTCAATTTTTAACACTTTTACATGTATCTATTGAGACATATTATCCTTTTTTGACTTCATATTTTCTTCTTGAAACCCCTGATATATCTATTCTAAAATATAGGTAGGCTATATTATTGTGTCTCTTAATATCTCCTCATCATTATTGTATCCAACATAACTTGGGAGATTAGGTTCCTCATATAACCCTTTAACATCATTGGAATAATTTAAATATTCATAATTAGATTAATATATATCATTCATTTATGAATTTTTAGATTCTTCCATTTGAATCACATTTTTACAATGAACTATTAAAAAAAAATTCCTTTAGATTTTTACTTCTTTAAATTTCTTCTTTTTTCCATGCAACCAACAAAAATAGAAGAGTAAAATAAAATATAACTATAAAAACTAATCATATAACTTTATAGAGAAAAATAAAATAAAATAACCTAAGATATGATACCATTTATTAGGCCCATGAGGAACTTTAATGAGAGATACCCTGGGACTAATTAGGGTATGAAACTTTTCCAACTATTTTTTTTATGTTAAACTCTTAATTCTCTTGATAACCTTGACATCATAATTAATAAGGCCACCCTTTAAATATTTCTTTACCAATGATTTGATTATTACCTCTCTAGTCCTCATACTTTAACCCATATTTTCAATTATTCTTAACCCACATACACAAATTATGTCATAAGGAATGCATAAAATCATGCATGTAAGGCACATGATGTTTTACTTGGTTCAACCACATTAGGCTAGTCCCAAGAGTTTGTAATCTATAATGTTTTAATGCACCATAATCTACTCAACTCACTATTTATTGGCGTTTTTATGCTATTACTGGGGTCACTCCCATTACAATGGTTATGGAAAACTCCTTACTTTATAAGGTACACTTATCTCACTTTCTCTCTTTCTCTCACTACTCCAAAAATGGATTAAAAATTTAAAATATAGGCCAACATATAATAACCTCACCATTTTAGATACACTGATTATATATTTATGTTATTTATATCCACACTAATCCTTCATTATCTTACCATTAATACACAATGAATAAAAAATAAACCTTTCCATGAGTTATCATGGGTACTCTTTCTTATTCTTTTGCAGAATCTTCAAGGAGTGCTAAAAATACCATCAATATTCTTTCCATTATAGGACTAGAATATTCTTCTCCTTATTCTTTACTATATTATATTTCAATGAATTTATTCCCTATCTTACTATCTATTATATTCAAATATTCCAATTTTATTCATCCCTCTTACTTTATACAATAGTGGAATCAAACACTTTAGAGATATACATCTCTACAAATTCAGCCTTTTAAAAAATCATTCCATTTAATTAAATATAGATTCACCAAATTTCCCTTAAATAATATCTTTAGATATTTATAAGTATGATGTTAAAATATTACCTTCAAATATTCTCCAAATTTTATTCAAACTCATCCAGATATGAAATTTTATTTTGAGTCAATATATCTTATTAAATCCCCATAATTACCTAAAGAAATATAGGAACATTGAACATGTGGGACCAATACCATAGTTTCACTACAATATGATCATTACCACCATAATTTTTAGCATGTATCTTCTGATATTTCCCATAAAACACATCATGTTGACTACTTCACACCATGATATAGTGTAATGATAATTAGTACATAATACTTCTAATTATTTTCCTTAAGATTTTACTGAAAGAGTCACTTGAAGTATAAATAAGGAGGCTGGGTGCATGTGATTGTGAATCTAGGCATTACATTCTAGAACACCAAGCCGATATGTATCCAATAGAAGGAATGGTGCCTTTTTAAAAAGGATTCAGGGCACCTATAAAATGGAGTAACAACTCACAACCACCTCACATGCCTTAATTTGGTGTGTGGGAACCATTTGAGAAAGGAGTGGGGCCATGAGACTAGGCATGAAGAGGATTGGGTATTGGGAAAAATCACAAGGAGATATTGGTATGTGGGTTTCTGTGTAAGGAGGCCTTGGTGTGAGGTACCAAACACGAGTAGTCTAGGAATGCATGGTTTTGTGTGAGGAGATATGGGTGCCATGGAATCCTTATACTTGAAACCCTTTTCATTCAAATGAATATTAAAACATTTGTATATGTGAGTGCTAAAAAATTTCCCCCTAAGAATTGGATTTGATAAAAATGAGGGGGATATAATTATGAGTAAAATGGGTTTTTAGTGTGGAAGTGAAATTTTATAAGGTCACACACCTAGGTTGGAGATTTAGCCATACATATAACTAGTGAAATAGATGTGGGAAGTAGATATAACACTAGGCATGGGTTTTTCCTTGGTTTCTTTATGCATGATGTGGCATATCTTCTATAAATATGGGTTGGGGGGTGTGGCTCCATCCATAGTGAACTTGTTTACCTGGGATCCTATAGATTTCTAGCTCACTATTCTCTCTTGAGAAACATCAGGGAAAAATTTAATCATAGTAAGTCTTAACACAATTGAATTGATATAACCTAGGAACAGTAATAAAGTTATTATATAGTAGTAATAATTATTCAAGTGAACCTAGCTGGGAACCAAAAATATTAGGAAAACACCATGGTGGCTAGACCTTAGTGAAATTTTTGACTTTACCAAATTGTTTCCAGGTTATTCTGATGATCGAATCATTTTCATTCCAGAGGTTCCAAAAAATGTATATATTATTGATCCAACTGATTTTCTTCCCAATTTATTTTTATATTATAGTAAAATGACCTATTTTTCAAACACCATTCTAGATATTAAATAATCTACTTGTATCAACTAGTTAATTACTAGCAATAAAGCTGGATATGATCAACAATGTAGACCACATATTTCATCACTTATAGAGGTTATTCCTATGAATCATTAGTTACTTATAGTGTTTGAATTTATTTTTCTATATGGTCATGTTATATTGATGTATGTTTAAATTATAAATCCGGATGACAAATTATCAGACTATTTATTCAAAAAGTACCTGAATCTAGGGAGAACCTGTAACGACCCAAGTATTTATAGAATAATATTTTTTTATTTATATTAATACTTATGAATAAGATATTAATTTTATGTTAAATAGAACAATTTTTCTGATAGCATACTCTACACTTGACAAAGGGTTTCCTTGAAATCTTACGTTGTACACAACTTTGAGTTATACCAAAAAAACAATATAATAATATTATTTTTTTAAATAGTAGTTAACGTATAGATGTTGTATTTATAAGAATGAAAATAACTAACTACATTATGATTAAACATGTTTTTTAAATGTTTTTACATTTATCCAATAAATTTTAGAGGTTTAAAATAATAACGAATCCTATTTTAAGCATGAAATACTCTAAAAGGTCATTTTACCGCCTTTTGATGGTGAACCCTTTTTAAATCTAGTTTTTGTCACTTTTATCTATTTAATTTGACAAAATAACATTATTATTTATAATCGGGACACCAAAATTTTCATTGGATGAAATTTTGGTATTTTTATGATAAAGTTCATTTTTTTAATGAATAGTTAAAAATACTGAATTTTAATTCAAAACTGCCTTTTAATCTAATTTATTTATATAGTTATATTGTAATTTTAATTGGTTTAAAAGTGTAATTGTATTATATTTTTACCATTTAATCCAATATTTGTCATTGTAAGTAATTTTAATTTTAAATTGGACATAAACACATGTCAATCTTTTGGTAGTTTTTACTTCTTAAAAACATGTTTTTTAGTTTTGACAAGAGAAATTAATTTTAAATTAATTTCTTCCAATTATGTATTTTTAAATTGTAAAAATAGATTCCATATTTAGAATCAGGAGGTCCAAATTGTGTAAATAGGTCACTTTTAGTTTTTGACATTATGAATATTAACTGCCGTAAATATTTTATTTACCATGGTTAAAGGGTAAATCTAGTAAATAAGGGTACAAAATAATATTATAATAATATTAAAGTTCTCTTAAAATTATCCTAACCCTATTGGATGATATATTTACGACCATGGCCATCCTTGGGTAGATTTTAGGACCACATGGAGCCACTTTTGTGTGAAAATGACATTTAATTACATTTAATTTAAAGTTATGGAAAATATAACCTAAACATTTATATTTTATAAAAACAATTTTTATATTGGTTTATATAAGTTATATCTTTGAATATAAATATTAAATTGAAATATAAAAATATTTTCTGCATCATGGTATTTTATTTCTAATTTTTAGACATCAAATAAATAAAATTAATTATGACACAATGATGATGCATTGATTGCTTCATTAATAAAGGATTCAAATAAATGATATTATGAATGTTAAAATAAATATAATTTTGTTATTTTGATGTCATCCAAGAATTTTATGGATTATATTTACATTTTATATTTATATTAATGATGCGTTTTAGAATCAATCAAGTTGTTATGGATTTATAAAAAGTCATGATATGATTAGTGTCAAAATTGACATAATTCATATTTTAAAATATAAAATATTTTATTAAATATTATAAAATTATAAATATCTATTATTTGGACAAATAGTTATAATATATCTAAAATTTCATTATTTTCTCTTTAATTTGATGTGTTTCATGTTTTAGTAACTATGTTTGATTCTCAAAGTGTTAAACGCTTGATAAAATGGATAGAGTAAAAAATGGTTAAATAAAAAAGATAATGATTAAAAAATATCCAAAACCTGTAAAATTATTATTGGATGCTTTTATTTTGACTTATATTAATCTAATATTTTAATTTCAGGAGTTTTGTACCTTTTGGAACCGAAAATAATTTATAATAAAATAATACTTTCAAACTTTCCTAAAGATCCCCTCCTCCCTCTTATAAAAGGCCAAAAAACCCAACCCTTACTCACACCTCTCAGTCCCACTTGTCTTGTCCAAAATCTGCCTAAATAAGCTCTAAAAACCCCTATATTCCTACTATAAAACTTAAATTTGGCATAATTAAATTCAATAAGTCCTTTTAGCTTAAATCAAAAGGAGTTACCCGATTTGAGGAAATGTCTTCTCTCAAGCTTCTTTCATTTATTTTACCTTCTCCAACCCCATAAATCTCTTTATTAAATTTTTTTATAACAAAACCAGAATCTTTAATATACTAGTATGTTTTTATGATAGTTATTATAACTACACTTACACACAACTCCATCTAATGGATACGAACATACTGATTCTGTGTACGATGAACTGTTGCCTCACGAAATGATGATTGTTCGATTTTCCCCTACCACCTCTCATATTGGACATTATGATGAAAATGTAATTATATATTACATTTATGATATTTATTCTATATCTATTCTTATGTAATTATATTTTATAACATACATTTATTCATTTCATGTTGTATCAATATGATAATTTCAATTGAAGAAGTGCGGACTACCGCCCCCTCAAAGTGATATGTTTGGTTCATGACATACATGCAACATATAAAGGATTTCGTTAATGAACATATGTAACATATATAAAATATTATATTATACTAGAATTATAATATACTTACGTATTATAATTTTTTCATTACTTCAAATATGAAATATAAATTAATGTAACATTTATTCGTACATACGGCTTACTATCTCCATGAACAGTGCGTTTCATTTCTTATCTCCAAATGATATGGACTATCATAAATAAATATACACTATATATATATATGATACATATTATATTTAAATCATTAATATCATTCTGTAGATAATGGACTTTTGACCTCATGTACAACTTGTAATTATAACAAGTTCATTTTTGACTCAAGTGCCGAACTTCGGCAAAATATCCGATATGAACTCAAATAATTAACTAATTTTTATAGTAGGATAATAAGTTATATAAAAGGAATAATAAAATTGAAAACATTTTTTAAGCAAGTATAAATTAACTTAAGTTTATTATTTATGAAAAATAAGGAACATACGAGACAAGTCAGACTCGAGGTAAGGGAACTTCTTAACCCAATTTCCATTCTTTGGGTTAAACGTCTACTTCTTGATTATGTCATTCCATGAATATGTGTGAATTATGTATGATTGATTTACACTTAATATCCAATTATATTGGGTGTATTTATACTTTTCACACATAATTATGTCATTGATTTATGCTTAATCTAACGGTACAATCATTGTAAGGGACTTCGTCTTAATCTCCTTTCATTAAGGCATATTTTAATTTATAAATAACATTATTTTATATGGTGTATAAAACCCTTTGAGTTTTAATTTCATTAAAAAGGAATATTTTTTCTACGAAGCATTTTACTAAATGACAAATGGAATGTTTTTTCTTAACATACACAGTGACAACAACCTTTCCACCATCGTGAGCATTATATCATATTTAGCTTCCTTAATAAGCCAAAATGTTTTTAAAAGAAAAATAAATACCATATAATATTTTTACGTATTTTAGTATTGAAAATGGTTTTGAGAATGGATTTATTATGTCAATATATTACAATTATATATTGTGATTACAATGTGGAAATATTATCTTTTTTATGCATGTGTTATATGTTATGATTATGTTATGGTTCTTAGGAATTGTTTACATATATGAGTGGTTTCATGATAAACCTATGGTAGGTGAGCCCGAGATAGCTATCCAATGCATTGAGTAATTTGATGGATGTAAATGTTAATATTTCTCGTAATAGATTTAGGGAAAATACTGTGATGGGTATTCCAAATGTAACTCTCTATGTTGATGTGAAAGCTAAAATGTATGTATGTTATGAATTCCACAAGTTACCTTTATGATTTATGATTTCTATGTGTTATTAATAAATTTTATGATTTCATGAGGTATTTTAAAGTGCTTATGATTTATTATTGAGAAGTATGATTTCATTTA
This sequence comes from Viscum album, assembly GCA_963277665.1. Lineage (NCBI taxonomy): Eukaryota > Viridiplantae > Streptophyta > Magnoliopsida > Santalales > Viscaceae > Viscum > Viscum album. The sequence goes on from OY728141.1 coordinate 1,938,448,617, forward strand.
TTTGTATGTATTTATGGACTAATGTTTTCTTTCTGTATTTTATAACCCTTACTGAGATTTTTATTCTCATCCCATGTTTTTGAAATGTTTTTCACAAGGTATAATAAAGGGTAAGAGAAATGAATTATTCAAGAATATTTATATCAAGATAATAAATCTTATTTTATTTAATGAGTTTTATTTTTGTGAGAAAAATTGGATAGAGTAGAAGTGTCTACTTTGTAATATTTTGAGAAGTAATGTAATAGTTATAGCCTAATTATCTAAAAATCTAAAAATGAAAAGATCCTCAATGTGAATTCTTGAATTAACTAAAGATTATTTAATGTTTAAGGATGGGGCCTTATAGTCGGTATCATAGGTCGGTTTAGATAACTTTAGAGATTAGGGTGTTATTTATGCATAAGTGACATAAACATAATGGTTAGTATATTAGAAAGATTCATAGTTATTTTAGATAAGTTGAATAAGTTTAATATAACATGAATAAGTATATCATAGTGTTTACACTCCTAATAAGATATTATATGATTATTTTACTGATATACTCATACTAACCATTTTGGTTTTAGTAAATGGCTGGATCTAGCAGGCACCAAAGTAACAATGGATGTGAAGGAAACCGTGGTGGTTTTTAGAATGATAAACCGAATGAAATGGGAGCTTCAATGATAACTCTTATGGTTATTTGTAACTAACTATTTGGAGTCATGATTTACCACTTGAACTTTGGTGATTTTTCTAAGGCATCATATATGCGAGAAATGAATCCCAATGGATGTTTAGGTAATAATCATAAAGGTAAGTATATTAAAAAACATGCGTGTCAAGGATTTGTAAAGAAACACCTAGGAAAATGATTCAAAGGGTCGGGAAGATGTTTCAGATGTGGTAATGAAGGTCAAAAAGTAATAACCTACCATGGAAAAAGGTAGCATCCAGTTGACTCTAGGAAAGGGAAATAAGTTCTTTCTGAAGGATCAATTGAATGTTTTAAATGTGGTGTGCATTGTCATTATACAAATAGAGGTCCTATGAATAAAGGTTTGATAATTGGATCGTTAGGATCGTAAAAATATATTTTTACCAATTCCTAATGCCATTCCAATTGAAGATGAGAAACCTGACAATGACCAATGAAAGATATAGATTATTTCTTAGCCGATGTTTTGACATTATTGAATCTTATGATATGATTCTTTATTTTGTTTGTAGAAAAGAAGTATTACAGAATAATTTAGAAAAGAATGGTTAATGGATCATGAAGAAGGTTGAATGTGTAAGAAGTATATATATAAGGTATTCAAGAGTTATGGTACATTTCAGGATGATGAAATGCTTAAGAGTATTAAGGATATTTTGATTATGTGATTACTTAGGAAGACTTTTTCTAGTATGTGTAACCCTGAAGTTTGATATTTTAGAATGTTATTCAATAAAGAATTAACTTTTCTTGTGTGGACATAATGGATAACCTTAAGTGTTCATATGATCTTTTTTTAGGTGATTAATGGTTATTACATTTTGGGATGCAAAATGAAAGGTATTGGATAAACTTTAAGGATACACTACTGGAAGTGTGGTTTTTACCCACGATTATTTACCAACGGTTTTCTTAAACCATTGGTAAAGATGGGCTAGGAAACCCTTTCCCAACGGTTCATTGGAACTGTTGGTAATTCTTTTCCCCAAATACAATCGGGCCGCTGCTCTCCCCCAGTCGCAACAGAACCCTAAAATCAATCCGGCCCTCAGCTCCTCTCTCAAAGTCCCCCATTCAAATAGGTGAAAATACATCTGAATCATCTCAAATCAGGTATTTTATTCTTTATACACATATTCTACCTTGTTTTTATTATTATTGATCTAATATTTTTGTTTTAAGTTTTGATTTTGATGTGATTTTATCCTGAAAAATAGGGAAATGAACAAATATTTTGTTAATTAATTAGTTTCCCATGGAATATCATTTGTGTTATAATGTCCATGCTATATAAAGGGGTAATATAATAGAAGACCTTGAATAAATTGTGGAAGTTGGGGTATGTTGCTTCTATGAGAGGTTTTTTTTTGTGTTTCATTGTATGTTGTAGGCTGTTGTATAGTGATTGAGGTGACCAATTGGGCTTTGTGATATGTGGGGTTGTAATGTGATGGTTAGTGGTCATGGATATGACATGTGAAGTTGTGTGATAGTGATGATGTGTGGTGGTGTTGTGCCATGTGGAGGTGTTGTGTGATGAGGTTGTGGTGTATGGTGTGGTGAGGTGGTTTTGGTTGTGCGGTGGTTTGTGATGTGCAATATTTTTGTTGTGATATGTGGTTGTTTTGGTGAGATGGTTGGCCGGTGTAACATGGCGATGATGGTTATTGTGAGATGGTGAGTTGTTGTGTGGTGGTTTTATTAGTTTCCTGGTTATCTATGGAAGAAATTTTGCTGTTAAAACAAAAAAACAAGATAGTAAATAAATGAGATGGAATAGAAATGGATGTGTGGTAAATGGATTTAATTAATTTAACATTAAATGAATAGTCAATGTAAGTGTGAATGAAGTGGCTTATAAATGAAAGTGGGAAATGCTATGTGTCTTGTGTGGTGGTGGTGTGGTGTGTTGCATATAGTGGTGAAAGTGGTTGTGATGGTTTATGTGTTGTATGGTAGTAGTGAAGTGTGTGATTATGTAGTTAATGTGACCCCATAGGTTGGGTATTTTGTGCTATCTATATATCATGTATTTTATGTTATTTCTACACATTCCCAACCAGAGTTGGATAAACTTACCAACGATCCGAGGTTTTGAGTTATGGGTATTTTTTCTAATATCTATGATGGTGGTTATATGGTTGGATAGCTACCATGTATTCCCTACACTTCCTACATAAGTGATTGACCATGTGTTTTTAGGCAAGATGCGATGGGATTGTCCATGTGTCTTCAGGTGATATGTACAATGATTTCCCTAGTGTTTTCAGGTGAGGTGCGATGTGATAAGGCTATAATAAGATGTGGCATGTGGTTGGGGTCATGTAGGGTAGGAGGATGGCACAAGGTTGATGTTATTCATGTTCATGATACCCTAATAATATGGTTATGGGATGGGCCATGCTCTGATGTGATAACACATTAAGTTCTTGTTGGTTTTACATTTTTTAAATAACATATTAGTATGTTTTTTTCACATGTGTAGTTGATACCTTGATTATTTTCTTCCTTTATCGTTTACTTAAATGTATTTTCTATTAAACTTCAATCCTATTGAATTGTTTATGACAAAATTACTTATATAAATTCTTTTTACAGAATGGACAGAAGTTGGATGTATGAAACCGATCGGATCTCAAGCGATTTTCAAAAAAATTTGGAGAGATTTATAGATTTTGCATTTCACAATTCTTTAGATAGTGGTCACATACACTGCCCATGTTCCAATTGTGTTGGTAGACCTTGGTTGAGCCGTGAAGAAGTCAGCTACCATATAACCAAAAATGGTTTTCACGAAAACTACTTTGTGTGGTATCACAATGGGGAGAAAATGAAATCTCAAATTAGTGATGATCGAAATGAAAGGGCAGGAATGGAGAATTTGTTAGATGATCAGTTTCCGTTTATTCATCAACATGAAAAAGAAAGGATTTAGACTCAAGAAGACTTCGATACGAGGACAGCTGATGCATCTAGTGAAAATGATGATATTGATAGGGTGAAAAAATTGAATGATGCTGCCATGACTCCAGTATATCGACAATGTGATAAAATGAAAAAGATGGAATTTTTAATCCGATTGTTTCATGGGAGAACTATGTATGGGATTTCTAATACAGTAATCGATTATATTATTACCCTCTTGAATGATTTAATTCCAGATGATACAGATATTACCTCAAACCACTATATGGCATGGAAGTTAGTTGAGGAACTTGGATTTTCAAGAAACAAAATTCATGCTTGCCCAAAAGATTGCAGTTTTTTCTGGGAGGAAATTGCTGAATGAAATGATTTTATAAAATGTGGCACATCCCGCCGGAAGTCAAAATCTGATGGAACACCATCCCGCATTCCAAAAAAAGTAATATGGCACTTTCCATTGATCCCCAGACTCCAGAATCGTTTTATGTCTGATGACATATCAATAAAAATGAGATGTCATGATACCGAGAGAAAGAAGACCAATGATGAGTTGGTTTATCCTGCAGATGGATTTGCATGGAAGAGATTTGATGCTCGACATCCTGATTTTGCAGCTGACGTGCGTAATGTGAGGATGGGTCTTTCATGTGACGGTTTTAATCCGTTTGGGAAGATTCTTACTTTGTGCAGCACATGGCCAGTTTTTATACACATTTATAATCTTCCCCCATGGTTGTGTATGAAAAAACCTTTCACTTTCATGATTATACTCATATATGGTCCTTCTAATCCCGAAATTGATATTGATGTATACATGAAACCTCTAATAAAAGAGTTGAAACTTCTTTGGGATGTGGGTGTGCGCACATACGATGCATGTTCGAAATACATATTTCAGATGCGTGTTGTGCTTATGTGGATGATCAATGATTTTCCGGCTTATGCAATGATGTCTGGATAGAGAACGAAGGGAAAACTATCATGTTTAGTTTTTATGAAGAATAAATGATCCAGAAGACTGAAACATCGTTGTAGTTTCAGTTTTATGGTACATCGAAGATTCTTACCAAAGGATCATCCATATAGAATGATTCTTCGAAGATTTGATAATACCATAGAGATCGATGATCCACCTCAGCATATGTTTGGAACTAACATTCTTAATGAATCGAAAGATTTCAGTTTTTCGTTCGGGAAGGGTCAAATGAAATCTGGAAAAAGAAATAATGTTTCCACTGAAACCTGTTACAATTGGAGGAAGAGGAGTATCTTTTTTGATTTGCCTTATTGGTCAACCAGGTTTTTACATCATTGCTTAGATGTAATGAATATTGAAAAGAATATATGCCAAATTTTGCTTTTGGTTCTTCTAAATGTCAAGGGGAAGAAAAAAGATGATTTATAATCTCGGCATGACTTGGTGGATTGGGGAATCAGACCAGAATTGCATCCTGTGCGTATCAGTGAAAATAAATGGAAACTTCCATGTGCTTCTTATGTGATGACACCTATGAAAAAAAAACAATATCTGGAAGTATTAGAGACTATTAGAGTTCCTAATGGCTATTCAAGCAACTTATCTAAATGGGTCAATAGAAGAGAGCTGAATCTAAAATCATTGAAGACTCATGATTATCACGTTCTACTGCATGAGTTGATTCCAATAGCAATCAGTTATATTTTTTCAAATAATGTAAGTGTGGTTGTTATTTGGTTGTGCCATTTGTTTAGAGATCTTTGTGCTACGAAGTTGTCTAAGTATTTCTTGCAAAAAATGTTGACAGATGCCCCATTAATTTTGTGTGAGTTGGAGAAAATATTTCCTCCGTCATTTTTCACATGCATGCTGCATATGACTACCCATATTCCCACTGAAATACTTCTTGGAGGACCTTTTTCTTTTCATTGGATGTATCCAATTGAAATAAATATGTTCACATTAAAGTCTTATGTCCGAAACAGAAATCATCCCGAAGGTTCTATCGTGAACGGTTACTTGGCTCAAGAATGTATGGATTTCTGCTCGATGTATTTGTCTGATCTTACTACAAGATTGAACAGAACAATGAGAAATGAAGAAGAACATTATGAGAAAATTGAACCCATTTTTCCATCACTTCCTCAAACAAGAGGAATTCCTGGATCATATACATTGAAGACATTAAGCCATGAAGAGCGGGAGATGGCACATCACACAGTTTTGTTCAACTATGATTTGTTCGATTACTATATCAGGTAACTAAATTGATTATGTATATCTTAAATATATATCTGTTAAAATATTCATATTTTTTATCTACAGGGAACATAAAACAATGATAAATAGGAAGCATCGTTCTTTATCTTTGATAAGAAGAGAAACTTTTCATAGAAAAGAGTTTTCTGCTTGGTTAAAATTGAAGGTAAAAATATTATTGTTTAAAATAATTATATCAATATTTAATTAAGTTTAATAGTCATTTATATTGTAGGTATTTATTTTGTCTGTTGAATCTATCTCTGAGGAAATAAGAGCTTTGTATTTTGGTCCTAATACCATGGTTCGTGACTGTAAATCAATTGTTATCAATGGGTACAAATTTATTATCACTGAACAAGCAAAGAACATGTGAACACAACATGATGGTGTTATGGTTACTGCCACAACAGATTGTTATGCCAGTGCATTCGATAGTAGAACATGATTTGAATATGTGGGTTATTATGGAGTTGTTGAGAAAATAATAATATTGGATTATTACTCTCATGGATGAGTCACAATGATGAAATTACATTGGTTTGATTCGATGACAAGACATGGAACATTTATTGATGATTGTGGATTTCGAGTAATTAATATGGCTCGAACTCTTACTACCGAAAAACCATATGTGTTGGCATCAATGACTAAACATGTTTTTTATGTCAAAGACCAACTTCGACCTAAATTTGGTGTCATAGTTGAAGTAATTCCAAGACATATTTTTGATGATGGTGATGATGTAATTGACACTATCCCTAACGCCATTGGAAACAATCCATTTATTTCTTTTGATGACTCCAATAGATCAATTGTCAGAGTTGATTGTGATCCTGATGTTGTGGTTTAAAATATATAGAATCATTTATCCATGTTCTCAATTATTTTGGTTTACCTCAAGTTGGGTTGTTAAGGTTGGTAATATTCAAATTTATTTAGTAATGATCAAAAATATGTTTTAGCTGACTTGACCATTAGGTGAATTTTCAATGTTTATTGGTTGCAGTTTTATTTGAATTGCATTTTCTAATTTGGAATTGAACTGTATTCAAACCTAGTCAAACAATATTTATAACTTGGTGAACATTACAACTTGTATGATTTATTAAATCCATTCAAGCTCTTCTAAAACAATTGATAGCTAAATTACCAATGAATCCCCATATTCCCTCATATATTTAGTTTTTTGGGTTACACATTAGTTTCCTTTTTCTAATTAATTACATATTTGTTTTCAAAAGCAGGAAATGCAGCCAATTGAAGAGAGACGAAGGAAAAAAATGATGGAGAACAATCGTCGAATGGCAGAGTTGGGAATTCCATCATTAGTGCATGTAGTGAGTAATTTATTTCAAATTGATATATTTAAAGAATATATAATGTCATGTGATTAATTTTTTTGTATACATTTTTTTAGGATCTACCTATACGTCGACAGTAATTTGACGAGGAGCCTAGTACTGGTCCTAGTACTCAGGCCGGTGGTACGAGGAGGGTTCATACCAGAGGTGGACGAGTAGCTGCGCGTACCCGACTAGACCCTACCCCTCCCACTGACATGTCATCCTTCCCACATTCTGATCCCGGTGTGTCATTAGGGACACACATGATATTTTGGACTCCCATGTTTTCGCTACCTTCTACATCTTCTGGCCCATCATTTTCACATCCCATGATGATTCCCACTCCCCAGTTAGAATCCAGTCAGACAGCTGTCCCATCTTCTTTTACTTCTACTTCCATCTCTTCGAGCTTCTATATTTCATCGTCTTCGACTCCTGTTCCACCACAGGGTATTCCATCAGTTTCTGTGGATCTAGCGGCACTCAACGATCAGACCAGCGCAGGTATATTTATAGAACCCTAACAAATTTTTATAGAAATATTTATTTTCATTATAACATGTTTTGATAAAATATTAGTTTTTATTTCATGGCAGATACATATACTGACAGGAGGTGTGGGCAGGGGCGTACATGCATGTGTTCGGTGTGGAACCGCCACACACAGGTTATGGTGGATTATAATGAAGACAACCAAATGGTTGAGAAAATAGGGCAGCAATGTCGGAGTTTTTTGGCGATGCTTTCCAAATACTATGACATCATTGCCGTAAGCCCGCTATCATGGAGAAATTTACCACATGAGGTCAAGGATAGAGCTTGGGCATAGATATTGGTAAAAAAATATGTTCTATTTAATGCCATGAATTATTTTTGTATTTATATGAATTAATTTTTTGATGTCAGCTTTGATTTAATTTTCCCGATGGTGAGGGTGCACGATCGGAACGTCTAAAGGATTTAGGCGAGCTTTGGAGAGACTAAAAGCATGAGTTGTATATTGGCTGGGTTAATTGATTTGGAACTGAGTTAGAGGCGGTACCAGTGGTGGATGATTGTCCTATAGAGCAGTATCGTCAGATGATTACTCATTGGACGAGTACCCAATTTAAGGTATTAATTACATTTGAGGTATTTAAATAATAACTTTCATGTTTTTAATTAATACTATCTGTTGAATTTTTGAATTTTATTTAGGAATCATCTAGAAAAAATAAAAAGAACATTGATGCAAAAAAATACCTCCACACACTGGGACGCACTACGATGCCTGATCATGAGAGGAAGCAGGTATGACAATTGTTTATAAGTTTTCTTTACGACTTACACTTTATTTTGTTTCATAAATTATTTAATAGTTTTCTAAGGTTTTCATATAACTTTAGTTTTCAATGTCATTGTAGAGTCAAATACAAAATATTGAAGGAAGTGTTCCTTGAGCAAAACTGTTTTGCTCGAGTAGATGGAAAAAGGATGGAAGTGCCATCAACGAAGAGACTCAGCAGTAGATTATAAGTTTTAATCTGTTGATTTTATATTTTAAAATCTATTTTTTAACTTAATAATATATTTATATCTTTAACAGGCTCCTTTAGAGACCCTCGATGCCCAAGAACCAGACAATTTTGGGCCAACTGATCACTTACATCAGGTTTTGGGAGAGGAGCATCCTAGCAGAGTACTCTGCCGACCTAGGATAGCCCCGATGAGGTATTGGCCCTCCTCAAGTACGATTTGTAGTGCCACCGAGCTGTAGCAAGTTAGGGAATAGGCAGAACAGGCTGAAAAAAGGGCCAGAGAGACTACAAAACAGTCTGCTAGGGCAAACAATGCATTTATGAAATTTATTGAAGTTCTACATCGGACACTTCTACCAGAGGCCAGCCCAGGTTTTGATAAATATATGTCGTCGATACGTTATATATATGGAGCACCAGGTAGAAGTTCTAGTGGTGTTCAAGAAGATATCCAGGATGACGATAATGATGGTGAGGAGTCTGATGCAGAAGATGAGAGAGAGGAGGAGGGTGAGGCAGATGGCGAGGGCTAGGCGGAGGGCGAGGGTGAGGAGGAGGGCGAGGAGGGTGAGGAAGATGATGGGGATGAGGACGAGGGTGATGATGATGGTGATGATGGTGATGGTGATGTGGGATAAGTTGATCAGTTACATTTTTGACTAATATTACTGAGATTTGATGTATAATCCATTATAGTTGTTGGTTTTATCCAGACCTATAGTATAGTGTTGCAGTTGAATTATTTTTATATATTTTTATTTTCATCGACCCTGGAAAGCCCCCCAAACAACCCCCCACAATCCTCCTCGGTCCCCGGACAGCCCCATGGACAGCCCCCACCCTCCTCCCTGGACCCCGGACAGCCCCCCAGACAGCCCCCCGGACATCCCCCCACCCTCCCCCTTGGACCCTAGAAAACCCCCCAAGAACCCCCCAGACAGCCCCCCCCACCCTCATCCTTGGTCCCCGGACAGCCCCCCGGACACCCACTGGACAGCCCCCCGGACAGCCCACCAGACAGCCCCCCCGGACAACCCCCCCTAATAGTCCCCCAACCTCCTTGATTTCATTTACTACTAGAAAATCTATAATATATATTTTATTTATTGTCATCATGATAATCAATGTAAATCACATTTACACATCTAATCAATACCATAGATTCTTGGTATGTTATAAAAGAGATGTATTCATTGGGAATGGCATTGTTAGCTCTGAAATGTTTCATAGCATGATAAACTAAAATCTAATCCATACTAATAATGATATAAAAATATTCTATATGAATTTACACAAGATTTTATGTAAATACCATTCCACTAATAGACACATGAGGATTCTCATAAATCATGTTTACCTTAATATTTCCACAAGGATTTTTAGTAAAAGTTTTATCATCTATTAATTTTCTGATATTCTCATTTTAAATATAACTTTTTCATAAATAAATTAATTTAAAGACCCATAGTCAAATTGTGTATTTGAATAATGTCATGACCCCCTCCCACCAAAGATGCCCCTCCTGAGCTGGTAATGGTGAAAGGGGGATAATGACCCCCGAGTCCCGCCTCCAGTAGGCCCCGGGGTGGCGACTAGCACCAAGGGTATGAGTTTTCACAAATATGGGAGGCATTACCTTTTTTATTATTTAGGATTGGGAAATAAGACAAGTCAAACCCCAAAAGGAAAAGAACAAGTGTATATAAATAAACCCAAACCAATCCCACATGCATGTTTAAACAATTTTATAACAAGGTGCAAGTACAAGAAAGCTCAAAGAACAATACCAAAAGAAATCAAGAGTACAAAAACAGCAACAACTCCAACTGTCCGACTAGTAGGGTCCCACACGGCCCTGGTAGTCCTCCTGGAAACCTGAAAGTAAACGTAGGGTGAGCATACAAGTATACTCAGTATGGAAACCTAAATATCTCATGCACAAGTGGGGAGACATCCTAATGTACCGTGAGAACAACAGAAGAAACCTAGCAAGGAATTCTATCCACCCAACCTCACCAGCCACACTCACCAAAACACAAGCACAACAGGTAGTAGTATATATGAAACAAGATTATTGGGTACCCCACACCATTTCCCTTTAGTTATATTCTCTTCCTAACGGCGAACGTCCTGACGCTTCCACACTCTCCCTGCCCGCACACACCTGGGCCTCACAACCACGTATCCCACCAGCACAAACCTGGGCCTCACAACCACGTATCCTGCCCCCACACACCTGGGCCTCAAAACCACGTATCCCACCCGCACACACCTGGTCCCCACAACCACGTATCCTGCCCGCACACACCTGGGCCCCACAACCACGTATCCCGCCCGCACACACCTGTGCCTCATCCCGAAGATTCTTAGGAAATAGTAGAACCTGCCTAAAGAGTCTTGGGCTAAATCCACCCCAATCAAAACCTACCCGAAGAGTCTTAGGTGTAAGGTCGCCTCAAGCCATCACAACCTAGGGGAGGAGTAGGAAGGAGCTAGTAACTAAGGGGAAAACACCCTCTCCCATGAAATGGGAGTGTTCAGTACTAAGTGCTCAACATGGGTGGGGTGCGATGAGACACAAAAGATACAAATATAAATATATGTATATCAAACACATAGCCCAACCTATGGCTTCTAAATAGAGAAACTGAGCACGTGCCTCGACACTGCTACTACGAAGCATGCATACAAAAAACAACCCAACCCCATTTAGGTTTTCACGTTTCAGCAGAATTAGTTTATTTAGTTCCTTAACTACTGGGCAACTATCCACAACCAACCACATTGATCGTTCATAAAACATATCCCTTACTTCCACAAATCAAGTTAGGAAAACACAAGCAACACAACCAATACCTTCTTATCAACCAACCAACCCATTGATTATTAATCCCGTTCCATTACCATGACCCACCATTCATTAACTCTTCCACTTTTTATTTATTATTCACAACCCAAAGTCCGTTCACATTCAACCCATCCCTGCAGCCCCGCTGCCAAACACCATAACCACAACCACACCGAAACCCGTACATCATTATCCCTTTAATACCATTTATCGCAGCCCCGCTGCCCATTACCAACACAACCTTCACACCAACCCACAACCAAGTCAACCGTATCCCCTGTGCTCACCCTATCCACAACAACCCACAAAACACCCCCATCACATGCCACGTATCTGAGACAACAACCACATGTTCATTATTCCATTTAGTTTAACTGGGGTGATCACACAAGGGTTCCGGATTTTAAACAGCCAACTTTACATGATTAACCAACTTCCACATTCCACAATGTTTCCATCCATAAGAAAATCCAGAAGGAGAGGGAAACATTTAATTGCATAAGCAAAGGCCCCCAATGACTGTGATTTTCAGTAATTAGAAGCTCATTCAATTCACAACATAATATCACAGGATATAAAGTAATAACAATCACAAACTTCCCAACCCCGTTCTTTAACCAGTTATTATCTTCATTTAATGGTTCAACTTCTTCTCATGAAAACAAGCGGTTACCCACGCCGTATGATGCAAAAATTAGAGAGATGAAGGTAAGATCCCTACCTCAACAGGTTATGATCACAACTCTCCCCCGGATCAACCTTAGAAGACGTCCGTTGGCGTCCGTCACTTCTGTCAGGTCCCGGAAAAACCTCCTCAGGTGGAATTTGGAAAGGAAAGGCCAAACGAAATACAACGGACCCAGGCTCAGAAGTTCCGCCTCATCGTTACGATCCCGTGGCCGCTAACGGATCATAAATCAGAGCTCGGACGAAGAAGTTATGGAAGAAAAGGAGCCTTCGAGTCTCTTGGGAGAGCTCTTCTCAGAGGAATGGGGAGGAGAGGAGTAAGTTGAAAGGAGTAGGGGACCCCTCCTTATATAGGTGAGAAAAGAAAAAGTACACGGCGTGTACTTTATGGTACATGGAGTGTACTCGGTTAATTCACATGGTCTCCACGTGGCTTCCAACACGGCTCCGCGGCCGTTGACTGGTCAACACACAATTTTGGGGTAACACATACACGGGGAGGGAATACATGGCGTGTAGTTGAGACACACGACCTGTACCCATTTATTGCACACGACAAGGAGACGACTTCAACACGGAACGTGCCCATTGACTAGCAACGCGTACGCGGGGAAGGACTACAAGGCTTGTAGAACTGGACACACGGCGTGCAACAATTATTTCACACAGTGAGGACATGGCCTGCAACACGGGGTATACCCGGAAAGGGGGCACACGACGTGTACTCAAACTACATGGCGTGTAGTTTCAAAATTCTGGAAGGTGTGGGAAAAGTCCATTTTACCCTCCAGAACACTTCTTGACCTTCTTTTTGATAAAGGAATGGGCCGGAGAGATCCGGGCCATTACATCAGATACCTCTTAAAACATTACCGTCCCCGAGAATTCAAAAACCAACCCAGAGGAAACCCAACAAGATACCTCTTAGGGTTCTCGTTATAATAGTAACCCAACCAACAACCCTAATCATATGTGTTAGGAATTCCTTCTCCTATGTCGAGATATTATCCGCTTTAGGCGGCACTGACTCGCCTGCATGAGTTCAATCACATCCTCATTAATGCGTCTCGATTAAGAATTGGGTCTTCCCACTTTCATACATTAGGATTATTCAACTCACACTACCCCCAACACCACACAACCAACACACTGCCCGAACATGTGGTTTGGGGAGAAATTCCTTCACCTATGTCGAGATATTATCTGCTTTAGGCAGTACTGACTCACCCGCACGGGTTCAATCGCATCCGCATTAATGCGCCTCGATTAAGGATTAGGTTTTTCCCTTTCCCCACACATCCGGACATGCTACACACTTCCAGAGAATAAGGAAACAAAATGTCTCACAACTGATAAGCCAAGCATTCCATATATCAAAGGTACAGAGTACAACATCAACACAAAGCTTAGAAGAACAAGGGAAAACACAAGTCAAAAAAACTCTGGGTACTGAGCATGCATCTGGGTCTCCCGCTCTAAAGTGCTCTCCTCAAGGACGCCATGCCTCCACAACACACAAACCAACGGAATGGTTCATCCACAGAGCACCTTCTCTTTACGATCCTCAATCTTGACTGGTCGTTCCTCGAAGGTCGCGTCGTCTCCCATATCTAACTCTCCCCAGTTGATAACGTGAGAGTTGTCGTGTAAGTGCCGACGAAGTTGGGAGACGTGAAAGATGTCATGAACCTTCTCCAACTGAGGTGGCAAGGCCAGCTGATACACCACATCACCGACTCTCTTCAGCACCTCAAAAGGTCCGATGAACCTAGGTGAGAGCTTTCTCCCTTCCCCAAACCTTCGCTGCCCTCGTCGAGGGGAAACCTTCAAGAACACATGATCTCCCACCTCAAACTCCAAGGGCCTCCCCAGACGATCAACATAAGACTTCTGTCGGTCCTGACCCGCTTTCATCCTCTCACGTACAAGCTGGACTTTCTCTATGGTGCTCTGCACTACCTCTGGCCCAAGAGAACCTGTCTCACCAACCTCTACCAAGCAAATGGGTGAACGACATGGTCTTCCATACAAAGCCTCAAATGTTGCCATGACAATAGTAGAGTGGAAGCTGTTGTTGTAGGAAAATTCTACTAAAGGAATGTGTCGTACCCATGATCCTCCGAAATCTAGAATGCATGCTCGCAGCATGTCCTCTAATGTCTTGATAGTACGCTCCGTCTGCCCATCGGTCTGGGGGTGGAAAGCAGTGCTAAGGCGTAGCTGGGTTCCAAAAGCATGCTATAACCCCCTCCAGACTCGTGAGGTAAACCGAGTATCCCGATCTGAGATGATAGTCTTTGGAACTCCATGCAAATGTACCACCTCATCTACGTACCTCTGTGCTAAGGTACTCACCGGGCCTGACTCCTTAGTTGCTAAGAAGTGAGCTGATTTTGTCAGCCGATCCACCACTACCCAGATAGCATCATAACCACCCTAAGATCTGGGTAGTACTGTGACGGAGTCCATTGAGATGTCATTCCACTTCCACTAGGGGACAACTAAAGGATGCAACAAACCACTGGGAACACGGTGTTCAGCCTTCACTTACTGACACACTAGGTATTTTGCCACAAACTCTTCCACTGCCCGTTTCACCCCGGGCCACCAAAACTATTCCCTCAGGCCTCGATACATTTTCGAAACTCCTGGATGTACCACCAAGGCTGAGCTATGGAACTCACAGAGAACTCCCTCACGCATTGTCTCCGGGACAAACAACCTTCCATGGAAAAGCATCCGATGTCGGCTGTCCTCTGACCATCCTTCTGGAGCGTTTCCCTGATCGACACGATCCCGCATCACTTCCGCCTCAGAGTCCCCCCACTGAGACTCTTCCACCTACTACAACAAGGAGGACTGCATCGTCATCTGAAACAAACAAACTCTAACACCTTCTACCCTGGCATCCAAGTGCAAGGCGGCCAACTCTCCCATCGCTTTCCAAGCATCAGTGGACTCCCGAACTACTTCCTTATGCGACTTCCTACTCAGGGCATCAGCCGAAACGTTGCCCTTTCCTTCAGTGTAAGAGATATCAAAGTCATAGTCTTGGAGAAACTCGACCCATCTCCGCTGCCGTAGGTTCAGGTCACGCTGGGAGAAGATATAACACATTCTCTTTTGATCTGAGAAGACCAAAAAGCGATCCCCAAAGAGGTAATGTCACCACAAATTCAGTGCGAACACTACTGCTGCAAGCTCGAGGTCATGGGTGGCATAGTTACGCTTGTGAGGGCATAACTGCCAAAACCCATAACAGATCACTCCCTTCTTCTGCATCAGCACACACCCTAGACCAAGGCCATAAGAATCACA
The DNA here is from genome assembly GCA_963277665.1 of Viscum album. Classification (NCBI taxonomy): domain Eukaryota; kingdom Viridiplantae; phylum Streptophyta; class Magnoliopsida; order Santalales; family Viscaceae; genus Viscum; species Viscum album. The sequence continues at coordinate 1,938,464,197 of OY728141.1, forward strand.
AAACACCTCATACAACAACCCTTCCTCTGGAAACCCGAGTACGGGAGCACTGACCAACTTCTCCTTCAGGTAGTCAAAAGCTTTATGGCACTGCTCGCTCCATAGGAAGACCCTATTCTTCCTCGTCTAATCTGTCAATGGAGCAGCAACTCGAGAGAAGTCCGAAACGAACCTCCGATAGTAACCTGCTAACCCCAGGAAATTACGAACTTCTACCACGCTCTTGGGTGCTGACTAAGAAACAACTACCGCCACCTTCGACGGGTCCACTGACACTCCATGCTAAGACACTACATGCCCAAGGAAGTGTACTTCTTGTGTCAAGAACTTACACTTTGACAATTTCCCATAAAGCTGGTGGTGCCGAAGGACTTCCAAGACATCCCTGAGATGCTCAACGTGCTCCTCCTCTGATCTTGAGTAGATCAGGATGTCATCGATAAACACAACGACGAACCAGTCTAGAAACTCTCGGAAGACAAAGTTCATAAGTCTCATGAACACAAACGGTGCATTCGTAACTCCAAACGGCATCACCACAAACTTGAAGTGCCCATACCTTCACCTGAAAGCCGTCTTCGAGATGTCACTATCCTTTAACCTCAGCTGGTGATATGAAGATCATAGATCAATCTTGGAAAACCAACCTTCTCCCCTCAGTTGGTCAAAGAGATCATCTATCCTTGGAAGGGGGTAACGGTTCTTGACCGTTACCTGGTTCAACCTTCGGTAGTCTATGCATAGCCTGAGACCACCATCTACCTTCTTCACGAAAAAAACCAGAGCACCCCATGGTGATACACTGGGTCAAACAAAACCTTTCTCCATCAGATCGTCAATCTGAATCCGCAACTCCCGCAACTCCGAAGGTGCCATCCGATAAGGGTCCATCGAAATCGGACGGGCACCAGGCTGTAAGTCTATCCCAAACTCAACGTCACGCTGGGGGGTAGGGTCACAAACTCCTTTGGAAAAACATCGAGTAACTCCCCAACAACCTCCTGGACATCCATCATATCTGTATCAACTGGAACCACTGGTATCCCACCTAACAAGGAAATGAGAGGCTCCACACGCCGACTTCCCACCTGATAGCTCCTCTCGCCAAAAAAAACTACATGCAACCCATCCATGTCGGAGAACACGACTCTTCTCTGGAAGCAGTCGATAACGACACTAACAGAAAACAACTAGTCGATGCCTAGGATGACATCGTATGGCCGCATCTGTAACGGAAGAAAGTCCCCACTAGATCGATGTGGTCCCAACCTCAGCCCACATCCCCGGAAAACACAAGATACGCTGGTCTGGCCTCCAACTGGTGTACTCAGCACCAGTGGTACGGAAAGTCTCTCTACATCTAGTCCCAAAGCATGGGCAAGACCAGGTACAACAAAGGAGTGCGAGGCTCCCGAATCGAACAAAGCAGAAACAAAAGTGCTGAACAAAAAAATTGTACCTCGCACCACCTCTGGTCCTGCCGGACCTGTCAACTCTACTGCGTGAAATTGTCCACGCCCATCTCCTCTGCCTCTCTGATGTCATCTACCTCCCCGTCTACGCCCTGGTCGAGGTCCCTGAGGACCACCCTGAGGCCGACCTCCTCCCACAAAGTCTTCCCTCAGAGAAGCATGGTCCTGCTGCTACTGGAAGGGCCTCACCGGCAACTGGTGATGGTGAGGTGGGAGCTGAACCTACCCACCTCCACCTTACTGAGCTCGGGTCGGGCACCGACTCTGAACGTGCCCGAAACCTCCACAAGAAAAACACCTCAGTCCTGGGCTCATGAAAAAGGGATGAGGACCCAAAGATCTGAACTGGAACTGCTGGGGCCTGCTCCCCACTGGCCTGAACCTGGAAGGTCCCGTCACAAGATACCTGCTGCTAACAGCTTTCCCCTTCGTCGAGCCCAGCTGGATCCCCTCTCGGGGTGCACCTCCCAGCGAGTGCATCCTATCTACAACCTCTGCCTTCTTCTGTACGGCCAATTACATCGGAAGGGTGAAGGGGGTGACAACATACTGGAGAGAAGGACGAAGCGCCTCTTCCAAACGTCTTGCCCGAGACTCCTCATCTGGAAAGAGATCCGGAGAAAAACGCAGGAGATCCTTAAACTTGATCTCCAACTCTTGTACTGACATACTCCCCTGCTGAAGGGAGAGTAACTCCTGCCGCTTCTCCGCCTTGATCATGGAAGAAAGGAATTCCTATCGGAATTACTTCTCAAAGTCTGCCCATGGAACATCTTCCTCTATCCTCTCTCTGAGGTAGAGTGTCCACCACTGTCGCGCCGCACCTCTCAGCTGACTGACTGCTAGGGGAACCCAGTACTCCCTCAGAGCACAGATCAAGGTAAAAGCGATCCCTAGCTCCTCAAGCCACCCCTCCATCTCCGTATCTGAAGTACTACCCTCGTACTTCTTGAGGGTCTACCGCTGGAAAGAATGGAGAGTCTTCGGCCACTGGCTATCTTCCTCCTCTCAGTCAATCCTCAACTGATTGACCGCCTGAATCTGCTGGGCCTTAGCCATCTGAGCCACCCGGGGACGACGTCCAGGTGCCATAGCTATACGGTAAACAAGGATCGCGTAAGCCCAAGTAGTAAGGAAAACTCAAGGTTTTATTTTATCATTTTATTTCAATTTCTTTCCCAGAACACCCAAATCAAGTAAAACACAATCATGATGATGCATGTACCTTCCCTAGGGTCTCTACCCTACAATCAATGTAGTCTCACTTGGTCGTTCGGTAGGCTCAGATTCCTTGCATCGGATCACGGGGGGCCCTAAAATCCCGTGTCCTAGCTGGTCTTCCCTGGCCTATGTCACGCACCAAGATTGAATAACATTGTTACCCTACCATCCCATGCAATCCTCACTGTGCCTAACTCCAGACTCCATCCTATCTCTCAACCATAACTTCTGATACCATTCTGTCACGACCCCCTCCCACCAAAGATGCCCCTCCTGAGCTGGAAATGGTGAAAGGGGGATAATGAACCTAGAGTCCCACCTCCAGTAGGCCCCAGGGTGGCAACTATCACCAAGGGTATGAGTTTTCACAAATATGGGAGGCATTACCCTTTTTATTATTTAGGATCGGGAAATAGGACAAGTCAACCACCAAAAGGAAAAGAACAAGTGTATATAAATAAACCCAAACCAATCCCACATGCATGTTTAAACAATTTTATAACAAGGTGAAAGTAAAATAAAGCTCAAAGAACAATACCAAAAGAAAACAAGAGTATAACAACAACAACAAATCCAACTATCCGACTAGTAGGGTCCCGCACAACCCTGGTAGTCCTCCTGGAAACCTGAAAGTAAACGTAGGGTGAGCATACAAGTATACTCAGTAGGGAAACCTAAAGCTCTCGTGTACAAGTGGGGAGACATCCTAATGTCCCGTGAGAACAACAGAAGAAACCTAGCAAGGAATTCTATCCACCCAACCTCACCAGCCACACTCACCAAAACACAAGCACAACAGGTAGTAGTATATAAGAAACCAGAGTATTGGGTACCCCGCACCATTTCCCTTTAGTTAGATGCTCTTCCTAACAGCGAACGTCCCGATGCTGCCACACTCTCCCCACCCGCACACACCTGGGCCTCACAACCACGTATCCTGCCCACACACACACGGGCCTCACAACCACGTATCCCGCCCGCACACACCTGGGCCTCATCCCGAAGATTCTTGGGAAACTATAGAACCTATCCGAAGAGTCTTGGGATAAAGCCACCCCAATAGAAACCTACCCGAAGAGTGTTAGGTGTAAGGTCGCCTCAAGCCCTCACAGCCTAGGGGAGAAGGAGCATAAAAGAGCTAGTAACTAAGGGAAAAACACCCTCTCTCATGAAATGGGAGTGTTCGGCACTAAGTTCTCAACATGGGTGGGGTGCGATGAAACACAAAAGATATATATATATATATATATATATACACACCAAACACACAGCCCAACCTATGGCTTCTAAAAAGAGAAACTGACCACGTTCCTCGGCACTGCTACTACGAAGCATGCATATAACAAACAACCACAACCCCATTTAGGTTTTCACGTTTCAGCAGAATTAGTTTATTTAGTTCCTTAACTACTGGGCAACTATCCACAACCAACCACATTGATCGTTCGTAAAACATATCCCTGCCATCCACAAATCAAGTTAGGAAAACACAAGCAATACAACCAAGTCCTTCTTATCAATCAACCAACCCATTGATTATTAATGATGTTCCATTACCATGACCCACCATTCATTAACTCTTCCACTTTTTATTTATTATTCACAACCGAAAGTCCGTTCACATTCAACCCATCCCTGTAGCCTCGCTGCCAAACACCATAACCACAACCGCATCGAAACCCGTACATCAGTATCCCTTTAATACCATTTATCACAGCCCCACTGCCCATTACCAACACAACCTTCACACCAACCCACAACCAAGTAAACCGCAGCCCCGCTGCTCACCCTATCCAAAACAACCCACAAAATACCCCCATCACATGACATGTATCCGAGACAACACCCACATGTTCATTATTCCATTTTGTTTAACCGGGGTGAACACCCAAGGGTTCAAGATTTTAAACAGCCAACTTTACGTGATTAACCAACTTCCACATTCCACAAAATTTCCATCCATAAGAAAATCCATAAGGAGAGGGAAACATTTAATTTCATAAGCAAAGGCCCCCAATGACCGTGATTTTCAGTAGGTAGAAGCTCATTCAATTCACAACATAATATCACAGGATATAAAGTAACAACAATCACAAACTTCCCAACCCCATTCTTTAACCAGTTATTATCTTTATTTAATGGTTCAACTTCTTCTCATGAAAACAAGAGGTTACCCAGCCCGCATGATGCACAAATTAGAGAGACGAAGGTAAGATTCCTACCTCAACAGATTCTGATCACAGCGCTCCCCCGGATCAACCTTAGAAGACATATGTTGGCATCCATCACTTCTGTCAGGTCTCGGAAAAACCTCCTCGGGTGGAAGTTGGAAAGGAAAGGCCAAAGGAAAGACAACGAACCCAGGCTAGGAAGTTCCACCTCATCGTTACGATCCCGTGGCCACTGACGGATCGTAAATCGGAGCTCGGATGAAAAGGCGCCTTCGAGTCTCTTGGGAGGGATCTGCTTAGAGGAAAGGGGAGGAGAAGAGTGAGTTGAAAGGAGGAGGGGACCCCTCCTTTTATAGGCAAGAAAAGCAAAAGTACACGGCGTGTAATTTATGGTACATGGAGTATACTCGGTTAATTCACACGGTCTCCACGCAGCTTCCAACACGGCTCTGTGGCCGTTGACTGGTCAACACACGGTTTGGGGGTAACGCATACGCGGGGAGGGACTACACGGCGTGTAGTTTAGACACACGGAGTGTACCCATTTATTGCACACGACAAGGACACAACTCTAACATGACACACGACCATTGACTGGCAACACATACGCGGGGAAGGACTACACGACGCGTAGAATTGGACACATGGTGTGCACCCATTATTTCACACAACGAGGAAACGACCTGCAACATGGGGTATACCCGGAAAGGGGGTACAAGGTGTGTACTCAAACTACACAGAGTGTAGTTTCAAAATTCTAGAAGGTGTGGGAAAAGTCCATTTTACCCTCCAAAACACTTCTTGAACTTCTTTTTGACAAAGGAATGGGTTGGAGAGATCCGAGCCATTACAAATAATGTGAATAAACAACTAACATACCACTCTAACATTGTCTCTTTTGTTTAAAATGGATAGGATTATAAGTGAAAAGAAAAACTAACATACGGAAAACCGACCAAACGAATTCAGATTCTGTTGATAATTTATCACAACGATCCATGGGTCATATGTGATGTGTACAAGCCAGCCCGGGCTCAATCCGAGTTACAGTGCGGCTGGGATCAGTCTAAGCGTCTCTCTTTTGTTTAAAATGGACAACATTTTAAGTACATACGTAAAACTGACCAAACACATTCGATTTCCATTGAAAGTTTAGGAGAAAGATCCATGGGTCATATGTGACGTGTACGAATCAACCCCGCCTCAATATGAGATGTGGTGTGGCGTACACCACTCAAAGTGTCTGTATTTTGTTTCAAAAGGACATCATTTTAAGTGAAAAACATCAACTGACATACAGAAAACCGACCAAATGCATTCAGATTGTGTCGATACTTTAGAAAAATGATCTATGGGTCATACGTGATGTGTAAGAGTCAACCCTGCCTCAATAAAAGGCGCAGTGTGGCCAAAACCACTCTAACTATGTCCCTTTTGTTTAAAATGTACAAGATTATAAATGAAAATAACAACTGACATATGAAAAACTGACCAAACACATTCGGAATCTATTGATAATTTATCACAACGATCTATGGGTCATATGTGACATGTACGAGCCAACCCGGGCTCAATCTGAGTCGCAGTGTGGCTGAGATCAGTCTAAGTGGCTCTCTTTTCTTTAGAATGGACAACATTTTAAGTGAAAAACATCAACTGGAATACGAAAAACCGACCAAACGCATTCGTATTCTGTTGATAAATTATCACAATGATCCATGGGTCATATGTGACGTGTATGAGCCAATTCAAGCTCAATACGAGTCGTGATGTGGCCAGGATCAGTCTAAGTGTCTCTCTTTTGTTTAAAATGGAAAAAATTTTATGTACATACGGAAATCTGACCAAACACATTTGAAATGTGTTGATGCTTTAGGACAACGATTCATGGGTCATATGTGACATGTACGAGTCAACCCCGCCTCAATCCAAGGTGCGGTGTGGCTAACACCATTCATAATGTCTCTCTTTTGTTTAAAATGGACAGAATTATAAGTGAAAAGAACAACTGGCATACGAAAAACTGACCAAACGCATTCGAAATATGTTAATAATTTATCACAATGATCCATGGGTCATATTTTATGTGTACGAGTCAACCCATGCTCAATCCGAGTCGTGATGTGGCCAGGATCAGTCTAGGTGTCTCTCTTTTGTTTATAATGGACCACATTTTAAGTACAAACAGAAATCTGACCAAACGCATTTGAAATGTGTTTATGCTTTAGGAAAACGATCCATGGGTCATATGTGACATGTATGAGTCAACCCCGCCTCAATCCAATGCATGGTGTGGCCGACACCATTCATAGTGTCTCTCTTTTGTTTAAAATGGACAAGATTATAAGTGAAAAGAACAACTGGAATACGAAAAACTAACTAAATGCATTCAGAATCTGTTGATAATTTATCATAATGATCCATGGGTTATATATGACGTGTACGATCCAACCTGGGCTCAATCCGAGTCACGGTGTGGCTGGGATCAGTCTAAGTGGCTCTCTTTTGTTTAAAATGGACAACATTTTAAGTACATACGGAAATCTGACCAAACGCATTTGAAATGTGTTGATGATTTAGGACAATGATCCATGGGTCATATGTGACGTGTAAGATTCAACCTCGCCTCAATCCGAGGCACGGTGTGGCTGACACCATTCATAGTTTCTCTCTCTTTTTTTAAATGGACATGATTATAAGTGAAAAGAACAATTGGCATACGGAAAACCAACCAAATGCATTCGGAATCTGTTGATAATTTATAACAATGATCCATGGGTCATATGTGACGTGTACGAGCCAACCCGGTCTCAATCTGAGTCGCGGTGTGGCTGGGATCATTCTAAGTGGCTCTATTTTGTTTAAAATGGACAACATTTTAAGTGAAAAACATCAACTGGCTTACGGAAATCCAACCAAACACATTCGGATTCTGTTGATAAATTATCACAATGATCCATGGGTCAGATGTGACGTGTACGAGCCAACCCGAGCTCAATCCGAGTCGTGAGGTGGCCGGGATCAGTCTAAGTGTCTTTCTTTTGTTTAAAATGGACAACATTTTAAGTACATACGGAAATCCAAACAAACACATTTGAAATGTGTTGATGCTTTAGGAAAATGATCCATGGGTCATATGTGACGTGTACGAGTCAACCCCGCCTCAATACGAGGCGCGGTGTGGCCGACACCATTCATAGTGTCTCTATTTTGTTTAAAATGGACATGATTATAAGTGAAAAGAACAAATGGCATACGGAAAACTGACCAAACACATTCGAAATCTGTTGATAATTTATCACAACGATCCCTGGGTCATATGTGACATGTACGATCCAAATCGGTCTCAATCCGAGTCGTGATGTGGCTGGGATTAGTCTAAGTGTATCTCTTTTGTTTAAAATGGAAAACAATTTAAGTACATATGGAAATCCGAACAAACGCATTTTAAATGTGTTGATGCTTTAGGAAGACGATCCATGTGTCATATGCGACGTGTATGAGTCAACCCCGCCTCAATCCGAGGCACGGTGTGGCCGACACCGTTCATAGTGTCTCTCTTTTGTTTAAAATGGACATGATTATAAGTGAAAAGAACAACTGGCATACAGAAAACCGACCAAACACATTCAGAATCTGTTGATAATTTATCACAATGATCCATGGGTCATATGTGATGTGTAAGATCCAACCCAGGCTCAATCCAAGTCACGGTGTGTCCGGGATCAGTCTAAGTGTCTCTCTGTTGTTTAAAATGGACAACATTTTATGTATATACGGAAAACCGACCAAACGAATTCGGTTTCTATTGAAACTTTAGGAGAACGATCCATGGGTCATATGTGACGTATACGAATCAACCCTGCCTCAATATGAGATGTGGTGTGGCCAGAACAATTCAAAGTGTCTGTCTTTTGTTTCAAAAGGACATCATTTTAAGTGAAAAACATCAACTGGCATATGGAAAATTGACCAAACGCATTTAGATTGTGTCAATACTTTGGAAAAATGATACATGGGTCATGTGTGACATGTAAGAGTCAACCCCGTCTCAATACAAGACGCAGTGTGGCCAACACCACTCTAAATGTGTCTCTTTTGTTTAAAATGGACAAGATTATAAGTGAAAAGAACAACTGGCATACGGAAAACTGACCAAATGAATTCGGAATCTATTGATAATTTATCACAACGATCCATGGGTCATATGAGATGTGTACGATCCAACCTAGGCTCAATCCGAGTCGCGGTGTGTCCGGGATCAGTCTAAGTGTCTCTCTTTTGTTTAAAATGGACAACATTTTAAGTACATACGGAAAAATGACCAAACACATTCGGTTTCTGTTGAAACTTTAGGAGAACGATCCATGGGTCATATGTGATATTTGAGAATCAACATCGCCTCAATCTGAGACGCGGTGTGTCCGACACCACTCAAAGTGTCTGTCTTTTGTTTCAAAAGGACATCATTTTAAGTGAAAAACATCAACTGGCATACGAAAAACCGACCAAACGCATTCATATTGTGTCGATACTTTAGTACAATGATCCATGGGTCATCTGTGATGTGTACGAGTCAACTCCGCCTCAATAAAAGATGTGGTGTGGCCGAAACCACTCTAAATGTGTCTCTTTTGTTTAAAATGGACATGATTATAGGTGAAAAGAACAACTGACATACGGAAAACTGACCAAACACATTCAGAATCTGTTGATAATTTATCACAATGATCTACGCGTCATATGTGACGTGTAAAAGCCAACCCAGGCCCAATCCGAGTCGCGGTGTGGCCGGGATCAGTCTAAGTGTCTCTCTTTTGTTTAAAATGGACAACATTTTAAGTACATACGGAAAACCGACCAAATGCATTCAGTTTCCGTTGAAACATTAGGAGATTGATCCATGGCTCATACAAGACGTGTACGAATCAACCCCACCTTAATCTGAGATGTGGTGTGGCCGGAACCACTGATGGTGTCTGTCTTTTTTTTTTTCAAAAGGACATCATTTTATGTGAAAAACAACAATTGGCATACGGAAAATCAACCAAACGCATTCAGATTGTGTCTATACTTTAGCACAATGATACATGGGTCATATGACGTGTACGAGTCAACACCGTATCAATAATATGTGTGGTGTGGCCAAAACCACTCTAACTCTGTCTCTTTTGTTTAAAATGGACAAGATTATAAGTGAAAAGAACAACTGGCATACGAAATTCTGACCAAACGCATTCAGAATCTGTTGATAATTTATCAAAACGATCCATGGGTCATATGTGACCTGTACAAGCCAACCCAGGCTCAATCTGAGTTGCAGTGTGGCCGAGATCAGTCTATGTTTCTCTCTTTTGTTTAAAAAGGACAACATTTTATGTACATACGGAAAACCGACCAAACACATTTAGTTTCCGTTTAAACTATAGGATAATGATCCATGGGTCATATGTGATGTGTACGAATCAACCCCGCCTCAATATGAGACACGGTGTGGCCGGAACCACTCAAAGTGTCTGTCTTTTATTTCAAAATGACATCATTTTAAGTGAAAAACATCAACTGGCATACGGAAAACAGAACAAATGCATTAGGATTGTGTCGATACTTTAGCACAATGATCCATTGGTCATATGTGATGTGTAAAAATCAACCCAGACTCAATAAGAGACATAGTGTGGCTGACACCACTCTAACTGTGTCTCTTTTGTTTAAAATGGACAAGATTATAAGTGAAAAGAACAACTAGCATATGAAAAACCAACCAAACGCATTCAAAATGTGTTGATGATTTAGGACAATGATCCATGGGTCATATGTGATGTGTATGAGTACACCCAACCTTTATCCAAGGCACGGTGTATCCAAGATCACTCTAAGTGGCTCTCTTTTGTTTAAAATGGACAACATTTTAAGTACATACGGAAAACTGACCAAACACATTCGGTTTCCATTGAAACTTTAGGAGAACAATCCAAGGGTCATATGTGATGTGTAAAAATCAACCTCGCTTCAATCTGAGATGCGGTATGGCCGGAACCACTCAAAGTGTCTGTCTTTTGTTTCAAAAGGACATCATTTTAAGTAAAAAACATCAACTGGCATACGGAAAACCGACCAAACGCATTCGAATTGTGATGATACTTTTGGAAAATGATTCATCGGTCATTTGAGATGTGTACGAGTCAAACCTGTTTAAATCCGAGACACGGTGTGGCCGACACCACTCTAATTATGTCTCTTTTGTTTAAAATGGATAGGATTATAAGTGAAAAGAACAACTGGCATACGGAAAACCGACCAAACGAATTCGAAATCTGTTTATAATTTATCACAACAATCCATGGGTTATATGTGATGAGTACGGGCCAACCCGGGCTCAATCCGAGTTGTGGTGTGACCAAGATCAGTCTAAGTGTCTCTCTTTTGTTTAAAATGGACAACATTTTAAGTACATACGGAAAACCGACCAAAAACATTCAGTTTTCGTTGAAAATTTAGGAGAACAAACCATGGGTCATATGTGACGTGTACGAGTCAATCTCACCTCAATCTGAGGTGTGGTGTGTCCGACAACACTCAAAGTGTCTCTCTTTTGTTTAAAATTGACTTCATTTTAAGTGAAAACAACAACTAGCATATAGAAAACCAACAAAATGGATTTTGATTGTGTTGATACTCTAGCACAACGATGCATGGGTCATATGTGATGTGTACGAGTCAACCCTGACTCAATCCAAGATGCGGTGTGGCCGACACCATTCATACTGTCTCTCTTTTGTTTAAAATGGTCATCATTTTAAGTGAAAACAACAACTGACATACGAAAAACTGACCAAATGCATTCAAAATGTGTTGATACTTTAGGAAAACGATCCATGGGTCATATGTGACTTGTAAGAGTCAAACCCACCTTAATCCGAGGAACGGTGTGGCCGGGATCACTCTAAGTGTCTCTCTTTTGTTTAAAATGGACAACATTTTAAGTACATATGGAAAACTGACCAAACAGGTTCTGATTGTGTTGATACTTTATCACAACGATCCATGGGTCATATGTGATGTGTACGATTGAACCCCGCCTCAATCTGAGATGCGGTGTGGCCGAAACCACTCAAAGTGTCTGTCTTTTATTTCAAAAGGACATCATTTTAAGTCAAAAACATCAACTGGCATACAAAAAACTGATCAAACGCTTTCAGAATATGTTGATACTTTAGGACAACGATCGATGGGTAATTTTTGACGTGTACAAGTTAATCTCTCCTCAATATGAGGCACGGTGTGACTAGTATCACTCCAGGTGTATGTATTTTGTTTAAAATCGATATCATTTCAGGTAAAAATATATGGTATACAAAAATCCGATCAAATTATGAATTGAATTCAAAATTCCACATATAATTTTCATCTAAATTTTAAATTTAATTCTAAATGAATTATGTATGTTTATAATTATGTTATGAATTCTAATTTAATTAAGGATGTGTATAGTTCCAGAATGCATTATATGTTAAATGTGTATGAATTTGTTCTATATATGTATGTGTTAGTTGGTTATTGTAGGTACAATAATTTTATATGTATGTCCTAGTTTATTGTAGGTACAATAATTAGATTGAAAATGATATGGAATGCACAAAATGGGGCGTGCTGTGTGCAAATTGCAGAGTTGCTGTGCAAATTGCAGGCTGCTGTGCAATTTGCACAGCATAGGCTATGCCAAGGGTTTCAAACTGTTGGCATAACATCTTTGATTCTTTTCTTACCAACAGTTCAATAAACTGTTGGTAAAAAACCTTTCCCAATGGTTTAGAAACCGTTGGGAAATAGGAGAGTCCTTGGGATTTCCCAACGGTTCAAGCCAAACCGTTGGGATAGGTTATTTTTTCCCCACCCTATCCCAATGGTTCATTGTAAACCGTTGGGAAAAGTTTTCCCAATGACTTACTTCCCTACGGTTTGCAGAACCGTTGGTATAACATATTCCAACGGTTCTGTAGCCTTTCCCAACAGTTTAGAACAGTTGGGAAATATTGTATTACCAGTAGTGATAAAATATGTTATAGTTATTTTTTATAAATTTATCTCCTTTTTTTGGGAATTTTATAAAATTATATAGTTTTTGAAAGAGGACAACACGTAGACCCTGTGATAACCCATCACGTCAGACAAAGCTGTGGGAATCAAACCCACAACCAAAGTGTAAGTGGGATTTATCAGCTACCACTGGCCTACCTGAAGTCCCTAGTTAGTATGACTTATTATTTTTAGTTAGATGATTTTATGAATCAAGAATAATTATATTTTGTAACTTATGTTTTAAAAAATGGATATCCTTAGTATAGGTAAATGATTTGGTGATTAAGTGACAAATGTTATTTTAGAGGATGTTCTCTCTCTTCAGAACACTATATGCCTAAGGAAAATAGAATAATATGAGATTTTATTTGAGGAGTAATGGTGGAATTTTATTTCGGAAGAATCTATGTTTTTATTATGGACATATAAAGATTTAGGTTATTTATAGAAATGATTAAACTATAATAGAGAATATATAATTAGGTTAATTACTTTTCAGTATGATACTTTAATAGTAGTCAATGTTATTTGGAGATAAATGTTAAGATTTATTGTGGAAGACTATGTGATAAAATCCTTATGAAATTTTGGGTTTCAATCTTAGTTGGATTATTTTGAATAATTTTAAGGACAATTGTTTACTGAATGGTCTTTTCTAAACTTTGGGTATTTGTTTGTTTAATTTTTGAGATTAAGAGTTGAATTTTTTTAATAAATGATTACCCTTTTTGGGGACTATCTAATCTTTTACTAACCATTTTTGGGTTTGGTTAATGTCTAAAGATATGGGAAATATATAGTTCGTATTTTTTTGATTATATGATTCTCTAGAAGTTGATTAAAGAGCTTTTTATGTGACTAAGTCATCTTGAATACTCATCATTTGGAGAAAACATGAGTTTTGGTAGAAATTTATTAAAGGATTAAAATTTACTTGAAATGTAAGTATATTTCCTTCTATTCTTAGTAAAGATCATAAATAAATTCCTCAACATTATGTAAATAAAATTAAAACGAAAACATTGTATGTTTTCTCTTCCTACTGTGTAACCAAAGACTATTTAACCCATCATATGTTTATGGTTGTCTGGTAGTTAACTTTCTCCTGATCATGTTTTCTATCACTCTCCATCAGAACATGATGCTTTATTTTCTCTTCCATATCCATGTTTTTCTATATTGAACTGTAACGCCCTGACCCCAGCTACCCAGAGCCGGTGCATTACTTCGTAACATTGGCATGATCACAAAAGATCAAGTCTCGAAAGACCGATTAGTTTAGTAGCCTTGGAAATACTAGATACATTCATAAGTTTTACATTACATCATAAAATGAAAATCTACTACAACAACATAATGTCTCCACAGTCCACACTATTATCCCCTCATAATATCCCTGCAGGTCATTCATAATTTACTTCTTCACTTCCTGGGAAAAAATAAAACATAGAAAAGGGGTGATCTCAAATGCCCAGTAAGGATAACAATATAGCGGAAACTTTCATAAATAAGAATAAACATTTAAGGCAATGTATAACTAAAACAAAAGCCTTTTAAACTTGAATATCAACATAATATGGCAAAAGTAAAATGAAATAACGCCATTTACTCATTCACATGGATATTCTACTAATCGAATAATCACATGAAAAATCACTAACCACTTTCATAATGTTGGAATGCATAATGCCAGACTATCATAACCACGTAGTCAAGGCCTCGTGCCAAGACCACAAATAAGCTTTTGTCAAGGCCTCGTGCCAAGACACTAGTTTGTCTCATGAGACCTACCGATGCATCGAGGAGCTATAGTGGGATCCACCCGTCACATATTAAGTCCAATGCATTCCCATATGAAAAGGTTTAAACATAACATAAACATTCGTATTAAAACTAGTATACGAAATGTCAATAATTTCACCATAAACTATGAATGGTATAAAATAGCACATCCACAGTCAAACATATCACAAAAACCTTCAATACAATATAGAAGTTTTGTATTATAATAAATCAACTTCAAATAAGCGTAAAATCCATCAAAGGATGTTGACATAGATTAAATCAAAACAATTTTTAGAGAAATATCTCTTTATATTTTTGAAATCGTTTAAGAGCCATATAAAACAAAACATTTTCTTGAAAATATTCTTATAAGCTTGTAAGGAAAGCTTTGAAGATTTTATAACGGCGGAAAATAACCGCACCCGCCGTATAAGTTAAAAAAACATTCTTACCTCAATTCTGTCGAAAAGGTTAAAAAGGACCTTGTTTTGAAAACGACGGAAAGATTCCTCTTATAAAAAGTAAAAAAGGGTATAAATGACTTTAACCCATATTCTTATAAATAATAAAAATGTTTTGAAATACATTTTGAAGAAACATGGATGTGGATGATAACGAGGTCCCAGTAGATAATTATGTATAAACAACCTTGGATAATGAAGAGGTTGTGAAGTAAACCCTTACCTTGTAATTTTCCATGGTTGGGGTAGGTTAACCTCCTGTATAATGGTGAAATAATTGTTATTAAATTATACGAGAATCATATACATTCATATGATATCATATATGATCTTTTAACATTGCTTTGATAACAATATCTTAGATTTATCGTTGTTTCGGGTGTTAACTTACTCGTTTTCTTATATGTTTTGTTACGTAAGTCATGTTTTTCATGGATAGGTTGTATCTTATTCATATCCAGAATGATATCATGTCCTTAAACATTATTTTTAAATTATCAAATGATAATTATACTTGAATGGATACGACGGAGAATGAATCTCATCGCGTTCGTGGAGACTGTAGTCCGTACGTACGCACGAGCGACAATATCATTATCTTGATATTAAAATAATATATAATTGGATAGTATATCATATATACAGAATCATTATCATGTTATATTTATTATTTACATGAATTACATATCATTATTATACCCATCTAAATAATAATATATTGAATAACAATTACACCACGACGTGGAGACGGTAAGCCGTACGTACGCACGTATGGTGACATGTCATTCAAATGATGGGTAGAATACTGAATATGGTTGTTCCATATTTATAATAGCATCACAGTATATAGAAGATAATGGATTTATAATTTTATAATTGAAATAATAGACAAAGAGGGAGTGGAAGAAGAAAGAAACATGAAAGAGGGTGATGAAAATGTTACCTCTTCTTCGGGTTCTTCGTTTTGATTTGATCAAAAGGACTCCTTAGGATGGCTTTCTGACTAAAGTAAAGCTTCTAGGATGAAGGGAGAAATGTTGGGAGAGTATTTGGGTAGAGTTTGGCCGAACCAAAATGCTTGAAAGTGTGAATAAGGTGATAGAGGTGGGGGCCTTTTATAAGAGGAGAGGAGGGGCTCTTTTGGAAAGATTGAAATGTTACATTATTACACTATGCTTTTCGGATTCTAAAGGTCCCACACTTATATAATTCGTGGATAAGGTGATAAGGGTTCTAAATATCTTCATCCAATTGGCTTTGGACAAGTGTAAGCCTTGTATTTTTCATTATCTTCCCATTTTATTTAAATCGTTAAATAATGTGGTCATCGCTGCATCATCATGATGTCATAAATAATTTAATTTATTTAATGTCTAAAAATTATAAAAAAATACTATGATGTAGGAAATCTTTTTATCTTTCTAATGAATATTTATAATCAAAATTTGGACTTGTGTAACCCCACTTAAAAATTGTTTTAGTAAAACAACTCATGTTTGTGTCAATTTAATTTTAACATTAAATAAATATATATTAATGTCATTTTCCAACTAAAGTGGCTCCATGGGGTCCACAAGTTGACCCATTGGTTGTCTTGGTCGTCCATGACTCATCCAATAGGAGTAGGACAAGTGTCATGCTCATCTCATATTATTAAAACATTATTTGTACCTTAAACTACACTAATTACCTCTAATCGCGATTAAGAACTTAAAAGTTACTATTCACCAAAAAATTATTTTGATCTCATTGAACCAAATTTTACTTCTTAATGACAACCATGTATGTCGGATTTTTGAAAATCAAATCACAGAAGTGGTAATATTTCATTTAAACGAAAAATCAGTTATTTAACTACCACTTAGTGGTTTCACTATTCATCAAAAATTGAAGTTTTTCAGAACAAGGCCAAAATTTCACCCTAAGCTATAATTGATATTCCGAATTCAAAAATGATGTCTATTTTAAAAAATTCCAAACATATAAGTTGCATTAATTAATTTTATAATTAATTCCTGCTGTCACAACAATAGCGTGTTTTTAAGAAACAATTTATATCAAAAGATTGGCAATTGTTTATGTCCAATTTCAATGTTAAATTAATTCTAATGACCACCATTGGATAAAATGGTAAAAATATATTCTAATTATACCTTAAAACCACTAAATAGTATAACTTATCACTATAAATTATTTTTATTAAAAAAGTTGTTTTAAGTATTTTTTTCACTATTCATAAAAATTTGGAAGTTCTCGGAAAATTACAAAAAAATCAACATAGGCTAATTTCAATATTAGGAATACAAAAATGAAGTCCATTTTGAAATATAAAATTTCTATAAATATAAAAGGTGGTTATTACTATTCATAACGGCTACTTTGATTAGTTGCGGTGTGTTAGAACTCGAACTTGCGTACAATGCAAGCTATTGCATTATTGAATGAGAAGCGTATCGTGGAAGCTCGGGGTGTTACATTCTCCCCTCCTTCAATAAATTGCGTCCTCTCAATTTGAAATTTTTTCTTTGAAAATAAGAGGTTGAAAATAGAAAATACCTTTGTGTAAAACCCACATCGGAAATAAGGTTAATAAAATTTAGCCTTAATAAGAGGGAAATGGAAATAAGAAAGTCACCACCAAATTATGATCTCGATAAGGAGAACATTGGTGGCAATTAGAGACATATAATTGGAGGAAAAACGTAAATATTTGTAGGGAGTGATTGAGGTCATCAATCACAATCAACTGTCAAATTGAGGGCCTCAAAGCCTTCAATCTATGTTGATTTAAAATATCATCAGTTCAACAAGACATAAGGTATTAGGATAACACATTTTTTGTTTTAATATCCCTTTACTAAAGTTTAAGAATTAATTTATTCATTGAATAACAGATAGGTATATATATATTTATGCCTGGCAATTAGAGTTTCAACCTTCAACTCACCTTTCACTCAAAAAGATAATAGAACCGAAAAATATTATACTTTTCCTAATTGTATAAGGTTCCAAATGTTAACACATACAATTTAGATTAGTAAAATTATTTTGTAATAACCAGGGACTTCCTGTAGGCTAGTGGTAGGAAATAAAGGCCTGTCGCACTATGGTTGTGGGTTCGATTCCTGCAGCTTTGTCCGACGCGACGGGTTATGCCCCACCCTGCAGGTTGTCCTTTTCCTAAAAATATAGTACTATACTATTCCAAAAATAATCTTCATAAATGTTTTAACCTTAAACAATACTATCCAAAGATCAACTTAATCCATTCCAACCTTAATAGTTATCCAAAATACCTCCGTCCAGACTTTCTCTAAAGGGTCGTTAAATTCCAAAATCAATTGTAACCTCAGATTACCCAAACAAAGAAAAGTTTCTCTTATTGTCACATACTAAAAATATGATTACCTTAATCATATTAAAACCTTACTGAAATAAACAAGTACTGCAGTACAATCCATATATATATATCACATTATTCTTATAACCAGAATATAATCCTTGAGTCCAAAAGCACCAATACATTAATTATTCCGCTTCAACTGTAGTCACAACATAAGATTGGCCTTGATCCCTTGGCCTTTTCTGAAGTAAGTTTCCCTGACGCTTAGGACATTCATTTGCATAATGACCCATTTCTCTACAATTGTGGCATTCAACTTTGATAGCCTCTTTCTTTCCCTTTCAATCACGCGCCTGGTGACCTTTTTCTCCACATTTATAACAAACTCCCATTCCTTTTAGGCAAGCACCGGGGTGATTCTTCCCACAACTATCGCATAATGGAAAATCCTTCTTTCCCTTTTTCCCTTTATCCGTTTCTTGTTCCACCATTCTCTTCTTCTCTTGCTTTACTTTGTTTTCATAAGACTTAGAGAATTCCTTTTCTGTCTTGATAGCACATGAGACAATATCTTCGTATGATGAGAAGGATTGTGATACTAAAGCTCGATGGAGAAATGGTTTTAACCCATCAAAGAAACGATCAATCTTACCTCTTGGGTTACGTATATAATCTGCAGCATACCTTTCTAACCTTGTAAAGTTGGCCTCATACATTGCGACATTCTCATCCTCCTTTTGTTTCAGACTCAGAAATTGCCTTTCCATATCTGCTCTATGTTCATTAGGAAAGTATTTTTCTAAGAAAAGATCTTTGAACTCCCTCCATTCCATATTCGATATGTCATCATCTTCCATTGTGTTTTGAATCAATGACCACCATTGATTAGCATCTCCAGTGAGGCGGTAAACTGCCATGACAACCTTCTCCCTTTCGCTACTCCCCAAGGCATGGAATATTTTCTCTAAGGAGTTTATCCATTGCTCAGCTACTAATGGATTTGTACCCCCATTAAATGTTGGTGGTTGTTGCCTCATGAAGCGGTCTAACATTGATCCTCCACGTTGTGGATCAGGGTGATCCATACGAGTAAGGTTATCATTCATAACTTGGGTGAGTTGTCCCAGTATGGTAATAAGTTGATCAGCACCAGTTGTATCTTCAGATCTACAATAATTATCTTGAGCAGGAGGGAAATCCCTACACAGAGTGCGTGTATTAATACGGTTTCCATTCCTTCCACTAGGCGCCATTTCTAAACAATGGCATAAACTAGATTAGTTTATGAATCAAAATACATAATTCTATACTTGTAAAATACTTAACATAAATTGAACTATTTATGGATATAATCCATAATCATAAAAAGAAATGTTTCCTTTGAGGAAGTATATACTCATAACCCTTCAAAGTGGTTTGTAAAGAAAATGAGAATTATCCTAAGCATATACCCCGGGAGTGTCGTAACCAAGAGTGTAGCAAGGCCCATTGTCGTGCACCAGTTCTCGTTCGAGTCTAGCTCAAAGCGGTGTTTTCGGGTTTTACCCCTAGGTACATCTGTTCCAGAGCTGCCTCTACCTGCTCGTATCCAGACAGGGATGTATTGCTCGGAAAACTCACAAAATCTCTACAATACCAAAATTTTTAGGAATTTCTTCTATACTAATCCTCAAAGTTCATCTTAGGTCTACGTGCTCTAATCAGAGTTTGTCTAAATCTAGCTTCCAAGGTTAGTACTAAACTGCCTCTGATACCAACTGTAACGCCCCGACCCCAGCTACCCAGAGCCAGTGCATTACTTCGTAACATTGGCATGATCACAAAAGATCAAGTCTCGAAAGACCGATTAGTTTTGTAGCCTTGGAAATACTAGATACATTCATAAGTTTTACATTACATCATAAAATGAAAAACTACTACTGCAACATAATGTCTCCACAGTCCACACTATTATCCCCTCATAATATCCCTGCAGGTCATTCATAATTTACTTCTTCACTTCCTGGGAAAAAATAAAACATAGAAAAGGGGTGAGCTCAAATGCCCAGTAAGGATAACAATATAGCGGAAACTTTCATAAATAAGAATAAACATTTAAGGCAATGTATAACTAAAACAAAAGCCTTTTAAACTTGAATATCAACATAATATGGCAAAAGTAAAATGAAATAACGCCATTTACTCATTCACATGGATATTCTACTAATCGAATAATCACATGCAAAATCACTAACCACTTTCATAATGTTGGAATGCATAATGCCAGAATATCATAACCACGTAGTCAAGGCCTCGTGCCAAGAACACAAATAAGCTTTTGTCAAGGCCCCGTGCCAAGACACTAGTTTATCTCATGAGACCTACCGATGCATCGAGGAGCTATAGCGGGCTCCACCCGTCACATATTAAGTCCAATGCATTCCCATATGAAAAGGTTTAAACATAACATAAACATTCGTATTAAAACTAGCATACGAAATGTCAATAATTTCACCATAATCTATGAATGGTATAAAATAGCACATCCACAATCAAACATATCACAAAAACCTTCAATACAATATAGAAGTTTTGTATTATAATAAATCAACTTCAAATAAGCGTAAAATCCATCAAAGGATGTTGACATAGATGAAATCAAAACACTTTTTAGAGAAATATCTCTTTCTATTTTTGAAATCGTTTAAGAGCCATATAAAACAAAACATTTTCTTGAAAATATTCTTATAATCTTGTAAGGAAAGCTTTGAAGATTTTATAACGGCGGAAAATAACCGCACCCGCCGTATAAGTTAAAAAAACATTCTTACCTCAATTCTGTCGAAAAGGTTAAAAAGGACCTTGTTTTGAAAACGACGGAAATATTCCCCTTATAAAAAGTAAAAAAGGGTATAAATGACTTTAACCATATTCTTATAAATAATAAAAATGTTTTGAAATACATTTTGAAGAAACACGGATGTGGATGATAACGAGGTCCCAGTAGATAATTATGTATAAACAACCTTGGATAATGAAGAGGTTGTGAAGTAAACCCTTACCTTGTACTTTTCCTTGGTTGGGGTAGGTTAACCTCCTGTATAATGGTGAAATAATTGTTATTAAATTATACGAGAATCATATACATTCATATGATATCATATATGATCTTTTAACATTGCTTTGTTAACAATATCTTAGATTTATCATTGTTTCGGGTGTTAACTTATTCGTTTTCTTATATGTTTTGTTACGTAAGTCATGTTTTTCATGGATAGGTTGTATCTTATTCATATCCAGAATGATATCATGTCCTTAAACATTATTTTTAAATTATCAAATGATAATTATACTTGAATGGATACGACGGAGAATGAATCTTATCGCGTTCGTGGAGACGGTAGTCCGTACGTACGCACGAGCGACAATATCATTATCTTGATATTAAAATAATATAAAATTGGATAGTATATCATATATACAGAATCATTATCATGTTATATTTATTATTTACATGAATTACATATCATTATTATACCCATCTAAATAATAATATATTGAATAACAATTACACCACGACGTGGAGACGGTAAGCCGTACGTACGCACGTATGGTGACATGTCATTCAAATGATGGATAGAATACTGAATATGGTTGTTCCATATTTATAATAACATCACAGTATATAGAAGATACTGTAGTTATAATTTTATAATTGAAATAATAGACAAAGAGGGAGTGGAAGAAGAAAGAAACATGAAAGAGGGTGATGAAAATGTTACCTCTTCTTCGGGTTCTTCGTTTTGATTTGATCAAAAGGACTCCTTAGGATGGCTTTCTGACTAAAGTAAAGCTTCTAGGATGAAGGGAGAAATGTTGGGAGAGTATTTGGGCAGATGTTGGCCGAACCAGAAGGCTTGAAAGTGTGAATAAGGTGATAGAGGTGGGGGCCTTTTATAAGAGGAGAGGAGGGGCTCTTTTGGAAAGATTGAAATGTTACATTATTACACTATGATTTTCGATTTCTAAAGGTCCCACACTTATATAATTCGTGGATAAGGTGATAAGGGTTCGAAATATCTTCATCCAATTGGCTTTGGACAAGTGTAAGCCTTTGATTTTGCATTATCTTCTCATTTTATTTAAATCATTAAATAATGAGGTCATCGCTGCATCATCATGATGTCATAAATAATTTAATTTATTTAATGTCTAAAAATTATAAAAAAAATACTATGATGTAGGAAATCTTTTTATCTTTCTAATGAATATTTATAATCAAAATTTGGACTTGTGTAACCCCACTTAAAATGTTTTTAGTAAAACAACTCATGTTTGTGTCAATTTAATTTTAACATTAAATAAATATATATTAATGTCATTTTCCAACTAAAGTGGCTCCATGGGGTCCCCAAGTTGACCCATTGGTTGTCTTGGTCGACCATGACTCATCCAATAGGAGTAGGACAAGTGTCATGCTCATCTCATATTATTAAAACATTATTTGTACCTTAAACTACACTAATTACCTCTAATCGCGATTAAGAACTTAAAAGTTACTATTTACCAAAAAATTATTTTGATCTCATTGAACCACATTTTACTTCTTAATGACAACCATGTATGTCGGATTTTTGAAAATCAAATCACAGAAGTGGTAATATTTCATTTAAACGAAAAATCAGTTATTTAACTACCACTTAGTGGTTTCACTATTCATAAAAAATTGAAGTTTTTCAGAACAAGGCCAAAATTTCACCCTAAGCTATAATTGATATTCCGAATTCAAAAATGATGTCTATTTAACAAAATTCCAAACATATAAGTTGCATTAATTAATTTTATAATTAATTCCCGCTGTCACAACAATAGCGTGTTTTTAAGAAACAATTTATATCAAAAGATTGGCAATTGTTTATGTCCAATTTCAATGTTAAATTAATTCTAATGACCACCATTGGATAAAATGGTAAAAATATATTCTAATTATACCTTAAAACCACTAAATAGTATAACTTATCACTATAAATTATTTTGATTAAAAAAGTTGTTTTAAGTATTTTTCACTATTCATAAAAATTTGGAAGTTCTCGGAAAATTACAAAAAATTCAACATAGGCTAATTTCAATATTAGGAATACAAAAATGAAGTCCATTTTGAAATATAAAATTTCTATAAATTTAAAAGGTGGTTATTACTATTCATAACGGCTACTTTGATTAGTTGCGGTGTGTTAGAACTCGAACTTGCGTACAATGCAAGCTATTGCATTATTGAATGAGAAGCGTATCGTGGAAGCTCGGGGTGTTACAGGAACCCTAGTAAGGGTTATCTTGGGTGAAATTTTTTACTTATATTTATTTATTTTAATGTGATATTTTTATTGACTCGTTTTCTGATGTGGGACTTTCAATGAAGTTTCCAAGCCCAATTTTAAAATTACAAGGACGGAATTTCCAAAAGGGGGGAAGGATGTAATGACCCAGGTATTTAAAGAATAATATGTTTTGATTTCTATTAATACTTATGAATAAGATATTAATTTGTTGTTAAATATGACACTTTGTCTGATAGCATACTCAACATGCAACAATGGGTTTTCTTGAAATCTTACGTTGCACACAACTTTGAGTTATACCAAAAAAATAATATAATAATATTATTTTTTAAAATGGTAGTTAACTTATAGCGGTTTTATTTTTTGAGGATGAACATAACTAACTAAATTATGATTAAACATGTTTATTAAATGTTTTTACATTTATCTAATAAATTTTAGGGGCTTAAAATAAAAATGAATATGATTTTAAGCATGAAATACTCTAAAAGGACGTTTTACTTCCTTTTGATGGAGAACCCTTTTTAAATATTGTTTTGTCACTTTTATATATTTAATTTAACAAAATAATATTATTATTTATAATTGGGACATGAAAATTTACACTGGATTAAATTTTGGAATTTTTCTAATAAAGTTCATTTTTAATGAATAGTGAAAAATACTGAATTTTAATTCAAAACTACCTTTTAATATAATTTATTTATATAGTTATATTGTAATTTTAATTGGTTTTAATTTTAAATTGGATTAATTTTTACCATTTAATCCGATATTGGTCATTTTATGTAATTTAAATTTTAAATTGGACATAAACACATGTCAATCTTTTGGTAGTTTTTACTTCATAAAAACACGCTTTTTGGTTTTGACAATGGGAATTGATTTTAAATTAATTTCTGATAGTTATAAGTTTTGAATTTGAAAAAATGGATTACATATTTGGAATATGGAGGTCCAAATTGTGTAAATAGTTAAATTTTATTTTTAGACATTATGAATAGTAACATCAGTAAATATTTTATTTACCA
Source organism: Viscum album (assembly GCA_963277665.1). Classification (NCBI taxonomy): domain Eukaryota; kingdom Viridiplantae; phylum Streptophyta; class Magnoliopsida; order Santalales; family Viscaceae; genus Viscum; species Viscum album. The sequence goes on from OY728141.1 coordinate 1,938,489,081, forward strand.
TGGTTAAAGGATAAATCTGGTAAATAAGGGTCAAAAATAATATTATAATAATATTAAATTTCACTTAAAATTGTCCTAACCCTATTGGATGAGATATTTATGACCATGGTCATCCTTGTGTTTATTTTAGGACCCCATGGAGCCACCTGTGTGTGAAAATAACATTTAATTACATTTAATTTAAAGTTAAGGAAAATATTACCTAAACATATATCTTTTAGTAATTTTTTTATATAGGGTTATATAAGTGATCTATTTGACTATAAATATTCATTTGAAATATAAGAATATTTCCTATATAATGGTATTTTGTTTATAATTTTTAGAAATCATATAAATAAAATTAATTATGACACAATGATGATGTAGTGATTTCTTAATTAATAAAGGATTCAAATAAATGATATTATAAATGTTAAAATATATGTAATTTAGTTATTTTAATTTAATAAAAAAATTTTGGATGATATTTAAATGTTATATTTATATTATTTAATATTTTTTGAATAAATCAAGTTATAGATTTATAAAAAGTCATGATATGAATAGTGTCAAAATTGACATAATTCATATTTTAAAATATAAAATATTTTATTAAATATTATAAAATAATAAAAAATATACGATTCATGTAAATAGTTATAATATTTATAAAATTTTATTATGGAATCTTTAATTTTATATTTTTAATGTTTTGGTAACTATTTTTGATTCTCAAAATGTTAAATACTTGATAAAACGGTAAGAGTAAAAAAGTGTTAAATAAAAAAGATAAGGATTAAAAAATATCCAAAACCTGTCCAATTATTATTGGATGATTTTATTTCGACTTATATTCATATTATATTTTAATTTAATTAGTTTTTGACCTTTTTAAACCGAAAATAATTTTATAATAAAATAATACTTTCAAACTTTCATAAAGAGCCCCTCCTCCCTCCTATAAAAGGACACCACCTCTAACCTTTACTCACACCTCTCAATCCCACTTAGCTCATCCAAAATATGTCAAAATAAGATCCAAATACCCCTATATTCATCCTATAAGCCTTAAATTGGGAAGAAGGAAATTCAAGAAGGCCTTTTAGCTTAAATCAAAAGGGTTACCCGATTTGAGCTAATGTCTTCTCTCAAGATTCTTTCATTTATTTTCCCTTACCCAACCCCATAACTCTCTTTATTCAATTGTTTTATAAAAAAACCAGTATATTAAATATACTAGGATGTTTTTATGAGAATTATTAGAACTAAACTTACACATACCTCCATCTAATGGATACGAACATACTATTTTTGTGTGTAGCAAACTGCTGCCTCACGAAACGATGATTGTTCGATTTTCCCCTACCACCTCTCATGGTGGCCATTATGATGACACTATAATTATATATGATATTTATGATATTTATTTTATCTCTATTCTTCTATAATTATCTTTTATAACATACCTTTACGCTTTTCATGTTGTATAGATACGATAATTTCATTTGAGGAAGTGTAGACCACCACCCCCTCAAAGTGATATGATTTGTTCTTGACATACATGGAACATATAAAGGATGAAATTAATGAAATTATATAATATATATAAAATATTATGTTATACCGGAATTATAACATACCTATGTATCATTATTTTTTCATTCTTTCAGATATGAAATAGAAATGAAAGTAGCGTTCATGCGTACGTACGACTTACCATCTCCATGAATGGTACATTTCATTTCTTATCTCCAAATGATATTGACTATTATAAATAAATATACACTATATATATATGATATATATTTTATTTAAATAATTAATATAATTATGGATATAATAGACTTTTGAACTCATGGACAACTTGTAATTATAACAAGTTCATTTTTTACTTAAGTGCCGAACATCTGCAAAATATCTGATATGAACTAAAATAATTAACTAATTTTTATAGAAGGGTAATAAGTGATATAAAAGAAATAATAAAATTGAAAAAGGTTATGAATCTATCAGAAATAAACTTAAGTTTATTATTTAGGAATAACATGGAACATACGAGACAAGTCGGACTCAGGTAAGGGAACTTCTTAACCCAATTTCCATTCTTTGGGTTAAACATCTAATTATTGATTATATCATGCTATGAATATGTGTGAATGACCTATTATTGTTTTACACTTAATATCAACTTATATTGGGTGTATTTATATTTATCACACATAATTATGTAATTGATTTATCCTTAATATAATGATGCAATCATTGTAAGGGACTTCACCTCAATCTCCTTTCATTGAGGCATATTTTGATTTATACACGACATTCTTTTATACGATGTATATAACTATTTGAATTTTAATTTCATTCAAAAAGGATATTTTTTATATGAAGCGTTTTACTAAATTAAAAAAGAAATGTTTCTTTTTAACTTACATGGTGATAACAACCTTTCCGCCACTGCGAGCATTATTTCATATTTGGCTTCCTTAACAAGACAAAATGTTTTTAAAAGGAAAATAAATTCCATATACTCTTTTTATGTATTTTGGTATTGAAAATAGTTTTGAGAATGGATTTATTATGTAAATATATTGAAATTATATATTTTTATTTCAATGTGGAAATGTTATCTTTCCTTTACGCTTGTATTATGTGTTATGATTATGTTATAGTTCTTGGGAATTATATATATATATGAGTGGTTATGTGATAAACATAGGGATAGTGAGGCCAAGATATCTCTCCAATGTATTGGGTAACATGATGAAGGTAAACTTTAACGTTTCTCCTAAGATATTTAGGGAATATACTATGATGGGTATTTTAAATGTAACTCCCTATGTAGCTGTGAAAGGTATAATGTAAGTATGTTATGGATGCCACACAGTAACTTTATGATTTATGATTTCTATGTGTTATTCATAAATATTATGATTTAATGAAGTATGTTAAAGAGATTATTTTTTATGATTGAGAAGTATGTTTTAATTGATTTGTAGGTATTTATGGACTATTGTTTTCTTTCCATGTTTTATAACCCTTAATGATCTTTTTATGCTCAAACTAAGTTTTTGAAATGTTTTTCACATGATATAAGGAAGGGTAAGAGAAATAAATTATTCTAGAATATTTATATCAAGAAAATAATTCTTGTTTTATTTAAGGAGTTTTATTTTTGTGAGAAAAATTGGATAGAGTATAAGTGTCTACTTTGTAATCTTTTGATATGTAATGTAATAGTTATTGACTAATTCTCTAAAACTCTAAACCTGAAATGACCCTCAATGTGAATTCTTGACTTAACTCAAGATTATGTAATGTTTAAGGCTGGGGCCTTATATAACCAAAGTATCATCAAACTGATTATATATTAATTAAGGTGATACTAGACTTTATTACATCTTAGATCATTTGAAGGACACCCCAAACAACTATACATATGAATCAAAGTAGTAGGAACATTACTATTATTCTATCTTTCACTGATCAATTATTGAAAAAATCCAAGGCTAGAATAAATATAAGTACCTATGTCATGGTGGTGTATAGAAACCTAAAATAATGTGATAATACTTGTTTTGATAAACATATGATAATTTTGAAAACCAATTGAAAGTAAAAATGATATATGAGACCATTTGGATATCACAAACATATGTATAAAAGAGCTATGATGTCATTCATGAACTCTTAATTCATTGGATTCGATAAAGAATTATCCTATGGGACATCTAAAAGATCTTTAGAGAATTTATTTTTAGATCAATATATGATGAATTTCTACCTCCCACATCATCTTGGATAAATACTATATAAATTTCACTATGTGATTGTGTGTAGCTGGAAGAGAATAAAAAGGGAAAGGGGAATGAACCTCACCCATAGAAAAATATTATTTTTGATATGTGGATCAATATTTTATTAGTTTTGTGAGGGGATTAGCCAACTCAAAACACCCAACAGGATGTCTTGCTATGATTAATATGGAAGTCCAAAGTACATATTAGATTATATTGGAGAGAGTTCAATATCAAAGATTGGGATATGATTTCAATCCAGATATACACCCTATGGTTCACCTAGTTGGATTCCTCACTATATGGATCAATGAATACATGTTCTTGGTCCATGATTCACACACATGTGTAAGATCAAGTACCTTTTTGATGACAACTAGGTTAGGAAATGGGAGGCATATTGAACTTTTTGTATTAGTTGTGACCAAGATTAATCTGTGTATAATGAATATATATAATGAAAAGTCTCAATTTCATATCTCATAGATGTTTCAAGCACTTTGAGGTCAGATAATAGAATATTTAAACATGTATGAGCTCCAAAATGAAGTTCAAATCATGATATGTATATTCAATCCATTTTTAGCGTGAAGACATTGACATTGAAGGGTGACAAGGCACCGAGTGTAAAAACTCGCATCGATACAAGCTATTAAATTATGGGGAAATTTGAATTTTGGTAATGGAGTAGGAAACATTTTAAGAATTGAGACTCAGATCAGAATTATGAGAGTTGGATCATCCCAAGGAGATGTTTTTTTATTTATATTTATGTCTATGTGGTGTTTTGAGTGCTCAGATGAATTTTAGAATAGGTTTAGGGTGACCCTTAGGTGATTTTTAGCTAAAGGAAACTCATCATACTATGACAAGAATAATTGTGCTATGAATAAATCCTATTAATAGAGTCAATCCATAATGGAGGTTATTGCACCATGAATGTATTTTTTTTCTTTCCTTGTGAATTTTCATGAGAATTTTGGTCACACCATGGCCCTTAGGTCATGCCCTAAAGGCCTGCTGAGGGAGAGGTAGCACATTTAGGAGGAGGCCATGTCATGAGATATAGTCATCATTTTTGGTTCTATCATGGGTAATTATTATTTTGAATCAATAGGTTTATTCTATAATGGTGTATGGATAGGGGATAATCCCTTTTCCTCAGTCTGGTTGGGCAGTGACCCATAGTGGCCATGCTCTGACCTGTCTTGGTAAGGGACCATCACATTGAGAACATTAGGGTTATGCCATGATAGGGGTGTTGGGATTTTTTTGGAAATATGGTTTTAAACCCTCTTTTTTGGGTTAATATTCCTTAGGATTTAGGGGAAATTTATCATTAGGGAATATTGATTTGGCCAACTCCTTCCCACTATCTTCTACAGTTCAATTCCCCTTTATGAGAGATGTTCTTGGTGGTGATTTGAAGGTATTTTAAAATGATTTCACCAGATCATGGTGAAATCATCTCATAAGGATGATAATTTTGTGTGTGGTGGATAGAGGTTTCCTGGGTTAATGGACACATGTTATTTTTGTTGTAATTTTCTTGATTAATTTCACTAGGGATTCCCACCACTTTATCATGGAATTAGTGCCACGTGGATGCCATGTGATGGGGATTTTTTTTCATAGAAGTACCAAGAGAATTCCATGAGATATTAGCATGCATTTACTTGAGATTCAAATGATTAGACACCAATTAGTGATTTTTAATCAATTATTATTTTTGGATTAAAGTAAATAAAAAATTATAATTGTTGGTTATTAATTATTTTGGATGTAATGGCTTGAGATAAGGGGCTCTGGTGACGATACAAGCTCATACAAGGCTTGTACGAGATTAGGAAATGGTGTTTGAGCTTAATTAAGGGGGATGATAACTCTATATGAGGTTGGTATTCCTTGAACATCTCCTTGAGTTATGCTTTTATTTTTTAGCATGTGATATGGAATACTTCCACTTGTGTTTGACCGAAATTATATTTAAATTGAAATCTTTCCCTATAGTACCTAGGGATAGAACAAAAGTGTCAAGATCTATGATGTACCCTTAAACAATATCTTGATTCCCCAAATACTGATGGTTGAGAGATGGATCATAAGTACATGATAAATTATACATGGACCTTGGAGGGGTATAATTTCGGTGAATGAATTTAGTGAACCTCGGTATGGGGGACCTTACTTCTCTTTGAGTGAGGGAGAGTTATAAATAGGGAATGGTTGGCCTCAGGATAGGCCATATAATAACATTTAGATACTTGGAATCATTTGGTCAAGTTGACTATAGAGTGGGGTGAGTGTTTCTCACCCATTGGTATGTGAGTACCTTGGGTTTTTATACCCCCAAGTAGGTTATAGAAATGTTGGGAATGTGAGAGGTGACCTTGGTTGAATTTATAAGTGAGGAAATCTTATTCCATCTCTCTAATGGGATTCCATTATGATACTAACTATGAGGAAAATTAATCCATGATGTGATCATGGTCATGTAAAGGGAGATTATTCCCTATGAGAGATGAGATTTTACTCAAGGATTGAGAAGTAATGAAAGGTACTCTATGAGGTGTCTATATAGATATGTGCCTTAGGGGATTTTAGTAGTTTCCAATGTTTGATGTTGATGTTTTAGATGGTTAATGAAGTGTGGATGGTATGGTTATAGCGTAGAATGTATGTGGTGATGGGGATGGGTTATGTGCTTGAGTGGATAACCTAGGAAAGTGTGATAGGTTTGGGTGAGTGGAAAAACCATGTGAGAAAAATACATAATACTTTTTCAGGCACTAGGGTAGGATGTGAATCCTTAGGTAATGATAACATGGTAAATATTGAAGTGTGGGATTAAACCCCCTGTCTGTATGATATGTATCTGATTCTTTGGAGAGCACTTATCCTCTGATGTATGTGTGATATAATTCTCAAGAGATAGTATGCCTCTGATGACTATATGATATATAATTCCAGGGTGGGGATAGGGAGTATAAATATGGGATCATGATGATGTGACTTTTGATTTTAAGTGAGGAGTGATTATTTCCCAAGGTTCTTGATGAGTTGATATATTGATTCCTGGGTATTACCTAGATGATACACTCATTCTTGGGTAAGTAGGTGTCATAACATATGATATAATGATTCTTGGGTATTCCATAGGTTATACCGTTACTTTTGATTCCTAGGTAGAGAATCATTTCTACCAGATGAAATTGTTTCAACTGATTCTAAGTTAGTACTTGGTTTTCCTTTATGGCTGTGAATTATGCTCAGAGATATCTGAAATTTGAAGAAGTAGGGACTTTTAATTCTAAGTTTCACCTTGGAACCCAAGGGTTAATTGTGGTTATTTTATTATGATTATTTATTTGTTATATTATTATAATAATTTCACATGTTCATACAATACTTTAATGGTTATGTTTGGGACACCATTGGTGGTGACCTACTGATTTTTACTCACACCCCACTCAAGTGGCTAAAGAACTTTGGTACCCGAGCAGACATCATGATCATGGATTTAGGTAGGTAAGAATATTAGTATTATATGTTTAAGTTAGATTGATTTTATAGAGATTGTATTTAGACATGAGGATGGTAGTAAGGCCTCTTTGTATTTTTATTCATTGTCTTTTTATATATGTGACTAGTGAAGGTTCTTAGGTGAACAATGGAAGTGTTCGAGACATTTCCCAATATAGTTTTCACTGATTTCTTTGGATAAATCCTTATAACTAGATGAACATGACCCCAAAATCTCCATAGAAAGTATATTTTCACATATTATTTATAATTAATTCATAAAAAAGGAATACACCAAGTCTTTGATTTCATTCTATGTTTGTGATGTTAATTAATCAAATCCTATTTGGTTTTCACCATTATTATATACAGAGTTTCCAAGGTAGAATCCCTGTAGTGCTATCCACATATGATCCATGATTCTCTAAATGATGTCAGTGGAACTCTTGGTGCTAGCACAAGCAATCTGATTATCTTTCTTTATTCATTGTTGATTGCAACATGATATCCTTTAATATTTAAGGAATCCATTTGGTTATCTTTATTTGAATTAGGAGGAGAAGGATTCACTCTCAATTATTTAGGGTGTTATAAAGATATTTATCACAAAGTGTTGATAGAATTATCTGGGGTGGTTTGTTGTGTTCAACCACTCTCTCAATTGATATAAATAGATATTGATATAACATTAGGTTATATAGTTAGGGTTAGGTTTATGTATTACACATAGACCCTTACCCAATTCCCTTATTCTAAGTAAACCCTATTCCACATTACAATAATAATACTTTTACTATTTATTTATGCGTGCATGACTCATGGATATTTAAATATCATTTCTTACAGACCTTTAACTTTGTATATTGATCTCATCAATATTTATAGAACCTGATTAATAATATTTATTTGAACAAATAAATATATTTATATAATTCATTCAATAAATAATAAATATTATATTTACTGACCATTAAATAAATATTTATTTAATATATAATTCACATATATACTCTGACTATAATATAATTGGTGACTAAATATCTTATAAAAAATGCATCCTAAATAAATATTATCACCTAGTCTTGAGTATAATATTTATTACTAAATTAAATTCATATATAATTTAATCAAGATTCTTTGATTCACTATTATTTATGACCCTCAATGCCACTTTACCTATAGAATTAGGATAGATAGACTAAATTCTAAGATCAACATCAAGAAACAAATCAAGACACCCATAGAGAAACAAGTTAATTTTAGAAAGGTAAAAACCCCCTATGGACACTTATTGTGAAATATAATCCCTTTTTTGATATCTTATCAAGAAAGTTACATTACTTATGTCATCTACTTGTATGCTTGATACACATTTCTTTGACTCCCTAAAAGGAACTCATTGATAAACCAACAAGGATATAGACATAATCAGATAGTTAAATTTCAATCAAAGGGCCAAGATATCATCATCCAGTTTAGGAAGAGAAAAATCCTTTCTTGACTTATTCATTAATTGCATATCACTCATGAGTCACCCAATATATCATACTTCACTATGAGCGTAGGTCATAAAAAAAATTCATACATAAAAGTTCATGATAAATGATATAAGTTAATAAAAATATCATTTTTAAGTACTAATACACACATTCACAACTATGAATTTCCAATTACACATATAACACATGGAATTACTATTATTGGGTTTGTTTTAATAACCCATATCCTGGATATTTTTAAGTTTGAACTTGTTGAGAATAAATGTCATTGTATTACTATAATATAGAACCTAATAGTCTATATCAATAGTATCCCATCATATTATGTCTTCCAACTATAAAAAATATATTTATGAATAATTCCATAACACTTTAAGAATATCACTATAACAGGGAACTACCATGTCCTTTAGGTGAAACAAATATTCCAAGGACATTATGATATTAAATGTTATATAAAAAAATATTCATAATGTGATAATATGTATTAATATTGATATATTTGAATATTCATGTAATCTAATTTCAAAAAGTAGTTTGTTCAAGGGGACCAACTCCAATAAAATCCGTCTTACACTAGACTCAACTACTAATGATTTAGAGCCGGTTATCTATGACATGATATTCATGCTTCTACTAAGATAAGGATTTAGACAATGGTTCCATCACATTATCCTCTATGTAAACTGTATTTATTTTGACCTCATCCATTTGAGAAAAATCCCTAAAGAGTTGATACTTTAAAAGTATATTATTTATTTTTTAAGGTGAATTTGGATCCTTATCCAGAACCATAACTGTAGTATTATCATAATATAGTGTGATAGAGTCATTACTGTTAGGAACCACATCCATATCTTAAATGATTTTTTTGTATCCATATGGATTCTTTATCTACTTCAAAATCCACAATATATTTAATCTCTACTGTAGAATCAGTGACCGCTACCTTCTTTGAGCTCTTCCAACTCACAACCCATCCGGTAAGGTTATATACATATAATAATTATGATTTCAAATCATCCTGATCTATCTAGAAACTAGAAGATATATATATATATATATATATCCATTGATGAATATATCCTCATCTACTCTATACACCAAGAAAATGTCCTTTGTTTCCTTAGATACTTTAAGATAGTTTTAAATTCCATCCAATGGTAGTATTCTGGAAAGACTTAATATATGAATCCTATGCTAAAGTCACATTAAACATCAATCCTAATATATAACATGACATATATGATTGATCCTATCACTAATGAGTATGAAATCTTGGTCATACTCTATCTCTACTATTTTCTCTAAGGATTGATTTTTTTGAAGAGATATATGCCATGTGAGAATGAAAATAATCCCCTCTTGGATTTTTCCACGTTGAATCCATTTAATTTTTTGTAAATGTATATACCTTGACTTATTCCAAGAAGTGTTTTAGATTTATAAAAAGTCATCATGACCCCAATAATATATGCTTCTTCACCTAAGTCTGTCACGGAGAATCACTTCTTCAACCATGTCTTAACAAATAGTAAGACCAGTATCTCATTTCCAATTAGTAATATGTTATCCACATATACTACTATGAAAACAAGAAAACTCCCACTAAACAATTTATATACATATGGATGGAATTCATTCTTTATGAAATCAAATTCCATTATGGATTCATCAAAGAAAATGATCTGTGATCTCGATTCTTGATTCATCCCATAAATGGATCTTTATAACTTAAATAACTTATTGTCATACTTTGGATTCATAAACTGTTCTAGTTTTTCCATATAGATATCTTCCATTAGGTCTTTATTATGGATTTCTATTTTGATATCCTTTTTCTAAATCTCATAATCATGGAAAGATGACATGGAAGTAACTTTTTGATGTATTTTAGTATATAAAATAGTGAAAATATTTTTCCATAGCCCATTTCTTGATAATATTTAAACCCTTTAGATACCACCCTAGCTTTATAGGTACTAAATTTTCCTTCCATGTCTTGTTTATTCTTGAACACCCATTTGAAACCAATAATATCTACATCCATTTGAGGATAAAAAAAACTAAAATGTATTTTGGTACATGGAATACATCTCTAAATTCATGAATTATTTCCACATGAAATCTTCTGAGCTACTTACTACTTATTTATAGGAAGCAAGTTCTTTATTATTAACTAATAATGATTCACCATCCTCGGTGACTAGAAAATCGCATCCCTTATGTTATTTAACCCTTATAGATCTCATATATAGTACTTGTGTCTATAGAATATCCTCTTCCATGGGGATTTTAGGAATTTATTTCTATAACAAATCTTGTGTATCTTGATCCTTGACTTCATAGAAGATATTCTTGCTCACACTATCTCTTTTGTAGATGTGCTACCTCTCAAGGAATATGTCTTTTCAGGATACTATTACCTTCTTATCTAAGGGGTTATATAGATAATATCAACTTTTTTACTTAGGATATTCTATAAAGATAAATATCATTCCTTAGGATGAATGTTTATTTCTTGATATATCCGTAATAAATTATCTGAATCCCTATGTATACATATGTGACAACACAAGTTTCTTTCCACTACATAACTTGAATGGAATTAAATTTTCTACTTTAGAGGGAATTGGTTTTAGTATGTATGACTCAGTTTGTAATGCATATCCACAAAAATATAATGGAAGACTCACATGAGTCATCATCAATCTCACTATATCCAATAAGGTGTAATTCCTCCTTTCACTGAAACTATTCTATTATAGTGTACAAGGAGAAGTATGTTTAGACAAGATCCCAAATACTCATTTAGAAATTATGAATTATTAGTTAAGATATTCTATACTATGGTCTAGAGTTTATTTATCTTCTTACCAAGATGATTATCTACTTCATTCTTGAACCCCTAGAATTTATTAATTGATTTATACTTATCCCAAAAATTTATTAAATGATTTATACTTATACCTCATTAAGTAAAAAAATTACTTCTACTAAATTCGTTGGTAAAACTTATGAAGTAAGAAAATCCACTGCTTTCTTCAACTAGAAGTGGTCCACACACATATTTATAATCCAATTCAAGAATATATATATTCCTTTTAACCATTCCAATAAATTTATCTATGTCCATTTTACCCTATAAACAATAATGATAAATATAAAGTGATTTCATTTCAAAATAATCTAAATATCCTTCTTGATATAACTATTTCAAGTGATTCTACTTTAAATGACCAAGATAATGATGCTACAATTGGGTGTGGTACGTGTCATGTGAACTTGAATAATTATTGATTTGTGACACTTGGTTTTATAATCAAATATATAAAGACCATTTTTTAAATGTTCCATATCGTAAATTTTTTTATTATTAAAAAATTAGTAACCAATATTTCCAAATTTGAAAATAAATACATCCATATCAAGTCTGGATTCAAAAATAATGTTTTTTGGTACACTTGAAACATAAAAACAATTATTTAAAACCAAGATAAATCCTATTATAAAAGTGATAATGTAATCTATGAATTCTGTTATAGATAGTCTTACTCTATTGGAAACTCATAGACCAGACTTATCTCTAGAAATATTTCTAAACCTACTTCGTTCTTATATCTGGATAAAAATGTGAATACCATAATCTGTATCTAATACCCAATGAGTAGAAATAGAAATATTACATTAAAAAATTAATATACCTAAAGCTCCCCCTTTATTCTTTACTAAGGTGTAGTTCTTCTTCCAATGGTCCTTCTTACCACATGAAAAACATACTACATTGTATTCCTTTGATTTCCCATTAATCTTATTTTTCTTGTTTGGGTGTGAAGTATCCTTAGAATTGGTGTTAGTATGAGGTATTTTCACATTTCCCTTCCTCTTATTAACTATAAAGAAGATAGTTTTTTCATGATTTGTATCCTTATATGCATGTAAAATTAGAGTATGGAGTTTTGAAAGATATTTCTTAGTATTGATCACATTAAACTTTATAATAAAACTAGAGAAGATTAGAGAATGTAAGGATATAAGAATATTTTTACATAGTTACTTAGTATTTTAAAATCTAATACATCCAAAAACTCAATGTATCCAACCATCTTGTCTACATGAGGTCCAGCTGGTGCACCCTCTCCAAGATTACTTGTAAATAATGCCTTGGATATATCATATATATATTTCCCAACCTTCCATCGATAAAAATAATAAAGTGTAGATAAAATTGAGTATGAATACATTTCCTTATACATATTCTAGAGATCACTGGTCAAGGATGATAACATCAAACACCGGAAATCTAATACATCATCAAGGTATCTAATTTAGAGAGAAACCTACTCCTCACTTTCCTCTTTAGGCAGTGCATCAAGACCTAGGAATTTATTTATGTAAATCTTTAACTCTTTGTGTAGTATAATATAAAATTGCATACACCACTCATGGAAGTTACTTCTATTTAGGATATTATATTTCTTGATTATATATCACAGTAATAATCTTAATTTTATGTTACTTCCCATTTTATAAAATAAATAAAAGTAGGTTCTAGTAATTTATATTTATTACCAAAGTGTGACATAATAAAATTTTACCTTTTTATTACCACAAAATTTTATCTAATCCAAATATCTCTCACCATTAGATTTAGAATGTTCTATCATGTGTATATTATATTGGAATATATCCATATTTCCCTTCTCATAGTCTATACTTGGGTCTGAAAATTTATTTGAAGGTATTTAGGTAGTCATTATTACCATCTTTATAAACCAACATCTCCGTGATCCATTTTGTGCACTCCCTAATCTGGAAATCCTATAATTATATTTCCTTAACACTTTCCACCAATTTACACCAAGTCCTTCTTGGAAAATCAACCCTTTATGATAACTTAGTTAATTCTACCCAAAACCTTTCTTAAAACTTCTCAATAATTGAAAGGAACTTTACTTGGTCCAGAAAAGCATATTGAACAATGGTTTCATTTATAACTTTAGTAATGGAAGACTTTTATCACTTAATAATTTCTTGATGGATTATATACTTATGCATAAATTTCCTTATTTTATCTTTCAGATGTCTTATTAATATTATATGGATTTTACACAATTAATTAACCATGTATAAATAAAATATTTATGAACAATCAATTTATTTTATTCCATCTGATCATGATTTTTATTTCATTTACTTAATGTGATCATGTTTAACATCTATAAACATACATCCAAAAATAAATAAATAACCTTGAACTAGATAGAAATAAAATAAATAATTCTTATGATCATGATATTTAACTATTTTTTCTTATTAAGTAGACAATCAACAAACCCTTGACCCTAGGAGAAAAAAATTCTTAAGCTAGATCTAACTTGAGTTGAAGCATTCCACCTCAGTCTTATGTATCTATTTTATTGGTTTCACCAAAGATTGGTTTGGAACCATATCCCCTCTTCTAGGAGATAATTTCTTTATATATTTATACCCACATACAGGTGAGGGGAACCAAGTGTTTTGGGTTATATAGAATAAAGCATGGACACACAATCACATACATAATAAGGAGGAAGGGATGATTCATAGATCAACATATTTAATTTAATAATAATTAATAAAAATACCATGAAATAATAATTAAATTTAAATAGAAAACAAAACATATATAGGTAGGTCTATCTCATGATCATCCACACATGAAAAAACTACACATTCAATAAATGGACTAGAAATAATTTCATTTCATTGTTTATTATGATAAAATTAGTTGAATTAATAATTAACAGTCATATCAATTAATTACTCCATTTATCTTATTTTTCCATATTAATAGTCATGGATATTCCCATCAAAATAATTTTAAAAAAATTAAAAAAATTAACTTCATTTAAAATTATCTAAGTACATAGTGTGTGGTGACAAAAACATGGGGTGTAGCATTTTCCTCAGTTCTACATAGAATGTACCAAAGGTAACACTATTAGTTCCGGTATAACTTCCTTACACATTGTATAAAATTATAATACATTTCCTGTGATTTAGTGTTTATAGTTATGGTCATGTAAAATTTACTTACATGACATGTCAGTGTACACGACATACTGTGATATACAAAACATGTAGTACTATTATTAAATTCATGTAGTTTACATGACATGTTTGACCACACAATATGCTTATATATGCGAAGAGTGTTTCTATATGGGTGCCTATTAATTACACAAATTTCATGAAAAATATACATAATTTTTAATTTTGAATTACCATGGAAAATAATTAATTTATAATTTAATTACCTATAAATTTCTAAGAAATACTCAGCATGTGAAACACCTGTCACACAATGTTTACACCATCTACATACCATGTAGATTAGTTTAATGATGAAATTAATTTTCCCTCACTGTGTATATGACCCACATGAAAAAAATTTCAATCTTTGACCTTACTTGCGTTGGCATGAATCACACGATGTGTACACCATCTACACGACATGTAATTTCTTTATGGCCAATACCTTACCACATGATTAGGGAATCAACATGATTTTTTCAGGGAATAAAACACATTACACAGTTTTTATACTAGATAAATGTTGTTTAATTACATTTTCTCATGTTACATGGTTTTCTAGCACCTATACAGTGTGTATTAATTAAATTCCATGTAATTTGACTACACATTTTCTGAAAATTTTATGGGTTCCCATGTAGGGCAACACAATGTTTACACCAGTATCATGCCAAGTAATCCCATTAAACCATATTCCATGTGGGAGATATCACATGGTGTTTAATAAATACATTCCTCATAATATAACCCATATGAAATGAATCCATTTCCATGATGCATCCTGGTGTGGTGAACACACTACATGACATGTACTTTTCATTTACATGCTATGTAACTGTGTCACCCAACCAAAATCTATAGTGCCTCTATATGGAATTTTTGGTTATTATTAAAGTTTTTAATATGTTCTTGATCATGTGAAGGTGAATGAATATGTTATGTCGACTGTTTGATTAAGTAATTAAAAAATTTAATTGAAAAATCTAACAAAAAATATATTAATAAATCAATGGTAAATAATAAGCATAAATTGACATGTGACAACTCTATTATTACATGAAGGTTTTAGGGGTGAAATGAAAGTGGTTAGGCCCTTTCCCAAAGAAAAATTCACTGATTTCTTTGGATGAATAATCAAAAGTAGAATAACACAACCCCAAATCCCCATAAATAGTATCTTTTAATATATTATTTATTATAAATTTATAAAAATAAAAAATACATTGAGTCTTATATTCCTTTATTTGTTTATGATTTTGATTGATAAAACCTCATTTTATTCATACCATAATTTCATTGAGAGTATCCCTGGTAGAATCCCTTTAATGATATCCATACATGATCAATTAATCTCCATATAATACTAATGGAAATCTAGGTGATAGCAAGAATAATATGATTATCTTATGCTATTCAGGTAAAGACCCCAACACTAATAACCTAGAGCCGGTGGGTTCTTTATTACATTAGCATAGATACAAGTAATATAATCATAAGATACCAATAATTTTAGTAGTCTTGAAGAACCTAATACATACATGATTGTCATATTATATTGGAAATATATAATAGTATCACAAAAACATTCTTTCATCCTTGATATTAATAAAAATAACCTTTTTCATATCCTAGGGAAAATAAAAAATAAAGGGTGAGATTATATGCTTAGTAAGTGTTATTTATTGTAAAATTTATCATGACTCAATAATTAATAATCAATATGATAGGGTAAATAACTAAACATACATTCCATTTAATAAATAACATGAGCATGAAAATGTGTCTATAGATAATATCAAATGAAATATTCCCATGGATAATAATAAATAAATTATAAACGAAGAAAAAACATAATATTGGATTTCATGATCTAAGAAATAAGAATATCTATACCATCAAGACCTTGTTCTAAGATAGTTTAATCAATGGGTAGGTATACACTAAAAACCTATATAATTTTTCCAACAGATTCATCTCATGAGACTATCGATGCATCGAGGGGCTATCTATAACAAAACCCCACCCTTAAATGTATGTACAATATATTAATCATATATTTAATGATCAATTAAATTCATAAAAAATATTTCTTATCAATAAATATCCATATTGATTAATGAATAAAGATTTATCATGTTTTTCTCCAATCAATCAAATAACTTTCATATTAAAACACCATATATAATAATAGTATAAGGTATAAGAAATAATCATAACCATGATACAAAGAATGTGAATATTTAATATAAATTTAACTTTCAATTATCATAAGTGACTTAATGTTTAAAGGGAAATTTAATTTCTAAAAATTAATCAAGAGATGAGGGATGGCCATTTGAAATGTATATTTTTTAGTAAAATAAATTATTTTAAATAATGGAAATGAAAAATTTAAAATAAGTTTTCATAAATATTTTACCTTAAAAAATAATTTAAATATTATAAATAATATAAAAGGAATAAAATGGTTATGGTGGTGTGAAAGTCCTTTGACATCGTATATGTTAAAAAACATTCCTTTTGACTTTTTTAAACAATTTTTTTTTAAAATGATCCTTTTGGAGAAAAAAATTAAAATATTCCTTTAAAACATTTTAAAAACTCATGTATAACTTTACATTACCTTAATAAATCATTTTAGTAATAAAAATGACTTTTTAAAAATAATATTTAAAAATATGGACATGAAATAAAAATATATCTGATCAAATAGAGAAATAAGATCATATTTTCTTATAAACATTCATTTTGAAAGATTAATTTGAATTGAATAATTAATCATAATTAATAAATATATATTCATTTTAAATACCTAAAAATGTTAGTATATACACCACATACAAGTAAATAGGTTCATAATACCAAATATGTCTTAATATAGTGAAAATTGAGATAAAATCCCTTACAAAGATCATATAATTGAAATGAGAATTAGTTAATGTAGAGATTATGTTTAAAAAAAGTAAATACACACAAGATAAGTGGCAATAAATCATAAAAAAATCACAGTGCATTTCACACATAATCTTGACATAATAGAATCATGTGATATGTGATATAACCCTATGAAAGGAAATTAAGTTAGGAAACCCCTTACCACAGGCCCAACTTATCACATATGTTATTAATATTCTTGAATAATAAAATTATGTTAATTATTTACATTATTAAGTACCCTATTCATGTTTATTATTTATTTTATTTTATTTAATACCATGTTATATTTAATTACTTAATCAATTAAGTCCATGTCAAATGTTTTGATGATATTCAATTTGTTTATCCAAAATGACTTCATTAGTTTTAACTATGGTAAAAGTGGTCATTATTCCATAATATCTAGAATAATAATAATTAAATAAATATAATTTTTATACATAAAGTATATTTTTTAAACCAACCATGAAATATGGTTATGAAAAATGAACTACATTACAATCATGGAGGCAGTAAACTGTACATATGCATGAGTAATGTTTCCATTTTTCAACGATCACGATGGAAAGAACATACATGTTATTTTATATTTAAAAAATTTTAATTATAAGATATATATAATATTATTTCTTTAAATACACTTATATATAGTAGTAATGTGATGTGGTTATGAAAAATGAATCACATCACTTCATAGAGTTGACAATCCACTCGTATGCATGAATAATATTATCTTTTTTAAATAAATGGAAAGGTAATAAATCATATAATGTATTATATTTATAGAATTAAAAATATTTCATGAAAATAATAAATAAATATATATATATATATATATATATATTAAATCCATCATTAAAACCATCCGTGATCGGTGGTGATGGAAAAAAAATTACATTAGTTCGCGAGGCGGTAGTCCGCTGTACACACCAATGATAGTTTAGTTTCCCATTTGATGGAAGAGGAGATGGATATAGGGTATTAAATTAATATAAAAACACCTAAGTATATGGGATATTATTATGTTATTATATAATAATTCTTGAATAATATTTGAAGGAGGTGGGAAAATAAATAAAACAAAAATTCTCAGTTAAGAATGACATCTCTTCTTCAGAAAACTTCTTTAGGTTTACACCAAAAGCCATCCTAGGAGGTTTTTATAAAAAAATGCCTCTAGGACATTTTAAGGGAAGTAAGTAATATATTTTGGTCAGTATTTTTCTAACCAAAATTATTTTTCTGTTTGAATAAAATAGGATAGGAGGTACCCTTTTATAAGAGAGGGGAGGGGCACTTTTGGAATTTCAAAAAGTATTACATTAATATACATTATTTCTATTGAAAAAACGGATAAACAATTATATATATTTAATATATTATGATTATTATTCGAAATAATATCATCTAATAAAATTTATAGAATTTTAGATCATGTTTTTACCCTTATCTTTTTGTTTTAACCCACATTAACCCTTTTTGACAATTACCATGATGACAAATTTTTTACACTTTAGGGGTGAAGATAGTTAATATAAAATAATAATTAGACAATAAATGGATTATGGTTTATATTTTAAACAATATCCAAATAACTTTTATGAATATAAGTTTTTTATAAATTTTAAATCATTTAATAAAATATTAATTATTATAAAATATCATTAATTTTATTTTTGAAACTATTCATTTAATTTGACTTTTAAAACAACATGAAAGCCATGTAATTAGAATATAATCATTTAAAACGTCACTAAAATTATATATTTATCTAAAAAATATTTATACCACAATAATTTAATCAATTTATATAAATTATAATATTTTTAAAATCATTTATTTTATTTTTCTATTAATTATATAAGTAT
This sequence comes from Viscum album, assembly GCA_963277665.1. Lineage (NCBI taxonomy): Eukaryota > Viridiplantae > Streptophyta > Magnoliopsida > Santalales > Viscaceae > Viscum > Viscum album. Next base: position 1,938,508,761 of record OY728141.1, read on the forward strand.
CGTGTCAGCGTTGCATAAGAATTTAAGGTAATTATTTCTTTACTAAAAAATAAAAATAATTCATAATGATAAAAAAATAATTTATAGTTAAAATTAATATTTATAAATGATCATAAATATTTTTAGCCCTACCACAAAATAGTATAGTTATTAAAAGCAGTAAAGTAATATTTTTGTCTTATATTTATATAAAATAATATATAAAGGTCAAAATCAAAGAAATGTGGAACCAAGTGGCCATTTATTTAAGAATTGGATGGAAATATAAGAACTAAAAAAATTAAATAGGAAAAATTTAAGTGTTAGGATAAATTTTTAATCCTTATCATATTATTTTTAACCTTAATTACCCGATTTACCCTTACCGTAGTGAAAATTATTTACTATAGTTTCTATTCACAATGAATCAAAATAAAAGGGTACTATTTAAAAAAATTGGACCACTAGGTTCGAAATATGTAATATATTCCTTAATATTAAATTCATAAAAGTGTAAAAATTTAATTTAAAATAAAACTCGCAGAGTGTGATGAAAAGTGGTTTTTTAGGAAAATATATTTTTCAAGGAAAAATTGATTTTCCATTAACTCTATGACTAGTAATATTTATTATGTGAATTAAAATTAATATATATATATATATATGATATTTAATTATATCATTTCTCATTAGGGTTTATTTTAATTAATTAAAATGTAAAAATATTATGCACATTAAAATAGTTTTCAGAAAAAATTCATTTTAGGAATAAAAATATAGTTATCCTAAAATAATGAAAATTGGTGATTCAAATAAAATTAATTAGATTATAATAAATAAAATTTATCGAATATAAATTTAATAAAAAACCAAAAAAATAAATAGACTTTAAATTACTTAATTTAAGGGAAAGAAATGATAGCTTTACAGAAATCGATATTTTCACTATTCACTGAAAAAATGATATTTTTAGAAAAATAAAAAAAAATTAACCCTAAGTTAATTTTGATCTAATAATTTATAAAATAATAACATTTTTGTAAAATAAAACTACTAAAATTGGTATAAAGTAATTATATTATCAACACACAAAAAGAAATAACAATCATTTTTATAGAAAATGTATTTTTGAAGAATAAAATAACTTTACTAAAAATTTTGTGCTTATTTCATAAGTATTTATCAATAAATTTGTATTTATTATTACAATTATTTAAATTTCATAATGTGGTTAATCCTATTTTTACCCTCCAATTCAATTTTTAGGTTATAATGATCACATTTAAATTATATATTTCATGGGTTGCTTAAGCAAAATGTTGTGTATCATGTATGGTATGAAACATAATGTAATTATTTTAAAATATCAGGGTGTTACATTATCCCCACATTTAATAAAATTCATCTTTACAATTTGAACCTATTCTCATAAATTAAGGGTATGACATTTGAAAATTACTTTATGGAAAACCCACGTCAAAGAAGGGTTAATAAAACTTCTTCTTAAGAAGATGGAAATGGAAATATAAAGGTCACTTAGAATAACAAAAAACTATATTTCAAAATAGAATAAAAATTAATTGGAAGTGAAAATATGGAAATGGAAGAGAAAACTGACGCCCATGGACTAATAGAGGGTGATAGAGAATATGGTGAGGAGAAAGTTAAATACCACAAATACATACAAATATGATGGGTAAAAGACCATTGACTCCTCAAAAAATGAAGGTAAATTCCTAACATTTCAATTTAAATATCCTCTTCTTAAATTTGAGGTATTTTTTTACTATTAAGATATATAATACCAAAAAATATAATTACTTGATATCTTTTTTTCAAATGCACAATTTCATTATTTGGTTGTTCTTTGATCAATTTCCACTTCATTTATTACTCTAATAAATGAATATCCAAGATTATTTTTTATGCCTGATGTAATAAAATTAACTTTTAATGGATCATAAGATCCAAAAAGAGTGATAATTATTTTTCTATATCTCTAAATATTTACCAGAACCAAAATGGTTAGCACAATTTATCCAATATGTTACATTAATCTATAAAACCTAAAAAATTACACCCAAATATCGAATAAATACATTACATAAGTATTTATACTTTAAACCCTTTGAAAATACACCTAACCATATTCAAAATTAAAAAAATTAGAAATAAGTTCACGAAATTTTAAAAATAAACATAATATTAATCTTCCAACATTATAAAGTAACTCTTAATGTCGCATACCAAATATTTTAATACCTTAATCACAATAAAAACTCAGTGAAATGATATCTATATACAAAATTAAATATATCATCATTACTTAAATAAACTCATGGATTATCAAATATATTCCATGAATCCAAAAATGTAGTAAACTCTATAATGAATTACGTTATCACCAAATCACTAATCATTTTCTAGTTCACCAATACTATCTGATTTAATTAATCAATATTAATCATCTCATTTTCCCAAGTAAACATTATTAATTCAATATAAAGCACATATTAAGGGTTATATTTTCCTCAATTATGTGTTTTATATAAAATATCACATTACATTTAAATCACCTTTCTAGGTCATAAGTACCATTCAAAATGTTCTTTCAATTCCTTAAAGAAAACTATTGTTGAAAAATAATCAGATGCTTCATGATTTTTATTACCAAAATATCATTAATTCAACATTTATAAAACATAATTATTAAATCCTAATTCATAAACAATTTAATCCTACACTTTAATTATTATCATGTCATAGGTCCTTCCTTAGTCTAGAAGTTAACCATTGGATTCATGCATTGAATTAGATAATTCCCTTATTAACCACACATAATACATTGAACTAATCAACAATTCATTGCTCTATATCCTTTATTTTCATATATAAAACACATTACCCCACATTTTAGAAATTACCTAGGGCGTCTCTTTCCACATTTCTAACATGAATAAAATCGATCCATATTTCCTCCATGGTCTCCACTACTTGATCTCTAAGAAAACACCATCATTCTCTTATTTATTGAATCTGTGATTTATTTAAAGTGAAATTTGTCAATAAAATATCATGATAACTAATTAGGAATAATCACAATATCATTCTCTCCAATCATCATCCAATTTGGTTTCTCATAATCAACACATTTTCCATCATATTTAGTGTTAACCTGATCCCTCCTGGTTCGAGCCATTGACTAAAATGAAAAATCATAGTATGTGAAACAATAATCATAGTTGGAAACCATATAATCATTTATAAGATTTCTAAATCATGATACCTTAATTTCAATCTAATAAACCTGATGTTTGACCTTTGAAATTCATTATCACCACCTATTCAAATACTTTATAATTGTTCATAAAAAAATGAATTAACCCAAACATATCCCATGAGAGTGTAAAACTAGATAAATAGTAAAGGAACACTCACCATGCACCAGAATGATGGATGAAATATATTCCATTAACTCTTTTGAAGGTTATTAACCAAAGATGTAAATGTTACTAATCCATGCCAAGTTGTAGTATCTTGAAAATGATGTATTTCTAGGAAAATCACATAATATATTCCTTAACAAAACTTTAGGATGTTATCCTATACTTATAATTATCCTTAAATGAAATCATAGGGTTATATTCCTAAATCTATGTTTTCCTACTTCTAGTTCCCATGTTTTCTACTAAACTTCCACTGATACAAACTGTAAAGACTATGACCCCAGCAACCTTGTTCCAGAGGTCTCTTTATTACACTGGTATAGATAAAATGGATATAATCTTGAAGGACTGACCAATTTAGTAGTATTTAAGAACATGATACATACATGATTCCCATATTACATTTGAAATATAAAATACATAGAAAAAACATTCTTACATACTTAGTATTAATCAAAATATACTTATTTATATCCTAAGGAAAAGAAAAAATAAAGGGTGATCTTAGATGATCAGTAATAGTTATGTAAAATAGAAGCTATCATGAGTCAATAAGGTAAGGTAAATAAATTAAAACACATTCCCTTTAATAGGTGAGTTTATTTGTGCATCTTGTTGGGGGTTTGAACCCTTATTGTCCGTAGTGGATAATTAAAATTAGGGTGGTTTGGTTTGTGCTAACACTAGGGGAATTGGTAGTGGTGATAAATGAAGGAAAGAGTAACCTTTGGTGATTCTACAGTGTGTGGGGATTTGGTCTGGGTGATGTCTATTGCTAGACGAAAAGGTGTGGTGGTGATGGTTAGAGCTTGAGAAATGGAGGTGGTAGCGGGGATCATGCGCTCTATCACAAATGAAGGCGGCATGGGGTTAGGGTAGATGACAATGGTGCTGTATAGTTTGAACAAAGTTGGTGTGGATTAGGTGATCTTATGCAGGCTATGGTGGTACAATGTCAATATCTCGAGCAAGCAATTATGACAACACACAAATTGAGCTTGGTTAGTTAGGCAACCCTTTGGGTGATGATGTACCTTATGGGTTTGGGCCTTCCGGATAGATATTATAGGGTTTAATTTTTAATGGTACTACATAGGAGATGCAATGGGTTCCATACTCCTAGAATAATAAGAGATTTTTTCTTTATTTCAAAATAAAAAGGGGGACTTCCCCCTACCTACTAAAAAATCAATAACTTAATCATGAAAATGAATCCATGGATAATATAAAGTGAAATATTCTTATGGATAATAATAATAAAATTATTAATGAAAGAAATTATTAATATTGGACATCATGGTCTCAGACATCACGATATATATATTTTCAATACCTTTCACCAATATAGTTTAATCAGTGGGTATGTATACACCAAACACCCATTTAATTTGGCCAATAGATTCATCTCATGAGACAATTATTGCATCAAAGGGATATCTATAACCAAGACCCACTATTCATTGCATTTCTAATGAATTACTCATATATTTAATAATCAATTCAATTCATAAATAATACGACTTATCAATAAATATCTATATTGAGTAACGAATACAAATTTATCAATATTTTCTATAGCCAATCAAATAAATTCTAAAGTAAAACACCATATGTAAAAATGGTATTATGGTTTAAGAAATAATAATATCCATGATAAAAATAATATGGAAATTTAAGAGATATTTAATGTCCTATAATCATAATAAACTGAATGTTTTAAGGGAAATTTAATGTCTAAAAATTAATCAAGAGATGATAGATGACCATTAGAACAATAATTTTTTTAGTAAAATAAATTCTGTTAAGGAATGGAAATGAAATATTCAAAATAAGTTTTCATAAATAGTTTTATTTGTAAAATCATTGAAATATTATACAATAAGATAATGGTTATAAAATTTTTATGGCAGCAGGAAAGTCCATACACTATATACGATAAAAAGAAAACATTACTTTTGACCTTTTTTAAAAACAAAAGAAGTTGAAAATGAACCTTTCATGGAAAATATTAAAAATATTACTTTTAAACGTTTTAAACAGTAAATTATAGCGTAAAATTTCCTTAATAAATAATTTTATTAATAAAAATTACTTTTTTAAAATAATTTTCAAAAATATGGACATTGAAGAAAAATATACCCGATCAAAAAGAGTAATAAGATCAAATTTTATTTTAAACATTACTCTTGCAAGTGTAAATTAAATTGAATCAATAATCCTTGTGAATAAATATATAGTCAATTTAAATACCTAAAAGTGTCATTATATACACCACATAAAAGTAAATAGGTTCATAATACCAAATATGTCTCAATGGAGTGGAAATTAAGATGAAATTCCTTTCAAAGATCATATCACTGAAATGTGAATTAGTTAATGAAGAGATTTTGTGTAACAAATATAAATCCAAAAACTATAAGTGGAAATAAAACATAAAATAGTAAAATTTAATTTTACACACAATCTTTACATAATATAATCAAGGGAGAAGTGATTTAACCCAATGAAAAGAAATTAAGTTAACAAATCCCTTACCTCAGGTCTCACTCGTCACATGTGTTCTTTATATTCTGGAATAATAAAATTATTTTAATTATTTAGTTTATAAAAACCATTTTAATTTTATTATTCCTTTTATTTTAATTAATACCATGTTATTTTAAATTACTTAATCAATTAAGATCACATCAGAAGTTTTTATGATATTCATTTCATATGTCCAAAATGACTAGTTGTTTTAGCTATGGTAAAAGTGGTCATTATTCCATCATATCTAGAATAGTAATCATGAAATAATTATCATTTTTATACATAAATTATACATTTTAAACCAACCATGAAATATGGTTATGAAAAATGAACTATGTTACAATCATGGAGACAATAAGCCGTATATACACATGAGTAATGTTTCCATTTTTCAATGATAATGATGAAAGGGATATAAGTGTTATTTTATGTTTATAAAATTATAATTATATCATAAATAATATATTATTTATTTAAATACACTTATATATATCATTCATGTGATGTGGTTATGAAAAAATAATCACTTCGCTTCATGGAGGTGGCAATCCACACATACACAAGAACAACATTATCATTTTTAAATGAATGGAAAGGTAATAAATTATACAATTTATAATATTTATAATATTATATATTTATATAGGAAATACATCATTAAAAACATCCATGATTACTAATGATGGAAAATAAATTACATCGGTTCATGAGGCGGTAGTCCGTTGTACACACGAACAACAGTTTCATTTCCTATTTGATGAAAGATAAGATGGATATAGGATATTCCATTAAAATAAAAAAAATATCATTATATGGTAGATATTGATGTTATTAATTTATCATGGTTGAATAATATTTTAAGGATGTATAATAAAAATAAAAATAAAACACTTGGTTAAGAACAATAACTCTTCTTCAGAAAACCTCTTTATGTTTACACCAAAATACTTCCTTGGGGGATTTTATAATAAAAAAAAGAATATAATAAGTTGTAATGGAAGTAATTAAGGTATTTTTTTAGTTATTTTCTGAACCAAATTTTTTTTAAGTTTGAAGAAAAGCATAGAGGAGGTTCTCTTTTATAAGTGAGGGGAGGGTCACTTTTGGAATTTATCAAAGTATTATATTAATATAAATTATTTCTCATGAGAAAATGGATCCAAAAGGATATATTTAAAATATAGTATTAGTATGGTCTAAATAATATCATTTAATAATATTTTTACAAGTTTATATTATGTTTTTACCCTAATATTTTTATTTTAACTAGAGTTAACCCTTTTCTAAAATTATTGTGATAACAAAGTTTTTACTATTTATGGGTCAAGATAGTTACTATAAAAGGATAATTGGAAAATAAAAATAACATGGTTGATATTTTAAACCATACAAAAATCACTTGAATGAATATAGAATTTTATAAATGTTAAATTATTTAATAAAATATTATTTATTATAAAATACTACTGATGTGGTTTTTGGAACTATTTATTTAATTTAACTCTGAAAACAAAATTAAATGAATTTAATTCCAATATAATAATTTAAAACATCACAAACATGTTATATTTATTGAAAAAATTCATAGAGTACAACAATTACTTAAATTTATATTTCTTTTACTATATTTGAAATCATTTATTTTAATTTTCTATTAATTGACTAAATATTGTGTTAGTGTGGCATAAGAATTTAAGGTAATTATTTCATCAATAAAAATTATAAATAAACTACCATAATAAAGAAATCATTTATATTTAAAATTAATATTTATAACTGAACATAATTTATTTTTATCCGAGTCACAAAATATTATAGTTATTAAAAGTAATAAAGTGACATTTGTATCTTTTATTTATATAAAATAATATAAAGTTAAAAATAAAAAATACATCACCAAGTGGGCATATATTTTATACTTGGATGGAAATTTCCGTACTAGTCTCATCCAATAGAATAAAGGAAAGTGTTAGGGTCAATTTTTAATACTTATCATATTATTTTTAACCTTAATTACACTATTTACCATTATCATGATGATAATTTTGTATTATAGTTAATATTCATAATGAATAAAAATAAATGGGGAATAAATTATAAAATTAAACTCGCAAATCATGATGGAAATCTATTTTATAGAAAAATGCATTTTTCAAGGAAAAAATGATTTCACATTAACTATTTGACTAGTAATCTTCATTAAGTGAATTTAAATTAATATATATATATAGATATATAATCTATAAATTTCATTTAAATTATTCCACATTAGGGGTTGTTTTAATTAATTAAAATGGGAAAACATTATACCCTTAAAAATAGTTTTAATAAAAAAATTCGTTTTAAGCTTGAAAAGATATTTATACTAAATTCCGTAATTTTTTTGATTCAAATGAAATTAATTTTATTATTATAAATAAAATTGATCATATTTTACTTTAATACAAAATCCAAAATATAATTGTACTTTAAATTTTTTTATTTGATGGAAATAAATGACAGTTTTACAAAAATCAATATTTTTCACTATTCACTTAAAAGCCAATCTTTTCATAAAAATTCAAAAAAATTCACCCTAAGTTAATTTTAATATGACGATTTAAAAAATAATATCTTTTTTTTAAATACCATTTCTATAAGTGTCATAAATTGATTATATTATCCCCAAATAAAAATAAATAATAATCATTATTAAGGAAAACATATCTTTGAAGCATAAAATGACCTTACTGAGAATTATGTTCTTATTTAATAAGGATTACTAAATAATTTTTTATTTATTATGACACTTATGTATATTTAATAATGTGGTTAATTCTATTTTTACCTTCCAATTTAATTCTTAGGTTATAATGGACATATTTAAACTACACATTGTGTGGGTCATTTAAGCTCGATGTTGTGTGTCGTATATGCTATAAAATATAAAATTATTACTTTAAAATATATGGGTGTTACAATTCAGTGTTGATAACAGTAAGATATCATTTATTATTTAAGGAATGTATCTAATTATCTCATTCTTTAGAGGGATGAGGAGGATGGTTCATTCTTGGTTCTTGAGAGTGTTCTAGAGTTGTTGCTCATGAAGGGTTGAGAGAATTTTCTAGAGAGGTTCATTGTAAACAACCACTGTCTCAATCGATATCAATTCAAAATGATATAACATTAGGTTATATACTTAGGGTCAGGTTTAAATATTTCACAAAGAACCTTATCTAATTCCCTTATTCTAATTAAACCCTATGCCATATAATAATTATAATAATATTATTATTTATTGATATGAACATGACTCGAAAATATTTAAATATCATTTATTTCAGGCCCTTAAATCAGCCCATCAATCATCCTTGAAATTTATCAAACCTTGAATAATAATATTTATTTGAATAAATAAATACCTTTATATTATTCATTCAATAAATAAACAAATATTATACTTACTAATTGGTAAATGAATAATTATTTAATATCTAATTCACATATATATTCTAGTTGTAATATGATCAGCGATTAAATATCTTGTGATCAATATACACAGGATAAATATTATTACTCACTCTTGAGTATAATATTTATTCCTAAATTAAATTTAGATAGAATTTATCTATATTATTTGATATAGTATTATGTGTGACCCTATAGACCGTTTTATTAGTGGAATTAGGCAAGCTATCTTAAATTCCAATATCAACATCTAGTAGCATATCAAGTCACCCATAGAAAAATAAATTAATTTTTCAATGAAAAAATCCTCATATGAACACTTTTTGTGTAATATAATTTATTTGTTTGATATCTCATCAAAATGCTTGCATACTTATGTGATCAACATACATGCTTGATATATATTTATTTGAATTCTAGAAATGAACTCATAGATAAACTACCATGGACATAGAATTAATCATACAATTTCATTTTAAAAGTTATGAGATATCATCCTCTAATCTAGAAAGGGATAAATCCTTTCTTGATCTGCTCATTAATTCCATATCACTCATGACACACCCAATATATACCACTTCACCATGATCATAGGTTGACTCAATTTTCATCAATACATCAAATTACAAAAATCATGATTTTCATGAACAATAACCTCAAGTATAAGGACCAATGCACACATTCATAGATAAGAATATCTTCTGACACATATAACGTGTGGAATTCCTATTATCGGGTTTGTTCTCATAATCCTCTATCTTAGAGATTACCAACTCTAAACTTAATGAGAATAAGTATCACTGTATTATGAGCCTCAAAAACATGATATTTTACATCATTATAATCCCATTAGATGATGTATTATGACCATAAATAATATATTTTTGAATACTATCATAACACTTCAAGGATCTCATCATAGAGGAGAAATTCCATGCCTTTTAGGTGAAACAAATATTCCAAGTAAATTATCAAATTAAATGTTATGTAGAGTAAAAATCAACATATGATAATATATATTAATATATAGGTAGTATAAAATACAAATTAGCTAGTTCTAGGGAACCAAATCTAATAATAGTCCTAGTGGGGGATCAATTGGGATGCATTCTTGTGGGAAAACATTTCAGTTGTTATAACATAGATATGTTTTATTTATTTTGTGTGTTATAATGGTTTATTATGGATGATTTTTGTTTATTTTTTTATTATATTAGTATTATATGAGGATATGGTTACCCCATGGTAACACCTTAAACCCTCGTTGCTAGTCAAAAACATATGGCATATAGAGAGGCACACCTGAGGTTACTTAGCGCATAAAGCTAGGCACTTGTGAGTGATCTTATACTATGGTGATAAAAATTGGTATCATAGCATGTTTTATTTTATATTACTATTTGTTTTATGGTATACATGGATATAGGAATGTGTAAGAGTTTTTATGGACCTTTAACTTTTGTGTTATGTACACCTTTTCTGATGGAAAGTCCTAGTTACCATGGTTATTGGATTACAATTTTTGTTTTCATTTTTATGTTTGAGATATTTATTCAAATATGATGTGTTTATTTGAGATTGATATTTTTGGTTTTTTTCTCTTGAATCATTGGAAATATTCCTTTTTACATAAATCATTTCAGCACATAGTGTTTACATAATATTCATGTGCTTTTGTGTCATTGATTTAACTGATGACATGGGGGTTAAATTGTTTAAAGATTCAAAAAAATATTACATAATGTTTTCTTATATAGCAGTTTAGAGGTATTTTGCTCAGCTATACCACATTATTTTTCCTTTGATTATGGGTTATGTGGATCCCATAGCGACATGTTTACTAGTGATAGATATATAATCCCTCTATTCTTGAGATTTGTAGTGAATATCAGTGGGGCAGTATATGAATTGGATGCTATGGTAAGGACATTTAGTGGGTTTCTTTATGAATTGGATGGTTGAAATTGGTTTTGGATATGGAAAGAGGTTTATTTACTTAAAGTGTCAATAAAAACTTATATGGTGTTTTCCCATAACGTTTCTTGGTAGAATTATACTTAAACTAAAATAGATGATTATGATTTTCTTGGTATGAATCATCATAGGGTGATTCCATTACATGTGAATGGATGTGACTGTGATCCTCTTGGGGGTGGTTTGGTATGTGGATGGATGATGAGGATGGGTTCCCAAGAGTGGGTGGTTAACTTTGGCATGTAATGCCTGATATATATTTATGAGAATCCTAGAGTGGGTTTTCTATACATGGGTTCCCCTAAGATGTGGGTACCCCAATCGGTTTCATGAATGAACATATTGAATGACAAGTTTTTTCACAATACAATCACATGGAATGATTTTAGAATTAAGGTTGGATTTTGATGGCTTGATTGGCGGAATTAATAACTCTATCAATTTCGGGGGGGGGGGGTCTAATGAGATTTTGGATCATGATCCTAGATAGTTAGGTATAATATGGTTATAACGTGGGTAGAATCTTATAGGTTTCGAATGATTTACTTATGATGGGTGATCATACGATAAGCCATGGTTTAAGAGATATTCCTGAGTATTATTAGAAAAGAATCACTAAGATGATTCTGGAGGGATGATATTGACATTTAGTTGGGAATGGTTAGTTTTTTAGGTGTGAGATCCTGGGGTTGATAATGTTTGACTCATGAGAGTGTGATTTATGTCATTTAATTAGGTGGTATAGGAGCATACACCCATTAGGTTCATATGAGATTGAGTAGGATGATGGGTAACCCAGGATAAGGGTTCTTGGAGGTTCAATCTACCTTGGGAGGAGGCGAGTGAGTGTTGGAATATATTTTGGGGGAAGCAACTAAATATGTGAAGGAAAGTGCATACTAGTTATGCATGGTATTATCTTGGTTTGGGGATTGGTGAGTGGATATGTGTGGGTCAAGTATCGATGGACTCGGGGAGATGCATGTGGGCATAAAGTCCTAAGGAATTGATGTAAATGAGAAATGTTTCCTTATTGGTAAGATGTTATGTCAGAGATGGATTATAGCACTGTGGTGCAGTCAATCTATAGTCATTCCTTGAAAGGTGTTTTTGTGGATGGATGAGCATGGATCAGGAGGTGAGACATGTGGTTAATGATAAATGTCATCATAAATTATGCTGAAGGGGTAGTATAAGGAAATTCATATAGTGGAGAGTGAACCGTTATCCATTAGAGGGCGTGACCATCATTACAGATGGATTTAAATAAGTTTCAAAAATTATATTCCCGATGAGATGGGGATAGGTAGCGATCTATGTTTCATCTTGATTTATGGGTATGAGAAGGGAAATCATTTATAGTTATTACACATAGTAATAGATGTAGTGTGTTTCATAGAGATAAATTTCTTGATTCAATAGAGTGATGATAATGATACTCCCATGGAAGGGAGCATCAAATTGGCCATGGATGTATGAACCACATACTGAAAGGGCTATGTGTGTGGCGATACAATTTGGTGGATATTCAATATGAAACTAAGATAATAGTGATCAGGTAGATTCTTTTTATTTGGTTCCGTGTTAGGTACTAGATTTTAGATTCAGATGTGGTGTTGAATTAAGTTGATGTGTTATCATCAATATTGAGATAGTTTTAGTGTAATATTAGAGTGATTTAGATGAGAGGTGAATTAGGGATCATGGTAGAGTATGGGGATGTATTTTTTAGTTGAAGATCCAACCATGGAATCACACTGAGTGTTAGGTTTGGGATTTGGTGTGGGTTCTTGGATGATTTTGCGATGCCTTCAAGGATTAAAGCATCATGAATGGGAGATGTGATGGCGTGTCAGTGTGTATGGTTGATCATTTTTAGGAGAGTTAAGAAAGATGAGTATTGACCAATATTTATGCATATAGTTGGGTGGGGTGAGGCAGAAACCACAATGATCATGTTGATGGACCACTAGAATTTCATTTTTGGTTGGTGATTCCTATGTAGAAGAGTACCATGACTCGGAATCAACCTTTATGAGAAGAGCCTTATAGTAGATAGGACTATAAATAAAAGAATAAATTGGTAAATGAAACATTGATGAATTATTATAGACTGATATAGTTGATAACCTTCTCAGTGTTAATTGATAGTGATCAGTGGGTTTCTCGTATTTTAGTGAATAGTGTTCCTTATGCTTTGAGTTTTATAGCAAAAACATGTTGGATGTTTAGAGATATAAGTTAGATTTTTGGTAGTGAATTAATTATTGAGGTAGGTAGTGATTTATAGATTAAGTTTTGTTATATCTTCTTGAGGATGAGAAGTGTTATGGTAAGGGGTTCATAAAAACCCATATCATTATAGGTTGTGAAATTCATGGGAAATTTGAATTTTGGTACTAGAGTAGGGGATGTTTTGATAATTAAGACTTTTATGAGAATTAAGACTTTTATAAGAATTACAAGAGTTGGTGTGTCTCAAGGAGATGTTTTTGGATGTTCATCAAGTATCAATATGTGTTTTCAGTTCTTGGTTGAATTCAGAGAAAGTATAGGGTGAACTTATCTAATTTTTCACCCATAATAAGCTCATAATTCCATGATAGTAATACTTTCACTTTGAATGAATCCATTGAATGGTATTCACACTATTATATAAGAAATAATGCCAAAAACTAATCTTATATTTTTCATTGGTATTTTTCACAAGAAGTTTGGTCACACCGTAACCCCTAGGTCATGTCGCAAAGTCTTGGTAAGGATGTTTCCACACTGTGAGTGGGTAGAAGCCACACCACAAGGGCTAGGGCCTTAGTTTATGGTTATATAATGGGGAAGTCTCACCATGACCCATAAGGGTCATTATGTGATTGTGGTTGGATAAAGGACAAGCCCTTTTCCTAGGACCGATCGTGCTGCAACCTATAGGGTCTATTACATAAACTATATGGGTGGGGGAGAACCACATAGTGACAATTAGGGTCATATTATGATAGGGGTTCTAGATAGTTATTTTTAAATAGGTTATATTGGTCTTTTTAAGATAAATCTCCCACAATATTTAAGGGAAAGGGATCATTGGGGAAGGGATATTTGGAGTTTTTCTCCCACTCTCTTCTCGCATCGACCCCCCTTGATGCAAGGTGTTATTGGAAAATATTTTTTGGTGTTTTGGATTGATCTAAAAACAATTTCATAATATAATGGTGAAATAATCTTGAAAATATGGGGCTTTTTCATGGAGTGGGTAGAGTATGTCCCAAAATGATAAAACATGTTTTTACTAACTGTTTCATTAGAGGAAATATTCCCAATGTTTCTTATTAAGGTTATCACAACTTTGGAATGAAATTTGTATATATTGGATGTCATGTAATGTGTATTTTTTTCACAGGGGTACTAGAATCATTGTACGTGATTCTCGAATGTTATTTCTTGAGATTCTAGTGAGTGGATGCCACTTGGTGAGTTTTTAGGTTAGTATGCCATTTGGATTAAATTCAATAATTAATTGTAATTTGTTATAATTATTATTTTTGCATATTATGGCTTTAGATAGGGGCCTATGTGTTGATACAAGCTTGGATGAGGCTCATGAGAGTTTATTCAATAGTGACTGATATTTCTTAAGAGGGATGATAACTCTTTATGTGGTTGATGGTCCTTGAACATCTACCCGAGTTATGTTTTTATTATATAGAATGTGATATGTGTTCTCACCACTTGTTTGTGATAAAATTTATATTTAAAATTAAATTTTTCCCTAAAATTACAATGTATAGAATAGAAGTATCAAGGGCCATGATGTATCCTTAAAAACCATCTTGTTTTCCCAGCCACTGATGGCTGAGGGATGGATCATTAGTACATTATATATGATACATTCACCCTAAAGGGGTATAATTATAGTAAGTGACCATATTGGAGCTTGTTATAGGTTTCCTTAATTACCTTTGATAAGGGGAGAGTGATGTATTTGGAATGGTTGAACTAAGGAGATGACATATAAGAACCTTAATATACCTGAAAGCCTTTAGGCAAGTTGGCTAGAGATTGGGTGAGTGTTCCTCCCACAGTGGTATTTGAGTACCCTGTGCAGGTATACTCCTAAGTTGGATTATGGAAAGATTAGTCATGTGAGTTATTCCCTAGGTTTTATTTGGAAGTGAGATTGGATTATTTTATCTTTCTAGTGGGATATCAGTACGGTATTTCCTATGAGGCTAATTAGGTTATGATGGGATCTTGACCATGTCAAGGGATATTATACCCTATGAGAGACTAGATTTGACTCAAGTATTGAGGATTAGATAAAGGCACCCTATCATGTGTTTGGACTTGGATTTTACTTAGGGAACCTTATCCCATACCCTAGTTTCATGTTGAACCTTGAGAGGGTTAGTGGAAGGATGATGGAACAATTATATCTTGGTACTGACATAGCGATGAGGATAAGTTGTGTAATTGAGTTTACAACCTACGAAATATGGGATAGGTTTAGGAAAGTGGCCAAATTGTTTGAGGAAACTTAATGTTGGGTTATCAGGTACAGGTTTGGGATGTGACTAATTAAGCAATTATGGATCGGTAACCAATCCTATGTGAGATACGACCCCATGGGTGTATGATATGAATTTGATTATAGGGAGAGTGATTATCCTTATATGTATATGTGATATGATTCCATGGAGAGATTATTCTACCTTTGAATTTATGATACATGATTCTAGAATAGAGAGAGTATACCTCTGGGTGATGGATGATGTGACTTTTAATTCCTAGAAAGAAGTGAACATGCCTCCTTGTTCTTGATGATGTGATATATTGATTCCTATGTATTCCTCAGATGATATAATGATTCCCAAGTAGGGTTATGTTCTCCAAAATTATATATTTATTCTTGGGTATTCCCTAGATAATATTGTTAATTTGGATTCCTAATAAGGGAATTATTTCCCCCATATGACATTGTTTCTACTGATTCCATGGTAGCATGTGGTTTCCCTTGGTGGGTGTACATTACACTCAGAGATATTCAGTACAATCCAAAATAGGTAATGTAAATCTTGGGTGTATCCTTAAAACCTAAGGGTTGATGATGGTTATTTTATTATGATTTCATATTTTTTATATTATTCTAATAATATCACATGTGCATACACTGATTTATTGGTTATGTTAAGGATATCATTGGTGGTGGACTACTGAGTTTTACTCACACCTTGCTCGATCATCCATGGTACTTTTCTACCCAAGTAAAAATCATGATGGTAGGTTTTGGTAGGTTAGTGGTTCAATGTTTCTTTGTTGAGTTGGATAGATTGGATAGTGTCCATATATAAGGCTTTGGGATAGTAGAATATAATAATTGTATTTTTATTCCTTGTTCATTTGTATATGTGACTATCCTAGCAAGAGATCCATTGGTATGTATGCTTGTGTGATAATATTTATTTTTTAGAACATAGATATGTTTTACTATTTCTTAATACTATGATGGTTTATTATGGAATTTGTTTAGTTATTTTTGTTATTTTTTTAACTATTATATGAGGTTATAGTCTTCCTAGGGTAACACCTTAGACCATCACTACTAGTCGATAACCTATAGTGTATAGAGAGGTACACCTGAGGTTATGTAATGTATTGGGATGGGACACTAGTGAGTGGTATCATATCGGGGTGTTACATAATAGTTTTTAAAGATGCATTAAAAATTATTTTAATTTCATACAATGAATCTCACACTGTGAAAATTATAGTCAATGTTCATGTAATATATGAAGTGTAGTAATATAAGATAACAATAAGATATAACATTCTATTATCCCATATTGATTCCCATATCATCTATGAGACATACTCACTATATGTGTTTTCACATCAATTCTGGTGCATACAACAATAAGAAGTGACACCACTCATGTATGTAAGAATGGATGATCATTTAATGGCAGCACGATAGTCATGGGTGATGATAGACTAGGATACCACTTGAGATGTAATCAAATTAAATTCTCCAAATTATATTATCATCCAAACTCCTAGATATGTTTGTGCTTGTATTTTCTCATACTCTTGTAATATGCATGTAAATAGATCCCCTAGGTACACTGTATCCTTAAAATTAAAGAGAGGGAAGTGGGATAGTGGGAAATATCAAAATAACGGCATGAATAATAAAGTGTATATCGATCTATATCAATATCTCTCATATGTTCCTCAAAAAATTAAAATCAAAGAGCCACTACATCATGAGTCCGATCTGAGATGATCCAGTCAGTGGTAGTGAAGTAATTTCTTAACTGCGGATGAAGGGATAAAAAAATAAAGGGGAAGGAGATGAAAACCTCATCAAGGACCAAAGGGGAATTTGTTGACGCCTCATTGTGTTATTTATATTTTGACGACTTCCACTTTTGGTGTATGTTTCCACTATATTAATATGAATTAGGTCTATGGGAAGCCCTTAAATTTGGAATTTTCATCCCTAAAATCAATAATTTCAATGTTCCCAAAAATTTTTATTTTGGAAGCGACCCGACCAAATTTAGAAAATATTTGAGGGAACTGGAGATGATAGTATGTACAATGGATGTTAAAGTACCCATTATGAGACATGTGTAATAAATAATGGACTGAGATTCCATATAAAGTGTGATCGACCAGTTGATCTATAAGGAGTGGGATCATCTCCTTAACCCCAAATATGCATAAAAATGAATCTATTAAAATATTTGATTTAATTTTAAACTGACTATGTTAATCCCAACTTTATTCTTCTTATAGAGGTAAGTGGTGGTGCATGTATAAAAAAAATCCTTATTATATTTATGGTGGAATCTAAATGGGTAGTACAATAAAGATAGAAACTCTGATGGAAGAAGATCCTTCACTAGGTCATAAGATGATGCTAGAGGTAGAAAGATGAGATACCCTCTTTAATTTCCTATTTTTAGGGACATTTATAATATAGATATGAATATATAACCCACCATCCATAGTTAAAAGCTAATTAATCATTGACATACTGGCCAAACACATTCACACTGGAAAAAGAGGTTAGTTTTCAAATCTCACTCTTAATTTATCCTATGGCTAATAATATTTAATTCCTTTAATTGTAGAGTATCACTTATCAAAGTAGGAAATTTATGAGACAAAATTATAGAATTAATAAGGATATCTTAAAGATGCACTCTTTCCCAATGTCAAAGTGAGGACCATGTCAATGGCTTAGGGGACATCACCAATGGATGGCTACACCATTACTACCGGTGATATAATACATGGATAAAGTATATATTTTAAATATAATTACAATTTTTCATGATCATATTACTTATTTTATTCCTTGTAATAGGTCTCATAACAATTTATAAAGCTATAAACATGGTGGAGGATATTCCATTAACAATAGAAATCCCTTTATATTTTAATGAATTTAATTATTTAAATAAAGAATTGGACTGACATGAGTCTTCTTTACTTGGGTAAACCTAGTTATCCTTCCACATTTCAGGCTGAATAATGATTTGATATTATATATATTTGTCTATATTAAACATCTCTAGGTTAATTCATAGGCGGAAGTTTAGAATCACTATACCATTTCAGGTATATCTTTCAAAAACCCAAGATTTGGTGAGAGTAGACGTACTCAAATTACCAAAAATGAACCTTGAATGTTCCATGGAGGGTTCAACACATAGGGATATTATTTACTCTCAAATAAATAACATTTTAACAATGAGAGTGGTTCAATATCAATTGGTTAACCAAGACATAACTAGAGATGAGATAATTCCCATTATCCTAGGTGATGAGGTAACAATAATGAATGATATAAGCGCCTTCAATAGTTAATAAATAAGTAGTGGTTAGAGAATATGATCATATTTCACTACCTAAGGAAGTTGAAATAGTTGAATAATATAATGTTTAGATGAGTGTAAGTGATATTCTATATTTAATTAAATTAACTCTAAATCCTTTTGAATAATTTATACACCTTCCACATTACTTGCAGTAATTCCATCACAAATGGTAGAGAGATATGTTGTAGAAGTAATCATTTCAAAAATTTGAATACCAGAGCACATAAATATTAGGAATATTTGAGTGTAACCAAGATCTATGAGCATTTATAATGAGGATCCATTAATCTAGGTGGTATTAGAATATATTTTAGTCTCTATATGAAATTTTGAATCAGACCATGAGTTTTTTTCTTCTTTTTGGTGAACCCCATGATAGCATGTGTGAAATGATATTTTGAAATTGATTTAAAAATATCCCATGGATGGTGTGTGTAATAAAACACATAGTATTCTCATATGTTCATGAAATTAGGATATGATAGGTTTGAATACTAGACCATCCATGTTGCTAGGAAGGTGATTGTTTAAGAGTAGGAGGATGAGAAATCATCACAACTAATTTTTTATGGGGTAGAATAGGAGACTTATCCCATGATCCTAAAAGTTGTTTTGCATCATGAGGGAAATCATTATACTCTGGTGGTGGTATAATAATGATGTCTAAATGTTAAATAAATGAATTTGGTAAACAACCTCTATCAAGAATTGATTGCGACATAGGGAAGACTGACTAATCATACAAACCTAGTTGAAGATGCTAATGGAGAAGAAGCTGATGCTACCAAAGAAGAGTGGTTGTGCCATGATGAGGAAGATAAAGGTGTAGGTTTGGATAAAATCTAACACAAAATTATTGAATCTAGGTGACATATTGATCAAATCTGAGAATCAGTAGATCATATCCTAAAATTTATGACAAATTTTATCCTCTATATTCTTCTCTTTAGATAGATGATGAGTGACTTAAACTTTTGGATTATATTCCTTTTTTTCAGGAATGATATAATTTTTTTATATCAAAACCACTTTCATCTTCCCAAATTCTGTCTACATAAATTACTATTCATGATAATCCATTAAACTGATAAATAGTAACATCATAATAATTGAATCCACATTAACATATAATGTAGATGGGTCTGATAAATCATAATAAAAAAATAAATTATATTCTATGATTAAATATCCAAAATAGTTCATTATATTCAAGTAAAGTTCCCTTGTATAAATAAATGTGATATAGATACAAAATAAATATATGAGAACCATAATATGAGGTGAAACTATGAGATAAATAACAATGAAGTTTGATTTACTTCAAAACTTGTGGTCTTATATGGATATAGGTTGTCCATATATGAAACACATTTAATATCACCATAAACCAAGGTTCATTTATTTTAGGTATGATTTAGTAAATGAATCAACATAATTGAAATTATTAAGGTTCTTTATAAAAGTATTTCAATTATCAAGAGTGTTCAAGTACCCAAAAATTATATATTTAAACACTTTTCAAAAAAAATTGAACCAATAAATAAATAAATAAATATATTTATATATATATGTGGAATAATAGGATGCACTAACTTTTTTCGAGACCCATATACTGAGTGATAATGGATTGAATTTTTCCCAAGTGAAATAGCGGTCTCTATAAGACTTATTAATTTCCCATTTAGCCCTAACTTTTGTGTAATTTTTAAATGGGAGAGGCATAGGGGTAGAACTCAATTTTTTCTTAGGAAATTATTTGTGGATTTTTAGATTTGTTTCATTTTTTACTTTAAAATTCTCAGGATTTTATAATATGATATAGGGTGTGGTCACAATGATAAGGCTAGAATTTTTCCCAGGATTCCCTTTATGGATTTTCAACCTTATGAGTACCATGAATTTTTAATTTATTATCTCAAGGTCTTTACCAGTCAAGATAAAGAGGATGATGTTTAAGGTTAGAAAACATTGACCAAAAGTTATTGGGATTTATGGTTATACAACTTTTAACAAAATGATGAGTGATATTATATGTCAGGGATATAGGAGAAGTCAACCTGATGTGAATTGATGTACCTCATAACCGTACAAGTGACCTATGATGGGTAATATGGATTTAATTTATGTTTTTAATACTCATACCAATGATATGGTTGTGACAACCCAAATGGGGGATTTAGAGTAACGATCATTTAAATACTTTTGAACAAGGGTAAGAATTTTTTTTTATTTGAATTTAATTGGAAAACTGCTAAATGATTTTTTTATATAGGATAATCAATTACCTTATTTGAATGATGGGATTCACCATAGTATTATTAAGGGTAAATGGGGTTGGAGTATCTTATCCTCAAAATGAAAACAAACCTCTAGTTGATTATAGGTGGGATGAATATGCAGCATGTATGATATCACCTTGCAGAGGGGTCCTTTTTTGTAATCAGATTCATTCATTACTAATATCCATGAAAGATTTAAAGTGATTTAAATACCCAATGTACAAATTATGGTATATAAGAGGAGGATATTCAAAATGAGATTGAAACACTTTAGTTTAAAGATGAATATGGTTATACTATTATGAAACAAGGGTAAGTGGAAGTGGATGATGATTTTCAATTGGGTTCAAAAAAGATGGTTTGGATGATGCTATGTTACTTGTAATAATAGGAATAAAGCAACACGCAGTTCAGGGAAATAGTATAAGAATTTATTATCTTAACATTGGGTTAATGGTGGAGAAACTAACTTGAAGTAAGAGAACCACGTTATAATATAATGGGAGGAATGGGATAAAAGATAAATTTGTGGTTGGGTCTAAGATATGATATTTATACATCACTATATATCCTATAATAATAATAATCAAGCCACATATAGTTCTAAAATGAAAATCTATCAAATCACTATAAAGTCAGATATATAAAGGCTTGACATGATTGGGAATAACATACACCATGATGAAATAAGATTTCAAGGGTTCAAATTTTATGGACGTGCCTAAGATAGATATTATGAACATCACTACATATACTAAAAGAGAATGAATCAAGCTGCATATAGTTTTTAGAATATATTTTTGAAGATATAACTTATACATAGTAAAAGAGGGTGGCTTCATCCCAATGATAGGTTGTTTAGGTAAAGACAACATGAATTAGTGGAGGTCCATACAATATGATTAAAGATAGTATTTTTAATTGAGACTAAAATAAAAAGTTTAGGCATTAATATGTATCATGTGAGGAAAAGAATCATGAAAATGTAGTTCTAGTAAATGGGGATCATTTTATCCTGTAATTGGATTTTAGATGGGGAACTATACACTATGAATCTTATATAGATTTAAATATCATGTAAATAGGTTATATTGTTTAGAAAATATGACTCTAATAAGTTTAAAGGTCATGATGGGTGGACTATGGGTCATTCAGTTTAATATCATGTGGCAAGAAATCAGGTGCCATGAATATTAGGGTCATATAACGATCACTTATTCTGAGTATTTATTGATAAACCTTACATTGGTTATAGGAATGATATACTCTCCATCCATTGTGATTAGGGAAGAAGCTCGATTGGAGTAGACCTTGTGTATAATATAGGTCCCTTCCCATTTTTACTCAAGCTTTGGAGGCTTATTCCTAGATATCATCATCATTCTCAGTACTAACAACAATTATCCTTGAATAAATATGTATATGGGTACCTTATTATTGAATTCTTGGGAAACACTATTTTGATGAACCTCATTGGTGTACACTGAAGATAAACCTTTCTCATTGAGTCACTCCATCTCATTAAGTAATATTTGAGATTTCTCATCTTTATAAAATTAGTGGGAAATAGTGAAGTGAAGTGATAGAAACTAAACTTTTATGGTCAAAAAACTTCTCTCCTATATTATAGAAATTATGGGGTCATCTTTGTAGATTTACGGGTCATGGTATGATTATCCCACAAATCATGAAAGAGTTTATATGTCCATGAATTATTATTTTTATCTACTATATTTTGGAAAATATTTGATATAGTTTTTTATAATTCCTTTATCTATTCATTTTCTTCCATGTGATAGTGGTATGAGTGGGTGGACTAAATATTACACTCTATGTAAAGATTTTTTTATCTCAAAGGCATAGATGTTGGTTCCATTTTCCATTAAGATTTTATAAGGGAACCAGAAAATTGCATTGATATGGGACTTCATGAAGCTAATTAGAACCTTTGTTCTAACTTCATTTAAGAGTATAACTTTGTTCCATTTTGAGAAGAAGTCTGTAACCATAATAATGGACTTTAATTACCTAAATTTTGTCATAGGGTATGCACCCATGTAATCAATAAAAATATTGAATGACCAAGGGTATTTAAGAGTTTGTTGTATCATTGGGGGTTAATGAATAAATTTCACATATATTTGACATGAATGACTCTTATTTATGAATTCCATGCAATCTTGTATCATTGATGGATAGAAATATCCATGTATTAGGATTTAGTGTAAGATGTTGAAACTTGACCAGAGAGGACCACAAGAACTGGAATTGAATACCTGTATAATGTTGAGAGTCTCTCATCCTTTAATGCACCCAAGGAGGACCCCATCAAATCCTAATTTGTAGAGTAATTTCTTGGCATTTGGGCTATCATAGAGGATGAAATTATATGATTTCAAATAGATCCATTCATTCTTATATTTGTCCTATGTGGGAAACCATTTTAAATGTAAAGACCCGTAAAATTCAAGGGAAATTTTTTCTTAATTTTCTTTAGAATTTTGCAAGAGCGCGGTTTCAGACGGCACCTGATTCCGAGGCCCGGAGTGCCCGGAATTAATTTCTGAAGTTTGGCTCGGGTACGTTCAGTGAACGAACGAGCGGGTTTTCCTAACTTTTGATCCGGTGCTCGGAATTGAAATCCGAGGACACCGATGAACTCGTAGCGCCGATTTTCGCTTAAGGAGACCTTTCCCGAAGTTGCGTTTACACGAGGGGAGTTGTAAAAATAAAATTGTGAATGTTAAAATAAAAATTTAACTTCAATTTTTATTTTTATCTTCCTTAAGTGTTTTTATCCTTTGGGTGGAAGTTGGGTGACAACCCAACTTCCCTTGGGAGGTTAAGAGGGTGGTGGGGCCCACACGAACCCCACCCCTTCATATCCTCTAACTCCCCCCAACTCATAATTAATGATTTAAACTTAGGTTATAACTTATGTCATTAATAAGTGAGTTTAATTAAAGTTTTGAAATTCAAACTCTTGAATTTCAAAGGTTGGTGTTGTGTTAATAAATTAAGTATGAGCTTAATTTATTAATTTGGTTAGTCCCTTTGTTTCTTGAGAGAATTTGAGAGCTTTCCCTTTTTCTTCAAACTTTGACGAAGAACACGAAGAACGCCGTTCTTCAACGAAGATCTTCTTCGCCGAAGAACACGGTTCTTCCGCGACGCCAAATCCGCGACATGACGTTCTTCTTCCGCATCATCTCTTCCGCGACAGTTTCCCGCGACGAACGCCATCGACAACGACTCTTCCTCCGACGTCAAAGGAATCGACACCGATATTCCACGACTACGTCAACGTGCGACTATCGAGGTAGGGGTTTTTCCTTTTTAAATTAATTGTTTTCTTTCCCTCGAGCATGAAAGAAAATCCGTTGGGCATAGTTCCAAATTTTATTAAAATTTGTGAAACGTTCATTGTTGTGTATACACGATTGACCAACTGATATCGTTATAACGGGAGGAGATCGGACCGCACGAACACGGCCGATTCTCCTCCCCCTTCAAAGCTTTCGTGTTGTTTTAGCGGAGACGATGCGGTGTCGTCGCACCGTGCAGGAACAAAAGGATAAAGGCCGGTTTGGGTCACGACGAAGAACCGCGACGCTATAATGCCGCGCCTTTGAGAACGGATGAGACCGCGGCTGGAGTCAGGCCGTGGCGGTGGGGCGCGACGTCTTTAAGCTATGAAAATATTACAAGGACCGAACAAGAAGGGCGGCCGGAAAACCGGCCCCCGTCGGAAAAAGAAGAACCGCGGCTGGACGGCCACGGCGAGACACCAAGAGGCGGCCGGCCACGCCGGCCGCCGGAGATCAGAACAGCCGCGGCCCTATGGCCGCGGCGGAGGAGCTAGGGGCGGCCGGCCTCGCCGGCCGCCGGGAATCAGGAAGGGCCGCGGCGGAGCAGCCAGGGGCGCCGGCCTTGCCGGCGCCGGAGATCGGGTGGGCCGCGGCCCTACGGCCGCGACGGAATAACCAGGGGCGGCCGGCCTCGCCGGCCGCCGGAGACCGAGGAGGAGCCGCGGCTACGGCCGCGGTGGAGAAGAGAAGGCGGCCGGCCGCGCCGGCCGCCGCTTTGGACAGGAGGCGGGACCCGCGGGTGGGTCCCGCGTGTGTAAAGAAACGGCCGGCCTTTGGCCGGCCGAGATCCGGAAAAAGGGGGGGGGGTTTCACCCCCCGCGTGCGACACATGCGCGGCGCGCTGACCGCGCCGCCGCCGCTGGCCGGACCGCGCCGCCGCTGGCCGGCCGCGCCGCCACCGGCCGGGCCGGGTCCAGCGGACCGGGTCGGTCCGACCCGGTTTTGTCGGACCCGGGACGGGCCGACCCGGGGGGGGGTCGGGCCGGGTCGGCCCGGACCCGGTCCCCCCGTTTCGGACCACTTTCGGTCTCTTGGCCTTATCTTGAGCCTCGGACCTCCGAACGACGAACCGTCTGCGGCAACGCGATCCTTGGATCGAGACGATCGTTTTGGTATATCGCACTCAAGGTTTCAGGTTACTTTGAGTTCGGCCGGGTTGGTTCGTTCACGAAACCAACCGGGCATTCGGAGCGGAAACGCTCATATCTTGAGCTACGAACGTCCGATTGACGCGCCGTCAGTCGCGTTTTGTTCCTCTTAGTGAGACGGATCTTTTGGCATACTCCGCCCGAGGTTTGGACGCAGGTGGAGTACGGTCGGGTTGGTTTTGCCTTAAAAACATACCGGGCCCCGGAGACGAAAATGCCAATAACTCTCAGACCGGGCGTCCGATCGACGCACCGTCTGTTGCGTTGAGTTCCTGCTGACGATACGGAACTTTTGGATACATCAACTCCGGTCTTCGTGACAGTTGATGTATCAGCCTCTCGGCTCGTGGAGCGGACCCTCCGAACGAGCTTGCTGTGTGCGGGAACTCTAGTGCTGGCTGCGACTGTTACTGCTACAACTGCTATTGTGACTGCGACGACGACAGTACAGAGATCCTGTGTGGTTTCGACGGCGACGACTACAGCACTCAGCGATCCTACGTGGAACAGTGCTACTGAACCTGTGTGAGCTGAATCTTCTGTTTACCTTGGGCGGTGGAGCGTTTGGGTGTAGCGGCGGACCCGTGGTTCTTGACAGAGGTGGTGCGCTTTGATGCAGCAGCAGACCCTTGGCAGTGGAGCGCTTGGTTGTAGCGGCGGACCCGCGATACTCTACGGAGTGTGTGCGCTTGGTTGTAGCGACAGACCCGCGATGGTGGAGACGTGCGTGCGGAGTACGGTGACCGTGTAGCCGGCTGAGACCTGACGACTGCTTGACCGACTCGACTTGGAGTGAGTCGACTAGCCCAGTGGACGGAGCGCCCGGTATTTGGCGGCAGACCCACGGCGGACGGAGCGCCTGGTAGTTGGCAGCAAACCCGCGGTACTCGACAGGAGGAGTACCTCAGTAGGCTATTTGGGTGAGCGCCCGGTATTTGGCGACAGACCCTCAGCGGACGGAGCGCCCAGTAGTTGGCAGCAGACCCGCAGTACTCGACAGGAGGAGTACCTCAGTAGTCATAGGTTAGTGAGCAGTACCTCGGAGTCGTGACAGGACTACTGCACACTTCAGAGACGCGGCTCTTCAGCAGTTACGGTTTCGATAATAAAAATCCTGGTTTGAGCTGAGTCAATGATCTTTGTGTTTCCTCATGATTGAGATGGGTCGCTTGATAACTTAGGTATATGTATGGGCATATACCTGGGTAATAGTTATCCGTTGATTTCATAAACTTGTTATAAACTGTGTGAACTTGTACTGTTATCCTGAGTGGATTTACTGTTTACTCTTCTTGTGGATTGGGTTGTTCTTGGGCTCGGTGTTGGAGCCGAACGGAAATTGGTGACATAAGTATATGTATGGGCATATACCTAATCAATACTGGATGTTACTTTGTGATTGTATCTTCTTGTGGTTTATCCTTTGTGGATTTCAGGAGACCTTCGGGGGGTCTCGGGGTCCCTACTGAGTATCTTATACTCACCCCTGCACGGGCTATGCCCGCACTTCGTTGTGTTGGTTGCAGACGACGGACAGCGCTGACTGCGGTTGAGGCTTACGGAGTAGGTCGGTACCCGGAGGAGGACCACTGGGCGGGACGTGCTCGGAGCGGACAGTTGGACCCGAGGAGTTGTGGAGCTATCTGTACCTACCCTTCAGGTAGGATCCGTGGTGGACGATCCAGGAGCTGAGCCATCTGTACCTACCCTTCAGGTAGGAATCGAGGAGGACGTCCCAGGAACCGCTTGTACTTCAGTTGTTGTTTTCCCTTTCGAGTTGTACTTTACTTTACAGTTGGGCTTGTATTTCCGGCCCCTTTACTTCAGCACAGTTGTTCTAGTTTTGTGTACAGCTTTACTTCCGCTTGTTACTCTGAGGTGCTTGTTTACTTTATTAAGGCAATGCCTTCCCTTTTTACTGAGATTTTACGCCTTGGTGCTAGTCGCCAGCCCCTGGCCTATGGAAGGCGGGCTTGGGGTAGTCACGGCACGGGCCCCGAGGGCGGGTCGTGACAAATTGGTATCAGAGGAGTTCGGTTCTACCGCGAACTCTGATCTTTTCTATGTGAAGCAATAATGTTTAGCGTATTGAGTGTGGTTATCAGTCCAGGGAGTCCAGTGTTGGTGCGGCGGCCGACGTATCCGTACACCAGGACCATGACCTCTGATTTCCGACTTAATGCACGAAAACAATGATTGCGTGTGTGTTTCCCAAAAGGTTTAAAGTCAGCTCAAACCAGGTCAGCTCACCAGGTATAAATCGTTGACCGTGACACAACTGTTCAGGATGTCACCATGCAGATAGTTAGCTGGAGTTCCGAGAGAGTTCTTGATGATGGCCCACCGAGCAGCGAGACTCCAGTGCAGGTCCCTTTTTCAGTGTTGGCACCTTTGGGTGGTGTACCAGCAGCACCACCACCCGTTAGGCAGCAGATGCCACTAGCTGATGGTGCACGGTAGCAGAGCGCGATGCACGAGTTCCAGCAGTAGAGGCCTCTAAGGATACGAGGCGAGACAGATTTCCCAGGCAGCAGTGGACTGGATGGAGGCGGTTGCTAGAGTTCTACGCCTAGCTTGGATACTAGTAGAGACTCACAGGCTTAGTGCCTTACATATGTTTTAGCACCAGATATCCCTCAAGTTTCGAGGTGAGCCTGACTCGTAGGCGGCTGAGGACTGGCTTGAGGAGGTGGTTGTGAGTTTTCTGGAGCTAATACAGCTTCGACAGTATGACATGTCGGAAGCAGAGCACTCAACGTGGCTTACCAATCAATCTTGGTACTCGTTGGTTACGTTGTGATCAGTTCTTTAGACTCGAACTTCCGAGCGAAGTGTGTCTAAAGGACATCCGAACCATTACTTTTCCTCTATGCATTCCTACCTATGATAGGATGCTAGAGAGAACCTTTGTGGTTGTGAACGTTAGCAGTGAAAGGCAGGAAACTAGCGCCAGTCTCAGAGACTCGGGCGTGTAAAATATTTCAGGAGGAGGAAGTGCTAAGGACAGATGAATCTGCAGGGTAGCAGACGTGGAAGCGGAGCTTGGAGAGCAGCATGTGGTGGAGTACATTTCGACATGTTACGACCACCCGACTTAGTAGTCCCCGCCAGGCTCAGGGAGCAGGAGGGCTGGGGAGGAGAGTAGCTGCATTGCGGTCAAGGAGTGTGACCCAGGAGCTCTAAGAATGATTCGGGGTACGAATTATGTCTTCTACGAGCTGCCATATCTATAGACATAAGAACCAATCATTCTACCCTTCCACGAATCATGTCCCAGACCGAGAGGTTCCGGGTAAGCCGTAGACTTGACCCTCACGTCTGGAGATACCTTTGGGAGGAGACTCGATAATCACACTTACGCCGACGGTGTGATTTGACCTCGAGGCGAGAGTTTCGGTTGGAATCTCTTGGTGGCAGCGTAGAGGCCTTACGACGTTGATCTGGGTATGGTTTTGATTCACAAATCATACCCCGGTTGACTGTTTTAGGCAAACGTCGGAATGGGTTTTCCTTGGTCGGCGAAAAAGGAAACCCTGGGCAGCACATGTTAAACTCAGGCATAAGAGGGTGTGACCGATCACTCTTGAGTTGGTCAACCCTACCCTTGTGGCAGCAGGAGTTTTGAGTTTCAGTTCTAACCAAAAAAGGGAAACCTCTTGAGTTCGAGGGTGACGAACACGTTCTTATACGGTCTCACCCCGATGAGGTTTCAGAGATGTGGCCGAGGCGGCATGTTATCTCCGAAGTTCGATGGACCCTTTTGATCTTCAGCAGGGTAGGCGAGGAGGTTTACCATTTGACCCTACCACCTCAGTCGCACCGGGTAGCACGAGATCTTCAGGTGAGCATATGGGAGCGTAAAGCTCAGTTGCGTGCTCAGTACTACCTTGTTTCCCTTAAGTGTGAGTTGAAGCTTTACGGGGACGTAAAGCCCTGAGGTGGGAGTAATGTAAAGACCCGTAAAATTCAAGGGAAATTTTTTCTTAATTTTCTTTAGAATTTTGCAAGAGCGCGGTTTCAGACGGCACCTGATTCCGAGGCCCGGAGTGCCCGGAATTAATTTCCGAAGTTTGGCTCGGGTACGTTCAGTGAACGAACGAGCGGGTTTTACTAACTTTTGATCCGGTGCTCGGAATTGAAATCCGAGGACACCGATGAACTCATAGCGCCGATTTTCGCTTAAGGAGACCTTTCCCGAAGTTGCGTTTACACGAGGGGAGTTGTAAAAATAAAATTGTGAATGTTAAAATAATAATTTAACTTCAATTTTTATTTTTATCTTCCTTAAGTGTTTTTATCCTTTGGGTGGAAGTTGGGTGACAACCCAACTTCCCTTGGGAGGTTAAGAGGGTGGTGGGGCCCACACGAACCCCACCCCTTCATATCCTCTAACTCCCCCCCAACTCATAATTAATGATGTAAACTTAGGTTATAACTTATGTCATTAATAAGTGAGTTTAATTAAAGTTTTGAAATTCAAACTCTTGAATTTCAAAGGTTGGTGTTGTGTTAATAAATTAAGTATGAGCTTAATTTATTAATTTGGTTAGTCCCTTTGTTTCTTGAGAGAATTTGAGAGCTTTCCCTTTTTCTTCAAACTTTGACGAAGAACACGAAGAACGCCGTTCTTCAACGAAGATCTTCTTCGCCGAAGAACACGGTTCTTCCGCGACGCCAAATCCGCGACATGACGTTCTTCTTCCGCATCATCTCTTCCGCGACGGTTTCCCGCGACGAACGCCATCGACAACGACTCTTCCTCTGACGTCAAAGGAATCGACACCGATATTCCACGACTACGTCAACATGCGACTATCGAGGTAGGGGTTTTTCCTTTTTAAATTAAGTGTTTTCTTTCCCTCGAGCATGAAAGAAAATCCGTTGGGCATAGTTCCAAATTTTATTAAAATTTGTGAAACGTTCATTGTTGTGTATACACGATTGACCAACTGATATCGTTATAACGGGAGGAGATCGGACCGCACGAACACGGCCGATTCTCCTCCCCCTTCAAAGCTTTCGTGTTGTTTTAGCGGAGACGATGCGGTGTCGTCGCACCGTGCAGGAACAAAAGGATAAAGGCCGGTTTGGGTCACGACGAAGAACCGCGACGCTATAATGCCGCGCCTTTGAGAACGGATGAGACCGCGGCCGGAGTCGGGCCGTGGCGGTGGGGCGCGACGTCTTTACGCTACGAAAATATTACAAGGACCGAACAAGAAGGGCGGCCGGAAAACCGGCCCCCGTCGGAAAAAGAAGAACCGCGGCTGGACGGCCACGGCGAGACACCAAGAGGCGGCCGGCCACGCCGGCCGCCGGAGATCAGAACAGCCGCGGCCCTATGGCCGCGGTGGAGGAGCTAGGGGTGGCCGGCCTCGCCGGCCACTGGGAATCAGGAAGGGCCGCGGCCTTATGGCCGCGGCGGAGCAGCCAGGGGCGCCGGCCTTGCCGGCGTCGGAGATCGGGTGGGCCGCGGCCCTACGGCCGCGGCGGAATAACCAGGGGCGGCCGGCCTCGCCGGCCGCCGGAGACCGAGGAGGAGCCGCGGCTACGGCCGCGGCGGAGAAGAGAAGGCGGCCGGCCGCGCCGGCCGCCGCTTTGGACAGGAGGCGGGACCCGCGGGTGGGTCCCGCGTGTGTAAAGAAACGACCGGCCTTTGGCCGGCCGAGATCCGGAAAAAGGTGGGGGGGGGGTTTCACCCCCCGCGTGCGACACATGCGCGGCGCGCTGACCGCGCCGCCACCGGCCGGGCCGGGTCCAGCGGACCGGGTCGGTCCGACCCGGTTCTGTCGGACCCGGGACGGGCCGACCCGGGGGGGGGGGGGGGGGGGTCGGGCCGGGTCGGCCCGGACCCGGTCCCCCCGTTTCGGACCACTTTCGGTCTCTTGGCCTTATCTTGAGCCTCGGACCTCCGAACGACGAACCGTCTGCGGCAACGCGATCCTTGGATCGAGACGATCGTTTTGGTATATCGCACTCAAGGTTTCGGGTTACTTTGAGTTCGGCCGGGTTGGTTCGTTCACGAAACCAACCGGGCATTCGGAGCGGAAACGCTCATATCTTGAGCTACGAACGTCCGATTGACGCGCCGTAAGTCGCGTTGTGTTCCTCTTAGTGAGACGGATCTTTTGGCATACTCCGCCCGAGGTTTGGACGCAGGTGGAGTACGGTCAGGTTGGTTTTGCCTTAAAAACCAACCGGGCCCCGGAGACGAAAATGCCAATAACTCTCAGACCGGGCGTCCGATCGACGCACCGTCTGTTGCGTTGAGTTCCTGCTGACGATACGGAACTTTTGGATACATCAACTCCGATCTTCGTGACAGTTGATGTATCAGCCTCTCGGCTCGTGGAGCGGACCCTCCGAACGAGCTTGCTGTGTGCGGGAACTCTAGTGCTGGCTGCGACTGTTACTGCTACAACTGCTACTGTGACTGCGACGACGACAGTACAGAGATCCTGTGTGGTTTCGACGGCGACGACTACAGCACTCAGCGATCCTACGTGGAACAGTGCTACTGAACCTGTGTGAGCTGAATCTTCTGTTTACCTTGGGCGGTGGAGCGTTTGGGTGTAGCGGCGGACCCGTGGTTCTTGACAGAGGTGGTGCGCTTTGATGCAGCAGCAGACCCTTGGCGGTGGAGCGCTTGGTTGAAGCGGCGGACCCGCGATACTTTACGGAGTGTGTGCGCTTGGTTGTAGCGACAGACCCGCGATGGTGGAGACGTGCGTGCGGAGTACGGTGACCGTGTAGCCGGCTGAGACCTGACGACTGCTTGACCGACTCGACTTGGAGTGAGTCGACTAGCCCAGTGGACGGAGCGCCCGGTATTTGGCGGCATACCCACGGCGGACGGAGCGCCTGGTAGTTGGCAGCAAACCCGCGGTACTCGACAGGAGGAGTACCTCAGTAGGCTATTTGGGTGAGCGCCCGGTATTTGGCGACAAACCCTCAGCGGACGGAGCGCCCAGTAGTTGGCAGCAGACCCGCAGTACTCGACAGGAGGAGTACCTCAGCAGTCATAGGTTAGTGAGCAGTACCTCGGAGTCGTGACAGGACTACTGCACACTTCAGAGACGCGGCTCTTCAGCAGTTACGGTTTCGATAATAAAAATCATGGTTTGAGTTGAGTCAATGATCTTTGTGTTTCCTCATGATTGAGATGGGTCGCTTGATAACTTTGGTATATGTATGGGCATATACCTGTGTAATAGTTATCCGTTGATTTCATAAACTTGTTATAAACTGTGTGAACTTGTACTGTTATCCTGAGTGGATTTACTGTTTACTCTTCTTGTGGATTGGGTTGTTCTTGGGCTCGGTGTTGGAGCCGAATGGAAATTGGTGACATAGGTATATGTATGGGCATATACCTAATCAATACTGGATGTTACTTTGTGATTGTATCTTCTTGTGGTTTATCCTTTGTGGATTTCAGGAGACCTTCGGGGGGTCTCGGGGTCCCTACTGAGTATCTTATACTCACCCCTGCACGGGCTATGCCCGCACTTCGTTGTGTTGGTTGCAGACGACGGACAGCGCTGACTGCGGTTGAGGCTTACGGAGTAGGTCGGTACCCGGAGGAGGACCACTGGGCGGGACGTGCTCGGAGCGGACAGTTGGACCCGAGGAGTTGTGGAGCTATCTGTACCTACCCTTCAGGTAGGATCCGTGGTGGACGATCCAGGAGCTGAGCCATCTGTACCTACCCTTCAGGTAGGAATCGAGGAGGACGTCCCAGGAACCGCTTGTACTTCAGTTGTTGTTTTCCCTTTCGAGTTGTACTTTACTTTACAGTTGGGCTTGTATTTCCGGCCCCTTTACTTCAGCACAGTTGTTCTAGTTTTGTGTACAGCTTTACTTCCGCTTGTTACTCTGAGGTGCTTGTTTACTTTATTAAGGCAATGCCTTCCCTTTTTACTGAGATTTTACGCCTTGGTGCTAGTCGCCAGCCCCTGGCCTATGGAAGGCGGGCTTGGGGTAGTCACGGCACGGGCCCCGAGGGCGGGTCGTGACATTAAAGAAACTCCACTATGGGAGATATCCATCCTACCATGGTGTCAATCAGAGATGGAAAAGGATCACCTTGGTCCTAGGTTTCATTAATTTCATTGATTTATTCTATATCATTATTGATGAATGAAGAGACCACCCTATGAAATATGATACAAATAACCATTTCATATTGATCTTGGTCTTCCACGGTGGAAACTACATTAGATATTGAATCCTATTAAGAATTATATGAGTGTATATTGTAGGACAATATTGGATCTGAAGGATATTACACCATTAACCCTTTTACCTAATCAATCAAGGGAAGCAATTAATCTTTATTAATAGAATAGTCTCCATTGATTTTATTGATGAACCTATTTGAATAAACCATGATGTATAATATGAAAATAAGTATATTCAAGGACAA
Organism: Viscum album; assembly: GCA_963277665.1. Taxonomy (NCBI): domain Eukaryota; kingdom Viridiplantae; phylum Streptophyta; class Magnoliopsida; order Santalales; family Viscaceae; genus Viscum; species Viscum album. The sequence goes on from OY728141.1 coordinate 1,938,543,236, forward strand.
TTGTAAGCCTTTAATGAGGGAATTGTAGTCTTCCACATTGTTGGTACACCCTTTTGATGGTAGGAAAGATTCGAGCATAACTTCTTTTTTGGGGGAGACAAACAGAATCCCTAAAATGACCCTGTTGAGATTTTTTTATTCTATATTATTGTTTTTATACTCCTAAAATAACTATAAAAGTACCTTTTTCATGCTTGGGTGGCTTCATATATAGAGAATAATTATTTATCAGGAATCTCGATGTCTAACAATGACTTCTTTGAAGTAGGGCGTGCCATAAAAAAATCTGCTAGGGATTGTCCCATGATCACCTTTCAAGATTCAAACTTATTGTCAAACTATTTAAGAATGACTATTCATCATGCTTAGAGGCGGGTTAACATTGGGATACAAAGGGTATATTTGAGCGGGTCAATGTAGGAGACTAAAATGATCTCATGATGCTGTAGATAATGTCTATGTTTACGCACTATAAAGACCAATGTAAGGTAGTTATTCTCAATATTGGAGTATCATGTCTCATATATTAAGATTTTCATAATGATATAATAAATGATGCTATCCTTTCCCAAATCATTCATTTGAGTAAGGAGGGAACTAAGGGATCACTCTAGAGTTCCTATATAGTGGATGAGGGTTTTTTACTTATATAAGTAGCATTAGCATTAGAGGCTAAAGAAGGAACTGTATGAGATCATAAAAAAGACATCTAATAATTATCATCGCATTGGTAAGTAAATCCTTTATTTATTATCTTGGTTAAGGAAATTTTTTTACCAGATATGTTATCTATTAAGTTCATGATGTAGTTTATATTTTCTTAGAGTCATCTTAATTTTTTGAGGTTTATAGGGGGAGGCATATCATGTATCACCTTGGTCTTCTTGGTATCAACTTTAGTTCCATTATAGTGTACCAAAAATCTATATATTTCCCAAATTTCACCCTAAAATCACATTTTAGTGGGTTTATATTAAATTTATGCTTCCTTAGTTTGTTGAAAACCATATCAATATTAGCAATGTGGTCAAAAAATTGGTGGGAATTGACCACCAGACCATCCATTTATAATTCAATGATTTTCCCTAGAAATGAATTAAAGATATGTTAAATAGAACATTGGTATGAATAACCAACATCTTTCAATCCAAAAGGCATTTCATAGTAACAGTATAAACCTTGGGGTTCCCTAAAGGTAGTGGACTTGTAATATTTTTGATCCATTCAGATCTAGTTGTAACTATAATACTCATCCATGAACTATATTGATAGAAAATCACCTATTTAATTGACCAAAAATTAAATGATCTGAATGGGAAAATCATTGTTTGGATAGTAAAAATTCAAGTATTATAAATTGATACCAAATCTGATTTTATCATTATTATTATTTATAGGGACAATGTTTTTGACCCATTTTCGATATTAAACCTCATGGATGAAATTTTCCTTGATCTATTTATCAACCTCAGATTCCACTTTGGTGGCATGGTCTATATACATTCTTATCATCACCTATTTTTATCCACAATGATTATCCACCAGACCCAAGTGATAGGTAGATTATTGAGGATCTAGAGTAGAAATTTCCAAGTAATTTTATATGAATACATATTAATGTTTCTTAAGGGAAAATATATATTTATAATATTATTTAGGGTTTATAGTAGAACTGATTAACATGGGACATGGTTCTTCTTCCACACCCAAATTTACCTACCTGAGTTCATCGATGATGGTTGAGAAACATTCCTCAAATTATGGTAAATAATCCTAGATATCTTCCTCTTATTCTTCATGAAGAGTGGAATATTGAGTCAAATATTGAGATTTGATAGATGTTATATTTTTATTAATATTAAATTTTTCTATGGAATTTAGGAGTTTATCAAATGCATACAACACCATGAGAATAGAATAAAATGCACCTAAACACTATGTTTTCTTTCAAGGGTTCATCTCCATCCAATAAAAGATACTTTTATATGTTAAAAAATATCAGTAAAACCAACATTCAGGTAAATATGATCATTGGAAAGAATAATATACATAAACATCATAAGTTTTCCTTCCTCAATTGATGATTGTTTCTTAATAGAAACATTCATTTAACAATTATAAGAGAGAGAAGTTATTGGATGGTCTATTCTATGTAACGAACCAACCTAGTCCAACCATAATGATCACCCAAGCCAGCCCATTATGGGGTGGGAGGTAAAATAGAGATAACAAAAAAATTCTTGAATATAATAAAAAAAAAGACATACAACCAAGGTACTATACAATAAAAAAAGAAAGATACAACTAAGAAAAACTAGATAAACCAAAAAAACATGACAAGTCTAGATAACAAGTCTCCATGTGACTGAGATTCACAACTAGACTATTCCAAAATGAAAAAATAATGTAAAGAGAATCCTGCATGATACAAAATCCTCTTACATTTACCCGAGTTCTATAAAAAAAGGTCTAAAAACACCCATAAGAATAATTAGGGTGTGAGAAATAGATCCTAGTATTATACCACCCAAAATACCTATACAAGTTCTAATAAAAAGAATGTACAAGTTCAATATTTAAAACAAAATAGTTTTATAATATTTTTTTAAAATAAATAAATTTAAAATAATTTATCAAAACAATACTTGAATTTTAACAAATTGAATGTCATATTTTCCAAATCTAGGAACAAAATAAGTAAATATACTAGAATATAAATATACATGTGAGAAAAAATTCATGAAATACACCTTCATGAAGTAAACATCTAGAAACAACAATGCACCTACCAGATGAGCTCTATCTTATGGGAGAATATATACTATACACTTTCAAGACAAATAATTAATAAAGATAGATTCGAAATAACATTGAGGCCTTCCATTGACCATCAACATATAATAGGTTAACTCTTAGTGGTGTTACGCACACTAAGTCTACTTGTGTCTCTATCTTGACATACCCAAGGTTTTAATTATGTAATTTTTGTCAATTTATGTTTTAAAAACCATTCTCACATTTTTATAAAATAATTTCAAATCCAAGCCAATCTACTTTATGGTTTGAAAATAAATTTTCCTTTTTAAATAAAGGTAATTATATTTTCAAATAAAAACCCTTTTTAAACACAGACCCATGTCCTTTTAAATTTAAATACACGAAATTCTATTTGAAATCTCAAGGAAACAATATGAAAAATAATAAATTCAAGAAATTAGAACACTTTAATAGATCCAACTACCTAAAGAGCGTATAAAAGCTAACCTCCTCTGATAATGGGGATTGGAAACCACAAGATCAACCTTCAGAAGATAAAGAATGACCAAATATTGACAAGGTTGATATAAAACACAATCCAATTACCAAATCCCTACAAAAAAAGGTTCCACAACCACCAATGAGATAGAAAATGATTAGGAGGATTACTTGAAGATATAAATCACCTAAACCTACTCATAAATCACTAAATAGATTGATCCAAATAGAATAAAGCTACAAAAAACACCTTGGGAAAGAGGTCTGTCCATGTAAAGGAGGATGAAAAAAATGAGCCCTAAAACACCCGCACGACAACCCTAAAAACTAGAATTCAGGGAATTAAATGACATTTAATACCTTTACACATCGTGAAACACTTTTAATTCATGTTAAATTGAAAAATGTGTAACCTTTTAATTAAAAACCGGATTTTCACTTTACATGATGTGTAACCCTTACATGATGTGTAAAAAATCATGTTGCGAATTCCACTAATGGGATGAGCCCGATCAACATTACACATCGTGAAACACTACTATGCATCAGGTAATTACCTAGAAAATAATAGTACAATTCCAAGGAAAAGTTTAACATCCAAAAAATCTATGACTTCACCATTACATGTATCCTCCCAATTCTGGAAAAAAAATACTCTCCCAATGAGAAAGGTAAACCAATGAAATAGATAAAAAAATACCTGATAGAGAGGTAATGGGGTGTTACAATCTCAACATCATAAAAGGTTTTTTCCCAGAATGATCTCAAGATCTTGGATCCACAAAAAGTGTAGGCCACTAATGCATCATAAATGACTCATTCTCTCATGTCTTGTGTAAATCCTATCTGTAATTCCACAGCACCCATACCAGGGGAATCATTTTACTATGTAGTACCTTATACTAGTGATCCATAATCTAAACTAGCTTCTCAACCCAAGTGGTATCAGGCTTAAGAACAACATCCTCCCATCTAATCACATGGGAATAATCTGGTATATACCTCCTCAACTGGAAAAAATGAATCAAGTCATGTATAGAAGTCAATCCAGATAGTAATAGTAATCAATAATCCACCCTCCCCAATTGCTTAATGATCTAAAAGTGTCCCAAAAACCTCAGTGTTAACATACCCTGCTTACCCAACTGATGATGTCCCAAGAAAGGTGAAACTTTGAGAACAACCCAATCACAAACCTCAAACTCCAACGACTGATGAAGATGGTCATTATAATATTTCTTATGACTCTATTCCATGTTCAAAGGCATCTGGATCAACTGAACTACATTTATCATCTCCTGAACAACACTATACCCAACCAAGGACCAGTATCCCAGTTCTGCCCAGTAGAAGGGAGGGCGACATGGACACCCATACAAAGCCTCAAAGGGAACCATCCTGATCTAATCCTAATAACTATTTTTATAAAGAATTTACCAAAGAAAAATGTATATACCATGATCCTCTGAAATTAAGACACAAGCATAGAGAAAATCCTCAAGAACCTGGATAACCCTATATATCTATCCATCCATATATGGATGATAAACCTTGTTTAATTTTAACCAGGAACCCATTTCCTCTTGCAAACCTTTCAAGAATCTGGATATGAACCTTGAGTCCCTAATAGAGACAACTATCAAGAGAACCCCATGAATCCTCACAATCACTTAGACATATAAGTCCCCAAGCTATCCCACTTTCATTGTTTCCTTTATTGGAAATAAATGGGATGATTTATAGATTCTATCAAAAATCACCAAAATCGTATCCTTCCCAATAAGAGTCCATGGTAAAGAAATAATGATGTTTATGTAAATATCACCCCACTTCCAAACCCTAATCGGTAAAGGCTTCAAAAAACCTGCTGGTCTCTAGTGTTCTGCCATAACTCTTTGGAAAGTAATACACCGTGATTCCAAATTTGAAATTGACCACATAATCCCTGTAAACCAATACCAAAGTCTCAAATCGTGTTGCATATTTGTAGAAATAGGGTGCACAGACCAACATGATCAATTTCCACTATCTAGAATCTCCCACCTCAACGAAAACAGAACCACCAACCTATTGTGGAAGCACAAATCTCCACTAGGTGACCGAGACAACTCGTATGAGGTATCCCCACCATTTAGGATTTCTCCTAAGCATAAAATATTGATGTTTGTCATATTCTCAAGTGGAAACCGCTCATAAAAATATGTTTCATCCTTTATCAAATCCAAGAACAAATTTAAACCAACCTCCTCTTATCCCAAGCTCATCTTAGAAAATAAACTCATCAGAGACCACTAATCAACTGATTATTTCATGACCTATGTTGGAAATTTTCCACTCAATTAATTGGATACAACATTTCCTTTCCTAGGGGTATATCTGAAATGAAAATAAATGGTTTAAAGATACTCAACCTAGAACCTATATCATAAGTTTAGATCTATCTGAATGACGATATACTTCAGGCTTTTGTGATCAAAATAAACTACAAACTTCTCTCTAAAAAGATAGCGATGACATGTTTTGAGAATATGCATAAGAGTTACCAACTCAAGATCATGGGTAGGGTATTTATTCTCATGTGGGAATAACTAGCATGAGCCATAAGCTACAAACTATTTCCCCTACATCAAGAAACATCCAAAACCTATACCAAAAGTACTATAGAAAACATCATAACCCAAACCTAGTTCTATAAGAATAAAAAATGGGGGTTAAGTCAACCTCGTATTTATCTCCTCAAAATATCTATGACACAGTTTGTTTCATTCAAACCTTACACCCTTACGAGATAAATCTATCATCAAAGATGCGAGATTGGAGAATCCTGAAAAAACCATCTATAGTAACTTTCCAAACTCAAGAAGCTTCGGATCTCATACAATTTTTTGGGCTTCTCATAGGAAATAACTTCCTGTGCCATTTTAGAATCAGCTGAGATTCCCCTCTAAGATATTACATTCCTCATAAACATCACTTCTCAGATCCAAAACTCACACTTAGAAATATTACCATACAAAAGATGTTTCCTAAAATTTTAAAGAATGATATTCAAATGGTCTCTGTGATCCTCCTCTATCTTAGAGTACACCAAGATATCATCCATGAACATAATAAAAAAAAGAGTCCAAGAACCAATGAAATATTTGCTTCATCAAAACCATGAATACCACAAGAGAATTAGAAAGTATGAATGAAATAACCAGTAACTCGAAATGCCCATATAGAATCTAAAAAACTATCTTGGGTATATAATCTTCTCAGAATATCAATGGGTGGTACCCTGACTAAAATCCAATCTTAGGAAACCAAAGAACCCCCTCAGCTGATCAAAGAGATCATCAATCATGGGTAAAGGATACTTGTTCTCAATAGTCACTCGATTCAATTTTTGATAGTTTATACAAAGTCTAAGACTTATATATGTATTATCAGAAAAGAATTTGGGAAAATACCTTGGTGATCCTCTAGTATTAATAAATATTTTCATCTATAGGTCCTCAATATGTACTTTAAGTTTCGCAAACTCAGCAGGTTCTATTTTATATGATTTCATAGAAATGGGAAATGTTTTAGGTAATAGTTCAATAGAAAACTCAACCTCTCTCTATGATGGAAAGCTAGAAAAATAATATGGAAAGGCATTAGGGTATGAAAACAAAATAATAGGAAGTTGGATACCCAAGCATGGGTTAAATACATACAGAAATATTTTTGACAACTGGCATGGGATCAAACCATCATAAGGAACAATAAGACCTACCCTTCCCAGTCTCACTCACCTTGGAAAACATGATTGAACCCATCGGTAGATAATAACTATACATGATGGTAATAAAAGATTATTTGGGACCTTAATTTACGAATTTGATCCATTCCAATGATCAAGTAACATATGTCAAGATCAATCACTAAGAAATCCCAAACCACCTCAAAGTCACCGATCACCACCCGACACATGGGGAACTTTAAACCCCATTCATAATTTTTCCCAAAGGTGTGGTGTAATGTACCAGATCCAAGTGTCGCCCAAAAGTAACCTAAACCCGGTTGGTCACATAACCTCTAGTGCATTTCCCCAAATTCCAGAGGCTATCAACTAGAAATGAGAGCCAATGTATGATAATGGGGAAACTATGCCCTCATTGGCAGAGTATACAAAGAAGAAAAACAAATAATAAACTGTAGCAGAAGTAGTAATACTATACAAAAGAAGTAAACAACATAAAAATGATAGAAATAAAATAACTGAATTATATAAATATAAATGAAGCGTGTCACATGTGTCTATGGAAGCATCCAAATAAGTCACAATGCTGGAAATACAATACAGAAAACAAAGTACAAAAAATCATGTAAACTCCAATAGCATCGCAATCCTCTACTTGGTCCCATCCTCTCCAGCTCCAACAACAATCAAGTGCCTAATGAAGAAGGGAATTTTACCTTATCTATACCTACAACCATATAATCTGTTTGGGTCCAAAACAAGACCCAAACAGGGTGTGAGATGAATCCCAGTAGGCAAACAATAAAATATTTGTGCCTAAATGTTAGTGAATATATATAATAGGTAATATGCATAAATGAAGAAATAAACTAAGAAGTATTCAAAAGTAAACAATCCTTTAGTTTTAAATTTCATTCATTTACATATATTATTTATCCTTTGAATACCATAATCTCTGGATATATCCTAAGATCTATATTCCCCTATGTAATAGTAACAAACAGACATCTCATAAGACCATCTAAACAATCGAGAAAGACTAAGTGCAAGCTTGTGCTTTGGCTTGGCAGACTCGCCATAATCATTCAATTATTCAATAACTACCATTTGGGAAAGTTCTTACACTATAATCCCCCTTGTCTAACATAACAACAATTCATTTAATAACGACCCTCTAGGAAGCTCTCCCTTTGGTCTAAATTAGAACTAACCCTTTACAAACTACCACATGGGTAGATCTCATGGTCAATACACCTTGGTCAATATAGAATCAATAAATTATAAACGACCACTTGGAAGCTCTCACGGTCAATGCCCTACAGTCTAGCATTCATCTAATTAAATAATTAAGATCAGCTATACAACTGTCATTGTCTAACCCAATTAATTATAAATGACCACATGTGAAACACTCATGGTATAACCCCTTTGGGAAGCTCTCACAGTCCAATCCCCTTTGGTCAATAATCACAATTCATTACACATGCATTTCATAAAATCAGCAACTCCATCCTAACAAAACAAGGCATGGAAAACAAGGCAATCCTAACAGGAATCCTAGAACAAATGTCCATAAACAGTCGAACAAGGTAAAACCCCTTGGGGTGTCCCATAACAAGTTATATAACCTTACGCCTAGAAAAGAACCCTTAATTAATCAAAAAAACCATATTAGGTAATAAACAGGGTTAAATTCTAAATCAAGCAATACCCAAAACGTGGGTGCAAGGCACTTTTAGCATATATTATCCAAAGAAGAACAAAAAAAGGTACAAACCACCTACCCCAATGTCTCATGATCGATATACTTGAACATAGCCCTTGAATTGTCCTGTAATGATGTAGATCTACAAAAGATGAAAAACTTTCAACCTTGAATAACTCACGAGAGAGGAATAATCGGGAAGAAAGGCTCTAGGGGTTTTGAGAACTCACTGGTGGAATTCCAACGCACCCAAAAACATCTCAAATTGAGCTCAGATGAAGAATTGAGAGGGGTTGGGAGTTTATCAGCCCTTCTATAACGCTTCTGTATGAACCACTACCAGAAGATGGTGTTTCCGAAGATGAGACGTGACCCCACTATGATTTATAAAATAAAAATTAAAGTACACTAAATTTTAATTAAATGTACATGCCATGTATTAGCCTCAATCGACTCCTGAATTAGGCGGGTCAACCAGGTCATCACATGACCATGTACTTGGCTATTACACAACCAGTACACGACTATACGTGACATCCATGTACACAACATGTACTTAGGAGTACACGGTGTGTACTTAGAAAAACCCAATTTCACCTTTTTCTTAAAAACAACCCAAAATCAAGATCCATACCTAAAATGAAGATACAGGTTCTTACAAAATCCCCCCTTAAAATAAATTTGTCCCCGAATTTGGCTTCCAAGTGTGGTGAAGAAGAAACTTCAGACAAATCTTGCCACTTTGATCGTACGTCGACCTCCCTCTACAAAGTCTCATTCTGTACTCACTCGTGGTGCCATAACACCTGTACTAGAGGAATAGACCAGACATAGAGAACCTTCATGCTGCAAGCCACAATCTGAATAGGGTGCTCCTCGAAGGATGCATCCACCCCCAACTCAACCTCCTCGGGTTCAAAAACATAAGACAAGTCTAAAAAGTATCACTGTAGCTGAGAAACATGAAAGACGCCATGCATATCCCAATACCTCTGAGGTAACTACAACTAATAAGAAACAGGACCAACTCTCTCCAAAACCTCATATGGCCCGACATATCTCGGTGAAAGATTCCCCTATCTCCTAATCCTCCTATGTCCCAACCTCGGTCTGACATGTAAAAAAACCTCATCTCTGACCTCAGACTCTAGAGGTCATCTCCATCTATCATCATAAGATTTATGGAATGGTTGTGCAGTATCCATCCTATTGAAAATCAACTCCACCTACTCAGTGGTATCCTGGACAAGACAAGGTCCCATTATAGTTTCCTATCCTACCTCCAACCAACATAGGGGTGATCGACATGACCTACCGTACAAATCCTTATAAGGTTCCATCGGAATCGTTGCCTGAAAACTATTATTATATGAAAAATCCACTAGGGGTATGTGTCTCTCCTAAGAGACCCCAAAATCTAGGACACATGCTCAAAGCATGTCCTCCAAAACCTAAATCGTGTGCTCGGACTAGTCATCTGTCTAGGGATGGTAATGTTTACTCAGAAGTACCAATCTAAAGCCCTATATATTCCATACCAAACACGATAATTAAACTGGGAATCCCTATCTGAAATGATAGAGTGAGAATCCCCACGCAAATGTATAATCTCTCGAATATATAACATTCCAATCTCATCAACACTAAAGGTTTTATTGATCGGTAGGAAATGTGAATCCTTCACGAGTCTGTCAAAAACAACCAATACATGATCATTTCCTCTAGGAGAACTTGGTTAACCCATCATGAAATCCATCATGACATTATCCCACTTCCACTCAGGAATGGTTAACTGCAATAATAGCCCTGTCGGTCACTGATGCTCCTCCTTCACCAATTGACAGGTGGAACATATCATAAAAAAACCAACAACATCCCTCTTCATTCCTGGCCACCAATAATGACATTGTAGATCTCGATACATCTTAGTGACAACCAGATGAACTGCCCATAATGAGGCATGATAATCTCACAACAACTCTTCCCTTATGTCTACTGACACCCATATGCACCCATGAAAACAAAAAACCTCATTCTCGCCTACAGTCCGTCTTGGAGTAGGGTCCTCACCTGACACACTCTCCCATAAGACTAGGCCTTTAGAATCTGATAGTTGCCTCATTTTTACTCAATCCAGTAGAGTAGAGGTAACATTTATAGATGAAAGAAATTTCTACCCCTATTTTTCATGCCCCTCTAATGCATCTAAGTGAATAGATCCATAAGTTTCCACTCACTGCTATCGTTCTAAACTGCATGTATCAGAGTCCTCCTACTTAATGCATCAGCCACTGTGTTTCCCTTCTTAGGCTTATAGGCAAGATCAGAATCAAAATACCAAAGGTACTCAACCCACCTTCACCTTTTCAAATTTAGACCTTTTTGAGTAAACATATGCTTGAGGATTTTGTGTTTAGTGTATACCACAAAATGATCTCCCAAAAGATATTGCCTCCAACAGCATAAAGCATGCACAACTGCAGCTAACTCAAGACCGTGTGTTGGGTAATTCCTCTCATGTGGCTTCAACTACTGATACCTATATGCAACGACTCCTTCCCCCTATATAAGCACTACTCCCAGACTGATACCCAATGCATCACAGTAAACAGTGTAACTCTTTCCTGGATCTGAAAAAATCAGTGTTAGTGATGAATTCAATATCCCCTTTAGCTCCTAAAAGCCTGAATCGTAAGAATCTATCCACAAGTACTTCACACCTTTCTTAGTCAGGCCCTTCAGTGGCACTACTAAGTGTGAAAAGTCTTAAATAAAGTTCCTATAGAAACCATCTTTCCCTATAAAACTCTTTACCTCAAAGATGTTCTTTGGTTTCTCCCAGGTAACTACTACTCTCACCTCTTATTGGTCTATTGATACTCATGTCTTTGAGATAAAATGACCCAAGAAGTGGATCTGGTCCATAAAAAAGTGTCATTTTGAGATTTTAGCATATAACTAATGCTCTCTTAGTGAAGTCAACAAAATCTCAAGATGGATGGAATGGTCATTTTGAGTGTGAGAGTAAACCAAGATATCATCCAAAAATACTACCACAAAATAATCCAATTAAGAATGGAACACTCAGTTAATCAATTCCATGAAATCAACCAGTGCATTCGTGAGACTGAACAACATAAAAAAATACTCGTTTAGACCATACCGGCTCTGAAAGTCTATAAGAGGTATATCTGATGGCCTAATGTGCAACTAATGATAACTTGATCTCAAGTAAATCTTCTAGAACACCCACACTCCTCTAAGATAAGAAAAGAGATCATTAATACTTGGTAAGGGAAATAAGTTCTTGACCGTTAATTGGTTTAGCTTCCGATAATCCACACAAAGTATGAGGGTACTGTCTACCTTCCTTCCAAAAAGGATAGGCGAACCCCAAATAGAAGTACTAGGTTGGATAAAACCCTTTTCCTACAACTCCTCCAACTACTTGTTGAGCTCCTGTAACTATAGTGTATCCATCCTATAAGGAGGGATGGACACCGGTTTTTCTCTTAGAAAATGATCAGTAGAGAAATCTACACCTCTCTCCATAGGCAAACCTAAAAATTCGTCTGGAAAGAAAAATTTGAAACTATACACCACTGGAGGAACGTCTATCTGTGATGTTCCTTGGTCATCCAGATATAAAATATCAATCCAATCTATAATTCCTCCCAAACCATGATGCTTGGGTTCAGCTCTACCCGCCTGGAAATCCGCTTTTCCCTTGTGTAGAAAAGACCCGCCCTCTAGAAACATGAAACTCACCCTACGACTATAGTAGTCAACCAAGGCTTGAAATGTTGAAAACCAGTTCATTATGATAATAAAATTAAATTCTGTCATCTCTAATACATAGAAGTACCAAAAGAAGTGACACCCACCAACCTTAAGAGGGAACTCCTTGCATTGACTTACACTAGCCATCCTAATCCCCAACTGAGTGTCTATAGTCATGAAATCATCAGATGTAAAGATACAGAGCCCAAGGCTCTCCACAATGACAAATGATATGAAACTATGGGAGTCCCCTCTATTATAAAGAGTAGAATATACGAATGAGGCAACTAGAATCATATTTATAATCATAGAGGGTTTGGGATCCTGATTCTGTTGGGTCCATTCAATCGCAAAAGTCTGACCTATACTATGGACCTCTAACCTTGCCTTACTACCCTCATCTATTCCACCCTACTGTCACTAAAAACCAAAAATCTAGACACCACAGCCTCAACCACCTTCTTGGCTTGAACAACCTAAAAAACTATAGTTCCCTGATTGATGAGAAACTAGTTGTCCTTATTTTGAATTTGGAGTCATAAAAAATCCCTTCTCACTCTTTTTAGGTGAGAACATCCTGAAAAAATGATGAAGATGACCATCTTGCAATAAGATCAGAACTTGACTGGATCCTTCAGGAAATGTGGTGTAATATGCTCACTCTTCCCACACTGGTAACACACCACATGGATACCAGAAGAAACATCCCATGAAAGCTACCTACGGTGCTTCCTGATAACGGTCGAAAGAGTAACAACCCAGGATACTGGGCCACCAGGCTCACAACTCCTAACTCCCTCAAATTGCACTCAGTAATTAGCACCATATTTACTATAGTATGCATCGAAGTCAGCATGAAGACATTCACATATGATCGGTTGTTGTACTTGAGACCATCCTCAAACTGCCTCGATAGTGATAACTCATAACCTCACAAAACTGGTGTGAAGTGTTAAAGATCTGTAAAATGAGAAGAGTAATCCATAACTGAAAGAGATCCCTTCTCTAAATGCATGAACTCCCGAGCTTGATCAGCCTTCAAAGTCTCAAGGTATAAGTAATCAAAGAAGGTCCTTTGAAACTCTTCCCATGACATATACCGATGATGTCCCGCCTGTGAGATAACATCCCAACACCTCTTGGTGGAATCCCATAGCATGTATGTCATGATATTCACCCTCTTCTATGGAGGCATCTCTAGGTTCTCGAAGATAGAAAGCATGTCCTCCAACCATGAATCTGCATCCTCTGGTCCTCCATACCTTGAGAAAGTGAGAGGATGCTACTGTAGTAACACCCACGTCAACTCTTCTATAGTCGGGCCAGGATGTGGTGCTCCCTAAAAAATATGCATCATCCTCATAAAGCCTTCATAGAACTGTGCATCAGCACCTGCATCTAGTATAATAGTTGGTACCAATACGAGAATGATAGGAGGATCTACTGGTAGTCCCTGATTTACCATTTCTGGTGTCTGATCATCACCTTGTTCCTGGCGTACTACTAGAGGACATCTTGGTAGAATGAATATGCAAGGTCAAGTTCACACCTTAGTTTAAGATTATCAAGGATAGTAACTTATAAGTGATAGAATGGAATAGGAGAAAGAAAGCATTCCAGTTTAACAAAAGAGGGTTACATGACATGTAGAACCACTACATGACATGTTCCCTTTAATCCTTTACATGGGTGTGTACCTATTCCATCCTAGAAGTTTAACACCCCACACACACACCATTTTCCTTATGAGACATGGTGTGTACTTGAATATTCCCTCCTTTCCAAGTACTCCTACACGGATAGAACTACACGGTTCTTCCACTGTAACACTACACGACATGCAAACTCTAAACACGACGTGTACCAAATACGTTTCATCCACCCGTGTCATTAGTCACACGACTGGATACATGGTTGATTACTAGATGAAGTTTATAATCTAGAAACATCATGTAAAACCTAAGTTTCATCCACCCATGTCGTTAGTCACACGGTCAAATACGTGGTCATTTACAACACGATGTGTACTCCCAATACACAACATGTTCTACCAAATGTTTATCAACCCTGTGTCTATTCTCACATAGTTAGTCAGACAGTCAAAAACTACATAGCATGTAAATATGGTACACAATATGTACTTAAGAAAAGTCAGTTCTTCCAGAATAGAAGAACACATGGCATGTGTTATAACATCACACGTCGTGTTGTCTGGGTTTTTGGATATTAAGCCTCTAAAACTTCTCTATAACCCTTAAAAATTTAAAATTTAGCCAAGACATGAAAAATTCCGACCAGTGAGATCCCATAATCCTCATAAATCAATGTTTTTCATCCTTTTTCACATCACAACTTGTCATAATTCAATTAAAATTCAAACACGATCCACCAAATTCCGATATAAGGGGTCCCATAAAACCTTAAGGACCGAATCTTGGCATTCATCCAAATAAAACTTTATATATTCTAATACCCTATCAAAATATTAGGTATTTTTATCATGGAATCTATCACAATAGCATGCATATCTAGAACAACCTCTATCACAACAACATGCAATCGGTAATGCATCCTAAATGGCATGATAATAATACATGACATGTGATCTCTAGAAAGTGACTATATGATACATGAGATAGAAAACCCTCATCTCATCAGGTTGCAACAGAAATAAAACCATAATGATATCAATCATAATAGCACAAAACAAGTGAATCACCTAATGGTGAAATCAAATCAATTGTAATAATTGAAAAACTAGAAAAATTACAATATTCAAGGTAACATGGATTTTTCCTATACATGGGTTAGATACTTCTAAGCACAACTTATTACCAACTACCTATTTCTTCCTATACTAGTATATAGGCTCCAAATTGTAAGGAAAATCAGAAAATAACTCATTTGATACCACTTTGTAATGTCCCGGATCTTGGTTCTACCCAAAAGTGCCCCAAACCCAATTGGTCACATGACATCAAGTACATTTCCCCAAATGCCAAAGGCTGCCAACTAGAATTGAGGGCCAAGGTTTGATAGTGGGGAAACTATGCCCTCATTGCCAGAGTATACACAATAGAAAAAAAAATAGTAAACAGTAGCAGGATCAGTAATACCGTACAACAGATGTAAACAGTAGAAGACTGATAGTAATAAAACAACTGGAGCATATAAATATAAATGATGCATGTCACACTTGTCTAGGGAAGAATCCAAACAAGTCACAATGCCGGAAATATAATACAGAAAACAATGTAAATAAAATCAAGTAAACTCTAATAACATTGCAGGCTTCAGCTTGGTCCCATGCTCTCCAGATCCAACAACAATCAAGTACCTAATGAAGAAGAGTTCTTAACCTTATCTATTCCTACAAACATATAATTTTTTTGGGTCCAAAAAATGACCCAAATAGGGTGGGAGATGAATCTGAGTAGGCAACAACCAAAAGATCTGTGCCTAACTATCAGGGAGTATATATAGAAAGATATATGCTTAAATGAATTAATAAAATAGGAAGTACTAAAAAGTGAACAATCCTATAGTTTTTAATTACATTCATCTACATTTATTATTCATCATTTGAATCATGCAATCTTGGGTTCTAGCCTAATCTATATATCCCCTTGTGTAATAGTAACAAATAGACGTCTCAGAAGACCATCTAAACAATCAACAATGACTGAGTTCAAGCTTGTGCTTTTTCTGGGAAGACTTTCCACAATAATTAAATTATTCAATAAAAACCCTTTGGTAAAGTTCTTACACTATAATCCCCTAGTCTAACATAACAAAAATTCATTTAATAACGACCCTCTGTGAATCTCTCATGGTCTAATCCCTTTGGTCTAACTTAGCACTAACCATTTACAAACGACCACTTGGGTAGCTCTCATGGTCAATACCCCTCAGTCAATATAGCATAAATAAATTTTAAACGACCACTTTGTAGCTCTCACTGTCAATGCCCTAGGGTCCATCAATCATTTAATAAAATAATAAAGATCACCTGGGTATCTCTCATGGTCTAGCCCAATTAATTATGAATGACCACCTAGGAAGTTCTCATGGTCTAACCCCATTGGGAAGATCTCATAGTCTAATACCCTTGGGTAAACAATCAAAATTTATAACACAAGTATTTCAGAAAATCAAAAACTCCATTCTAACAAAACAAGTCTTGGAAAACAAGACAATCCTAATAGGCATCCTAAACCAAATGGCCATAAAAAATCCAACATGGGAAATGCACCACTTGGTTGTCCCATAACAAGGTATATAACCTTATGCATAGGCAAAAACCCTTAATTAATCAAATAAACCATATAAGGTAATAAACATGGTTAAATTCCCAATTATGCAATACCCAAAACATGGGTGTATGACACTTTTAGCATATATAATCCAATGAAGAAAAACGAATGGAACAAGCCACATACCTCGATGTCGCATGATCGATATAGTTGAACATCATCCCTTGAATCTACCTAGAACAGAGTAGATCTACAAAAAGATGAAAATGTCCAACCTTGAATAACTCACAAGTGAGGAAGAATCCGGAAGAAAGGCTCTAGGGGTTTTGAGAACTCATTGGTGAAATTCTGATGCACCTGAAAACATCTCAAATGAGCTTGGACAGAGAATCAGGAGGGGTTTAGAGCTCTTCATCCCTTCAGTCATGCTCCTGTACGAACCACTACCAGAAGAAGGTGTTTCTGAAGGTGAGACGTGACCCTACTTTGATTTATCATAAAAAAAGAAACGTACAAAACATGTTCATTAATTGTACTTGTCGTGTATTAGCCTCAACTTGTCCCCGACATAGGTAGGATATCCAGGTCATCACACGACCGTGTAATCAGCCATTACACGACTAGTACACGACCTTGTGTGACAATCCGGTACACAATGTGTACTCAGGAGTACACGATGTGTATTTAGAAAAACCCCATTTTATCCTTTTTCTAAAAAAACCCAAAATTAAGATCCATACCTGAAATGAAGATCTGGGCTCTTACACGTGGAAAGATCCAAGAAGAATGAAATAAGATCAAAATGAAAACCCAGCATTTCAACAAACTTTGATGACATAAAAGAATGAGAATGACCTGTATCAAAAAAGATATCACCATAGAAGATGAAATAAAAATTATACCTCTAATAGCAACTGGACCTACTTCAGATTCCTCTAGAACACACTCGGCTGTATAAAGTCATTCAGACTTAGCCACTTAGAAAAACCCTTTGTCCTAAGAATGAGACCCACCACCCTTGGAAGCATCAACATGAGCCTATAACCCCTTAGTAAAAGTGGATACCTCCTTACTAACTTGGTACATATTATCACAGAAACACATAGATGGATAGATCACCCACAAAGATGATAAGTTCTAGGATCCACTATACATTGTGTCTTGGTAGGAACATTCCTCCCATAATGGTATATAATAACATTTTTTTTCCCTATACAATCCCCTAAAACCGGTCCTATAGAAAACTGACCACTTTTGTACCTTCTTTTCTGACTATAAGAAGCATCTTGACAAACTGCCGCACCCACTGTAGTTTCATCCAAGCCCATCCTTTCATATATGTATGCTTTATCCAAATATAATTTATCCACTACCTACATAAAGGTCATAAGGCACAAAATAACTAGCATTGATCGAACATCATCCCACGTCCCCATCTCGAACCTTTGAGCCTTCGGGTAATCATTAGTGGAAAGCTCCGGTGCTAGATGCACTAACTCAGAAAAGTGGGTGGAGTACTCTAGGACGGTGTGCTCCCCCTATTCCAATGTTAGAAACTCTCTGGTATTTTCCACATGTATAGTCTTAGCAGAAAATTCTTGATTGAAGATATTCTAGAAATAGACCTAAGTAAGACCTTCATGCAACTTAGTTTTCACTATAGAATCCCACCATCTTCAACCTAATCCCTTGAGTATATACATGGAAAAACCCACCTAATAATACTCAGGAGTCTTCAAAAATTTTAATATCCTATCAATCCATTCAAGACACTCTTCTAACTCCTGTGATCTTTTGTCAGCAGAGAAGATAGCTAGACACTTGTTGGTAAATTCCAACCCATGATCTACGACATGTTTCAAGTTCACTGTTCCTAATGACCCAAAAGTTTGAATGGTACATATCACTACTTTAACCAAATATGTGTCCACTAGAGTATTCACTGGTTGAGCTTGCCTGATGACTTCCCCTCTTGTATTTAGAAGAGCTCTTCTAGGCAGTATTGTCTGCTAAACACAAGACAACAATCAATCATCCATGAGAAAATTACAAAAACATCAAACTAAAAACAAGAATCCCAAACCATTATTTAAAATAATAATAATTTCAATTATTTATGAATTATACTAGAAAATACCAACAATTTTTTTGTAAGGAATATTTCCATCTAAATAAACTCTCCACTTATTTTATTCAAATGAGCTTAAAAAACCAAGTCCTCAGACATTATAGATAGGTTAATTTAAATAAACATCCTATAAAATTTATTCAAATGAACCTAAAAAATTTACCTTGTACTTAGTAAAGATTTTCTAACCAACCATAGAAACTTGATTTCAGTAATGAGAATGAACTGGCCATGCCCCTTTTTTGTACATACTATCTAAATTTCAATGATCCAACTCCTATCTTCCCAAGACACTGAAACAACTCAAGAAGTGTTGAAACACTTAAGTATTAGTATGGTTCTGATTCCAAATTTTAATAAACCAACCCAGGCCAACTGGACTGGTCACCCAACCTAGCCCATTATGGGGTGGGGTAAAACAGAGATAACGAAACAAGTATTGAATAGAAGAAAAAAAAGACATACAACCAGCGTACTATGTAAGAAAATAAATAAATGATACAACTAAGACAAACCATCTAAACTATAAAAACATGACAATTTAGACAAAAAGTATCCATGTGAACAAGCATTACCACCAAATGATCTCAAAAAAAGAATAACAATGTAAAGATAATCCTACATGATACTTAATGCTCTTTGCTTTAGATAATTCCTACATAAAAAGGTCTATATCCACCCATAGGAAGATGTAGGTTATAAGAAGCATAACCTAGTAGGATGCCATCCAAAAAGATATATAAAATATCTAATAATAATAATGGGTAATTTCTTTCTTTAAAACAAAATAGTTTTACAATAAATTTTTTATGAATAAATCAATTTGAAATTCTTTTTAAAATAATACATGAATTTTAAAAAATTTCATTCATATTTTACAATTCTAGGAAAAAATAGGTTAATATACTAAAATATAAATATACATGTGAGCCAAAATTTATAAAATAAAAAAAATCATGAAATAAACAACCAAAAACAATAAAGAACCTACCATCCAGACTCTAGGGTATGGGGAAATACATACTAGACACTCACCAGACAAATAAGGCATAAAGTTGGATCTAATATAACATATATTCTTTCCATAGAACATCAAAATATAATATGTTACTTTCTAGTGGTGTCACACCCACTAAGGCTACCTGTGTCTCTATCTCAACATACCCAAGGTTCATTTTGTGAAATGTTTTTCAATTTTTATTTTAAAAACTATGCTCACATTTTTACAAAATAATTTCAATTCCAAGGTGCTGCTTTAGGGTTTGAAAACCCATTTTCCATTTCAAATAAAGGAAATTACATTTTCAAAGAAAAAACCTTTTTAAAAGTGAACATTCCCTTTTCAGTTTCAATACATGAAATTCTATTTCAAATCCCAAGGAAACAATATAAACAAAAAGAAATTAAAGAAATGAGAAGACTTGAATAGATCCACCTACCTCAAGAATGTAAAAAATATAACCTCCTTTGACAAAGGGGATTAGAAACCATAAGATCTACCTTTAGAAGATAAGGCATGACCAAAGAATGAAGTTGATTGATATAAAACACAATCTAATTACTAAATCCCTACAATGAAAGGTGCCACAACCACCAATGAGAGAGAAACTCAGTAGTAGACTTACCTGAAGAGTAGAAGTGCATAAACCTACTGATTAATTTCTAAATAAATCTATCTGAATAGAAGGAAGACACCAAAAGATGCCTAGGGAAAGAGGTCTGGTTAAGTGGAGGAGGCTGCAAAAACAGATGATCCCCCAAATTAGGGAATTTTATAGTGTTCAATAACTTTACACATCATGAAAAACTTTTAATTCAAGTTACACATAAAAAAAATGTTTCCTTTTAATAAAAACCCAGATGTTCACTTTACATAATGCGCAACCCTTGCATGATGTGTAAAAACTCACACTGTGAATTCCACTCATGGGATGAGTCCGACTGATACTACACATCGTGAAACACGAATACAAATCATGTAACTACCCATTTAATATCAGAAAAATACCAAGGAAAGGTTTAAAAAACAAAAAATCCATGACTTCACCATTATAGGTATCCTCCCAATTCAGAGATGAAAATACTCATCTAACGAAAAAGGGAAACAAAATACAAGGATCAGAATATACCTAAAAGAAATGTTATGGGGTGTTATATTACATAACTAACTCAACCTAATGAATCCTCATATTTGTATTTTTTCCTCTATGTTGTTAATAGGGAACACAAAATATCTCCCTATTTATCTCAATAGTTTGACAGGATAAGATTCTATGCCATTTGAAACATTGATCTATATGAATTTATTTACCAAAGGATGCTTCCCCTATATTTTTTAGTATCCTACTTCAATTTAATAATATTCATAAGATTCAAAAGGGGGAAGTTAACAAAGAGTACTCTGATTTTTCTTTCAAGAGAGAGCTTCACACATTGATGATATGAAGAAGAAACTGCTACATGGATATAGATCTAGGTACTGACTAGTAAAATATTGAAATACATATATTGATAGAACACCCTAAATTCAGAATAAAAAATAAGATATTCATACTGGGTTCTCAACTTAATCTTCCCAAGTGGCCTCTGTTCACTCTTCTTATACCCATAGATTGTTAGGTTATAAGGAGACAAGTAATCTTCATTATAACCCAAATGGGAAAGATCTCATATCATGGTAAGGTTTATTATAGGAAAATTTTGAAGTAGGGATACAAAATTATCAATATCATCAAGTTTTCTAGATATATACAGTGGCCTAATGTGTCCATGTAAGGAAGTTTTCTAGTCTTTCTCTATAAAAGAGATGACTGTGTGGAACTTAATAGAAAATATTTTTATAGGATATGTTCCAGATACAATGATTTAAACCTTAAAATATATGAGACTTAATAGATCCTAAATAAGGTACTTATTGAGTTTTTTATATAGGTGAATGTCCTCTAGAATTGAGATTCTAGTAGGTAGTATAGATATATAATTCATAATATCATATTTTAGGACCAAGGGTCTGTGTTTTCTGAATAATTAATTCTACTTAGATCGGAGTTTAAAGGTTGAAACTGAATGTGATGGAAACTCCTTTCCTTGGCTATATTTGGGATGTGATTTTGATATTTATAGATCAGATTGAGCGAGTCTCCCTGTGTCTTGACATTAACCAACTAAATCTATGTCTATCAATTAGTCTCCTAGTATGATCGGATTGAAACGAACCCCTAGAAGGTTCAATATCTGAAAAATGTTCCCATTGAGCTTGTTAGAGCACCAATATTTGGATCTCATCTATATGTATAGTCTTATTATGAGTGAAACCTTGATAATAGGGCCTACCATGACCTTAAATTAACCAACATCAATGGAATCCTCTCAGATTATTGGTGGGTATATTTAGATCATATGGGTCCTCATCAATGAAGGGGTCCATCAAATTTATGGAATTCACTGAGAAGTATTGTGATTCCTAATCAGATGAAAATTCTATTTGGAGGGTCGATACCCATCATCCCAGTGATGGGGGAAGGAAATATATAACATTTTGGATGGGTTTGGGTGCCCTTAGAGGCTCCCCTTTCTAAGACTTATTCCACTAGTGATGATAACATTGACTCTTTGATGATTTTGAAATAGAAAATCTTTCTTTCAAATTTATAGAGGGAATTGAGGTCATGATTGGATGATTCAGTCATATGTTGATGATAGCATGTGTATAGTTGACCAATTTTTTTGTTATTTACTCATCAAAATTCCCCTCTATTTGGGACCACTTTTCACTATCCATGTTTTTAGGTGGGGCAAAAAATACACAATCCACTTGATATAATGGTTTTACTAGGTTTATATGTCTATTATATATCATACTTTAGAGAAAGTCCATGAAGATAAAAAATTCCTGGATATTATGGCCTTATATACGATGGTACAAGTAGCAGTCAATGTGATCATTCAACCCCACATCAATGGGTATTTTTCCTTCTAGTAATTTGAATAGGTTTTTCTTTAGGTATATAATTAATGTTTTTGTTACTTGATGCCAATGAAATGAGTAGACTTTATTATTCTAAGTTTTGAAGTTTTGATGATTATTTTTCGTCTGTGTATCCTATGTATTCACATTGTGTTGATGCCTTCATATTCATTTTGAAGGTGTAATATCCTAATAGTTTGTGGGCTCAGGGGATGACACCAAATTTTTTTCCATCTTTAGTGTAATAGTGGTAGTGTTGGTCTTTCTAGATTTATTCCGCTATGTTTATAAATTTAATTAAGATTTAGCTTTGGATCACTGAATGAAATATTCTAGAAACAGTGCTACTATGAAAAATGCTCATAATCCACAAGGACATTTCAAAGGGATGGGTGTCTCTTTCAACTTTTCTTGATTATTTTTATGCATATCTACAAAAATGTTCTTATGGGATCTAAATACTTAGGGAATAGGTAAAACCCTTCCACATGGTGAAACATTCCTAAACCATTTCATTTTCATGTTTCTAAATTGAGAGGTCTAGGACAACTTTTTTATTCAATGCCAAGATAAATTGGTAATGATTTTTCCATAAAAGTCCTTCCATATTGGAAATTGATCTAGCTGGATGATTACTATAGCAAGAAAATGTGAGTCCCTACAAGGTATGCATAAATAATCAAAGATTTTATACCTCATACTATTCTAGTGATCCCATGATTAGATTACATCTGGATGAAAATTACATGAAATGTTATTCTGGATATCCCATACTATTTAATATCAATAATGTGGGGTTTCCAAAGTTGAGTGAATGATGAGTCAAATCCACCCACTTAGGGTATGGATTTCTCTTAGATTTCACTAGTTCTCAATAACCATCCATGGATTCCATCTGATAAGTAATAGAATCAATGAACTTAAGAAGTTCTGGTATAACTATTTTATGGGATGATGCTTGAGTGGAGGTGGTTGATTGAGATTGATAAGGTGATCCCATATGCACCAATGATTGATGGTTGATCTGATTACTCTTGAGACAACTCACCTAGTTCAGTTTTGGCTATTTCCCTAATGTGGTAAATTCTTGATAATACACCAATTTTGAGGTTAGGTATTGTAGTTTCCATATCCCTAGGTTGGTTAAATAGTTTAATCCTATACTTACTATTTAGAAAATATCATGTTGTTATAGAGGATTCACTAGAGAAATGGAGGTCTCATCCTAATAGTTTCACTTAGTGAATATCTTACCTATAAGTGATTCAGTATTGAGTTTCCACAAATTTTCCAACTAGTCTTCATACTAAGGAATATTTTACTCTGTGAAAAGAGGCTCAATTTCTCTAGGTGGTGGGTGGGATATTGAATCATCCACACTTTTTCTTTTTTCATTATAAAAGGATCAATGAGAGGGAGATAATTAAATTTTTAGAGGAACTCGCAAGTCATGAGCCTTCTATTGGTTTTAGATGCACAAATCCACATCTAGAACCTTATTCTAAATTATATTTCAAATAGATGCTTTTTTGTCTTTCTATTCCTCTTTAGTATAATTCTTTACATCATCCATGGTATTTTCATCAATGAAATTTTCCAATTAAAACTATGTAATAGGAATAAAATCCTTATATACATTGAAATAGTAAAGGGTATTTGTTTCCTTTGAATATCCCTTTAGGGGTTGGTTACAATCCTCCTTAATATTTTTCTTCTTATTAGACTATTTTGTTTTATAACCAATACAATGTTTTAATTTCTCCTATCTATGATCCCTTGGAAATGATTTATAGGTGGTAATCCAAAGATATTCTACCACAACTTCCACTGATAATGACCCTAATGGAGGGTAAAGGTTATAAAATGTTATTATAGTGGACCATGTGAGTGTTTCATGTGAAGTTTCTCCCAATTTAGAAAATACCAATCTTATTAAAGGAGGGGGGAGGTAAAAATTCCCCAACCCAGTGGGATGGGGTGGACCTTGATTTTAAATAGTTGTGACTTAACTTCTCTATATGTTTGATGACTCCGAGGGTGATGGGGGAGGAAAATATTCCCCTATTCATATGGGTTGGGGATACTGCTATACTTACACTAGAGTGGCTACCATGAACCTTTTTTCCACTCAAGTAATTATTCTAGAATGTGCTAGATGCAACATGTTTTCTAGGTGTAAAGTACCCACTATAAAAGGTAGTTCTATTATAGATATTATTTCTTTCCTTAAACAAGAAGCCTGTTTTACCTTCATGAAAGCTTGGTGTAAAATCTTGTCAATAGACCATTCATGATTATTTTTCCTCTTTTTAAATTTATTTATGATGGGTTTTCACTTGATGGACCAACTAGAAAATATAGATATAGGACATAAACAATGAATCAAGTAAATAACACTGCATGGTGCCTTATCTAATAATATTAGATGGCCCATAAGCATGGTGAAATAAAAATCTCCGTATCCACCCCAACCTCAAATGAGTATGGAAGGAGGAGGATCAACAACCATTTGGTGGATAATATTTAGACTATTAAGGTATAAACTCTTGAGATGCTCATGTTTCTTTCTTAACTTAGGATTTTGAGCCATTAAGAGATAATTCAGATCAACATGGAGGCACCGCTCTCCCAGTACCTTGAGATAGTTGGTGCACTCTTTATAGGGTTGGTGTTTGGTCATAAAGAGAGGAAAATTCACCCATAGGTTACAATAGATATAGGGTATGTATTAAACATTTAATGTTTTTTTTAATTTCATATAGATAAGTAGTGAGAGACTAGTACATGATTGGTATTCTTTCTTCATCTGGTTATTTCCACTTGAAACTAGAATTTTCTTTATCCTCTATGAGATTTTCTTCTAATTATCATGAATAAAAATATTTTTTCCTTATTATTTTATCAAAGGGAGTAGAGTTGTTTTGAATTTCCTCACCTATATCTAAGGGTACATGTTCTAGGGGAGGCACTAATTATGATATTTTACTTAGGTTACATATTGATGATGATGAAACACTATTGACCAATGATGATATATTTGGTGTATGTGGATTTAGATTCTTGAGTGCCTCTTGATATGAGGGTAGCCTTAGCATGACTTTGACATTGGGATGAACTTTATGCTAAGGATATATTTCATAATGAATAAGCATTTCATAATTAATTCCCTTGGGTTGGCCTCCACAGTTGTTGATATTTAATTCACCATTATATGGAGAACCTCCTCTTTGGCAGATGGTTTATTATAGGGAGGATATATACAACATATTACCTAGGGAATACCTCATAGTTTATTGGTTTGATTAGCATGGGGAGGGCCTCTAAGATCACTAGTTCATTGGGTTCCTTCATGGGGAGGACCTCTATGTTGTCCAATTTCTATTAGAACACCATTGAGAGAGATTTTATAGTTACTAATTATTTATGGGTTTTTGAGGGGAGTAAATCATTATTGGTCATATTTTGGGATGTAAGGAGGACGTCCACAATCAGTTACATGGGGAGAACCTTTGTGATGATAATATGTTTCATGCTAGGGGAGACTTTTTGTCCAACCTCCATATTAATGTAGAGAGGGCCTTTATAATGTGGGATTTGGAGAGGACCTCAAGAGATTTATAATTTTATCTGACTATGGGGAGAACCTCTATGGATGATTATTTCATTTTTTCTAACATTAGGAGGGCCTTTTTGGTTTATGATTTTAGTTTCATGGGTAGAACCTCTATGGAGGGAGCTCTAGGGAGGACCTCCAAAGTAATTTATTATAGTTTTGTGTGGAGGAAATTTACATTGATTATAATATTCCTTGGATATAGAGGGGTTATATGAGGAAATCATAAAAATATGAGGTTTCTAATTCATGTGGATATTTAACTATCCTTGAGTGATCACTGGGATACACTGATGGGCTTTGAGGTTTGAAGTAATAGAAAGGGTAAAGATCTTCTCATAGACCCTCTTGTATAGTTTCCCTTGGAGAGATCTCTTAAGATACTCTCATGTTTCTAATAACATGTGATAATAGGACTCAAAGTCATTAAAAGAGATAAGATTATTAACCAATTTCTGTGCATTAGTCACTGGATACCGCCGTTTGTTCCTCCTCCTAGGTGCCCAGACATAGACCATATAAGTTGAATTCATAGCTAAAACTTCCTCAACAGATTCTCGTGGAGTTGGAGCTAAGAAATTTTGGAAGTGGTGCTTTTGAGGATCCCTCCTTGGTAGAACCTAAGTAGTAGTAAGAATTTTCTTGACATCCGCTTCCAATTTTCATAGGTATGGAAGATGGGTGTTTCACCACTTTGGGGAAATGATTTTGATGTGTTTTTATATAGTGATGGGGCCATTTATATTTTTTAGGCCTATAATTTATGGGATTAACTATATGGATTAATCACGTGGAGTCTTCCATGTGATATTTACAAGGTAGGGATGGAACCATTGATGTTATACTCTCAAACCAAGGCATTCGTCACCTTACATTGGAGGTGCTAGATTGGTGACAACATATGTCAGGATTGAGGGGGTGCAACAATTATCATAATAAAGGGGTATATACATAGTGCCACATTTTGGTGATTCATAGATATCCAGGTTGGTTCACCATTTCCTCAATAATGAATTAAGAATTTGATGTTCATTGGTATGTTAAGATATGATTCCATTTTAGATTTAATGGGGAACCTAAAGGAGATAAACCACAAACAAAAGACCCTTTAGTGTAGCATCATCCTAAAAAATTCATATTATTAGTCGACCTATTTCATAGGTACAGGATTTTATGCTAGGTTCACCATTTCTATTCCCTTGTGCATTCATACATGTGATTTTGTTTTGTTGTCGACCCACTTTCAAATGGTTGGTGTTCATTAGTGTTGGATAAAAACACTTCAAATTGAATGATGAGTATGGGAGGATGGGAAGTCAGTTTATCCCACAAGGTTCTTATTATCGAATCTCGGACTCTCTTATATATTTAAGACATGTTCATAAAATCATTAATGGTAAAAATACCAGTTATTGTGTTCATAAAAGTGACTGATAAATACCATTCCTCGATGTAAACATTTTTTTGTATTAGAGTTTCTCTATCTGTATATATGTGATTTTATCTATATTTTACCCTCATTGAAAAATTAATCTATGTTTGAAATCATCATAGTTTTGTAATTTGTTATTTTTCACCATTTAGGGAGGAGATAGATGTTGTGGAGTTGGGATCAGTCCCATGAATGGATTTTCTTATGTATCCCTTGGAAGGAATCGAAACCCACAAAGTTTGGATCCACTTAATGGGAAAAAATACCCTTTAATATCATATTATAAGGACAAAGATGGTTCATTTTAAGGTATTTAATCCATGAATAGTGAATTAAATTTTATGTTCATGCATCTATGATAGATGATGTTAATTTTATGGTCATGTGGACTTGACTAATGTTGTTACTTTTTATGGTCATGTAGAAATATCATCATTTATTATAATTTATGGTCATATGAAGAGGACTAGTTCATAGTATTTTAGAGTCATATAGAATGAAATAATAGTTTAAAGGGACTTGGAAATGGTTTTTTTGGGACTTACACATATGCGACCCTTTCTAGTTTTACCTGAAAAATGAGTCCAATGAGGGAAGGTTAGAGATTACACTAGGTTGAATGACTATATATATTCAAGTACCATTGATTGGATTAGGGAGGTTAATCAAATAATAGGTAGGGTGTTTTGTTGATATGGTTTCAATTCAAAACCACCAACTTAAGAGAGAAAATAGGGTTAGCCTAAAGAATCTAACCCTAATCTTTCAAGAGAATAAGTTGTAATTATCATGGGAATAAATCATTAATAATATGTCAAGGATCTTATAAATCAAGGGTGAAAACCAAGGGAGATCTATTATAGGATTAAAGATTCCCATTATCAATGTAACACATGATCGAAAGGGTTCACTCTAGTGTGTATGGACCAATAATGTATCATAAGAGGTTGGGAAGGAGCATTAGATGAATGAGACTTAGTAGTGGGTTAGTTTGGTCTAAAAAGTGTTACCAAGGTCTTATTGGATATTTATTTAGCCTATATTGAAAAAAATTGATTAATGGTATGCTGTGGTAGATTTCATGATGAGTGAGTGTTGGGAACCGGGCACAACCTAGAGTGGGGAATATAAGAAAAGTGACACCCTATTATGAATCTTCTCGGTAACCTAGGTGAAGTGGAACCCAAGTATGATTGGTGACCTAATTAAATTTGAACCTTAGATACTCACCAAGGTGACATGGGAAAAGTGTTACCCTAGTATGCTCTCCAGGGTGACCGAGGAGATGTGATGAACTAGTATGATCTCTTATATGTGGCTTTCAAATTACCATTATTTTCCATAGGTTTTAACATAGAGAGTCACCTAAAGGAGAAATAGGGGGTATTATCATGGATGAGTTTGAATTTAGGTATCACCTATTAGAACTCCTATTTTGGATGTCTCAATTAGGAGGAATGGGGAATTTTTCAGTGAAAATGAGGTAGGGATCTTGGGAGAATGGGAAAACCACTCCAAAATACCTTTCACACACAAGTGTAGTGATTAGTTATCGTTAGAGTAGGTCGCGAGGCTAAGGGATTAGGAACAAGGAGGCCCGGGAATTAAACACAATCACTATAAGATTTGGGAACATGTGGTTGGGTGTAAGAAGTTCTGGGTGAGAAGTTTTAGACATGAGGTGACCTGAACATGGGAGGTCGGGCATGAGGAGGGTTTGAAACCGTGTGATCATTCAATTAGATACCATTTTCATCAAACTAAATCTTTTAGCCTTCACAAATGTGATCACTAACACCCATACCTCTACCATCATGTGATCAATCCATTTACATGTAATTCATATTGTTCACCAGTATCTATCATGAAAATCCAGATTCAATATAATCATGACATACCTATAACTATCATTGACTCGATAGACTACTCATAAAAACTCATCTCAATCACATGAGACTAAGTCAAGCCCAAAATCCTAGATTACTAACCAAACTATAGAGTCACACTCTACATCTTCCAATGAACCCACTACTGATAACTCTATTTTGTTCCATGTATTGCATGCATAGAGGAACTTTAACCTCTACCTCCCAAAACTACTCCCAGTCATACCTTAGATTCTTGAGTCTGACCTAGTCAGTGACCTATTGTTTACAATGATATTATCTAATAGAACCACTCTTTATGTCCCATACAAATTTAAGTTTGACATTACTTAGGTTTCCAATAACATTGAGTAAAAATGTTCCCATTCTATCCACACTGATAATATCTAGAATATGAACCCACTGTGATGGAAATAATGGTCCCCTACTCTGATTTCTCTACTGGGTATCCTTTTACCCTACCCTCAACTATCTGATGATCTACTACCAGTCACACCAAGCACCATTTTCTTTCTAAGTAAACTACCATTGGTCAAGTTCTTCTCTATAAATAACATATGTTTCACCACCTCATAAAATGTGATCAAGATGAAAATATTCACTAGTGCCTTGATAGCATATTGAAGACCCCCCTAAAATTAACACACCTTGGTGATCTTATATCCCACTATTGTTAGAACAAATCACAAAAAATATGTGAACTTATTGGCACAATCCATTACTAATGTAGCCCCCCCTACACCAAGTTCATGAACTCATTAGATTGGTCTACCCTCATCATCTTAAGAAATAAGTTCACAAAGAACCTTGCCTTGAAATCCTTCCATGTCATCTCTTCTTGTCTACAATCCTGTACCTATACATCCCTCCCAAATTTGATAGGTCCCATAAGCATATATGTCTCTAGATTCACCATCTACCCTAGAGGTATCTCAATATGATTGATGATATTCTAGACTGTCTCAATCCATAAATTAGCTACCTAAGATTTTCTCTATCCCTAAAACAAGGGAGGATACTTATACTGAAACTTTTTGGTTAGATAATCCCTAAACGAATCAAATTATCAAGACCCTTATTCAATAATCTTAATGAATTGTATCAAAGTAACCCTTAACTGATAATCAAAAAACATCCCCAACTCAACTAGATTCTCTAGAAATCATAGATACCTCAGAATCTCTGCATGAGGCTCATGGTCATCCCTATACTTAGGGTCCCTAAATAGATCATTACTCAGTGGAACCATACCTCCACCCTCCTATAACTAAAAAAAATTCCATCAAAGAGAATTTTTACTAGAAACAAAATACCATGATTAATACATATATAAAAACTCATATATCAAAAATAGGAAAATATATAATAAAAATAGTATCTCACTATCCCATACACTGCCTTACTCACCCTAAGTACCATATCATCTGGAATCACAGATCATCTTACCTATTACAGGGTTAGGTACCACACAACCAAACACACACATGATCCACATACTTAATAAAAATAGGAACCATGAACCCAATTTAGCTGACTAGAATACCACCAAGAATCTATACAGGAAAAAACTGTATAGGTTTTTTTAACACTTTTAATATCCAAACCCCTTAAACAACCAAAATAAAAGTCATAAGAATGAAAATTTATATCATGTGAGCTCTATGTGCCTAGAATGATACATGAATACCATATATTACCTCATTGGTCCAAGAGTAAAAAAATATAAATTTAAAAACCTAGAAATCCTGCTATGAAAAAATCAAGAAAACAAAACTGTAGTGGTGAAAATAAGAACAATAATCCTAGGATCCTAGAAAACATGAACTTCATCACATATTTATGCTATCTAGGCACACAATGCATACCAAATCTATGTCCTAAAAAATTTATAGATATCTATATACCATGACCATACCCATTCCTATAATTCACATTATGTATAAACACACATATAATAAATTAAATATCTACACATCTCATAACTATTATACATTAGACACCACCACTTAGTATCCTTAGTTTATTCAACTTTAACTATAAGGAATCAAAAAATTTAGCTTAAAAATTACATTAGGGTGTAACATGAAAAATGATAGAATGAAAAGAGAAAATAGAAATAAACACCCAAGGAATTTTATCCTTACCCATGGTGGTCCAACATGATGATCGATATAAAGAAAAAATAAGAGATAATGAGAATATTCTCCCACAGGAGAGAAAAAATAGAGGGGAATAGGTATATCCATTATTGGTTGAATAACCTCACCACTCAATTTTATAAATTTAATTTAATTAATTAATAAAAAAATAAAAATAAAAATAAACAGGATCCCACCTGAAATTTTTTGGACCTCCACTAGACTTTCGGTGGTAGTGACATTAGCCACCAAACCTCCATTAGAACTCTATTGGCCTCTCAAAGGGGTTCAAATCGAAAGCATCAACTTAAAGAGTATTCCATTACCAAAATTTTAACTAAAATAAATCCATGGACCTATTAAAACAAATTTAATACCTTAATACATCTAATTACACATTGTTAGGTTGAGTTTAGACCTAGATTCACTCTCTTGAAAAACCTCAGCCATCACACTATTTAGTTTTATCACATAAAGGAGTATTTTAAATTTTATTAATATAATCACAAAAATTCTATAAAGTATAATTTATGTGAGTCACATGTTTATCAATTGTTCTATCCCACCAGGTACTTCCAAAGGATGAAGATAGATACATGACACCAATGGTGTTTGGAGGGAATGGTTGAGATGACACTCTTAGAACTATCAACAATCATGTGAGAAGTAACTAGATGAATATAAAAGTAGGTAAAATAGAGGAAATAGTAATCTAAAGTACAAAAATTCATCACAAACCTGGTGCACTATTTATATAAGACTCCATAGTGGGAGGAAGGGAAACTTTTTCTAGTGAAAAATATGACCGTGACTCATTTGGTGGAGACCAAAGGTATGAGGAAGAGGTGTCAAGAAGTAGTTATGGTGGAAAATATGATTCAAACTAGGAATGATAAACTAAAAAACTATGATATGGATTAGTTTAACCATGTTTGATGAATGGGATACAAGGGTATATATTACACAAGTTTAATTATATTTTTGGATCAATTTGACATCAGAGGATACAAATGCATCTCTTGTATAGTAAGTATAGAGGGAATTGAGATCCAATGGTTCAATATCTTTGGGGATGTATAACTTGAATTTAATTTTATATTATTTAAAGAGGAATTTATTGATCAATTTAGTATCTTGGAAATTCAAAATCCATATGAGGTGAATAAAAAAAATAAAATAGTCCAAAATTACATTAAGTAATTTTAATATTTTTCATCATTTCTATCATGGAAATCAAAACAATAAATTGTATGAAATATCCTTCATGGGTTATGAGAAGTGATTTACAATTGGTTTTTTATATGTAATAATGAAATTTGGTTATAATAAATGTTCCATAATTGGCATATTGAGTTATTTGTAAGGAAAGGAGAGGGTCTTCAATTTCATTGATGGGAGTACACATATTAAATGGACATAAAGGATTTTAATAGTATAAAACCTTTAATACTAGTCCAAACAATAAAATTTGACCTCTTTTGGACTAGATAGATGAGTGGGAAGTGTTATTGTAGGGGATAGATAGGAGGAACTGAAGCAAGTAGTACATGGAGGGGGAGGGGTATGATACCCGATGACCTAAAAGTTGGAGGAAATAAGGAAGAATGGGATAAGATTTAGGTGTGGGATTATATATATACCAATTCATAAATGATCTAATCTAAAAATGAGCATAATAATAATAAGTGGGGATAAAACACATTATAAATATATATAATTAGTAGTGACGTATGAAGTTTAATATGAGGTTGTTTATTTACAAAAAGATGTAGAATGTAAGGTGTTAAAATATCAAGTCCTAGGCACTTTCTATCAAACCCAAAGGAATGATAATATAGATTTAACTTCTATAAAGGTGATGGTTAAGGGGGTTGAGTTTCTATTTTAGTTATTTTTTAACGTGGATCCACCCCCAACTTCATATCCCCTAACATGATCATGTTTCTTGGATTAACTATCCATGAAACAATGATAATTAATATCAATATGGGTGATGAACATGGATTAGGATCACAAGAAAGTATATTAAAAACTATAAATATTAATGGGAAATTATTCTTATTTTATTTAATCTCACATATTTAATATAGGCCGATTAGATTTAATATTGGAAATTATATGGATGCATAAACATGGGGAGTTTAAAGACAATTAGAGGACCATAAATATGAAGTTCTTAGAAGGTTTTTAGTATTTCACCCTTAATGGAACACCTAAAAAAGGCCAATTAGTTTTCTATTTTCACAAGTTTGTTAGTAAATTGGTTAGGGATGGAAACCAACACATGATGTTAGGAGGGAAAGAAATAAGGATATGGTCTATATTGGATGTTCAGTAACAACATAAACTATAGGGACTAGTAGTGAACTAAAAATGGTATTTAGTGAACCTAAGGGAATACCCCCAATAAAAAGTGATCAAAAGTTCAACCTAGTCCAGGGGAAGGGATTAATAACAGTGAGACCCTACAAGGAGCCACATTCCTATAAGAATGATCTTTAAAAAAAAGTATAAAAAATTATTTTTATTGGAACCATAAGAATTAGTACAAGTGTATAATATAGTATAATGATGTCATTATGGAAAAAAATATGGTACATAGAACATTTATGTATACTATCAAGCACCCAAAAAGTAACAATTACGAACAATTATCATATTGTAGTAGGTAAATAATTAATGGATGAACTATATGAATTGTCATATTTCTCTAAACATGATCTCAAATTAGGATATCATCAAATTAAAATGTAGGGATAGGATTGGATAAGTATACTTTTTTTATGAAACATTTCCATTATGAATACTTGATAATGACATTGCCCCCAATAATTCCCCTTAAACATTATAATATACAATGAATTAATTATTACATCCCATACTTTATAAGTTTATGCTAATTTATGTTGATGATATTTTGGTTTAAATTTTGTGTTAGGATTCACATTTATAACACTTAGAAGCCATTCTATAAGTACTAAAAGAAAACTAGTTCTATGATAATAAATGTAAATTTCGTTTTTCTCAACAAGATGAGGAATATATAGGCCACATAATCTCTAACAAAATGGTTTCTATGGATCCCACCAAAATCCAAGCTATGTAAGGATATACAAGACTGATGACTATCAAGGGAGTAATATGATTTTGGTGAACCATAGGATACTATAGAAAATTTATATTGAGGTAAAGAAATATTTACAAATATATTATTTTTTTGACTCAAAAATATGGGTTATAATAGACCTTGGTGACTTGGTAATCCTATAAAATATTAAAACATCTCATTATAATAACCCATATTCTCGCTTTTCGGAAAGTTTTTAGCTATTTAAAGTTGAATGTGAAACTTTAGGTTAAGGTGTGGGAGTGGTTCTTATACATAATTGGAAACCCATTCCATGATTCAACAAATAATTGGTAGAAAATAAATTATCTATGTTCACACATGAAAAAGATATCATGACAATAGTGTTATTGATATAACACTTTAGAAACTATATTTTTTATATCATTCATTGTATATTCAAACTGAAAGAGTTTAAAATTTCTATTAAAATAGAAAATTATAATATAAGATTAGTAGTGATGGATTTACATGTTACTAGGATATAAATTTGTAGTGAATTATAAATTGGTAAAAGATAATACAATAGTTTATTCCTTATCTCAAAGGGAGTAAATGTTAGAGTTAAGGCTCTAAAAATTATTTCTAGCATGGAGGGAATACCAAAATATTACAGAAGGGTAGCATGAAAACCCCTACCCTAAAAATATAATTAAAAATATTTATTCAATTTTAAAGTATAAAATTGGGTTTACTTATTCATAGGGATCATTATTCTATACTGAGTTCATAGAAATACCTTATACATCCCAAATAATTTCAAAGTTGTTATAAGAATTTAAAAATTGTCTACAGGGAAGAAAAACTACCCCTTATATCTGAAATACATCCATTTGTTATGTATCATAGTCTAAAACAACTATTGGAAATTATACTATGAATATTTTTTACAAAACAAATTAAAATAATACTCTATAGAGTGCACTCAGCCAAAGAAAATTTCCTAAAAAAGCGTAAAATTACAGAATAATGTTATGATACCTCAATGGTTAATAAAAATAAGTTAGTCCCAAAAGAATAAGTGACATGGTATGATGAATTCATTATTTTTAGTTAATTTATTTCAATTATTATTGGGGACAATAATTTATTTCAAGGAGGGGAGAGTAAATGGGCATGTGACATCACCGAAGCCTGAAAAGTATTTTCTTGGAAGGAAAATGATATTTATGGAATAATCTAGTGGACATAGTTATTATAAGAAACTAATTCATCTGTTATGAACCCAATATAGTGGTTGGGGGTTTTGAGATGTATGTTGGGGTAGTGTAGTGAGAGATAAGAGGGGAATTCATGCTTTTCTTATAAAATTTGATATGTTATCAATGATTTTCATGACATCAAAGTTTTCATATCATCTAATTAAATGATAAGATAAGTCATGGTAATTATCATATTTTTATAAAAGTAATTAAAAATATTTATAATAATTTTTTGGATAAAAAAAGACTTTAATCTACTTTTTTAGAGTGTATCTTGACTGTACATCTTGACTAGACTCTCTAATGGTCATATTCTAAAAGCTATAAAAATATTACAAGGTATTCATTCAAAATACATAATCAAATCTATTTAAACCACCATTGAGTATTGATTTTAAGTGTTATGCTTATTAAATAAATAATACAATTAAACATTAAAATGAAATTGAAGGATATTTGAGTGAATTATATATGTGAAAAAAGTTAAACAATGAGAGATGAAACAAAATACGGCATGGTGTATGTTGTAACTACCATAGTTTATGCATATGATATAATTTTTTGGTATATCTGGTAGATAATAAAAACTATATCATCATTATTATCATGATTTTATCTATTCTATTTTTATTATAAGAGTTTTAAATTATATTCTCATTCTCTGAAGTCATTTACTTATAAATTTAGTTATTTATTCAATAAGATAAATAAAACATGGCATTTTATATTAAAATGTCATGGTAATTATAGAGATAACCATGAATTGTATTCATGTTATGTGAGATAATAGGTTATATTAGGAGACATAATTATATTCCACCCTAGTTGAAGAAAAATTATAAAGAAAATAAATCATGATTTTAAAATTTTTTGATAAGGTATAATCACCAATCCCTATATAAAATTTGTTATGAAAAGTGGTAATTTATTTGATTTAAATGTTTTCCAAATATGAGTCGTGAATATATATTGTGAAATAATAAACATGGTTTTACTTATATATTTTTCTAGTAATATTTAAGGGGATATTGGATAATAAGGAGAAATCCATGAAAAAATAAACCATTCCATTATATTTGGATGTAATAAGATATAAAATAACCTTGATTTTTCTAAGTTCAAGATTTAAAGGAATGGTTTGTGGATATTGTTTTGACCAAGAAAATCCATTCCATATAGATAACAACATGAATTTTATAGACCTATAATAGTTTTAAATATGATTTAATATATTCTATGATTATATAAACAATTATATAAGGTTTTTTGGACCTCATTTATCCTTAATGGTTGAGTTTGAGCATGTTTTATTAAAATGATATATAAATTTATCATTAAAGACTTTTAAGATTTGGATTAAATATTATAAACTAAATTTTGGTCTTTTATTAAAGATAAATAACATACACACACTCACACATATGGTAAAATGTATTAGTACAGGTAAAAACTATTAAATTTGATACACAAAGAGAGTGTGTTAAGAGAGTTCACTTTGTTATTTATAATTACACTGAATATTTAATATACGATAGAAGATAAGAATGAATGATGTTCATAAAGTCTTATAAATTATGTGAAACAACATTTTGGTTAGGGTGTAATTACATTGGTGGGTGAATTATGTAAAAAATTGTGTTCCTAAAACTATTTTACTTTTTTGGAATTTTGATATATATTCACATATAAAAAATGTGGTTATTTCTTCCAACATAGAAACATGACCCATAAAGTGGTAAATTAATAAGAGGAAATTTAAATATGTGATCACCCCAATTCACCCTCCTCTAAAAATGTTTCAACCTAAGCGGTACCTTCATGTTAATAAGTGGAATAAAATCCAATATATTTTTATTAACATAATTATATTT
Source organism: Viscum album (assembly GCA_963277665.1). NCBI lineage: Eukaryota > Viridiplantae > Streptophyta > Magnoliopsida > Santalales > Viscaceae > Viscum > Viscum album. The sequence goes on from OY728141.1 coordinate 1,938,581,320, forward strand.
GAATATTTAAACTTCAATTTTTTTGTCATTATTTTAAACATGGATAATGTAATGGATAGAAAATTAGTTCAATTTTTTGATATGAAAAATAACCCAATATAGAAGAATAAGGTTTGATCTTATATAAGATCACATGGATTGTATGTTTTCATAATTTTGATGCATGGGGTTTAAAATAATGATGAATCATGGGCAAACCTAACAAAAACATTGGATCCTCATGATTTCCCCATTAAAAATTACTGTATCCATTGTTATTTTTTAAAATAATTACAATTTTCCTTGATAACATCATTAATGGTGGGTTATTGGTTAGTCAATCAGTTCATCAACCTTGTCTGATTAGGTTTTTAAATCATGATCATATTTGGATATTCCACCTAACATACATCTATATTTTGATCAATTCATGAATTTCATGGAATAAGAATATTTTTTATTTCATATAAACATCATGGGAGGTTATAATCATTTTTTAATTTTCTGGTAGACATATCTTCATGGGAAAAAGTCAAGGTTGATCGAATATGGTCATGGATATAACTATAGACTATGTATGACCATTACAGGAATGCTCATAGGTATGATCCTTTAAAATTTAAAACTTAAAAATATTATGGTACTAGGAATATACAAACTATTTATTTTCAAAAATTAGGTCAAATATGTATAAATTTGTTTATATTCCTTTAAAATTCAAAAACTCTTTGAATTATTAAATTTTGATAAAGTTTTAATAATTTTCAATAATAAAACTCCAAAGAAACAATTTATTTTGAAATTATACTAGTTATAATCAAAATATATTTCATAATATGAATTTTATGTTAAATTAGTAAACTAACCTACACTAATTTATTTTATAATCTAATGAAAAAGTGAATATCTGTTAACTTCACCAATGAATATGTAACACCCCAACCCAAATCATCAGGTCTAGGTTGGAGTGCCACATGATCTCATACTTATCTACCCATATGTAAGAGGCTATTGAATAGTAGTGTAGGCCTAAGAGGCATCATGTGGAGACTATAAACTTAGTAATAAAAAACCATAAGATAATATAATAGAAGCAATTAAAATAATAATAACAATAATAAGGGAAAACAAGAATCCGATAAAAATATTCCATGCTAACTATACAATACAAATCAAATAAATGATTCCCAAAATTGATGGGTAAATGTACTAAAATATGGAAGAAAATTGAGTAACATGAAATAATACATTTAAGACCTTAATTCTTCCTACCATCTCCTCATAGAATCTTTCTAATCCAGCCCAACAATCCACCATAGGTCCCTTTCCCTTTGCAATACCCCCGATCATAAAATCTATACACGCATCGAGATGCCCATGTAGGGTATGAGTATAAAACCCAGTAGAGTACCACCAACTTTTATATAACATAATTTCATGATATAAAAAAGTGTATTCTATGACAATAATCAATACACAAATAAAAAACAAGTAATCAATCTTGTACAATTATATATCAAGTCCTTGAAAGTCATCTTTACCTACTTTTTCTCTATAAGAACTTGATTATTTTTTGTGGTATGAATACTTTTATGTCTTAAAATTATAGTTTAAATATCTAAATTTGGCCTAATATGAATTCCCTTTGTGTTCATGGTGATAGTGGGGGTTTCCAGAGCTGGTTCAGAGCCCAAAACTGAACTCTTGAGGTGAAAAAATTCCTGGTGCATAGTTAGATTAAACCATACGAAGCAGGCCACATGGTCTGATACATTATGCTAGGAATGGGAAGAGAGTAGGATGAGCTTGAAAATTTTGGTAAACCATGTGATTTGAGGCACACAGTTGTGTGAGAATTTCTAAAATTTTGATAGTTGAGTTTTACATGGTTTGTGCAGAGTTAGTTAAATCATATGAGAAAACCGTACGTGGCACCTTTTCCCTATAGATAAGCATGAATTTTTGGTGCACAGTTTGACCAACCATGCTGTCAAACTCTGAAAACCAGATATATTAGTTCAAATGACTATTTTACCCTTAAGATTATTTTAAAAACTAATCCTATATTTCTTTCCTTTTATACATAGAAAGGGAACTCTTTTGAAGCCATACTTGAAGCCTAAAGTAGGAATTTCCACAAAATCTACGTCCGATATATGATTCAAGTGATGTTTGTATTGTTGGATATGAATATATGACAAATCAATTAGTTTTTATCCATTATTCATTCTTCTAGATATTTTCTATGCTATTTTGGTTCAAGATAAGTTTCCTTTTTATCAGGTTCTTCACCCGTTATTCGATTTTCTCCTGATCCGAGTCAAATAAAGAGCTGATGCTGGACAAGCTATCCACTACAGACCTAAGGTAGGTGTTCTCGTGCCTTTCATTAAAAGTAAAGGTGTTTATATATTCTGTTTTTTTGTACACCCAATTTACAGGAATTACCTTAAATTAAATTTTAGTCCTTGAATTTATCTGTTAGGCATGGCCTATTCAATTAAAGAGCTCATCAATGGATGTTATAGGCTGAGCACCATGAAATCAGAACCACCCCTTTAAGAGTGTTGTTTAATTAAATATAATTTTTTATTGATATATTCTTGGATACCATTGAGTTGTGTCTTTTTTCCTCCTCCATAGGTTTTAAATGGATTAATTGAATTATAAAACAAATTACAATATGAGTTGTAAATTTTAATTTGATATCAAATAAGGAAAGTGAATGGATGAAATGTACCTAGGAGATGACATGAAATTTTTTAAGCTTGAATTTATTTTTATAATGCATTTCCCATGTGTGTATTTAAGAGTAAAGCCTTCCATGCTTGGAAAATTCCTTGAGTCACCTTCTGAGGTGAGATTGAATTAAATGTTCCTAGTATTGACTTTGAAATGTTTCATGAAATTGATTAATTGTTATGGAATTGATTGAATGATTATATTCCTTGGGTGAGACATGGATTCAAATGCAGAATTATATGGATGGACTCATTTGGATTGAACATTGATTATTCCCAAGTGACACTTGGACTCCTTATATGGACTTCAAAGGAAAGAATCATAGGGGATGGATATTATATGTTGAGTGATACTTGGATTCCTATTGGACTGTCAGTGAAAATATCAAGAGGTATTTGATCATATACGCTATGGGTGATACTTGGGCTCCCTTAGTGGACCACCAGGGATGATATTGATTCGCAGTGATGTTATAACACACCTAAAGTGATACCTCGGTTCTTCAGAGGTTCTCAATGGATGGGCTTGTAAGGCATTGGTTTATATTATACCTGGATCGATACCTAGATTCAAAATTTGGAATTACCTGGATAGGATTAGGTTCTAAATTGAATAATAAATGAAATGATTTATATGATGCGTATACCAAGCCAAAGAAAAATATTGTATTCATTCCTGACTTGCACTTTATGAATGGATTTTTTAGGAATCCTTTGATCATTTTATCACGAGGGATGCCAAGCTATGAGCTTGTTATCGAGACTTATTAATTTAAATGAGTTTGAATTTTTTAAATAATTGGTTATAAATGAGAACCTAGAGTTTATTGGATGTTTACTTTCAGTACTTACTTTACATATTTTAATTACTGGCTATACAATGTGACTGTTATATATTAACTGACAAGATGGAGCATGACCTGGCATGGTTGTCTACTAGGATTATGTCTCACAACCTATTCGGGCCTCCTTGAGAACCTGAATAGAATATATGATTATAGGTATGGACAAGGTAAAGTTCCCTGATATAGGTTCTTGATTGCTGCTTTGGAGTAGGAGAGCTTGGGACCAAGCTGAGGATCGTAATGCGTAAATGGCTTGAAGGCCTTCATTTTTATTGATTTTGGATAACCCCCCATTCAAGGTATGGGGGGGGGGGACCCTTAAAAGGCATGTAGGCTCAGAGATTACATGGTCCGTAGGCTTATGAGATTACATGACCCGAAGGTCTTAAGAAATTCAACCAGACTATCTTCAAGGAACTACCCCTTCCCAGCATCTGCATCGTAATAGTAGCTCTCCACCTTCACATGGTCGTCTGGCTAGGCTTCCCATGCAAGAAAATTCTGGTCCCTATACAATAGACATACCCTCACATTCTGAAAAATGCATTTGGTTCTACTCTGGTGAGTGCACTTTCTCTGAATCCTCCTCTAGGTCTTCTCCTTTTCTATAGAGTCTGTCTGAGGAAACTACACTGATCTTGTGGTCTGAAGGCCTTGAGGTGGCCCAAAGGCCTTAAAGGTGTCCTGAAAGCCTTACTAACCCAAAGACATGGGTGACCCAAAGGCGTTAAGGACTCTAATCTCAAACCGGTGGCCCAAGTTGAATAGTTCTGGCTGCTACAATATTGAACAATGCCTGCTACAATAACCACACAATAACCGCACAATACCTACTACAGTACTTCTATATTACCTTCCACAATACTTCTACAGTACTACTACAACACTGCTATAGTCCCCCAGAATTATGCCTCCACCTAGTTTTAAATCTGGGTCTTGTGGATGCACTCAAGGAGTCCTCACCAACCGGGATGATGCTCATGTGCTGAGGCTCGTAACGATAGATGGGATAATTTTTGGCCATTTTATAATTTTGATATATGCATTGTACAACTTTAATTTATACCTATTTTCGCTTTTTTAGAGACACATGTCATGTATCATCATCATTGTATATAAGCTTTATTTTGATATTATTATTTATTCCTACTATGTATCTATTGTCTGGTTGATTTACTTATTTCACTACTTGTATGTTATTGATATTCCACTGTGATACACTCTAGTAATGAGGGAATAGTCTCCCCACTGACACACATAGGCCGTCACTTCAAGTCAGTAGCCTCTGGAATTTAGGGAGATGTACTTGAGGCCATGTGACCAACTGGGCTTGGGGAACCTGTTGAGTGGAATCTAGTTCTGGGACATTACAAAGTGGTATCAAAGAATTATTTTCTAGTTTTCTTTATTATTTGGTGAAAATAGAAAAGGATAAGAAGGAAATAGAATTTGGTAATTAGCTATGCCCATGCATAGTTATTCCTCTTATAAGAAAAATCTGAATTGACTCAAATTAAACTACTATTTTCTAAATTTTCACTGTTATAGTTGATTTGATTTTATTGTTGGGTGATGCACCTGAATTGTGATATTATTGTTGAAATGGTTATCTATTCTATCCAGTTGCAACCTAATTAGATTTGGGTATTAAATCTCATTCATCATTTTAGGCACTTTTTAGAATCACATGACATGAATTATTCCATGCCATTTAGGATGGATTATGTGTTGCATACTATTATGATAGGTCACATTATATATATACTTGTTGTTATGATTGGTATTATAGAACGTGTTGTGGTATGAATTAGGTGGATTGTAGTCTTTGGTTATTCAGATGTATGGGTACTCCGGGATCAGAATTTGGTGGACTATTGATTCAAACTTTTAAAATGAACTGTTATATACATATTAAATGCGTATGAATTCATAAGAGAATGAATATATGAAAGTGAAGGTAAAATTGAAATGGAAATTCTTAGAGAAGAGAACATGACCTAGACTCGACCTTAGTAGTGGGAAGTATGTAGTATCTATTACTTCTATATGATATGTATGACGCCCACACCTAAGTCTAAGAGTAGGAATAGGGGTGTGATTCTTATATGGGAAGGCTTGTACCTATCCTATTTACGTGTCTATGATTTTGAGCTGTGAACATTGGAAATGTTCTATCTGAGGCACATGTTTGTCATTATAGATGGATTCTACTATGAAGACCTCTATTCGTACTCCATGTGAGTAATGATGACCATATTCCGAAGGTGGAAGAATATGGGCCACTAGTGGATCCTACAGTAGTGAAAGGTGAGGCACCGGTAGTGGTATCAAACATAGGTAATGAGACATAGTTATATGGGAGCTTAATGTGGTTTATTCAGACTATTCAGGGAGCACTGTGATCTACGCTGACTATGATAGAGTTGATGTGTGAGTTCCAGTAACAAAATTCTCCCATGTTTTTGGGGGATGGTGTACCATAGGCTGTAGAGTCATGGCTAAAAGGCATACTGTGTATCTTTGAGCATCTAGAGATTCCTACCCAAAGGAGGGTAAACCATAATATGTATATGCTTTGTGATTCTACCAAGAGATGGTGGGATGTCATTACTCAGACAAATCATCATCAACAGATAGATTAGATAGATTTTTATACAACCTTATATGATTATTTCTATCCCGATTCATTGAGGGTTGATAGAGCCCAAGAGTTCTTATATATGGAGTTGGGTGTATTATCAGTTATGGATTATTCAGCCTATTTTACAGAGCTCCAATGCTTCACACCAATTCTAATGGGTGCTGAGTTATCCAAGGCTAGGCGATTCAAGGATTATATTAAGTATGAAATCTAATCATAGGTGAGTGTATTCCATTTGACTACTATTTTAGAATGGTGAATCAGGCTCTTATCATAGAGAGTAACCTAAGGGAGGTTGGGAGTGCGATCTAGTGTAGTTTGGCACCAAGATCTGGTACAACGTCTAATGGTAGTAGGTAGCATCATCTATAGCTTCCATGTGCTGATACCAGTAGCCAGATAACATACTCAGGTAGCGAGGTGAGGTGATACTTGTGCGGTAGGCCGGGACATATGAGGACATGATGTTTTAGGGACGTAGTCGAGTGTCGATCATGTACCAAGATGGGTCATCTACAATACTTTTGCAGAACATTTTCACCAGCAATTAGTGAGAGAGGGTCTACACTGGCACCAAATTTAGAAGTGGGGTTAGTTTCTTCTCATCAGGTAGGGATCTAGAGTATAGCTAGCTGATTAGGCTAAGGTGGTGGTCACGACCATGGTAGTAAAACCCCAGTTTTACTGTGATAACAGATCAGATCTGCTCAGGGTATTTAGGAAGTATCACAGGGCCATGGATCATGCCAGGTATATTCAGTGTAATACACTCTTGAGGAGTAGGATCCCAGACCATCTACTAGAAGAGGTACTATTCTAGTAGCCTATACATTATCTTATACAATTTTTTATACATGGGATTATTATTGGTTTATATTTGTGACCATTGTGGAGAGACATGGGCTCAATGTTCATACTTTAGATGGTTTTATGATGCTTGATGCTCTAATAGGGATTAGAATAGAGGATGTACATCAGTGGAGGGAGTTTACCATTGATATTTGTGGGTGTCACTTAGTATGGTACCTCTTTTTCCTCAAGATGACATGTTTTGAAATCATTATCAGGATGTCTAGGTTGGTTTTCTTTCATTATTTTATTGATTTATATCACTGCAGGGTGACCTTTACATCACTAGAGGGTGGAGAGTTTATTCGCTAGGGTGAATGGGATTTCTAAGCAATCCAAGATGGACCCGATCATCGTGGTCTAGGTGAGAGGACAACCCATATAGAGATTTTATATCTATATGAACCGGGAACATGTCATGAAGATTTACCTTCAAAGTTAGATCGTTTCAGGGATGTTTTCCTAGATGAATTTTTAGGATTACCTCTAGTGAGAGATGTACAGTTATCTATGGAGATTTTTCCAAGAGTTGCACTGGTATCCATTCCTCCTTATAGGATAACTACTACTGAGATGCAAGATCTCAATAGGAAGCTAGAGAATTTATAGGAAAATGGATTTATTCTACCCAGTACATCTCTATGGGGTTCGCTGGTCATTTTTGTGAAGGAGAAGAACAATACCCTTAGTCTATGTGTGGGATACTAGAAATTGAACCAAATGAAGGTTAAGAACTTGTATCTTATGCCACTGATAGATAATCTTTTCAACCAGATCTAAAAAGATAGGGTTTTCACCAAGATTTATTTGAGATCCAATTATCATCAGGTCCATGTTCGACCATCATAAATACCTCAAAAAATCTTTCGAAGTAAGTATGGTCTATATGAGTATTTGGTTTTTCCTTTTGGTCTCCTGAATGTACCAAAAATCTTCATGGAACTGATGAACCGAGTTTTCCATTCTTATCTTGATACTTTTGTGGTGGGTTTCATGGATGATATCTTGGTGTATTCTCACAATCGACATGACCATTCCAAATATCTTGATATCATATTGAATACACTAAGATAGCATTAGTTATATACTAATATCACAAAGTAACACTTTTGGAAGGATCAACTTCCTATGTCACATTATCTTAGATACAAGAGTATTAGTTGACCCAAAGAAGGTGGGAGTTGTAGATTTCTAAGAGCATCCTTAGAACATATTTTAGGTATAGTGTTTTTTGGGGCTATAAAGATATTACACGCATTTTAGATAGGAATTATCACACTTAGTAGTGCTGTTGATGGGCTTGAATAAGAAGGGTGTGAAGTTTGTTTGGTTAGATTCCTATGAGATATCCTTTTACAAGATGAACGTGAGATAAAATTCAGCATCGATACTAATTTTTATATATCCAGGAAGGAGTTACACTATTTACTATGATGCAACAAGTATCAGGATAGGATCAGTTCTTATTTAGGTAGATAGATTCTTGGCATATGGGTCTCAGTAGTTGATGCCACATGATATAAATTACCTGATACATGATCTTTAGTTAGCTGCGATTGTTCATGCATTGAGATTTAGGATACATTACTTACTTGGAGAGCATTTTTTGGTGTAGGCGAACCATAAAAGCCTCAATTGAATATTTACACCACGTAATTTGAATTTAAGGCAATGGAGGTGGGTTGAATACCTATAGTCTTTTGACACTGAGCTTGCATATATTCCTAGTAAAGCCAATGTAGTGGCCAATTCACTAAGAAAGAGGACATAAATATAGGTAGTGAAACAAGTAAGTAGTGAGTGGTGGCTCATGGATTTGTTCTCTGAGATGCACTTGGAGTTGAATGACAGTCATGGGAAGACCTTTTTATCATCCTTAATTGTTACCTATACCCTTCTAGATAGAGTAAGGATGAGGAAACTATAAAATTCAAGGGCCTATTCCAATAGGAGAGTATGGAAAGTGGAGACCCTCGTCCTAGTTGTACAATAAGTGAGGATACAATTTCGCATATCCATGGATGCATCTTGGTTCCATTGGACATGGACAAGGAGATGGTGCAAGATTTTCATGCTTCAAGAGAATATTCCTATGGGAGAGTATGGAAAGTGAGGTCCCTCATCCTAGTTGGAAAATAGGTGAGGATACAATTCTATTTATCCATGGATGCATCTAGGTTCCAGTAAACATGCACATGGGGATGGTGCAAGATTTTCATGCTTCAGCTTGGTCAGTGCATCCTGGTGTCACCAAAGTGTATAAGGATTTATATCTTCAGTACTGGTACCTGGTTATGAAAAGTGAAGTGGATGGTTTTTTCATGATATTTTCCACTTATTAGTAGGTGAAGGAGTAACACCAACAACCAAGCTTAATTTTACAAAAGTTACCCATTCCTGAGTGAAAATGGAATGATTGAATGATGTATTTCATGATAGGTTTACCGACGTCACATAGAAGTAATAATTCCATATGGGTTGTTGTTGATAGTCTCACAAAGGTTTCTCATTTCCTACCTATTAAGGATACCTTCGGTGTGGATGATATTGGTAGGTTTTGTATCCATGAGATAGAATGAATTCATGGGGTACCACATACTACCATTTCAGATAGGGACACCCAATTTACTTCATGGTTCTAGAAAGGGCTGTTAAGGGAGTTAGGTACCTAGGTGCTTCTGAGAACTGCATACCACCCTTAGACCGATGGCCAGCCATAAAGCACGATTCTGGTTCTTGAGGACATGATATGAGAATGAATCTTAGATTTTAGGGGTTCTTGGGAGAGTCATATACCCATGGTTGAATTCACCTACAATAATAGCTTCATGGATACTATTCAGATGATGCCATATAAGGATTTGAATGGTAGGCCATGCTGATCACCCCTGTATTGCCTATAGTTAGTAGAGAAATCTCTTCTTAGACATTATCTTATTTAGGAGACCAAAAATCAGGTGTAGTTGATTCAGAAGTAGATGGCTACTGTGTAGCCTCGATAGAAATCTTGCACAGATCGATGAAGATGACCTCTAGGGTTTGAGGTTGGGGATCAGGTATTTTTTCACGTTTCACCAAGGTTGGGACACAAGAGGATAGGATATAGGGTAAGATTTCAACAAGTTATGTGAGGCCATTTTAGATTCTAGAGAGAGTTATTCTGACAACCTATCAATTGTTGTTACCTTAGAGGCAAGGATCCATGCATGACGTCATTCATGTATCTTATCCACAAAATTATTATTCATAACCATATCATTATTTTCAGCCTGAGGAGTTTGAGTTATAGGTAGATTCATCCTTTAAAGAGCATCCTATTCATATTTTGGATCATAGCATAATGGTTCACCTAGGCTGGCCAGTTCCTCTAGCACAGGTGTTATGGCAGTATGACCGTGTACATGACAAGACATGGGAGAAAGAGGCCTATGTATGATCATAGTAGCTGGAGTTGTTCTTAGACGACATTGACCTCCCTTGAGAGGAAAATTTAGAGATGAATTAATTTAAGGGGGGAAGTTTGTAATAACCCGGTTCTTTATTGAGGTAAAAATATTTTTCTCCCATAAAAATTCATTTTAAATATCTACATATAGCCTAATATGAATGCCCATTGAGGTCATGATGATAGTGAGGGTGTCCAAGGATGGTTTAGAGCTTGGAACCCAACTCTTGAGCTGAAAAATTATTGGAACATGATTAGTTTAAACCGTACAGGGAAGGTCGCATGGTCTAATAAACTATGTGGTGATTAAAAAGAGATCAAGATGAGCTCACATGGTTTGGTAAACTGTGTGATTTTAGGTGCATGATCATGCTAGAATTTATGAATTTTTGATAGTGGAGTTTTTCATAGTTATTCGTGGTTAGTCAAACCATGTAAGAAAACCATGCGGGGTTCTTTTTCTTTATAGCTTAGCATACACAGTTGGAACAGGGTTTGGCCAACCGTGCGACCAAACCGTGCGAACCAGATATTTTGGGTAAAATGACTCTTTTTCCCTTAACATTATTTTAAACCTAAGCCTCCATTTATTTCCTCCTATGCACAATAAAGTATCTCTTTTTAATCCCTAAGTGAATCCTAATGTCGGAATTGCTGCTGACTCTCCATCCAATCTCCGATTCAAGCACCACTCATCTCATTGGATCTTCATCAGTGAGTACTCGATTACTTTTTAGTTGTTATTAGTTCTTATAGATATCGGCTGTGCTATTTAGGTTCATGCTAATTAGAAATATTATTAGGTTATTCATCGCTCCATCAATTTTATCTTGATTTCAGTCGAATTAGGAGATGATACTGGATGAGCTATCCACTACATACCTATGGAAGGCGGTCTTGTGACTTTTATTAAAAGTCAAGGTGTTTATATATGTTGTTATTCCATGTGACCAATTTCAAAGCATTACCTTTAATAGAATTTTAATACTTGAATTGAATTTTTAGGCATGACCTATTCAATTAAAGAGGCCATCAATGGATGTTATAGGTTGAGCACCTTGAAATCAGAACCACCCAATTTGGTGTGTTGTTTAATTAAATATACCTTTTTGATGGTATATGCTTGGATACCCTCGAGGCGTGACTTTTTTCCTTTTCCATGGATTTTAAATAGATGAATTGAATTTTAAATTTAATTGAATATGTTTTTTAAATTTATATTTAATATTGAATAAAGAAAGGGATTATATGATATGTCCCTAGGCTATTCCATGGAATTCATTATTTAATCTTGAATTTCTATTTATAATGATTTTCAAATGTGATTAGTTAATAGGAAATCCTTATAAGCATGGAAAATTCCTTGAGTCACCTTTTGAGTTGAGATTTAATTGAATTTTCTTAGTATTGAACTTGACATGTTTAATAAAATTGACTAAATGTTATGTAATTGATTGAATGATTATATGACTTGAGAGACATATAGATTCAAATGATGAAATCCATGGATAAACTCATTTGGATTGAACATTTATTATACCCAATTGACACTTGGGATCCTTATATAGTCTGCCAAGAACAGACTCATTGAGGATGACTATTATATATAAACTGATACTTGGATTCCAATTGGATTTCTAGGGATAGACTCTAGGGGAATTTGATCATAGATGCCATGGGTGATGCTTATTCTCCCTTAGTGGACTGCCAAGGATGAACCAGATTGGAAGTTATGTTATTCCACACCTATAGTGATACCCGTGTTCTTGAGAGGTTCTCCATGGATGTGCTTATAATGTGTTGGTTTATATTATACCCAGACCGATACCTGGTTTCCAAATTAGAAATTCCATGGACAAGATTTGGTTATAAATTGAATAATGATTGAAATGTTTTATATGAAATGCCTGCCAATCCAAAGAACAATATTGGATTCGATCATGTCTTTAAATTTATGGATGTCCTGTTTGGGAATCCTTTGACCATGTTATCATGGGGGATTCTAGGATACATGATGGGTCTTGATACTTATTATTTAAATGAGTTTGGATGATTAAATGAATTGGTTATAAATGAGAACCTAGACTTTATAAGATGTTTACCTTCATCACTTCCTTTTAATATTTTAATTTCTACCTACACACTATGAATGTTATATATTCATTGAGTGGATGAAACTTGAACTTGGGTGGTTTCATACTAGGATTATGTATCACACCCTATTTAGGCTACTTTGGGTACCCGAAAAGACTATATAATTGTAGGTATGGACAAGGGAAAGCAGCCTAACATAGGTTCTATATTTATTCTTAGGATTAAGAGAGTATAAGACCTAGTTGAGGCTCATGATTCTAGTTGGGATACTGTTTGGAAGTTTTTTAATTTTGAAACATAAGTTTTATACCTTCCATGTATACCTATTTTGGCAATTTTGTAGTGACATATGACATGTATCATCATCATTGTATATGAGATTCCTTTTGAGATTGTTATCTATTACTGTTGTGTATCTATTGTCTAATTGATTTATTGCTTCCACTACTTTTATTTTATTGATATTCCACAATGATAAACTTTAGTAATGAGGTAATAGTATCCCAACTGACACACCTAGGCCCTCACTTATAGTCAGAAACCTATAGAATTTAGGTAGATGTGCTTGAGGCCATGTGGCCAACCGGGCTCAAGGCACCTTTTGAGTTGAATTTGGGTCTGAGGCATTATAGGCACCACATTAGAGAAAGTGTCATATGATAACCTGATGTAATCTCCCAACTAATTATCCATCCATATATCTCTTGAAGGGATAATCACACTTTATTTTAAGGGAAATACTCATGATGGTCCAATTAATGGATTTGGGGAAAGCGACACACCACTTTTTGACCCAATATCGCACCTCTAGGGCAAGAAAACACCACATATCAACCAAATCTCATGGATTTAGGTAAATTGATCACATCATCCACACTCCCCCTTTAAGGTAGAAACTAGACCATATGAATCAAATTTTCCATTTTATTATAGAGATATAAAAACTAAACACGTAACACACAATGATATAATAAGGTTTTTCATAATAATTTCATATCGAGGAAGAATCATAAAACCAATATATATCCATAAGTTAATCATATCAATCATAGGTATCACATGGCCACACAAACACATACAAAATGTGAATCATATTAATAATAGGTATAATAGGGCCACACATGAATTCCATACAACCAAGGAAACATAGTTTACATATTCCATATATGGTAAGGATTCCCTACTTTAATCACACAGATTCCAATCACCAATATTATCAAGAGTCAATACCCAAATCATCCCCATACACCAACTAGATCATTCTCATTTTATAAGGATACTATAATCACTAAGAGTTGATCCTATAATGTTAGGGATTAAGATAAGAGTTCTAGGGCTAGGAGTTCTCTTGAAGATGCACTGTTGTCACCCATGGTTTGTGGGGAAGGGATGAAAAATGGAAGGGTTTGATCTGCCCTAGGAATTTATAAGAATATTGAAAAAAGACATCATGGTGAATTACATAGGTATATACTATAATAGGTACACAATAAAATAGGAATATGAGGCAAAGTATATAGATACACTTCAATGGTTCTTGGTTAAAACACATCTTGAATCCACAATGTGGTAAGTAGATAGATCCTATAAACCAGGAAAAATAACCATAATGAAATAGAAATTAGTAAACCACAACCTCTAAGCTCCCAAAATAATTCCATGATGCAAAAAATAATCCACACTATAGCTATACAAAATTTTGAAGAACCATCCAAACGGAACATCCAATACTCATGTGATAGCCAAAGCTCCATGTCACGACATAAAAAAATAAGAAGAGCCACAGAATCTGAATACTATGATGTAGTGCCCCAACCAAATTGAAACCACAACCTCTATGGAATAGAATATCCCTCCATGTTTCAACATTATTCTACAACTAAAATTTTATCCCAAATCCTTTAATGAGACTCAAATACACTATTAAGGTATTATAGAACTTAAATTACCCACATTATAAATCCAAGGGTGTCACAAATATCTCCCAATAATTAAATATCATCCGTGATAAGTGACTATAGTATTACTACAAAAATAATTTAGGCTATTGATCCTGAAAATCAGACTCTTTCTCCCATGTATCCTCTTGGATCCATCCATTCTACTATAGAACTTTAAAAAAGGAACCATATTTCATCACAACACCTTCCTTATTTGGTTGATAATATGAATAAGTTTCTCTACATATGATGCATATAGTTCTAAATCAATGTCCTTATAGTCAATTGCATGTACATGATCCGGAATATACTTCTGAATATGATACACATGGAACACATTGTGAATACTTTGATATTGTGGAGGAAGCTATAACTGACAAGACACTGTTTTGATGTGTTCAAAGATCTTGAATATTCCTAAAAATTACAGTTCTATCTTACATTTACTCCATAAATGATGATTTACAAACTGAGGTAAACCCCATAAGAAAACCTAGTCGCATATAGTGATCTCCAAGGGTCACCTCCTCCAATCAAAATATGATCACTATCTACTATTAGCCATAAGTAGCCATTTATAAATCAACTAAACCCATTCTGAGGTCTCCTGTACTATACTTGGACAAATAACTAAAGACTCACGCACCTCATGCTAATATAGTGGTAAAAAACCCGGGCGGCCATAAAGAGCCTAAAAAAGTTCCACCCAAATAAATTCATAGAAGATATTATTATACATGATTATACCAAGACTAGATGATCATCTCATACTCCAATGAAGTCTTGGATGCATTCCGGAATCATATCCTATAAGATATTATTATCCTTTAGGAATTTCCATCAATGTAATATCAGTAAGAAATACTCATATTTAATAGAGTCCTCATCACCTTCTATAATACTTTCCAAAACTATGACATAAAACAAGTTTATTTATTTAGTACAATACTGTAAGGCACTCCATGCAGTCATATAATCTCACAGACATAAATTTTTTCTAACTAATCAATAGGGATAGAGTCTCTAAATTCATTAAGAAGTGTAACAAATTCCCCAACTAATAAATTATTTACCAAAATACAAATAGAATTATTGGCGTCTTGATAAATCCTCTAATTAATTCCATATCCACTTTATCCCACCATCACACAGGCACTAGAAGTGGATGAAGTAATCCACCAAGACACTAATTCTCAACCTTGATCCTCTAATAGGACCAAGGATGAGAGAAAATACTTGGAATGTCCCATTTCATGTTGGTCCACCAGAATCAACATTTAATATCAATATATATATTGGTTTTCCCTAGGTTAAATGCCCACTATGAAGCAAGATATTCCCTCATCAGTTCTTCTCTAACAAAAGAATGAACCACTACACTACCATTAACATAAATCATATCACATCCATCTAAGGTCCCTCTTAAAATGGATTCATATATCTCTTACCTTTAATGTATCATGAGAAAATTTGGATCACACTCTTGACTGGACTTTACCCGCTATACCGATGAGGATATGCTTACCAAGGATGCACAAGACACTGCTCCCTAATCCTCATTCATGACCACCTTCTAGTTTTCTAGTATGGCCATCAACTTCTACACTAATTCTAATATATGTTTCTAAAGTAATTGAATCTTTTTACTAATATAATATGTAAAAATATTACCTTTTCCAGGATCATACGTCATCTAAAAGTCGAAAAATTTCAGGTATTGTACCAAATTCCACTAATACAGTTTCAAGTCCCTCTAGGAGAAAATATACCACAAGATATTGTGGTCTATATACATGAAAAATATATCACCAAGAGGTAATGTCCCAAACAATTCAATGTATGAAGAAAACTAATAACCCCAATTCATGATTAGGGTAGTTCTACTCATGGTGTCCAAACTGGGGAGACCTCTAAGTATCTACGTAGTCATTCTGAATCAAGAAGGCTTTCAAGGAAACCCCATAAGCATCTCAATACACAGTGTACAATACTATGAGTTAAAAAAAACAAAATAAATATGATATCAATATTATACTTAGTTATATAATGTATTATTCACACTAATTCATCCATTAAAACTTTACTCCCTTCTTTGTAAGTATGGTAATAGGTTCTGCCAGATGAGAAATGTCTTGAATGAACCAACTATAGTACCCAATCGATCTAAGGAAACTCAAAATCTTGAATATTTCCCAAGGATATTTCAAATAAATTATATCCTATACCTTCTCTGGATAAAAAAATTTCTACCTTAGAAATCACATGCTTGAGAAAATTCACCTCTTGGTTCCAAAAGTGACATTACAAGATCTTTGTGTAAATACAATGTGATCAAAGTGTACTCAATAAAATCTCAAGATGTATAATATTTAATTCAAAAGTTTTTGAATATAATAGGATTTCATAAATTAACATAATGATTAAGGCATCCATGTGTAACTGATAGATCCTATTCATGAGGGTCATAGTCACTACTAGAGACTTCATTATCCCAAAAGGAATAACAAGAAACTCATAGAACCCATATTTTTTCTAAAATTATCTCTTCATTATACCCTACTTATTGACTAGAAGATGGAAGTATCTAGATCTTAGATCAATATTTGGGAACCACCAACCCCATTAATTTATCAAACAAGTCATCAAACATTGGTAGGGGTACCTGTTCTTCACAGTAATTTTATTTGACTTTCTATAGTATACACATATCCAAAGAAAATACCAACCTAATTCTTAGTGAACAACACTAGATAACCCTAAGGGGAATTTCTATGTCTAATAAAATACTTCACTGCTAGATCCTAAATCTATAACTTGAGCTTTATCAACTCAGTAGGTTCCATACAACAAGGTGGAAAATATATAGTATGTGCACCAGGAACAAGTTTAATTTCCAACTCAATCCCCCTTTCCAGTGGTAAACCATATAAATATTATGAAAATACATATTGGTATAGGTCTAACATAGGAGTAAAATATATGGGAGTCACTATCAAGCCTACAATAAGGATCATTCCAGCTGACTATGCTATAATGGGTCTAATCAAACTAGGGTTCAGTGCCAGTCTTCTTGCTTCAACATAACACTCACTCGTCAAAATAAATTTATTCCTCTTAGAAATTGTAAAGGATATAAATCTTTGATAACATCATATGTGTGTAGGTAACTAGTCAAATAGTCCATAATAATAATCACATAAAATTCAGATATATCTATAATTATTAAATCCTACACATTCTCATAGCTAGTAACTAGTACGGGACACTCTGGGAAAATATAGAGACGATCCTTAATTGTTCCCAAAGGTGTATCGATAGAGAGACCAAAAAAAGAAATTTTAAGTTGAAATTATGACAAAAAATAACTTGATCAGATGTAACTTAATGTGAAACATCTATATAAAAAAAATGTAAAAGAGAGTATATATGTAACCAGGACTATGCCTTGAACTTTCGATGGTCCCTCTATACAATCGGCTGGAACCTAGTAGGTTACAAAAACTCTAACTATGGTAGATTTTTTGCCTATATTTTGGGGATGAAGTGTTATATAATTAACCAACCTATGTAGAGTTTGGAACTATTGCATAAAATCTTAGTATTCATCTTAGGCTAACATCATTGAGCCCATCTAGGAAGCCTTCATAAAAAACTTCTTAAGGGATTATGTCTTTCGACACCAGTGAATTTTTTTGGGTGGGTTCTGATAGTATTTTAGAGTATTGCCATAATTTCCTCAATTATAGCACCTATAAGAACCATATACCATAGATGGAGCGGAATCATATTCTACATTGTTGCATGGACTTAAATTTACTCTTCCAATTATCTAAATAGGGTGCTGTGGAAACACAGAGAAATTCGGCAATCATTCCACTAAAATATAAATGAATAACTAAAACATTATCTTAATCTAGAACCTTCCAAATAGTTAGATATTTACTAATAACCTCAGAATAAGTTATCAAATAAAAACTACTGACCAAACATTTAAACTTAGTTTGAAGACCAATGTCAATCATCCTTGTATTTTTCCCCTCCTTCCCATCCAATAGAGGAGAAAAATGAAGTATATTAGTGAGTCATGCTGAGTAAGAATATACCTACATCATCCCCCACCTAAGTTACCAGAACTCCTAAGCATAGTCCAATATCAATGTATCAAGTAATAATTCCTTGAAGAAGAGTCCCTTGAAAGTTTCTTACATCATCAAATAATGTTTTACTACCATATTCATGACACTGCACCACATCCTAGTATCCCCTATAAAATCAGTAAGTTTCAAATTCTGATTATCCAATATATCTACCAAGTTGAATATCTTATTAATTAATTCTATCTATTATTCAACATCCTAGTGTCCTTGAGTGCCTTGGAAGGCCAGGGGATGCTGGAGTCGAAGGAAACATGAATATTTGACCCTTAACCTTTGAGATCCCCCACCCAATGTAAGGGATAACCATAATATTTTGGATTGGATAAGTTTTATAGATTTAAAATATTGGGAAAATATAGATGCATTCCCAGCTAAACCCTCCTATACAATATGTGGTGCGATAGGAGAATTCCCCCTTGTAGGAACATTCTGGTTTGCTTCACCAAGTTGTCCCATTAAATATCTCTGAGGTGGAATTATCTAAAATACAAAATTAACATTCAGAATACCTATAATAGAACTCTTATGGTAACAAATTAAGAAATTCATAGTAACAACAAGGGATTTCTATAGGATAAATATCCTAGAAGGCTACCCAAAATCATAAGGTACATCCCCCTTAGCACTACCAAAGGCCCAAGCCATGGCTGCAGTACCTATACATTAGTCACAACCATATATTCTAAAAAATAATAACATTATCAGGTTTAGATAAATAAATTTTATAAATAATGTACCAATAAAGTATAAATCACAAAATTCAACATGAATTTAACTAATTTTAACCCTATCTAATTCAAGAAATAAGCATATGAAACAGAACCTATATTCTAGTAATGATGCATGAACGCACCCCAAATTCTATAAATCAGAATATCAATATCATGTGCATTAACCAAAGTGAATTTTTCAATAGTAATAATGTGTAACAAGAATATGAATCCCAATTTCCTAGAACATTGAAGGACTACTATACAGTTCTAGTTAGGCACTAACATAATCCCTCCACCTAAGTCCAAACCATTATATCTCCTTTATTCCACTTCACAAATCCAAGAAAAAGAAGGAAACATGTGAGTAAACATGCAAGTTCCTATAATACCATTCTGTAATAGGATAACCCAAATCACCAGGTCCAGTTTGAGGTTCCACAAGGCCTCGTGCCTGCCTCTCCAAACACAATAGGCTGATTATTAGTAGTGAGAGGCATCGTTGGTAGACTATTACCTTGGTGAAAAACAACCATAAGAAAATACAATAGAAGAAGAAATAATAATAATAATAATAACAATAAAGGAAAAATAATCTAATACCAATATGCCCCATCAACCATAAAATCCAAATCAAATAAAGGATTCCCACAGATGATGGTTCAATGTACTAAAATATGGAATACAACTGAGTAAAATACACTAAAACATTTAAGACCCAGAGTCTTCACAATATCTCCATGCAACATTCTACCGTTCCTACTCAACTTCCCACCACAAGGCACTTTCCCTTTACAGGATCCCTAATCATAAAATCTACATTCACACCAAGATGTCTATATAGGATGTGACTGTAAAACCCATTTTAACACCACCACAAGGAATTTAACATAAGTTCAAAATACACACAATGGTATCTTATGACAATAATAAATGTGCAAATAAGAAATTATAAATCAACCATGTACACATATATGATGGGTCCTTGAAGACTGAATATACCCGGTTTAGCTCCATGATATAAAAAGTTTCATAAATTGGATCGATGAACTCATCCAACTGATCATATATATATACCCCCTTGAAGGGATAATCACATCATTATTTAAGATAAATACTCTAGTTGACCCAATTCTTGATTTTGGGGAAAGCCACACATCGCATGTCAACCCAATCTCATGTCTCTAGGGAAATCCAACACCATATATGAACCAATATCAGGTATCTGGGGTAATACAAAACATCATCCACACTACCCCTATAATGTAGTGACTATCCTATATGGATAAATTTGGTCATTATATTGTATAGATAAAGAAACTACACATGAAACACTCAATGCAATAATATGGTAGTTCATAATCATGTCATATAAAGAATGAATCACATAACCAATACAAATCCAAATGTGAATCATATCAAGCATAGGTATCATAGGGATACATAAAAAACACATGTGAACTATATCAAGCATGTTATCATGAGGATATACACACATAAAATGTGAATCATATTAATAATAGGTCTCACAAGGAACACATTAACACCACAAAATCAATGAAATTTCATTTACATATTGACCATATGGTAATAAATCTATAATTCAAGAATTTCATTGCTAAATAACAAAATTTTCAAGTGTGGATAACCAAATAATGCCCACACACCAATTATATCAATCCCACACACCAAGGATCATAAATTCATTAAGATTTGATCCTCTAAATCTTGGGATGAAACCAAGAGTTTGGGGGTAAGAAGTTTTCTTGATGATTCCCTAGAGTCACCCAAGGTTTGTGAGTAAGGGTTGTAAAATGGAAAGGTTTAACATGCCTTGGGAATTTATAAGAAAAATAGAATAAAATTGATACCAAGATGTAGTACATAGGGATATTCCACAGCAGGTCCCAAATTGGAAAGGACTACGATGCAAAAGGGATGGACACATAACAATGGTTTCGAGTCAAAATTCATATGAGATCCATGATATGGTCAACAAATAGATCATATAAACTAGGTAAAAGATACAAAATTCAATATAAATCAATATTCCATGGACTCCAAGGCCTCACAAGATCACTACACCACAACCAATGCTCTATTTCGTAACTATACCAAATTTGGTATAACTGACTGAACCCACCTTCCAAGAATTCATACTATATCCAATGATCCATGCCTCAAATATAATAAAATAGAAATAAACACTAAATATTACCACTATATCCCAGTACCCCAACCATGATAAGACCATAACCTCTACGACCCAATATAATCCTCCATGTTGAAATGCTTATTTATGACTAAAATTCCATACCAAATCCGTTAGCAAGACTCAATAACACCATTAATTTTTTTCTAAAAAACAAATTAACATACATTATAAATAAAATGGTTTCATAGAATCATTTCATGTATTCTAATTATTTGAGGTATAATTACATTTTTTATCACACACATTAATTCACCAGGATTAATTATGTTTATTTTTTCTTTGCCAATTATAATAAAATTAGGATAAAAATAATCAATAACAATTACATTCCTTATTTTATAATATCAATCACATTTCATATATTTAAATTTATATATATTCTCATCCATTACCAAAAACTTAATACTATAATATTGAAAAAATTGTAAGTTCTTCACTATTTTTTTAAAGAAAATAAAAATACAAAGGCCATTTTGAAGGGTTATTTTACGGGTAAGTGTTAATGGAATGTTGGGAAATAAAACAAAAAAAGAAATAAATATTGTGTTAAATTAAAATTAATTCATTAATATATTAAATATATTTTACTATATATTTCTAGATTTTCTTGTCCTTTACTTTGTGGTTTTTATATTTTGGAGAGGTTCAATGTTATTTTGGAGTTATATTATAGAATGAAAGTTGAAAATTAATGTTTTGGAGAAAATAACTCTATAGTTGAGTCCTTAATAATCCATGGGTTTTCCTTTGGTTATGGTTCATGATATCTTAATGGTAGAGTGTTTTTTGGTTTTAGTGGTAGGGTGCTGGAGTTGATGTTTTGGGATAAAACTACATCATTATCCACTCCCCTTATGTCATTTAAAATAATGTATATTTTTATAATCATAATTTATAGGTGTGATTTGGTGAAGTCTATATCCAAAATGGAGAGTGCCTCCATGTCATGATTGAGGATGTGGTTTATAAAATGTTGTCATTTAGTGAGCACTCCAATATAGTTGTATCTTATTTGAAGGAGGGATCTAAGGGACCATGCTGTGTTTTTATAGTAATGTCATGGTTTTGGTTAAATTATTTTTTTATAGAAATAAAGTAATCAGGGTGATTTTAAAATTCTAATTTTTAATGTCTTTAGGGATTTTAGATCATTGTTGACTAAAAAAACCATGATTTCATTAAGTTCTCCGCTATACGGTTTGGTTCAATTGTTTTTTAATTATAAATTCATGTGTTTATATTCTCTTATTCTATTCATTATTCTTATTAAAAACCAAAATAAGTAAATAGGATCATTTTTGTGGTTCTATTATTCCTTGATAGATCATCGATTCCTTAAATTTTTTCTATTGATTCTTCAAAATATAAGGTACTCTCCTCGTATTCTTCCTCTTCAATTATCTTATACATTATTGTTCAGTGATTACAATAGTGGTGTATTGATAGATATGATGTATTATTGATGTTGGGTTGATGGATTATAAGTTTAGTGAAGGATCCTTGTGATATTATGTGTGGTTAATCAATTAATTCATCTCTTCTTGGTGTAATTTTTTTTGAGATTTATTTGTGGTAGGTGATTTAATTTATTATTTATTATTAATAATATGGATTTTTCATGCTTTAGTATATCATTGAGAAAGGAGTTGAGATTGAACTAATAATTAAAGAATAATTTAATTTAACATAGAGGGATGAAATAGGATTAATCTATGCTTATATATTTTAGTTTTATTATTTTATCTATGATCTTTATGTCACATGATTTTTAATGACGATAATAGCTTGGGATAAATGGTAATATAATAAAAAAGTTGTAAAATAATAGATTTATGTTCCTTTTTGTTTAAGAAATCTGATGTGTTTGAATAACTTGGAGTAATTTTATATTATGAGAACATTATAATATTAAAGGACTTAGATAAATTTGTTTAATGATGTGATACGTTTATCTTTGTGTGGTTAATGCATTACAATTTAACATGTTATAAATATATAAGATAATGAAATTAATTGATGAACTGAGTAAGAGGAATGAGGATGGAATAATGTTGATAATGTTATGAATAAATTATGTAACAAATTAGATAAATAAATAATTGGGGATTATTATTATGTGTTTAAATAATTATAAATAATGAATTATTGTAATAAGAGGATAAAAAATTATAATAAACAGTTAATTTGTGTAAATAATATTTATATGGTTAAATAAAATTATTTATATATGGTTAAAAATTAATAATGTGGAATTAGAATTGAATTATGAAATAGAAAGAAATACGTGGTAAGTTTTATGAGAATGTTTTTTGTTTTTTGTGTGGTTGGAGGTGGAAATAACTATATTTTGGTGATGTTGACATGAGCAATGATATTTTTTTATAGAGGCATTTAATAGAAAATTAAATGATGATGAGATTATGTTCTATTATATATCATTGTACTATTTTTTATTTCTTAAACACCATTAATTGAGTTAGGTAACTAGACTAATGCACATATAATATCTTGGATACAAGGTGAACCCTAAATATCTAGGATATGGGTGATATGAATAGATGTATACTCCCCCTATTGAACTCTTAATCTTAACCATATTGTGGTCATGTGGTAGTCATTGTGGCTGCGACATGAGGTGAACTTTGATGTGGTATGAGATATTAGTATCTAGAGGTGGAATATAGTTATGATATGTGGATATGGTATGTAAATATGGTATATGGATATGGGAATGGATGAGTGTGCTAGAACATATTCCAATGGATTAATAGGGAAATTAGTTTTTTGGGGAAGTTGGTACAATGTACATCCATTGTTATACATTAAAGATTTACTATACTATTATATTTTATGAGGTTTAAAGAGTGATACATTGGTGTAATGTATTTTAATTGAAATGTTATAGGTCAAAAGTCAATTTCAAAATATACTCACTAGATCATTAATATGAATCTTCCATATTGGCATGAGAATTTTTGGAGAGGAACCTACTGAGTATGATTTTCAGGGAGAAGGTTGTACCTTATTAGATAATGGTGCAGTGATTAGTTGGTGTTGAAGATACCAACTTAGGAGTTATTTTACTATATTTATTTTTCTTTGTATATGTGATTTTTTTTCATCTAAAAGTATATGTGTGGTTATTCCATTATTTTATTTTGGGTTTTATTTTATCTATTGGGTTATGTTTGATTGATGGTTTCCTATATTTTCCTAGGATTAGAGGGTAATTACTTCCATATTGTGTTTTTTATACATGGGATTCTAGTCTCTAACCCATTGATCATTAGAGGTGAGATTTTATGGTCACACGTTTCTTCACTACGGATCTAAGATGGATTCCAATGAGTGTGGGTCATGAAAAAGTGGTATCAAATTCCATCGTTTCTTATAGGATAAAATTTAGAGTAATAATTCATGAGAATTGAATTGGGTTTTTAGGTAATAGTTTATTTTATGTTTTCATATTATGTTTTCCATGGCGATAGACTAAGATGTAGAAGGGCCCATATGATCAAACATAAAGAAATTTGATACTCAATTAAACATGTTCAAGTGAGAGTGTACTGATTCTGTTATAGATACTTAGGTATGTTACAAGAATTATACTTGTGTATTCATGTGTTTTAATTGAGGATATTTTTAGAAATTAAAATGAATTTAAATTAAAAAAAATCAAAATTAAATCAACATTTTAGGATTTGAAGTTTTTTTGAAATTGTGTTGATGGATGGTAGGAGACGACCTGTAACATACCAAGGAAATAAAGAATATTACATTTTCATATTTATTAATATTTTTTAATTAAATATTAATTTTATTTTAAAGGGTATTCTACATTCAATGGCATACCAGACACACAACTACAGGTTTCTTTGAAATCATACGTTGCACACTAATAATATAATATTATTATTTTAAATAGTAGTTAACACCTATCCATTATATTGGAGAGAATTAATAGAACTAACTTAAATATGATAATATATGTTTGTTAAATGTTTTTACATTCATCCCATAAAAGTCAAAGGCTTAAAATGTAAATGAATCTAATTTTAAGCATAATTTACTTTAAAAGGACGATTTACCGCCTTTTGATGGTGAACCCTCTTTAAATCTAGTTTTGGTCATTTTTATATTTTCTATTTGACAAAATAAAATTATTATTTATATTCGGGACATCAAAATTTACTTTGGGTAAATTTTTGTTATTTTTCTGATAAAGATCATTTTTAATGAATAGTGAAAAATACTGTATTTTAATTCAAAAGTACCTTTTAATATAATTTATTTATATGGTTAGATTATATTTTTAATTGGTTATAAAGTGTAATTGGAATATATTTTAACTATTTAATCCAATTTTGTACATTGGAATTAATTTCAATTTAATATTGGACATAAACAAGTGTCAATCTTTTGATAATTATTATTTCTTAAAAACATGTTTTTTTTTGTTTTGACAGCGGGAATTAATTTTAAATTAATTTCTACCATTTCTGTGTTTTGAATTTAAAAAAATGTATTTCATATTTGGAATCATTAGGTACAAATTTTGTAACAACATAAATTTTATTTTTAGATATTTTAAATATTTACTTCAGTAAATATTTTATTTACCATGATTAAAGGGTAAATATAGTAAATAAGGGTAAAATATAATATTATAATAATATTAAATTACCCTAACATGTGTCATAATCCTATTGGATGATACATATCAGACTATGGGCATCCTTGGGTTGAATTTGGGACCCCATGGAGCCACATGGGAGTAATAATGACACTTTATATTAATTAATTTAAAGTAAAGACAAAAATTACATAAACAAATATCTTTTGGTAAATAAATTTTTTCATGGGGTTATATAAGTTATATTTTCTACTATAAGTATTCTTTCGAAATATAAAAATATTTACTACATCATGGTATTTTTTTATAATTTTTGGAAATCAAATAAATTAATATATTTATGACACAATAATGACGCAATATTTACCTCATTAATAAATGATTTAAATCAATAAGATTATAAATATTAAAACAATATCCAAAACCTGTCCAATTCTTATTGGATTATTTTATTTCGACCATCAGTCATCTTAAATTTGTTTTTAACGAATATTTGACCTTTTGAAACCGAAGATGAGGTTATAATAAAATAATTGTTTCAAACTTTCCTAAAGAGCCCCTCCTCTCCCTTAGAAAAATCTCTCACTTCTAACTAATTCCTCACACTACTCAAGACTTTTTATTGTGAAAACTCTACTCTAATAAGCTCAAAAGATCCCTATATTAATCCTAGAATACTTACCTTAGGCAGAAAACACTTCAAGAAACCCTTTTGGTTCAAATCAAAGGGAGTTACCCAATTTAAAGGTAACATCTTCTCTTAAGTTCTTTTGTTTTATTTTACTTCTCCAACCACCTAAACTCTTTTTATTACTTTATTTTATGAAAAAAAAGTATTATAAATATACTATGATGTTTTTATGAGAAGGATTCGAACTATACTTACACACACCTCCATTTAATGGGTAAAGAACATAATGTTTCTATGGATGGAAAACTAACGCCTCACGAAACGATGATTGTTCAATTAACTCCTACCGCCTCTCATGGTGGCCATTATGATGTAAATGTATTTATATATGATACATATTATGTTTATGGTTTCTTTATGCTTCTGTATTTTTCATTTATAGCATAAATTTATTATTTCCATAATGGGTAAATGTGATAATTTCATTTTTGGAAGTGCAGAGTACCGCCCCCTCAAAGTGATATGACTCGTTAATACCTTATGTGGAATGTATAAAGGATGGATTTAATGATATTATATATTATATTATACTTTAATTATAATATACCTATGTATCATTAAGTTTTCATTCCATAAAATATTAAATAGAAATGAAAGTAGCGTTCATGCGTATGTACGGCTTACCATCTCCATGAACGGTGCTTTCATTTCTTATCTCAAAATGTTATGTAATAATATAAATAAATTTATACAAATGATATATATTACATATATGATATCTAAATAATTAATATAATTCTAGAGATAATTTATTATTGACCACATGGACAAATTTTAATTATAACAAGTTCATTTTAACTCAAATTATGAACATCGACAAAATGTCCGATATGAACTCAAATAATTAACTAAAAATTATTACAAGGTAATAAGTGATATAAAAGTAATAATAAACATTAAAATTTTATTAATCAAGTAGAAATTAACTTAATTTTATTATTCAGGAAGAATAAGGAACGTACGAGTCAAGTTGGACATCAGGTAAGGGATTTATTATCTCACTTTTAATTCCGTGAGATTTCCATTGTTCACCACTCATTTATTTCATGTGGTGTAATTTGTACTAAAATTTGATATATATTATCATGATTATATAAATATTCATGTTATTCTGTGATTCATTTGGTGGTTATTAACTTTTTCTCATACGACTCGATTGATTACAATGTGGTAAGGGTTTTTCTTCCTTTCTCATTTTTGTCCAATTTTCTTAATGTTGTTATGCCCTTTTAAATTCAATTATAAATGTTGGGGTATGGTTTCTAACCTCCCCATACATCCCTCTTTATGTTGGAATGATGGGATACCCCTTTCTCTCTCATTAAAAATCTCCAATGTACACCTATTACTATGCCGAAATTTCAAAAGGAATTTCTCTCTCCTCATTTACATTCAAGAACCTATTTTGTATCATTAATGTAATTTCCATTACATTTGTTGGTACTTGTATCTATATTAACCCCTTATTTTACATGTCATTTAAATATGATGATACACCCATTTCTCTCTCTTATCAACCATTTTTATGAATTCTTACGTCACGCCGTTACGCTGCCAAAATTGCACCGATTTTCCAAGACAATGCCATTGTGTAGTGAATACCATGCCCATTTCTCAATCAAGGGTTTTCACCTTTATGCACATTTACTTATTGATTATAAAGTTTCATGTATGAATTACACATTCCTTTATCAGGCAATAAATGATGATGTTTTATGAATCCATGTTATATGATCCATGTGTCACACTTATGCATGAATTGAAATGTTTAAGAAGGGTGTGCCCTTATAGTGCCCCAATGCATTGGGTAAAGTATATTATCATGATACGTCATGTGAAATGGGTGTTGACTCATTCTAATTCAACTGCAATGAGGTTTTACTCATGCTTTATGTGCAATGGGGATTTAATCATGCTCCATATGCAATGAGCCTTAGCTAATGCTAATTCCTTGTTAAGTGTTGTTGCCACGTTTCCATGTTATGATTATCATGCTTTATCATGAATTTATGTTTATGATTTCAATTTCACTATTTATATTCATATTGTCTAACATGTATTGTATTCCTCATGTTATTCCATGATTTTTCCCTTACTGGGCTTTTTAGCTCACCCTTTTCTTATGCATGTCCTCAGGTTATCCCATGTAATGATAAATATGAGGGAATGTAGTGGTCATGTAAAGTAAGTTTTAAATAAAGATGTTGTATTTAATGTTTTATGTTATTATGTAATGATCCTAAGACCCAAATACACTAGACCTCTTGATATTCTGTGTTGTATCAAGTGAAGTTTATGTAATAAATTTTGTTTAACTATGTAATAAAAAGACCAAGGTTTTCATAGTTGGTATCAGAGGATAGGTTAAGTTATTCTTTGGATCAGGATTATAAAACCCTAGTAAATCCTTAGAGAGAAGACTAAGTATAAAAAAACATCCCTAAGTTTTGGTGAGTATTGAGTAAGTGGTTTATCAAGAAAATACATCCATGTATGGATACGAGCAGAACTATATTAATGTGTTGGGATAAAAATGAAAGGTATAAGAAAACCATTAAGGTTAAAACATGTTACAATTTTTTTTTTGTTTTATAAAAAGGACAACACGCAGACTGTGTGAAAACCCTTCGCATCAAACAAAGCTGTGGGAATCAAACCCACAACCAAAGTGCGATTGGGTTTTATCACCTACCACTGGCCTATATGAAGTCCCCGGTTAGGTGAAATGATTTTATGGATCAAGAATAAGTTGATTTGGGAACTTATGTTTTATCAAATGGATATCATTAGTATAGGAAAATGATTTGGTGATTAAATGATACATGTTATTTTTTGGAATATGTTTTCTCTTTTGGAATACTATATGCCTAAGGAAAATAAAATACTACATGATTTCAATTTTGGAGGAATGGTTGAAATTTTTTATTTTATAAGAATCTATGTAGTTATTGTGGACATATGGTGATTTGGATTATTTCTGGAAAATGATTAACCAACCATAGAGAATATGTGACTACATTATTTAAACTTAAGTATGATACTTTAAGAGTAGTCAATGTTATTTGGAGATAAATGATAAGATTTATTGTGGAAGACTATGTGATTAAATCATTCTGATTTTTGGGTTTCAACATTAGTTTGGTGTATTTTGAAGAATTTTAAGGAAAATTGTGTATTGAATGGTCTTTCTAGAACTTTGGGTACTTTTTGTTCAATTTTAGAGATTAATAGTAGTATTTATTTTTATAAGCGACTATCCTTTTTGGGGATTATATGATCTCGTACTACAAATTTTGGTTTTAGTTGATGTCTAAAGACAAGGGAAATATATAGTTCTTATTTTGTGGATTATGTGATTCTCTAGAAATATATTCTTGTGCCTTGATGTGACCAAGTCTTTTTTAATGCTTATTGTTTGGAGAAAAGATTAGTTTTTGGTAGAAACTTATTAAAGGAATAAAATCTACATGCAGTTAAGTATATTTGCTTATGTTTTTATTCTATGTAGTAAATGAATTCCTCAAAATTATGAAAAGGAACTTAAAACAAAAACGTTGTTGGTTTACCTTTCCTACTGGGTGATCAAATACCGTTTAACACATCATAAGTTTGTGATTTTATTGTGGTTAACTTTCTCCTAATCATGTTTTCTATCACTCTCTATCAGAACTTGACCGTTTGTTTTCTCTTCTATATCCATGTTTTCCTACATTTAATCCTATTAACGGTTAACTCGGGTGACCTTTGTACTTCGCTTTCCTTCTTTTAAAGTGAAAGTTCCACTGACTCTTTTTCCGATGTGGTCCTTTCAATGAAGTTTCCAAGCCCAATTTTAAAATTGCGAGGTTGAAATTTTCAAAAGGGGGGAAGAATGTAACATCCCAATTAAATAAATAATATTACATTTTCATATTTATTAATATTTTTGAATTAAATATTAATTTTATTTTAATGGGGATTCTACATTAAATGGCATACCAGACACGCAACAACAGGTTTCTTTGAAATCTTACGTTGCACACTAATAATATAATGTTATTATTTTAAATAGTACTTAACACCTAGATTTTTTATTAGTGTGAATTAATAGAACTAACTTAAATATGAAAATATATTTTTGTTAAATTTTTTTACATTCATCCAATAAAAGTAAGAGGCTTAAAATGTAAATGAATCTAATTTTAAGCATAATTTACTTTGAAAGGATGATTTACCACCTTTTGATGGAGAACCCTCATTAAATCTAGTTTTGGTCATTTTTATAAGTTCTATTTCACAAAAATAAAATTCTTTTTTAGATTCAGGACATCAAAATTTACTTTGGGTAAATTTTTGGTATTTTTCTGATAAAGTTCATTTTTAATGAATAGTGAAAATACTGTATTTTTATTCAAAAGTACGGTTTAATATAATTTATTTATCTAGTTAGATTATCTTTTTTACTAGTTATAAAGTGTAATTAGAATATATTTTTACCTGTTAATCCAATTTTGGACATTGGAATTAATTTCACTTTGAAATTGGACATAAACAAGTGTCAATCTTTTGATAGTTATTATTTCTTAAAAACACGCTCTTTGTTTTGAAAGTGGGAATTAATTTTAAATTAATTTCTGAAATTTTTGTGTTTTGAATTTAGAAAAATGGATTCCATATTTGGAATCAGTTGGTACAATTTTTTTTAAATAGGTAACTTTTATTTTTTCTATATTTTATATATTTATGTCAGTAAATATTTTATTGACCACGATTAAAGGGTAAATATAGTAAATAAGGGAAAAATATAATATTATAATAATATTAAATTACCCTATCATGTGTCTTAATCCTATTAGCTGATACATAGCCGACCATGGGTATCCTTGGGTTGAATTTGGGACCCCATGGAGCCACATGGGAGTAATAATGACACTTTATATTAATTAATTTAAAGTAAAGACAAAAATGACATAAACAAATATCTTTTAGTAAATAAATTTTTACATGGGGTTATATAAGTTATATTTTATATTAAAAATTATCTTTGGAAATATAAAAATATTTCCAACATCATGGCAATGTTTTTATAATTTTTGGACATAAAATAAAGTAAAATATTTATGACACAATAATGATCCAATATTTACCTCAGTAATAAATGATTTAAATAAATAAAATTTTAAATATTAAAACAATATCCAAAACCTGTCAAATTCTTATTTTATTATTTTATTTCCAAAATTAGTCATGTTAACTTTTCTTTTAATGAATATTTGACCTTTTGGAAATTAATATGACGTTATAATAAAATTATTGTTTCAAGCTTTTTTAAAGACCCCCTCCTCTCCCTTATAAAAAGATCCCACTTCTAACTCATTCCTCACACTTATAAAGCCTTTTTCTGGTGTAAAATTTGCTCCAAAAATCTCCCAAGATCCCTCTATTCATCCTAGAAGACTTACCTTAGGAATAAAACACTTCAATAAACCCTTTTGGTTCAAACCAATGGGAGTTACCCGATTTAAAGGTAACGTCTTCTCTTAAGTTCTTTTGTTTTATTTTACTTATCCAACCCCCTAAACTATTTTTATTACTTTTTTTATAA
Source organism: Viscum album (assembly GCA_963277665.1). NCBI lineage: Eukaryota > Viridiplantae > Streptophyta > Magnoliopsida > Santalales > Viscaceae > Viscum > Viscum album. The sequence continues at coordinate 1,938,613,844 of OY728141.1, forward strand.
CAAAAAAATTATTCTCAATATTCTAGGATATTTTTATGAGAAAGATTATAACTACAATTACACACACCTACATCTAATGGGTAAAGAACATAATGTTTCTGTAGATGACAAACAAACGCCTCATGAAACGATGACTGTTCAATTAACTCCTACCACCTCTCATGGTGGCCATTATTATGGAAATTAATTTATATATAATATATATTTTGTTTATTTTTTCTTTATTCTTCTATATTTTTTCATTTATATCTTATCTTTATGGTTTCCGTAATGGGTAAACGTGATAATTTCATTTTAGGAAGTGCGGACTACCGCCCCCTCAAAGTAATATGACTCATTAATACCTTATGTGGGATTTATAAAGGTTGGAGTTAATGATATGATATATGATATTATACTTTAATTATAATATTCCTATGTATCATTATGTTTTCATTCCATTAAATATTAAATTGAAATGAAAGTAGCGTTCATGCGTACGTACGACTTACCATCTCCATGAACAATGCATTTCATTTCTTATCTCCAAATGTTATGTACTAATATAAATACATATATACACTGGATATATATGATATATATGATTTATAAATCATTAGTATCATTATTTAGATAATGGAGTATTGACCACATTGACAAATTGTAATTATAACAAGTTCATTTTAACTCAAATTCTGAACATCGACAAAATGTCCGATATGAACTCAAATAATTAACTAACTATTATTGGAAGTTAATAAGTGATATAAATGTAATAATAAGAATTAAAAAGGTTATGGATCAAGTATAAATTAACTTATGTTTACTATTCAGGAAGAACAAGGAACATACGAGTCAAGTTGGACACGAGGTAAGGGATTTCTTATCTCACTTTTAATTCCGGGAGATTTCCATTGTTCACCACTCATTTATTGCATGTGGTGTATTATGTACTGAAATTTTATATATATTATCATTATTATATTGATATTCATGGTATTTGGTGATTCATTTTGTGGTTATTAACTTTATCTCATATGACTCGATTGATTACAACGTGGTAAGGGTTTTTCTTCCTTTCTCATTTTAGTCCAATTTTCTTAATGTTGTTATGCCCTTATAAATTCAATTAAAAATGTTGGGGTATGGTTTTTCACCTCCCCCATACTTCCCTATTTATGTTATAATTATGTGAGACCCATTTATATTTCATTAAAATCCTCCCATGTACACCCGTTCATATGCTGAAATTTCGAAAGGAATTTCTCTCTTCTCATTTACATTCAAGCAATTCTTTTGTACCATGAATATAATTTCCATTAAATTTGTTGAGACATGTATCTATATGACCCCCTTATGGTCCATGTCATGTAAATATAACGAGACACCCATTTCTCTCTCTCATAACCCATTTTTATGAATTCTTACGTCATGCCGTTACACTGCCGAAATTACACTGATTTTCCAAGAAAATGCCATTGTGTAGTGAATACCATACCCATTTATATATAAAGGGTATTAAAATTTATGCACATTTACTTATTTATTATAAAGTTTCATGTATTAATTCCACATTCCTTTATCATGGAATACATGATGATGTTTTATGAATCCATGTTATATGATCCACGTGGCACACTTATGCATGAAATGAAATATTTAAGAATGGTGCACCTTTATAGTGCTCCAATGCATTGGATAAAGTATAGTATAATTATAAATCATGTGGAATGGGTGTTGAATCATGCTAATTCCAGTGCAACGAGGCTTTACTTGTGCTTCATGTGCAATGAGGATTTACTCATGCTCCATGTGCAATGAGCATTGGCTCATGCTAATTCCATGTTAAGTGTTATTGCCACATTTCCATGTTATGATTATCATGCATTATCATGAATTTATGTTTATGATTTTATTGTTCTATATTGATATACCTATTATCTAACATGTATTGTATTCCTCATGTTATTTCATGATTATTCCCTTATTGGGATTTACGACTCACCCTTTTCTTATGCATGTCCTCAGGTTATCCCATACAATGCTAAGTACGAGGGAATGTAGAGGTCATGTAAAAGAAGTTTTCAATAAATTTGTTGTATTTATTGTTTTAAGTTATTTTGTAATGATTCTAAGCCCCAAAGACACTAGACCTCTCGATCTTCTATATTATATCAAGTGAAGTTTATGTAATAAATTAGGTTTAATTGTTTAATAAAAAGATTAGGGTTGTCATACGACCTCATATGATTCAATTTGGTGAATTATAATATATTTATTTGGTGGATCATAGATAAGTTTTTCTAGGGGAGTATTATTTATGGAAGATTAACTTGAATGAGTTTTAGTGACTGTGTCTACCAAAGTAAGTGTGATTTATCTCTGATTGGGGAAAAAATATGTAATTTAAGGAGATTTATATTTATTTATTTGTGGTCTATACGAGGAATAAGAATTTTATTCCTTTAGTGGTTATATTATTGAGAGTTAAAAATTTTAATTTTTATAATATCTATCTTAGCAGTTGTGATGAGTTAGATTTGATATAGAAAAAGTTTTAGATCCTTCTTTGGAACCAGGTTCTTATCATTGAAGTTAAAGGAATCATGATGCTAAGAGTTTCTCACTATCCTATAGGGCATATAGAGTGCATATAAGTTTATATTGAGATTTATGACTCTCCTATGTTATCTTCTTGGCCTTTTAATATGTTATGAGGTGAGGTCATGACATTTTGAGAAGGTTTTTTCTTAGATATTCAGTGTCGAGTAAGTCCTTTCACTTAACCATCATATGTAGAGGTGATAAAAAATGTTTTGGTGTTTGAGAATATCCTAGAATAGATAGATTCTCCTTGATAATAAAATCATTAAAAATTCATGAAGATTATATTCATTGATAGAGGTTATCACTTATCAAGTCAGTTAAGGTTTTGGCTGATGAGGAGTTACCCTCAACCCACATTCTCCCATTTTCTAGAGTTGGTAATTATAAAACTTTTTCTAATAAATCTACAATAGTTTTATACTTTTTTAATATACAATAACAAAAATAGTTTTGATTTTAGGAATTTATTAGAGGTTAGTGTAGAGTTGGAGGTATGATTATAGATGTAGCCTTATATTTTTCATTGCCATTGAATCCAAAACCTTATCACCAGTAGTCCGATCATTAAATTTTTAGACTATTGAGTTGTGGTGGAGTAGGTACAGGATAACACTGAGATATTTACCATCCATAGAGACTTAGTTATAGGCATGAAAAAGGCATTAGATATCATTAGGGATGAAAATATAAAGGAAAAATACATGAATAATCTCAGATGATAGAGTTTATAGTACTAGGAAGCCCCCTGATTTTTTGAGATACCATTTATATCTATTCTTCCCTGATTTATAATTTAATGAAAAAAATAGAATCAAACATCTTAATTTCATGTACCTTAGTCATAGTAGTGGTAATTAAGGTAAATAAAATTTATATATTCATGGTGTTAGAGGCTTTCCTAGATTAGTTGATGCGGGTCAGGTGTGTGAGGTGACATTAGGGTTATATCGATTAATGATTTTTTTTTTATTTTCATATAGACAACCCTATGATTATATCCTTTGAATGTGTTTATTTTTAACAATACAATAAACTATTGATTGATATCGAAGTCGAATGAATTTTTTTCAAGATAGTGAACATGCAATGTTTTTTTCTGATTGATATCATCAAATAATTTCCAATATCTTAATCCTATCTCATAATAGAAGTAAGTAATGATGTTGAGTTAAATTAATGTGAAGGATAAAGAGTTTATTGGTGTTTAGAGGAGTTTCCAAATGTTTTCCTTGAAGTGGTTGTGACACTGCCATCTTAATGTGAGATCATGTTAGGGATATATTTGTTCCATGGTGTTTCTCCAATTTCAATTCCTCTTTATAAGATGGTTCCTTCAGAGATACTGAAGTTAAGAAATTTTATTTATAATCTCACCTCTTTTATATACATGGAGGGATGCAATATTGTTTTCTAAGAATGAGGATAATAGTTTAAAATTGGGAACTGATTACTAGAAGTTTAAGTTAGCGATGATGAATAATTTATATCCTTTATTGAGGATTTATGACTTATTCAATTATTTAATGAGAGCTATATTGTTATTAAATATTAATCAATGTTTAGGATATAATTATACGAGAGTGATAAAGGAATATGTTTATAATACTACCTTTAGGTGTTTCTATAAATACTTTTATTTTACAACGATTTTTTTTGAGCCATAAATTCCATTACAGTCTTTATGATATTGATTAACTTGATGTTTAGAGGGTTCTTAAATTAGTTCATGGAAATGTTCTCCAATGATATGATGTTGTATTTAAGGATAGAGGAAGAGCATACTGATCATTTTAGGGTCATATTATATAAAATATTTGATGAAATTAATTGTATCAATATCTATCCAAGTATAAGTTTTGGAAATGATAAGTATGCTTTCGTGGAAATGTCATGTCCTAATAGGGTTTGGATATTGATCCTAAAAATATTGAGGCATTTTTTCTTAGGTCACACCTTAGAAAATTATATAGGTACACCATTTACATGGTCTTATAGTTCATTATAGAAGGGTTTTATCCAATTTATCTTAGATCATAACACCTTTGATATCATTGACCAGAACGGATCTAGATTTTGTATGGATATATCAATGTATGTTAGTGTTGATTATATAAAGAAGAAGCAGATTGGTTCTCCCATCCTTTTTAACATGAATTTGGATTTGTGTTCAAGGGTTACTATAATTCTTCTCATCTTGGATTGGGTTTCATGTTGATGTGAGTGTGAGAATTGATCTATTATATGTATAGGTAGTTATATCCTCATGAACATATCTATTCCACTCATTACCTAGATCTAAAATGTGTTTATTGTTTTTGAATATTTGGTGATATTATATTTTAAAATAATTTGTTGTGGTTTTCATTGATCAAAATAGCCTATGAAATATTTTCTATCCACATGGTATAATTTTTCATTAACATAGATGGGTAGAGTTTTTATAAGATTATAACGATGAGATATCATATAATTTATGGAAAGGTAATGTTGTGGCTAATATGATGAGTAAAATGAAACATGGTGATGTTTTTTATGAAGTTGGAGATTAGTAGAGGATGCAAATGGAACTTACAACTATGTATCTGGATATAGAAGAATTTTATGATTGAGTTTGTCTTTGTCAAATGACAGTGTATCCTTATTTATTTTAGTAGGTAGAGGAGTCTCACCTAGGATATATTTAGTTATAGGTGTTGAAAGAACACATTGTTCAAAAAGATTCTCTCAAGGTATAGATAGAGGGTATATTTCATTATGTATTGTTTCAAGTGAATATGTTCATTCCATAGGTTATGTAAGAAGAAACATTGTATTAGTTTCATATATCACCTTTATGAGTAGATCCGAGTATATCAAAGATGTGTTATCCTTTGGGGGATCGATTTTGGTGGTATGTAATGAAGAGGTTAGTTTTTGAGTTCATGTATAAATATATTGTATTCCAATGAGTTAAGTTCAAGCATCACGTTCCAGATGGTATGTTGAGGCTATTAGATATTACATAATGGGAATGGGAAGAAATATCAATGTATTTCATGATAGAACTTCCCCAAGCTATGGGATTATGTAACACCATCGATATTTTCATTGATTGATTGATGAGGTCGAATCATTTCTTGGTGATCAAAGAGCTGAGTGTTGTAGATGTATTAGAAAGGATTTATATGGAGGAAGTTGTAATGATTCATAGAGTTTTGAGGATGAAAATCTATGACTATGACCCTCATTTAACTTCTTGGGTAAGGAAGATCTTATAAAATTATTTTGGAACTCAGTTATGAATTAGTACAATGTTTCATCCATAGAATAATTTAAAGATATAGTGAACTGTCCAAATTTTGGAAGGTAAGTTGTGTGTGTGTTATTGATTATGTAGGTTTTTTGGAGAAGCATCAAACTTTTGTTTACTTTTACTATAATAATATAAATCACTCATCAATTGGTATGAAACTATTTGGGGTGTTCTATGAGAGACCATATAGATTTCTATTTTCTCTCATAAGCTTGTAGATTTAGTGATTAATGGAACATATCTAGTTCAAAGTAAGATAGAGAAGCTGTAAGTGATTGATAAGTAGATTAAGGCATCTTAGGATTATCAGAATTCATATACTAACTGAAGGAGGATATATCTAGATTTTAATGTGCATGATCATGTTTTTTTGAAGTTGTTTCCTCACCATCGTCCTGGAAGGTTATGTATGAGATGTAACCTTTCTCCTCGGTTTATTTTTCAAGGTGATAAAGATAAATCATAGGGTGGAATATTAGTGAGATATTCCACCCCAGATAGATTAGATTCATCATTTTTTCCTTGTGAAAAAATATTATAATATCTTCATGATGACTCCCATGTAATTTTTATGGTGAGTTGGATATTTAGAAGAATATGAAATTTATGGAATGACCTATAGAGATTTAGGATCATCAGGAGAAGGAGCTACACTGATGTTTTATTGCTTTAGTACATTTTTTGAGGCTAAAGGTGCGATGGTTCACAGTGAAAGAATTCAAGCTTATTCCTAATAAACATTTACCAATTTTCTCACATTCCTCTCTATAATAATGAAAAATCTAGCCAAGAATCAATGAGTCAAGATATTATTCATATAATTTATAAATAATTTATAAAGATAAATAATTATATTACTTGTAATTATTTCTTCATTGATGAATCAATTTAACACTTATTGTCATACCATCCTTGTGTTGGATATTTCAAGTGTATAATACCTTTAGTGGCGACCCAACCATACTTCATAAGCCTCAAGAAATCATCATAGAATCATTGGGTGCTAGTGCAGATAATAATCATTTCTTGAATCATCTGATATTGATCATAGAAAGAATCCCCTATAGGATAAATGATTCTTTTAGTTCTCTCAAGTCTTGAGAGGGTGGAGGAGGATTTTTGTGCTTCATTCTTGAGAATTACTCTCTAGGGTTTAGAGAATTATATATGTAGAATTTCATGCACAATAGATTCCTTGAATGTATATTTATAATAATATAAAATGATATAATCATATATTTATAGAGCTAGGCCAAGTATTGGTAATTGCACATAGGCCCTTATCCAATTATTTAATCCCTAGTTAACCCTATGTCAAATAATAATATAAATAATAATATTATTTACTTAACACGTTCCGAACTCGTGGATAAATTAAATATAATTTCTTAAATAAATAAATTATAATTTATTTAAATGATATTTAATATATAATTCCTAGTAGGACCTTTAACATGGTCTGCCTTTTCACTACAACATTTTTCAATCCTAGAATAATGACTATTTATTTAAATAAATAAATATCACCACATTACTGACCGATGAGTAAATAAATATTCAACTAAAAATCTATGATAAAGATAACCCAAATAATTATTAATATTGGATTTGAGAATAATACTTAATTATAATATTATATTTATATAGAATTTAATAGAGGTTCTGGATACACTTAGTCTACTACACTCCATGCCCCTTTTTTCGGTGGAATTTGGATGGAGTTTCTTAAATTACAAGATTAACATATTACAACACATCAATGAACCCATAGAGAAATTAATTAACTATCATAATGAAAATAAACTCATCTAAATGATCTCTATGTAATATAATCCCTTTGTCTCAATATCTTATCACGTAAGTTGCATACTCATGACATGAACATATATACTTGATATATCTTTCTTTGAATTTCCAGAAATGAACTTTCTGAAAAAATTCCGTAGACACAGACTTAATCATGAAGTTAGATTTCTATCAAAGGGATGAGAAATCAACTTCCCTATTGTAGGAAGGCAGAAATAATTTATTGGATTATTCATTAATGTTATATCACTCATGACACAACAAAATACCCTACCTAACCAAGAGCATATGTCATCATGGTTTTTATTAATACATCAAAGTGGAAAAGTCATTATACATATTAATAATAATATTAAGTATAAGGAACAACACACATTCTCATGGATATGAATATCCAATGACCCATATAACATGCAGAATTACTATGGGCGTGTCTATTATCATAACCTCATATCTTAATGATTACCAACGGTGAAATTCATGAGATGAAGTCTTAATGTATTATGAGCCACCTACCCCTGAAATCCTATATACTATGTGTGCTGTTAGATGATATAATTTACCCATACAACCTGTATTCAATAACAAAATGATAGAACTTCAAGGTTCTCACCATATAGGTGAAATTCTATGTTCTTTTAATGTGATGAGAAATCTTAGGACATTATCACATTAAGTTTCACACAGAATAATGATCAAGATGTGATGAGGTATTTATTAACATTAAAACAATGAATATATCGGTAATCATAAAGTACAAAGTAGCTGGTTTTAGGGAACTAAATATAACATACTCTCACTTTCACTAGATCTAAAATACTACAAAATTGACCTTTAACAACACAAAAATTAATCTTTATCAGTGCTATAAAAGTGATGACTATCAGAGCTTGATTAAAATACCTAGGCTTTTATCAGCACTAGAAATGAACTAATAAAGCTTTCCTTTATCAATGATAAAAAAGTGATAATAAAGGACCCATTTATCAACACTGATAAAGGATCATTTTTCATTACTTTAAGAAGCACTGCTAAATGATTCCTTTATTAGTGCATTTAATAGTGCTGATAAAGGTAAATACTACATTGTGCCGTAACATCACACTGAAACACCAGTTCCATGTGCTGTAACAACACACTAAGACACTAAAAATAACACGAGAAGGCAAAAAAATCATGTAAAAATATAGAATTTGAATGAAATAAAATTTACAACACAAATAAAGGAAAAAATACTATATTATAGACATTTAAAACATTAGTTTATACAATTAAATGAATAAGTACAAATTATTACATACATTCAAAAACATCAATGTTCCTTTATATTTCCCCTAACCCCGACTCATGCTATTGCCGAACAAACCACCCATACTTGAGAAAAAGAATTCACCTGTACAATAATACAATTCTTATGTTATAAATAATATAAATAAATAAATTAAATAGAAAGTGTTAATTTTAAACTAATCTTTGAGTCATATCCAGAAAAATTTGTATTGGATTGAGTTACGGTTGAATATTTTACATCATACCATTTCTTATTCATCTTCAAGAATTATATTTGTGATAATTAACTAAATAAGTATAAGATAAAAATGATAACAAAATTAATTAAGTAATAGTAGATAGAATGATGAGAAAGCAATATAGTATCATTTGCTCGATTTTCGTGATGTGATACAAATTTTAAAGTAAAGTGACACTTACATATTGAAAAGATGCATTTGGAGTCATAAAAATCACACCATGTTTCATATTTTGGTAAGACTGATTCCTACTCATCTCAAATGAATTATGGATAGTTTTCCTAAAGTATAAAAAAATATGAATGTGTTTGCTCGATTTTGAGTACGTCACTTGTCTTTTTTTACTAAAATGTAATTTTAAACTAGAAACATTCCATTTGAGTCATACCAATCACATTGTTTGTTGGTTTTATCTGAGAATAATTCCTACACATTAAAAATTTCTTACGAACCATTTTCCCAAATTATCAAGACAATCTGATTGAATTTTCTCAATTTCTAGTGAGTGACACTTTTTGAAATAAAATATCAATTTTAAACTAATAACGAACACTTTGAGTAATAATGGGAACATCATGTATCATATTGAGGTGAGGATAATTCATATATGTCACAAATGGATTATGGATTGTTTTCCTAAAGTATCAAAACAATTCGAATGTGTTTGATTGATTTTGAGTGTGCTAGTTTTTCTTTTTTACTAAAACTAATGTCAATTTTAAATAAAAAGTCACACTTACAGTAATTCCCATCACAAAATTTGTCATATGTAGTTGATAATAATTAATACACATCCCAAATTACTTATGATTTTTTTATTAAAGTATCATAACATTACAAATTCATTTTCTCAGTTTTGGGTTTGCCACTTTTCTTTTTTACCAAAATGTCATTTTAAAATAAAAACAAGAACTTTGAGTCCTATTGACCACATCATGTGTCGGTTTGATGTGAAACTAATTCCTACACATAAAAAATAACTTATGAATCATTTTCGAAAATTATTAAGACAATATGATCCTAATTTCTCTATTTTCTGTGAGTGAAACATTTTGAACTAAAATGTCAATTTTAAACTAATAACGAACACTTTGAGTCATATTGAGAACATCTTGTATTACATTGGGGTTCAGATGATTTCTACATATCAAAAATGAATTATGGATAGTTTTTATAATGTATAAAAGTAATATGAATGTGTTTTATTTGTTTTGAGTAGGCAAGTTGTCTTTTTTTCTTTCTAAAAGTAATATCAATTTTAATTAAAAAACGTTCTTGGAGTCATACTAGTCAGACCGTGCATCATATTGAGGTGAAGTTGATTCCTAAATATATAAAACAACTTATGTAAAATTTTACTAAAGTATAAAAACAATATTAACGTGTAACACCCCAAGATTTCATAGTGTGTTATTTCTTCAAAATAATTCAATGACTTGCACTACACGCAACACTGAGTTCAATCACACCATGACTTACAAAAAAAATCCATTCAAAAGAGGTTATGAATAGTATTATATAAATTTTAAACTTTATATAATCCTTATAATTTTAGAATCCATATTATGAGTTTGTTAGATATAATGCAAGAACAAATTCATTTTCAGTATTGCACTTTTATCAACTTTTAATAGTGAACCCTTTTTAAATACAATATTTTAAACATTTTGACTAAATGGGGACATCAAAATTTAAAATGAAACATCCCAAGCTTCCACGGTACGCTTTCTTTGAATAATACAGTAGCGTGTGTTGTACGCAACCTTGAGTTTTAACACACACCACAATCAATCAAACTAGCCGTTATGAATAGTAATACCTACTTTTCGAAATTATATATATTTTATATTTTAAAATGGACTTCATTTTTGGATTCGGAATATCAAAATTAGCCTAGGGTGAAATTTTGGTACTTTTGGGATAACTTTTATATTTTGATGAATAGTGAAAATTACTAAATTTTAATTAAAAACAACTTTTCTAATCAAAATAATTAATATTGATAAATTATGAATTTGAGTGGTTTTAAAGTATATTTAGAATATATTTTTACCATTTAATATAATGTTGGTCATTGGACATAATTTTACAATTAAACCGAACATAAACAAGTGTCAATCTTTTGATAGTTATTACCTCTTAAAAACACGCTTTTTCTTTTGACTGCGGGAATTAATTTTAAATTAATTTCTGACACTTCTGTATTTTGAATTTAGAAAAATGGATTACATATTTGGAATCAGGATGTCCAAATTGTATAAATAGGTAACTTTTATTTTTAGACATTTTGAATAATTACTGTGGTAAATATTTTATTTACCATGGTTAAGGGTAAATCCGGTAAATAAGGGTTAAAAAATAATATTATAATAATACTAAATTACCCTAAAACGTGTCTTAACCCTATTGGTTGATACATGGTCGACCATGGGCATCTTTGGGTCGATTTTGGGACCCTATGGATCCACTTGTAAGTGATAATGACACTTTATTTTAATTAAGTTAAAATGAATACAAAAATGACACAAGCATATATCTTTTAGCAAAACAATTTTTACATAGGGTTATACATGTTGGATTTTCGATTATAAATATTCATTAGAAAGCTAAAAAGATTTCCTACATAATGATATATTATTTATAATTCTTAGACATCAAATAAGTTAAATTATTAATGACACAATAATGATGCAATGTTTACCTCATTACTAAATCATTTAAATAAATAAGATTATAATGATTAAAATATTATCTAAAACCTGTCCAATTCTTATTGGTTGATGTTATTTAGAAAATGAGTCATCTTATCTTCGACCTCAATGATTTTTGGACCATTATAAACCGAATATAATTATATTATAAAGTAATACTTTCACTCTTTCCTAAAGAGCCCCTCCTCTCCCTTATAAAAGGAGACCACTTCTACTCATTCCTCACACCTCTCTAGCAACTTGGATCGTCCAAAACCTGACCAAATAAGCTCCCCACATCCCTATCCTCCTCCTTGAAGCTTCCCCTTAGGCAGAAAGCATTTCAAGTAGTCCTTTGGTTCCAACCAAAGTGAGATACCTAAATTAAAGGTAACGATTTCTCTTAAATTATTTTCATTTATTTTGCTTCTCCAACCCCCAAACTCTTTTTATTTCCTTTATTTTGTAACCACACCAGTATCCACAATATACTAGGATTTTGTTATAAGAAGGATTAAAACTACACATACACACAACTCCATCTAATGGATGATGAACATAATGTTTCTGTGGATGGCAAACTAACGCCTCACGAAACGATGATTGTTCAAATACATCTTACCGCCTCTCATGGTGGCCATTATGATGGCACTGTAATTAAATATGATATTAATGATATATATTTTATATATAAGCTTCTGTAATTCCATTTTATTTCATATCATTATTCGTTTCATGTTGTATATACATACGATAATTTCATTTGAGGAAGTGCGGACTACCGCCCCCTTAAAATGATATGACTCGTTCATACCACACATGGAACGTATAAAGGATGGTGTTAATGAACTTAAGTAACATATATAAAATATTATATTATACTGGAATAATAATATACCTATGTATCATTTGGATTCAATACTTTTAAAATGAAAAATTAAATGGAAGTAGCGTTCGTGCGTACGTACGGACTACCGTCTCCACGAACGTGATGAGATTCATTGTCCATCATATCCATTCAAGTATAATTATAATTTGATGATTTAAAAATAGTATCTAAGGACTTGATATCATTCTTGATATGAATAATATACATCCCATTAATAACGAATATGGCTCACATAACAAAGAATATAAAGTAAAATGAACCCGTTAACACCCGAAATGACGATAATTCTAAGATATTATTAACAAATCAATGTTAAAAGATCATATATGATATCATATTAAAGTAAATGATTCTTGTATTATTCAATAACAATTATTTCACCATTATACAGGAGGTAAACCTACCATCGACCAAGGAAAAAGTACAAAGTAAGGGATTCTCTTATCTCACTTTCAATTTCGTGAGATTTCCATTATTCGCCACTAAATTATTGAAAGTGGTGTATTGTGTATGGCCATTTGATATATATTATAATGATTCTCTTTATATTCATGTTATTCTGTAAATCATTTGGTGGTTATTAACTTTTGGCCATATGACTCAGTCGATTAACGTGGTAAGGGATTTTCTAATCTCACTTTTAATTTCGTGAGAATTCCATTGTTCACCACTTAATTATTGCATGTGGTGTATGTGTACTGCCCATGATTGAATTCATTGTGTAATATACTTTAATTTATGGGTATTTACATCATCATTGTATGATACTTCTTTCATGGGTGTATGTTTCGAAAGTTACCTAATCGATAAGGGAATTTGAAATTTCAATTTCCACTCATTTGGCTTTACACATATTTCATTGATTATATTACCCCAAGATTATGTGTGGAATCACTATTCATTTGATTATGTCATAATTTCCACTCCCCTTCCTGTGGATATAAGTTTGATACACATAATCACTCCATTTATAATTCTCAAGTCATTGATATGAATTTGATAAGAGTAATTTTAACTCATTCTCCATTTGTTGTGTTAAACATCCAATTCGTTGGTATTGTTTTTACAAGAATATGTGTGAATGTCCTTTGATTGTTTTACACTGAATATCCAATCATATTTAGTGTATTTATATTTTTCACACATAATTATGTCATTGATTTATCCTTAACCTAAGGATACAACCTTTATGAGAGATTTCATCTCAATTTACATTCCATTGAGACTTCTTTGATGATATACACCAAATCACTTTTATGTGGTGTATATAATGTACTTTGACATAGTATATCATGATTCCATTTATTCTAAAGATATTACAAAGTTTTGATTACCTCAATTATTTGTATTCAAGTTTCTCTTTTGGTTAGAATCTCTAACTAAAATACCATTTTTAAATGTTTTAAAGACTTATTCATCTAAACCTTTCTCATTAATGTCCATGTTTTAAAAATGGTTTTAAGGATTTATTTATATGGACATTAAAGTTTAGAAATAAAAACTCCTTTTAAAAAGTTTCAAAGTGGTATGGGACACTTTGATTCAAAAATCTACTTTTAAATGGCTTCTTGACAAATAGTGTGACTTTTAAATGTTTTCAAGAAAAGGGGGATATTTCTCTCAAATAGTTTTGATGATTATTTTCATCTATGTCAACATCCTTCATTATTCTTGATTGAGGTTAGTGTGATACAATACAATCTTCCATATTGTATCGAATGAGTTATGTTTGACTGTGGATGTGCTGTTTTTATACCATTCATGGTTTGTGGTAAAAGTATTGACATTTCGTATGCTAGTTTTAATACGAATGTTTATGTTATGTTTAAACATGTTCATATGAGGAATGCATTGGACTTAATAAGTGACGGGTGGAGCCCGCTATAGCTCCTCGATGCATCGGTAGGTCTCATGAGACAAACTAGTGTCTTGGCACAAGGCCTTGGCAAAATCTTATTTGTAGTCTTGGCACGAGGCCTTGGCTATGTGGTTATGATAGTCTGGAATTATGCATTCCATCATTATGAAAGTGGATATTGATATTTCATGTGATCATTCGACTAGTAGAATATCCATGTGAGTAAGTAAATGGAATTATTTCATTTTACCTTTTCCATTTTATGCTGAAGTTCAAGTTCAAAAGGCTTTTGTTTTAGTTATAAATTGACTTAAGTGTTTATGCTTATTTATGAAAGCTTCTTCTATAATGTTATCCTTACTGAGCATCTGAGCTCACCCCTTTCAATGTTTTATTTTTTCCCAGGATTATGAAGAAGTAATTTATGAATGACCTGCAGGGATAGTATGAGGGGATATGAAGACAAGATGTTTTTTTATGATGTAATGTCAAAATTTATGGATGTATCTAGTTATTCCAAGGCTACTAAACTAATCGGTCTTTCGAGACTTGATCTTTCTCATGATCATGCCAATGTTACGTAATAATGCACCGACTCTAGGTAACTAGGGTCGGGGCATTACATAACGTGTTGTTTTTTTTTAATTATGTCACTTTTTTTCTTCTAAAAAGTCATTTTAAACTGAAAACATGCACATTGAGTCATAATGGTCACATCATGTGTTGGTTTGATGTGAGAACGATTCCTAAATGTCAAAAAATGACTTATAAATCATTTTAACAGATTATCAAGACAATATGAGTGAATTTTCTTGGTTTTTAGTGAATAGAACCTTTTGAACTAGAATGTCAAATTTAAATTGATAATATAAACTTTGAGTCTTACCAGGAACCTCATGTATCAAATTGAGGTGATGATAATTACTACATGTCACAAATGGCTTATGGATCATTTTGATAAATTATAAAAATAATATGAATGCATTTGATCAATTTTGATATGTCAGTTTTATTTTTTACTAAAATTAATGTCAATTTTAAATAAAAACATGCACTTGGAGTCATACCGATCACACCGTGTTTCAGATTGAGGTGAAACTAATTCCTACACATCCCAAAAAGACTTTTGGATCTTTTTCCTAAAGTATCAAAACAATATGAATGAGTTTTATTATTTTTGAGTATGACACTTTTCTTTTTAACTAAAATTTAATTTTAAACTACAAACACACACTTTGAGTCATACCAGTCACATCATGTGTTAGTATAAAATGAGGCTAATTACTGAATATAAAAAATGACTTATTAATTGTTTTCCAAAATTATGAAGAAAATCAAAGTGTTTTTATTAGTTTTATGTGAGTAATACTTTTGAAATAAAAGGTTAATTTTAAACTCATAACAATCACTTTGAGTCATACCAGAAACATCATGTAACAAATTGAGGTTTGGATAATTCCTACATGTCACAAATGACTTATAGATCATTATTATAAATTACCAAAACAATATTAATGTTTTTTCTCTATTTTGAGTAGGTTAGTTGTCTTTTTTAACTAAAATTATTTTCAATTTTAAATACAAAGATTCACTTTTAGTCATACCTATCACCACATGTATAGTATTGAGGTGAATATAATTCCTACATGTCTCAAATGACTTATAGATCATTTTACTAATGCACCAAGACAATCTGAAGGCATTTTCTTAGTTTTGAGTATGTCACTTGTCTTTTTTACTAAAATGTCATTTTAAAATAAAAATATTCACTTTAAGTCATATAGATTAGGTCATGTAATAGTTTTACATTATATTTATTCCTAAACATCAAAAATTACCTATAAATAATTTTCATAAATTATCAATATCAATCTGAGTATATTTTCTTGGTTTTTAGTGATTGACACTTTTCAAACTAAAATATCAATTTTAAATTGATAACAAATAATTTGAGTAATACCAGAAACATATTTTATTATATTGAGGTGTGGATGATTCATACATATCAAAAATGGCTTATGGAGATTTTTAATAAATTATAAAAACCAAATTGATGCATTTTATTTGTTTTGAGTATGTAAATTGTCCTTTTTACTAAAATTAATGTCAATTTTAAATAAAAAATACACTTAGAGTCATACTAATATCACTGTGAATTGGATTGAGGTGTACATTATTCCTAGTTGTCCCAAATGAATTATAGATCATTTTTCAAAATCATCAAAATAATCGCAATGCATTTTCTCAGTTTTTAGTACATCACTTTAATTTTTAACTAAAATGTCTTTTTAAACTGGAAACACACACTTTGAATCATACTAGTTAAATAATGTGCTATTTTTATGTGAGACTAATTAATACATGTCATAAATGAATGATTAATTATTATTATAAAATTTTAAGGAAATCCAAGTGGTTTTTCTTAGTTTTTAGTGAGTGAATCTTTTTGAACAAAAATGTTAATTTTAAACTAATAATGGACACTTGGAGTCATATCGAGCACATTGTGTATCAGATTGAGGTGAAGGTTATTCTTACACAAAAGAAATAAATTATGGATCATTATAATAAAGTATAAAAGTAATATGAATGTGTTTATCAGTTTTGAGTATGTTAGTTGTCATTTTTTTTACTAAAATTAATGTCAATTTTAAATAAAAAGATGAACTTGGAGTTATAAAAATAACACCATACATCATATTGAGGGGAGATTCATTCATACACATTAAAAATTATTTATTTATCATTTTTATAAATTATCAAAAAAATTGAAATTCATTTTCTTGGTTTTTAGTACACCACTTTTCTTTTTTACTAAAATTTCATTTTCAACTAGAAACACACACTTTGAATCATTCCAGTCACACTGTGTTATGTTTTTACATGATACTAATTAATACACATAAAAAATTAATTATTAATATCTTTCCTAAATTATCAATATAATAAAATAATTTTTTCTCAGTTTTCAGTATGTCACTTGTCCTTTTTACAAAAAATAATGTCAATTTTAAATAAAAAGACCCAGTTTGAGTCATATTGGGCACATCATGCATCAGATTGAGGTGAAACTGAATCCAACATATTAAAAATTACTTATGTATTTTTTTCCTAAAGTATCAATAAAATATTAATGGTTTTTCTCAGTTTTGAGTATGTAATGTGTATTTTGAACTAAAATGTAAATTATAAACTAAAAACATACAATCTTAGTTATACCAAGCACAATGTGTATCGGATTGTAGTGTAGAATATTGAGTATAAGATATGTGTTTTGTTTTCAAATATCTGCAAAAATCAATAAAAGAGATAACATGTTCCATTATGATGAAATATAAACTCCATGCTCCCTGAAATACTTCACATTTCAGGCAGCATGGGGTTTCCTCTTCCATTAGAAGGGAACATGTTATCTATTTTCTATATTAATTTGGATATTTGAATGAAAAATATAACTTCTAAAAAGATCTATGAAAAAATAAATAAGTATTAGATACAAATGGTAAGGAAAATAACTTACAAATAGGAGATAAAATGCTGACAAAATTAATTAAATAAGTAGTAGTAATTCAACTTCTCATGGTGGTTATATACATTCTTGAACCATTTCCTTTTTTAATTATCTCAGTTATAGATTGAATGTATAATATCTAATGATCATGATTAAATTTGAACAAAACACCCCAAATCGAAGAAAATAATCCACCAGTATAAGAAAGAAATTCTTATGTGAGTAATACTAAAAAGAAATAAATTAAACATAAATTTGAATTAATATATTACTTATATGAACAATTATTTTACTATGGAAACATCATGATATCCTTTGGGATTGTGTATATCCATCATCATCTCCCTTCTAGAATAGTTAGTGGAGGAAACTTGAGGTAAAGTGATAAATTCCAACATTGCATGGGTGAAAAGGTTTTGAGGGAGATGAAGTTTGTGGAAGTTCTGTTGAACATATTCACGAAATATGGATAGAAATATTCTAAAATAAATAAAATTTACATGTCATAATTAAAATTAAATAAATTTTTTAATATATATTTTGTTAGTAAAATAGAGAATGTATATCATAACATTACATTTATATCATCCCAATCCGTGTGCATGTTCTGTTCCCCCTTGTTTAGTCCAACATTTATATATATGATATATTCTGTTATAAATCAAATATTCTTCCAAATATTCTGGTCTAATTTTTATTTAATTAATACAATGTAAACATGGAAATAGGATTTTAGAAGGGGCGTATGCTTTCTCTATTTCAAACTTGATAAACTCTTTAACTCTATCTTCATACTCTTTTGACAAACGATTAGCGTGTATCCATTTTTGATTTATATCCATCATATTAGGTTAATAAAATATTCATTTTGTATAATAAATAAATAAATATAGAGAAGATATTCATTATCAAAGGTGAAAGTTATAGATAATTCTAATAAGGAATACCCAAAATTTGATTATTTCAAATAATATCAGTATGCTTTAAAGGAAATGGGTCATTGAATTTAAGAAAATAACTACTCCAATATAGTAGGTGTTATCCTTTGAATTCTTCCATATTTGAAAGTTATAGACAACTATCATCCTCACCAGCTTGATCTCCTGAATAATTATTATTGATTTTTTTACTTGAGACTCCCCCATATCTTATGGACATGAACCTCTGTTGATTGAGCTACTTTGAGAAATTGTCATCCCATACTGGGTACCAATGATCATTTTGGATGAATAATGCTTAGTGTTTTTAATGAAATATAGAATATATGATGGATGAGTCTCAAGAAACAAATTGAAAATTACTATTTGAGAGATTAAGTTGATGAGGATGAAAATTCTACACCATTGTGTTCTCTAAAAAGGGTAATGCCTCACATTTTTCAGAAATAAACCATTAAAAATAGTTATTAACTCATTGCCTATTTAAGGAGAGATTAGGGGACATAAAAATTCTTATGTGTGATTTAAGGGGTCTCATTGGGGACATGTTATGATATTTGATATGACCATTTTTCACATGGAAATGGAAATTCACTAAAAGAAATAAAGAAATTAAAATTAAATAAATTTAAATGAAAATTAAATAAATATAAAGCATGAATAGAATCTAAAAAATTAGAAAAAATCATATTGTGGGAATACTTTATAAATGTGGAAATTATTTAATTTTAATATTTTTTAATTAAATCACTACTGGAAATAAGCCCATTTGCGATGGGTCAGTTGCGACGGGATCCCGTCGCAAAAGGCTATTTCCGACAGGGGTCCGTCGCAAATGACCCGTTGCGGTAAATGGCGTCGCAACTAACACTATTTGCGAGGGGTACATCGCTAAAAATATTATTTGCGATGGTAATATGTCCCGTCGCAAATACTAATCGATATATATATTAAAAACTTTAAATAACACTTTTGCGATGGGCCCGTCGTAAATGTTATTTGCGACGGGCCACGAATACCGTCGCGAAAGAGTTAAATTTTTTTCAAAAAAAAAAGAAATAAGTAATTGTGATGGGAAAATATTCCCGTCGCAATAGGAAATTTAAAAAAAAATTAAAAAAATTTAATTGCGGTAGGATACCGTCCCGTCGCAATTACCTATTGCGACGGGATGATTATCCCATCACAAATATGTATAAAAAAATAAAATAAAATAAATTTATTAATAATTTTTTTTAATTAATATTATAATAGTAATAATAAAATTATAATTCATTCAAATATTATAAAAAAACATTCAAATATTTAAAAAATTATAATTAAATTAAAATATTAAAAAATTTAAATATATATATATATATATATAATTAATATCATAAAATATGAATAATATTATTAATCATATTAATAATGTAATATAAATAATATAATATTATATAAAAATAATAATATACCGAATTTATATTATTATAAATAATTAAAAAATTATAATTTTAATTAAAATTTTTGAAACTTTTTATGTATTAAAAATAATGAATATAATATTATTACAATAATTAGAAAATAAAAGTATGAAAATTATCATCATTTTCAAAAAGAAATATAAACAAATAATAAAATATTAAGAGTAATATTATTATTAATAAAATAAACAAACATTAAAATAAATACCAATAATAAATAATAAAGTATTAAAAATAAATAAAAATTAAATAATACAATATTGACACCAGTATAAGAGAGACAAAAACTCTGAATAGAAAAAATGTCATATTTTAAATTTACAAACTTTATAACATCAAACAATAACTAATCTGATGGAGGAGGGGGAGGGGGGGATCTGCTGGTGGAGGGAAATCCATCCCTAAGGCATGAGTGAGTCGACGCATGTACTACATCTTCTCCTGCTGCTGCTGCTGCCACCGACTCATTTGATCCTCATAAACCTGCTGTTGTCGTCGGCACTCCTCCTCATGCTGGTGCTGCTGCCGATGCATCTCCTCCTGCTCCTTTTGGAGACTCTCTATCAACTCAGTTTGAGATCGCAACTGATCCTCATACTGTGTAGCGGAAGAAGACGCACAAGCTCCTCTCGAGCTGGACGCCGACATCACAGCACTACCATAATAATCTATGGGAGTCAGTCGAGAGTCGATACAAACTATCTGACCCTTATTAAAGGCATATTGGGTCGCCTGCATCCATGCCGCCTCATCAAACTGATGGCCACTGATCTGATCTGATGCCTCGGCCTAACCCTCAGGCCGGGTCTGTGACGCTGCGGTCTAATATGACTCCTGTAGTTGCAATTTAAAATTAAAATTGTGAATATATTATATCCGGTTAATTTTTAAACTTGAAAACAAATAATACTGACCACAATGTGACACTGGCAATCACCTCTGAGCTCCCCAGTAGCTGGATCACTGTACATCCTCCGATATATGTCGTACTCCGTAATATCGGGGTGCTCGATAGCCTATAAGAATATAAAATAAATTGTTAATATTTAAAGTTATATAAAATATTTACCAAAATGTACATACCAAATGCTGTCTATGAGTACTGAAAGTACGACTCCCATCTCGATGAGTCACCTCCTGTCTCCCCCGATTCTGCCTCCCCACCGATGATCTCCTCTGAATCCACCACTCAACCAGTGTGCACATAATCCATCTCATTCGTGGGATGAAATGTACTCTATTCGGTGTTCTCTACATGAGTCATCAAAATCTGACACTCCTGCTTTCTTCATGGCAGCTCTTCTTAAATTGTGCAAAAACTGATGAAAGCGATCACGCATAGCCACCTCCCATGCCTCGTGGATGGCGTCATGCATGGTATCCTCGATCGGATACCATAAACCCTACAAATAATTCAAAATATCAAGTTATAAATGAAGTAAATTTCAAAATAAAAATTATTTATTTACGTACATACCAACCAATGAGCGAACATGGCCTGCTGCACATCAACCGGAATATACTCCCATGTCGTTCATGTCTGAGAAAAATAGTTGTGCAAAATAGCGCTGCCCTATCCGACTACTATATGTAGAAAACTGTAAAAACAATAATCAAACATTTCTTATGTAAATAGATTAATGAAATCTTAGTAAAATGCACAGGTTATCACACCTCCGGGTGCGTGGATCGAACCCAAGACGTGGACGTCGCTCGGGGATGGGGGCAGGAATCATCAGTCGTGCAAGACCGTGCCCCCTCCGCGTACTCCCTGAAGTTCCTTCAGGCTAAGGGTTAGGTGCCAGAAACTCGTTTGCATCGAAAGATAGGTCAGCATCCACCAACTCATGAAATGTTTCCTCGTCCATCTGAAACAGAAAAAGAATGTTGTTAGAAAATAATTGATAATTATTATTATATATACATATATATTAGTTATGATTATATATAACTACCATTGAATTGTATCAATGTTCAGCTTCATCATCATCTTCATATCTGTCAATGTCATCTTCATATTCCTCTCTATATCATCAATATCCATTTGAGTTCCAGTTGCTTCATCTCTTACCATTTCAAATTCATTTGTGAAGTCATTACCATCATCATCATCATCATCATCATCACTAACTCTTAATTGAGGGGTGTCATCATCGATACTCATGTCTCTTTGTAACAAAGATTGATTTTGAGTACTCTCTTGAAAAACTTCAATTCCTTGCACTTCAGTGAAAGCACATTCACATTGACTAAACTTATTGTCTCGAATTTTCATTTTTATTATGCTCCACTAATCAGTCAAGTCTCTTGATGTAGCACAATACTTCGCATAATAAACTTTATGTGTATGTTGAGCCAGTAAGAATGGTCCATTTACTGCAAGAATACTTTTACATTTAATATCGATGATTCCATGAGTCGGATGAACACGCACGCCTCTCTTAGTATCCAACCACCGAAATTTGAACATCGTTATGTAATGGTGTCCTAGATAACAGAGTTCAATGATTTCATCAAGTATACCATAAAATTCAACGTCATTTTCTCTATGATGAGATCCTCTCAAGAAGACTCCACTGTTCATATTGTTTTTTGATTCCCCATATACATGTGTATGAAATCGAAATCTATTCACCACATACGCATTATAAGATTTCACCATTTTGGATGGTGGGATACACAATATAAAAAGTCGTTTGTCAATTTTATCAGCATGTCGAGACACCTGAAAATTTGTGAAATAATTATCAATATAGTAAACTATAAATTGAAGGAGATGTTAAAGTATGAAAAATTTATGTTACCAGTATTTGAAACCACAGAGAAATTTTTTTTTGTCTGCGTTCTTCGAGAGCAGCTGCTGTAATTTGTGGATGTTATTTCTTGATATGATTATCATACAATCTATAAAAAACAAAGTTATTTATTGTAACATAAATATTAGAATAAGTAATAGAAGCACTTATAGTAAAAATGATGTCATCTCTTCACAGTTGAGCAGAACATACGTATGAGCTCTGTGATGTTCATCCTCTGAAAGCCATCATTCATGAACTCCACCAAAAACAAGATCTAACTTGTTAAAAAAGATAATTGATTTTCAATTTCATCAATATTCTCCTCGTTCCGTCCCATGAGGTTATGTTTTCAAGGATACTCAGATTCAAAATAGTGGGAGCAGAAAAAAGATATCTCCTCCTTCAAATAAGCTTCAGCAATAGATCCTTCAACATGTGCTTTTTTTACGTACATTTTTTTTTCAATTTCTGCATGCATCTTTCATATGGGTACATCCATCGAAACTGTATCGGACCTCCACATTTTTCTTCATATGGAAAATGTAATATCAAATGTTCCATTGAGTCGAAGAAAGACGGCGGGAATATTTTTTACAATTTTTATATAATTACAACAACATCTTCTTCAAGTTTGCATAGAGCATCGTAATCTATTTTCGCCGTACAAATGCCCCGAAAAAAATATGATACGTCTGTTATGGAATCCCATATCACAGAATTCAATAGACCTATTAATACAATGGGTAGAAGTCTTTCCATTATAACATGACAATCATGAATTTTTAATCCGATAATATGATCGTTATTTACACATCTACCCAAATTGGAAGCACATCCACCTGGAAGTCTCAAATCTGCAATGCATTGAAAAAATAATAAGCGGATTTCTTTGGAAAATGTATAAGCTGATTTTGGTTTCATTAACCTTTCTGTTCTGACATTCTCAAACAACTCGAGTTCTGGACGCCTGCAAATTTGAGCAAGATCTAATCGTGCATTTACATTATCTTTGCTCTTTCCTAGTGTATCCAAAACTGTATGAAACAAATTATCAAAACAGTTCTTCTCAATATGAATGACATCCAACATGTGGCGGACCAGCAAATCAGACCAATATGGAAAATCCCAAAATATGCTACATTTTAGCCAATTGTGTTCTTTCCCAAAACCAGAAATTTTTTGTTGGTTTATTGTGGGTCCAAATGTGATGGGAGGTAATGAATATACAACTAATTTTTAACTCCATACCTGATAGCATTTTTGGAGGTCCATCCCTTTCAACTATGCCTTTTCTAAAATGAGATATGTTTCTACGAAAAGGATGATCAGCTGGAAGAAATCTGCGATGACAGTCAAAATAGAAAGGTTTTTTTCCATGGACGAGCATAAATGTCTTGTTCTCTCCCATACAGTAAGGACATGATTTCAGACCATGTGTGTAACACCTGAGACTTTTATATAAATCCTCAAAGGAATCTTTTCTACACACAACAGTTTCTTAGCTTGATTTACACGAAATCGCAACCTTCCTCGATAGCTTGCGTCGTACGCAATACTGAGTTTCACTAAACAATGATATACTAATAAAATATTATTAAAACTAGCCGTTATGAATAGTAATAACCAATTTTTGAAATTTTATAAATTTTATTTTTCAAAATGGACTTCATTTTTGGATTCGGAATATCGAAATTAGCCTAGGGTGAAATTTTGGTATTTTTCTAAAAACTTTCAATTTTTAATGAATAGTGAAACCACTAAGTGGTAGTTAAAAAAACTGAATTTTTCATAAAACTTAATTTTACCGCTTCTGTGAGTGGAATTTCAAAAATCTGAGAGACACGGTTAATATCAAGAACTAAAATGTGGTTCAATGAGATGAAAATAATTTTTGGTGAATAGTAACTTTTTACTTTTTTTTACCACGGTTAAAAGTAAATAGGGTAATTAAGGGTAAAAATGATATTATTATTACCCTAACACATGTCCAAATTCTATTGGACAAGTGTAATTCGACCAAAAACAACCTTAGGAATAAAATATGACCAGTTAGGCCCACTTGGATTAGATTAGGACATTTATTATTAATTTATTTAAAGATGGGTTAAAATAGTTAAAATCAAAGTTTAATAAGTAAATCATTTTTAATATGGGGTTATACATAAGATAAATTCGACTATAAATATTAATTAGAAAGATAAAAAGATTTCCTACATAATGGTATTTTATTTTTTATATTTAGACATTAAATAATTTAATTTATTTATGACACAATGATGATGCAGTAATTATCTTATTAATGAAATATTGACATAATTGATGTTATAAACACCAAAATAAATGTAATTTGAGACTTTTTATGAATTCCACTAATTTTCTAGGTTAATATGACATGTTAGTATTGATTTAATTAACTTTTCTCGAACTAATCATTCTGTTATTATTTTCACAAAAATCAATTACTAAATAGTGTCAAAATTGACATTAAATAGTTTTTAAAAAAAATATTATATTATTAATTGTTATTTTATTCCTAAAAATCTAAGGTTCGGTCAAATGACTTAAATAAGGTTATATATATTAATAATAAACAAATTGGGGTTTGTTTGGCAGCTTATAGTAAGTTTATTAACCTTATAGTATAAGAACACTAGAAGACACGGTAAAAGTAAAATTATTTAACTTAATGCTAAATCTAAATGATAAGGTTAAAATAGGAACCTAAACTTGTCTAAATTCTATTGGATGAGAGTATTTAGACCCATCCCCACCTTAGCTTAGAAATAAATCAATTTGGAGCTATTTAAAACCGAACTTGACTTTATAATAAAATAATATTTTTAGTTATTCCAAAGGTGCCCCTCTCCTCCCTTATAAAAGAGCACCTCCTCCCTCTCTTCCTCACACCACTTTGAGCCTTCAAGCTCGGCCAAACCCTGCCACTTTCTCCTATCCACTTCTCTAGAGACATCCTAGAAGTCCTGGTATTATTCAAAGACCAATTTTAGTGCCCTAAAAGAAGGTCTCAAAGAAGCACTTCAAAGAAGAGGAGGTTCGGACACGTACAAAGCATATCGGACCTAAGGTAAGGGAAAATCTCGCAATCTCAATTTTTATCCGAGATTGTCTATACTTTGGTATTTAATGGGGTGTATTTTATCATACATCAATGTTCCCTCAATATGTAATGTTATTTCCATCCACCTACAATTTTTTAAATCCAAATTTACCCTTCTGTGAGTTTTTAGTAAAAGATATGAAAGGAATCTTTTGTCATTTTTCGTACGAGGTACTTTTTGAATTTTCCGACAAAAGTATGAGAAGAATGTTTTTTAACTTATACGGCATGAATGTATTTTTAAAAAATTATTTCCAAGAAGCATCCTTTACAAGTTTTCAAGTTTATTTTTAATCAACTTCTTTTAGTTTAGAATTGTAGGACATCTTAAGAAAGGAAAAGTGTTTTTGAAGCAGAAAGGATATTTTCCTCAAGAATGGAGTTCAAGTGTTTTATCAAAATTATTTTCCATCTAAGATAATAAAGGGTTCTGTTTCTATACCTATTATTACGTTGATTTGATTATGTTGTTATGTTGTTATGGAATTATATTTTTATGAATTCCTTTATCTTATATGAATTTTTTTATGATGTCATGAACGTTTAAGATTCCCATTTTTATTACATGGGTTATGCAATGATGTATGATTTATGATTTTGTGGCACACATAAGAATGGTATCATTATGAGATGGTTGGGACCTATATCTCCCTCCAATGCATTGGGTAAAGATTTTATATCTCATGAGATTTACATGGCTGGAACGGTAGGTTATACCGGTTCAGTGAAACAGGACTAAAACGAGGAATGAACTCAGTTCAGAAAGGGACTTTGTCCACTAAGATAGTCTTGGCAATGAGTCTTGACTAACAAGAAATGATTTTCTACGATTATGTGTGTATGCCACAATGTTTCATGTTTTATGTTATGATTATTTGGATTACATTTCACTACTATGATTTATCCCATGTTATGAAATTATGATCTCTTTTGCAGGTTAAGATTTCCAAAAGATATGTTCTTATGAATATGACGTGATTAATATTTCTTTTGTTTACCCTTACTGAGCATTTGAGCTCACCCTTTTATGTTTTCTTTTCCCCAGGACATAAAGAAAGGATTTAGGTTTAGAAAAAAAAGAATATCTTTATGGGAGATGTTGAAGATCTTTCACCATGATTAGAAGATTATATTCCAAGTTTCCAAAGACACTAAACTATTACGGTCCTTGTGTGTGTGTTTTTGTTATGTACTAAGTATTCCGCAAAAGTAATGTAATGTCCATGTACGTCAGGCTTCGGGTCTCTACAGTTGGTATCAGAGGGAGGTTATAGTCAACCTTTAGAAACTAGGATGTGAAAGACTTAGTAAGAACCCTACGGATAATTCTAAGAATAGAACACAATCTTAGTGTTTTAGAAATGGCCATGAATAACCTAGGATAAAACCTTAAGTGTGAAATCTTATTCTTGATTATGTGGTTTTCCTATTATAATTAGTGTTCTCACACTATTCTTCTTGGTTTTAGTCAATGGCTGGAACCCGAAGGAATCGTGTTAATGCGGAATGCGACGGGAAATGAAATGATTGTCCCCCTGAGCAACCAAACGTTATAGGAGATAGAATGAAAAATCTTGTAACCATGCTCACACGACTTTCTCAAGCTTTGAATCATGCAGGACTTCCAAATGAGCAAAGTAAGGAGCAACATTCTGTTGAATCCTTCATGAGACAGCGTCCACCTTCATTCAGTGGGTCTACTGATCCATTAGTTGCTGAACAATGGATTTGTACTATTGAAAAGATATTTTCAGTTCTTCAATGTTTTGAGCATGATAAAGTCATATTAGTAGTGTATCATTTGGAAGGTGATGCTGATCGGTGGTGGAATCTAATTAAGAATACGAGGCAAAGGGATGAAATTGAGTCCATGGAATGGGATGAGTTCAAGAACTTATTTTTCAATAAGTACTTCCCTCGTATTCTCTGAACAAAGATGGAGAAATAGTTTCTTGAACTGAAGCAAAAGGACGATGAATCTGTTGGTACCTATGAAGAAAATTTTACAAGACTTGCAAGGTACGCTTCTGGTATTATTATCCAACCTAAGAGTAATATCGATCGATTCTTTAGTGTCTTAAAACCAAGTATTCGAAGGGCCTTAGCCATAAGGGACTTCAATAGCTACGAGGAAATCGTTCGATGTGCTCTCAAAGTTGAGATGGAGATTGGAGTAACCCATTAGTCATATGGGTTTGATAATAAGAGGAAAATTGAATTCAAAGGAAAATCTAAAGAGCACACTGAAAAGAAGATGAGCTTTCCCTTATGCTCAAAGTGTGGAAAGAAACATGGAGGGAGTTGTCTTAAAGGGACAAGTAAATGTTTAAAATGTGGAAAAGAAGGTCATCGGGCATTTGAATGCCACGATGATGGGAAGAAGATGTCTAATGATGTAAACAAAGGAAGGCATACACAGAATGACACTACTACACTTCAATGTTTCAAGTGAAAGGAGATGGGACATTATTCCAATAAATTCCCTAATCTAAGGGTTGATGATGATGGTCGACGTCAACAAACTCTTAAGGCTAAAGACAAAGGAAAGTCACATGAAATTTCTATCAGCGATGTGAAGTACGATAACGATGTGGTGAAAGGTACACTTACCATCCAATGTAAAGTAGAAAATGTTTTATTTGATTCTGGATCCACCCACTCTTTTATTTCTGAAGAATTTTCTAAGGGTATCATCGTATTACCTCAACAATTAGATTTTGAGTTAGCTATGACAACACCTAATGGCACAACAGTCGCATCAAACATTTGTAATTCTTCTCCAATTGAAGTTTGTGGGAAAGTGCTTCCTGCAAATCATGTGATCCTTCCTATAGTGGAATTTGATGTGATTCTTGGCATGGATTGGCTTTCTCTACATGGAGCTCATATCAATTTCCAAAGAAGTGAAGTTACATTTCATATTCCAGATCAATCTATGATCGTCTATCGATGCAAGGATGAACATAACCTTCCAGTGGAAATTCTTTCCATCTTATGGGTCTTGATTCCACTAAATGAAGGTTATTTATCTCAAATGGTTGGTGAGAAACTCACAATTAAGAATATTCCCATTGTACAGAAGTTTGATGATGTCTTTCCAGATGAATTACCGGGTCTTCCACCAAATCGTGAAGTTGAGTTTTCAATAGAACTCGTACCGGGTGCTTTTCCTATTTCAAAGACACCTTATAGAATGGCCCCAATTGAGTTGCAGGAATTGAAGAAGCAACTCCAAGAGAATCTTGATAAGGGATTCATACGCCCTAGTGCGTCACCTTGGGGAGCACCTGTTCTATTTTTTAAGAAGAAAGATGGATCAATGAGACTCTGCATTGATTATCGAGAACTTAACAAGATCACTATCAAGAAAAAATATCCTCTCCCATGCATTGATGACTTATTTGACCAACTACACGGAGCTCAATACTTTTCCAAGATTGATCTTCGTTCAGGGTATCATCAATTAAGGGTCAAAATGGAGGATATACCAAAGACGGCTTTCCGTACAAGGTATAGACACTATGAATTTATAGTGATGCCATTTGGTCTTACTAATGCCCCTGCTGTCTTCATGGATCTGATGAATAGAGTCTTTAGAGACTATCTTGATCAATTTGTGGTAGTCTTTATAGACAATATTCTTGTCTATTCAAAGAGCAAGGAAGAACATGAAGATCACATGAGAATTATATTGAAGACCCTGAGAAAGGAGAAGTTTTATGCCAAATTTACCAAGTGTGAATTTTGGCTTCAAAAAGTTTCATTTTTGGGTCACATAATTTCAAAAGATGGGATATCTGTGGATCCAGCAAAAACAGAGGTTATCGAAAGATGGTCAAGACCAACAACAGTAACTGAGAACCGAAGTTTTCTTGGTTTGGTTGGATATTATCGACGTTTTGTGAAAGATTTTTCACGATTATCTAATCCACTCACCAAGTTGACTCGGAAAGGAGTTAAGTTTGTTTGGACGGAGGAATGTGAAGAGAATTTCAAGGATTTGAAAAGAAGGTTATCCAGTGCACCTGTGCTCACACTGCCTTGTAGTGGAGAAAGGTTTGTGATCTATAGTGATGCATCCAAGAAGGGATTGGGGTGTGTTCTTATGAAAAATGATATGGTGATAGCTTATGCCTCACGACAGTTGAAAATACATGAGCAAAATTACCCAACTCATGATTTGGAGTTAGCTGCGGTAATCCTTGCATTAAAGATTTGGAGGAATTACCTTTATGGTGAAAGGTGTGATATTTATACTGATTAGAAAAGTTTAAAGTATATTTTCACACAAAAGGAGATGAATATGCGTCAAAGAAGATGGTTGGAGCTGATTAAGGATTATGACTGCTCAATCCATTACCATCCTGGGAAAGAAAACAAGATGGTAGATGCATTAAGTTGACAAGACCATGCTAGTTTATCCATGATGAGGATCACAAAAGATCCAATATTTATGGATTTACAAAGGATGGATCTTGGAATTATAATGAAAGGGGAAAAACCGTATCTTTCTCAAATGAATGTTCAACCATCTATACATGTGGAGATTAAAGAGGCACAAAAAGAAGATGTCGAGTTACAAAAGAAGGTGATAAATGTTCCTGAATTCAACCTTGATTGTGATGGGATAATAAAGTTCAGGAATCAGGTTTGTGTTCCTCCCATCCCGGAATTAAAGAAGGAGCTGCTGGATGAGGCTCATAGTTCTTCATTCTCTATTCATCCTAGAAGCACGAATATGTATAGGGACCTGAAAGAGTACTTCTGGTGGGATGGCATGAAAAGAGATGTTGTTGAATTTGTCTCTCGATGCTTGGTTTGTCAACACGTTAAAGATGATAGACAGAAGTCTAAGGGGATGTTACAACCATTACCCATACCCGAATGGAAATGGGAAAACATCACTATGGACTTTTTCACAGGACTTCCTAAAACATCCAAAGGCAATAATGCTATCTGGGTCATAGTTGATCGTCTTACAGAGTCTGCACACTTCAATGCTATTAGAGAGGATTTCTCTCTGGATCAGCTTGCCAGGATATATATAAAGGAAGTGGTAAGATTGCATGGAGTACCACTTTCTATTATATCTGATCGGGATTCGAGATTTACCTTGATGTTCTAGAGAATTTTTCAGCATACTCTGGATACAGAGTTGAGTTTCAGCACTTCTTATCATCCTCGGACAGACGGTTAGTCTGAGTGAAAAATTCAAACCCTAGAAGATATGTTGAGAGCTTGCTCTATGGATTTCAAATGTGGTTGGGATTAACACCTACCATTGGTGGAATTTTCTTATAATAATAGCTTTCACTCCAGTATTCAGATGACTCCTTATGAATCTCTCTATGGAAAGAAATGCCGGACTCCAACTTGCTGGGATGAAGTTGGCTAAAGAAAGCTATTAGGACCCGATCTCGTTGATGAAATGGCAGAAAATGTCAGATCTATTCAACAACACATAAGAGTAGCTCAGAGTTGACAGAAAAGTTTTGCCGACAACCGAATAAAAGACCTATATTTTGAAGTGGGTGATAAAGTGTTCTTACGAATATCTCCCTAGAAGAGGGTAATGAGATTTGGAAAGAAGGGGAAGTTGAGCCCTAGATATATCGGTCTTTTCGAAATACTAGATCGTGTTGGGAATGTAGCTTACCGATTGGTGCTTCCACCGAATCTCTCTCAAGTTCACGATGTGTTCCATGTATCTCTCCTGAGAAAGTACATACCTGATCCTTCACATGTACTCAGCTCAGAAGTTGTACCGCTAGAGCAAGATATTTCTTATGAAGAACAACCGATAGAGATTCTAGATCGTAGCGAAAAAGTCCTACGGAACAAGACCACTCGATTGGTGAAAGTTTTATGGAGGAACCACCAATTAGAAGAAGCTACATGGGAGCTTGAGGATATGATGAGGGAGAGGTATCCTCATTTGTTTGTTACAAAGTGACGAATTTTGAGGGCGAAATTCATTTTAAGGGGGGTAGAATGTAACACCTGAGACTTTTATATAAATCCTCAGAGGAATCTTTTCTACACACAACACTTGCTTGGCTTGCTTTACACGAAATCGCAACCTTCCTCGATAGCTTGCGTCGTACCCAATACCGATTTTCACTAAACAATGATATACTAATAAAATATTATTAAAACTAGCCGTTATGAATAGTAATAACCACTTTTTGAAATTTTATAAATTTTATTTTTCAAAATGGACTTCATTTTTGGATTCGGAATATCGAAATTAGCCTAGGGTGAAATTTTGGTATTTTTCTGAAAACTTTCAATTTTTGATGAATAGTGAAACCACTAATTGGTAGTTAAAAAAACTGAATTTTTCATAAAACTTAATTTTACC
The DNA here is from genome assembly GCA_963277665.1 of Viscum album. Classification (NCBI taxonomy): domain Eukaryota; kingdom Viridiplantae; phylum Streptophyta; class Magnoliopsida; order Santalales; family Viscaceae; genus Viscum; species Viscum album. The sequence goes on from OY728141.1 coordinate 1,938,646,683, forward strand.
GCTTCTGTGAGTGGAATTTCGAAAATCTGAGAGACACGGTTAATATCAAGGACTAAAATGTGGTTCAATGAGATGAAAATAATTGTTGGTGAATAGTAACTTTTTACTTTTTTTACCACGGTTAAAAGTAAATAGGGTAATTAAGGGTAAAAATGATATTATTATTACCCTAAAACATGTCCAAATTCTATTGGACAAGTTTAATTCGACCAAAAACAACCTTAGGAATAAAATATGACCAGTTAGGCCCACTTGAATTAGATTAGGACATTTATTATTAATTTATTTAAAGAAGGGTTAAAATACTTAAAATCAAAGTTTAATAAGTAAATAATTTTTAATATGGGGTTATACATAAGATAAATTCGACTATAAATATTCATTAGAAATATAAAAATATTTCCTACATAATGGTATTTTATTTTTAATTTTTAGACATTAAATAATTTAATTTATTTATGACACAAAGATGATGCAGTAATTATCTTATTAATGAAATGTTGACATAATTGATGTTATAAACACCAACATAAATGTAATTTGAGACTTTTTATGCATTCCACTAATTTTCTAGGTTAATATGACATGTTAGTATTGATTTAATTAACATTTTTCGAACTAATCATTCTGTTATGATTTTCAAAAAAATCAATTACTAAATAATGTCAAAATTGACATAAAATAGTTTTTAAAACAAATATTATATTATTAATTGTTATTTTTTTTCCTAAAAATCTAAGGTTTGGCCAAATGACTTAGATAAGGTTATATATATTAATAATAAACAACTTGGGGTTCGTTTTTCTGCTTATAGTAAGTTTATTAACCTTATAGTATAAGAACACAAGAAGACACGGTAAAAGTAAAATTATTTAACTTAATGTTAAATCTAAATGATAAGGTTAAAATTTGAACCTAAACTTGTCTAAATTCTATTGGATGAGAGGATTTAGACCCATCCCCACCTTAGCTTCGAAATAAATCAATTTTAAGCTAGTTAAAACCGAACTTGACTTTATAATAAAATATTTTTTTAGTTATTCCAAAGGTGCCCCTCTCCTCCCTTATAAAAGGGAACCTCCTCCCTCTCTTCCTCACACCACTTTTAGCCTTCAAGCTCGTCCAACCCCTTCCACTTCCTCCTCTCCACTTCCCTAGAGACATCCTAGAGGTCCTGGTCTTCTTCAAAGACCAATTTTAGTGCCCTAAAAGAATGTCTCAAAGAAGCACTTCAAAGAAGAGGAGGTTCGGACACGTACAAAGCATATCGGACCAAAGGTAAGGGAAAATCTCGCAATCTCAATTTTTATCAAATATTGTTTATACTTTGTTATTTACTGGGGTGTATTTTATCATCCACATCCATGTTCCATCAATATTTAATGTTATTTCCATCCACCTACAATTGTTTAAATCCAAATTTACCCTTCGGTGAGTTTTTAGTAAAAGATATGAAATGAATCATTTGTCATTTTTCGTACGAGGTACTTTTTGACTTTTCTGACAAAAGTACGAGAAGAATGTTTTTTTAACTTATATGGCATGAATGGATTTTTAAAACATTATTTCCAAGATGCTTCCTTTACAAGTTTTCAAGTTTATTTTTAATCAACTTCTTTTAGTTTAGAATTGTACGACATGTTAAGAAAGGAAAAGTGTTTTTGAAGCAGAAAGGATATTTTCCTCAAGAATGGAGTTCAAGTGTTTTATAAAAATTATTTTCCATCTAAGATAATAAAGGGTTTTATTTATATACCTATTATTACATTGATTTGATTATGTTGTGATGGAATTATATTTTTATGAATTCCTTTATCTTATATGAATTGTTTTATGATGTCATGAATGTTTAAGATTCCAATTTTTATTACATGGGTTATGCAATGATGTATGATTTATGATTTTGTGGCACACATAAGAATGGTATCATTATGAGATGGTTGGGACCTATATCTCCCTCCAATGCATTGGGTAAAGATTTTATATCTCATGAGATAGACATGGCTGGAACGGTAGGTTATACCGGTTCAGTGAAACAGGACTGAAACGAGGAATGAACTCGGTTCAGAAAGGGACTTTGTCCACTAATATAGTCTTGGCAATGAGTCTTGACTAACAAGAAATGATTCTCTATGATTATGTGTGTATTCCACAAAGTTTCATGTTTTAAGTTATGATTATTGGGATTACATTTCACTACTATGATTTATCCCATGTTATGAAATTATGATCTCTTTTGCAGGTGAAGATTTCCAAAAGATATGTTCTTATGAATATGACGTGATTGATATTTGTTTTGTTTACCCTTACTGAGAATTTGAGCTCACCCTTTTATGTTTTCTTTTCCCCAGGACATAAAGAAAGGTTTTAGGTTTAGAAAAAAAAGAAGATCTTTATGAGAGATGTTGAAGATCTTTCACCACGATTAGAAGATTATATTCCGAGTTTCAAAAGACACTAAACTATTAAAGTCCTTGTGTGTGTGTTTTTGTTATGTACTAAGTATTCCGCAAAAGTAATGTAATGTCCATGTACGTCAGGCTTCGGGTCTCTACAATGTGTACTCCAGCCATATAACATTCCATAAGCCAGAAAGTCACTAATTTTCCACATCAATGCTGCTCTTAGTATGAAATTCTATTTCGCAGTAACATCATAAGTACTGACACTAGTACTCCACAGTATATTTAATTCATCAATCAATGGTTTCAAATAAACATCAATATTCTTTTCGGATGTCCTGGGATTAGTAAGGTCAAAAAGATATAGGGTTCCTTCATCAACATCCTTGGAGGTAAATTGTAGGGAGTTAAAAAGATAGGCCAACATGAACACTGACTACCATAAGATCTGAATGGATAGAAACCATCAGTGGAAAGACTCAGTCGCACATTTCAGGCTTCTAAAGCAAAGGATGGATGCACTCTATCAAAATGTTTCCATGAATCACCATCGGCCGGATGATTCAATCTTTTACCGGTTGAAATATTCATTTTGTGCCATGACATCATTGTCGTTGTATTCTTAGACATGAATAAACGCTGAAGTCTGGATGTAATAGGAAAATATCTCAACTTTTTTACAAGAATCAAGCCAGACTTTCCATGTTGAGCTTCTTTATACCTCAATTGCCCACAAGTAGGACAACTATCCACCAACTCATTTTCCCCAGAATATAAAATGAAATCATTTGAACATGCATGAATCTTCTGACAACTAATTCCTAAATTCCAAACCATCCTCTTACTCTCATAGTAATTTTCAGGAAAAACATTTCCTTCGGGTAACAGTGTTTTAACCAAATAAAATATTTGATCAAAACATGTGTTTGAAATTCCATTATCTGATTTGATAGCCATAAATTTTTCAACTGCTTCTAATTTGCTTATCTTGCAACCAGGATATAACACATCCTCAGCAGACCTCAACAACTCATGAAATTTAGAGTGTGCCAACTGAGGAGTTGAATCAATATCATCTTGAGTTTCTGTATGTTGAAAAGATGGACCTGCAACATCATGTACTAAATTTTGAAACTGAGATGGATCCGGAATCAAGTTAGTATCACCTTCTGTAGAACTGTGTTCACCATGTTGATACCAAAAAACATAATCTGGTTGAAAACCAAAACGCAAGAGATATCCCCCAACTTTGTCAAACGTGTCAAATGTTCTCAGTGAACATTTTTTACAAGGAAATTTTATTGTGCCTTCTGAAACAAATTCTGGATTTGATGCCGCAAATGCTAAAAAATTCTCCACACCCTCTATATATATGGGATTTAAACCAGAACCATTTGGATTTCTACGTTGATTTATCCATATGCGGTCATCTAATAATGACTGTTGACGACCTCGTTGTTCTATATTTTTCTATAAAATATAAAAGCATTACTGGTTTTGAATAATTTGTTAGAAAAAACACTCAAGCAAGGATAATTATAGAGTTTACATCAGACACGACTCACGCAAACTTTTTATTGAGATAGACCTAAAAATTGACCCTTTAAGAATTGAAAATGTTAAGAATAAAGAAAAACATGTTACAAATATTAATATTTTCTTTATTTTATAAATTTTTTATTATTTTATAAATACTAATATTATTTTTTCATAAATATTAATTATATAATAATAATATTATTACATTATTAGTATTTTTATTATTAATATTAAAATAATATAATTTTCTATATTATGTTACAATTCTCCTTTCATCTGTGTGTTTAACATTCTGTCTCCACATGTAATATTTGCATTCACTTTCACCTCTCTATTGGTGAGTAGGTTGATAATTTTGAAAAAGAATGTGAATATTACATGTGGAGACAGAAGTTTTCTTAAAACCTATACAGAGATGAGAAGATAATTGAGAAAGATAATGATCACGCTAGTTTTTTCCAATTAGCTAATTATTACTATTTATTCCTAATTATTGGTAATTAATCTTAATTATTGGTAATTATTACTAATTATTGGTAATTATTCATAATTATTGTTAATTATTACTAATTATTGGTAATTATTCCTATTTATTGGTAATTATTCCTAATTATTGGTAATTATTCCTAATTATTGGTAATTATTCCTAATTATTGGTAATTATTCCTAATTATTGGTAATTATTCCTAATTATTGGTAAATATTGACAATTATTGGCAATTATTGGTAAATATTGAAAACTATTGGCAATTATTGGTAAATATTGGTAAATATTGGTAATTATTACTAATTATTACTAATTATTGTTAATTATTACTAATTATTACTAATTATAGTTAATTATTACTAATTATTGTTAATTATTACTAATTATTGTTAATTATTTCTAATTATTGGTAATTATTGTTAATTATTGGTAATTAGTGGTAACAATTGGTAATTAGTGGTAATTATTACTAATTATTGGTAATTATTACTAATTATTGGTAATTATTACTAATTATTGGTAATTATTCATAATTATTGGTAATTATTCCTAATTATTGGTAATTATTCCTAATTATTGATAATTATTCCTAATTATTGATAATTATTCCTAATTATTGGTAATTATTCCTAATTATTGGTAATTATTCCTAATTATTACTAATTATTCCTAATTATTGGTAAATATTGACAATTATTGGTAATTATTGGTAAATATTGGTAAATATTGGTAATTATTACTAATTATTTGTAATTATTGTTAATTATTACTAATTATTGGTAATTATTGTTAATTATTACTAATTATTGGTAATTATTGGTAATTATTACTAATTATTGGTAATTATTGGTAATTATTGTTAATTATTCCATATTATTGGTAATTATTGGTAATTATTGGTAATTATTACTAATCATTGGTAATTATTGGTAATTATTATTAATTGTTACTAATTATTCCTAATTATTGATAATTATTCTTAATTATTGGTAATTATTGGTAATTATTTTTAATTATTCTTAATTATTCCTAATTATTGGTAATTATTGGTAATTATTTTTAATTATTACTAATTATTCCTAATTATTGATAATTATTCCTAATTATTGGTAATTATTCCTAATTATTGGTAATTTTTCCTAATTATTGGTAATTATTCCTAATTATTGGTAAATATTGACAATTATTGGTAATTATTGGTAAATATTGGTAATTATTGGTAATTATTACTAATTATTGGTAATTATTGGTAATTATTACTAATTATTGGTAATTATTGGTAATTATTACTAAATATTGACAATTATTGGTAATTATTGGTAAATATTGGTAAATATTGGTAAATATTGGTAATTATTACTAATTATTGGTAATTATTGTTAATTATTTGTAATTATTGGTAATTATTACTAATTATTCCTAATTATTGGTAATTATTCCTAATTATTGGTAATTATTGGTATTTGCAACGGGATCCCCTTCTCCTTTCATCTGTGTGTTTAACATTCTGTCTCCAAATGTAATATTTTCATTCACTTTCACCTCTCTATTGTTGAGTAGGTTGATAATTTTGAAAAAGTATACAAATATTACATGTGGAGACATAAGTTTTCTTAAAACCAATACAGAGATGAAAAGATAAGTGAGAAAGATAATGATCACGCTAGTTTTTTCCAATTAGCTAATTATTACTAATTATTCCTAATTATTGGTAATTATTTCTAATTATTGGTGATTATTACTAATTATTGGTAATTATTCCTAATTATTGGTAATTATTGGTAATTATTGTTAATTATTCCTAATTATTGGTAATTATTCCTAATTATTGGTAATTATTCCTAATTATTGGTAATTATTCCTAATTATTGGTAATTATTCCTAATTATTGGTAAATATTCCTAATTATTGGTAAATATTGACAATTATTGGCAATTATTGGTAAATATTGGTAAATATTTGTAATTATTGTAAAATATTGACAATTATTGGCAATTATTGGTAAATATTGGTAAATATTCATAAATATTAATAATTATTACTAATTATTACTAATTATTGGTAATTATTGTAAATTATTACTAACTATTGGTAATTATTTGTAATTATTGTTAATTATTATTAATTATTACTAATTAATGTTACTTATTACTAATTATTGTTAATTTTTTCTAATTATTACTATTTTTTTAAATTATTCTAATTATTACAAATTATATTCATTAATTACTCATTACATTCATTATCTACAAATTACATTCATTAACTACTAATTACATTCATTAATTACTAATTACTATCTTTAATTAAAATTAAAGTTATTAATTACTAATTACAGTCACTTAATTATTAGATATTGTTAATTACTAATAATGAAATCTAACAAATCAAATTTAATACCTTAATACAACATAATAATATCAAATAAGAAAAAATTAAAACTAATGTAAAAATATAAAACAAAAACATTAAAAAAATATTAAATTAAAATTCAGAAAAAAACCTTAAACTGGTTTTTGAGCTTTCGATTTGTTGTACTTGTAGGATGATCCCTGCAGCCTCCTTGAAATCGACTTGCAAAACAAAACTCATAAACTAGTAAAAAGTAGTTCAGATTCAGAAAAATTGTCAAGGTTGGCTGTATTTATAGGTTAGATTATTTGCGACGGGGTTTATTGCGACGGTATTCCCGTCGCAATTGGTATTATTTGCGACGGGCTCGTCGCAAATAACCCCGGACACATTTATTATGGGCGGAAATAAAAGGGATTATTTGCGACGGGGTTCGTCACAAATAACCCCTGTCACCAGGTTATTAGCGACGGGAACCCCTTCCCGTCACTAATAACCTGTTATCGCCGCCGGTTATTTGCGAGGGGAAGGGGATCCCGTCGCAAATATCTTTCGCGCGATTTGGCGCGCATTCGTGCCAAACCATTTTCGACGGGTGAGAATATCCCGTTGCAAATAACTCTTTATTTGTGAAAGGGATTATGTCCCGTCGCAAATACCCCGACTGCGGGGGTTATTTGCGATGGGACATATTCCCGTCGCAAATAAGCCATCGCTAATACCACTTTTTCCCGTAGTGAATGGTCTATTAACTAGTTGAGGTAAATAATACTTTATTACTTTTAATAGTGACTGCAATAAGTATTTAAAATGAAAAATATTATGATAATAGATACTATACTAACTATTAAAGTAATAATATATAGTTGGGGTTATTATTTATTCTAGTATCATGGTATTGTGAATATGTTGAATACATTTGACCTTATTGGTTTCGAAGATGTAAATGCTCAATTTTACTCTAGAGTTAAATTTTTTATTAACACAGGCATACGAATATCATAACATGAAAATTATAGTTCAATTTGTTATATGATGTATGTTATATAATATAATAATCCCAATATCATATTTTTGGTCTGTAAAATTCATTGATATTCAATTAATGCTGGCATGGATCGTTGGAAATTTATAATTAGAATCTTTTTACACATAAAGATGGCTAAAAAATTCGAGTTTATTTTATAATGATTACCTAACTACATTAATTATGAAGTAATTAAAATTAAAATACTATCATTGGAGATTATCAATCCCAATTAGGATGGATATTTACTCTTAGAGATTGTGTGATTTATAGGGTGGGAAATAAATAAACAGGCATTTAACATTCGACATTTGAGTCAAAATTTAATACTTTAATAACTTGTAGAGTATAAAAAATGAATCATGAACTTATTAATGAAATTTAAGTTTTTTAATATTCCAATTCCTCTTATTTCCATTAATTATGTCAATGAAGCAACAATGTCAAAAGATTATAGTTTCATGTATAATTTAAAGTCTAAACATATTACTTTTATAGGTGATATGTAAGACAATTATTATAAAATGAAATCATAATAATTGATTTTGTAAAATCATGTATGAACCTTGTAGATACATTTAAAAAATATTTATCAAGGGGTATTGTTGTAAATTTAAAAGATAAATTGGGAAAAAACCCTGAAAATGAACTATTTATTGAAAACTGTGATCATACACAAGTGAAATACTCATCCCTAGATCTTTCACCAAGCTACCCAAGGATTCTCATGACATGTAAGTGGATGAAAAACATACAATATAACACATCTAAATAAAATAAAAAATAATTATTAAAATAGTTCAATAAATATAAACTCACTCTCACCTTTGAACACCCTTTAATGAAAAACCCGTTCATAATAACCTAAAAAATACAATGATATCAATGGCCTATAATCAATCCATATTACAATTACAAAAAACATTTAACTTATGAATAAACAAGGGGATTAACATCAAGGGTGTATATAATACAAAATATTAATCTAATGGGAAATCATATGAAACATAGCTTACTTCGTTTGAAAAATATGATAAAATACATCAAAATTTCCAATTGAAACCCATCCAAAACATTCAAAACAATGAAATTAAATAATACTTCTATGTCATTTTCTAACTTAAAACAATCTTGATATATAGGAAAACATGTTCTAATTCATATAAATCCATGATCAAGACATAATAAAAATTCATTAAAATTCATAAGAAATCATTACATGAAATCCACTTTGATTTATTCAATAAAAACCATGGGTGTAATTTTAACAAACACCCTATGTGAGTTATTTCCATGGAAGGAAATTGAAAACATTTAAACATAAGAAAAAACCCTTTGATGTTAATGAAAACTTAATAAAAACACTTATAAATCCATAAACCCATCATGGATAATTATAATAGAATTAACTTAAAATAAAATCATGGATTTAAAAGATGCAAGCAATCATGGTTCCATGTTTAAAAGAAAGTAAATGGATCCACCTACCAGAATGGTTGAAATTAGTGCATGGAAGTTTTAATGCATTACAAGGAAGCAAGAAAAGACTTTAAAGGGTCAATACAAACCAAAAATCATGAAAAAATAAAATTAGAAATTCATTCTAGAAGTAAAATCAGATATATATATATATATATATAATGAATAACAAGAGATATGGAAAAAATTGTTAAAAATATTTCCAAACAAAACATCAACGAGTGAGGAGGAGGAGAAAATAACATACCTTGGATTGAAGCATTGAATCATCTGAGAGAAAGTAGAGATATCGCTAAAGATTGGATTTGTTCAATCTTTAGATTCATTTGATCCATGATTCGTTTGAGCTTTGGATTTGAGCCTTGTATTTCTTTGAGCCTTGATTCGAGCTTGGATTTGATGAGGAGGAGCACCGACAGCAGGTGGCTTCCATGAAAAGCTTCAGATATCAGAAGTGGTTTGTGACTGGTTACAGTTGTTTAAATAGACCAGGGACACTTTTATTAGCATTTCCAAAAAAGTGCTGATAAATATACCCTTTATCTGTGATAAATTAATAAGCCATGATAAAAGGAATCTTTATCGGTGCTTTTTTAGAATTAAGAGTTTTATCAACACTAAAAAAATGCTGATAAAATATATCTTTATGAGATCTTAAACATCAGTGATGATAAAAGATTTATAATTATAATTATAAATAATATTTTAAAAAATATTTATATAATAAAAAATATATTTAATATATATATATGTAAATAAAAATATAGAAAACATATTCATTATTTAAATCTATTTATTATAATTTTGTAATTATAAATATATTTATATATTTATATATATTTATGTAACTATATATATATATTAAATAAATATATATAAATATAAACATAAATACAGTAAATATATTCATTATTTAAATATGTTAATTATAATTTTATAATTATTTAAATATATAATTATATAATTACTGAAAAAATAATATTTATATATTTATATATTTATATCATTATATATATTATAAAAAATAAAAATAAAAATACATGTATTTAATAAATATATATAAATATAAATAAAAATACAAATAGAAATAGAAATAGAAATAGAAATAGAAATAGAAATAGAAATAGAAATAGAAATAGAAATTGAAATAGAAATAGAAATAGAAATAAAAATAAAAATATAGTAGATATATTCATTATTTAAATAAATTTATTATAATTTTATAAATATTTAAATATAAAAAACTGTTTGTTTATAATTAAATAAATATTTTTTTAAAAGTAATATTTATTTATTTATAATTATAAATTTATAAATTTATAAATATAGTAAATATAAATTTATAAATATATTTATTTATAAATATTTAAAAATATATTTTTAAAATTATTATTGAATATATAATCTTAAATTCATACATATTAAAAATGAGTTAAATTGAATAACTAAAAATGAGTACACTTTAAAAATATTGAAAAAAGGGATAACTTTTATTAATTAAATATAAATTATTAAAAAAATATGGATATATACTTAAATAAATATGAATATATATTGAAAATATTAAAACATAGTAAATAAATATATATTAATAAATAATAGGAAATGATTAAATCCCTCAAAAAGAAAATAAAAAAATATTAGAATGAATTAATACCTAACTGTAATAATATTAAAAATGAATAAATAAAATTTATCGATTAAAGAAATAATGTATTAAATGTATTATTTTATAATGAAATTATGAAATAAATACTAAAATTTAAATAAATTACACAAATATTAGGTGTTTGGGTTTCTATATAAAATTTCAATTATTACGTAAATATTTGTGTGTGTGTTGTATATAAAAATGCATTAGTTAAGTATATGTATGTAAAATCAATGTAGAACACATTTGATATATGTTAAATTGAAAAATCAAACAGCATTGAATTATATCCATTACTCGATGCAATTAGTAAGTATTTATAATTAATATTAAATTTTAATTATAAAGCATTCTTCACTAAATATATGAATTATTTAATGTAAAGCATAAATATTTTGTATTTTATAAATCATATTTTTAAAAAACTATATACATTTATATATATATATATATAGAAATATATATGAATATATTTCTATATTAAATGTATTAATGAATAATTATGTATAGAAACCATTAAAGATGAATAATACATTAATATGTTTTTAATTATTACATTTTATTCATTTTCTATATTTATATTTAATATATATTATTTATTACTATTTATAATATATATATATATTAAACTTATTAAATTTTATAAGAATAATTTCATCAATAATTTTTTTAATAATTTGTTAATTTTTTCATCTTTAATTTTTTTAATTATCACAATTTATTCATTTTTATTTTTTTGTTTAATTGTTACAATTTATTCATTTTTAGTTTTTTGTTTAATTATTAAAATTTATTCATTTTATATATTTATATAATATATACTATTTATTAATATTTATAATATATATATGTATATTAAACTTGTTCATTTTTATCAATAATTATTTAATTAATTAAATGTTTAATATTTTTCTTAATTTAATTATTTTTATTTTTTATTTTTTTTAATTATTACATTTTATTCTTTTTACACATCCATATATTTAATATATACTATTTATTAGTATTTATAGTTTATATATATGTATATTAAATTTATTCATTTTAATTAATAATTATTTAATTAATAATTTTTTAATATTCTTTAATTTACTCATTTTTAATTTTATTTGTTTAAATATTTCATTTTATTCAAGACGTTTATCAACACTAAATAAAGTACTGATAAAGGGTATCTTTTATTAGTGCTAAAAAAACTGTGGATAAAAGGTCCCCTTTACCAGTGCTTTTTCCTAGCAATGATAAAAGTCAGCACTGTTAAAGACATGTTTTGTAGTAGTGCTAGTAGATAAAAACCTTTGATCTTCTAGTTCTCATATGATGTTCACACTTCTAATAAGATAAGGCCTTTTTCAAGGGGTCCACCATGATTTCCGCCCAGGATACTCTACTAATTGTGACCTCATCCCATTAAGAAAACCTCCTGAATAGGTGATAATTATGAAGTATCTATTTTTTTCTGTTGATACAGCCTTGCCTCCTTTGAAATAACCACCACTAAAGTATTATCATACTACGATGTGATAGGGTCTCTACTACTAGGAACAACATCTCGCTCCTGGGAGAATTTTTGCATCCATACTACTTCTTTAACTACATTAGAAGCCTAATATACTCAGAATCCTTTGCAAAATTGGCCAAAACTAGTTTCTTTGATATCTTCAAGCTCAAAAAAACTTCATCGAGACAATATACATATCTTGACCATGATTTCATATTTTATTGATCATTCTTGAAACTAGCATCTATAAGTCTCCTAAGAAATAACTCCTCATCTCCCCCATACACCAAGAATATATCCTTAATACACCTCTGATACTTTAGGATGTCCTTAAAATTATTCCAATGTTTTTCTCTTAGGTCTTCTTGATATATACCTTCCATGCTTGGGGAATAGACCACATCAATCCTATAACATATCATATCATACATGATAATGCCTATCACTGAAGCTTTTAGGATCATACCCGTCCTCTCTCTCTCTCTCTCCTTTTTATCTGAGGAGACATTTTATTCAAGATATGTATACCATGTGACACTATAACCATTCAATTATTAGATCATTCCATACTAAATCTATTTAGTATTCGGTAAATATATGTACATTGACTTTGTCCAACCAGCCTCTTAGATATACCATGAATGATTTTGATTTTGAGGATGTAAGCTGGTTCACCTAAGTCCTTCATATAGAAAAACATGTTTAAATTGATCTTAAATTATAATAATACTGGTATCTCATTTCCAATAAATAATATTGCATCGACATATAGTACTTGTAAAATGCATACACTCCCACTACACTATTTTTAGACACATGAATCATATTCAATCTTTATGAAAATAAATTCCTTTATGAGTTCATTAAACTAAATTTTCCATGATCTAGATTCTTTATTCAATACATAAATGGATCTCTTCTAATTTCATACCTTATTAGCATCACCTAGTCTCAGAAATACTTATGGTTGTGTCATATAGTCATCTTCCATAAGATTTTTGTTAAGTAAAACTATCTTGATATCCATACACCACATCTCATAATCATGGAAGGTTGTCATGCAAGGTAGAATTTTGATGGATTTAAACATGGACATTGGCTGAAATTTTTCACCATAGTCTATTATTTTATGTTTTTTAAACACCCAATCCACTAGTTGTTCCTTATAGGTACCAAATTTACCTTCCATGTCTATTTTTCTTTTGAATTCCCATTTTCACCCAATGGGTTTTAAATCAAATGGAAGATCAACCAAAATCAAAACATGGTTCTGATACATAGAATTCATCTCATAATTCATGGATTCATTCTGTCTTATTACTTCTAAGTTACTTACTGCTTACTTATAAGAAAGAGAAGCGTTATCTTCAATCAATAATGAGTCACTATCCTTAGTGACTAGAAAATCACATTTTTCTAGTTATCTAACCTCTTTGGGGATCATACATAGTACTTGTATTACTATAATAAAATAATCCATAGGGAGTAGTGGAATTTTTTCCTCTTCTAACTCCTAAGTATCTTAAGAATCAAATTTATTAAATTCAATCTTTCACCCACCATCACTTTTGGATATGTGATACATCTCATGAAATATGGCATGTATTACCTCTATAACTTTTTTATATGAAGGGTCATATAGGTACTACATTCTTGTTTCCTTAGAATATCCTATAAAGATACACTTCATTCCACAGGGTCCTATATTTCCACATGAAAAACATACACATCTTGTTCCTTTACTTGCATATGGGTCTTTCTCTTCTTAGAAGGATGATGCTCATAATCCTTAGACTTTGAGTTAGTTTTCATGCCCTTCACCTTGTACTTCCTCTTATTCACCATAATTATAATAAAATTTTCACCCATCTTGTTTTTTAATTTTCTTAGTGAATGAGTGTGAAGAGTTTTTGGAGTGACTTATTTACATTATTCATGTTATAATTAAGAATAAAACTATATAAGATTTGATAAAGTGAGGATAACATGATATCTATGTGTAAATAATCTCTAATCATAAATCCCGAGATGTATAAGCGCTCAATTAGTCAATCATCTTGACTACATGAGGTCCAAATATAACCCCCTCTCTAATATTTCATGTAAAGAGTTCCTTGAAGATCTTATATATATCTTGTCTCATCTTTTCCTGATAAATAACCCAAACATGAGACAATATGTTGTATGCATACATTTCCTCATGAATATTCTAGAGCTCAATGGAAGACAACATCAAACACTAGACATAGAGTGAATCATCCATGTGTTTTAGGTAGAGTGATAGTTCTTTCTCACTAGCCTCAATAGGGGGATCTTTATGAATAATGTATTCTATCATGTAAGACTTTCTCTCTTGGTGTAATACTATGATCAATAACCTATAAAATACCTAAAATTTACTACAAGTGAAAAGGTTATCCTCATTCAAAAAATATCACAATGATAATGTCAATTTCAGGTCATGTTCCATTTTCTACAATAATAAAATCATATTTTAATTAATTTATCTAAATTACCAAAACATGCAACTTAATAAATTTTATTTATTAGTCTCCCACTATTTTGTTAAATACCAATATTCATCACCATTGGATTTGGAATATCATATTGTATTGATATTCTAGTGTCAAGGATCCATATACCCCTTATCATAAACTATATGGGGGTTTCACAAGCTATTTGAAGGTATTTAGGTAGGCAGGTCTTTCCAATTGCACTAAATGATAACTCCTTGATCCATTGAGTGGAATCCCCAATAATGAAATCCAGGACTTGAATTTCCTCAACAATTTCCTACTAGTTGCTTCAAGTCTCATGGAGGCAATCAAATCTTAATGTGAAATAGGTTAATCTAACCCATAAATTATGTTAAAAGTCCGTGATAATTGAAAATACCCCAACAAATGCCAGTCAAGCACTTTGAACTATGGTTATATCATTACCAAAGTAATGGAAGGTGGTAGAAAATTAATATTTTTATTGAGGTATTTTAATCTTTATTAATAAATCTTATTATTTTATCCTTTTAAATTCTTTTTTACATTAAGTGGATTTTACAGAAGTGATTTAATATGTTTGGTGAACTTTTTATTCATAATCAATTTATTTTAATTCAATATCACATCCTTATTAATCTATTAATCTTATATTAATGAATTAAGAATTCAATAAGTAATTAACCATGAAACTAAAATAAATAATACAAATAAAGTGGTATGATAATGTTTTTTTAAATGGTTTGTTTATTAAGTGAACAATAAAAAACCCTTGAACCTAGGAGAATAATTCCTTGAACCCATACCGGTCTGAGTTTTAGCTTTCCAATTGTACTCCTTTGTATTTCATGGGTTGGTTTCACCTCAACTTTAACTTCATGCACTATCCCTTTCTTAAAACATTCTTCATTTGCATATGTTTTAACTCACATGCATGTGAGGGGAACCAAAATATTGGTTCAGGGTTCATATAAAAGGAATCATGGCCACATATACCCATACATAATAAGACGAGGGGATTATATACATTCCATCATTTTTATTTAACAATAATAATTACAAAAAAACATTCAATAATAATTAAATTAAAAGAAACTCTACATATACATAAGTCATTCTAAGAACATGATCATCCACACATGCAATGAATACACATTTAAACAACTAGATAATATTCATTTCAATTAATTATTCATTAAGATAAATTACATAAATTAATAAATAAATAATAATATTAATTAACTAATTTATCTTATTTCCAAATTAATAGTCCTAAATATCCATATCCTCTATAATTATAAATAAATTAAATAAATTAATTTTATTAAAAATTACTTAAGTACACATCTTATACTTGGAGGAAACACGACGTATACCCCTTTAAACCACTTGTCATCCCATATTGGTTCTTATCATGTACTGTATATCCAAACAACATGTAACATACATGTTGTGTCATGTATTACATGATATGAAGATTCATGTGTCAAGATGTGTATATACACAGTCATTTAATGACATCTAGCACACATTAATATATACGACACATACTAATTTTAATGTCTATATATCATACATTACATGCACAAGACAATAAAAGTTGTGTAGTTCCAAATCAATAAAAAAATTAATTAAGAATGCAATATTCTATAAAAAACAATCAAATGATATTTACATTACAGCTACATTCTATGTACTTCAGTTTAATACAATAATTAATTATTAGTTTGTGTAATTAATAGATACTATTTACAGTGAGGCTTGGAATATATTTTGGGTTAATAAATATGAGTTACATGACATGCACATTCTAACTAAACACTATGTACTCTTTTTTGTGTCCATATACACTAAACTCCTAGGTACATTGTTTGTAATCCATGTGAACAATAATGGGTTATAAGATATGCATGCTATGTAAATGTTGTGTAATCTTCCCAACCCCAAGTTGTTCATCTTTAAGCCACTACATGGTGTGAAATAAATATTATACACCTGCTTTGATTATACAATTTCTATAAAAATTACTAGGATAACCATGTTGGACTACCTGATGTGTACACTAACCACATGTTGCGTAATCTCTAAAACTGCATGCTATTTGTTCAGTCAACACATAGTGTGTAATTATATTATGTGTGCTATCATACCACTTAGATATCCATATATCATGTATCTCATCTTGTTTTGTTGAAACTCATTACATAACATACACTTCTTATTTACAAACCATGTAACCAAGTCTTCTAACTAGAATCTTCAGCACCTCTTGAAGGGGTCTATGAGTGTTCTTCATATGTTCTTAAATTATTATTTGTTATATGATTTTGAAAACATTCATAATATCAACTTTAATATCTAAAAAACAAATTATAAATTAAAAAATAATATCAAATTCATAATCATCTATAAAATCAATAAATAATTATAAATTTATATGTGACTTCTCTGATACCACTTAAGGGCACAAAGGTGTGCAATTAATGTGGTTGGGTCCATGGTTAAAATTTATATATTTATTTTCCGAAATTTTTCTTTAGAATGTTGAAAAATGTGACCTGAAATCCATGAGATAATATCTTTCATATATAATTTATATTTAATTTTATATATAAATAATTAAATAATTTGAAACAACTTCTTTATTGATGAATTTTTTGACCATATATTATTATGAATTCGTTATTTTAGATGATTCAAGTATAGAATCTCTATAGTAGTTATCCACACATACTTAATAAACCTTAGGACATCACCGTAGAATCTCCAAGCTATAATACTACTAATCTTGATCACTTTTGTCCTCTATTTTTGATCACTGCAATAATACCTTCCAGTATAAGTGATTATTTAGGTTCTATCATGTCTTGACATGGTGGATGAGGTTTGATGGACTTCATTCTTAAGAGTGTTATTGAGAATTTCTCTCTACTATTAAGATAATTCTCTATAAAAAATGTTCTGTACAGTGGATGTTTCCAACATCTACTACATATAATCCTAAACAATTATATAATTGAGTATTTATAGATCTAGGTTATGTATTTTTAATTTCACACAAATCCTAATCCAATTACTAATCACTAAAAAACCCCATGTGAAATAATAATATAAATAATAATATTTTTTTTTGAAATGAACTAAACTCATGGAAAAAATAAATATCAATTTTAAATAAAGTAATTAAATTTATTTAAATTATTTTTAATATATCATTTATAATAGGACCCTTAAATTGGTATGCATTTCCTACATAGTATTTATCAAACCTTGAATAATGTATATATCTTTAAAAATATAAATAATAATTTATTATTCGATGATAAATAAATAAATAATCAATTGGATATTTTTAATCAACTTAAACTGATTAAATATCATTCTCAAAAATGAGAATAATATTTTATTCTACGATAAAATTCATTTAGAATTTAATTGAAGTTTTAGAAACACATAGTGTGTGACCCTCTAGGACCATTTTTAAGTGTAATTAGAGAAAACTTACCTAAAATCAAAGCTTAGCATCTAGTAACACATCAAGGAACCCATAGAGAAAGACATTAAATGTCACAAAGATATTAAACTCATATAAAAACTCACTTTTTAATATAATCTATTTGTCTTGATATACCACCAAGAGGGTTGTATACATGTGTCATCAACCTATATTCTTGATATGTCTCTATTTGAATTTCTGAAAATGAACTGGATGAAAAATTTCAATGGCCATGGAACTAATTAGCTATATCCATTTCTATAAAAGAGATAATATATCATCTGCCATCAAATAGGAAGTTATAGATACCTTATTTCCTTATTTATTAATTCCATATCATCCATGACACACCCAACATACCCTAAACTGTCATGATAATATGTCATTATGGTTTTTGTCAATACATAAACGTACATGACTTATGATATGAATTAATAATAATCTCAAGTCTAAGTAACAATACACATAATCATAGATAATAATATCTAATCAAACATATAAAATATGGATTCTTATGGGTGGGTCTGTTCTCTTAACCTTCTCTCTTTGATATTTTTAAGGGCGATCTTCATGAGGTGAAGTATTAATGTCTTATATGCCTCCTACCACTGATAACCTATATCATCTATATCTCATTAGACAATATCTCATTTCCATGAACATGAATTCAAGAATACTATCATGGACTTTAAAGTTCTCATCATAGTGATGAATTTCTATGACCATTATGTGTGACGAGTACCCTTAGGACATTATCACATTAAATGAAATGTAAAATAAAAAACATGATGTAATAAATAATTTATTAATATTAAAAACCATGAAAATATAGGTAATATTAAAGTAAAAACTATTTTTTTATAGGGAACCAACTCTAACAGAGGCATAGTGGTTTTAAGAAATATATGTGTCAGCATGATTCATAAATATAGGTTCAATAAACCGAGCTATTTTATGTTTTGATTCTTATAATGATGTTGATATTTTATTATGATATGAAGTAGTTAATACTATTCTTTACTTTTATATGTCACATTTTAACCTTTGTGAAGGTGATATTTCTATTTAATATGTATCTTGTGTGATATAATAGCATCAAGGAAAGGTTTATGGATCCCTAATCACTCAGTTCTCACACCTCAAGAAAGGGTTTACTCCTATGGTAAGGATTCCTTATCCTCAACACCATTTCTCCAAACAATATCTATCCTTTCCTAATTATATATATATTTTATATATCATTTATTCTAGATTCATTTCATCCTGGGTTTTCTTTTGGTGTGTTTTAGATGGTGATTTCATCCTTTTTGTGTTTATTCTCCCTATCTTTCATTATTATCATGATTAAATATCATCCCATTGTTGTGGGATGATAAATTTTCTCAGTTTCCCTTTATCTCTTATGGTGAGTATGATAGGGTGTTCTTTCCTTGTTCTCGTATTGTAATATGGGTTCTCTATACCTTAGTGTTTCAATGAGCCATTTCTCCCAAGACTTTTAGTTGTGGGAAATATTATTCTTTATCCCAAGGGGTGGTGTTCTTGGTGTTAATAGGAATTACCCAGATCTGGTGCTAGTGGTGGTGAATGGGGAGACGGTTTGGTGAAGACAATGTAGTCTACATTGAATATTGATGGTCCATATAGGTGGATTTAAAAAGTTCAAAGCATGGTTGTTATATATATATATTTGGTTTTATTTCATCATTTTATCTCTCTTTGGGTTGCTATTTTTGGGTTTGGGCCTCTTATTATCTTGGTTCATCATCTTAGATGTCCTATCCTTGTTTCTTTATACTCTTTACCCTATAAAGTCATTTGAATTTGATGTTGTATTATGGCGGGGATATCCCATCTTTGGAGTCTTATCTATTTCAATATAGAAAGTAAGATTCTATTAAAGGATATTTTACCTATAGTGGGTGATTATAATGGTGTTATAGTGGGTGTTCTTTATAAGGATCTAGAATTATCTTTGGATGACTAGCTTTGATGGTGAGTCTTACTATTGAGCTTGTTGTAAATGATATTTAGTTATATCATAATATTCTCTTCTATTTTTCTATTCTATATGTTGGTACTTTGGTGTTTTATCCGATTACACCTGGATATCCTATCATTATGGTATCATTTTATGATATTTCTATTATAATTAGATTTTGGGTCTACTGTCTATCTTGGTTATCATGGTTTTTTTATCTGGTGATGGTGTGCTCTAAGATATTGGTGGAGACTCTTAGTGTAGATAGAAAGGTGTGATGGTGATACTGGGTTAAGTGCAGATGTGATGCTCCATTATTTGAAGACGGTCTCATTTTTGGATTCAATTGGTTTCATAGTGTAGTTGGTGATCGCAAAGGAGGCGAAAGATGATAGTATGGTGTGAGATCCTGGTATTTAAAGATTTATTTGATAGATTATTGTTGGTATCCTCTAATGATGCTTTGGTATATAGCATGTTCCCATGTGATTTTATTTTATAGATGATAGGTGGTGATGGTGGTGGTATTATTTAGTGATGATTATAGGATAAAATTCTTTAAAAAAATTTCATTTTGAGGTGATTTTATAGTGGTTATGGGTCTTTTTTCTTCCAATGATACTCACTAACAATGGTAGTTATATAGTGTGATAATAACCTAAATGGTTATGATTTATCATAGGTATATAATCATTTTCCACATCATATAATATGACTATCATTTCTTAGATCCTCGACCATTGAGCTGGTACATGGTTTGACTAGTCATGTTTTGTTTTGTTTGATAGTTGATATTGTTGGGTATGTTCAAGAATGTCATTGTTTTATAATTTGATCAATGATTAGGAAAGATATTTTAATTTTTTCTGGGAATACTTTTTTACATTTCCCCATAACTTATGTTTTTAATATATTTTTTCTTTCTTAAGTTTTATTTTATTGTCTTAATATGAGAATAATTTTATAGGTATATAATATTAAGGTATAATTTTTGTAGTCCGTCTATATTTTTTTGAGGTTTTGGAGAGGGTATACATACGTTTAGATATGGGTTGTGGAACAAGGTTGAAAATTTTAGTTTTGGATGAAACAACATCATGAAGGAATATTTACCATGACATGAGTTTTTTACCTTGGTCATGCTTTGTGATATCCTCATGGTGGAGTTTGTATGGTTCTAGAGGTAGGGTGTTGGAGTTAAGGTTGTACATTTCTATGATAAAACTACATTGTGTTATATCCACCAATATAAGGTTTTTTGGAAGTGTTTGTTTTTTGGAAGGTGGTTTGGTGATGTATTTTCATGAAGCCCATGTTTTAAAATGGAGTTATACCATGTCATGGTTGAGGTAATGGATTATAAAATAGTATGGTTTAACGTACACTCCTTCATGGTTATCTCATGTTTTGAAGGGGGAATCAATCGGAATGATTTATAGTTTTATTACCATGCTACTGTTTTGGTCAAAACTAGGTTTTTGGAATGAAAAAAAAGCATAGATATTTTTGGAGTTTAAAGTTTTATGGAATAAGGGTATTTAGATTCTCATTAACTGACCTAAACTACAAATTTTTTAGGTCAAAATTCCATGCTTTTTCCACCTAATATTTAATTATAAATTTAGGTGCCAATGTTCTCTGGTTAAGTTTATTTTTTTCTTAGAAACTTTAGGTAGTATAGAGGCCCCTTATTGGTGGTTCTAAGAGACTTTGGTATATTTTTGAGCCCTTAATTTTGTGACATTGGTTCTTTATAATATAAGGCACTCTCATTGTATTCTTCTTCCTCATTTAGCTTTTTTCTCCTTATTTAATAATTATAGAAGTGGTGGATGAGTATATATGATGAAGGATTTATGTGGGGTTTATTTATTATAGGTTTGTT
Organism: Viscum album; assembly: GCA_963277665.1. Lineage (NCBI taxonomy): Eukaryota > Viridiplantae > Streptophyta > Magnoliopsida > Santalales > Viscaceae > Viscum > Viscum album. The sequence goes on from OY728141.1 coordinate 1,938,668,978, forward strand.
TGAGGATCATAGGGAGACTATGGGCATTTGATCATTAAATACATTTCTTCTTAGTGTAATAATGTTTTGAGCTTCGTTTGAGGTAAGTTATTCTGATTTAATATTTTTACTTAATATTTTTAATAAGGATATAGCATGATTTAGTCATTCATTGAGTATGGAGTTGATATTTACCTAATTAAAAAAATCAGTTAAACTTAATAGGGATGCGGGTCGATGATACTGTGGTTATATACATCATTTTTCTTATTTTATTTATTATATTTATATAATTTCATTTGTAAGGATTTAAATAGCTTGGAATAAGTGTCAAAATAATGAATAAGTTGTAAAATGATGGATTTTTAGTGCTTGATATTAAAGAAGCGCGATGATGTTGAATAACGTGTGTGTTGATGCTCCTTTTTCGTCACAGATTCCAAAGGAATGTAAAGGGAATGACTTAGCACAAATTGATTCATCCTATGAAGAAAATATCAAAAATCGACAAAGGGATGAACAAGGAGAACATTGCCGATAGGCCGCGCAAGTTCCCTCATAGTCGCACAAGTCCACTTGTGCGACGCAGTATGGTCACGCAAGTGACTTGCGCGACCTAAGTGATAACCGCCCGGGGTCTTCTCCTGACTATAAATAGACCCTGTGGGCCCCCCATTCAAGGAGGATTTTTTTCCAGAAACTCAGATTTGAGCTCCCGACACCCTAGTCTCTTCTCAAATTTTCTGAAACACTTCTAAGGTAATTTCTTACCTAGAACGGAAGATCTAAAGAGGGGGAGGAAGGCCTAAGTGTTGAAACTCATCAACACTTGTGCGCCTGAGTGGGTATCCCTCAAGGGAAAAGGCCACACTTGCGCGCCGCCTTACTCCTTCAATAGAACTTGCACGCCCCTCTTCTGGAATAACCTCAAGAGGATTCTAAAGGCTTTAACCAAGAGTCACTCAAGTATTACTCTGCTGGTTAACCGTCGCGCAAGTACCCATGTGTCACGCAGGTATACCTGCGCGACCAGGACTTGCATACCCACGCAGTACCTGCACGCCTTCCAGGATGTGCGTGTCCCTGCCTTTTTTGGTGCCCTTCTTGCCCATTTCACCCCTCTTAATCCATTCCACCTCTCCTATTCAAGATTCAATCTTTACGACACTCTTCAAAGCCATTTATGGCATGATTTCTTGATTTGGATTTTTTATCTGAAAGGAACTATGTGGAATATCTCTCAAAACATAGTGATTTACACATCTTTATGTCACTAAAAAATTGAGATTTCATTCATTCAACCTCATCCTTTCAGATGAGAGAACCCCTTAATTTGGGCCTCCTTTTCAGGAATAATCCCTAGTCATAATTCTCATATCTGGGAATCCCCTTTAGGAGGAAGCCCCAACCATAATTCTCTCTCAAATATGGGCATCCTCTTCATGAGTAAGCCCCAAGTCCCTTAATTTTTCAAATCTCTTAACCTGGGCCTCCTTTTCAGGAGTAAGCCTGAGACTTAATTTCTCTTTACCAGTCCTAATTTTCCTTTGATATGGGATTCCTTTTCAGGAGTAAAACCCAATCATAAGTCCTCTCCTAATTTGGGCCTCCTTTTAAGGAGTAAGCCCCAAGTTAGAGTATTCAAAATCTCCATGAAGCACATATACCTTTATGGACCCTGTTCCTGGATTTCTTCCCTAATGTAAATTCTAACCTTCATTTATCTGGGCAGTCATACATACATAAGCCCCACATTATTTCTTATGATTGAATCTTTCATGACACAATTGTCTAATTTTTTTACCAATACCTCTTGTTTCTCACACCGAGCATGACTCACGTGAGCTTGGAGTGTAAAAGTAATTATGAAATTCTTCTTTGAGCCATCAATCATAAATATCATACTCCCTTACTCGAACTACATGGGTTCTGATTCCTTTTATAAACAAAGGATACGTAGGTAGCCCATCTGCGGGATAGATCCCAACTCTGAAATAATTCATGTCATTCTGAATGACAATAAACTTCAAGTGCCCCACTGAGTGGCTTTAAAACCAGTATGGTCATCATAAGGACCAAGAGACTTTTACGTATCAAAGGATACCATTGACTAAGAATCTCTAACAAATACAGATGATTCTTTATCAGTGAAGAACCTCAAATAAATATAAAAGATTTTCTAAATTTCCTACATATCGATCATTTATTGTCAGATCTAAAGGAAAACACTTTTTATATTTGGTAATGTAATAAGGATTCACGAACATAACTTAAATCTATAAAGAGAGTCCCGGAGTAGACAATAATTCCCCTCAAAAAGGCGTGATGAGTCCGACCTCCCATCCTCTCGACCAATGAAAATTCCTAAGCCACATCAAACCATAAACTAATGAGAACCTACCTTTAGAAAGTAGGCCCGAATAGATGTCGAATCATTGGATGTTTCTGGTTCTATGAACAAACCCGTTAGAAACCGATCAGAATGTTTGAACCTCCCATCAAAGGAGGTCATCCCCGAAATACAAGGGAAAAAAATGGCGAACCCGACGTGAATCCTTAACCAAGTTAAAAATATGTTTTACCTATTTGTTAGGCCCCTATTTAAAACTCAATAAGAGGGCCAAAAAAACAATCATTGACATATGTGCTCATCCAAAAGATGTAGTGGATGAATTTATCCTTATTACGTCTGTTATATCAAACATGCACCCTTTTCCAAGATCTTATGAATTTATAGAATGGTTTCTCTCAAGTTCACACATGTGAAAACTACTGCTGCAAATGCCACTACTGCTCCTCCTGCTGGATCATCGTACGCTCTAAGGACGATATCACTTACTCAGCGTCTTCAACGCTGGGTATCAAATGCACTGGTTATGGAGTACCGTCAACATGGTACCATCCCAACTCTGGAGGCTTCCCGGCAAGCCATCCAAGTAAACAACTCACAGCGGTCATCCGGACAATGACGAACAGTGATCAAGAAGCAGACGGTGCTAACTACCGTCTCTAACCATTTCGGGTCGTTATCCCCGGAACACAATCACCATTCGCTCCCTTATTCTGGGGAGGTGAATGAGCAGTTCCCTCAGGGCCTTAATTCAAATAGACATGAGTCCTTCTTGAGGGCTCCCACCAATAATCGCCGCCAGACTCGTGCGACAGTGCGCCCTCAACATGATGAGGGTATCGACTCCTGGCATTCGGCTCAGGTTCCTCGAACCCGAGTAGGTAAGACGAATCGCCAGAGGCGAAGTCTGGTTAACAGTGAGAATTTTCTCATCTCTGCCATCTCCGGAGAAGTCCACCAACCTAACTTGGTGGCAAGAAACGAGCAGGCACACACACCTGCCCGTTTTAATTCTACTTTCCAGCAGACTCGTCTGGCAGCATCACGCCAATCCCACCAGGAAATTCCGGAGGAGTACTATAGGCAGGAACATACACCTATTTATACATCATCAGCTAGTCAGTAGGATCGTCTGATTACATACGATGGATCTCGTCAACTACGTTCGGTGAAGTGTAATCAGTAGGCACATACAACTGCTAGTACTAATCAAGCCTACCAACAGTCTCACTTGGTAGCATTCGGAGAAGTTAGTCGGAAATCCCCGGCAAAAAATAGGAGGCATACTCAACTCTCTTACCCCACACTTGAGTACTTTCAGGATTCACTGATAGGAAAAGGAGGACAGGAGCAGGCACATACACCTAATCCATGCCCAGAATGGATGTATATTCCCGTTCCAGTAGCTGAAGTCACCAAGAATATTCCATCAATGGTGAAAGAGAAGAAGCAAATCCCTGCTCATATTCTGGATGCCTTCCAGGATATTATAACAACTTCAGTGGCATCTCAGGGAAAGACACATAAATCTATCCCTACCAGTGGAGTGACACATCAATAATTCACTCCGGAACAGACCCAAACATTTGTTCCAGTCCAAGAGGGTTGTGGGGCATACACCCCCATATCATACGGACAACCAAGTCAGGCACATACACCTAATTTGAGTGGAGATTTTCAGCCAAAACTGGCCATCTTTCCTGATCAGGAATATACACCTGCTCAGAGTAGCCACTTTCGTCAACAATTGGTTTCCAAGGCATGTAAGAAGGTGTCTAAGAAAAAGACCCACCCAACACAGTCAGAAGATCAAGAGCCAATCTGTAACAAGGCCTTGCTCGATGCTGGAGTTCTTGAAGCCCTCAGACAATTATCTATTGAAATTCAAGATTCTACTCCCCCATTTTCCAATAGTGGGAACATTAATTCCGAAGGTCTTCAACATAAACTTCCTCATGAAGGCTTGCTTCATGAAAATTCAGTCGATCTCGAAGATTCATCTTCAGATGAGAGCCATAGGAACCCTCTATGTGGTCGGAAGACCAAGGAGCAAGAGATATCATCTTTTGCTGTAACCCATTATGGTGGTCCTCCCCATGATGATGAATTTCTATGTGAAAGTCCTCTCTGTAGTAGTGATGCACATTGCCCAGAAAATTCTCTAGTGGACAATGTAGTGCTGAGAAAGCCCTCTTATCTTGAGGCACTTGCAAATGCGAAACCAGTCATGTCTGAAGCTTCATCGCTAGCAGGTGAAATACTTTCTCAATCAGAAGATAGCCCAGGGTGTAGGTAATTCTCTGAACTACCCCTAAGTCATGCATCTTCTAGTTTGATCAATGATTTCTCTACCAATCTTGTTGAATCCAATAAAGCAACAAGGAAACACCAACTCTGGTCAAATCAGGTAGAATAATCTTCATCAAATGATAAAGAGGAAATGCTGAACATGAGAAAACAACTGGCGAAAGGTGAAGTGCCAGTCATGTTTTGGCTTCTGGATGACTCTCAGTATGACATTCCATAAATGTTGATGGAAGACAAAATTCATGATATTCATCTCAACATATGGAAAACTCTTTGTCAGTTGAAAAAGAAAGTATTATCTTATGATGAATATGAAAATCATCATAAGATAATAGAAGGGTTACAACGTCAGATTGATTTGGCGTCTCTATCAGTCTCTCGATATCCGAAGGCTGAAAAGCAGCAGAGATCCCTTCAACGTTCATGCTTTAGTGCATTAAGAAGATTGTGTCTGTTAATTTCCAATGCCCCATCTGGTATTCATGTCAGAGGATGGGGTGTTCATGGAGCACTGCATTTCATGGTGATCTCCAGTCAGCAAAGCCCGCCGAAAATGGTATCATGCAATGTTATTTCCCATGGTCGGCCAAAGTCAATGGGCTTTGTTTGTAATTAAAAGCTTTTCCAAGAACAGTCTTCAACTAGTTCCTCTCAAAATCAAGAATACAGAGAACAAGTTTTTGAATTACTCTTGCATCAAGCAAACAAGAATATTGTACATGCCTCTTGTTTGGAGCAACCATGTCACCAAGTGATAGAAGTGTCAGAAATCATCCAATGGTCTTTTGAACTGGGTGATAAAAGTGGATACAGGTTAATGCATCCAGCTAATTTCTAGACTAAGGTTCGCAAGATCAAGAGAGCTTTTAAGAAAGTCTCAGATATAGCATGTCAAGTGCCATCCCAGCTCACCAGACTGGGGAATCTTTTAAACCAACCCTCAGAGTCAACAAATAAGATTCTAGGAGTTGAGAAGGAACAGCCCCAGTCTACTGGACTGGGGACTTTTTCAAATCATCAATCCCCTCCTCAGAGAAAGTCGATTTTTTCTCTATTGGGGAAGAAGCCTCAAGAGGAACGAAGAGACAAATTATTAGGAGATTCCATCCAAATTACGGTTTGTCAAGAAGTTCCTGAGGGATCCAATCAACAAAAGGCAATGTCTCATCAACGACATGGAAGATGAAAATATCACAGAAATGCTGATAGAAGGGATGCGATGAGTTATGCATTAATCAATGTCATCAATGCTGTTGTTGCTAATCCACTAGATGAGGCTCACTCAGGGGACTCAGATGAAGAGGTTCCTGCTCAAGAATATGTATGCACTGACACAAATGAAGAAGGTGTGCATACACAAAGTCAAAAGATTACTCAGAACCTAGGTAATCCTTCAAGTAACCCACTTCCACCTCTCCGAAAAGGATCCAACAAAGGGAATGGAAAGAACCAGGTTACATATCCTTCATCTGGAGAAGGTCAATCGCTCTCACTAGAGAAATGGTTTGCACAACAGGAGGAAGAAATGAAGGAATTAAGAAGGTTGAATGCAGAACTACATCAGAGTAGTCTTCTTCTTAAGCATGCTGGAGTCAGTCAGCCAAAAGAATTTGTTGCAGCTACTGAGATAGATCAAGAATATCCTCCTCTATCAGTACACCCTCACAGGTCTAATCCTACGGGTCAAGGGAAACAACAGTTGGCAGTGCTACCATTAGTTGCAGCACCAATCACCACATCTGTCCAAGCTCCAGTCATTGCACCTAACCAAGTCCAAGTTCAACCGGATGTTTCTCAAAGGTTAATAACTACTATTGAGTCATTAACAGCTTGGTTAGAAACTATGGAAGGGAAACGTGTGCAAGTTCAACCAGAAAAGAAATTTTACCCTGAATGGGTAGATTCAATCTCTCCTCCATCCAGTTTTGGGAACCCTGTATTCCCTATTTTCAATGGATCAGGCGATCCTGAACAGCATTTGATGCATTACGTGTCTTGTTGCGATCCTATGATGGGAACTCCAGAGCAGCAAGAAGCAGTGAAACTCAGATGCTTCGTGAAAACCTTGCAAGGACCAGCTTTTGACTGGTATACAAGCTTGTAATCCCGGTCAATTACCGGATGGGAGGATCTTCGCCAAAAATTCCTCCTTCAGTTCAACTCAACTTTTCCAAAGACAACAGTTTTCGATCTTACAAACTGTAAGCAATGGTATAATGAAAGGGTCTCTGATTTCATGGATCGATGGAATGGATTAACATATTCCTTGAGTTTAGCACTACTTCAAGAAAAATTGTTGCCAATCTGTGTGGAAAATATTCATGAAGAATTACGCACACCGTTAATCCCTGTGAAATACACAGGAGGGTTTCGAGACGTTACTTCAATCGCTCATCAGATTGAAGATCCCCTTATACAGGCTAAGGCTAAATCTCGTGTAATTCCATCAGCTCCAGGAAGGAGAATGGGAAAAGAAGAAACTGCAACAGTTATGCTTAAACAAGCACCTATACCTGTTTCTACCTCAAAAACTTCATCTTCTCGAACGGCTCCACCTTCTGAGTGCCAACAACAAAGGCCGTTTCGTCCAGACCATCAAAGAGATGAAAGACTAAAACAATTTGCGGATTTGAAGAGAAAAACATACTCTTTCCAAAATGAACAAGTTCCTGGTTATTTCATTTCGGTTCTGGAAAAAAATTTGGTTCAATTTCCAATACCCAAGAGTCCAAACAAGAATGGAGATGAATACCGTCCTAATTATTTCCCTTTTCATCAAATGTTGGGGCATCCCATCCAAGAGTGTTTTTTCTTCAAAGACCTCCTGCAAAATATGTTCAACTCGGGACAGGTTAAACTGAAAAGTTCTTCAGCTCAGGTAGCATGTGTTACTGCTACAGTTCCATAGGAGGAAGGCGAATGACAAGAAGTCAAAAGCAAAAATGCACAGAAGTATGATGATTGGATGGTCAGAAAGAAAATCAATCAAACTCATGCTATTTTGCGAACACAATTAAAGAAACCAATTGTGTATTCTACCATGAATGTTGCGACAAAACCCTCTTCGTCATAGGGAAAGTCCTCAAAGAAACGACATGATTCAAAGAAAGAAAAAGAATTAGAAGAATATGAGTATGTGTCAAAGCCTAAGTTGTCTTTGACTTTGGCGGACTTCATTCCATCTACTTCAAAGCCACGGGCACCGCCCCCACTAAACGGAACATCCTAAACAGGCTAATGATGCAGAGTCTTCATCAGACGAAGAGTTAATCTTTGGTTCTGTTAATATGATTCAATTAACAGATCCATATGCTAGTCGCAGTTTTGATTTCAATGAGCCAGAATTCCCTGTATCAAATAGAGGAATCAGAGGAAGTTCCAGGGGCTTAGGATATAGGGGAAGACGTCGATCTTTCAGAAGCCACTATTCCAATTCTACCCCTGCTAGAACTATGTACGCAGCAGAAACTCATGGTAGAGCCCTTCAGCGAGCTCAGCAAGAACAAGAAAGTTCTTGTACCAATAGCAAATTCAGTCCTAGCACAGTTTTTTTGGAAGACCGGTTGAAGGTTCCATCTTCTTCCTCTCAGCAAGTAAATGGATCTAATCAGTCTAATCTTCATAAACCAAGAATATTTCCAACTCCTATCCCGATACAAGATGCATCAACATCCAAAGAATCTGCTTCCAAGGTACCTGCTAAACCACATATTCCTATTGGGAAATAAAGACCTTTGGATCAAAAGTATGATATATTGAAACAATTGGGCCAAGTACCATCCATGTTATCAATTATGGATGCTCTGAATCTGTCAAAAGATCTTCGAGAATCACTCATCGAGGCTTTGTCAAGTCCGCAGGAGTTTGAAACTGAAATTGCTGCAGTTTAAGTCTATCACATAGAGAATAATCCTGCAGAATTCCATGCAATAATATCTTTTACTGATGAAGATGAAGATGATGTTGTGCATGGACATATTAGACCATTGTACTTGTCTGGAAAGGTCAATGGTGTAGATGTCCGAAGAACTTTCATTGACAATGGTTCATGAGTCAACCTCATGCCCATTCGTACACTTCGTCGATTCTGCCTCACAGAATCTGATTTATCTCCTTCTACCATGATGTTACAAAGATATGATAAAAATTAACAAGAACCACTAGGCAAAGTTACACTCAGAACTCAGTTTAGAGATCTTGTATCCAATTTAGATTTCATGGTTGTTGATGAAGACTCAGCCTTCAACATCTTGCTTGGAAGACCCTGGCTATATCAATATGTGGCTATCCCTTCATCATACCATCAATGTCTCAATTATTGTTTCGATGGTCAAGTTGGGACATTGTATGGTGATAAGGCCCCGTTCAAGACATGTGAGTCTCAATACATTGAGGTGGAATTCTATCACTTGAAGGGAAGGGAGAAATCCATAACAAAGGAGATTCCCAAAGTTAATGCTCCATATGGTTTGGAGAAAATTCCAGTAAATCCATTTACACATGTGAGTACAGATTATGTGTTTCCTATCAGTCAAATTGAAAAGATAGACCCAAATCAAAATACTCTTATGGAAAGATCCATAATGTCAATTATGGCAATCGAGCCAGACAACATGGGATAAATTGGTAATCTACCAAGCAGTGATGAAAGCACAAATGGTGACATCTTCATTTCATCTGCTGAAATCCAACAAGTCTATGCTTTTCCAATTAGGCCAGAAGAAGTTATAACAACATCGAAGGTGAACAATTATGTTGATTTTCAATCCATCATCTCCTATTTAATACCCAATGAAGACCCTTCATCATCAATCGGGTCGGAAATGGAAGCTTCTTCTTCAAGATGTTCAAATTGTGACATCTCTTCTGATCATGAAAATTCTGCTTTATCATCTACTATGAAAATAGAAACGGAAGAAATAACACATGATGAAGAAGAAGAGGAAGATCTCAGAGATGCTCCTCTAGCATTTTAAGAGGGTATCTCTACCACTGTGGATGAACTCAGAGAAATAAATCTGGGTACAAAAGAAGATCCACACCCCACTTTAATCAGGGCAGCCATGACTCTTGAAGAGCAAGAGATTTATATTTCTTTTTTAAAGAAAAATAGAGATATATTTTCTTGGAACTATACAGAAATTCCCAGGCTTGATCCGAATGTTTCTACTCATTATTGGGGTTTACCAGAAGAACATCGAGGATTTAAGAAAGCCGCGAGAAGAACACATGAAACTTATGCTTCCAAAATTGAAGCTGAAGTGGATAAGATTATCAAAGATAACTTCATCATAGAAGTTCAATATCCCAAATGGTTGGATAATATTGTCCTTGTAAAGAAGAAGAATGGACAAATTAGAGTTTCTATCGATTTCAGAGTTCTTAATCCGCATTGTCCTAAGGATGATTTCCCAGTTCCGATTACAGAACTTTTAATTGATGCAACAACTGGCTATGAAGCACTTTCCTTCATGGATGGATATTCCGGATATAATCAGATCTGAATGGCCCCAGAAGACGAGGAATATACAGCCTTCAGAGCCCCTCAGGGTGTGTTTTGCTATCGGGTAATGCCCTTTGGCTTAAAGAATGCAGGTGCAACTTATCAGCGTGGCATGCATAATATCTTCAAACCCTTATTTGGGAAGTTTGTTGAATGCTATGTAGACGATTTGGTAGTTAAATGCAAACAAATTTCTAATCACTTGGCTGATTTGGAAGTCATATTCCTCAAGCTTTGACAACATAATTTGAAGATGAACCCCGTAAAATGTGCTTTTGGGGTAACCTCAAGAAAATTTCTCAGCTTTTTTATACGCCATCGTGGTATTTAATTCGATCCTAAGAAGACCAAGTCAATCCTTAGTATGTCACCTCCTCAAAATTTGAAAGAATTAAGAGGACTTCAAGGACACTTGGCCTATATTCGGTGTTTCATCGCCAATTTAGCAGGAAAAATTTTACCCTTCCCCAAATTGATGAAGAAGGGAGTCACTTACCAGTGGATTGAAGAATGTCAAGAAGAATTCAATATTATCAAGAAATACCTCTTGAGTTTACCGGTACTCATGCCACCTGTTGAAGGAATACCACTTATCCTCTACGTGACAGCTCTAGAGCGATCATTGGGTGCCTTTCTTGCTCAAAACAATGATGCTGGGAATGAAAACAGCCTCTACTACCTCAGTCGAACCATTCTTGAAGCAGAAACCCAGTATTCAAGTATTGAGAAGTGCTGCCTGGCATTAATCTTTGCAGTTCTGAAGTTGAGACATACCTGCAACATCACGAGGTCCAATTGATATCTCGCAATAACCCGCTCAAATTTATCCTTAGTCGTCCAATGCTTACAGGACGTCTGGCAAGGTGGGCAGTTATTTTACAGCAATTCAATATTCAATATGTGTCTCAAAAGGCGATAAAGGGCCAAGCACTAGCTGATTTCTTGGGTGAACACCCTTCAGTGGAAGACACATCTTCAGATATTGAACTCCCTGACGAGGACGTATTCTCTATTCAAGAAATTCCTCAGGCATGGGAAATGTATTTTGATGGTTCTTCCAGAAGTCCAGCAGGGAGGAAAATGAAGAATTCTAAATTCAACAAAGTTGGCTTAGGAATTATGCTCATTTCTCCAGAAAAGGCAGTGTTACCTTATTCCTACTTATTGTGGGAAGGTGGTACCAATAATGAAGAAGAATACCAAGCTGTCATCGTAGGCTTGGAATTAGCACTTCAAGCACAAGTGAATCACTTAAAGGTGAACAGTGATTCAAACCTGGTAATAAAACAAGTCAATGGGGATTATGCCATCAGAAAAGAAGAACTAATCCCATTGTATGAATACATTAGAGAGTTAATGGAGAAATTCCCTTTGGAACTGACATTTTCTTATGTCCCAAGATCAAAAAATGCTCAAGCTGATGCACTGGCTAATATAGCCACAACTCTGGCAGATCCAAATCGGGACGATACAACCATCAGTATTGCCCACCGTCGTGCAATTTCACCCTATGTTCAAATCAGAATATAGGAAATTAATGAAATTTGTCCCATTCCTGAACCGTATGGTCATACTATAGGATGGATGTCACCTATCAGGGAATACCTTTAAAATGGAACACTTCCACCTGATAGAGCTAATAAAGAACAAATCCGACGACGTGTGGTCAATTTTACTCTTTATGATAGCCCAGATCACCTAGAGAAAATTCTCTACAAACGTGGTTTTGATGGAGTTCTCTTCCGATGCATTGATTGTGAAGAGACAATGGCTGTCAGGAAATAAGTGCATGCATGAGTATGTGGTGCCCACCAGTCTGGATAGAGACTGTCTAATCAGATTCGAAGGCTTGGATACTTTTGGCCTTCAATGATAAGAGATTGTGTCGATTTTATAAAGAAGTGTCATTCATGCCAAGTACATTCCAACTTCATTCATCAACCTCCAGAGTTTCTTCATACAGCTAAATACTCATGGCCATTTTCCACATGGGGAATGGATGTGGTGGGACCTTACCCTTCGGCTACGACCAAGCAGTTTAAGTACATTTTTACTACTACTGACTTCTTTTCCAAATGGGAAGAGGCAATACCTCTCAAGGAAGTCAGTTCTAAATGAATTTTTAGCTTCATCAAGTCTAACATCATTACCAGATTTTGTGTCCCTCATACCATATTAATGGACAATGGCACCAACTTCTGTTCATCCGAGGTGAGGAAGTTGTATCAAAAATACAACATCAAATCCAACCATTGATCTCGATATCATGCAGTGTCCAATAGCCAGATAGAAGCCTTTAACAAGACTCTTTCAAATATACTACAAAAGATGGTGGATAACGATAAGAGGTCATGGCCTGATACACTCTTTCATGCTTTATGGGATTATCGGACTACCACCCGCACTGCAACTCGGTCAACTCCATATTCATTGGTATATGGAACGGAAGCCATCTTGCCCATTGAAGTTAAACTACCCTCGCTCAGAGTTGCCATTTGTGATCAATCATCTACAGATGAACAATCTCAAAAGCGATTGAATGAGTTGGAATGGTTAGATGAGAAAATATTGTGCACTTTGAACCACTTGGAAGTCTATCAGAATCGAATAGCACGAGCTTTTAACAAAAAAGTTCGTCTGTATTCATTCACTCAGGGAGAATTGGTATTAGTTCTCAGAACTACAATGATACCAGGAAAGAAACCTCCCAAGCTTGAGCCAAAATGGGAAGGACCTTATTCAATATGTAGGGTCTACTCCAATAGAGCTTATTCATTAATCTCGATGGATGGAGAACTCATCACTACTCCAACCAATGCTAGATTTTTGAAGAAGTATTTTGTATAAACACAAAACCCATTTCGTCATTGCTATATGACGTTAATCTATACAGCAACGGTCCATACACATGACCTTAAACTATTTGTATTAATTTCTTCCCACACGACGTTAAACTATGAAAATTTTTTCCCCTAATTTATCCTCACTGCATGACATTAAACTGCAAAGTCCCTCTTTCATCCTCGCTATATGACGTTAAACTATACAGCAACGGTCCATACATATTTCCTTAAACTATTTGTATTAATTTCTTCCCACACGATGTTAAACTATGAAAAAAAATTCCCTAATTTCTCCTCAATGCATGACATTAAACTGCAAAGTCCCTCTTTCGTCCTTGCTATATGACATTAAACTATACAGCAACGGTCCATACATATGACCTTAAACTATTTGTATTAATTTCTTCCCACACGATGTTAAACTATGACAAAAAAATCCCTAATTTTTCCTCACTGCATGACATTAAACTGCAAAGTCCCTCTTTTTCCCTTTCTATATGACGTTAAACTATACGGAAATGGTCCATACATATGACCTTAAACTATTTGTATTACTTTCGTCCCACACGACGTTAAACTGTGAAAAAATTCCCTAATTTGTCCTCACTGCATGACATTAAACTGAAAAGTCCCTCTTTCATCCTTTCTATACGACGTTAAACTATACAACAACGGTCCCTACATATGACCTTAAACTATTTGTATTAATTTTGTCCCACACGACGTTAAGCTATGGAAAAAAAATCCCTAATTTGTCCTCACTGCATGACATTAAACTGCAAAGTCCCTCATTCGTCCTTGCTATATGACGTTAAACTATACATCAACAGTCCATACATATGACCTTAAACTATTTGTGTTACTTTCATCCCACACGACGTTAAACTGTGAAAAAGTTCCCTAAATGGTCCAGTATGACCTTAGACCGCAACTAGGTCCCGTATGAACTTAAACTACATCAATGGTCCAGTATGACCTTAAACTGCATCATCAAAGGTCCATGCATATGACCCTAAACTATTTTCTAGTCCCTCATGTCCAGCAAGATGTTAAACTGTGATGTCCTAACTACATGAAGCTAAACTGTATAGAAGTCCCTTATGTCCGGAAAGACGTTAAACTACATAATCATCAAAGGTCCTGTATGACCTTAAACTAGACTTTTGTCCAGCATGACATTAAACTGCACCATCCACGGTCCATGCATACAACCTTAAACTATTCGCACTTTCGTCCAACATGACGCTAAACTATGGAAAAATTCCCCAATGCATCCAACATGACGTTAAATGGTGTACTCTTTTGTCCTCACTGCATGACATTAAACTGCATAGTCCCCCTTTCTTCCAACATGACGTTAAACTATATTGTCCCCACAGTCCTAACTACATGACACTAAACTATACAGAAAGTCTGTGATACGTCCTACATGACATTAAACTATACTTTGTCCCTACTACATGACACTAAATTGTGCAGCACCAATAGTCCTAACTACAAGACTTTAAACTGTATAGTCCCTTTATATGTCCTACATGACATTAAACTATGCATCATTAAGATTGTTGTTACCTCTTTTTTCTCACACCGAGTATGACTCACGTGAGCTTAGAGAAAACCTCAACCATAACACTCTCTTTGGGCCGCTAACCATGTGTAAGTCCCAACAACATCATTTTTTTAGGTCATTTTCCCCAAGAACAACTTGATCATTAATTCATTCTTTAATTGAACTACACAGACTTTGATCCTTGCCTTCTAGGCTGGGTATGTAGGCAACCTCCCAAGGTTCAAGCCCAAAACCAATCTCTTCATGTCAGTTCATCTCGATCTCATACGATGTTAATTCGTGAAACCTCCCTTAGAATCAGTATCTTTACATTGGTTCACTTTCTTCCTTGCTATACGACGTTAAACTATACAACACTTTTTTCCAGTATGACAATAAACTACAATATTCTTTGATACCCTCACCTGAGAGGGAACCATTATTTACATTGATTTTTCAATCATGTTTCATTTCAAAGACTACGTGCATACATGGCAATAGCCAAACCTTTTATCTTGGGTTAAACCATCATTGTACTAAAGTCCCCTTTCACCCTTCACATGTATGAACCAAATTTGTACAAAGGGTATTTATAGAACTACGTGGGCTTGATTCCCATTTTTATGGGATACGTAGGAACGTTCGAGTGTCCCTCGAATCTAGCCCCAAGTCTTTGGGCCTAACCCCAAATTCAACTTTCAGTCCCATGGCTGAAAAGTCCCCATGAAAACACACACTGTGTATTTCTTACAATGGTCCAAGCTCTATGACCCTAAACTGAGATCTCTAATCCTTTTGTCCCACATGACGTTAAACTGTAATTTAAGAACTACGTATGATCTTGATTCCCATCCTTATGGGATATGTAGTGAAGTCCAACATTTCCATTCAGGACCCAGCCACAACATAATTATGGTTAGCATTGATCTGTGTATCTCTGTATACATTGAACAATACCCATCTTTATGTGTCACAATCCTACCCTTAAATATTTTCAGAACTTTATAAACCCTTTTCATGACTTCTAGGTCACAAAAATGTCAAACTTCTGAGAATTATTTTGCCTGACTATGCAGCACGTGCCCATATGCGGCCTTGCATAAACAGTCTACATAATAGATTTGTTAGCCAAAAGATACTATTATCTGACTATGCAGCCAATTCCCTTAGGTGGCCTTGCATAATTCAACCCCCTAATGGGTTTGTCAGATAGTGGTAACTTCATTCTTGGGAAGAATGCCTCTTTTGTCCTTATTTGCCTTAAATTACAGTATGTAAGGATCCTAAAAAATATCCATCCTTAACATATTTGTCCCATATCCTTTTTCATGATCTGAAAGTATTCAAGACTATGTTTTATATTCTCCTTCCCTACGTTTGGGTCAGACCTTCGTAGGAGTGATATTCATCCAGTTCTTCGACAATCTGGTTTGGAAATATCTTCTCCATATTCAAGTACCTCTTTCCATAAACCAAACTCTATACTTTAGAAGATTTGAATCTCCATAAACATTCACTGGCTTTTAGCACTAGGAAAGTAAATTTCTGAGTGTTCTTTTGCCTCACTATACAGCACGTGCCCATAGGCAGCCTTGCATAAATAGTCTACATAATAGACTTGTTAGCCAAAAGATACTATTTATTTGACTTTGCAGCCAATTCCCTTAGGTGGCCTTGTATAATTCAACCATCTAATGGGTTTGTTAAATAATGGTAACTTTATTCTTAGAAACTACTTCTTCTAATGCCTTTTAGCTCTTTTTGATGTCATTCCTCAGATTCAATTATTTTTAAGTCAAAGCTTACATATTTTCCCTCATACTTGAGTATGGTAATATGTTTTCAGATGAATTTTCAAAGAATTGAGTCAATTATAATTCATTCGGTCAAAGCTATTTCGACCTTAAACATTAGCCTTTCTATGTCCGACTTGCATGACATTAAACTTCCCACAAAAGACAAAGGAACTCTGAATAAAAGTCAAGTTCCCAGCTCACTAAATATACATTTTATATGATTTAGGTAATATTGAGCAATTAAAAGGTTCAAGTTTTTAGGGTTATTTACATTAATCCTAGTAAAAATCAAACTATGCTTACTAGGCCCATTGGCTTAGGTAAAATCTAAAGCATGTAGAAAAAGAGAATGCAGGTACAAATGAGTGAAGATGAAAGTGTTTTTTCATTGATGCACAAGAGTTAGAAGGACATCCACAGACTTGAGTCTCTTCTCTTCTTTCAATAATTACAAGAGGCTTTCAACATAACTCTTCATTTGATTTACGACATCCCGAGCTTCATCAGCAACCACTTGGAATTCATTCATTCAACTGGATACCATAAGAGATGCAGTGATACCAGCTCTTCTTGGAACAATTGTAAAAGAATGTTCTTGAGTGTGGTTTGAGAAAAATTTCAGTTGATCAAACAGTGACTCTGTTTCTGTCCAAGAGGCTTAGAAGATGGATACAAGGATTTGAGAATGGAGCATTGGAAGTAAAGAGCCATTTGGAGAGAGTACTCTTTTCAGATATTTCTCTAATGCCATGTTTGTCTTCTCTCCACCTACCGGCAGCGGAAAACATTTCAGCCCATGGGTTTTCCATTTTCATATCTGCAAGGAAATGACATGGAGGAAGAATTTTAAAGTTCACACAATTGTTGTTTCTCTTAATGCACAGCATAACCGAAATAGAGGAGTAGCAGTGCAGCTGCATTTCAGGCGTATAGTTCTTTGCATCTGGAACATTGACTCTTTGCAGATGATCATGACCATATAGAGGCAGGTAGATGCTATATGGGAAATTAAGATGATATTTCTTCAAGTACTTAGCCAAATCTGGGAGAGTGCTATCGCAGATATAAGAGTAATCATGGCCAATGATGTTCATCATGTCATCAATCCGCTTGCTAGCCAGTTCATCAACCATTGAATCTGCACAAAAGTTGAATAAACTAACTCTTAAATGGGTTTATTTTTCATAAAATTTGTGAAATAATTAGAGAAAATGGATAAGGCATTAAGGGGTGCAAGTCTAAACTTGGCGCACAAGTGTTCGTGTGCCGCGCTAGTTTTTGACGCGCAAGTATAACCCACGCAAGTACAAATACCTATACAGCAGCGTGACGGCAAAGAAACATCGGAAAACAGAGCAACCTGTGCGGCTAAGGTGACCTGCGTGGCAAGAGCTTGAAGGTTTGAAATCCGAAAATCTAGATGCTTTTTACAGAAGTGATGCCATCTATTTATAGACGCGACTGGGACCCTACGCGATCGAAGGCCCTACCCTGCGTGCCAAATCCTGCGCGCCCGAAACTCATTTGCATGCCAGACCTTGCGCGCCCCAATTTCCTTTAGATTTTCGTTTTCCTCAAAGTCAAATCCTTTATTCTCTCCAGATACAACTCTGAGGGGGGACTTTTGTTGACGCTCCTTTTTCGTCATAGAGTCCAAAGGATTGTAAAGGGAAATGACTTAGCACAAATTGATTCATCCTTTGAAGAAAATATAAAAAATCGACAAAGGGATGAACAAGGAGAACATTGCCCATAGGTCACGCAAGTTCCCTCATAGTGGCGCAAGTCCACTTGTGCGACGCAGTATGGTCGCGCAAGTGACTTGAGCGACCTAAGTGATAACCGCCCGAGGTCTTCTCCTGCCTATAAATAGACCCTGGGGGCCCCCCATTCAAGGACGATTTTTTTCCAGAAACTCATATTTGAGATCCCAGCGCCCTAGTCACTTCTCAAAGCTTCCAAAACACTTCTAAGGCAAATTCCTACCTAGAACAGAAGATCTAGAGGGGGAGGAAGACCTAAGTGTTGAAACTCATCAACACTTGCGCGCCTGAGTGGCCATCCTTTAAGGGAAAAGGCCACACTTGCGCGCCGCCTTACACCTTCAATAGAACTTGCGCGCCCCTCTTCTGGAAAAACCTCAAGAGGATTCTAAAGGCTTTAACCAAGAGTCACTCAAGTATTACTCTGCTGGTTAACCGTCGCGCAAGTACCCATGTGTCGCGCAGGTATACCTGTGTGACCAGGACTTGCGCGCCCACGCAATACCTGCGCGCCTGCCAGGACTTGCGCATCCCTACCTTTTTGGGTGCCCTTCATTCCCATTTCACCCCTCTTAAGCCATTCCACCTCTTCTATTCAAGATTCAATCTTCAAGACACTCTTCAAACCCATTTATGGCATGATTTCTTGATTTGGATTCCTTATCTGAAAGGAACTCTGCGGAATATCTCTCAAAACCTAGTGATTTACACATCTTTATGTCACTAAAAATTTAGATTTCTTTCATTCAACCTCATCCTTTAAGATAAGAGAACCCTTTAATCTAGGCCTCCTTTTCAGTAATAAGCCCCAGTCATAATAATCAAATCCAGGCATCCTCCTTAGGAGTATGCCCCAACCATAATTCTCTTAACCTAGGCCTCCTTTTCAAGAGTAAGCCCCAGTCTCAAATATGGGAATCCTCTTCAGGAGTAATCCCCAAGTCCCTTAATTTTTCAAATCTCTTAACCTGGGCCTCCTTTTCAGGAGTAAGCCCCAGTCTTAATTTCTCTTAACCAGTCCTAATTTACCTTTGATCTGGGATTCCTTTACAGGAGTAAAACCCAATCATAAGTCATCTCCTAATTTGGGCCTCCTTTTCAGGAGTAAGCCCCAAGTTAGAGTATTCAAAATCTCCATGAAGCACATATACCTTTATGGACCCTGTTCTTGGATTTCTTCCCTAAAGTAAATCCTAACCTTCATTTATCTAGGCATTCATACATAAATAAGCCCCACATTATTTCTTATGATTGCATCTTTCATGGCAGAATTGTCTAATTTTTTACCAATACCTCTTGTTTCTCACACCGATCATGACTCACGTGATCTTACAGTGTAAAAGTAATTATGACATCCTTATTTGAGCCATCAATCATAAACATCATACTCCCTTACTCGAACTACGTGGGTTCTGATTCCTTTTATAAGCAAAGGATACTAGGTAGCCCATCCGCGGGTTCGATCCCAACTCTAAAATAATTCATGTCCTTCTGAATGACAATAAACCTCAAGTGCCCCACTGAGTGGATTTAAAACCAGTATGGTCATCATAAGGACCAAGAGACTTTTACGTATCAAAGGATACCATTGACTAAGAATCTCTAACAAATACAGATGATTCTTTATCAGTGAATAACCTTGAATATATATAAAATATTCTCTAAATATCCTACATATTGATCATTGATTGTCAGATCTAAAGGAAAAAACTTTTTATATTTGGTACTGTAATAAGGATTCACAAACATAACTTAAATCTATAAAGAGAGTCCCGGAGTAGACAATAATTCCCCTAAAAAAGGTGTGATGAGTCCGAACTCCCATCCTCTCGACCAATGAAAATTCCTAAGCCTCATCAGTCTATAAACTAATGAGCACCTAACTTTGGAAAGTAGGTCCGAATGGATGCGGAATCATTGCATGTTTCCAGTTCTACGAACAAACCCGTTAGAAACCGATCAGAATGTTTGAACCTCCCATCAAAGGACGTCATCCCCGAAATCCGAGGGAAACAGTGTGTTAGTTTGATATTATGTGAACATGTTAATAGAGAGGTCTTAGTTTGGTTTGTTTGAAGTGATGATATAGTGATGTTTTTGTGCTTATTGTTTTATAGTTTCCTAGGTTCTGAATATGTAATATAATAAAATGAATGAATGAATCGAGTAAGAGGAACGCAGAAGAGGTTATGTTGATAAATATTAAAACAATTATGGGCTAAATGAGCTGATTAATGTGGTGAAAATTATTATTATGTTGTATAATAATTTTAAACAATTATTTTTTGTAATAAAAGGATATAGAATTATAAGAAATGGATAATTTCTAGAAATAATGTTGATAAGTTTATATGATGTTAAAAAGATGTGGTTAATGATGAATAAAGTACTATGAGATATCACTATCAAATTCAATGAAATAATACCTATGATCACATTAGATAAACTATATAATAAATTTTTCATACCATTTTGATATTCTAAAAATATCCTTAGAAACTTCATGCATTTTAAATATTTTCAAAACCATCATGGTTACTTAAAATAAACTATATCGACATCTTCATTATAAGAATTACTATAACAACTATGACCTGAATACTCAAATAGTACATGAAGTAGATCACAAAAACACCTCAAACACACCTCCCATTAACAGGTGTCTAGAGTAAACACTAATGTATAAATTAAAATACTTTGGATGATATTTTTACCTATTTAAAACTAAAAAATGTTATGAATGTTCTTCTCTAAAAAATAGAAAAACCTTTGTAGATGAAGTGAAAATGAAAAACATAAATTTTGCCACCAATGAGGGTGCCTGCAAATCAAGGATACCGATTATACATTAAAATAATTATAAATAAATAAAACTATGTGAAAATGAAATGAATACTAATATAATACCGAAAAACCCATATAGGTCGTCAACCGTACATAATTGATGATTGAAAACATATATCTAATTCATGTGAAATAAAATGACACTATAATGAGAAAATATAGATCCCTTATGTGAGATATCCCATATGGAACATCCAAGGATAACCCATTTCATCCCATCTTGGATCATCCACCAAAAGATCCAAATAAAACAAATCAAAATCCATGCTCCATGTACTACAAATTCTCATGCTCTA
Organism: Viscum album; assembly: GCA_963277665.1. Classification (NCBI taxonomy): domain Eukaryota; kingdom Viridiplantae; phylum Streptophyta; class Magnoliopsida; order Santalales; family Viscaceae; genus Viscum; species Viscum album. The sequence continues at coordinate 1,938,690,208 of OY728141.1, forward strand.
GTGCCTTACCATTTCCTGGATCACATACAAAGAGGTATATATGCATCCTATAAGGAAAAATATAAGCTTTTCTAATATCATATCTATTAGGATATCAACACCCAACCCGTACCAATATATCATAAATTGATGTCCATGTAGTAGAAATACTATAGAAATGAGTGAACAAACAAATAAAATAATGCTCTTCATACAAAATGATAACATAAATAATAACCACAGATAAAAACTCTCTATATCATGAGGATCTAAACATATGTATACATTTTTCAATCCTAACACAAAATCCGATGGAAAACAATATAATACGGTTATGGTAAAAAAACTATCCTGTAGGAAATGGAATTTTGTATACATATCCAGGGAAATATTGCATCTTATCTCTTTGGAAAATGGGAAAGGGGCATAAAAATTCAAGGCACCATAATCCCAAACCATTTTAACATCATGTCCATTCTATCTATAATATATAATTTTATATTATATTAATTCAATATACCCCTTTCTAAATGATATATAATAATCAACAAAAGGTATGGATATGCCCACAACACCATTCATGAATTTATATAACACTACTTACTATAAAATTCTTATTGTTTATATATATGATAAGATTAAACATGTGAAATCATAAAATAAATATCAATAAAACATAATAAACATGCCAAAATTCATGGTATACATCTTGAAAAAAAAACTAGGCATATCGAGGAGACTGACAATGTATAAATTATGAAACAAAGAAACCAAGGCATGCACTATAATGACCCAAAGTTTCATTAATGGAAATCCCTCTTCATCTAATTAAATGTCTCATTATGTTTATATAAAATGTCAACTTATTTGGTTTTATGTTAAGAATTTTTACTGTTGCTAATATAGCCGTTGAACAGTTATCACATGATTAGTATAAATATACGACTTTAACAAATCCAATTTACTCAGACAAAGGAAGCGATGGCCTCATCCAGTAGAATTGCCCCATACAAAGCCCATTTGTCAGAGCTCAGAAAAGAGGTGGTGTCTTTGGGCTTCGACCTTGACCAAGCCCAAGATGAGCTTCATCATGTCAAGCTCGAACGTGACCATCTGCGGGAAAAGTGGAAGTTGATTGAAATTACCACTCGGGCGATGTTATTCGAGCCACCCCAAGAGTCTGTCACCATCGCACACCTTACCCTTAGGTCTTATGCGGCTATTTTAAGGGGTTATGTAAAAAATAAGTAGTACTATGTTCATGTACATTATTTTCTATATATAAAAATGAATATAATTTCTAGTCATTTTTGATACATTGTACACTGTTTTTAAAGTACAAATGGTGTTTTTGGTTATTATTTAATTAAGAAATCTATTTTATTAAATTAAGGGATTTTTGAATTAAATAATATTTTAATAAAATAATAATATTATTATTAAATTAATTTTTATTAAATATAAATGATCTTATAATTTAATGAATGCAATTAAAGTTTTTTATTAAGGTTTGAAAGCCATTTATGTCAAAACCCGTGAATTTTCGATAAATGTCGGTTTTTATTTTAAATGTGAAAATTAACATATTTATAAAATTATTTAGATAAAATAAATGTCATTTCTGGAATCAGGACTTCGAAATTATCCAACAGTGAATTTTTCATAATTTTCTGAGATAGTCAAATTTTTGGGTAAAAATTAAATACCGTTTAAATATATAATGTGTTTTATGACATCATAATGACCCAATAGTGATGTAATAAAATACTATAATCTTTATTTTCGGCCAATATATGTTTTACCATTAAAATAATGTGATTTTCGGTTTTTTTGACTTACTTTTCAAAGCATTAATGGACCCCTCAAGACATATTCAACACCTTGCCTTTTTAAATTAATTTCCATGGGAGTGTGACTCACCTCCACATAAGAAACCCTAATATTTTAAGAAGTTCGGACTTTGGACTTATAAAATATTATTTTCATCTTCCATTTTCCAAAACCCATGGGCAAAAACCATGTTATGGTTTGTGGTTTGGATTAATTTAATGTAAGGGGACCCAAACCTAAATAATAAAGAATTCCCTCAACTTTCCTATAAAAACCCACCCAAGCTCCCACTTACTCCTCACTCAAATCCCGTGGAGTTCTTCCAACCTCTACCCTAATCTTTCTAGAATCCTTCCAAGGTGCCCCAAACTCCCAAGAATCCTCTCACAAGCCTCTCTCTAGCCTTCGGAAGCACACTTCCAAGTAAGGGTTTCTTCTTCCTTTCTCATTTTTGTCAATTTTCTTTAAGTTGTATTGCCATTTTAATTTCAATTATGAATGTTGGGGTATGGTTTTGCTCCTCCCCCATACTAACCTCTTATTGTTTGAATGATGGGATACCCCTTTAACAATCATTAAATGCCTCCCATGTACACCCGTTACTGTGCCAAAATTCCGAAAGGAACTTCTCTATCTTCTTTTACATTCAAGCAATAATTTTGTATCATGAATCTAAATTCCATTACAATTGTTGGGACACGTATCTATATGACCTATTTTCTGTACATTACATGTAAATATGATGAGTAACCCATTTCTCTCTTGTCAACAATTTTTTTATGAATTCTTATGTCACGCCGTTACGCTGCCGAAATCGCACCGATTTTCTAAGCTAATGCCATTGTGTAGTGGATACCATGCTCATTTCTCCATCAAGGGTATCCACCTTTATGAACCTTTAATTATTGATTACAAAGTTTCATATATGAATACCACATTCCTTTATCATGGAATAAATTATTATGTTTTATGAATCCATGTTTTAGGATCCATGTGGCACAGTTATGCATAAAATGAAATATTTAAGAAGGGTGCGCCCTTATAGCGCTCCAATGCAGTGGGTAAAGTATAGTATCATGATACGTCATGTGCAATGAGTGTTGACTCATGCTAATTCAAGTTCAACGAGGGTTTACTCGTTCTTTATGTGCAATGGGGATTTACTCATGCTCTATGTGCAATGAGACTTGGCTCATTCTAATTCAATGTTAAGTGTTGTTGCCACATTTCCATGTTATGATTATCATGCTTTATCATTCCTTTATGCTCATGTTTATTTTATTCTATATTGATATTCTTATTGTCTAAAATGTGTTGTACTCCTCATGTTATTCCATGTTTACTCCCTTATTGGGCTTTATATCTCACCGATTTTTTATGCATGTCCTCAGGTTATCCCATGCACTGCTAAGTACGAGGGAATATAGTGGTCATGTAAAGTAATTTTTCAATAAAGATTTTGTATTTCATGTTTTAAGTTTTTATGTAATGATCCTAAGCCCCAAATACACTAAACCTCTCTATATTATTTGTTGTATCAAGTGAAGTTTTATGTAATAAATCATGTTTATGTTTGTAATAAAAGAAGGGTTGTCATAGTTGGTATTAGAGGATTAGTTTAGTTATTTTTGGGTTAAAAAAACCTAGTAAAGCCTTATATACAAGACTAATTATAATAAAAACATCCCTAAGTTTTGGTAAGTACTGAGTAAGTGGTTTATTAAACAAATACATCCCTGTCTGGATACGAGCAGGTAGAGGCGGCTCTGGCACAGATGTATCTTAGGGGTAAAACCCGAAAACACCGCTTTGAGCTAGACTCGAACAGGAACTGGTGCACAAAAATGGGCCTTTCTGCACTCTTGGTTATGACACTCCCAGGGGATATGTTTTGATAAATTCAAAATCTTATTATGAACCCTTATTAAGGGAATTAAAAAAAATTCCCCTACGAATATATGATAGAAAGTAGATCATGAAAATACTAGATTGAAGACTATAGACTCTTGAGTAAGGAAATAAAAGTTTATTTATAAGTCATCAACTTTTGTCTTTGGATTACCCTTTATGTGTTACCCCTAACATTCCTTTTATTCCAGCCAATGGCCAATAATAGGAGGACTCGGGCTAACAGCTGTTGTGAAGATCAATGTGATGACTGTACTAATGAGATGCCCAATCCAATGGGAGTGGGAATCGCGAATTTTGTCACAAATCTCTCTCAGCTAACTAAATTTTTGAATAGAAACACGGGTCAAGAGGAGCGTTCAACCCCACTAGGAAAGAACAAGTTGCCATCGAGGCTTCATGAGACAAAGGCCTCCTACTTTTAGTGGATCATCCGATCCCACGATCGCTGAACAATGGATAAACTCCATTGAAAAGATATTCTCCATCCTCCAATGTTCTGAAAAAGAGAAGGTTCTCTTGGCGGCTTATCATATGGAGGGTGAATCTGATCAATGGTGGACTTTAATCAAAAATAAGATGCCTGAGGAGGAGATCGAGGCGTTGGAATGGAAGGATTTCTGGAAGATGTTTTTCAATAAATATTTTCCGTGCACCCTCCGGCTTAAGATGGAAAGGGACTTCCTTTCCCTCAAGAAAAAAGTTGAAGAATCTATTGGAGAGTATGAGGCAAACTTCACAAGGCTTTCACGATACGCTTCCGGCTTTGTCGTTACCCTCGAATTCAAGGTTGACCGCTTCTTTGGTGGGATGAATCCTAGCTTGCGGAAAGCATTAGCGATTCGTGACTTCGACAGCTATGAGGAAATTGTCCGATGTGCCCTCAAGGTCGAAATGGAGATCGGGGAATCACAGGGGTATCATGGGGACAAGAAGCATAAGGTGGACTTCAATGCTGGTGGTCCGATGGATAAATCCAACGATGCTAAGAAGATCCAGCACCCCACTTGCCAAAAGTGCGGAAAAAGCACCCTGAAAATTTCCTTAAGGGGATGAGAAAATGCTTCAGGTGTGGAAGAGAAGGGCACCTAGCTGTTAACTGTCGACAAGAAAGACCCATGGATGCAATAGAGGAGAGTAACGCTTCATTCGAACCTCAACGCATTGTTCAATGCTAAAAATGCAAAGAATCGAGTCATTTTGAAAATTAGTGCCCTAATCCAAGGGTTTTCGGAGACAACCAACAACCTCCAAGGCAGCAAGGAAGAGATTTTTCCATCAATTCTGCCGAAGTGAACCCGAACAATGAAGTGGTGAAAGGTACGCTAGTTATTCATTCAATAATAGCGAACATAATTTTTGATTCAGGTTCTACACATTCTTTTATATCTCAAAAGTTTAGTAGAACAATCCCAGCACCACCACAAATCATGGAAGTAAAGATGTCGGTGAGTACGACAAAAGGGGAAATCATTGCATCCCATGAATATAAGTCCTCCCCTATTATAGTTTGTGGATTTAATTTCCTGTTGAACCTCGCCATACTCCCTCTGGTGGAATTTGATGCAATTCTTGGAATGGATTGGCTTTCCTTATATAGATCCAACATAAATTGTCGAGAGAGGGAAATCACACTCCATATGGAGAATCGACCCCCGATTGTTTACAAGTGTCAGGAGGAAGATGAATCTATTTTAGCTCCATCATCTCAAGCATGGATATTACTGCCTTATGAGCACGTATATCTGGCTCAGATGATTGATTCCAAGGAAGAAACCATCCTTGAAGAAATTCCTATTGTGAGAGAATTCGCTGAAGTGTTTCCCGAGGAACTGCCTGGTCTTCCTCCAAGAAGAGATGTTGAGTTCTCAATTGAACTTATACCTGGGGTGCTACCAATATCCAAGACTCCATATAGAATGGCTATTGTAGAGCTTGAAGAGCTTAAGAAAAAACTACAGGAGAATCTGGATAAAGGGTTTATACACCCAAGTGTTTCACCATGGGGTGCACTAGTCCTCTTCGTCAAGAAGAAGGATGGGTCAATGCGGCTTTTCATCGATTATCATGAACTTAACAAAATCACGATAAAGAACAAGTATCCTCTCCCAAGAATCGATGACTTGTTTGATCAGATGTGTGGAGCACAATACTTCTCCAAGGTGGATTTGTGGTCAGGATATTATCAAGTAAGGGTGAAGAAGAAAGATGTCCCCAAGACTTCTTTTCGTAGAAGGTACGGTCACTATGAATTCATATTAATGCCTTTTGGAATCACCAATGATCCAACAATATTCATGGAATTGATGAATAGTGTCTTTAGAGATTACCTCGACAAATTTGTGGTAGTCTTTATATATGATATTCTAATATACTCTAAAACCAAGGAGGATCATGAGGAGCATTTAAAAACTGTACTAGAGACTTTACGCAAGGAGAAGCTCTATGAAAAGTAAAACAAGTGTGAGTTCTGGTTGAAGGAGGTATCATTCTTGGGCCATATCATCTCAAGCAATGGGATATCTGTGGACCCCTCCAAAATAGATGCAATTGAGGGATGGCTGAGGCCATCATCGGTAACAGATATCCGTAGCTTCTTGGGGTTAGATGGATATTATCGATGATTTGTGAGAAATTTATCATGATTGTACAACCCTCTTACCAAGATAACTCGAAAGGGAGCAAAGTTTTCTTGGAGTGATGAATGGGAAGAAAGCTTCAAGGAGTTGAAAAGGAGGCTTATCACTGCGCCCATGCTCACTTTACCCACAAGTGGGGAACTTTTTGTTGTTTTTAGGGATGCTTCAAAGAAGGGATTAGGCTGTGTGCTGATGTAGAATGATAAAGTTATATCCTATGCCTCAAGGAAGTTGAAAATACATGAGCGAAACTATCCAACGCATGATCTGGAGTTGGCGATGGTGATCTTTGCCTTGAAAATCTGGCGACATTACCTCTATGGAGAGAAATGTGAGATATATACTGACCACAAGAGTCTTAAAAATATATTCACACAGAAAGAGCTTAATATGTGCTAGAGAAGATGGATAGAGCTCATCAAGGATTATGAATGTTCAATACATTACCACCCTGGGAAAGCGAACAAGGTGGCAGATGCCCTAAGTAGAAAGGACCCAGCAATTCTATCAATGATGAGAATTGAGAAGGATCCAATCTTCTTAGACTTGATGAAGATGGATGTGGGAATCATAAAGAAGGGAACATCATCAATCCTTTCACAAATTATTGCTCAACCATCTCTTTTGGAAAGGTTAAATGATGATCAAAAGGATGATGTGGGAATTCAAGAAAAAGTGGAAGCTATCAAAAAGGGAAAATCCTTGGAGTTTAATGTTAATGAAGAATGAATTGTGCGGTTGGGTAAAAGACTATGTCTTCCATCAAGTCTAGAGCAGAAGATGGAACTTTTGGATGATGCACATAGTTCAAATTTCTCTATTCACCCAGGGAGAACAAAGATGTATCGAGATCTCCGAGAAAACATTTGGTGGGATAATATGAAGAAGGAGATCGCTGAATATACATCAAAGTGCCTGGTGTGTCAGCAAGTGAAGTCAAAGAGGCAGAACTCTAAGGGAATGATGCAACCATTTCCCATACCATAATGGAAGTGGGAGAACATCACCATGGACATTGTCACCAGACTTCAAAGGACATCCAAAGGCAAAAATGAAATCTGAGATGTTGTGGATCGTCTTACAAAGACTGCACAGTTCATTGCTATTCGGGAGGATTTTTCTTTGGATCAACTAGCATAGATATATATCAGGGAAGTGGTAAGGTTGCATAGAGTACCACTATCTATTGTGTCTGATTGAGATCTAAGATTCACCTCTATGTTTTGGAAGAGTCTACAACATGCTCTGAATACTGAAATGAACTTCAGTACGGCCTATCATCCTCAAACTGATGGCTAATCTGAGCGGACTATCCAAACACTTGAGGATATGTTGAGAGCGTGCTCAATGGAATTTAAAGGAGGATGGGATCAACATCTTCCTCTGGTGGAGTTCTCTTATAATAATAGTTTCCACTCGAGCATCCAAATGGCACAAAATGAAGCCCTGTATGGGAAAAGGGGCAGAACACCAACATGTTGGGATGAGGTCGGTGAACATAAGATGCTTGGAACAGAAATGGTCGAAGAAATGGTGGAGAAGTTGAAAACAATTTAGCAGCATATCAAGGCATCCCAAAGTCGAAAGAAGAGTTATGCAGATAATCTTCGATGAGACCTTGAGTTTAAAGTTGGAGACATGGTGTTTATACGCATATCTTCATGGAATAAGGACATGGCGTTTAAAAGGAAAGGGAAGTTAAGTCCAAGGTACATCGGCCCCTTCAAGATTCTTGATTGTGTCGGGGCTGTGGCCTATCTACTAGAACTTCCACCTTCCATGGCCAAAGTACATGATGTCTTTCATGTATCCCTCTTAAGTAAGTACATACTAGACCCTTCACATGTACTCTCTTCTGAGGTGGTACAATTGGAAGATGATCATTCTTATGAGGAGCAACCGGTGAAGATCTTAGATCATAGAGAAAAAGTTCCACGAAATAAGACAATGCCCGTCGTCAAGGTGATGTGGAGAAACCTCAAGTTTGAATAAGAGAATTGGGAATCAGAGGATATGATGAAGCTGAGTTACCCATATTTGTTTTAGTGTGGGAAAAGGAAAATTTTGAGGGCGAAATTTCTTAAGGGGGGAATATTGTAATGACCCAAAGTTTCATTAATAGAAATCTCTCTTGATCTAATTAAATGTCTCTTTATGTTTATATAAAATGTCAACTTCATTGGTTTTATGTTAAGATTTTTGACCGTTGCTAATATAGCCGTTGAACAGTGATCACATGATTAGTATAAATATAGGACTTTAACAAATCCAATTTACTCAGACAAAGGAAGCGATGGCCGCATTCAGTAGAATTGCCCCATACGAAGCCCATTTTTCGAAGCTTGGAAAAGAGGTGGTGTCTTTGGGCTTCGCCCTTGACCAAGCCCAAGCTAAGCTTCATCATGTCAAGCTCGAACATGACCGTCTATGGGAAAAGTGGAAGTTGATTGAAATTACCACTCGAGCGATGTTATCCAAGACACCCCAAGAGTCTATCACCATCGCACACCTTACCCTTAGGTCTTATGCAGCTGTTTTAAGGGGTTATGTAACAAATAAGTAGTACTATGTTCATGTACATAATTTTCTATATTTAAAAATGAATATAATTTCTAGTCATTTTTGATATATTGTAAATAGTTTTTAAAGTACAAATGGTGTTTTTAGTTATTATTTAATTAAGAAATCTATTTTATGAAATTAACGGATTTTTGAATTAAATAATATTTTAATAAAATAATAATTATATTACTAATTAATTTTTATTAAATATAAATTATCTTATAATTTTATTAATGCAATTTAAATTTTTTATTAAGGTTTGAAAGCCATTTCTGTCAAAACCCGTGAATTTTCGATAAATGTCGGTTTTTATTTTAAAAGTGAAAATTAACATATTTCAAAAATTATTTTGATAAAATAAATTTCATTTCTGGATTCACGACATCGAAATTATCCAATGGTGAATTTTTCATAATTTTTTGAGACAGTCACATTTTTGGGTAAAAATTAAATACCGTTCAAATATATAATGTGTTTTAGGACATCATAATGACCCAATAGTGATGTAATAAAATACTATAATCTTTATGTTCATCCAATATATGTTTTAAAATTAAAATAATGTGATTTTGGGATTTTTTGACTTACTTTTCAAAGCATTAATGGACCCCTCAAGACATATTCAACACCTTGCCTTTTTAAATTAATTTCCATAGGAGTGTGACTCACCTTGACATAAGCAACCCTAATATTTTAATAAGTTCGGACTTTTTCCTTATAAAATATTGTTTTCTTCTTTCCTTTTCCAAAAACCATGGGCAAAAACCTTGGTATGGTTTGTGGTTTGGATAAATTTAATGTAAGGGGACCCAAACCTAAATAATAATGAATTCCCTCACCTTTCCTATATAAACCCACCCAAGCTCCCACTTACTCCTCACTCAAAGCCCTTGGAGTTCATCCAAACTCTGAAATACTCTCTATAATCCTTCCAAGGTGACCCAATCTCCCAAGAAGCCTCTCACAGGCCTCTCTCTAGCCTTTGGAAGCACACTTCCAAGTAAGGGGTTTTTCTTCCTTTCTCATTTTTGTCAATTTTCTTTAAGTTGTATTGCCCTATTAATTTCAATTATGAATGTTGGGTTATGGTTTCACACCTCCCCCATACTTCCCTCTTATTTTTTTGAATTATGGTATACCCCTTTATCTCTCATTAAATGCCTCCCATGCACACCTGTTACTATGCCGAAATTCCGAAAGGAACTTCTCTCTCTTCTTTTACATTCAAGCAATAATTTTGTAACATGAATCTAAATTCCATTACAATTGTTGGGACATGTACCTATATGAACTCCTTACTGTCCATTACATGTAAATATGATGAGTAACCTCTTTCTCTCTCATCAACCATTTTTTATGAATTCTTATGTCACGTCGTTACGCTGCCGAAATCGCACCGATTTTCTAAGCCAATGCCATTGTGTAGTGGATACAATGCCCATTTCTCCATCAAGGGTATCCACCTTTATGAACCCTTAATTATTGATTAGAATGTTTTGTTTATGAATTCCACATTCCTTTATCGTGAAATAAATGATTATGTTTTATGAATCCATGTTTTATGATCCATGTGGCACACTTATGCATGAATTGAAATATTTAAGAAGGGTGCACCCTTATAGCGCTCCAATGCATTTGGTAAAATATAGTATCATGATACTTCATGTGAAATGAGTGTTTACTCATGCTAATTAAAGTTCAATGAGGGTTTACTCGTGCTTTATGTGCAATGAGGATTTACTCATGGTCTATGTGCAATGAGCCTTGGCTCATGCTAATTCAATGTCAAGTGTTGTTTCCACATTTCCATGTTATGATTATCATGCTTTATCATGCCTTTATGATCATGTTTCTTTTATGCTCTATTGATATGCCTATTGTATAACATGTGTTGTACTCCTCATGTTATTCCATGTGTACTCCCTTACTGGGGTTTATAGCTCACCCTTTTCTTATGTATGTCCTCAGGTTATCCCATGAAATGCTAAGTACGAGGGAATGTAGTGGTCATGTAAAGGAAGTTTTCAATAAAGATGTTGTATTTCATGTTTTAAGTTTTTATGTAATGATCCTAATCCCCAAATTCACTAAACCTCTCGATCTTCTTTTTTGTATCAAGTGATGTTTTATGTAATAAATCATGATTAGGTTTGTAATAAAAGCAGGGTTGTCATATGCACAAATTTAAAAAATGAAATCTTAACAAAATATAGGTACATATTAAAAAAAGTAATTTAATAAAAATATTTATTAAATAAAATAATTCTTTTAATTAATATCACCAACCTTATACTATTGTTTTCCCATGCACTAAAAATATATGGAAGAGAGGATGTGTGACCTACATAAAATTTTGTTAAACCTACTTTCAAAGTCTAGATGAAGAGGGCGTGATTCCACTAGAGGGATTACACTAACCTAGACTGAACATATCTAAAGATATATTTAATAAATAGAAGAATTAAATATATAAGAATAAGAATATTACCTTCGATTAAATAAAAATTAACACCTATTAAAACCAAGAGGATGAAATCCCAATAATAAAAATGGTTTTCTAAAAAACAATATGAGATGAAATGAGGTTAGAGCTTCAAGAATTTATGGTGTCTAGGAAAAAAAAAGAATTATGGAATATCAAACCATTTATTTACTTGAGAGTCAATTCTGAGATATTATAATAATGATTTGGATCAACATGGAATAAATCACATGAGATTAAAAGGAACATAGGGATAGAAATTTGGGTGATATTGTGGATCCAAATGAAAAAATAAAAAACTACGTTTGATTTAAAAAAAGAAACATAGTAGTTTATTCGGTACTTGATACAAGGAAAATGGGTACACAAGGGTGCTAGAAACATTATAGATAACCCATTGGTTACTACTAAGTATCCAATACCCCTCCACCGGGTACCCTATGATACTCCATAACCAACACCCTTCTCCATTTACCGCATATTCATTCCATATGTATTGTAACCTTTTTATATCAAAACCAACACTAAAATATGGGTTATTATAATCTTGATGATATTAAATAAATTTTATAACCTACTCCATGGAATCAAGGTCTCTTCAAAAAAATGCTAAAACTACCTTCATGGAAACATTATAGGCCACTTAAAAAGGCTTACACAATCAACCTTATAATAACCTTTAAAACCACTTTAAATGAACAACATCATATACCTTGACCTTATTCATAGTTAATTTCTCCATGACATTGCTAATTTTTAACATTTTTAGAAAAAAAATTTAGAACACCTCAAATTATATAAAAAAATTCTTTTAAACATCATAATCCTTAAAATATATCTAATATAAATAATAACACCTCATTCATTATTGTATCTCGGAATTAGTGGAAATTACTACACACATGATTTGTGGATCTATATAAGAACATGTTATGTCCATATTTTTAGGTTTGGTATTATTATTCTTCTACTGAACTCCAATTATGGATGTAATCATCTTAATGGAATATTTTTTACCCATGAATTTGATAATTCCCTTAATGTATTGAAAAAAGTACAAAATAATAAATTCATTGGTATTTTAATTTTCTCTTTTGAATTATTTCTATGTATTTCTAAATTATGTCTTTTATCCCATTTTTGAAATATAAATTTAAAGAAATAATATTAATATACGATGCTTATGAATTTTCAAATGATATTTTATTCTCCTAATATAGAGATATTAAACAACTTTTTATAAGAATATATGATAAAACAATTTGTAGGGGAAAAAATGAAAACTACATATCATTCTAATTTTTATATTAAAAAAATATTCTTAAAGTTACATATATACCCTCCCATAAAAAACTCATAGTGTTCAGAAGATCTTCTTAGAGAATATGATCCTATGTTTTATTCAATAATACATTAATCAATTTTTTTTAAAATACAAAAAATTCAGGATGAATAGGTATTTTACCTTCTATTTACATGTTATAATAATTATATAAATAAAAATAATCTAAAAAAAGAAGTTATTATCTAAAAATTTCTCACCCTTTCAGTAATACAATAGATATATAATAATTTAATGGGAATTAGGGATCTTATTCAAATTTTTATTCTCTATAATGGAGGTGGCTATGTTTACTGTCTTAAAATGCTATTTTCATTGAAAAATTATTTATGTTTATTCATTAATGCAATATAACACATTTATCAATGGTATTTAGTTAAATGGTAAAAATTTTACAAAGTTAATTCTTTCTTCTCATCACATGCTTATAATATTTACTCCTTATGTATCTATTATAACTACTAAAAAATTAGGTCTATCCAGCACTAAGGATTTAACAACAATAGCTAAAAGTGCTGATAAAGCCCACCCTTTACTAGATATTTAGAAAAAGTACTGATAAATGGGTTCTTTTATCAGTGTTTATAAAAAAGTTCTCATGGGGGGGTTATGAGCACTTTTTTAGAAGCACTGATAAAGACCCCCCATTATCAGTACATTTTAAGTAGTGCTGATAAGGTTATACTTCAACAAAAAATTATATTTGCTTAAAAATTATATATTAATATATAAATATATTTATATTGACATAAATATGATATATATATATATATATATATATATTTAAATATGTTTTAGGTAAGGAAAATATGCATTTACACTTAATATATAAGATATTTAGTGAAAATAGATTATAAAACAATTTAAAAAATATTTTTAATTAATAATTTTCTTATTATTAATGATTAATAGTCATTTAATATACATTTGATGATAAAAAATAAAAAATTTAATAAAATATCTAAAATAAGCTGAAAACGCAACTCCAACTTCCAACGACAATAATTTTTGATCCAGGTGTCCATTTTGGCTCTACCATATATTAAATCAAAGCCTGTGACGAGATCTATACCCTTAGTAATATAAGTAAACCTATGTCAGAATTTTTGAGGCTAAAAAATTCCTATAAGGCCTACAAAAATGAGTTTTTAGTTTGGTACACCAATTTTTTAACATTCTATGGATTTTCAGCCATGTTTAAGGGGGTCTTTTTTCATTTTTTGTGGATAATGAATTTATTCATAGGAATTACATTCATATTGATATTACTATTTTAAGATTTTATCATTTTTTTCACAATTTAATTTTATTTATAATTAAATATATACATATTTTCTTATATTTTATTATAATAAATCACTCATATAAATACATATATGAACATATTTATGTAAAAATGTATATTTTAATACATGCAAAAAAAATACTTATTCAAAAAATGTTTTAAAACAATATCTAACCATTTTTTAAATTATAAAAATATATTCATAATGTTTATATATACATATATGTGTGTATTAATAAATAGATATATATATTTATATTATATTCTAGTATATGTAAATGAATATAATATATAATATATTTAAATAAATATAAGTATATATATATCACATATACACATATTTTATAAACGTATTTCAAAATAATTATATAAATATATGAAATAAATATATATATATATAATTGAACAGAAATATAGGGAAAATAAAAATATACTTAACAGAACTATGATTGGTTTGATCAAATATCATATACACTTCCTTGAGATACTTAAAACTATTTTGAGTTTTCAAAAATTTCAATTTATCTATATATGTATATATATATATATATATATTAATCCTCCTTATTATTAGTTGTGTAATATCATTCATTGTTACAAGTTGTGAAATTTAGAGGCATTTTTAATTTTTAATTATAGAGAAGTGAATGTTACATTAATGGAGATACGAATTAGAATTTCAAGAATTGGGGAATCTCTAGGAGATTTTTTTAGACATGGTTTACGGCTAAGTAGGTGTTTTAGTTTCTTAAGTGATAATATGAGAAGGGTTGGGGTATATATACTAAAGTTTTTAATTGTAGTAAGAGTTCACTCCATGAACTAGGAGGGGTCACATCACAATGGGTGTTGGACAAAGGATGAACCCTCTACCTTGGGGAAATCAAGTTGTGACCATGAAGGTCAAATCATGAATAATCCCTTGAGGGGTAAGTGTTTTTATTAGGAATGAGTATCACACTACTAGAGAGGAGGATTTAATGTTGTTAAGGGTTGGGCATCAGTGGGTATCCCTTCCTAGTAGCCATCATGTTAAGGCTCGCCTAGATCCCACCGTAATGAGTTCTAGCTAAGGGATTCACTTTTTCCTAGGGCTTGGTCATGTGGTGTCTTGTATTGGCCATGTCACAACCTATATAGAAGAGTATGCATCATGACATGACAATTAGGGTCATGACAAGAATGGTGCTTGGAATGTTTTTTTAACTTGGGAAAATTCATATTTTTGGGGTTTTCAACCTTTTATTTTTAGAGGGAAGAGCTACTTAGGGAGGTCCATTTCAACAAAATCCTTACCCTTGTTCCCTCCCTTATGAATGACATAGTGCGAGATGGTTTTGATTAAATTTTAATGATATTTTGGAGGTATGATTTCCCTAATTCTATGGATTATTCTTCCCCTATAATAGTCACCGATTTGGAGGGATTTAGGTTAATGTTTTGGCATTGATTCAATACATTCTTGATGTAACCAGGTGATGATGATGGGGATTTTTCTTGGAATGTATATAGGACATTAAATTATGATGAACACACAATATATTTCATCATTTAGTTTGATTTATATCACCCAAAGAATATATTTATCACTTTTTCTTAAATTGGATGAAATTATAGATTGTCCGAGTGTTGGGTACTATAGCTTTTTCTCAGGATACTGTTGAGGGTATGCAATGGGCCTTTCAAGTATAGTTTATCATTTTTTGGCACGTTGATATGTATTAGTGAGTTTTTAATTGATTATTAATTTATTAATTTAATTGAATAATTAATTATAATTTTTTACAATTTGTTATTTTGATGGTTTGATCTTGGACGAGTCAAGAACAATCTAAGTGAGGATGGAAACTCCATGTATGAGGTAGGTGGTCCTTGAATATATCAATAATGTTTATTAATTATGTTTATGTTCATGTGGTATATATTATTTCCACTTATATGTAATATAACATAAATTAAATAAATATTTTATTAAAATAAATTTCCCATCGATAAATTAATGTGTGAAGGGCCACAGTTAACCCTTAAACATTATATTGATGCCTTAGCCACCAATGAATGAGGGATTTTTGAAAAATGTGTGCTGCATAATATAAAGACCCCAAAAGGGTGTAAAATAAATGAGCAGATCATATTGAACCATGCGATAAGTTTATTCGATCCTCTAGGTTGGAGAGAGTGATGGAATTGGAATGATTATACTTGGTCTAAGTTATTAGAAACCTTGATATTAATTAGATCCTTTGGTATAATTTAATATATAATAGGTGAATGTTTCTACCCAATAGGAATGTGAGTACCTAGGTGGGTATACACTATGTAGGATTATGGAAAGGTTGGGTTTGTGAGAACTAACATAGGTTATCATTCGAATTTGGATGGGATTTATGTCACATTTCTAGCATAGTGCCTATATTGTAATGCCTGAGTGAATGATGAGGCCATTATGTGATCATGATCATGTTGTGGAATGTTATTCTCTCTGAGTGATGATCCTTGAACCTTGAGTAGGGAAATGGATACGGGATCTTGACTAGGGTGATTGAACTATGATGTAACCTAGGGGAATTTGGTGGGTTCCATATTTTTATGTTTAACCTTGGGAGAGTTAGTGAAAGGAGATTTTATATTGGTCCATGGGTTTGATATGAGAGTAATATATCCTAGGTTATGTTCCTAAGGCTAGTTGGGTAGGCATGAGATGCATGGGCCGGACAGGATGACCAAGATGATCAATCACCTATTAAATATTGGGAAACACCCAATTGAGAGTGGATTGGGATCCTTGGAATTTTCAGTTATAATTCCCAAAAATTTATGATATATTTATCTTAAAATAAATTCAATGTTCTTGATATATTTATTTTTATGCAACACCATTCTTAAACAAACTGTAAAATAATATTAAAATATTTCTTTTAAAAGGTGACTATTATCTCATAGCGATTGGATTTATGGGTATAAATATAAACAATTAAATTGTGAAATATATGTATAATAGTATTCCATAATAAAAAATTGTTGATTAATTCTAAGGAAATAAGTACTCAATTATAAATAATATCATTTTATGTTAAAAGATAAATTTTTCAAAGTATAGTGTTTTTATATATATTATGTATCTTGATCACTAATGAACTAGTATTTTGATTAAATATATTATTTATTATTGTAAAAAAATTAATAATCATTCATATATTGATTAATAATTGGTTATAAATGAAGATAAAGGCATTTGAGGGTAAAACAAGATACTTTTTAGGAAACTATTTTTATTGTATGACATGTATTTTATATTGATTAATTAAGTTAATCAATATTGATGAATTATTTTATTGAACATTATAGTTAATATATAAAATAAAATATATTATCACTCATATAAGTTTTTTACTAGACATAGAATAATAAACAATTTTGTTTTATGCTTAAGAATTCATTTATATACAAAATATTTTTATTGTGTTTTGCACACTTATTTTGAAATGAATTTATACCAATTATAGAAATTGAATATGATAAAATGGTTTCCATATTTGGAATAAATATTTGAATATGTATTAATTGTTTTAATTTCATTTTTCTTCATTATGAATAGTAATCAAGGTAAAGATTCATTACTACGATAAAGGTTAAAAAGGGATAACAAGGGGTTAAACTAAAGAGATAATGGATAAGATAACTTGAAAACATGTATAAATACTATAGGTTTTCAGGATTTCAACATCAACATATCTTAGATTAAAAAAAATTTCCCACTTGGTTCCACTTACACTTAAATTTGAATTTATTATATTTTAATGTTTTTAGTATTTACAAGAGTGCCACTCACCTAACTTATAAAATTTAACCAACTCTCATCTCTTATTCATGACTTATTGAGAAACTTTTATAAAAAAACTTCCCAAATTTATTATAAAATTACCTATACATGTTATCGAGGTTATTTTATTCTTAAAATACAAACCCAAGTGTTCTTAAAGAGAGGCCCAAAGGAGTTTTCTGAAAGAAGTGGTATATGTCCATACCGAACTTTTTAATGTTTATTTCTTCCCCTACCACCTCCAAATCACTTATAACAATATTTAAATTATGAAATAAGCTTATTTAATATGATAAAATATTTTTATGTTAATTTTACAACCATTTTATATCCCCTTTATATCTAATAGAAGATATAAACATCACTCATGTGTATGTACAAACTACAATTTCCATGAAGTGATATATATTTTTTCAACATAATATCTCCTAGATGGTTATATTGATGGATTTAATAGATATATATGATTTTTATGAAATAATTATGATTGTTTAAATATAATATATTATCTACCTTATTACCTTTCCATATTTTAGAAAATGATAACATCGCTCGTGCGTACGTTTGGGCTACCATCGTTACGAAGCAATGCGATTCATTTTTCATTTTCAATTTACATAGATAGAAATATGGAAATAAATATTTCATATATATGATATAATAATTATTATTTAATGGCAAATTATTATTTAAATTTATTTCATTCCATCCATTTAAAAGTTGAAATATCACTCATGCATATGTATAGACTAGCTTCTCCACGAACTGATATGTTTCATTTTCCATCACCACACTTTATGGATAGTTATAAAAGTTTATATAATAAATAAATATGATATTTTTGAAATTTTTTTTTTATGGATATGATTAAAATATAACCAAAGTTCAAGGAACATAACCATTGAACAGAAACATGCATGGAAACATACCATTTTCACCTGATTAATAATTTTAATAAAGAATTGTTAATAGAAGGGAAATTAAGAATTATAAGAGAATGATATATTGTAAGATATATATGAATATGGTTTTTAATATATTTATAATAAATCTATGTTTATTATATATTAGATTTTAATGAAAGTGAAGATATATGGGACTTGAGGTAAGGGTTTTCTTGTCTCACTTTTATTTCTACGAGACATATGCCATATTCACCTCCTGTTTATTTTGTGTGGTGTATATAATACGCATGAATGTATTTTAAGATTATTTTTATTAATGTTACGGGGATTTAAAAATTAATATATGTTTCTCTCTTTCATGAGGTTTTGATTTAGATATTACCAAAGCTGTATGGGTTTACATTAAAATCTCATTTCTTTTTAGGATTGTCTATGTTAAATTTCCATTAAGTGAAATTATGTGATCATTATAATTTAAACCACATATATTTTTTCTAATTTGGTTATTACTATAATTTTTATGTAATTGTTTTTATTTTACTCTCTTTGAAACTTAAAATATATGAGAAAATTTTTATAATATAATCCGATCTTATTTCTCCTATTTTGGTTGGGAATGTTTTTCTCCCATTTACATGTTATTCAAAATATTTTATAGAAGTTTTTTTTCTATATATAAATGATTGAGAATGTTTATTTTTACTAAATTTTACTTTATTTAATACTTATTTAATGGAATATTTTCAAATGTTTTATATATGACTCAATTTTTACATTTTACAAAAGTGTGAAAACAATGTTTCCCTTTAACTTATATAAAATACACCGATTTTACCACCATCATATATTTACTCCTTCATAAAGATTCCTTTAAAAGTTTCAAAGGATGTATAAGAAAAATAATCTTTCCATTTTTTTGGGATTTTTTATTTTAAATATTACCAAAAGTAATGAATTTTTTTTCTTGATTTGCAAAGAGTATTGTGATTGATTTTATAAATGATGTTTTTCATTTTTGTCAGCATTTTTGAGGATTGTTATGCTTAAAAAGGGTTATGATATTATTATAACATGAAATTTATTTCTCCAGATGACTTTTGATGACAATTCATTAAATATTATTCTATAAAATTGGTTACTTTCCCATGGGTTAATTAAGATATGATGAGATAATGAGTATGGTTATTATACCATCCACTTTATTTCTCTAGATGGATTATGATTATGTGATTAAGAGATGTTTACAATTTTTTTTTATTTCCCATGGTTTATTATATGATGATATATTAAATGTTTTGATTATCTTATGGAACACATATGTATTTCTTTCATTATGTGATGGGTTGGCCCAGAATTATATAACCCTCTAATGCATTGGGTAAAGATGAATATCTTATGAGATAATATGTACTAGAATATGGAGTGAAACCAATTCAATAATGGAGTTTTTTCTACTATGATAGTCATGGAAGTGGACCTTTACTAAGGTAATGATGGATTGGGTAGTGAACACAATCCACTTTGATAGTCTTGGAAGTGAACCTTGACTAAGGAAAATATTTTTTATTCTTATGTGTATGCCAAAAAATTATGTCTTATGATTATGATATCTTATCATGACACATGATTCATTATTTATGATTCCAAACCCATATTAATTATATCTTTAATCATGAAAAATACTTATTTCATCAATCATGATTAATGATATTTGACTAATTAGGCATGAATTTCATAAGTTATGATCACGTTTTCATGCCCTTATAATAATATTATGCTCACTTATGATCATTAATTGATATATACTATGGTTATCATTACTAAGAATCTAAGATTAATCTTTATTATGTTTTCATTTCCCCTAGTTATAAATAATGTTTTTAAGTAGGGTGTGTCTAAGAAGAGTACTATTTGATAATAACTTTGAGGAGGATTTTGAATATTATTCATGAGATTTATTGATTATGCATCTAGTCTCCAAAGATAATAAACCTTTATGAATTTTGGGTGTGAATTATTATGTGACGTATTGAATATTCACAAAATATTTTGTAGTATTTATATATATTATGCTCAAGTCACCTCAATTGGTGTCAGAGCAGGTTTTAGGTTTTTTTTGGAGATTGAGATTAGTTAACAATGGTGAAAACCTTGAAGATAAGTGTAAGTATAGAATAATATCTCGATATTTTGGTAAATTATAGATTGTGTGGTTTCATAGATTTTATATCCTTGTATTCATATAGAAAAAGTGGATGTAGGCTCTAACATAGATACACCTAGGGGTAATAAACCTAAAATGTTTGGTTTGGTATTAAATTGATCGTCACCTGGTGTTCAACAAAGAGGCTTAACTACACACATGATTTGACACTCCCAGTGGATATGCTTTGGTTAATTCACATTCTCCCTATGAACCATTATGAGTAATGTGTAGATAGAATATATAAAAACTTATGAGAATCCATAGTGATATGGGTTGAACTTAAAGTGTCATTTTTTGAAAGAAGGGTTCATAATTTAGAACATTATAAGAATGATTTTCATAGTCATGTGATTGCCTTCTTTGATTAATGAAGTTTTCTACTCACGCTATGATTTTTGGTTATAGTCAATTAAAGAAAATATGAGGAATAATGTTAACAAATAATGTGATAACCAATGTAATGGATATCCTCATGATCAACCAAATGAAGTGGTAAGTGGAACATGAAATCTTTTTTATTATTCCTAATCAACTTTCTTAAATAATTATAAAAAACCTGAACCTAGGTGAGTTTCCCAAATCACTTAATAATATAAATAAAAGAGTTTTAGGAAAATTTAGCTGATAATTGTAATAAAAAACCTATTTTGACCTAACCCTTCACCCTAGACATCCCACCACAAGGCTTAAAGTGCGTTCCGGACTACGACGTGCTGATGACAAGCACCGTGAATAAAAAAATTTCTCTTTAGAATGATTTCACCATAGGTAAAATGGAATGACCCATCCATTAAAATGGGATGTCCAAACCAATATCAACAGATTCAATATGATAAGTTAATAAGATTCCATAAATAATGACATACAACAAGAAAAAAATCATACCATAATATGACATATACATGGTATATCAATATAAAAAACCTAAACTCAAAGAAAGGAGAAAGACCAAACAATGTCCAAGTATAACCCAACGGTTAAAAACAACAAAAATGACTCCACATGAGTCCATCCCTATGAGACAATGTCACCTCCACAAAAAACCAGATGATGATAATCATGAAGATACACCCTATATTATAGTTCCATAACCCTTACTTATGTCATGTAAAATGAAATATGCAAACGCCCAAATAGGTCCCAAGTAGGGTGCGAAATATGAAGTCTAGTTTGATACCACCATGAATCAATTTAAGTATTTTAATGATAAAACCAATAAACTAGTTTGAAAAAAATTTCCAAACTAAAAACCAATTTGAAAATACATAGTTTCAAAGTAAACTTTCAAAATCACTTTAGTTTCACTTTTCAAAACAAAGCATGGTTATTCAAAAAAATTTCCATACATGGATCAAGTAAACCATACCACATGGAATAAAATGATAAAACATAACAAGAAATTCATAATCAAGGAGAGCATAAGAATCACAACCATTTAACCATATAAATATAAAAAATTAATAAATGTGGAAAAAATAATCTCATTACATCAAAATGGAAATAATCAATGCATAAAAAAGGTAAACTAATCCAATGTGAGTAATGTGCACCCCGAGGCACTATCCATTAGGTATAATTTGAGTGAGTAAAAAAGTAAGATATATATCTAAGAAATAGAATCTCACATGGTCTTCCATAGTCCCAATTATGAAATCTCACATAGTATCTCGGTAAATAATTGGGAAGCTCACATGGTGTTCCTACCCAAAGTCTCACACAGTCCCTGAGAAACAAATCGAGGATCACACAGTCCTCCCTACAAGGCTCACATGGTCACTTAGAAAAAACATTTTCTCACACGCATGTTAACCCACATGTTACTCCATGATAACGCATCATAAGTAAGTTCCCACATAAATCAAGCTATAACACAAACGATTTTAAAAACTAAACAAACACAATTTTACAAAACAACCATTGCAAGGTAAAATATATCTAGAAACACTTTAGAAATCCACTTAATTCCAAAAAAACTTTTTAGATCCATTTTATCAAACAATTGGTGGGTATACAAGCCACAACCATTTGAAAAACCCTTCTTTAAATACCAAATTAACAAAAGAAACTATATATCTCAAAAAACATGGAATATTAATCAATAATAAATCATTTTAATAGAAATTTAAACCATACAAACCAAAGGTGATCATAAATTTAAATGTTCTCCATGGAAAATGACCATAAATTGAGACAACTACCTTCAATTCAATCTAAATCTCATCTCCTTTTGATGAATATCACCTATAAGAGGTAGAATAAGGCCTCACACACATAATAAAAAATAAAATAGGCCATAAACCCCATCAATAATCCTAAATTGGTCCAAAACCACCCTTAGGGTTCCTCTACTCCATAAAAGTTGAATAATAAGGCTTGTGGAGGGGAAAAGATGAAGAAAACAAGAGGAAATAAACATAAAACAAACCAAACACCAAGTTTTCAAAGATAAAATTTCCATGAAATGAGGGGTAGAACACAACACACAATTTAGGAGGGTTTCACATGCTGGAGCAGGAAAAGGAACCCCAAGATATAAAAACTTGATTAAGGAAATTTGGTAATTTAATAATTTTTAATGAGTTGGATAGGGTCATATAATTTGGTATCATGGCACGGAAAACCATGTTCTAACCATGTGAATTCCACTATCCACCCAAGATAGGCCTCAAAATTTATATAGAGTGTTTCACTATTTGAAAAAATAAGAAAGACCACATTTCTAAAACTACAACAACCCTCTCAAAGTTCCCACAGGGTTTGGAAAACCGTGTGCTAACCATGCACCCTATTCTGTCTCCACAAAACTCTTGGTTTCAATACATGACAATATATAACTATAATAACACATCCAAGGATAAATAAAACTCAAAATAAAACGTAAAAGTGTCCTAATAGGTGTCAAAAACTCCCCACCATGCCACTTTCTATGCCCAAGAAAGTCCTCAAGCTTCGTTAGAAGAAAACAGGTGAGGCAACTACTCCTTTACCTAACCTTACTACACCCATGTATCATAG
Source organism: Viscum album (assembly GCA_963277665.1). Taxonomy (NCBI): domain Eukaryota; kingdom Viridiplantae; phylum Streptophyta; class Magnoliopsida; order Santalales; family Viscaceae; genus Viscum; species Viscum album. Next base: position 1,938,714,184 of record OY728141.1, read on the forward strand.
ATATCCCTAGCACACTTACAAAGAACATGGACTAGTGATATCACCTTCCCATGGAGCACCTTGTTATTAAAACCCATAATAAAAATAGGCTTCTCTACTGTGGTGGCATCAAGCTAGAACTCTAAATATTCCCACTCTAACATGTGAGATGATTCTGGATGGTATCTTTTTAACTTGGAGACATGAAATACATCATGTATCGAGTTTAGACATGGTGGAAGATCCAAACATTATTTTTCCTTCCCAAGATACTCCACAACATGAAATATCCTGACATAACGTAGTTCCGGCTTCCCATACTTTCCTAAGAAATGACATCCCAAATGAACTGATTCCCAATGAAACACCCAATCACTGACTCAAAACTCTAATGGATGAGGATTATGGCCTACAATTGAATTTGGGTTGATTTCATCTATTGATATCCATTTATGAATTAGATAAACTATCTCAGTCGTCACCTGGATGAGGCTTCATCCATCTAAAATGCTCAACCACATCGGCCCGACACCATAGGGATTGGCATGACCGACCATACAATGCCTCAAATTGGGAAATCCTAATCAAGGATCGATAGATATTTTTATATAAAAAATCATCTAATTGGAGTTGAATCTCTTAAATACCACCAAAAATAATCCCACATGCCCACAACATATCCTCGAGAGTCTATATGGTCTGATTAGACTAGCCAACTATCTACGGGTGATATGTAGTGTTGAACTTCAACTGGGTTGTAGAAGCCTCCTATAGACCCTTCCCAAAGTATGATGTAAAATAGGAATCCTGGTCTGACACTATCACTGAGGTCACTCTATGAAGCTGAAAAACCTCTCGACCATACATCCATCTAAGGTTCTCTACCTTCATTGGCTCCTTGATGGGTAAAAAATGGGTTGATTTCATTAGATTATTGACTATATCACATATGGCATCTTTAACACTTAGATTATGAGGTATAAAATTCATGAAATCCACAGAGATATCATACCACTTTTACACTAACATAATAAGTCTCTTCAACAACCTAAATTCTCTATGATGTTCATATTTGATCCTTTGGTAGGTCAAGCATATCGAAACAAAGTCTTCCTTGACACATATCATTCTAGGACACAAATACTAGCCTCTCAAGGTTTAAAAAATCATGGCCTCCCTAGGGTGAATGAACCAAATAGAATGATTTGACTCATGCATCCCATTGTACTTTTGACTCAAAGAAACAACCATCCTCTTTCAAAAAAATAAATCCATCAAGAGATTGAGAACAATCACCCAAGGTCTTACCAACCATTAAAGAAATTCTAATATATTGGGAATCTAGGTTGGAAACTTGATTAATACTATCCCAACCAATGAGAGTGGGTGAAACCTACACAATGGCCAAGAATACCTCTCCTCTATCATTTGACACTTCAATCCTTAGATCAGCAAACAAGATCATCAAACTCCACTCATCCAATGATTCCCAAATTTCCTAAATTATAATCTTTATATTAAATGTATTGATAACAATATTCCCCTTCCTAAAAATATACAGAATCTCGAAATAAAAATTATAAAGGTTCACTACCTAGAGCCTCTACATAAGATATTGGACCCTCTAAGTGAAAATTTACTTCAGGCTCTTATGATCCAAATACACTAATAAACACTTTCGAAAGAGGTAATGTCACAATGTATTTAGTGAATACATAAAAACTACCAACTCCAGGTCATGAGTTGGAAAATTATGCTCATGTTGGAATAAATTACATGATCCATAAGCCACCACATGGTTGTACTACATCAACACACACCCCAAAACCACACTGTAAGAACAAAAGTACACTGTATAATCTTTCCCAGGATTATGTATAATAAAAAAAGGATCACATGTCAAACGAGTTTATAACTACTCAAAATAACTTAGGAATTTTTCATTCCACAAAAACTTTACCCATTTCCTAGTTGGAGATATCAAGGGAGAAGATCTCCTATAGAAGCCCTAGAAAAAATTCCTATGATACCCATACAATCTTAGAAATATATAGATCTTGAACATATTTTTAGGAATCTACTAATACATGACTACTCAAAATTTCTCTCGATCCACCGAAACTCCTACCTCTGGAATCAAATGACCTAAAAACTTCACTTCTAGAACCCAGAACTCACACTTGCGCAATTTGGAATATAGATGATGCTATCTTAGAACACCCAAAACAACCTTCATATAGTTTTCATGATCATACTCCAACTTGGAATACACCATGACACCATTTAAAAACATGACTCTGAAGGAGTCCAAAAAGTGGTAAAATATCTAGTTCATTAGGGCCATGAAAACATCTTGAGAATTCGTAATCCCAAATGGCATAATCAAATACTAAAAATGTTCACACTGACATAAGAAAGTGGTATTTGGAATATACTCTTCCCAAAAACTCAATTTGTGGCACCCCAGCCTTAGGTCAATTTTCAAAAAGCAATAGGATCCTCTGAGCTGGTCAATTAGACCATCAATTTTAGGCCTTGGGTATTTGTTCTTTACCTTCACCTAGTTAAGCTTATGGTATTCTATGAAAAGTAATAGGCTACCATCTGAATTATTTTTAAATAGAACCAACAAATCCCATTGTGACATGTAGGGGAAAATAAAACCCATACCCACAATATCCTTCAGAAAAACATTTTTATCCTTTAGCTTAAATGTAACCATCTGATAAGATAGCAGGGAAATCCGGATCATCCATAAGAGTAGATTGATAGTAAACTCAAACTATCATTAGGGAGGTAGTCCTTAAAGAATCCTCATGAAATTCTTTTGGGTACCTTTCCAAAACCACTATAAGTTCCCCCAAATAACACGGTTCAACATCCTCAAGAAACAACCTGGACAACCATTAAGAGACCAACCCCAACTTTGAAGAAACTGGTCCTACCCTCCCTAATCATAGATCCTACTAACCCAAGAATACAAGGGTTCTCCCCTTATGAGAAAGGTACTAGAAACTATAGTGACAGAATTCGACTATCACCTTGAAGAAAATCAACCAATCCATGCCAATAATGATGTCAAACATGCCCATGTCTAGAGTAAAGAAGTGCCAAATGACTTCCACACTATATGATATATCATAGAAATCAGCTCTCTTAAAACATTTATCCTAATTCCTACCCAACCAGGTTATAAAATCCATGAAATAAGGAATTAAATCAACCCACATACCCAATTAATCAATTAGATTTAGTGAAATGAAATAGTGGGATGCACTTGTGTTAAATAAAACTGAATCCATAGAAGAACAAATTTTTCTTATACCTCAAATGGTGGTTATCCCAGAATCCCCTGGTGAGAATCCGATGTTCCATGAGGATTAAATCCATTAACCTTATATGCTTCTAACTATGTTTGAGATAACTTTAATAAACTAGAGCTTACACTTATCCCACATGAATCCAATAAAAAATAATTGGGTATGGCCAAACTTCCCACACTAGTGGCATGTCTTAAGAGTCATTGAGTGTTGAGGAATAGTGTATCTATTATTCATGTACTGATAACAAATAATTGTTCTATGCCCCATCAAAACCACATGGCCTAATCCCAAATAATTATGGAAACTCCTACCACTGCCTCTCTAAGACTCAATCGACTTCCTCTTTTACCCAGAAGAATAACTCTGGCTACCACCCACGGAAGAAAAACCAATGAGGTCTTTCTTTACAATAAAATCTAACTCTACCATAGCTATTCTATCAACCACCTCTGAATAGGTCAATAGACACAAAATAATGATCATAGATCTGATATCTAGCCTTAATATCATCTCAAAACACCAAGCCTTGAGGTAGTAATTCATGAGGAGATCGAAGGATACATGAAATAACTAAGTAAATATTATTTAATAATCACCCTCATCTAGATTAAAAAACTCATAGGAATTCACTTATCTTATGTTTTTTTGTGTATAACTTCCAATTAAGCACCACTTTTAAAGTGGTCCCTAGGAGATCCTTGTGCTTCCCCGAATGAACCACCAAATCCCACCACTTTCTACCCAATCCATTTTGAATTTATATAGAAAATACAAATTTGGAGGTCTCAAGGGTCTTAATGAACTCAAATATTTTATTTATATGGTCCAACCACTCCTTGGGATCACTGGGTCCCTTATCTCCATGACAAATCATTGGATTCTATCTCAAAAGCTCTTAAGTAGAGTCCATGATTTGTGTCTTATCATGACTATCCTTATAACCCAAGGTTTGAATCATACGAATCATAGACTCCACCAAATCAAGATCTACGAGAGGGTTTTCCTCTTCAATACTCTCTAACACAACTTCTCTACACCTAAAGAGGTCTTTCTAGGTGGAATTATATATAAAACACAAAGAATAAGCTTCATCAATCATAATCCCACATCAAATCAGAAAAAAAGCCCCTAAAGAAAACCTCCAACATTGGATTCACAAGAAAATTCAACTAATAAGAAGAAAAATAATTATAAAAACAACCCATAATTGGGCTCAAAACATAATCACAATCTAGAACTGCCTATGGGAACTCCATGTTTGACATGAATAAGAGCTAGTCTAGCACTCCCCCATTCCCACCTCTAGATTCTCGATGGAATTATCCCCAAACTACCACAAAAAATCAAATAATAAAGCCTATATTACCATTTTGTAATAATATAACATGGTTTAACCTAACCCTTTACTCGAGTCATCCACCACATGGCCCAAATCACATTCCAGATCACCATGGGCTGGAAACAAGAACCTAACATAAACAATTATCTCTTGGGAATGATTTCACTATAGGTAATCTAGAATTTACCATCCATTAAGATGATAAGGAAAAACCAATATTCTTATAATCAATATAAATAGATAATAAGATACCACAAAAAATGAAATACATCAAGTAAAAATCATTCCATAACCGGAAATATAAATGGTATCTTAAAATAAACAACCCAAACTTAATGAAAGGGGAAATGAAAAACAACGCCCAAGTACAAACCAACAGGTATAAAATAACCAAAAATGACTTCACATGAGTCCATCCCTAAAATTATATATATCGTCCACAAAACATCAGATGATGGTAATCAAGAAAATCAACCTTGGAACTTAGTTCCCTTTCCCTTACCCGTGTCCTACAAAATGAAATCTAAAACACCAAAATATGTCCTTAAAAGGGTGTGAGGTACAAGGACCAGTTGGATACAACCATGAATCACTTTAAAAATTTTACCCATAAAACCAATAAACTAGTTTTAAAACATTTTAAAAAATAAAAATCACTTTGAAAATACACAATTTCCAAGCAAACATTCAAAATCCCTTTGGTTTCCCTTTTAAAACCAAAGCATGTTTCTCGAAAACCATTTAAATATATGAATTGAGTAAGTAAACAAATCCAAAAAGAATAAAATTATCAAATGTAAGAAAAACTACATAATCAAGGTGAGCATAAGAATCGACATCATTTAACAACATAAATGAAAAAATGAATAAATGGGAAAAAAATCATCTCATCACATCAAAATGGAACTAATCATTGCATAAAGAAAGTAAAAAATCTATCATATGTAATGTTCACCTAGGGGATCTAACCATTAGGGATAACATGAGTGAGTAAACAAGTATTCTAGGTAGCTAAGTTATAGAAGATCACACAGTCTTCCTCGAACCTATTTTTAAGATCTGGCATGGTCTCTTGACAAACAACATAGAAGCTCAATTTATCTTCCTACCCAAAGGCTCAAAAGGTCCCTTGGAAACAAATAGAGGCTAGAACATTCCTCCCTTTGAGGATCACATGGTCACTCTAAAAAACCCATCACTCACACCTTGGTTAACCCATACCCAACACCATTGAAAAAACTAAAAAGCAAGTGACCACATCAATCAATCTATAACATAAGTGACGCACGCCTGTCATAGTGCATGGACGAAAACAATTATAATTTTTTCCAAGTGCAACACAATGGCTTACCGGGGTCGTCTCTCATGAGAAGCCTTCTCAATGTAGTTCACCCACTTCTTCTATATCACCATGAAAATCTATTTTTGGTGTTTATATTATCTAATTAAAACAATGAAAATGTTTTTTGGGTTATTGATTTAAAAATATAAACAAGAATGCAATGCAAACAAAATTAGATAATAAGAAAGAACTTGGTTTTGGGGCTTAGTATTGGGTTCAACCATTATTTTCCTACATGTTTTTGATTCAGTTTGAAAATTTAAAAATAAAATCTCATGTTTGAATCACTAATCTTTTCCAGAATAGATGTAGTTTGAGTGGCATGTCATTGGGGACCATCACCCAATTGGGGACATTCACCTTTCCCAAGTATGCAACTCAATTCTACCACAAACTTAATTAAACATTAAAGAAAATTCATGAAAACCTTGACCAAACCACGAGCAAAGTCTCTTGATTAGCCTCTCATTTCAGAGAGTGTGATGTTACTTGGCAGATTGGGTTGAGGAAGATAGATAGAGAGAGAGATAGATAGAGAAATAAATTAGGAAAAGTGGGTTGAGAAACACAAAGGCATGAATTAATAAAACTAAAATTTAAATTACAATAGAAAATGAAACTAAAATAAAAATAAAATCAAAATCAAAATAAAAGAATAAATGAGGGGGGAATAGAGGATCAGTAGTGGCCCGTGCCCCTGTGGGATCCCTCCATTCCTGTGGGTGTCGAGCTGATGATTTGAGAAGGAGGCGAGGGCCTCCCTTTATAGGCATAATTGTATCCTCTGAAAGATGGCGTGTTTTTTGTCCATTAAATGGAAAATTAATGTGTGAACCTCTGCTTAATAGTTGTTTATAAATATTTTGTCTATTCACCCTCAAAATTTCAACTCATTTGGACAATGGATGAATGATTTATGAAGTTTTCATTTGCTGTTTCTTTTTCTAGATGATGCTTCTAGGAAGGTTCCTCCAAAAGCATAACATTAAAAGACAACATTAATGACTTAAAAACTCCCTCAATTTTTTTAAGAGCTGGAACTATATGATTTTGTGATATCCTAGGTGTAATAATATCAATTGGATGTGTTTAGGCCGAGTTTTGGTTCCGTTACGGTGGTGGATTCCACTCTGTCCACCTGGAAAAATCACAATCTTCATTTATTTTTAAGCCTTTTAGATGGCCAAATCAGATCGTGGTCCAGAAGACAATGTTTTAGGAAATGAAATCCGGATTCTAAAAAAATAATATTCACTAAATTAGGAATTATATTTTAAAATTAATGACCAAAATACCATTGTGGTAAAAATCTGTAAAAAAAAAACCAGAATTAAGCACTTTTCACAATTTTGTTCATTTTCATTCTATAATCCAAATTGCTCAATATTTTTATAACATAATGAAATACACGTGTTTTGTTGTTGAAAAAAAATAAAAAATCCTCATTATCCGATAAAAAATATGCATGTAAATTTGCTCTGTCAAATACCCCCACACATAAATCATGCTTGTCCTCAAGCAGAAAATCTCAACATTGAAATCAGAGGACACCAATGTTACCAATATTTAAATTCACATGTAAAAAAATCAGACAATTTTAAATGTGAAATCAAAATTTCAAAAATCTTCATAAAATATCAATTTAATTTCCTATTTTTCAAAGAAACATATAATTCACATATTTTACTTTTCCCCTTTGAATATTGATGGAACTTCTCCTTTCATTCATTCAAGATCCTTGATTCATTTTTATTAAACATGACAAGTCATGATTTACCTCACTTTTGATTTTTTTTTCTCCTCACTCATGATAAAATTCAAGTATAGTTATGATCATATCATGAGAACATTATCTTTATCCATAGGTTTGTAAATGAACTACTTTCTTCACTTTGTAAGGACAAAGACACATAAAATCATGAGGAATTTCAATAAAGGTTCAAATGACTCTAAGGATTAAGGTTGGTAGTATTTGATGATTTAAAAATTAAGGGTGAAGAAGGAGGTTAAACTCTTAAGTAAAATGCATGATACCAAAAGTAAAAGTGTAATGAAATTATCCTCTTAAATGTAGCAACACCCACTTCCCAAAACTCAAAGTAAAGGTTATGATCAAATTATGCATAATGAAAGACTTGTGAACCCTCTTGAATATTTTTTTACCTTTTTACTTTTTTTTTTCTAATTTTTTGAAAGTTATGATTAGATAAAACCTCACATCCATCACCTAACCACATAGGATTAGAAGATCATCAGTTTAGAAAATAGTGATTTTTGGTTCTCCCAAATAATAACCCATTTTTCTAATTTTTTGGATATTTTTGTCATTTTTGTCATTTTGTTAAATTCAAGAGGGAAACAATAGAGTATAATTAATGATTCCACTACCTTCGACAATTTTCACAAAAATACCCCCACACTTCTTCCTTACAATGTGTATCATCCCATCCACCATGATTCCCTTTACCCCCACACATTATCTTTAAATTATCATGAATATACCAAGAGTAGAGTAGGAATGGATAAAAATGGCTTGAAACATGGCTCATACCTATGAAGGTCATTCATAGACTCTCTGTGATAAAAGAAAAATTGATGTAAAGGTGGTGTTTTAAGGATAAGTGGATTTTCAAAGGATGCCTAAATGATTTTAAATGTGTTTTTGCATGGTCATATCTTTGTGACGTTTCAATACATGTTCTGGTCAGTTATATGTCCCAAGATCACTCAATAAATATGCTCAAGAATAAATAGGAAGTACTTGGACTAGAAATACTATCAGGAATGAGAAATATAACATTAGAAAATCACTCATGGAATGAATAATAATAAAAAATCAATTCACATAAATTTCAAAAATTCAAAGCATGAAAGTTGGTAGGGAAATTTCATTTACATGAATCAATTAATTTCTTCAAATCCTGGGTCATAATTTCAATATCTATGTTTCAACTTTAAAAATTAAATTCTCTATTTAAATAATTTAATCAAATAAACATTGAAATCTAAAACATGGAATCATTGGGTTCTTAAGAAACTCATGGCTCCATGATAAGTTGAGTAAAACACGAATTCAAGTGTGGGCATGAAATTTTATCTTTAAATCTCAAAAAAATGTTATGGACTAATATGTGGAGAGTTCAAAAGATAAAACAATTAAATTGAACTCCCTTTTCCCTTGAAACTTGGTATTTCCCCTTCACTGTCAAGGGCTTCCTTCTTCCATTATGAACCTACAAAATAGAATTACACAATTAAACATAAGGATCATGTATTTTATGCTAAAAATATAGGAGGGAGGGAGGCTGCATGCTAGAATACTTCCAAAGAAATTAAATTTAAATCTAAATTCCTATAAATATTGTAAAGTTAAATCCTGGTATGAACCCCCAAGTGGGCCATGACTTCATTTACTACTTCTATAGGGAAGTAGCAGCTATTTTCCACAGTCTGATGGTGGTTGGGGATTCTTTGACATGAACCACCACATGTGTTTTTTCATAGTATCAACTTCTTTTTTCTTTTTTAGGAGAACTCCATGGACAGAGTACACTAGATCCACCCCCTTCACAATGTGGTATAACTTTCATGGTGGGAGTATAATGAAGTATGAAACCTCCTCCTCTTTTGTTGTTGCTTGTGCAAAATCCACTTTCTCTTGTTGTGATCTCCTTATTAAATATTCCTTGTCTTCAGAGTGCTCAAGGGGTTCCCCAATAGGTGCATCAGATTTTGTCTCTTAATACTCTAGGTCATAATAGGATTCATCTGATTCTAAAAATTTAAAACAATTGAGAGTTATACTCAAATTAGTTTCAATAAAATTAAAATTATCTGAGTTCAAGAATGTATCATCTCCCTGATTTGGTTCAGTTTGAATATTTTATTTCATTGAAAGTATCTCTGGGAGTTGATCATTATAGGATGGAGGTAGGTAGTCAAGCTCCTCCATTTCGAGTTTGGCCTCAACATCATGGATGTCTTAAGTGAAATACGGGAGGACTAGTGGCACTTATTTCTTGGGATCAAATATTTTTTAAGTCGGCTTGGAGTTCATCAACCATGGCCATTAAATATTCTGGTGCGATCCATGTGATATGACTCTTTTCACCTGCTTGACCATTATCATTAGTGCATCAGCTCTTTTTTGGAGGGTCTCCTCAGTGTCGTCTTGTTCTTACACTTGTGAGTAATTTTCAGTTCATGTAGAATAATAATCATTTGAACTCATCATGGAATGATTTTTTTTTTGTTTTTGAAAAATTGAAATATAACTAAGATGTTAAAATAAAAAAAATAAATGAACTGATGATTGGATCCCCAAAAACGGCTCTGATTTTGACGCACGGATATCTTAGGGCGTGAAAAAAAATAATTATATTTTTTTTCTAGTGAAGCACAGTGGCTGACCGAGGTCTTCTTTCCTGAGGATACTTCTCAATGTAGTTCACCTACTTCTTCTATATCACATACACTATATTTTTTGGGTGTTTATATTATCTAATTAAAACAATGAATATTTGTTTTGAGTTTTTGATTTAAAAATTTAAACAATAATTCAATGCAAATAGAATGAGTTAATAATAAAGAACATGGTTTTGGGGTTCAATATTGGATTCAACAATTATTTTCCTACATGTGTTTGATTTAGTTTGATGATTCAAACATTAAATATCATGTTTTAATCACTATTATTTTCCAAAATAGAAGTAGTTTTAGTTTCATGTCATTGGGAACCATCACCCAATCAGGGACATTGGCCTCGCCCAAGCATTCTACTCAATTCTACCACAAACTTAATTAAACATTAAAGAAAATTCAGGAAAACCTTGACCTCACCTTGATCCAAGTCTCGTGATTAGCCTCTCAATTCTGAGAGTATGATATTACATGGTGGAGTGGGTGGAAGAATATATATATATATATATATATATATATATGTATAGAGAGAGAGAGAGAGAGAAAGAAATGAAGAAAAGTGGGTGGAGAAACACAAAGGCATGAATTAATAAAACTAAAATTTAAATTACAATTGAAAATGAAACTAAGAGAAAACTAAAATTAAAATAAAAATAAAAGAATAAATTAGGGGGAATAGAGGATTAGCAGTGTCACATGCCCTGGTGGGATCCCTCCTTGGCTGTGGGTGTCGAGCTGACGATTTGAGAAGGAGGCGAGGGCCTCCTTTTATAGGCATAATTATGTCCTACGATTTTTTTTGCATTGTTTTCCTAATAATAGATGATTAATGCGTGGACCTCTTCTTAAATGTTTTCATAAATGTGTTGTCTGTTCACCCTCAAAATTACAACTCAGTTTGACACCAGATGCATGAGTTGTGAATTTTTCATTGGCAGTTTCTTTTTTTGGACGAAGCTTCCAGGAAGGTTCCTCCAAAAGTATAACATTCAACAACATCCTTAATGACTTCAAAACTCCCTAAACATTGTTTAAGATTCGTCCATATTTTTCCTAGTTATATTACAGGTGGAATCACTTCAATTGGATGTTCTTACGCCAAGTTGTGGTTCTGTTATGGTGGTGGGGTCCACGTTGTCCGCCTAGAAAAATTATAAGCTTCATTGATTTTTAAGCCCTTTAGATGGCAGAATCAGATCTTGGTCTAGAAGAAAAATTTTAATGAAATAAATAAAGATTCTATCAAAATAATATTAACTAAATTTGGAATTATATTTTAAAATTAATGACCAAAATACCCTTGTGGTAAAAATCAATGAAAAATCCAGAATTAAGTACTTTTCACAATTTTATTCATTTTCAATCTATAATCCAAAATTTACCTATATTTTAATAAAACAATTAAATATATGGGTTTTATCATTGAAAAAAAATTAAAAAAACTAAATTAATTGATAAAAAATATGCACGTAAATTTTCTATGTCAATAAGCCATTTTAGAAAAAAGATTACCAATTTTACAAAACAACCCTTCCAAGGTAAAACATTTCTAAAACCAATTTAAAAATTTATTTAAAACCACAAAAACTTTTTTGATCCTTTTTATCGAACACTTATAGGGCATAAAAGCCACACCCATTTGGGAAACACCTCTTTAAATAACAAATTTCAAAAAAAATCATGAAACACACCAAACATAGAATACGCACCAAGAATAAATCATTTTAATGGAATATAAAATATTAAAAACCCAAATAGATTAGAAATTTAATCTTATTTTATGAAAAATTATCTTAAATTGAGATACCTACCATATATTTGGTCCAAATATTGTTACTTTTGATGAAGAATTCTCGGAAGAGGTATAACGAGGGCTCACACACCTAGTTCATAAGAAAAGAAACCATAAAATCCCATCAGCAATCCTACATTCAACCAAAACCACCAATAGGATTAAAAAACTCCATAAAAATGGAAGAACTAGGTTTTAGGAGGGGAAAGTAGGAAGAAAAAAAGTGTAAATCCATATAGCTCAAGAAAAACACAAATATTTCCAAGAGAAAATCACCAATAAAGGAAGGGAGAATTCCATGGCCAAGGGAGGAGTGATACACACACTTTAAGAGGAAAAAGAACTCTAATAACATAAAAAAGGATATGGTAAATTTTGTAATTTAACCATTTTTAATTCTCTAGAAAGGGTCTCATGGTTTGACCACAGGGTTTAGAAAACTGTGTGCTAACCATGTGGGTGCCACTATCCACCCAAAACAGACCACACAGTTTTCTCTTGGGTATTGTATGGTTTGAAAAAACCATGCTCAAACCATGTGATACCACACTTTAAAAACTATACCACCCATCACATGATTTATTCATGGTTTTTACAAACCATTCTCTAACAATGAACCATGGTTTTTATCCCAAAAAACTCATGGTTTCAACCGCCAACATCTCAGAACTCCAAGAATGCACCAAATGATAAATAAAACTCAAGAGAAAAAATACTAGTGAACCAGAGGGTGTCATAATAAAAACCATTTTTGTAAAAATATCATTCCTCTCAAATATCAATATTATGGGAATAACAATCCTGGAAAGTGTATCAAATTAAAGGGGAGATGTTTTGTGCATGGAAAATAATGGAATAGAACAAGTAATTTCCAAGGAAAAATGAAGAGTTTGATGGAGGAAAATATTGTACTTAATAAAGTACCATTTTTAATTCAATGTATTATATGTATTAAACTTGGTAATTTTTTGAGACAATGACCTAATATAAGGGAAAACTCATATACTAATTAAAGGGAATAAGATTTGTCTATCACTAAAGTAAATCATGATAATTAAGTCACACTTATCCTACACTTCGAATTTGGGGACATCATGTTGAATTTTGTAAGATAATTGCTTATTAAAATATTATTTTTTATCCTTTAGTATAATTTTATGTGATTTTTTGCATTTATCAGCTCTGTCAACATAAATTCCATTGAAATTTATAGAATGAGTAAATCACAATTGATATTTCGAAGTAGCCTATGACCATCTATAAGTAAAAGGAAGAATATGAACTTCTATGGAAAATTAGTTACATCTTATGGGTATTACTACATATTAACGAGGGATATTTATCACAAATATTTGAGGACAAACAAAACATTGAGGATATGCCTATTTTCATGGAATATAATGATGTATTTGTTGAAGACTATTTTACTATTCCCCTAAATCGTGAAGTTTATTTTTCAATAGAACTAATTACATGTTCCATAACTATTTAGAAGACTCATTATAGAATAACATTGATTGAGTTTTATGAATTGAAGAATAAACTCTAGGAGACTCTAAAAAATGGATTTATATGCTTGAGTGCATTTCCATGGGGTTAACCTTTTCTTTTTTGAAGAAGAAATGTGGGTTAATGAATCTTTTATTTTATTATCAGGAACATATATAGATCAATATGAATAAAAATTATCATATATCCCATATTTATGAATTATTTGATAAATTGAATGGATCTCAATACTTATCAAATATTTAACATCATTTCGGATATCATCAATTGAAGGTTAATAAGGATGATATACACAAGATAACCTTCCCTACCACGTATGGACCTTATGAGTTTATAATAATGCCATTTGTACTTACCAATTCCCCCACCATCATCATGGATCTAATGAATAGAGTATTTAGAGATTACATTGGTATTTTTTTGGTAGTATTTATAGACGATATTATTATATATTCAATGTAAAATTAATAGAATGAAGTTCATTTTATAATTTTATTGAGGACCCTGAGTAAGGATTATCCATATTTAAAATTTACCAAATGTGAATTTTGTTTATAGAAATTTCCTTCTTAGATCATATAATCTCAATTGAGGGTATATAGGTGTATTCTTCAAAGAAAAATGTTACAGAGAAATGGCCAGACCAATTAGAGTAAATGTGATCCATGAGTTTCTTGGATTGGTTGGATACTACTGAGGATTTATGATATATTTCTCATAGCTATGTAATATAATAATAAAGTTTAAATAAAAGGGATTAAAGTTATTTTAAATAGATGAATGTGAGGAAAATTTCAAGGAGATGAAGAGAAGGATAGTCAGTTCACCTATAATCACACTACAATAAATTGGAAAATGGTTTGTGATTTATAGTTATGCATTAAAGAAGGCACATTGATTAATCCTAATGTGTAATGTCCTGGTGATAGCTTATTTCTCATACTAATTTAAGATTCATAAGAAAAATTACTTGACTCGTGATTTGGATTTTTTTAGTGGTGAATTTTTCATTAAAAATATCGATGCATTATATATATTGTGAAAGGTGTGTTATATATAATAATAATAAAATATTTAAGAATATATTCACCCAAAAAATAGTTTAATATATACCAAAACATATGGTTAGAGTTTATTAAATATTATTACCACTCAATATACTACCATCCTACGAAGGTGAACATGGTGGATGGTGCTTTGAGTTTGAAGGACCATACTAGATTTTCCATGATAAGGATTAAAAGAGATTTAATTATTATCGATTTAAATAATATGGAACTTGAAATAATGAGTAATGGGGACATGTCATATCTTTCATAGATGAATTATTAACCATTCTTCCATGTGAGGATTAAAAAGGCATAAAAGGAGAATGTGAAACTGTAGAAGAAGGTGTGAAATATTCCTATGTTATACCATAATTGTGATGGAATGATATTATTTAGGAATTGATTATGTGTCTTTATAAATCCAGAAATGAATAAGGAGCTATTGGATGAAGCACACAGTTCGTCATTCTCTATCCATCCGGGAGGTAAGAATATGTATAGATACTTTAAAGAGTAATTCTGGTATCACAATATGAAAATGGATATTATATAGTATGTATCTCAATACATGGTATGTCAAAAATTTAATGTTGAGAGACAAAATTCTAAGGGAACATTACAATCATTACCTATAAAGGCCATAATTCTATTTGGGTTATAATTTATTTCCTTACAACTTTAGTGCATTTTATTATAATCATAAAATATTTATATCTTGATCAACATTTCAAAATATACATTAAGGAATTGGTAAGTTTTCATGGAGTTCCACATTCTACTGTTTCTTATCAAGATTGAAGTTTTACCATAATGTTATAGAGAATTCCTCAGTATATATTAAATAAAAAATTGAGTTTTAGCATTGTATATCATCCTTAAAATAAATGGTTAGTTTGAGAGAAATATTTAAACCCTATAATATATTTTTATAGTTTTCTCTATGGATTACATATGTGGTTGGAATTAACACCTCTCTCTATTTATATTTTCTTACCAAAATAACTTTAATGAAAGAATTCAAATAGATCCTTATGAATACATCTATGGAAGGAAGTTTAGAACTCCAATGTATTGGGATTAATTTTGAGAAAGAAAACTATTGGGATATGTGATTGTTGAGGAAATAGTAGAGAAGTTTAGGACTTTAAAGTAGTACATTAGGGCAACTCAGTTTCGATAGAATAGTTATGATGAAAATAATTGGTGAGATATAGAGTTCAAAGTTAGTGATAAGGTATCACTTATAATATATATTTCTAAGAATTTTATGAGATTTTGAAATAAGGTAAATATAATCTCTATATATATTTCCCCCTTTTATAACCTTGGTTGTATCAAGGTAATAACTTATCATTTGGAATGTCCACTAATCTCTCTCAAGTTCATGATGTGGTTTATGTATTGATTTTTAGGAAGTATATACATGATACATAATGTATATTGGAATTAGAGGGTATACTAATAGAGCTTGATTTTTTTATTAGAAACAACCAGTGGAGATTCTAGATCATAGAGAAAAAATGTTGAAAAATAATACCACTCACCTAGTCAAAGTTTTGTCAAGAAAACATAACCTGATGACGTGATGAGGAAGTTGTATCCTTAGTTACTAGTATGGTAGTTAATAAATTTTTATGTAGAAATCATTATAAGGGGTTAGATTATAATATCAATATATTTTATGTTATATTTATATTTAAATAAATTTTAAGTGTTTGATATCTTGAATTATACACAACACTGAGCTTAAACAAACTGTGATATACTATTACAACATTATTATTAAATGTACCTACTATCAGCTAGATGTTTCATTGGCTATTATGAATAATACTAACTACATTTTAAAATTTATTGTATTTTTCATTAATAGAAAGGTATTGATTAATTCCTAGGTAATAAGTACTCAATTTTAAATAACAACATTTTATGGTAAAACACCCTTTTTCTAAATTATTTCATTTTCTATATATTATGTATATTTATCACTAATCAATAGGGATATTGATGAAATATATTGGTATTTAATTTTTAAAAATTAATAATATTTTATAAATTTATTATTAATTAGTTATAAATGAACATAAAAACATTTTATGGTTAAAATATACTTTTCAAAAAACTACTTTATTTTTAACTATGTATTTTATCATCACAAATTAAATTAATCAGTATTGATGAATGGGTTTAATTAATGGTATAGTAAATATATTCATTAAAATATTATAATATTCATCTAATTTTGTTACTAGGGAATTAATAAAAATAAATTCAGTTTTATACATAAATAATCATTTTTCTAAAAATTATTTAGTTGCATTTTTCACACTCAGTTGAAAACAAATTTCTGCCCCTTATATAAATTTAATTTGATAAAATTATTTCCATATTTTTAATCATCATTTCCAAAATTAAAAATGAGGTCAATTTTATTTTTGGTCATTATGAATAGTGACCAAGGTAAATATTCATTTCCATGGTAAAAGTTAAAAAGGGCTAATGGGGATAAGGGTTAAAATAGGCTAAAAACATGTCTAAATACTATTGGTTGAAGGTATTTTGACTTTATCATATATTATCTATAAAAAATTTTCAACTAGGTTCCACTTTCACTTTAATATGAATTTATAATATTTCATGTTTTAATGTTTTTCCAAGAGCATCACACACCTCACTTATAAAAGGTCACCTCTTCTTCTCTCTTCTACACACCTTCTTGAGCCAATTAGCTCAAGAAAACCCTAAAAATATATATTTTAAAATTACCTAACCTTGTTCTATAGGTTTATTTCTTCTTAAAATTCTAATCCAAGGGTCCTTAAGAAAATATCTAAAGGCAGTTTCTCAAAGAAGAGGTATATGTTATTACCAAATTTTTTCATATTTCTTTCTTATTTTACCTCTTAGAAATATTAAATAACCATATTAACATGATGAGATAAGTATAATTGTTATAATTAAATGTTTTCATATTAATGTATAATCCATTTTATATCTCTTTTATGTCTAATGGAAGATAAAAAAGAATTCTCATGTGTGCGTAGGTACTACAATCTACATGAAGCGATTTCTTATATTTTTCATCACATCTCTCATAGATGGTTATATTGATGAATTTAATGGATATTTTTTTTGTAAAATAATTATAATTATATATATATATATGATATTATATACCTTCTTACCTATCCATCCTTTGGATAATGAAAACGTCGCTCGTGCATACATGTGGACTAACACCTCCATGAAGGGATGTGGCTCATTTTCATTTCCTCTTTACATGGATAGTAATAACGATATAATTAATGAATATATATGATATTTATGATATAATAATTATTTTTTAAATAATTATTAATATTACCATTTTTTGTTTTATCCCATAAAAAATGGGAAATATCACTCGTGCATACTTACGAACTACCGTCTCTATGAAGTGATGTAATTCATTTTCCATCACCACCATTTATGGCTAGTTATAAAAGTGTATATAAAAAATAAACTTGATAATTATGAAATTATTTATATTATTTATATGATTTATCCATGATCAAGGTAAAAGGACTAAAACTGTTGAATCAGAACACACTTGGGAAATGAACATGTTTTTCACCCAAAAAATAATTTTATGGAATAATTGTTAATAAAATTGTAATTATGAATTATAATAGATCATATATAGTAATATAAATATATATATTAATGTGGTTTTAGAATATATTTATAATAAATATATATTTATTATACAAGTGGTTTGGATGCATATGAATCAAGACGAGTCTTGAGGTATGAGTTTTCTCATCTCACTTCTATTTCTTCTGACATATGAAATATTCACTTCTTGTTTATTTTATGTAGTGTACATAATAACCTTGAATTTATTTTATGTTTATTTTAATTAATATTATGATGATTTAAAAATCCATTTAAGGTTTTATCTTACATAAGTTTTTTATTCATATATTACCAATGATGTAAGGGTTTAAGTTATAATATCATTTCTTTTTAGGATTGTCTATGATAAATTATAATTGATGGAAATTATAAGATACTTATCCTTAAACCTAATATATTTTCTTATTATTTGTTTATTTATATAATATTTAATTAATAGTACTATTTCCATCTCTTTGGTACTTAAAATAACCTAGAATATTTTTTTAAAAGGCAACCTTCTTTATCCTCTTTTGGCCCGGAGTGTTTTTATTTCATGTCCAAGTTCTTAAAAAAGTTTTATATAGGTTTTAATATAAACTTATATGTTTTATAAAGTTTGTTTTTACAGCATTTTAATTTCTTTAAAAATTATTAAAAGGAATATTTTTAATGATTTTGTATATGACTCACTTAAGACTTTTAACAAAAGTGTGAAAGAAATGTTTTCATTTGAGTTATACGGAATGAACAGATTTCTTAAAACCATGTATTTACTTCTTCCCGAATACTTCATTACAAGTTTAATTGGTTATAAAAAGAGAATAATATTCCCATTTATTCTCCAAATATTTCTTTTAAAAGTTTCCAAAAGTAAAGGGATGTTTTCTCAAGATTTTCAAAGAATATTTTCAATTATTTTATAAATAATATTTTTCATGTCATCATCCTTTAAAGATTTTTATGATTCAATAGGTTTATGATAATATGATAACATACAATTTATTTCTCTAGGTGGATTACGATAATTATGTTTTAAATATTATTCTATTAAAATTATTACTTTACCACAGGTTAATTAAGCTATAATGAGATAATGAATGGGATTATGATACCATACTCTTCTATTATTTGGATTTCATATGATTATTTGATGATGAGATATAGGTAAAATCCATTTATCATCCATGGGTTTTTCTATACTGATGTGAAGAATTTTTTAATGATCTTATATAAAACTTATGTATGGTTTTAATTATGTGATGGGTGGGACATGAATTATATAGTCCTCCAATTAATTGGGTAAATAAGGATATCTCATGATATAATATATACTATAATGGAGAGTGGACTTAGTTTAGTAAGGGGATCTTTTCTCTATTATAGTCCTGGAACTGAACCTTTGCAAGGGAAATGATAAAATGGAGAGTGAACCCAATCCACTATAATAGTTTAAGAAGTGATCCTTAACTAAGGAAATGATTTTCTATGGTTATGTGTATTCCAAAAACATATATCTTGTCCTTATGATATGTTCTCATGACTCATGATTTATTATTAATGATTACATTCTCTTAAAACATATGTATTTCATTTTGAAAAGACTTTTTCCATGACTCACGATTAATGATCTTTTATCAATTTGGTATGAATTTCATAAGTTATGATCATGTTATCCTACCCTTATTCTTATCTTATGCTCATTTATGATCATTTATTGATATATACTTTGTTTAACCTTATAGATCATCTGATCTCACCATTTCTTTTGCCCCCATTCCCCCAAGTTATTAAGAATGTATTTAACTAAGGTATATATAAGAAGACTACTATGTAAGAAGAAATTTGTGGGATATTTTGAAGATTATTAATGAGATATATTGATTATATATCTAGTCCCAAAATTAAATAAACCATTACAGTTATGGGGCATAATTTTTTATGTGATGTATTGAATATTCATTTAAAATGATGTAATATTTATGTTTGTTATTCTCAGGTCACTTCATCTATTAACATAATATGTCTTATGGGGGCTTGAAGAGGTGTGAAAATAGAGTTTCCTTTTTTATGGCATGATATATTCCCCCAAGAGATGTGATATGAGACTCAATTGTGAGTTAGGGTTACTGGTTAGAAATATTATCCCAAAGATGCCAAGAGCCTCAGTATGATATAGTTTAGGATAGTTCATGAGTATAAATACTAGGTTGTACTGTGATTTTTGAATAATAATTTTACTAGACTCTAAAGGATAGTGTCAATGAAGGATCTACGAGTTGATAAAACACCATGGGTGTTAGATATGACCAGAATCTAATGAGAAGTGATTAAGATGGGTCTAAAGGACCTTGGTGGAAGCCCGTGGGGGTGCGATATGGATACCAAGATGCTTAAGATATTGTGATTGTGTGATTGATATGTTCTTTAAGAGGTTATACCATGTGGATAGATGAATTCTAAGGAAATATTTATGACTAGGGGATTGGTTTGACTGACTAACACCATGGTGATAATCATAAGTTGGGTTTATGGGAGTCTATCCAAGGTTATGTGTGCTAGATTTGGGATAATTTATGACTTTCATGAGAGTATATATGAGGTTTTGGGTTGATATAATATCCCCAGGTGTATGTGCTATGAAAATATGGGGTGGGATGGAGACACCTTGAGTAATAATGTTCTGGTAACCATTTGATCACCCATAGGGAATATTTTTTCCCTATGGGTATAACCAAAATTTAAAAACAATAAAACTCAAACAATTTCTAGTATTAATTAATTAAAATATAGTATATGGTAGGTTTGATTTTGAACCTATGATATGGTGAAAATATTTTTTTAGGTTTCAAAATAATAAACAATATGTTTTATTTGATGAAAGTCAAAGAAAAGAATATTTGGGTTTGAAGTTATTTTAGAAAAATGAGATTGAAGAAGATGACATAGGTTTTGGTTTTGAAAACTATTTAATTGATGAATTTTTGGGTTTGGTAGTATTAGAGTTTTTGGATAATTGGATTTATAAATTGATTTGATTAATTCATGTTTGGTGTCAGAGTCAGGATGAGGAGGATACAATGGTCATGGTATACCCTCCTTAGTACAAAAAATACATTATTTCCCATTCTATTGCAATTTAGGGGTTTAATGCACTAAATTTATCCCAATACAATATTTAAAAAAAATTACCCTATATAACACAATGATCATTGTATAGTCTAAATAAACTAGTTGTTTAATTAAGATATTCTCTTCTATAATTAAAAAATAAATGGTCATGTACTTATGAAAGAGAAATATTTTGGAATTTATTTATGAATCATGATAACATAAAGCATGAATAAAATACAAATAAAAATCCAACTAATCTTCCCCCATCATCTACATTACTAGAGAACAAGGCAATAATTATCCCCTCATTATAATAATGAGAGAGTATATTTAAGAGAAATCATAAAATAAAATAGAGATAATGATTGGTGAGGACCCAAAATGGTGTAGCTACTCACCCCAACTTTTGTCTCTAGATCGATCCCTAATAGAAACCACATAAGACTCTATTTATAGATATTCATGGGGTGTTTGAGTTTTATTTTAATTAACCATAAATTTAGTATTAAAGGATTATAAAATCAATTCCATTTATCAATAGTGGGCTAGGTCATAAATTTAATTCCTCTATTGAAAGTCACATCAAAGGAAGACATCCCGGGGAATGTATGGACACTTTTACAGTATAAAAATATTGTTTATGATATAAAAGATAAGGGTAATGTGTACCTTATCCCTCTAAATTCATGTTATAATTATATTTTACAATTTTAAAAAATGTGAGTACTCTTATTCTATAATAGAAAAGATTATTCTATAAGTTGAGTTTATGATGCTAGTCCCTTATTATGACGTAAAAAACACCTCTTCTAGTTCCTTTGGCCCAACTCTATCTTCAACAAAAATTCAAACTTCCATTTTCATGCCCCAACACTATGTGTTGCGGTATGAAGTGTCTTTATCTTTCAACATTAATCTATTTTTGTTTATTTTCAAAATATTTGTTTTATCCTTCCAAAATTCTCAAAACAAGTTAAAATGTTCATAAAATGGCAATAATATTAATAAAATTATAAATATAAAGGTATTAAAATGCCAAAAAATATACACATGAAATGTACATATCACTATCCTAGGATGGGATAAAACCCTTGGATTTAATGATATGTGATGCTCAAGGTAGGGTATATGACCCCCAAGGTGGATGATATGTGATATTCCATATAGGGGATGCAATACCCTGGTAAATGATATGTGATAGTTTTGGGTAGAGGATATGACCCCTTGAGTGGATGATGTGATGGATTTAAGTAGGGTAAGTGGACCCTAGGTGGATACATATGAGGTTTCAGGGAGGTACAATGCCACAAGTGTATGATATATAAGGTTTTGGGGAAAGTCATGGTTCCCCTTGGATGTTGATATCATTTTAAAAGGTTTCAATGTAGGAAATTGCTCCCCTGAGTGGTATTGTGATATACTTAGAGACATCCAACCCTAGATAATGTAGGCATGGTCAATCACATGTTTCACCATAGAACCTAATGATTTACATTGATTTATTTTATTTAAATTTAGTTTTTTATTTTTTATCTAAGCATATCACATCATGTATACATTATATTTAATATCTTTGTTAAAGAAACCAGTATTGGTGGCCTACTGAGTTTTACTCACACCCTGATCAGGAATCTATGGAACTTTAGAACCAAAGTATACCTCATTATCATAGATTCAGGTAGGATAAAGGCCCAGTGATGGATAGTCAATCCGAAGATCTTGATCAAATTATAGAGAAAGGATGAGGTGAGGATTAGGGATGAAAGACGTTCATATTTTATATTCTATTTTTTTTCTTTTTGTACAGGTGATCAGACTAGTGGGTGATTTATGGGATATATGATCATATGATTGTATGAAAACATTTATTTTTTCATATCATTGTTCTTGTTTATTGGATTTTTATACACTTATTATTATTATGGATGTTTTTTGGATATTTTCCATAGTTTTATTACTTTGATATGATGGTATTGTCTTCACACAATAACACTGAAGACCCTTGATACAATTTGACAGCCAATGGAATACATGGATGTGTGATAAAGGTCACATAACACTCCAATCGAGACACTGGTGAGGGTTCTCAGGTTGTGGGTGTTACATGTTTACCACCCTTGACTCTTTCACCATTCAATATTTTCTTGTTGAAAAGATATATTTTCACCAAAATTATAATCATTATCTCTATAATCTTTATATCACTGGTGGTATCCACTAGATATGATATTTATTTCATAATCCATGTTTGGTATACTTTTTAATGTTTATTGGAAATAAAATGAGTCATATATTTCTTCTTCTTTAATGTAACAATTTTATTAGTAATTTTTATTATAATGTCTTATTCATAGAAATATCAATATAGGACTTAAAATAAGTTTTCTAGAATAAAAAATATTTTACACCCTTTTTTAACTTTTTATTAAAAAATCACTTTTCTCTAATAATAATTTACAATGAATCATGATCTTATATATAAGTATCATATTTTTATGAATTTTATTCTCATATATTTCTTTTTGTATTCACCTACATTATTACACTCTTTTAATGAAATTTTATTTTTCATATTACGGAATACACCCCTATAAAAAATTAATTATTATGATTTCATTTTCTTCTTATATTATTAGTCATAAAAGATTTAAATTATTATTAAAATTATACAATGAATCTTATCAACATTTTATTTTGAATAGTATATTTTATGTCTTTAAAAAATAGTTTTATTTTCTATAGAATGAGTACATTGAATATTGATTCATTTATCATATTTCCTTATATTAATAGGCATATTCTCAATAGCCTTTAAGGATTTAATTTCATTTTCAAAAAGTTTTTTAAAAATAAAAATCAATATATTTATAATTTTTAAACTCATGATGATTTAATATTATTTACATCATTTATTTCTCCTTTGAATCCACATCAACTTCACGTTCACTCTTTATTATTTCAATATCAAAGACATTAATCTTTAAGATTCTTATATATTTAAAAATATATACCTCCTTCCCTTAAAACATAGATTATATATATATATTTTAACTTTTAGTCTTTTTCTATGATTTTTATATCTATATTAAGTTTAAAACTTTGATCAAGAAAAGTTTCAAATTCAGGCTTCAACATATGCTCCTTGGAGGATTTTACTTCTTCTCTACCACATTGAAATTTTCAATGTCATCAATACCTACACTCTATCATAATTTTTTAGCTAGAGATATAAATTTTTTGTGTTTCTTATTAAGCTATTTATATTTATTTGATTCAATTAAATCAGGAGTGAATTATTCATGATTTCTTAGAAAGTTCTTATTTCTTGGTAAGTTTTTCCCTTTTTTATCATATGGATTCTTCTTCTTATTCATGGGATTCAAATTAAATCTTAATAAATAACTTTAAATATATTACATTGGATATTATTCTTTGGTATGATCATCATTATTACTTGGAAAATTAAAGGGAAAATTTCTAATACCTCTATTATTGAATCAATTTAAGGTAAAATTCCACTTGTGTATAGATATTCCTTTTATAAAGTTATTGAAAATCAGAGATATGATTTAATAAAAAATTTCATGTAATTATTGGACCTCTTAGTTAGAATAAAACTAAATTTCCTGACCTTTTTTCATCAAATCCATTTAATAAATAATGTTAATTTCTTTCTCCTATTTGATATTTTTCTTGAACATAAGATCTTTTATCATTTTATAATTTGTGATAACACTTGGAATATTATAAAGAATTATATTATCATGATTTATATCTTCAATTTTTAAAAACATAACATTAAACATATTTGGAAATACTCCAAAAAAATTCATTACAGTTTAATCTTCAAGATTCTCACCAAATTATTTGATGGTACTTACTATATCATTCATTATGGTGAATAATTATTTAAAATTTTCATTTTTTTTCAATTATATAATCTTAAAATGGTATAATAAAGATCTATAGTTTTCCCTTATTAATGTTTTTATTTATTATATATATATTCTTTAATTTTATCATGATATCATAGGTCGTGTTCAATCTCATTGGTATAACAAAATACTTCTAAAAAAGGATCCCAAAATTCCATTGATTTCTTTTATATCTTTCTAAAATTTTTTCAAATCTAGGTGAGGTATAATTTTACCTTTTATAGTGTTTAAATCCACCAATAATATAATAAATTACATCTAATCAAATATATAACAAATTGGGAAGTGTTCAATTTTTCATACATGGAAATATTTACCATCAAAAGTAGAAATTCATCTACTATACATAGATTTTAAATTCTATAAAATTACCTATTAAAAATAATATAACCAAATAATATTAGGATTCAATTTTTAACCCACTGATAAAATATCAATAGAGAGAACCCAATTTCTCTAATACCACTTTTAGCATATAGAAATGGATGTGGATACAACATTGAGGGGGTAGTGAATCACTTTTGATATATTTTTTATGATTTATATTAAATAAAACTATATTAATATATTATTTTTTTTGATACTCTGTTTATAAGGCCCCAGCCTTAAACCTTACATAATCTTGAGTTATCACAAGATTACATGTTGAGGATCTTTTCAGGTTTATAGTTTTAGAGAATTAGATCATAAAACTTGCATTACATTCCACATATAAACAAAGTGGTTACATAAAGATAGTATTCTTCATTCCCATCAATTGAAACATATTTAAAATAAAACATGGATTCATTCTTGACACTTCCTTGACACTATCATCATATCATGTACCTTTCCCTTGACCTATGAAAAACATTTCAAAAAAACTTGGGACGAGCATAAAAAGCTCAGTAAGGGATATAAAAATATGGAAAGGAAACATGGGTACATATATACATAAGGATGAGATCATACTTTACCCATAAAACATTAGCACATTAACATAACTCATCAAATCATGAATAAATCATAGAAATCATAAGACATAAGGGTAACTTGAGGCATTCATAACATTCTTACGTAGGGAGTAACCCTATTGGTTACGTTTGGAATACCCATCACAGTATATTCCCTAAAATCTCTTCGGAGAAACCTTAACGTTTCACTCCTTTGCGTTACCCAATGCATTGGAGAGCTATATCAGGCTCACCCGCCCTTAGTTTATCACGGAACCACCTGTCTTCATAATAATTCCCAAGAACCTCAACATAATCGTATCACATAAAACATGCATAAAGGAAACATAAAATTTCCAACTTTCAAACACAAGATATCAATACAACACATTGATATAAAAACATTATGAAAACCATTTTCAATACCAAAATAAAAGAAAAGTAAAACATGTTATTTAATTTTCTTTTCAAAAAAAGTTATGGCTTGTAGAGGAAGCCGAAACTCAAATAACGGTCACGACGGCGGAGAAGTCGTTGTCGCCGCATACGTATGACAAAAACATTCCCTTTTGTTGTTTAGAAAACACTTCATATAAAAAAGATTCCTTTTGAATAAACGTAAAAGTCAAAGGGGTTTATACACCGTATAAAAGAAAGTTGTGTATAAAATAAAATATGCCTCAATGAAAGGAGATTGAGACGAAGTCCCATACCTCGTATCCGACTTGACCCGACCGTTCTCTAATCTCCTGAATAATAAACTTGAGTTAATCTATAATTTCTTATGAACCTTTTTCAAGTTCATTATTCCTTTTATACCATGTTATGAACATCATTTAATCATTTAAGTTAATAATGTTCATTTTGTCGGTATTTGGTTCTTAAGTCAAAAATAGACTTCTTACACT
The DNA here is from genome assembly GCA_963277665.1 of Viscum album. Lineage (NCBI taxonomy): Eukaryota > Viridiplantae > Streptophyta > Magnoliopsida > Santalales > Viscaceae > Viscum > Viscum album. Next base: position 1,938,741,479 of record OY728141.1, read on the forward strand.
CACATGTTGTTAATTTGGTCAAAGGTTCATTATATCCAGAATGATATTAATGATTTGGATAAAATATACATCATATATATTCATCATATACATGTATTTATAATATTACATCACATTTAGAGGTAAGAAATGAAATACACCGTTCATGGAGACGGTAAGCCGTACGTACGCATGAACGCTACTTCCATTTCTATTTCGTATTTTCTGGAATGGAATCATAATAATATAAGAGTATATTATAATTCCAGTATAATAACATATATAATATCATTAACTTTATCCTTTACACATCCCACATATGGTATTAACGAATCAAATCACTTTCAGGGGGCGGTAGTCCGCACTTCCTAAAATGAAGATATCATGTTTACCCATAATGGAAACCATAAAGTTATGCCCAAAATGAGAAAAACAGAAGCTTAAGGAAAACATAAACATATTATATATCATATATAAAAAGTGTGACTTCATAATGGCCACCTTTGAAGGTGTTAAATGAGTATTGAACAATCATCGTTTCGGGAGGCAGAATTTCGTCATCCACGGAAACCGTATGTTCTTTAACCATTTGATGTAGTTGTGTTAGAGTGTAGCTCAAATAAATATTATAACAACATCCTAGTATATTTAAGATACTGTTTTTGTTACAAAATAAGTAAATAAAAAGAGTTTATGGTGTTGGAGAAGTAAAATAAAACAAATGAACATGAGAGAATGAATTACCTTTAAAAGTGTAACTCCTTTTGATTTGATCCTAAAGGATTCCTTTGAAAGGATTCTGCCCAAAGGGAATCCTCTAGGATGAGGAGAGGGATGTGAAGAGAGTAAATGGGCAGGGGTTGGCCGAGCCAAAGGCTTGAGGAGTGTGTGAAATGAGGTAGAGGTAGGGGCCTTTTATAAGAGGAGAGGAGGGGCACTTTTGGAAAGTAAAGATAAGTTACTTTATTTTAAAAAGAGTTTCGGATTCAAAAGGTCCCACATTGCTATAATTAGAGGATAATGTGATAAGGCTTCGAAATCCACTCATCCAATTGGTTTTGGCCATGTGTATGTTTTAGATGTTTCATTATCTTTCCATTTTATTTAAATCGTTATATAATGAGGTCATCGCTGCATATAGAGTCTAAAAATTATAAAAAAAATACTATGATGTCGTAAATCTTTTTAGCTTTCCAATGACTATTTATAATCAAAAATATAATCTTTATAACCCCATGTAAAAATTGTTTTCGTAAAACATTTCTTGTTTGTGTCAGTTTTACTTTAACATTTAATAAAAAGTTATTTATGTCATTTCCCAACCAAAGTGTCTCCATGGGGTCCCCAAGTTGACCCATGGCTTGTCTTGGTCGGCCATGACACAACCAATAAGGGTGGGATAGTTTTCTAGGTCATTTCATATTATTAAAGCATTATTTATACCTTAAACTACCCTAATTACCACTAATCGCGATTAAAAACTTAATAAGTTACTATTCACCAAAAAATTATTTTAATCCCATTGAAACACATTTTACTTCTAAATGACAAACATGTATGTCGGATTTTTGAAATTCAAAATACAAAGATGGCAAAATTCATTTAAACGGAAAATCTGTTTTTATAAGTACCACTTAGTGGTTTCACTATTCATCAAAAATTGAAGTTTTTCAGAAAATTACCAAAAAATCACCCTAAGTTATATTTGATATTCCGAATTCAAAAATGAAGTCTATTTTACAAAATTCAAAACATATAAGTCACAATAATTAATTTAATAATTAATTCTCGTTGTTATGACAAATAGCGTGTTTTTATGAAACAATAAGTATCAAAAGATTAACACCAGTTTAAGTCTAATTTCAAAGTGAAATTGATTCTAATGACCACCATTGGATTAAATGGTAAAAATATATTCTAACTTCACTTCAAAAAAAATTCAAAAGATAATCTAATCATATAAATAATTTAGATTAAAAAGCAGTTTTGATGTAAAATGCAGTATTTTTCATTATTCATTAAAAAATGAACATTGTCAGAAAAATACCAAAAATTCACACAAAGTAAATTTTGATGTCCCAATCATAAAGAATAAGTTTATTTTGACAAAAATAGTTTATAGAATTGTCAAAAGATAGATTTAAAAAGGGTTTTCCATCATAAGGGAGTAAAACAATCTTTTAAGAATATTAGTGTATTCCATGCTTAAGATTGGATTTATTTTCATTTTAAGCCTATAAAACACTATCTTAATCATTAATAGACATAGATAAAAATATCTATTATTCATTACTTACTTGGGATATTACATCCTTCCCCCCTTTAGAAAATTGCGTCCCCGCAATTTATTTACTTATCAAATAAATGGGGGTACTTATCCCTCATTGCATTTTCAGATTCCCATGTTGCCTCTTCCATCATGTGGTTTTTACACAAAACCTTTACCTGCTTAATCACCTTATTCCGTAACACTTTCTCCCTGTGGTCAAGAATCTGGACTGGTTGTTGCTCATAAGATAGGTTCTCTTCCAGCTGAACTACCTCTGGACTCAAAACATGAGATGGATCTGGCATATACTTTCTCAACATCGAAACGTGAAAAACATTGTGTACCTGAGATAAACTCGGAGGTAAAGCCACTCGGTATGCAACTGATCCAACTCTCTCTAGAATTTCGTATGGTCCAATGAACCTTGGACTCAACTTTCCTTTCTTACCAAATCTCATCACACTTTTCCAAGGAGAAACCTTGAGAAAAACATGATCACCTATCTCGAAAGATAGATCCTTCCTCCGGTTATCCGCATAACTCTTCTGCCTGCTCTGAGCTATTCTCATGTGTTTCTGAATCAGCTGAACTTTTTCTGCCATCTCTTCTACCAATTATGGTCCCATCAACTTCCTTTCAACCACTTCATCCCATAAATCTGGAGTTCGACACCGCTTCCCATATAATGCCTGAAATGGTGCCATCTGTATACTGGAATGGAAACTGTTATTATATGAAAATTCAACCAAAGAAATATGTTGGTCCCAACTTCCATGATAATCCATAGAACAAGCTCGTAGCATATCCTCCAATGTCTGAATTGTTCGTTCTGACTGCCCATCTGATTGAGGATGAAAAGCTGTACTAAAATTTAATTCAGTACCCAACAACTTCTGAAGGCCTTTCCAAAAGTTAGAAGTAAACCTAGGATCACGATCCGATACAATGGAGAGAGGAACTCCATCTAACCTGACTATCTCTTTAAGATACAAACGGGAAAGTTTATCAAGAGAGAAAGTATCCTGTATAGCAAAGAAATGAGCAGATTTGGTCAAGCAATCAACAATAACCCATATTGCATTATTACCTCGAGATGTCTTCGGTAATCCCACAACAAAGTCCATGGATATATTCTCCCATTTCCACTCTGGAACTGGTAAAGGCTGAAGCATCCCTTTCGGTAACTGCTGCTCTGCTTTAACCTGCTGACAAGTCAAACACTTCACAGTAAAATTAGCAATATCTCTTTTCATTCCATCCCACCAGTAATACTCCCGCAGATCTCTATACATCTTTGTACTGCCCGGATGAACTGAAAACGGAGAACTATGAGCTTCACATAACAACTCTCTCTTCAACTGTGAATCACACGGCACACACAATCTCTTCCCAAATCTCAAAACACAATCATTATCAATGTTGAATTCAGGCAACTTACCTTTCTGAACCAGCTCTACCTTTTTCTGCAACTCACTGTCTTGCTTCTGTGCTTGCTTGATTCTATCTGATAGAGAAGATCTCACTGATACATGAAACAAAACAGAAGGACTTCCTGCACCAACAACTTCTATGACAAAGTTCATCAAATCCTTAACCAAAGGATCACGTTCCAAACGCAACATTGTTAATGAAGCATTACTTTTTCGACTCAAAGCATTAGCCACTTTATTTTCTTTTCCCGGATGGTAATGAATTGTACAATCATAATCCTTGATTAATTCTAGCCATCTCCTTTGTCTCATGTTCAATTCTTTATGAGTGAATATATACTTTAAACTTTTGTGATTGGTATATATTTCACACTTTACTCCATACAAATGATGCCTCCAAAATTTTAAAGCAAAAACAACAGCAGCTAATTCCAAATCATGTGTAGTTTAATTTACATCATGAGTTTTCAACTGTCATGAAGCATAAGAAATTACCTGATCATTCTGCATTAGGATGCAACCAAGTCCTTTCAATGAAGCATCACTATATATAACAAACTCACCATTCCTGGAAGGTAGTGCCAAAACTGGAGCATTCACCAATCTTCTTTTCAATTCCTGAAAACAATCATCACATTCTTTTTTCCAGATAAAATTAACACCCTTCCGAGTTAGCTTAGTCATTGGACTAGATAACCATGAAAAATTTCTAACAAACCTTCGGTAATAGCCCGCCAAACCAAGGAAGCTACAAATCTCGGTTTCATTTGTGGGTCTTATCCATTCTTCCACAACTTTTGTTTTTGCAGGATCAACATTTATTCCATCTTTAGAAACAATGTGACCAAGGAAAGAAATTTGTTGCAACCAAAACTCACACTTGCTGAATTTCCCATACAGTTTCTTTTTTTAAGGTTTTCAATATAACCCTTAAATGTCTTTCATGCTCCTCTTTACTTTTAGAAAACACCAAAATATCATCAATGAAAACCACCACAAACTTATCCAAGAACTCATGGAAAATTCTATTCATTATGTCCATGAATACAACAGGTGCATTGGTTAGCCCAAAAGGCATTACTACAAATTCATAATGGCCATATCTCGTACGGAATGCGGTCTTTGGAATATCTGCCTCCTTTACCTTCAGCTGATGGTACCCCGATCTCAGGTCAATCTTTGAAAAAAACTGAGCTCCCTAGAGCTGATCAAACAAATCATCGATATGAGGCAAAAGATATTTGTTCATAACAATGATGTTATTCAAGGCTCTATAATCAATGCAAAGTCTCATAGAACCATCTTTCTTTTTAACAAATAAAACAGGAGCACCCCATGGTGATGTGCTAGGTCTAATGAAACCTTTCACTAATAAATCTTGCAATTTCTCCTTCAACTCTAAAAGTTTAATTTGGGACATTCGATAAGGGGGTTTTGAAATTGGCTTAGCATCAGGAACTAAGTCAACAGTAAACTCAACTTCCCGATTTGGTATTATTCCATGCAACTCATCAGGAAAAACATCAGGATACTCATTTACCACTGGCACATCATTAATCTGAACAGTTCCTTTATTTTCAATGACGTGTTCAAGGTAGTATTCATTTCCATATTTTACAAGTTTCTCAGCCTCTTGATATGTTATCAAAAGTAAGGGTTCATTCTTGTAAACAAACTGAAAGTCTTTCTGAAAAGAAACTTCTTTAGCTCTACAGTCAATCTTAGCATGGTAAATATAGAGCCAATCCATACCCAGGATAACATCAAACTCTACTATAGGTAGAACAATAAGGTTTTCAAGTAGGTTCTTTCCACAGATAAGGATAGGAAGATTCTTATAAATTATTTTTGCCGAAACATTTCCCCTAGGTGTGTTAACCAAAAGTTCAGGAGTCATTTCTTGAGATGGTATTCCCATTTTACTAGAAAAGGTTTTAGAGATGAAAGAATGTGTAGACCCCGAATCAAACAACACACTGGCATAATCTGAAAAAACAAACAAAGTACCTGATACAACTTCATTTGATGGCCCGACATCTTCTGAAGTAGTTGCAAAGGATTTCACCACCCCTTTCTGCTTGTAGTCTAACTGCTTCCCATCACTCAAGCTCTTTGTCGGACACTCGTTTGCATAGTGACCCATCTCATTGCACTTATAACATTTCACTAACTGTAAATCAAATTTTTTATTACCTTCACCTTGATCCTTTTCAGTGCAATCAAGAGCCTTATGTCCCATATTACCACATCGGTAGCACTTTCCAGATTTCATAAGACATTCCCCAGCATGCCTTTTTCCACATTTATCACAAACTGGAAACTTAGTTCTCTTACCATCAGACTTTTTTAAAGAATTCTTACCTTTCTCCTGCCACCTCGGTCTCTTCTTCTGTTGGTTGTTATAGAACACTTGATCATCGGAAAACTCCATTTCCACCATCTCAGCACATCGAACAAGCTTTTCATAACTTTTAAACTCACTAGAAGCTAATGACCTTCGATATTTTGGCTTTAATCCTGAGTAAAAACGATTGATTTTACTATCAAGGTCTCGGATAAAATTTAGAGCATACCTTGCCAATCGAGTGAACCTTTCTTCATAGGCAGCCACTGAGTCTTCCTCTTGCCTCAATTCCAAGAATTGCTTTTCCATCCTAAGTCGAACAGCCTTAGGAAAATAATTCTCAAGAAACATACCTTTGAATTCATCCCAGTCGAGAGCATCAATCTCATCGGCGTCCCTGATATTTTTAACCATAGACCACCACTGATCTGCTTCACCCTCCAAACGGTAAATAGCAAGACTAACCGTTTGATTGTCTGAACACCCCATGACATCAAAAATCTTCTCCATTGCTTTAATCCACCCTTCAGCTAGCACAGGGTCAGATGATCCTCTGAATGATGGTGGATGTTGCCTCATGAAATGTTCCACCACTGACATGTTCCTCTGCGGTTGATCTGGCTGATCTCGTGCATGGATACCACTACCATTTATCGCTTGAGTCAACTGCGCCATTACTGCAACAAACTGTTCAGTTCCAATTCCGACCATTTCTGGATGTTGATTCGGAAGGTTATTTCCTTCTGTATGCCTTCCTAGCACTGCTTCCCTATTTCCTCTGCGGAAAACCATTCTGAACAAACATGTCTTAGATGAAGCAACATGGTAATCTTCAAATGCTATATCATTTCAAAAAAATATTTTGGATAATCATTTAATAAAATTCTAACTCCTAAAGTTATCTAAACCGACCTTTGATACCAACTATAAGGCCCCAGCCTTAAACCTTACATAATCTTGAGTTATCACAAGATTACACGTTGAGGATCTTTTCAGGTTTAGAGTTTTAGAGAATTAGATCATAAAACTTGCATTACATTCCACATATAAACAAAGTGGTTACATAAAGATAGTATTCTTCATTACCATCAATTGAAACATATTTAAAATAAAACATGGATTCATTCTTAACACTTCCTTGACACTATCATCATATCATGTACCTTTCCCTTGACCTGTGAAAAACATTTCAAAAAAACTTGGGATGAGCATAAAAAGCTCAGTAAGGGATATAAAAATATAGAAAGGAAACATGGGTACATATATACATAAGGATGAGATCATACTTTACCCATAAAACATAAGCACTTTAACATACCTCATCAAATCATGAATAAATCATAGAAATCATAAGACATAAAGGTAACTTGAGGCATTCATAACATTCTTACGTAGGGAGTAACCCTCTTGGTTACGTTTGGAATACCCATCACAGTATATTCCCTAAAATCTCTTCGGAGAAACCTTAACGTTTCACTCCTTCGCGTTACCCAATGCATTGGAGAGCTATATCGGGCTCCCCTGCCCTTAGTTTATCACGGAACCACACGTCTTCATAATAATGCCCAAGAACCTCAACATAATCGTATCACATAAAACATGCATAAAGGAAACATAACATTTCCAACTTTCAAACACAAGATATCAATACAACACATTGATATAAAAACATTATGAAAACCATTTTCAATTCCAAAATAAAAGAAAAGTAAAACATGTTATTTAATTTTCTTTTAAAAAAAGGTATGGCTTGTAGAGGAACCTGAAACTCAAATAACGGTCACGACGGCGGAGAAGTCGTTGTCGCCGCATACGTACGACAAAAACATTCCCTTTTGTCGTTTAGTAAACGCTTCGTATAAAAAAGATTCCTTTTGAATAAACGTAAAAGTAAAAGGGGTTTATACACCGTGTAAAAGAAAGTTGTGTATAAAATAAAATATGCCTCAATGAAAGGAGATTGAGACGAAGTCCCATACCTCGTATCCGACTATACCCGACCGTTCTTTAATCTCCCGAATAATAAACTTGAGTTAATATATAATTTCTTATGAACCTTTTTCAAGTTCATTATTCCTTTTATACCATGTTATGAACATCATGTAATCATTTAAGTTAATAATGTTCATTTTGTCGGTATTTGGTTCTTAAGTCAAAAATAGACTTCTTACACTCACATGTTGTTAATTTGGTCAAAGGTCCGTTATATCCAGAATGATATTAATTAATTGGATAACATATACATCATATATATTCATCATATACATGTATTTAAAATATTACATCACATTTTTAGGTAATAAATGAAATGCACCGTTCATGGAGACGGTAAGCCGTACGTACGCATGAACGCTACTTCCATTTCTATTTCATATTTTCTGGAATGGAATCATAATGATATAAGAGTATATTATAATTCCAGTATAATAACATATATAATATCATTAACTTTATCCTTTACACATCCCACATATGGTATTAACGAATCAAATCACTTTCGGGGGGCGGTAGTCCGCACTTCCTAAAATGAAGATATCGTGTTTACCCATAATAGAAACCAATTAAGCCTCAATTTATAGATATTCATGGGGTGCTTGAGTTTGATTTTAATTAACCATAAAATAAGTATTAAAGGACTATAAAATCTATCACATTTATCAATAGTGGTATGGGTTATAAATTTAAGTCCTATGTTAAAAGTCACATCAATTGAAGCCATCCCTGGGCATTTATGGACACTTTTAGAGTATAAAAATATTGTTTATGATATAAAAGTTAAGGGCCATGTGTATCTTATCCATCTGAATTCATTTTACTAATAGATTTTACAATTTTAACTTTTTTTTACTCTTATTGATTCACGGAAAAGCTTATTCTATAAGTTGAGTTTATGATGAAAGTCCCTTATTATATTGTAAAAAACACCTCTTCTAGTTCCTTTGGCCCAACTCTATCTTCAACAAAAATTCAAACTTCTTGTTTCATGCCACAACACATTGTGTTGCGGCACTAAGTGTCTTTAGCTTTCAATATTCAATTATTTTTTTTGTTTTCAAAATAATAGTTTTATCCTAGAAAAAATCACAAAACATGTTAAACTGTTCATAAAATGGACATAATATTAATTAAATTAGAATGATAAAGGAATTAAAATGCCAAAAAATATATGCATGAAATGTACATATCACTATTCTACGATGGGATAAAAACCATGGATTTAATGATATGTGATGCTCCAGTTAGGGTATATGACCCCCAAGGTGGATGATATGTGATATTCCATGTAGGGGATGCGAAACCCTGGTAAATGATATGTGATAGTTCTGGGTATGGGATATGACCCCTTGAGTGGATGATGTGATGGTTCTAAGTAGGGTAAGTGGACCCTAGGTGGATACATGTGAGGTTTTAGGGAGGTACAATGCCACACATGTATGATATATAAGGTTTTTTGGAAAGTAATGGTTCCCCTTTGATTTTGATATCATTTTAAAAGGTTTCAATGTAGAAAATTACTCCCATTATGGGTATTGTGACATACTTAGAGACATCCAACCCTTGTTAAAGTAGGGATGGTGAACCTCATGTTTCACCATATAACCTAATGATTTACATTAATTTATTTTATTGAAATTTAGTTTTTTATTTATTATCTAAGAATATCACATCATCTATACACTATATTTAATATCTTTGTTAAAGAAACCATTACTGGCGGCCTAGTGAGTTTTACTCACACCCTGACCAGGAATCCATTAAACTTTGGAACCAAAGTATACCTCATTATCATAGATTTAGGTTTTACAAAGGCCCAGTGTTGGATAGTCAATCCAAAGAGATTGATCAAAGTCCATAGAAAGGATGAGGTGAGGATTAGGGATGAGAGAAATTCATATTTTATATTCGATTTTTTTCTTTTTGTACATGTGATTAGACTAGTGGGTGATTAGTGGGATATATGTTTGTATGATTCTATGGAAAAATTTATTTTTTTATAGCATGGTTCTTTTTTATTGTATTTTTTATACACTTATTATTATTATGGATGTTGTTTGTATATTTTACATTGTTTTATTACATTGATATGATGGAATAGTCTTCAAACAATAACACCGCAGAACTTTGCTACAATTTGAAAACCTATGGCATACATGGAGGTGTGATAATGTTTACGCAACACTCTAATCGAGACACTGGTGAGGGTTCTCAGGTTTTGGGTGTTACATGTTTACCACCCTTGACACTTTCACCATTCAATAATTTTTTTTGAAAAGATATATTTTTACAAAAATTATAATCTTTATCTCTATAAGCATTGTATCACTGGTGGTATCCACTAGATATTATATTTATTTCATAATCCATGTTTGGTATACTTTTTAATGTTTATTGGGAATAAAATGAGTCATATATTGCATTGTCTTTGATTTCACAATTTTCTTATTATTTTTTATTATAATGACTTATTCATAGAAATATCAATATAGGACTTGAAATATGTTTTCTATAATAAAAAATATTTTATACCCTTTTTTCACTTTTTAAAAAAAATCACTTATCTCTAATAATAATTTATAATGCATCATGATCTTATATAGAAGTATCATATTTTTGTGAATTTTATTATCATAAATTTCTTTTCGTATTCACCTAGATTATTACACTCTTTTGATGAAATTTTATATTTCATGTTAATGAATAAACCCCTATAAAAAATTTATTACCATGATTTCATGTTGATCTTTTATTATTAGTCATAAAATATTTAAATTATTATTAAAAATATACAAGGAATCTTATAACCTTTTTATTTTGAATAGTACATGTTATGTCTTTAAAATACAAGTTTTTATTTTCTATGGAATGAGTACATTGAATATTGAGTCATTTATCATATTTCCTTATATTAATAGGTATATTATCAATAGCCTTTAAGGATTTAATTTCAATTTAATTAAAAAAAATAATAAATCAATATATTTATAATTTTTAAACTCAAGATGATTTGATATTATTTAAATCATTTATTTCTCCTTAGAATCTACATCAACTTCATGTTCATTATTTATCATTTCAATATCAAGAACATTTATCTTTAAGATTATGATATAATTAAGAAGATAGACCTCCTTACCTTGAAACGTAGATTATATATATATATATATATATTTAATTTTTAGTCTTTTTATATGATCTTTTATATCTATATTTAGTTAAATTTTTTGATCAATATAGGTTTCAAGTTCAGGCTTCAACATATACCCCTTGGAGGATTTTACTTCTTCTCTAATACATTGAATTTTTCAATGACATCAATACCTACACTCTATATTCATTTTTTAACTGGAGATATAAATTTTTGGTGTTTCCCATTAACATATTTATATTTATTTGGTTCAATTATTTCAATAGTGAATTCTTTATGATTTCTTTGAAACTTTTTCTTTTTTGGTAAATTTTTTCCTTTTTTATCATATGGATTCTCCTTATTATTAATGGGATTCAAAATAAATCTTAATAGATACCTTGAAATATCTTCTATTAGATATTATTCTTTGGGATCATCATCATTATTATTTAGAAAATTAAAGGGAAAATTTCTAATACCTCTATTATTGAATCAATGTAAGGGAAACATCCCCTTGTGTATAGCTATTCCTTATATAATGTTATTGAAAATCAGAGATATGATGTAATCAAAACTTTCATGTAATTATTGGACTTCATAGTTAGAATAAAATTAATTTTCCTTACCTTTTGACATCAAATCCAATAAATAATTAAGGGTAATTTCTTTCTTCTATTTGATATTTTTCTTGAACATAAGACCTTTTCCCATTTCATAATTTGTGATAACACTTTGAATATTATAAAGAATTATATTATCATCATTTATATCTTTATGTGTTGAAAATATAGAATTAAATTTTTTAGTAAATACTAAAAATTATTTTTCATTACAGATGAATCTTCAATATTCTCACCAAATTATTTGATGGTACTTACTATATCATTCATTATGGTGAATAATTATTAAAAATTTTCATTTTTTTCAATTATATAATGTTAAAATGGTATACTAAAAATCTATAGTTTTCCCTTATTTATGTTTTTATTTATTATATATATATTCTTTAATTTTATAATGATATCATAGGTCGTATTCAATATCATTGGTATAATAAAATACTTATAAAAAAGGATCCCAAAATTAAATTTATTTCTTTTATATCTTTCTAAATATTCTTAAAATATAGGGGAGGTATAATTTTACATTTTATAGTGTTTAAATCCAATAATAATATAATAAATTACATCCAATAAAATATATAAAAAATTGGTAAGTGTTTAATTTTTCACACGTGGAAATATTTACCATCAAAAGTAGGAATTCATTTAATATACATAGATTTTAGATTCTATAAATTTACCTATTAACAATAATATAATCAAATAATATTAGGATGAAATTTTTAATTCACTGATAAAGTATCAATATAGAGAACCCAATTTCTCTAATACCACTTTTATCATATATAAATGGATGTGGATACAACATTGATGGGGGTAGTGAATCACTTTTGATATATTTTTTTATGATTTATATTAAATAAAACTATATTCATATATTAATTTTTTGATACTCTGTTTCTTTATAATAATCTCTCTTATGGATTAGTGTACTAGTATCTTAAATTTCATTACATTAGTTTATTGTAAGGATCCATATTTGACCTGTATTAAGGTTATACCACTTGAATACGGTCCTCATATGGGATTACAGGAATCATTTATTCAGTCTTAAGTGTGAAAGGATGAACATATTAGTGTATAATATACCCTTGAACAACTTTTGATCTTCTACCGACAACCGATAATTTTTGTTTGAGTAATTATGATTAAAAAAAATAACAATAATAAGTATTATCATTATTTTCTTGAATATATCATGAATACGACTATTAAAAAAAATTATTATTTTGAGTCCAATAGTCTAGCTTCTCTTTATAATCTTGTTAGATTCCTCATATTCCTTGGTAATTGTTGATTTTGGAAACACATAGTCCCTAATATTAATATCTATTTTCAACTTAAAATATCAATAAAATAATTCAAAAAAATACATATATAGACCATTATAAAATCACTTTATAATAAACTACGATCTTCAATATTTTTAGGTTTTTTATCTCATTCAAGGAATATAAATATTCTAGTTGAATATTTATTAATTTAATTTTTTTAATTCCATTAAAAATTAGATCGTAAATATATCTATTGTCCATGTATTGAATATATATATGGATATTAAATGTTAATTATATTGATCATAACAATAAACTCCCTAAAGAATAAATTACTCATTGGGCATTTAAATGGTTATAAAGTATCCTCACTTAAATCTTCCATAATATTTATTAATATATTCATTTGAAAACACCATTTGATTTATTCAAGAATTTGGTTATAGTTAAATTTATAATATAAAAACTTATTAATTTTAATAACATTCCAAAAAAATATATAAATACTTTATAAAATATGGAAATAATACAGCTTAATTTAATATTATTTAAACTATAAAAAATAATAAAAAAATATCAAGGATGTCTCACACATAATCAATTCTAAATAACACACTCAACTATTACTTTAATCTCTTTTGAATATTAATTATCATTAAAATAGAGTGGAATAACATCATTTCTTCTTACTCGGTGATATCACTCTTAAATTTTAAAAAATAATAAACATAGAAAATTTAAATGAACTACACGGTGAATTGTTCATACCATTGAAATATTATCAAAATATTCAAAATGACTTCATTCCTTTTAAAATTTTTCAAAATATCCATGTTTATTTCCAATGAAATTTTAGATCACATTCATGTTAAACTCCATGACCACATCAAATTAATTACTTGTTCACTTTCATGCTAAAACTTATAGTCACATAAAATGAAATTTACTTCTAGAAAACTTTACTACCACTTTAGTGAATTATAATTTTACCTTTATGGTCACTTCAAATAAACTGTGGTCAATATTGACCCTCTTTATAGTCACTTTCCATATAAAATTTCCAAAATTTTATCATTTCCCAAAAAAATTTAAAACACATAAAATGATCTCAAAAATTATTCTAGGAACTTATAAAAATTAAAATGAAATTAATAAAAACTAATAACTCTTTATTCATAACTATATCATTTATTTAATGAAAATTATTCCACAGGAGATGTGTGGAGTCTTATAAAAATATTTATACCTATATTTTTATGTTTTATGATGTTGTTATTATAGGGAAATCTAACTTTCATTGTCTTAAAGGTTATTCTCATGACTTTTATAATCATCCTTGAGTTTTATCATTATGTATTAATAAAAAATATAGCAAAATAATTCCATTAGTATTTCAGTATTGCGCATAATAAAATATTTCCATTATTAATTTTAGTTGATCACATAGAATACTGATCCATAAAGTAATAGAACATGAATTTATCCTATTCCATGTTATATATAAATAGTTAAGAGGAGATAGGTGAGACCCCAATACACTAATATGGGGTGAATTAGTGTATGTATTTCAACCACTCAAATTTTATGAACACATTTATTCAATTTCTTTTATCAATTAGATAAAAGAAACTTGGTTTTTACTATTATTATTTTATAAAGACACTAACAAAGTAAAATTATCAATAAAATACTATTTATAATAATTTAAATTCAATATTAATTATTATATCATTCTAATTACCTTTAATAACCTACACAAATAATCCTATGAATAGAAATGAGAAGGGTTAATACTAGAACAAATTATATAATACAAGTCTCCTTGATTTATTTATAGAACATCCATATTTTTTAAAAAATGTAAAAATATATCACCATAAATAATATAATACTTAATTACTTTTGAATTAAAAAATAAAAGAATCTTCTGCAATAATGATGAAACCCACTTTTAGATTTCTATGATTGTTATTCTTAACAGGATAATGATTTCCAATAAATTCTAATAATTATTTTAATAATTGATTGTACTTTCCCTTAATATTATAAAAAAAGATCTTTCTTCACTGAAAACCTAGCAAATATAGAATAAAAAAACACTTTTAGATCTTTAAACAGGGACAAAACACCCAAAATAACTCTTCATTTATTATAATTTCATTTATACTCATATTTTCAAGTCTCTACGCATCAATTTGTGTCATTACACAAAAAATTAAAATGAGAAATATATAAAATTAATTTACTCTTTCTCTACGGTATCATAAATCCCTATCTTCTCTGCATATTCTATCTCATGCATCACAATAGTTATTTAATACTTTTATACACATTTTCCTCTGGAATCTTGATATTTTTTTTTCAACATAAACCACTATCAAATTCCCTATAAATTTTAGAATCTCACTTTAACATAATTAATAATGAGTGGAGAGCCTTGTTAGAATAATTATTTCTGAATTCTAATGTAAAATATCATACCATATCACCATAAAATATTAAATTACTATTTTTAAGATATTTTTTATAAGGACTAATGAAACTCTACTACCCACCACCCAGACATTTTTTGGATAGTAAATGATAGAAACAAACCCTATTTCTTGACTATTAGAAGCCTTATGGTGGACTTTATAAATATGTATTCTATCCAATAATAATTATGTTATATCCTTTATTTATTATTATTCTAACCACTTCCATGTTTATCTTGTATTCATTATAGTCTATTGGATAGAATATATATATATATATATTTGTAAATTTATATTTTTATGTAACATCATATTTTTTTATACTCATTTTTAATATAAAGTACACAGGAATTAAAAACAAGAAGAAATAGTTATTTAAAGACACTATTCTTATTGGTTTATAATATTTTTTTAATGATTTTATTTTTATTCTTTAATAATCATATAGTTATATAAGATTAATTAAGATTTTATTTTTTCGGGAAGAAGTTATAAATTTTAAAATTTAGTTAATATTTTTTGTTAATATTTAATTCATAGAAGAATATGTTTTATCTACATTATTTCATGACGTTTCATCACTATTGGGGGATGATATATATTTTTTCTAGTTGAAGAAGACCTCCTTGAGTATCTTAATATTATATATTTCATTAAAAAAATTATATTTTTTTTGGAACTAATTTAAAGTTAGGATACTCATAGTTATACTTGTGTTCAATGAATAATTTCTACCGAATTTTCATCCACTCTATAATACTAGTGAAATATATGTTCATTGGTGATTCCAAACATACTAAAAATTTACTCTTCCACATATGGTGGCGAACCATATAAAAATATCATGTATTTGATTTATGTCCATTTTTATTTTCTCCCATAAAAATGAATAATTCATAAATAATTAAAATTTCATTTATCAATTTGATAATTTTTTTTATTAATTATAAATAATTAAAATTCAATGACTCAAAAAATATACATTAGTTCACCCCAACTTCTTAGTGAATCAATATTTCCCATAAGGCCTCATAGGCCATAACTAATATCACTTGACTTAATATTTTTTGATTATAGGTTAAATAAATCTTCCAAAATTACAACATTAGTTCATTCAATTAAATAATAATTTTCAACTTAGGTTTTAAACCATAATTCTCTATATTTTTTGATTAATTATAGAAATATTCCAATAAAACCCAAAGGTCTCAACTATAATAAATATTTTATTTAAAACTATCTAAATTTAGTGCCACTAAATTTTTTATTTCATTATTATTGATCATTATAATCATTATTCTATAAAAATACCTATTCCTCTCCCCAAATACTCATAATATTAATCTACACACAAACATAATGCTTGTTTTTTATTTTTATAAATAGATAATTCAAAATACTAGGGAAAAAATGTCTACATTTTTGATAATTTTATTTATCCCATTTTTATTATTAGATTAAAAAGACATGTTCCATACAATTTATTATTGATTCCATGGTGTGTTACTCACTTAAATTAAACAGGTCTAACTGGAATGAAAAAACATATATTTGAAGAATAAAAAAATTGGTTCTCCATGTTCCATATGATTTATCACTCAACGAGTTATGGAGATTCCTAATAAAACTTATCTAGTATAGTGATGTAATGGTGAGAAACTCCCACTGGGAGTAGGACACATATTTTGTCCATTTAAGATGAGAAAAAGGAATGTCCCAATGAGACATAAGCAATAAAAGTGATTAATATAATTTTAGAAACATAAAAAATATAAAAATTGAATTCACCATTTTAACATATTGAAATAGAAAATTACATCACATAATAAAAATAAGAAATTATAAAAATAAACTACAATTCGCCAAACTGCCTAATACACGATCATTTTAGAATAAAACCCATAAACTCATAGAGAAGCTATACACCTCAATGTTACCCATGGTTCATAACCATATTTGAAACATCCATAAATATACCCACCCAATAAATATAAATTCGTGATCATAAACTAGGAACCTATATAAAAACATGAGATCTACATACACATGTGTCGATGTGTTTGCCTGGTGTGAGCCAAAAATTCCTAGTAAAATTTAACTGAAGAGTCTATGAAATTCATTTTATAGAAAATTTTATAAATAATATTTTTATCATTATTTAGAAAATATATTTTTATCATAGACTAGTGAAAAGAAATTAAGTAACATACTTGGACCCTTTTTATAGAAACATCCATCTTTTTTATTTGAAACATATATAGAACCATTCCTTTATGGAAAAATATTAAAATCCATCAAGATATTACTTTAGAGTTTAAAATAAAATGAAAAAATACCATATTCACATTCAAACCTCTCAAAAAACACAATTTATCAATATAAGAGGTAAACCCATTTTGAAAACCAAAAACACTTTTAGATATATAAAACTTAGATGTTAAACTTAATAAATCTATAAAGAATAATTATTTTCTTAAAAAACATTCTATAAAAAATTTAATCGAAACCATTTAAATGATATTTCAAACCATTAAAGAGAGGATAATTGTTAAAATTATACAAGGGACTTAGATATTGATTTACCAAGGGGTGAATCAGGGTATGCACTGTCAGTGACAATTATGACTCTTAATCCATTGTAGTCTAACTTTCCCTTAGGGATATTGACCTCTTAATCTTGAGAGTCCCTTATTATTATCCTTAACCATATATACATTATATTTCTTGATATATTTAGGTGTTCATTAATAATATAAATATAAACATGACAATTTACATGGTCTTCCCTCATTGGGATACATCTAAGGATCATGAATTTGCATTGAGCTATGCACCAAAGTACAATATCATGCTCACTGGTTACACAGGTTAAAGCTAGATTAGTCCTATTCTTAGGCTCACCACCTTACAATGATTAGGGGAAACTCACTACTTCTCAAGGGCCACCCCTTAAACCTTCTTTTGTTGGATCACTAATAATGAAAAGAATAACCTTATTCCTATTAATTTTCATACCGGTTCAAAAAGGATCCAAACATATTTAATTGATATATATGTCCCTTAATCAACAACATTAAAAGTATATTCAGTTGTAGGTAGATGCTATGCTGAAGTTCCATTTGCAGATTCTTCACAATCTCTTAAAACACCTTGATGCAACATCGACTCTATTTTTCTGAATTCATGCAAAAATCCACTTTTATATAGGCCAAAAAAATAAAAATTATTTCTTTTATTATGTGTTAAATGGTTTCCAATTATTCAAGACCTCCCACCCTTCACTAGAACAAAAACTTCTTCTTATATTCATGGTATTCATACCTTTAGGAAAGTATATGTTCCTCAATTTTTATCTATTTTCTAGATTTATAGGCTGTGAATAAAGAATCATCCTCTCCTCCATCTCTTTCAGTTGATCTCAAATTACCGATATATGAAGGCTATTTGACCCTCAACCAGATACTTTTTGAGACCAATTATGAGATTTGAGAATCTTCCATAACTACACCATTATTACTCCTTGATTTCTCTAAACATATCTTGAGAAAAAAATTCTCAACCACCATAAAACTCCTAGTTGTGGCATGGTTGGAAGGACTATGGGGAAACACCTCAAACTTCTATGGCATGGTCTTGTCTACTAAGGTTAAACCTTAAAATCTTTGTATAATATTGCCTCATGGTCTAAAACATTACAGCATTGTCCGGTATACTGTGGCAGGGTCTATTACACTATGTCTTGGTCTTCTATTTTTTGACCAGATCCACAAAACATGATCATTAACTCCTCCATTACACCACAATATCCTCCACCTTAACTCCACTTAATTTTTCTACGCTGAAGTGATTGTAGTGTAACAACTTTTGCTATAGTGTGGCCTCCTGTAAGATTGGAGAACCTATATTTTTCCTCTGTTAATTTTGGAAACACCATGTCTCAAGAAATAGATATGTAGTAGACTTCTTCTTCTCCAAAGAGATCGTGGCACAACATTCTCTATCGTGGTGTAGGTATCTTATAATCTTTAGAGGCACTAATATCAATAAAAAATTCCTCTACATCATGGTCCATATGACTATGACAAAACCTATAATTTTATCTTCCTGTATTATTTATCCCCTCGATTGAGAGAGGCCATATAATAAAATCTGTCCCCACTGAGCATTAGAGCTTACAATTCAGTTGGAACCTGGGTACACTTGCATCAACGAGCATCATGGGCCATGCCTCACCTGCAATGTCCCACCTTCCCACAACCATTCAATATTACCTGAGCGCATTCATGTGGGCCCGATATGACCCATCATGCTTAGAATGACTTTTTTTCACTACCTATGGGTGCTATTCCACCTCTTAGAACAATTTTCAATCTTTACCTTCTTCTTTCCATCCTCCATATTCCATTACAACACAATCATCAACACTGTGATGTTGTTATGGTAACTATAGAGTGAACATACTTTAGCGTAACTCTCCAATATATCCTCTAAGGAATATTTAGATTCACTATAACATAGTGCACCTCAAATATCCCCAATACAACATAGATCATGATATTAGTGGCATTGCTCTACTATCCAATATCTTCACTTTGTCAGACATCACTTTTTCAACATTTAAAATAGCCATAGATCTTAAAAAAAATCCATAACATGTGTTGGAAACAATGATATTGACAAAAAAATCCATCCCATGCATATTTTTAAAAAATCCATTACATGTTCTTAAGATCTCAACAATACCCCCCTTGAATTTATTTTTCAATATTCCTTTGAAAATATCTCATTGAGATCAAGTGAACCAAAATTCAACTTCATTTTCACTTCTCTCACTTATTATAAATAAAATACAATGGGTTAGTCTATATGATTCTACTTACAACAAACTTTTGAATTCCCTGGGAAAAATACATTGATGTAATAAAGTTTCCCTACGAATATATCTTCTCCCCATTTAATTTTGAAAACATCCCCCCAAATGTATGAGAAGAATTCAAGAAATTTCAACTCCCACTTTGGTGATTTCTTCTCTTCTCGAGGAAATTTTCTCCCATGTTTCAAAACAAATCCATTATTTGTAATCAACCACATTTTGAACATCAAAATCCTTTGAAACCACTTGAACACAATTTCTAGCTAGAATCCCCAACTCTAAAAAATATCAATATCACATCTCATTTCTTTTTGTTTTTTGACAAGAGATTCACATAGTGAATTTTCATCTTGGCGTTTGAGAAGTAAATAAATTATCTAATCCTACTAATACAAATCATGGTTTAGGAAACATGAGTTTTTTTATAAACAATGATGAATCTTTCCATGTTACTCATGAATATCATGAAACCCAGATAACAAATTTATATTTTCCACTTTCAAAAGATAACCTATGATCTACATCACTTCACAACAAACCATTAGTATATAGCATTAAAGTACTTGGTTGTGAGAAACAAACCATATGATGAAACAATTGATACCAATTGATAAATTTTTTTCACCACTTATTTCAAGAGTGGTTCATGTTGAAAAAATCACATCTTTTGAACTCGATACATTTCATATCTTTACAGGATTTAAAAACATTAGATAAGGCTTAATAACATTTGATGTTAATAACCCCTAAGTATTTTTCTCTTGATGTATTTTTTATATCACTTATTAGTGTAAAAAATGGGGTAACATATTCTTATTATCTATATTTACATTAATCTCCATCCACTTCTTCTTTTCTTGTATAATCATTCATGTGATTTTCAAGCACAGAAACCCCATGGATCATATCACCCCCTTAATTATTTACATCATCACAAAAATTTATACAATATAAAGCATATGGGGAGAGGGGTAAATATTATTTCCTCAATTTTAGGAATATGGATGGTCAAGACGAACCAACCCATCACCTCCCATATTTATTTTTACCATTTTAGATTTCAGGAAAGGAATTCAATCATCTCTTCAAGATCATAATCATCTATTATATTTATAAAACTTAACCTCTTTCCAATGCATATCTTTTGCGTGGAACCTCTTATGAACATTTCTTGATGGATAAAATCATTGTTATCCTTCCTTGTCTTGGGAGTTTTAGTAATTGTGTAATCAATCACACTTGAAAAAGTAGCTTCTTGAGTTACATGACTAGTGGATCTAAGCTCTAGATTTCTTTTTTCCATTACATATTCATTTTTTACCCCTTAGTGTTTTGAGTATGAACACTTTAGAAAACCTTTTCCTTGATGTCTGATAGTGACATCTTGGAATACAAATTATTTGGCGAAGTGAACTTCACGCACTTTTCTAGCTTCTTCATAGTTGGAATAACCTAATATTTTTTATTTTTTATTTATCTTCTCTGTCTCCAAGGGAGTTTTGAAAATCCATAATTTGGTGCTTGATTCACCCTTTGTTGAGGCTCCTTCTCATCCTCTATAACGTTGAACAGATTTTCCAGATTAATAGGATTTTTTCCAAGATATGTATCTTCCTTGTAAGTTACAAGAGTGTTATGTATCCATATAGATTATTTACCATTTAATACATTTCTCTAATAGAAATACATTTCCATGTGATCAGGGTTAAAGAAAATAAAAAATTTACTATAAAAACCATACCTCATTTGGTATCTCCTTGAATGAGATTTCGGTATTACTAGATTTCTTCTCACTTCTTTGGGATTTTTGGAATTTATGAATCTACCCATGATGTTTAAAAGTATTCCATAATAAAATCACTTTAGTATATTCTTCATTTGTTGAACCAAACTTTTAGATTTTTCATAGGAAAACTATTTTCTTATATATTTATGATCCAGAAAACTCGTAGTTACTAGATAAGTATAGATAGAAGTTGGAGGGATATTCACCTTCTATCATGATGTATTTATCCCCACTCAAGGTATCTAGTATTCTTATTCTTTTATTTCATATATGTTGCCAAATTATTTAACTATGATCCAACATATCTCAAATAACATATCCTTTCTTCATATTATGTTTTTAGTAAAAGAAAACTCGGATTTAATTTATTCTTCATGTGAATTTATTTTATGATCTCTTGGGAAATATCTCCAAGAATATCACTTTGATAATTCATCTTCAATCCCATTTTATGCATGATGAAATTCAAGGCCCCTTCTTCATCTTTTAAGCACTTTTTTCTAAGTATAAATCTTTAATCATGAAAATTAACTTCCATGCATGGTTCTCCATCATTATTTATTTTCATTTCATGGGAATTACTTGAAAATACAAGTTGATGTTGTTTCCATTTCTCTCCCGAATCACATCTTATTTTCAGCTCTAAGAGAGTCTGAAAATTCACATCAATTCTCCAAAAAGGGTTAAAATTAAATATTACATCAGGTTTAGGATTTAACTTTTCTAAAGAATTGAACTTCTTTAATGAAATCCATTTTATCTTCTTCTTCTTTCCTTCTTTCGTGAGGCAACTCACACAACTAGTACAAATCTGGTCTTTAACAACAGTAGTAAAAGGGATTTATCATTGATGTTAAAGGGTTTTCTTTAACAGCTTTTGAAAAAATCAAGGATAAATGCCCTCTTTAATAACACCACAAAAAGAACTGATAAATGGTACCTTTATAAACTCTTTTTTAGAAATGTTAAATAGGGCCTTTATCAGAGCCTTTTATAACTATTATAGCTCACCTTTATCAGTGCGTTTTTTTCACTATTAAATGATTGCTTTATTAACACTAAAAAAGTGTTGATAAAGGGGGATAAAATTATTTTAGTTTAGACCTATTATTTCACCACCTTTTATCAGCACTTCCCACCCCCACTCACCTAGGATCTCCCCCCTTATCAGTGCTTTACATAATTCCAGCTTCCTACATGTGCCCTGACCTCCAGCGAGTCTCGAACCTAAGACCTCCCCTTATATACCTACTCCATTTCCACTCCCATATATTATTTTGTTATGTATTTTCTAATATATATATATGTATATATTTATTTATATTTTGTTACATTTGTTTATCGATATATATATATATATAAATACATATTTAAAATATGTTTTTTGTGTGTGTGTTCATGTGTTTATAAATACACACACACACAAACATATATGGGTGTGAGTGTGTGTGTGTGTTTTTATTTAGATAATGTTTATATATTTTGAAATATATTTTATATGTAAATAAATTTACATCTATATTTATAAAATTAAATTTTTATGTGTGAATATATACAAAATATGAATATACTTTTACATATTTGATTATAAATAAAACTACAATGTGAAAAATGATAAAATTTAAAAACCATAATATCAATTTGAACATTATACTTGTAAATAAATTAAATATCCACTAAAAAAATACAATAATACACCCTTAAACAAGGCTGAAATTCTATCAAATATTAAAACAATTTGACACCCCAACAAAAAACTCAGTTTTGGAGGCCTTCTTAGCCATTTTTGGCCTCAAAATATGTGAATGGGGTTCCCATAGTCACTAGGGAATAAATATTGTTGTAGTATTTGATTTGATATGTGGTAAAACTCAAACAGACACCTAGATAAAAAGTTATGACCGTTTGAAGTTCGAGTCATATTTTCATCTTATCTTACCCCATTAGTTAATTCATTTAATTTTTATGGTATCCAATTGTTAGTAAATGACTATAACTCTATAATAGTTATAAAGTTATTAATTAATAATATTATTATTATTATTTTATAATCCATTTTCACTAAATATCTTATATATTAAGCGTAAATTATTATTTAGACTAGTCTACAATATATTTTAAAAATATATATTATATTTATATCAATATAAATATATTAGTATATTATTTTTAATAAAATATGTATTTTTTTATAAAACATGAACTTTATCAGTGCTTTTTTAGTAGCATTGATAAAGGCCACCCTTTACCAGTGATTTTTTATTAGCACGAATAAAGGTCCCCCTTTTTCAATAACTTTTTAGTGATGATAAATAGCTCACATTGTTAGTGCTTTTAACTAGCATTGATAAAGCCTAGCAATGGATAAACCCATTTTATTAGTAGTGAACATAGAATTTCATATATTCCAAAAGAATCTCCTTGATGAATCCACATGTATTTGGATAACATTAAATGATTCATCTTTCTTTGAAATTATTCCTTTAGAGACTCCTTGAATTAAAGGAATTGAAATTACAATTGATTGGTTGTTTGGAGAGAGAGAAAACATACAAAAAATAGGGTTTCAAATCAACTAATGAGGAATGCCACCAAGAGCAGTGGGTTTCAAGTTTGTGTGATAGGGATTAAATTTATTATGTGTTCATTACTGAGTTGGTGTCAGAACTAGGTCTTTAGGGATCCTTGGTCGGGGTACCCTATACAAATCTTGTAATTGCACTGTTGGAATAGTCATATACTATGTTTAATCACAAAACATGGTGTCCTAAAACCCTATTTAAATATAATAAACCTACATTTCATAATGATCATAAAAAAACTAGGAAAGTTAATTGATTCAATATAATAAAACTCCTCAAATCACAAACAATGGTCATGAGATATAAAAAGAAGAATAATTGGAAATAAGAAATAGAGTTACAATAATCCAAAAAATAAAAATAATTTATAAATATTCCCAAAAAACAATTCCCCCAGAAATTACATAACAGAAAAAATGAAAGCTACTCACTCATGTAAGACATGATGATAATGAGAAACAAAGATAGCCGAAGGATAAAGGCGGAGGCATCAGCATGGCTTTGAGGATGGACAAGTGTCTCTATCTTTTGTTCTAGTCTCCCTCGGTCTCCCCCACTATGTGCTGCTAAAGGGTTCAATATATAGGATTTCATGTCTAAACCATTAGCTCAAATGCAAAAAAATTACCAATTTTCAATGATTTATTGAGGTGAGATTGGTTGACATCTTATAATAAATGGTAGTAGTTCCTTCTCCATATCTTTTCTATATTGAAACTCTTAAGATGTGAATGAAAATCATGACGTGTAGTGTCACAAGCCATAAATATCAATTTCGCAGGTGGCTAGGGTGACACCATGAATAGAACATACAAAATGAATCACTTTCACAACATAAAAATATCTTCCCATAGGTTATTTGGTCTGCTTCTCCTCCATATGATGTTGGATTATTGCTTCAATACTATTTTGGCTTCCAACTTCAATATTCCGATGCCGTGACACGATGCTTCACATCATGGTGAAAAGTTTCGTTTAGCTTCTACATTCATCTATATTGGTTCCTTTTTTTGAATATTGATTACCTCCTACCATAAAACAAAAAACAAGTCAAACAGTCTAAATATTCGCAAGAATATCAATTAAATTACATAAAGAATTATATTAAAACACACTAAAATATATGCATGAAATACACATATCAGTAATCTCACTTTCCCTTAAGAATATTAACCTCTCAACCATGAGGGTCGCTTGTTATGATCATTAATAAAATATTCTTTATATTGTTGATCTCTTTTTTGTGCATGAATTATGTAAAAATGTATATGAAAATTTACTTGTTTTAACATAATTGGGATACATCCAAGAAGAATGAATTGGAATTTCTCCATAAACCAAAATACACTATAAAGATCACTGATTACACTGGTTTGGGCTAAGTTAATCCTATTCCCAATATCACTCACTTACAAGGTTTAGGGATAAATCAATACTTCCCAAGGTTCAGTCCCTTTAAAGTTTCTTTTGTTGGATCAATGCTAGTGTAAAGAAACACTTTCTTCCTCTTCCTTTTCTCATTCCCTTGAAATTATCCACATACAATTTATATGAACATATGTCCCTAAATTAGTTACACTAAATTCATCTTCAACTATTGGTATATTCTCTATTGAAGGCCCTTTTTCTACTTCTTCACAATCCGTGAAAACTCATTGATCTAGTACCTAATCTATTTTTCTAGAATTCTAGGAATAAATCTATTTTGTTGTAGGCATAAAAATACAAACCCATTCTTTGGAAATGTATTAAATGTTTTTAAATTATTCAATATTTCTATCCCCTCGCTAGAACACAACCTTATTATTCTCTTCAAGGAATTATGATCTCCAGGAAATCAATTGTTTATCAAATTTTATGGATATGTAGTATGTACATAAGGAATACTTATAACCAATATGTCTTCTAATTAATCTCCCCTTCTTGATATAGGAAGGATTTTCACCCATAAACTGTGAACATAGTCAGATCCATTATGGACTTTGAAAACCACCCATAAATCCTCCTTTATTACCCAATGATTTCTCAAAATAACTACTGAAAAATAAATGCTCAGACATCAGAAAATACCTGGATGCAATATGGTCTGAAGAAATATGGTGTGACACCACCATGTTCTGTGGTGTTGTCTTGTCTACCATGGTGCAGTATTAAACTCTTCAAACATTAATGTGGTGTGGTATGGAACACTATGGCGTGGTTTATGAAACTTCAGACTAATTCTATATGTATTGTATTTCATCATACATTCCTTCCAGAAATGAGATGAAGCAGGTAGAGCCATTGGATTTCCTTTGAGAACCTGAGTGTAATGGTCATTTATTATTCCATAATTTCTTTATTTTTCTACTACCTTCACACTATTTTGTAATGATCACTGAATGGATTACACATAAACAACACTGGTGGAGTCCTACTGATACTTTATCACACACCTCACTCAGGCTGCCTTTGGTACCTAAAAAGATTATATATCTAAAGGTATTTATAAGTTTAAGCACCCTGATACAGGATGTTGACATGATTTCCTATAGTTGGAGCTTAGGAGTAGATGAAGGAAATTTAGCTCGAGATACATATATAAGAGATTTTGTCCTTTTTTATCTTTTTATTGTATAGCATACTTGTATCTTCCGATTTCTTTTATGTATTATAAAATACCATGAATCCATGTATCAGACACAACACTTTAGGTTTTTGATATTATTATCAGTTGTTTATTTTTTTTTTATTTGGCTGCTTACTTATTCAATTATATGTTTTTTCTTTTGCAATTTATTTATTTATTTGTTTATATTATGCTTCCATTGTTGATTATATCTACTATGTTAGCATGACATGAGGGTATATATCCCCACTATACGAACTTTTTACCCTCACTAATAGTTTGAATCCTATGGCATACAGGGTGGCTCTCTTGAGGCCATTTGACTCACTAGCTTGGGGAATGGGTTAAGTGGACCCCAGGTCAGGATGTTATAAAGTGGCATTAGAGCCATTCCTTTATTGACTTACTATTTAGAGACAATATATTAGAGATTATGAAACCATGGAACTTGGTAATATGCTATTCGTTGGCATCAATAACCCATGCTCGAGGTAAAATTAGAGTTTCCTATATTATAATTGTTTTTTTGATATTCCCTATTACTGTTGATATGATATCGCCATTGGGTGACACACTTGGTTTCTGATTTTATTGATATTAATGTTATTATAAATTTTTAATTCTTTACTGATGCCCAATGAAATGATGGCATTGCATTAGATCATAAATCATAATTAAGAACATTAGCGATAATATTCCATGCATTTTTCCTTGTCACATTTATTTTTAGCATGTATTTTACTATTGCATATTAGTTTTCTTTGACATATATTGAATTGTGCTGACACTTCTTATAGGGATTAGAAAACATAATTTATACTTAAAGTTCCCGCCCTAACCTAACAATGTTTCCTTAAGTAGGTTAAAGAAGACACCCAAAGTAGTTAATTATGGCATGATGTGCTATAAACCACTAGTCAAATGAGGTAGAACGTGTTATGGTATAGATTGGATGGATTCCATGTTTTTGTTCAAAAGGAGTATGGGCCCATATGGATTAGAAAATGGAAAACCATCTAATTTAACCATTTTAAAGTGATTAAAATGTTTCAAAAATCAAAAATTCAAATTGAATATGACTTATAAATTCTGAACAACTATCTTATATATATATATATATATATATATATGGCACTGATACGTAGACCCAAAAACAGCCTTAGTAGTGGGCAGTGGGGGTATATTTCATTCTTATGGCATGTTATGGTCTTTTCTAGCATCTAGACATGGCTTTTGAAGTAAGAATAGATGAGAGATTATTTATATAGGAAGGATTTGTACCTATCCTAGTTTCTTAAATGAAATCCTCTAAATTGATTAAATATCTTTTGAGGTTGAATTGGGAATTTTAGTTTCATTCATCCATGAATTCCTCTAGTCATACCCATTGAAGGCAGTAAAAACCATGCTCTTGAGGTGGCATGTCATGAACCACCAATTATTTGTCTTGTATTTCCAACTATGGAACCTCTTGATATACCTGGTATGAGTACTAATTCCTAGTTCTAAGAGGGTTTTTTACATATGATTCAGAATATGAAAGGCATATTTCAACCTTCCCCATGCATGGAAGAGTTGAAACATGAGTTTCATCTGTATCATCCTCTTACCTTCTCAGGTTATTCCAGACAACATGATGTGGTTTTTTGGATCATGGATATCTTATTTATTTTTGAGTGTCAAGAGATTCCTATATAGTAGAGGGTCAAGCTAGTTGCATATATGCTTCATGATTCAGCTAAGTGGTGGTGGGATGTTATCAGCTTTGGGGGTCAACATCGTGACATTGTCTGGGAAAACTTTCAAACCATATTCGGTTACTACTTAATTCCCTAGAGTTTGAGGGTTGATAAAGATAGAGAATTCATGAACCTGTAGCCGGGGATGATTTCTAGCATGGATTATTATACTTGTTTCACTGAGCTACAGTGATTCCATCCAACTCTAGTTGTTTCTGATCTTATGAACACCAATCTGTTCAAGAATGGGTTGATATACACTATTTGATTGCAGGTCAATGTGTTTAGGTTGATGATCATTTAAGAAATCATGACTTAGGACCTTATTATAGAGTTGAACATAATGTAAATTGAAAGTGTGAGTCAGGGTGGTTTTTCACTTAGATCTATCATTGGTTCATCTTCTAGGAAAAAGAGGCACTTTGAGGCTACTCATGGAGGTGGAAGTAATCAGGTTTCTCATGTAGATATACTTCTTATCTGTCAGCATTGTGAGAAGACTAGGCATAAAGAACCATAGTGCAGGCGTGATCCATTTGAGTGCAGAGGATGTAGAAAGATAGACCATATTTAGTGATTCTATAGGACTTACCATCTAGTTCCTAGTGAGTGGGGATTAACACCTACTCCTAAGTCAAGAGATGGACTAGTAGGATCACATCAGATAGAAAACTATAATTCCATTGTTTGATTTGGATGAGGTGGTGGTTGAGGTAGAGGATTCTAGAACAATAATTATCAGTGCCAGTAGAGTGGGCCTACTCAGGGAAGTTAGGTACTGACTCAGGGCCACAATACATGCTAATTACATGCAGTCCAACCTACGTCATTGGAGCAGAGTGCCAAACCTTCTACACTTTTAGTACTATTATAGTAGACTCATATTTGGTGTCCTCTTTATTTAACACATGAACATCTCACTTATTCATATATAATACTATAATGGGATGTATGGACCTCAATATTGAGCACTTTCATGGTGTTATGATGCTAGGAACACCATTATGTATCAATTCATAGGGTGTTCACCATTGTAGGGACTATCGACTTGAGATAGAAGGTTTTCTTTTTCATATGAAATATCTTCTTCCTCAAAATGAAGATCTTTGATGTAATCATTGGGATGGACTGGTTCATTCCATATCACAATAATATTGACTGATATCATTGGAGGGTGATGTTTACATCACCATAGGGTATTAGTCATGTGAATAAGGGTGAATGAGAAGTTAGTACTATAACACCCCAAGCTTCCACGGTATGCTTCTCTTTGAATAATACAGTAGCGTGTGTTGTACGCAACTTCGAGTTCTAACACACACCAAAACCAATCAAACTAGCCGTTATGAGTAGTAATACCCACTTGTTGAAATTTTATGAATTTTATCTTTAAAAATGGACTTCATTTTTGGATTCAGAATATTGAAATTATCTTAGGGTGAATTTTTGGTATTTTTCTGAAAACTTTCAATTTATGATGAATAGTGAAAAAACACTGAGTTATAGTTTAAAACCGAATTTTTATTTAAATATGTATTTATTTTATTTAAATTTAATTAAGGTCAAAATAGATATATAATATCTATATAATCTCAATGCAATTCAATGGAGTTAGCTCAGAATAATTTTAGATATATAAACATATTTTTGAACTTTTCACCATCTTTTACCCACCTCCTAGAAGAGTTTGGAAATTCACATAAAACTTAATTTTACCGCTTCTGTGAGTTAAATTTCAAAAATATGAGAGACACAATTAATATCAAAGAGTAAAATTTGGTCCAATGAGATGAAAATAATTTTTGGTGAATAGTAAGTTTTTACTTTTATTTACCACGGTTAAAAGTAAATAAGGTAATTAAGGGTAAAAATGATATTAATATAATCCTAAACATGTCATAATTATATTGGACAAGTGTATCTCGACTAAAAACAACTTTAGGAATAAAATATTATCATTTAGGTCCACATGGATTAGATTAGGACATTTACTATTATTTAATACAAACAAGAGTTAAAAGAGATAAAACCAAAATATAATAACTAAAACATTTTTAATATAGGGTTATACATAAGATAAATTCGATTATAAATATTAATTAGAAATCTCAAAATATTTCCTACATAATGGTATTTTATTTATAATTTTTAGATAATAAATAATTTAATTCATTTATGACACAATGGTGATGCAGTAATTACCTAATTAATGAAATATTAAAATAATTGATATTATAAATATCAAAATAAATGTAATTTGAGACTTTTTTTGAATTCCATAAATTTTCTAGGTTAATATTACATATTATTATTGGTTATATAATTTTTTTCCAAGTAATAATGCTGTTATGAAATTATCAAAAACAAAATACCAAATAGTGTCAAAATTGACATAAAAGAGTTTTTAAAACAAATATTATATTATTAAATGATATTCTATTCCTAAAAATATAAGGTTCTGAAAAAGGACTTATATAATGATAGGTGTATCATTAATGGACCACTTGTGGGTCTCTTGGAGGTATATAACAAGTTTATTAACTATATAATATAAAAATTCAAAGAGACATGGTAAATGTCAAACTATTTAACTAAGAGTTAAATATAAATTATAAGGTTAATATAGTGACCCAAACCTGTCTAAAATCTATTGGTTGAAAGGATTTAGACCAATACCCACCATAAACTTTAAATAATCCACTTTGGAGCCATTAGAAACTGAATATGAATTTATTATAAAATAACATTATAGCTTTTCCCATGGTCCCCCCACACCTCTTATAAAAGGGCACTCTTCATCCTCCCTAATTCACACCATCAAAGCCTTTTCACTCAGCCAACCGCTGCCCAAATATTCTCTCAACATACCTCACTTAAACCCAGAGGCCTTAGTTTGATTAGAAATCCAACCTAAGGATACATTTTGATAAAATCAAAAGGAAGAACCTGAAGGGGAAGTAATGTTTTCACCACCCTCTTTCAAGTTCTTTTCTTCTTCAACTTCATATTTATTTGTTATTTCCATTATAAAATAATAACTCCAGTATCTTATATGTAGTGTGATGTTATTATAAATATGGTACAACCATATTCAGTATTCTATCCACCCTTTGAATGACATGTCACCATACGTGCGTACGTACGGCCTACCGTCTCCACGTCGTGGTGTAATTGTTATTCAATATATTATTATTTGGATGTGTATAATAATGATGTGTAATTCATGTGAATAATAAATATAACATGATAATGATTCTGTATATATGATATACCATCTAATTATATTCTATTTTAATATCAAGAGAATAATATTATCGCTCGTTCGTACGTACGGATTACCGTCTCCATGAACGCGATGAGATTCATTCCCTATCATATCAATTCAAGAATAAATTTCATTTGATGATTAAAAATAATGTTTAGAGACATGATATTATTCTAGATATGAATAAGATACATCCCATCCATAACAAATCTGGCTCACATAACAAAGAATATAAAGGAAAATGAATCTGTTAACACCCAAAATGACGATAATACTAAGATATTATCACTAGTAGAAAAATAATTTTTAACGTCGTCAATTTGATGTCGGTTTATTATAAACCGACGTAAAATATTTTTGCGGATAAGTTTTGGAGTCGGTTTTTTAACAACCGACGCCAAAAATTAAAAAAATTAGTTTTGGCGTCGGTTTTTTTAAAAACCGACGTGAAAAAATAAAAAAAAGTTATGACGTCGGTTTTTTGAAAACCGACGCGAAAAAATAGAAAAAAAAATTAGTTTTGGCGTCGGTTTTTTTAAAAACCAACGTGAAAAAATAAAAAAAAGTTATGACGTCGGTTTTTAAGAAAACCGACGCCAAAAATGTAAAAAAAAATTACATTCCTATAGATAGTTCCCTAAGATTTGATTTGACTGGTCATGGAGCAAAAACGGAGTTACGGATTAAAAGTTATGGATGTTGGAAGTTGAACTTCTCTAAAAGAAGTGTTAATTAAGTCCAACTTTCAAAGGCCATAACTTTTAATCCGTAAGTCCGTTCTAGCTCCACGACCAGTCATATCGAAGCTTAAGAAATTTTCTAACACATGGTAAATTTTGTTTTTATGTTTTGACGTCGGTTTTCATCAAAACCGACGCCAAAAAAAAAAATTTGTTTTTCGCGTCGGTTTTTAGAAAAACCGACGCCAAAAATATTTTTTTTACTTTTCGCGTCAGTTTTCATAAAAACCGACGCCAAAACTATGTTTTTGTTTTTCGCGTCGGTTTTTTTAAAAACCGACGCGAAAAACAATTTATTTTTACTTTTCGTGTCGGTTTTTAAAAAAAACCGACGCGAAACGTATTTTTTTTATCTTTTTAGCATCGGTTTATTTAAAAACCGACGCCAAATAGTATTCACTAATACGCGGGATCAAAATTTCAATTTTTTTCACAACGCACGTTTAACTTTTTAAAATCCCGCCTATATTTTCATACAACTCAATCGAAAATATTTTCATTTACTATATATAAATCTGTTTGTCCTTCATTTATCATTTTCATCCTCTTCGATTCAATCAAGTTTTCAATGCGGCATCAATCATTAATTTGATTACGGTACGTATTATATTCCTTCATTTTCATTATTATTAATGTCCTTCATTTATAAACAACTCGATTAGATTTCAAATAATGATGATTTACTTTTTTTATTGTGTTAAAAATATAAAACGTTCGAATGACATTTACCAAGATTGGTGTAAGTTTAATTATCGATCGTCGTTTTTATTATCACATGAGATCTACGCTAAATATAAGAGATATGATGATAAACAACATATCATTTCAATGGAAAATCGAAAAATAATTGAAATGTGTTTGAAGTATTATTTATATTTTATATCATTTGGTGTACGTGATTTTAACTTGTGTTTATATTGTTTTCTTTAAAACATATTGTATCAATCGATACTTTGACATGTTCAACTTCTGACGGCCATAACTTTTGATCCGTAACTCCGTTTTAGCTCCACGATCCGTCAAATCGAAGATTAGGAAATTCTCTAAAACATCGAACAATAAAAATTGCTTTTTGGCGTCGGTTATTGTAAAAACCGATGCCAAAAATAAGTTATTTCCATTTACGACGTCGGTTTTTTTCAAGAACCGACGCCGAAACTATTTTTTAAACTTTTTGGCGTCGGTTTTTAGGGAAACCGACACCAAAAATGACACGGATGAGTTTATTTGGCGTCAGGTTTTTACAAAACCGACGCAAAAAAGCAATTGAAATTTGTTTTTGGCGTCGGTTTACAAAAACCGACGTAAAAAGTCATATTTTTTACGTCGGCGACTTCAACGTCGGTTAAAAACCGACGTAAAAAATAAAAAAAAACCGACGTTAAAGACCTTTTTTCTACTAGTGTATCAACAAATCAATGTTAAAAGATCATATATGATATCATATTAATTTATATGATTCTTATATAATTCAATAACAATTATTTCACCATTATACAGTAGGTTAACCTACCCTCGACCTAGTACAAATTATGGGGTTTCTTATCTCACTTTTAATTCCGTGAGATTTCCATTATTCACCACTTATTTATTGCATGTGGTGTGTGTACTTCCCATGTTTGTATTCATTTTGTAATATACTTAAATTCATGTATATTTACATCATCATTTTATGATCCTTATTTAATGGGTGTATGTTTCGTAAGTTACCAAATCAATAAGGGAATTTTAAATTTCAGTTTCCACTCATTCAGCTTTACACATACTTCATTGATTATTTTACTCAAGATTATGTGTGTAATCAAAATTCATTTGATTATGTCATAATTTCCACTCCCCTTTCTGTGGACATTCTTTTGATACATATAATCACTCCATTTATAAATTCTCAATTCATCGGTATGAACTTGATAAGAGTAATTTTTACGCAATCTCGATTTGTTGAGTTAAACATCCAATTCATTAGTAATGTTTTTACAAGAATATGTGTGAATGTACTTTGATTGTTTTACATTGAATATCCAATCATATTGAGTGTATTTATATTTTTCACACATAATTATGTCATTGATTTATCCTTAACCTAAGGATATGACTTTTATGAGAGATTTTATCTCAATTTACATTCCATTGAGACTCCTTTGTTGTTATACACCAAATCACTTTTATATGGTGTACGTAATGTACTTTGACATAGTATATCATGAATCAATTTATTCTTATGATATTACAATGTTTTTATTACCTCAATTATTTTTATTCAAGTGTCTCTATTTTTTTAGGAACTCTAACTAAAATATCAATTTAAATGTATTATTATAAATATTTCTAATTAATGACCATATTTTAAAAATGGTTTTAAGGATTTATTTATAAGGACATTAATGTTTTAAAATTGAAATTCCTTTTAAAATTTTCAAAGTGCTATGGGACACTTTTATTCAAAAATCTATTTTAAATGGATTTTTGAAAAATAGTGCGACTTTTAAATGTTTTCAAGAAAAAGGGGCATATTTCTCTTCCTAGTTTGATGATTGTTTTAATCTATGTCAATATCCTTCATTATTCTCGATTGAGGTTAATCTGATATAATAAAATCTTTCATATTGTACTGAATGAGTTATGTTTGACTGTGGATGTGCAATTTTTATACCATTCATGGTTTGTGGTTAAAGTATTGACATTTCGTATGCTAGTTTTAATACGAATGTTTATGTTATGTTTCAAACTTTTCATATGAGGAATGCATTGGACTTTGTAAGTGACGGGTGGAGCCTATTATAGATCCTCGATGCATCGGTAGGTCTCATGAGACAAACTAGAGTCTTGGCACAAGGACTTGACAAAATCTTATTTATAGTCTTGGCACGAGGCCTTGACTATGTGGTTATGATAGTCTGGCATTATGCATTCCATCTTTATGAAAGTGGTTATTGATATTTCATGTAGTTATTAGACTAGTAGAATATCCATGTGAATAATTAAATGGAATTATTTCATTTTATATTTGCCATATTATGCTTAAGTTCAAGTTCAAAATGCCTTTGTTTTAGTTATAAATTGTTTTAAATGTTTATGCTTATTTATGAAAGTTTCCGCTATATTGTTATCCTTACTGAGCATCTGAGCTCACCCCTTTCAATGTTTTATTTTTCCCAGGATGTGAAGGATTAATTTATGAATGAACTGCAGGGATAATATGAGGGGATATAAAGACAAGATGTTGTTGTAGTTTTTTTAATTTATGATGTAATATAAGAATTATGAATATATCTACTGTTTCCTAGACTACTAAACTAATCGGTCTTTCGAGACATGATCTTTTGTGATCATGCCAATGTTATGTAATAACGCCCCGACTCTGGGTAACTAGGGTTGGGGCGTTACAGTTGGTATCAGAGGAAGTTTAGTACAAACATTGGAATCTAGATTTAGATAAACTCTCATTAGAGCACATAGCCCTAAGATAGACTTTGAGGATTAGTATAGAAGAAATTCCTAGAATATTAGTATTGTATAGATTTTGTGAGTTTTCCAAGCAATACATCCCTATCTGGATACGAGCAGGTAGAGGTGGATCTAGCACAGATGTACCTAGGGGTAAAACCTGAAAACACCTCTTTGAGCTAGGCTTGATCGGAAACTGTTGCACGACAACGGGCCTTGCTGCACTCTTGGTTACGACACTCCCAGGGGATATAATTAGGATAATTTACATTTTCTATATAAACCAATTTGATGTATTTTAATATAAGATGAGAATAAATGAACTTGGTTAATCCTAAGGTGTTTCAAATTGAGAATATGGTGTCATGATATTATCTAAATGATTTTATGACCACTTTTACTCACACAATGATTTCTGGTTTTAGTCCATGGCTGGAGTCCAAGGAAATCATAGTAACTTCGAGAATGATGTACAAGGTGGGAACAGTGGTGGAAATGAGCAACAAAATGGAATGTTAATTGGCGTAAAAGATATCGTGTTCATGCCAAATCAGTTTTCCAAAAATATGATCAACAACATATATATTAACCAACTCCCGGACTCAACAAAGAAGTGAAAGGTGATGAATGATAAGATCTCCAGTAGTGGAGACCATGGAGAAAATAATCCTAAAAATCCATCAAGCAAGAAATGTGGAAGGAGACACCCAGGAAAGTGTCTCAATGGAACAAAGAAATGCTTTACGTGCGGGAAAGAAGGACATAAAGTGAATAATTTCTGAGGAAAAATGAAGAGTAATATGGAAGAAAATAAAAATAGTCCCAAAAATCCATTTACAGTCATTTTCCATAAATGTAGGGGACCTGGCCATTACCTGAGTGAATGCCCTATTCAATAGGATATTTACTTCGTCAAAGAAGAAGCTATGTGGAAATAAATGGTTGGAGAAATTTTTAAATGTATTAGTGATCCTTGTTGATGGGATTACTTTGGAATAATTTTCTCTTGTATTTTTAACCCCATTGTTTTCTATGTGAAAATGATATTTGATGAAGGCTTATATTTTCCTCTGTAGATATAGTTATAAATAACCATTTGGATTTATATGATCATTAGGTTTGAGGCAATTAAAAGTTATTATATTTTGGGATAAAAATGCAAGGTATGAGATAACATTTCTGGTTAAAATTATGTTATGGTTATTTTGTGGAATTTATCTCATTTTGGTAATGTTATAAAATATAGTTTTTGAAATAGGAAAACA
This sequence comes from Viscum album, assembly GCA_963277665.1. NCBI lineage: Eukaryota > Viridiplantae > Streptophyta > Magnoliopsida > Santalales > Viscaceae > Viscum > Viscum album. The sequence goes on from OY728141.1 coordinate 1,938,779,305, forward strand.
CGCAGACCGTGGGACAACCCATCGCGTCGGACAAAGCTGTGGAAATCGAACCCACAACCAAAGTGCGATTGGGATTTATCGCCTACCACTAGACTACGTGTTGAGTCAATAAGGTTTTCCTTATGACTTTTCTATTCCTTCTTGTTTTGAAAATCACAAACACCTTATACTTAAGCAAATATAAATTTTACCTACATAAGGAAAATTTACTTCTTTAAGGAAATTTACCCTAACCTAGATTTTCTTATACATAGAAATATTTTTCTTATGTACAAAAATCGGATTCATACCCAAAATCCCAGAAGTCATATAATGTCATGATTTGGAGAATTCTGTTTTTAGGATCCAAATTCTGTATGTGAACTGTAATGAAGTTCCAATCCGAATTCTGGACTCCGAACTTTCATGAGTTCGACTCCAAACTCTTATGAAGTTCGACTCTGAACTTTCATGAGTTCGACTCCGAACATTCATGAGTTCAACTTCGAACTCTTATGAAGTTCGACTCCGAACTTTCATGAGTTCGACTCCAAACTCTTATGAAGTTTGACTCCGAACATTCATTAGTTCGACTCCAAACTCTTATTATGTTCGATTCTGAACTTTCATGAGTTTGACTCTAAACTCCTATGAAGTTCAACTTCGAACTTCTGCAATTTTAGATTCTGAACTCTGGTGAAACCAGACTCCGAATTCCTATAAAACAGAATCCAAACATTTCTTACCATAGACTCTGAATTTCAATTTGTTTAGACTTCAAACTTTTAATTTTCTTACACTCCAAAATTTTTTATGGATTTTGATTACATATGCTCCATTTCAAAACGATGTCGTGCATTCAGTTATACATGATTTATTATTAAATGATGTCATCTATGCTGTTTCTAATTAACCGTTGGTTGAGTTACACATGTACAGGTCCCTCCGAATTTCATGGAAAATATGACCGTTGGAGGAGGGAGCTGACCGTTGGAAATTTGCCTATAAATAGGAGCTCATTTGAAAGAGCTCAACAAAAAGTTGATCGATATAGAGACCACACACTGTTAAGGTGATTTCTAGAGAGAGAATATTTTCATGCCTTGTGCATACTAAACTGCTCGTTCAGATTGCTTCGTGCGACTCCGAATGTTGGTGATTACATTCGAGGACTTCCGGGGATAGGAAGACAGAGGTGCCAACTACCTTGAAGTTCGAGGGCTTCCTTGTTGAGCAAGACAGAGGTTCCAACTACCTTGAAGTTGAGGGTTTGCGGGGATAGCAAGATAGTGATTCCGATCTTTGTATCAAGGGCTTACCCTGGTGTGGGTAAGACAGAATTTCTTGAAAGTATAAATCAAGGGACCTTTATCCAAGGTTGTTGGATACCCTTCTCTTTGGGATAAATGACTTATATCTTGTTACTTGTAGTTTTACTACTTGTTTTTCCACTGCACTTTTGTATTGTAAGGAAATTATAAACTTCTTATATTTTCTTACACTTGTACTCTGATTAGTTTAGATTCTATACGCTTTAATGTAGAATCTCATATTGTAAACATTGGTTCCAATTCTCCAATTGGTGATTAGAGGTGATGTAAATTTTCTTAGTTTAAATTTGTTAAACTTAGATTTTTCCTTGTCTAAATAAATTTTTAAAGTGTACAATTCACCCCCTCTTGTATATTGGGCATCTACATCATTATTTCGATCCTACAATTGGTATCAGAGGGGGTCTCTGAAATACTTATACTCACATATATGTTTTTCTTGCTCACTTTTTCATTGTTCTACATCCTTTCATAGAAAGTTTTTATTCATTCGGTATTGTCATTCCGAACTTTTTCATTCTGAATTTTCATTCTGAATTTTCATTCCTAACTTTGTGGTTACGATCTTTTCCTACTAACATGTTTGGTTGCCAAAGTTTTTTATTAAGAATGGTAGGAATTAATGTTGGTTCTATCGACAATCTAAACCCTACAAGACCACCAATATTTGATGGTAATGACTATGAGTACTGGAGAGATAGAATGAATACTTTTTTATCAATACTAGAGTGGATAATTTCGTTATGATTACTGGTGATTATAAAATTCCTGATAAGGTAGTTTGAACTTTCACTAACCAGGAAAAGCAGGAGTATCAATACAATTATAAGGTACGCAATACTTTACTATGTTCAATGACTAGAAATATATATAGCCAAATTTCTTCTTGTGAAGAAGCTAATTGTATCTGGAAGAAGTTAGAGGTTACACACTTTGGCACTTCTAAAGTGATTGAAACCTGGAGAGATATTCTTAGAGCTGAATACCATGGATTCAATTTTCCATATGGAGAACTAATCTATAAAGTTCAACATAGATTTATGACTATAGTCAATAGCTTATAGTCTATGGGAGAAAAAGTGTTAGATGATGAAGCCATTGTGGATAAGATAATTGATATTATGCCTAATAAGTGGGAATCAAAGAGAACAACAATTGATGAGAACATGAAGGTCACTCAAATTTCATTAGATGAACTATTTGGAAATCTTCTCTAACATGAGACAAGAATGAAGAGAGATGCTAACAACATCAAGAAGAATAATGGAAATGGTACTGTTTCTTTTACCACAACTTCAAATTATTTAAAAGATAAGAATCCTGAGAGAGTAACTAGATCCAAGTATAAGAAAGTTATTATCCAATCTGAATCTAGTGAGAGTGTAGTCTCAGAGAATGAATTAGCAAATCTTTCTCGAAGGATGAAAAAGATAGCTGGACAAAGAAATTTCCAATCCATGTATAAGAAAAAGGAAAGGAAATACAGGAAAGATGGAGAAGTTACTTGTTATGAATTCAAGAGAGCTAGACATATTATACCAGATTGTCCTTTGCTCAAAAAGAAAGAAAGGAAAGAAAGTAATTCTGAAAGGAACAGAAAGAAGTATTACAAAACCAAATCTAAGAACGTTATTGAAGAAAATGACACCTGGAGTGCTAGTGGTTGTGACTCTTCAGAGGAATCTTCCGATTATGATTTTTCAGGAGAGAAGAATCTTGGTCTTATATCCAGATTACCTATTAACAATCATTACTTTATGGATAAGTTATGAAATGATGAATCATTGACCAATGTATCTTTAAATTCTAATGATAGTAAGTATTATAACTCTTCAGATGAAGAATCCTCTTCTGATGAAGAAAATACTTCATCTACCTATGTAGAAGTTTCTAGGTTTGCTAAACTTCATGAGATTGAAAATTCTAAACTCAATAAAAAACATGATAAGGCAAACTCTCGGAATTCTATTCTTACAAAAGAAATATCAGTTCTTTCTAAAGATCTTGATAGTAAAAATAATGATTTTATAAATATTTCAAAAAATCTTGAGGAAGTAAGTTTAGAGAAGAACAAACATTCTAAAGAGTTAGAAAAAGTAATTTATAAGAAAAGTGTTTTCGATCCTAGATCTAGTTCTAAATCTAATGATTTTGAAGATGAAAACTTGTTCATAAAACTCAAGTCCGAAATTTTTTCATTAAAGAAGTGTTTATCAAACTTTACCCATGGAAAAGAAAATTTTGATAAAATGTATTAAAAAATATGACCTTTAAGAAACAAATCCAGATTTGGTTATACCCATGAAAAACCAACTTCTAGTAACAACTAGTTTGTTCCAAAAAGTGCCCCATTTTATACCAAGTGTCAATGTGGTGGTCATTGGGCAAAGAATTTTTCTTTAAATAAAACCCAATATTTAGGTTTTCATAAAGCTTACTTTTCTAAGAAAGTGTGGGAGCCTAAAATTTTATTATCTGGAAATATCAGATCCAAACAAGTTTGGATTCCGAAAGTCTAATTCTTTTATTGATTTCAGGATTATAAAGGAAGTACCAACAACAATACAAGGTACATGTATAGTGGATGTTCCCAGCACATGACTGGTAACAAAAGCTATTTTGAAAAGATTATCAAAACGAAAGGAGGAAAGGTCACTTTCGGAGATAATGCTCATGGAGAAATTGTTGGTATACGTAATATTGTTCTTCTTGGTAAAACATTGATTTCAAATGTTTTATTTTTTAAGGTTATTAAGAACAACCTCATTAGCATAAGTCAGTTATGTGATGAAGGGTACCTTGTAAATTTTAGGAATGATAAATGCTTAGTTCACAATTCCAAAGAAGAATTTATTCTCCCAGCCAATAGGGAAGAGAATATTTACACTTTGAACTTAGAAGACCTCAGGAGCCAAGACCTACCTTGCCTATGTGAAATGAAAGATCATTCCTGGTTATGGCATAGAATACTAGGTCACTGTAACCTTAGAAACTTATGTAAACTTTCTAAGAAGAAACTAGTTAAGGATCTACCAGAGCTTAGATTTGATTCTTCTAAAGTTTGTGATCCTTGTCAATATGGAAAGCAACATAAATCTAGATTTAAATCAATTGGTGAAGTCTCAACAACTGATGCATTACATTTAGTACACATGGATCTTTTTGGTCCAACACAAACTGGAAGTATTGGAGGAAAATATTATTTGTTTGTTCTAGTTGATGATTACACCAGATTTACATGGGTTTATTTTCAAACAAAGAAGTCTGAAGAATTTTCTTATTTCAAAAGTTTTAGAGCACAAGTTAAAAATGAGAAAAATCTTCCATTGAAAACTATTCATAGTGATCAGGGAGGAGAATTTCAAATTCTGATTTTGAAACTTTTTATAGTAGAAAAGGTATTACTCACAATTTTTCAGCACCTAGAACTCCTCAACAAAATGGTGTAGTTGAAAGAAGGAATAGAATTATTTAAGTGATAACTAGAATCATGTTGAGTGAATATTCTATAGCTAGACATTTCTGGGTTGAAGATATAAGTACTTCTTGTTATACTCTAAATCGAGTTTTCATTAGACCTTTTCATAATAAAACTCCTTATGAGTTATGGAACGGTAGAAAACAAAGACTCCTACTTCAAGGTTTTTGGTTGCAAAGTATTCATTCTGAATACTAAATATAATTTACATAAATTCACACCAACATGTAATGAAGGACTTTTCTTAGGCTACTCCACAACTTCTAAGGCATATAGAGTTTTCTATAAAAATACTTGTACTGTTGAAGAAACAGTGCATGTAAAATTTTATGAGACTGATCCTTTTGTTTTTAAACCATCCCAACCTACATCCTTGGATGTGTTTTCAAAAAATGATTGTCAAACTTAGATAGAAGATCCTTATGATAAGGAAAATGTTCAAGAAGATATTTCTGAAACATTTACCCCAAAAGACTTTCTACCCTATGTTGATGAATAGGTTTTACAAAACCAAAATCAGGTGTTTCTTAAGAATCATCCCAGTGATAGCATCATTGGTGATATAAATCAACCTGTACGGACTAGAAGTTCCTTGAGAAATGAAGTAGAACATCTATCATTTCTTTCCCAATTAGAACCAAAAAACACTGATGAAGCTTTAGGTGACGATGATTGGATCAAAGCCATGCAAGATGAACTAAATGAATTTGAAAGGAATAAAATCTGGACCTTGGCTGAAATAACTAAGGAAACTTCTGTTATTGGAGTAAAATGGGTCTTCAGAAAAAAATGTGATGAAAATGGAGTCATAGTAAGAAATAAATCTAGACTGGTTGCTAAAGGCTATAATCAGCAAGAGAGAATAGACTATGAAGAAACCTATGCTCTAGTAGCTAGAATTGAATCTATTCATATTCTACTTGCCTTTGCAGCATTTCAAATGGATGTGAAATGTGCTTTTCTTAACGGTTATGTTCAAGAGGAAGTTTTTGTTGAACGAACTCCTGGCTTTGAAGATAAAAAACATCCTGAACATGTTTTTAGACTTACCAAAGCCATGTATGGTCTTAAACAAGCCCCACGAGCCTGGTATGATTGACTCACATGATTTTTTCTTCAAAATAACTATGTTAAGGGAAATGAAGATCCATCCCTTTTTATAAACAAAGATAAGAAAAATGTTTTTATTGTTCAAATTTATATTGATGACATCATATTTGGTTCAACTCAGCAATCCTTAACTAATTCGTTTGCAAGTCTAATGAAATCTGTGTTCGAAATGAGTATGATGGGTGAGTTAACATTTTTCCTCGATTTTCAAATTTCTCAAAGACCAGAAGGAACCTATATATCTCAACATGATTATATTAAATATCTTCTCAAAAATTATGTTTATGACAACACTAAGAGTATAAGTACTCCCATCGGTACGTCAAACTCCTTAGATCATGATGAAGCTAGGAAACCAGTAGAGCAAACATCTTTTAGAGGTATGATAGGAAGTTTAATTTACTTAATAGCTTGTCGACCATACTTAATGTTTTCAGTATGCTTATGTGAAATATATCAATCCAATCTTAAGGAATCTCAATTAAAGGCGGTAAAAAGAATTTTTCACTAACTAAAGGGAACCATGGATCTAGGATTAATTTATACGTCTGGAAATGATTTTATTCTAAATTTGTTTTCAGATGCTGACTTTGGTGGATGTAGAATAGATAGAAAGAGTACATCTGGAACTTTTCTTTTCTTACGAGATTCATTAGTTTCTTGGTCCTGGAAGAAGCAACATTTTCTAGCACTTTCCACTACTGAAGATGAATATGTAGCAGTTGGAAGTTGTTGTGCTCAAGTGTTGTGGATGCAACACACACTCACAGATTATGGCCTGAGTTTTACTAAGACTCAAATTTTGTGTGATAACACAAGTGCCATTTGTCCTAAGTAAGAACCCTGCACATCACTCTCGTGAAAAACACATAGATATTAGGCATCACTTTCTTAGGGATCGCACAATAAAAGGATATATCATTCTTCAGTTTATCGGAACACAAGATCAACTTGATGATATTTTCACAAAATCATTACCCTCCGATAGATTTTAATACATTAAACAAAAGTTAGGAATGATAACCGTATGGTAATCATTCTTCATTAACTTCTTTTTGAACAATTCTCCTTACAGTAATAAACTCTTTTTCATAGGGGGAATACATTTGATTGTTAGTGTAACTAAAATTTTCATAACTTGTTCTTCAAAAAATTTTCAACTAACATTTTCATAATCTATTTTTCAAAATTTTTGTAACTAAATTTTTTGTAATCTGTTTTTCAAACTTTTTGTAAATATAATTTTCGTAGTCAGTTTTTTAGACTTTTCAAAACAGGAATTTCCGGAATGAAATTTTCTGGAACTGAAATTTTCAGGATTGAAATTCATAGAATGAAAACTTTTGGAATGGATATTTTCATACAGGAACTTTCGTAACAATATTTTCATATTGGAAATTTCGTAACAATATTTTCGTACTGGAATTTTCGTAACGATATTTTCATACTGGAACTTTCGTAATGAGTTTGTTTTTAAATTCATTTCTTCAATAAGAATATTACCAATTACGAACAATCTTTCTAGCCAATCCGAAAGGTATGATTTCCTTACTTACAGTTTTGTAATAATATTTTTCTTCCTGGTATTTTCCTGAGTTTAAAAAAATTCGGATTCTAGTTTTCCTTAAATATGGATGTTTTCCTTAAAACCTCAAAAGATTGGAGTCAAGTTTTCCTTGCGGGAGTGTTCTCAACCGTCAGATTAGATTAAATGTTCTTCAACCGTTAGATGGAATTTGGAAGACCAAAGGTCACATCCATCGCCTATATAAAGGGGACCCTAAGAATCATCCCACATTAGTTTTTCAAAGCTTTTTCATCTTGAATCCCTGCTGCTCTTCTTTAGACAGGTTCCGATCTTTTCAAATCCATTCCGAATCCCTCAGATCTCTCCATTACGAATGTCTGTTGAAGCAACATATCAAGATATGTCAACTTCAAAGCCAATCTACAAGTGGTTAATCTTCATGTAAAGGTTGGTTCATCTATATTTCTATAAGTTTTATTCCCTTATTTCAAAGAATATTAGACTGAATGGATGGGAGGATGTTTGCATAGAAAAGTCAGATAAATAGGATTCGATTTATACTGATTTGTTGTTTGAGTTCTATGAGTCTGTTTCCTTCCAAATGGAAGATGGCAGAGAGTGGTTTTCATTTAAGTCTTATGGGAAGACTTATAAGCTATCATACACCAAGACCGCGAGCTTGGTTGGTTTATCCTATGAAGGAGAAGCTGAGTTCTGCTCACACAAACTTCCAGATGAGCAAGGAAGTTTCAACAAGGAGAAGGCACAGAAGTGTCTTGGACTTAAGGATGCTTCAACCATTAAGATTTCTCATCTCACTCCGAACAATAGGATTCCTCAGCTTTGGGTGCAAATATTTTTGGTTCGAAGAAGGGTAGATAAGGATAATTTGAAGAAAAGTGACATCTATGTCTTATATTTCTTGGTAAATCTAAGAAAGATAAATTTGATGAGACATGTCTTGATTACGATCAAGAACATCAAACAAGGGAATTTGAGAGCTCAAATAATTATGTACCCTGCCTTACTATCTAAGCTGATAGTTCGGTGCTTAGAGTCTTTCAAAGTAGCATGCAAGTCAAAAATCCAGAATTGTAAGCTTATGCTAGTAGGTGATGATACTTTTAAGAGGATGAAGATGGGTTTTTCTAGTGAATCCGGAGAATTATACTCTCTTTCTGTGGTAGAAGTTGAGGCACTTCAAAAAGGTACAGACACTCCAGAACCATCAAAAAATCAATGGAATAAGAGAAAGCTTAAGGAAGTGGCTGCTGATAATGAAAATCCTAAATATAAGGAAACTCAGTCTGCTCCCCCCAAGCCAAAGAAACAAAAAACTTATCCTGATGAAGTTGCTGGGAAGTAGAGGGAAGATAAGTAGAAGAGGAAAGAAGGGGATCCACAATTCGGATTGGACCCTGTAGAGGCTAAGGCCTTAAAAGAAAGAGCATCAGAAGAGTTAGAGAAGCAGGCGAAAGAGAAGAAAATGAAAAAGAAAGTGTCTGAAGCTGAAGTGGTGCAATCTTTGCTGAGAGCTACAGAGTTAGCTTCTGAGCTGATTTTGGTTCCGAAAACTTTCCTTACATAACCTTCTTTACCAGAAACTCCAGCTAAGAATTTTGTCACTCTGGAAAAATCCAAGGGTAAAGAAGTACTTTAAGAAGCTAAAAAGGAAGCAGCTGAAGAAGTAGAGGAAGAGGTTGAAGAATAAGAAGAAGAAGAGGGAAATGGAGATTTAGATTTCTTGATCAAGAAAGTAGAGGATTATCAAGATAAGGCAGAATCCGCAAAGTTAGTTACTCCATGAAAGGAAGGTGAGGAAGGTATTAAGAATGATGATAAGCAACAAAAAGAAGAAGAAAATGTTTTATATGATGATGAAGAATCCTATGAGAGGAATATTCTTGAGGAAGGATAAGAAAAATAGATACCAGATGAAGACCAGATTATTCATGTTTCTGAATCTGAGAAATTATATCCTAACGAGGAACCAATTCTGAAGTCTGATAAGGGGAAGCAAGCTCTCAAGGATACTCCAACAAAAGAAGTCTTCAGGAAGGAGGATGGTGGTTCTTCTAAGAGGAAAATGGTGCAAATTGAAGAAGAGAAATCTCCAAGAGATTTATCTGATTTTTAATCATCATCTCATGGGCATGATTTTTTGGTTGAATCTCTAAAGAAGTTGGTGGACACCATTTCGATTTTACCAACTGTAGATTCCAGATGCCAGATGCTGCAATAGAGTTTGAATCAGAAATCAGATTCCTTATCCATGATCATGGATAAGTGTGTGAAGATCGGAGCTGAACAAAAAAGTTTTCTTTTCGATTATGATGTGTATAGAAAGTCCTGTAGTAAGGTAATAAAGTGTTCTAGAAGATTTGATGAAGAATTAGTGTAGTTTGAAAATTTTCAGACTGAAGTTCAAAATGCTTTTGACACCGAGGATAAAAAGATTAAAGATCATCAAGCTGAGCTGATTGATGAGTAGAGTTCTCAGAGTCAACAAGTGAAGGAACTAAGTGACAAGGCTAATTATTTGGCTCAAAATATTTTAAGTGATAGAAATCTCTGGATCGAGCTTGAGAAAAGACTCGTACAATAAGATGAATTGTTAAAGATGCAGAAAGAAGCTATCGAGGCTCAGATAGAGGCTTTAAAAGATCAAGAAGAAAAGACAAAAGCCTTGGAGAGGCAAGTCGAGGAAGACCAAAGAGACCTAAAGAAGCTCAAAACATTGTTAAAGAAGCTGATTCCAAAGGAAAAGGAATACAAATAAACCCACTCCGATCTTTTGTTGTAGTTGTATTTCTTTGTAAAAGTTTCCCAACTCTAATGAAATGTTATTTGGTTGGTTGTATCTTGTCATATACTGATGTTTCAGGTACCATATTTTCTATTCAATTCACTTCAATTATTTTTCAAAATCACAAAGGGGGAGATGGAAAAAGAACTACTCCTAAGGAGGAGAAAGAAAAATTTCTAAGTGAAATATCCTTAAAGTAAGGGGGAGTTTCTCACTATGATGTTTTTCATTCCTACAATAATGAAAAATCCAATCCAAAAATTCAGAATACAATCCTTAGAGTTTCAATGCCTAAGGGGGAGTTAGTTGTATTCACTTTCATCCATGAACAAAGGGAGATAAGTTTTAATTTAAAAGTCTAATGAAATGTTTCAAAGTCCTTATATTCTTTTTCGTAAGGATGTTTGTGCTTTCCAAAAAGGGGGAGATTGTTGAGTCAATAAGGTTTTCCTTATGACATTTCCATTCCTTCTTGTTTTGAAAATCACAAACACCTTATACTGAAGAAAATATAAATTTTACCTCCATAAGAAAAATTTACTTCTTTAAGGAAATTTACCCTAACCTTGATTTTCTTATACATAGCAATATTTTTCTTAAGTACAAAAACCAGATTCATACCCAAAATCCCAGAAGTCATATAATGTCAAGATTTGGAGCATTCTGTTTTTAGGATCCAAATTCTGGATGTGAACTGTAATGAGGTTCCAATCCGAATTCTGGACTCCAAACTTTCATGAGTTTGACTCTGAACTCTTATGAAGTTCGACTCCAAACTTTCATGAGTTCAACTCCGAACTCCTATGAAGTTCGACTCCAAAATTTCATGAGTTTGACTCAGAACTCTTATGATGTTAGACTCTGAACTTTCATGAGTTCGACTCCAAACTCTTATGAAGTTCGACTCCAAACTTTCATGAGTTCGACTCTGAACTCTTATGAAGTTCGACTCCGAACTTTCATGAGTTCGACTTTGAACATTCATGAGTTCTGCTCCGAACTCTTATGATGTTCGACTCCGAACATTCATGAGTTTGACTCCAAAATCTTATTAAGTTCGAATCCAAAATTTCATGAGTTCGACTCCAAACTCCTATGAAGATCAACTTTGATCTTCTGCAAGTTTAGATTCTGAACTCTGATGAAACCAGACTTAGAATTCCTATAAAACAGAATCTGAACATTTCTTAACATAGACTCAGAATTTCATTTTGGTTAGACTCCAAAATTTGAATTTTCTTCCACTCCGAAATTTTTTATGGCTTTTTCTTACATATGATCCATTTCAAAACAATGTTGTGCATTCAGTTATACATGATTTATTATTAACCAATGTCGTCTATTATGTTTCTAATTAACCATTGGTTGAGTTACACGTGTATAGTTCCCTCCGAATTTCAGGGAAAATATGACCGTTGGAGGAGGGAGCCGACCGTTGGAAATTTTCCTATAAATAGGAGCTCATTTGAAAGAGCTCAACAACAAGTTGATCGATCTAGACACCACATGCTGTTAAGGTGATTTCTAGAGAGAGAAGTTTTTCATGACTTGTGCGTACTGAACTGATCATTCAGATTGCTTCCTACGACTCTGAATGTTGGTGATTACATTCGAGGTCTTCCGGGGATAGGAAGACAAAGGTGCCGACTACCGTGAAGTTTGAGGGCTTCCTTGATGAGGAAGACAGAGGTTCCAACTACCTTGACGTTGAGGGCTTACGGGGATAGCAAAACAGAGATTCTGGTCTTCGTATCAAGGGCTTACCCTGGTATGGGTAAGACAGACTTGCTTGAAAGTATAAATCGAGGGACCTTTATCCAAGGTTGTTGGATACCCCTCTCTTTGGGTTAAAAGATTTATATCTTGTTACTTGTAGTTTTAGTACATTTTTTCCGCTGCACTTTTGTATTGTAAGGAAAGTATAACCTTCTTATATTTTCTTACACTTGTACTCTGATTAGTTTAGATTCTTTACGCTTTAAGGTAGAATCTCATATTGAAATATTTGGTTCCAATTCTCCAATTGGTGAATAGATGTGTTGGGAATTTTCTTAGTTTAACTTTGTTAAACTTAGATTTTTCCTTGTATAATTTTTTTTAAAGTGTACAATTCACCCCCCTTTGTATATTGAGCATCTACATCATTATTTTGATCCTACACTATGTGAATTCCCTGGTCAGTGTGACTAATTATTTTAGTTAAATGATTTTATTGATCAATAATAAGTTGATTTTGGTTCTTATGTCTTATCAAATGAATACCCTTAGTATAGAAAAATGATTTGGTGATTAAGTGATAAATGTTATTTTGTAAGATGTTCACTTTTTTGGGAACACTATATGCCCAAGGAGACTCGAATACTATGGGATTTCATTTGAAGAGTAATGGTGTATTTTTATCTACGTTTTTATTGTGGATTTATAGTGATTTGGGTTATTTAGGGAAATGATTAACCTATAATAGAGAATGTGTGATTAAGTTAATTTCTTTTATGTATGTGACTTTAAGAGTAGTTGATGTCATTTAGAGATAAAATTTAACAAGGAAGACTACATAACCAAATTCTTCTAAGTTTTGGGTTTCAATATTAGTTTGGATTATACTGAATGATTTTAATGACAATTGTTTATTGAATGGTATTAATTTAACTTTGGGGTATTGTAGGTTTAATTTTAGAAATTAAGATTAGTGTTTCTTTCTTTAATGGAATATCCTTTTGGGGGATCATCAGATCCTATACTAAACGTTTTGGTTTTGATTAATCTCTAAAGACAAGGTAGATATATAGTTTATCTTTCAGGGATCATGTGATTCTATAGAAGTTTATTCTAGTTCTTCTAGTGTGACCAAGTCTTCTTGAATACTCATCGTTTAAAAAAACATGAGTTAGTGGTGGAAATTTATTAATGAATGAAACTCTACTTAAAAAGTAAGTATATATCTTTATTTTCTTATTAAATCTCATAAATGAATTCTTCATCTTTATGTAATGTAACTTATAAAAATGTTTTCCGTATACTTTTCCTACTGGGAAACTAATGAATGTTTGTCCCATTACAAGTTTGTGGTATTCTTGTTGTTAACTTTCTCTAGATCATGTTTTATATCCCTCTACATCAGAACAAGACACTTAATTTAACTTCCATATCCATGTTTTCCTACATGGAATCCTAGTATGAGTTATCTTGGGTGACCTTTGTACTTCTCTTTCTTTCCTTTAAGGTGATAGTTTTATTGACTCTTTTTCCGATGTGGGACTTTCCATTATTTTCCCAATCCTAATTTTAAATATTTCGAGAATGAAATTATTTTAAGTAGGGGAGAATGTAACACCCCAAGCTTCCACGGTACACTTCTCTTTGAATAATACAATTGCGTGTGTTGTACGCATCTTTGAGTTCTAATACACACCACAACCAATCAAACTAGCCGTTATGAATAGTAATACCCATTTTTTGAAATTTTATAAATATTATCTTTAAAAATGGACTTAAATTTTGGATTCATAATATCAAAATTAGCTTAGGGTGAATTTTTGGTATTTCTCTGAAAACATTCAATTTTTAATGAATAGTGAAAAAACACCGAGTTATAGTTTAAAACCAATTTTTTATTTAAATAATTATTTATTTTATTTAAATTTAATTATGGTCAAAATAGATACATAATATCTATATAAGATCAATGTAATTCATTTGAGTTAGTTTAAAATAATTTTAGATATATAAAAATATTATTGAACTTTTCACCATCTTTTACCCACCTCCTAGGAGAATTTGGAAATTCCCATAAAACGTAATTTTACCGCTTTTGTGAGTGGAATTTTAAAAATCCGAGAGACATGATTAATATCAAGGAGTAAAATGTGGTGCAATGAGATGAAAATAATTTTTGGTGAATAATAACTTTTTACTTTTATTTACCACGGTTAAAAGTAAATAGGGTAATTAAGAGTAAAAATGATATTAATATTACCCTAACACATGTCCTAATTCTATTGAAAAAGTGCATCTCGACTGAAAACAACCTTAGGAATAAAAAATTCTCATTTAGGTCCACTTGGATTAGATTAGGACATTTCTTATTATTTAATTTAAAGAAGAGTTAAAAGAGATGAAATCAAAATTTAATAACTAAAGCATTTTTAATATAGGGTTATACAAAAGATAAATTAGATTATAAATATTCATTAGAAAGCTAAAAATATTTCCTACATAATGGTATTTTATTTATAATTTTTAGACATTAAATAAGTTAATTTATCTATGACACAATGGTGATGCAATAATTACCTAATTAATGAAATATTAAAATAATTGATATTATAAATATCAAAATAAAGGTAATTTTAGACTTTTTATGAATTACACTAATTTTATAGGTTAATATGACATATTAGTATTTTTTATATAAATTGTTTTTAAGTAATAATGCTGTTATGAAATTATCAAAAACAAAATGCCAAATAGTATCAAAATTTACATAAAAGAGTTTTTAAAACAAATATTATATTATTAATTTATAATATATTATTAAAAATCTAAGGTTCGGCCAAAGGACTTATATAATGATAGGTGTATCATTAATGGTCCACTTGGGGGTCTCTTAGATGTATATGTTAAGTTTATTAACTATATAATATAAAAATACAAAGAGACATGGTAAATGTCAAACTATTTAACTAAGAGTTAAATATAAATTATAAGGTTAATATAGTAACCCAAACATGTCTAAAATCTATTGGTTGAAAGGATTTCGACCCACACTCACCTTAAACTTTAAATAATATACTTTTAAGCCATTAGAAACCGAATATGAATTTATTATAAAATAATATTTATAGCTTTTCCAAAGGTGCCCCTCACCCATCTTATAAAAGGGGACTCACCCTCCTCCCTAATTCACACCTTCAATGCCTTTTGGCTCGGCCAAAACCTGACCAAATATTCTCTCAACTTCCATCACTTAAACTAAGAGGCCTTAGTTTGATCATAAATCCAACCTATGGATCCATTTTGATCAAATCAAAAGGAAGAACCCGAAGGAGAGGTAATGTTTTCACCACCCTCTTTCAAGTTCCTTTCTTCTTAAACTTCATATTTATTTGTTATTTACATTCTAAAATAATAAATCCAGTATCTTATATATACTGTGATGTTATTATAAATATGGTACAACTATATTCATTATTCTATCCATCATTTGAATGACATGTCACCATACGTGCGTACGTACGACCTACCGTCTCCATGTCGTGGTGTAGTTGTTATTCAATATATTATTATTTTGATGGGTATAATAATGATGTGTAATTCATGTAAATAATAAATATAACATGATAATGATTCTGTATATATGATATACCATCCAATTATAAATTATTTTAATATCAAAATAATGATATTGTCACCCGTGCGTACGTACGGATTACCGTCTCCACAAACTCGATGAGATTCATTCCCTATCATATCCATTCAAGAAAAAATTTCATTTGATGATTAAAAAAAATGTTCAGAGACATGATATCATTCTGGATATGAATAATATACATCCCATCTATAACAAATATTTCTCACATAACAATGAATATAAAGGAAAATGAATCTGTTAACACCCGGAATGATGATAACACTAAGATATTATCAACAAATCAATGTTAAAAGATCATATATGATATCATATTAATTAATATGATTCTTTTATAATTAAATAAAAATTATTTCACCATTATACAGGAGGTTAATCTACCCTCTACCAAGGAAAAATTAAAAAGTAAGGGGTTTTTTATCTCACTTTTAATTTCGTGAGATTTCCATTATTCACCACTTATTTATTGCATGTGGTGTTTGTACATCCCTTGTTTATATTCATTGTGTAATATAATTTAGTTCATGTATATTTACATAATAATTTTATGATCCTTCTTTCATGGGTGTATGTTTTGTAAGTTACCAAATCAATAAGGGAATTTGAATTATCAATTTCCACTCATTCGGCTTTACGCATACTTCATTGATTATTTTACTCCATGATTATGTGTGGAATCACTATTCATTTGATTATGTCACAATTTACACTCCCCTTTCTGTGGATATTATTTTGATACACATAATCACTCCATTGATAATATCTCAAGTCATTGGTATGAACTTGATATGAGTAATTTTTACTCAATCTCGATTTTTTGAGTTAAACATCCAATTCCATGGTGTTGTTTTTACAAGAATATGTGTGAATGTACTTTGATTGTTTTTCACTAAATATCCAATCATATTGAGTGTATTTATTTTTTTCACACATAATTATGTTGTTGGTTTATCCTTAACCTAAGGATAAGACTTTTATGAGAGATTTTATCTCAATTTACATTCCATTGAGACTTCTTTGTTGTTATACACCAAATCACTTTTATATAGTGTATATAATGTACTTTGACATAGTATATCATGAATAACTTTATTCTTATGATATTACATTGTTTTTATTACCTCAATTATTTGTATTCAAGTGTCTCTCCTTTGGTTAGGAACTCTAACTAAAATATCAATTTAAATGTATTATTCTAAATCATTCTCATTAATGTCCAAGTTTTAAAAATGGTTTTAAGGATTTATTTATATGGACATTAAAGTTTTAAAATTAAAATTCCTTTTAAAAGTTTCAAATTGGTTTGAGACACTTTGATTCAAAAATCAATTTTAAATGTATTCTTGAAAAATAGTGCGACTTTTAAATGTTTTCAAGAAAAAGGGGATATTTCTCTCAATAGTTTGATGATTATTTTAATCCATGTCAATATCCTTCATTATTCTAAATTGAGGTTAATCTTAAATAATACAATATTCCATATTGTATTGAATGAGTTATGTTTGACTGTGGATGTGCTATTTTTATACCATTAATGGTTTGTGGTTAAAGTATTGAAATTTCGTATGCTAGTTTTAATACGAATGTTTATGTTATATTTCAAACTTTTCATATGAGGAATGCATTGGACCTAGTAAGTGACAGGTGGAGCCCACTATAGCTCCTCTATGTATCAGTAGGTCTCATGAGACAAACTAGTGTCTTGGAACAAGGTGTTGAAAAAATCTTATTTGTAGTCTTGGCACGAGGCCTTGACTATGTGGTTATGATAGTCTGGCATTATGCATTCCATCATTATGAAAGTGGTTATTGATATTTCATGTGGTTATTTGACTAGTATAATATCCATGTGAATAATTAAATGGCATTATTTCATTTTATCTTTTTCATATTATGCTGCAGTTCAAGTTTAAAAGGCTTTTGTTTTAGTTATACATTGCCTTAAATGTTTATGCTTATTTGTGAAAGTTTCCACTATATTGTTATCCTTACTGAGCATCTGAGCTCACCCCTTTCAATGTTTTATTTATCCCAGGATGTAAAGACGTAATTTATGAATGACCTGCATGGATAGTATGAGGGGATATGAAGAAAAGATGATGTTGTAGTTTTTTTTACTTTATGATGTAATATAAGACTTATGAATATATCTATTGTTTCCCAGACTACTAAACTAATCGGTCGTTCGAGACTTGATCTGTTATGATCATGCCAATGTTATGTAATAATGCACCAACTCTGGGTTACTAGGGTCAGGGCGTTACAAGTGTGACTCAAGATAGACCAAAGCAGTAGAGGCCAGGTAGTGTGAAAGATTAAATCACCAATCCTTTCATTGATGACCATAGGTTATGAACCATTGTTTTTTCACCTTTAGTGGAGTGTTACAGATATGTATTTCCTGAAGACTTCTTTGGTTTACATTTGGAACGAGAGGTAGAGTTTACCATTGATCTTGTTCTAGGAGTGGCACCAGCAAACAATACTCTTTATAGGATGACACATAAGGATCTTCTAGAGCTCAAGAAGTGGTTGGAGGATCTATATGCTAAAGTATTTATATGCCCTAGAACTTATCCTCATGGTTCATTGGTCCTTTTCTCTTATAATGTAGATGGTAACCTTAGTATTTGTGTGGATTTCCATCATTTAAATTAGCTGATGATTAAGAACCCAAATCCACTGCCTAAAATAAATGACCTCTCTGATCAGCTATGAGGAGAGAAAGTGTTTCAAAAGATATATATGAGTCCAGGATATCATCAGGCCCATGATAAGACATTAGAAATACCTAAAACAACTTTCAAGAGAAGGTATGGTTTATAAAAGTACATGGTTATTCTATTTATAATCACGAATGCACCAACAATATTTACGAATCTTATAAATTAAAATTTCCACCCATATATGGATTCATTGATGGTTGAATTTATTGATGATATATTGATGTATTCATGCTCTATAAATGACCATGAAACTCATCTTGAGATCATGATGAATACATTGAGAGTGTATAAGTTCTATGACAAGCTCAGTAAATTCCACTTTTGGACCGACAGAGTCCACATCATGGGTCACATTATCTTGGAGTCAAGAGTTCCAATAGACCCAGAGAAAGTGAGTGTTTTGTTTTCTTGGGACCATCCAAATAAAATCTATGACATTCATAGTTTCTTGGTGATTTCAGGGTACTACATAAGATTTATCCTGGATTTATCTTGCCTTGAACCACTACTTACATTATTGATAATGAAGGGTATGAAATTCATTAGGTCAAAAGCTTGTGAAGAAGTCTTTCAGGATTAGATAGAAATATTGACTTTAACACCAATATTGTTTCTTCCAGGGCTAGGAAAGATATATTGTATATATTATGACTCATCAAGTATCAGGATTGAAGTTATTATGATGTAGAAAAAGCGAGTATTTTCATACATGTCTGTTCAGTTGAGGCCTCACAAGAGGAATTACTAGACACATGACCTCGATCTTGTTATTGTTTTACATGCCTTACACTGTTGGAGCCACTATCTTTTGAGAGAGTGTTTTGTGGTATTAACTAATCAAAAAATCCTCAAATACATCTTCAAATAGTAGGACATAAATCTTAGGCATTGTAGGTGGGTTGAGTACCCATAATCATGTGATATCGAGCATTCATATACGCTTGGTGAAGGGAATTCAGTAGCCAATGGTATGAGCCAAAAAGTTAGATACAGAAGTTCACTAATCCTTTGAAAAATGGAATATTATGGCCTTATTATCAAATATACACATTGAGGTTCATTAAGACCATGATTAAACTATCCTCTCAGCATTAGAAGTGACCTTTACTCTTTTTGGAACATGTAAGAATGAGATAGTTTTGATATCTTGAAGGCCTTTCCCTAAGGGAAATAATTTCAGATGATGTTACATCATTATGTTAGACCATGGATGGAGATGATACTATATTGTTCCATGGGAGTGTATGGGTCCCAGAAGACATTAGAGAAGAGCTGATATAGTAATTACGTGCCTCAGCATGGGCAGATAACCCCAGTGTCACCAAAATGTATGATGATCTATGATGCCAGTATTGGTGGCCTATCATAAAATGTAAGAATTTCAATTTCATCATTAGGTTTTCCACCTATCATCAGGTGAAGGAAGAACATTAGTGACTAGTAGATATTTTATAGTCTTTTTCCATTCCCGAGTGGAAATGGGATGATGTTTCAATGGACTTTATGATTGGTATACCCAGATCACCTCATGGCAATGATACGATGTGGGATGTCTTTGATTGTTTGATGAAGGTTTCACAATTCTTACCTATACAAGTGACCTTCTCGATAGATGATCCAAGAAGGATGTACATATTTATGGATATCCAAGTTCTATCATTTCTAAAAGAGGCATTGGCTTCACATCACAGTTCTTTATAGGGTTATATATGACCTTGGGTATGTTGGTACTTTTGAACATGACCTATCACCCAAAAACTGATAGACAAACAAACCGTACAATTCAAGTGCTAGAGGACATACTCTCTACACGTTTCTTTGAATTTGGATGTTCCAAGGAGAAACAAATTTCTCTCACAGAGTTCCCTTATAATAAAATATTTTAGGATACCATCAAGATGGATCCATATGAAGCCTTATATGGTAGGCCTTTCCGCTCACCTCTGTTCTTGATAGAGGTGAGGGAAGTAGCTATTCTTTGACCACATCTCGGGGAGGAGACTACAATGTAGGTATATCTGATTAGAAATAAAATTTTGATAGATCAGTCCAGGTAGCATTCATATTCCAATAGACAATGAAAAACTATTGATTTTGAGGCCGAAGACTGAGTTTTTTTGTGAGTCTCTCCCAGGTTGGGGAATAGACATATTCAAAACTAGAGTAAGGTGTCACTGAGGTTCTTTGGACCCTTCAAGGTTGTGAAATGAATCAGAAAATTGTCTTAATAGTTTTAAATTACTCAAATATACAAGTCTACGCATGATGTTTTTCATGTATCTTAGCTTCACCGACACTATCCAGACCCATCACATGTGTTTTATCCTGATGAGGTGAAATTGGATATGGATGAATCATTTGAGGAGTATCTAGTGCATATAGTGGATAAGAGCATAAAGACACTCTAAGGTAGGTTAGTTCCTCTTATATGGGTGATATAGAAGCATGTATGAGTGTATGATGAGACCTAGGAACAAAAATCTTCTATATGATCTCAGTGTCTAAACTGATTGGTAATAGTACCTATTTACCCTTATAAATCCAACTCAAGGATGAGTTTCTTTAAGGAGGGGAGGTTGTAATGACCCAACTTTTCAAATAAGTTATTAATCACTAGTTTTCCAATTTGAATTCCTTAAAAATCACAATTATTGATGTTTAGTCAAGTAGAATAGGTCTTGGGTGCATCAGGGGATCATTTAGAGCCTAGAGTTCTGAAATGGAAAAAACAGACAGGGCCACATAGTTTGTCTGCAACCGTGCAACCCAGGGTGTATGACCGTGCAACTAATTTAAACTATGGGAAAGATCCATTCTATATAGTTTTAGAATAGTTAGTCAAACCATGTTCCAAACTATATAATATTCCCAAATTAGTAGGGAACTGCGCATGATTTGCACATGGGTTGGCCAAACTGTGAGACCAAACAACGTGCCTTGATATTTTAGGGTGAAATGTAATTTTAAACCACTTAACCTAATAATAATTTTTTCATTTTCCTTCCCCCCACTCATGGGACAGAAAAATTTCTTCTCCTCTTTGAGCTCAAGAACACCTTAAGTCTAGGAATTGGAGTAACTTCTCCATATGGTGTCTTTTCCTCAATCTGTCAAAAGTGTTGGATCCATCTCAGTGAGCTCCCCTAGTATATTGATTCCTTTTTTAGTTTTCATTCTCATCCATTGTGCTATTTAGGTGTTGGATCATATGCCCTATTTTTAGGGAAATGGACCTTTTTTTAGATTTCTTCCAACCTACACCAAATCTGAGTCTGATATTGAGTGAGGGGTCATTTACAACTATGAGGTAAGTGGTCACATCATTTTCCCATCAAGTTTTGATGTCTCATAATTATTCCATTGTGTTTCACATTGAATTTTTCTAAGAATACCCTTTTTACTGACTGATTCATATCAATTTGACCATCATGACTTGATATAAATGTATCGATACTTGTTTAGTAGTTTATAGGTTGTATATACCCTATATGGCCACCCCTTGGGTGTGCCACGTGAAATTGGCCATTTTGGACAACTTTCATAAATTTTTGGAACTTCCTTGTTCCTTTTGGCTTAGATTTTAAATGTAATTTACCCTGATACATATTAATTTAAAGGAACCCAAGGAACCTCAAAGGTGTTTGTCCCTCTTGTAGATGGAATTTCCCAAGTAGCATATGCCATGTTTCCATGACACCTTCCAATTGACCCTTGATCCTTATAGGTGAGTTTTTCATGTTTTGGTAGATTGAACGGGCTGATTTAATTAAAATGGCTAATACAAGATGTCTGTACTTTCTTAAAATTATTTTAATGGATTAAATGGTTTACATGTATAGGATTTTTAAACAATGCCTTTATTTTATTCCGTACAAATTCTCATTTGAATTATAATGATTTAAATATAATTGAACATGAATAATGAAATGCATAAGAGGTTATGCCTTATGTATTATGTCATAAATTGTTATGAATAATTTATATATATAAGATAGATGAATGAAATGGATGGGAGTTAATTCCCCATACTAGTTATAATTATAATACGCCTTTATACAGGCTGTGGGATGATAGTAAGTGACTGTGGAGCATGGAGAATAATTACACTCCCTCACATTCAGTGTTGATCATGACATATCGCACCAGTGATACTATATGGGAATTGGGATTTACATGCCATGTTTTATGATTAGAAAGATTCCATAGAGGATCATTCAACGTCCTAAGTGTTGCTGCATTAAATCTCTCACCCTATTGGGATATAGGGAATGTACCCAATTGTATGATCTTTTAGGATCGTAAGATTGGACTTGGATTTCTGAATTATGCCCCGATCCAGGCAATAACTTGTATTCTAGGTATATGGACAATTATGTCAAAATGTACTTGGTCCATATAAGTGAATCAAATATATATATATATATATATATATATATATTATACTATATATGTATATATACTATTACTATATGTATATATTATATGATCAAACATTCTTTTTGATAATGATTCGAAGAAGGTAGAGCCATCAGGTTTCTTTTAGGAACCTGAGTTTCATGGTTATTTATTATTTCACCATTGCTTTATTTTTCTTCTACCTACACACCGTTTAGTTATGAGCACTACTTGGATTACACATAATCACCATTGGTTGTGGCATACTGATATTTTATCTCATACCCTACTTGGGATTACTTTGGTACCCGAGAAGATTACTTATCTATAGGTTATGATATGGGAAAGTGTACTGCTACAGGTTGTTGACATGCTTTCCTATAGTTGGAGCTTAGGAGTATAGGATCGTGATTTATCTTGAGATACTTATGAAGTAGCTTTTATCCTATTTTTTTATTACTATATAACATGCATATATCTACCTGTTTCCTTTATGTATTACATCATTCTATGAATCCATGTATCAGACACCACCATTGATTCTTTTGATATTATTTTCAGTTGTTCAGTTTTTTATATTATACTTCTTACTAATTATGTTATCTTTTTTAGGCATCCTTTGTCTATTTATGATTTCTATTTATATTATTCTTCTTATATTGATTGTATTCGTTATTCTACTATGACCTGAGGGTATAGTATTCCCACTATACTACCACTACACCCTCACTGCTTGTCAGAAGCCTCTGGTGTATGGGAAGGACCGATTGATGCCATGTGACCCATTCGTATGGGGAACGAGTTAAGAGGACATGGGGTCAGGACTTTACACTTCAACTATAGATAAATGGGTTATTAGTCACACCAATTCCCAAATAATCAATATAACATACCACAAAAGAGCCCTAGGGGAGAAGGCCAAGTCTACATGATCACTACAGTTGAGGTTGGAGTTCCAAATGATGTAGTGGAAGGTACTTTAATCATAGATTCAAACATAGCCAATGATTTATTTGATTCTAGATCTTCAGAATCTTTTCTATCTTCTATATCTCCCAAAAAATTAGATATTTCCATAGTACCTTAAGAAGGGAGTTTTCAATCAAAACTCATAGTTGAATTATCACCGCATTAAGAATGTGTTAGTTAGTTCCCATTATGACACATAAATGTGCCCTATTTTTAGAGTTGATTATTATACTTATGGTTGATTTTGATAAAATCCTTATTAGTGAATGGATTTCAAAATATGATGGAAAATTTTATTTTAGATAGAACAAAGTTACCATTCTCAATAAAGATGGTGACTTTTCTTTAGAGGAGTGACTTCATCAGCTGAATAATATCTCGATCCACACCAATTGATTTTATGAGTTATATTATTAGAGAATAATAGTAAAAACAACCTATAGATGGAAAAGGTAATATTGAAATAGAAGATGTACGTATTATAAAGGAATAAATTGATGAATTTATTAAGGAATTGTCTGGATAACCACTAGAGTAGGAAGTTGAGTTTTCCATAGATTTAATCCTTAATGAAAGAACAATATTGTAACTTCCTGACCCTAGTTACCCAGAGTCGGTTCATTATTACATAACATTGGCATGATCACAAGAGATAATGTCCAAAAGACCGATCAGTTTAGTATCTTTGGAAGTACTAGATACATACATAAGTTTTAAATTACATTAGTAAATGAAAAAGAAACATTGTGTCTTCATAGAACACACTCATATCCCATAGCATATCCCAATAGTTCAGTCATAATATACTTCTTCACATCCAAGAAATAATAAAACATAATAAATGAGTGATCTCAGATGCTCAGTAAGGATAAAAGTATAGTGGAAACTTTCATAAATAAGCATTAACATTGAAGGCAATGTATAAGACGAAAACACAACCCTTTTAAACTTAAATTTCAGCTTAACATGGAAAAGATAAATCAAATAATGAAATTTACTTATTCACATGGATATTCTACTAGTTGAATAATCATATGTAATATCAATATCTAATTTCATAATGATGGAATGCATAACTCCAGATATCATAACCACATAGCCAAGGCCTCGTGCCAAGATACCAAATAAATTTTTTTTCTCAGCCTTGTGCCAAGACACTAATTTGACTTATGATACCTAATGATGCATAATAGATCTATAGAGGGCCCTACCGGTCACTTACTAAGTCTAATGCATCCCACATATGAAAAGGTCGAAACATAACTTAAACATTTGTATTAAAACTAGCATTCGAAATGTTAATAATTTAACCATAAACCATGAATGGTATAAAAATAGAACATCCACAGTAAAAAATATCACAAAACTTTCAATAAACTATGGAGTATTGTATCATAATAAATCAACTTCAAACAAGCATAAAATCCAACAAAGAATGTTGAAATTTATGAAATCAAAACTATTTTATAGAAATATCTCTTTTTATTTTGAAATAATTTAAAAGTAATGTAATTATAAAAGAGAACATTTATTTTTAAAATATTATTATAATCTTGTAAGGAAATCATTGAAGGTGTTATAATGGTATAAAATTGCTTCACCCGCCTCATAAGTTAAAAAAAATTATTTCCTTAATTTGTAGAAAAGGTCATAAAGTACCTTGTTTTGAAAAGGAAGGAAACATTCACTTAAATTTTTTTTTATAAAAAGTAAAAAAGTGTACAAATGACTTTAACTCATAGTCTAGTAAATAGTAAAAATGTTTTGAAATACATTTCTAAGAAATACAGTAGTAGATGATAAAGAAGTTCTAGAAGATACTTACGTATAAACGACCTCAGATAATAAAGAGATTGTAAAATTAACCCTTAACTCGTACTTTTCCTTAGTCAAGGGTATTCTGACCTCCTATATAATAGTTAAATCATTGTTATTAAATTATAAAAGAACCACATACATAAATATGATATCATATATGATCTTCTAATATTTCTTTGTTAATAATATCTTAGTAGTATCATTGTTTCAGTGGTTAAGTGATTCGTTTTCCTTTATATGTTTTGTTACATAAGTAATGTTTGTAATAAATATGATATATTTTATTCATATACAAAATTATATTAAGTTCTTAAACATTATTTTTAATCATCAAATGAAAATTATTCTTGAATGGTTATTATGGGGAATGAAATCTCATCGCGTCGTGGAGACGGTAAGCCGTACGTACGCATGAGTGAAAATATCATTATATTGATGGTGACATTGTATGTAATTGGATGTTATAATATATATAAAGAATCATGAACATGTTATATATATTATTTAAATCAACTATACTCATTATTATACCCATCCAAAAAAAGAAGTGTTGAATAACAAACTACACCACGACGTGGAGACTGTAAGTCGTACGTACACACGTATAATGACTTTGTCATTCAGATGATGGATAGAATAGTGAATATGGTTGTAACATATTTATAATAACATATATGTATATATAAGTTAATAGATATATTATTCTTTTATGGAAACAACAAATAAAGAGGAAGTGGAAGAAGAAAAGAACTTTGAAAGAGGTGAGAAAATAATTACCTCTTCTCTGGGTGTTTCCTTTTGGTTTGAGAAAAAGGGATCATTATGTTGGATTTCTGATCAAATTAAGTCATCTAAGTTTAATTGAGGGTAGTTGGGAGGATATTTGAGTGGGTTTTGTCCAATCCAAATGGCTTTGGAGGTGTGAATTTGAGAGAAGGGGGAGTAACCTTTTATAAGAGAGGTGAGGGGCACTTTAGGAAAATATTGAAATATTATTTTATTATAAAATCATTTTCATTTTATAATGGATAAAAATGGATTTATTTATAGTATAAGGTAGTTATGGGTCTAAAAAATCTCAAAAAATAGGTTTTAGATATGTTTATGTTACCATATTAACCTTATCTTTTAGATTTAACTCTTAGTTAAATAGTTTAACTTTTACCATGTCTTTTTGTATTTTTATATTACATGGTTAATGAAATTACTATAAAATTCCAATAGAACCTAAATTAGTTAATTAATGACATATATATCATTATATAACTATTTTGGCCGAGTATTATATTTTTTGGAATAATATATTATTTAACAAAATACTATTTGTTTAAAAAACTCAATTTTGTCAATTTTGACACTATTTAGTATTTAGTATTTTTGAAAGTCCAAAATATCTTATTTATTAAAAAAAATACATTTAATAAACCCTAACATGGAATATTAACATATGAAATTTGTTTATGGAATCCTAAGTTCCAGCTTAAATTTGTTTTAATATTTATAATATCAATTATTTTAATCTTTCATTAATAAGGTAATTAATTCATCATCATTGTGTTGTAAATAAATTTTATTATTTAATGTCTAAATATTATAAATAAAATAAGATGATTTCAGAAATTGTTTTACCTTTATAATAAATATTTATTGTCTAATTTATATTATGTATAATCCATTATTAAAAATATTTTAGTCATTGAAATTTGAATTTAACACTTTTAACTCTTCTTTAAATAAAATATAATAAATGTTATAATCTTATCCAAGTGGATAAAAACGGTTCATATTTTATCCCTAAGGTTGATTTTGATCTAAATACACTTATCCAATAAAATTCGGACATGTTTTGTGGTAATTATACTATCATTTTTACCTTTAAATACACTATTTACTTTTAACCGTAGTAAATAAAAGTCAAGTCACTATTCAAAAAAATAATTATTTTTATCATATTGAACAACATTTTACTTACTGATTTCAACTATGGCTCTCAAATTTTTGAAATTCAATTTACAGAAGCGATAATGTTACGTTTTATGCAAATTTCCGAATGTGTCTAAAAGGTGGGTAAAAGACGTTAAAAGGTTCAATAAAATTTTATATATCTAATCTTATTTATAAAATGACTCAAAAGAATTATATTAGAATAATATATATATTACACATGTATTTGGAATTTAGGATAAATTTTAATTAAAAATAATTAATTAAATGAAAACTTCTATTTTTATGAACTATGGAGTATTTTTCACTATACGTCAAAAATTGAAAGTTTTCAGAAAAATACCAAACATTCACCATAAGATAATTTAATATTCCAAATCCAAAAATGAAGTCTATTATACCAAATTAAATTTTTTTGGAGTGTCTAATAAAATTTTATTATTGTTCACAAAAGGACATATAAAAGTAGTACTTTTAAGAAAATAGTATTTTTAAATGTATAACTATTTTAACAAAACATATGAATTTCATTATAAATATGTTTTATTTACGTGAAAAAATTTTAAATAATATTTAAAATTTAATTGATACTATTCATATTACAATATTTAATTGATAAATAATTATAATACTAATGTGTTGTCTCACAGAAACTCAATATTGCGTATAATGCAGTACAAATTAGTGTTGTGTGCAGTATAAGCTATTGACTTAATTCAAAGATATAACTTACTAAGAAATATTGGGGAGTTACATTCTCCTCTATTTCAATAAACTGTGTCCTCACAATTTGAAATTTTTCTTCAAAAATAAAATGTTAAAAATAGAAAATACCTTGGTGGAAAACCCACATCGGAAATAGGGTTAATAAAATTTAGTCTTAATAAGAGGGAAAGGGAAATGAAAAATTCACCATAAGTCTATGATGACTTAAAATATCATTATTTCATTAAAACTTAAGGTATTAGGATAACAAATTTTTGGTTTTAATATCTTTTACCTTAAATTTAAGAAATAATTTCTTCATAGAATAAGAAAAAAATACTTGACTTGTAGAGTTCCATCCCTTAATTAATTTCTACCAAAAACTCATCTTTCACACGAAAAGGTAATATAACTCAAAAATATTATATTTATCCTAATCGTATAAGGTTTAAAAAAAGAATATATTATTAATCTATCTTATCATTAAAAATCCTACATTATACAAACCGAGACATCACGTAGGCTAGTCGTAGGTGATACACCCTTATCGCCCTTCAGTTGTGGGTTCAAGCATCACGACCTTTCTAGAAGTGATGGGTTATCCCCCAACCTCCGGGGTTTCCTTTCTATAACAATCCATAAAAATACTCTTAAGAAATTTCTTAACCTTAAACAATAGTATCCAATGTCCAACTTAATCCATTCCAACCTTTAGTCTTATCCAAAATACTTTTTTTCCAAACTCACATTCCAGAATATATAAGGAAGGTCAACATAACATCATGAAGATATCTTTTTTCCAGATAATAACATGTGAATACCTTCATCAAGTATTCTCTTTATAAATGTTAACACCCTGAATTACCATAAAACCCCAATTTATTGCATCTATTCTCCCTTATTCCTTATATAATACTAGATATATTACTTATATCCAAAAATTTTGAATACTCTAACAATGATGGAATAAACAAACCATTAATTAGTTACAAGGTAGTCAAGAATATACAATATAATTTATCCAAATTAACCATATCTTATTCCAAAATAACTACCTCAGTATTAGGATCATATTATGGTTTATCTTTCCTTCAACCATGTATTTTACAAAAAATTTATCTTACTATTGAGTAACACTTCATAGTACCATAAAATCTCAAATTTTTAATGAAATAGTACTGAAGTAAAATCCTTATTTATTTCCATAAATAATATAACTAGAACATCGTTGATACAACACTCAAATGAAATAATTCATTAATAAAAATATAAGAACACTAATTATTCCTCTAGATCTACGGTAGTATCATAACTTGATTATTATCCAATAGAATCATTTTGGGTATACTATGATGATTGGGACATTTATTCTTATAGTTTACCAACTCCTTGCAGATTAATCATTATACATTTGAAACATTTTTCTCACCCTTGCAATCATGTACTTGGTGTCCCTTTTCTCCACACCTATAACAAACTCCAATTCCCTTCAACCATTTACCACGGTGATCATTTCTATAGTTATCATATATGGGAAGATCTTTCTTTCGCTTCTTCCCTTTATCCATCTTTCTCTATACCATCTTTTTCTTATCTTTTTTCCCTTCAAATCCATAGGACTCAGAGAATTCCATACTTATCTTATTAACACATGATATGATTTTTTAATATGATGAGAAAACATGAGAGACTATTTCCCTTCTAAAAGTTGTCTTAGGATCATGAAATATATGATAATTCTTACTCTTTAGATCATGCGTATTGCTGGAGTTCTCATTCCTTCTACTGGGCACCATTTCTAACCAATGGTATACACTAGGTTAGTTTATGAATCACAATGCATAATTAAAAACTTGTAAAATACCTAACTTAAATTGAAATGTTTATACATTAATCCACAATCATAAAAATGTTTTCTTTTAGGAAGTATTTACTCATAAATCCTTTATAATGGTTTGTAAATAAAATCTGAATTATCTTATGCATATCCCCTAGGAGTGTCAAACTAGGTAGGAAGTAATCCATGTTGTTATGTACTAGGATACCCCGGGTCAAGCTCAAAACTCCTTGTTAGAGTTTTCAATTATAGGTACATCTGTGCCAGAACAACGTCCACTAGTAGTATCCAAACAGGGATGTATTACTTGGAAAACAAACATAATATCTACATTACCAAAATTTCTGGATGTTCTTTTATACTAATCCTCAATCTATATCATAGGGTAATGTTATATAATTATAGTTTTTCTAAATCTAGTATCAAAAGTTTGTACTAAAATTATTATGATACCAACTGTAACAGACAAACCCTAGTTACCCAGAGTTGGTGCATTATTACATAACATTGGCATGATCACAAGAGATCAAGTTTGAAGGACCGATCAGTTTAGTAGCCTTGGAATGACTAGATGCATACATAAGTTTTAAATTTCATTTAGAAATGAAAACGAAACATTTTGTCTCTATATAACACACTCATATAACTTAGCCTATCCTATAGTTAAATCATAATATACTTATTCACATCCAAGAAAAAAATAAAATCTAAGAATGGGGTGAGCTCAGATGCTCAGTAAGGATAATAATATAGAGGAAAATTTCATAAATAAGCATAATTATTGAAGAAAATGTATAAGACTAAAATACAAGCCTTTTAAAAATAAAATTCAGTATAATATAGGCAAGATAAATAAAATAATTTCATTTACTTATTAAAATGGATATTATACTAGTCGAATAATCACATGTAATATCAATAGCTAATTTCATAATGATGGAATTCATAATGTCGAAAATCATAACCACATAGTTAAGGCCTCATGAAAAGACTAAAAATATAAATTTTTTCAAGGCCTTGTCCCAGGAAACTAATTTGTCTCCTGAGACCTACCGATTCATCGAGGGACTATAGAGGGCCCTACTCGTCACTTACTAAGTCCAATGCATCCCTTATATGAAAATATCAAAACATAATATTAAAATTCATATTAAAACTAGAATATGAAGTGTTAATACTTTAAACATAAACCATGAATGGTATAAAAATAGTACATCAAATGTCAAACATATTAGAAAACCTTCAATAAAATATAGAAGATTGTATCATAAGAAATCAAATTCAAACAAGAGTAAAATCCAACAAATGATGTTGACATAGATGAAATCAAAACTATTTGAGAGAAATA
Source organism: Viscum album (assembly GCA_963277665.1). Lineage (NCBI taxonomy): Eukaryota > Viridiplantae > Streptophyta > Magnoliopsida > Santalales > Viscaceae > Viscum > Viscum album. Next base: position 1,938,810,647 of record OY728141.1, read on the forward strand.
TCTCTTTCTATTTTAAATTCATTTAAAAGTCATGTAATTATAAAAGAGAACATTTATTTTTGAAATATACTTATAATCTTGTAAGGAAAGCTTCAAAGGTGTTGTAATGGTGGAAAATTTCTTCACCTACCATATAAGTTAAAAAAACATTCATTCCTTAATTTTTTGAAAAGGTCATAAAGTACATTTTTTGGAAAATGAAGGAATGATTAATTTTTTAAAAAAATATAAAAAATAAACATGGTTATAAATGGATTTAACCCATAGTCCAGTAAATAGTAAATTTTTTTTTGAAATTTATTTTTATGAAATACATATGTGGATGATAAAGATTTCCTGATAGATACTTATATATAAACAATCTCAGATAATAAAGAGATTGTAAAATTAACCCTTACCTTGTACTTTTAGTTAGTCGAGAGTATGTTAAACTCATGTATAATAGTTAATTTTTTTTAATAAATTATACAAGAACCATATACATAAATATGATATCATATACAATCTTCTAATATTCTTTGTTAATAATATTTCCGTAGTATCATTGTTTCAGGTGTTAATTGATTAATTTTCCTTTATATGTTTTGTTACATAAGTAATGTTTGTTATGGATAGGATGTAATTGATTCATATATAGACTGATATTATGTTCTGAGAAATTATTTTTAATCATCAAATTAAAATTATTCTTGAATGGTTACGATGGGGAATGAAATCTCATCGCGTTGTTGTGACGGTAAGCCGTACGCACGCACAGGAGACGATATTATTCTATTGATGGTGAAATCATATGTAATTGCATGTTATATTATATATACAGAATAATTAACATGTTATATTTATTATTTACATAAATTATACTCATTATTATACACATAAAAAAAATGATGTGTTTAATAACAACCTACAACACGACATGGAGATGATAAGTCGCACGTACACATGTATGGTGACTTTTTCATTCAAAGGATGGATAGAATAATGAATATGGTTTTACAATATTTATAATTACATCTCAGTATGTAGAATGTATTGGAACTATTATTTTTGTATGGAAACAAAAAAGAAAGAGGATGTCAAAGAAGAAAAGAACTTTGAAATAGGTGATGAAATAATTACCTATTTTTTAGGTGTTTCCTTTTGGTCTGAAAAAAATGGATCCTTAGGTTGGATTTTTGATCAAATTAAGGCCTCTAGGTTGAATTGAAGGTAGTTTGGAAGAGATTTGAGCAGGGTTTGGATGATCCAAATGGCATTGGAGGTGTGAATTTGAGAGAATGGGAAGTACCCTTTTATAAGAGAGGTGAGAGACACTTTAGGAAAATCTTGAAATATTATTTTATTATAAAATCATTTTCGGTTTATAATGGATAAATATTGATTTATTTTAAGGATATGGTTGGTATGGGTTAAAAAACTCTCAACCAATAGGTTTTATACGTGTTTAGGTAACTATATTAACCTTATCTTTTAGATTTAACTCTTAGTTAGATAGTTTAACTTGTAACATGTATTTTTGTATTTTTATATTACATGGTTAATAAACATACTATAAAATTCATAGAGAACCTAAAGTGGTTCATTAATGACATATCTATCATTATATAAGTCCTTTGGCTGAATCATTTTTTATGAATATTATATCATTTAATAAAATAGTATTTGTTTAAAAACTCATTTATGTCAATTTTGACACTATTTTGTATTTGGTTTTTTTGAAAGTCATAACAATATGATTTATTAAAAAAACATTTAATCAACCCTAACATGTCATATTAACTTATAATTTTTTTGTATGGAATCATATGTTTCAATTTATATTTATTATAATACTTATAATATCAATTATATTAATCTTTCTTTAATAAGGTAATTAACGCATCATCATTGTATTATAAATAAATTTAATTATATAATGTCTGAAAATTATAAATAAAATACCATGAGGTAGGAAATATTTTTATCTTTATAATTAATATTTAAAGTTGAATTTTTATTATGTATAACCCTATTTAAAAAATGTTTTAGTTATTAAAATTTGAATTAAACACTTTTAACACGTCTTTAATTAAAATATAATAAATGTCCTAATCTAATAAAAGTGGACCAAAAAGAATAATATTTTATTTATAAGGTTGATTTTGGTCGAAATACACTTATTCGATAGAATTAGGACCTGTGTTGGGGTAATTATAATATCATTTTTACCTTTAATTACCCTATTTACTTTTAACCATAGTAAATAAGATTCAAAAGTTACTATTCACCAAAAATTATTTTCATCCTATTGAACGAAATTTTAGTTAATGATGTCAACTGTGTCTCTCATATTTTTTAAATTGAATTCATAGAAGTGGTAAAATTAAATTTTATTCGAATTTGCAAATGTGCCTAGAACGTGGGTAAAAGACGTTAAAATGTTTAATAAAATTTTATATATCTAATATTATTTATAAAATGGCTCAAATGAATTATATTAGACCAATATATGTATTATATATCTATTTCGACTTTAAGATGAATTTTAATTAAAATTAATTATTTAAATGAAAAAATCAGTTTTTTGTACTATGTAGTATTTTTTACTATTCATCAAAAATTGAATGTTTTCAGAAAATTTTTACAAATTCACCCTAAGATAATTTTGATATTCCAAATCCAAAAATGAAGTCTATTTTACCAAATTCAAAATTTTTAAGTGTCTAATACTAATTTTATTATAGTTTACAAAAAGACATAAAAAGTAGTTCTTTTATGAAAATAGTTTTTCTAAATATATACCTATTTTATCAAAAGATATAAATTTCATTATAAATATGTTTTATTTATGTTAAAACATAATAAATAATATTTAAAATTTATTTGTTACTATTCATATTACAATATTTAGTTAATAAATAATTATAATACTAATGTGTTGTCTTGTAGAAACTCAATCTTGCATATATTGCAATCCAAGTCAGTGTTGCACAATGTATAATATATTGAATTATTTTAAAGATATAACTTACTATGAAATCTTGGGATGTTAAATTCTCCCCTCATTCAACAAATTGCATCCTCAAAATTTGAAATTGTTCTTTGAAAATAAAAGGTTAAAAATAGGAAATACCTTTGTAGAAAACCCACATCGGAAATAGGGTTAATAAAACATAGTTTTAATAAGAGGGGAAGGGAAATGAAAAAATCACCACAAAATTATGATTTAGTGTAGGAGAACATTGGGGTTAATTTGAGACACATAATTGGAGTGAAAATGTAAATATTTATAGTGGTGTTTGAGGTCATCAATATGAAACAAGTGAACAATAAATTGAAAATTAAGGGCCACAAATCCATAAATCTATGATGACTTAAAATATAATTGCTTCATAAAATCATAAGGTCTTAGGATGAAACATTTTTGGATTTAATATCCTTTCCCTAATGTTTAATAATTAATTTATTCATAGAATAAGAAAAAATATTTGACAAGAGGAGTTCCATCCTTTAACTAACTTCTACAACAAACTCATCTTTCACTCCAAAAGATATTAGAACTCAAAAATATTCTATTTATCCTAATCTTATAGGGTTTAAAAAATTGAATTTATAATTCATCTATCATATCATTAAAAAAACTATATTATACAAACAAGAAAATCACGTTGTCCAGTTGTAGGTGATGCACCCTTGTTGCCCTTCGGTGGCGGGTTCAAGTCTCGCAACCTTATTGGACACGATGAGTCGTCTCCCAACCTTCGAGTTTTCCTTTTTGATAACAATAAAAAATATAATATTAAGAAATTTTTTAACCTTGAAAAATAGTATCCAATGTCCAACTTAATCCATTACAACCTTTAGCCTTATCCAAAATACTTTTGTTCAAACTCACAGTCCAAAATTTATAAGGAAGGTCACCATAACATAATGAAGATCTCTTTTTGCAAAATAATAACATGTGAATACCTTCATCATGTATTCTCTTAAAACATGGTAACACCTTGAATTACCATAAAACCTTATTGATTAAATTCATTCTCCATTATTCCTTATATAATACTGGATATATTCCTTACATCCCAAAATTTTGAATACTCCAACAATGACAGAATAAAGAAACCATTAATTAGTTCTAAGGTAGTCAAGAATATCCAATATAATTTATCCAAATCAACCATATATTATCCCAAAATAACTACTTCAGTATCAGAACCATATTATGGATTATCTTTCCTTCCACCATGTATTTTATAAAATGATTTACTTACTGTTGAGTCACTTTTCTTAGTACCATATAATCTCAAATCCTCAATGAAATAGTACTACAGTACAATACTTATTTATTTCCATAATTAATATGACCATTACATCATTGATACAACACTCAAATGACACAATTAATTAATAATAATATAATAACACTAACTATTCATCTTCATCTATGGTAGTATCATAACTTGATTATTATTAATTATCATCATTTTTGGTATATTCTGATGATTGGGACATTGATTCGCGTAGTGTCCCAACTCATTGCAGATGAAGCATTGTACATTTGAAACCTTTTTCTCACCCATGAATTCACGTAATTAGTGTCCTTTTTATCCACACATATAAGAATCCCCCATTTCCTTTAAGCATTTAGCAAGTTGATTATTTCCATAGTTATCACATATGAAAAAAATCCTACTTTTCCTTCTTCCTTTTATCCATCTTTCTCTCTACCATCCTTTTCTCTATTACTTCCCTTCAAATCCATAAGAGTAAAATAATTATTTACTTATCATATTAATACATGATACTATTTCTTTATATGAGGAGAAAACATTAGAGACTATTTCCCATCTAAATTTCATCTTAAGACCATTAAAGTTATGATACTTATTACTCTTTGGATCAAGCGTATTGCTCGAGTTCTCATTCCTTTTAATGGGCGCCATTTCTAAACAATAGAATACACGAGGTTAGTCTATGAATAATAATTCATAATTCTAAACATATAAAATACCTAACATAAATTGAAAAGTTAATTCATATAATCTATAATAATAAAAATATTTTATTTGAGGAATTATTTACTCATAAATATTCATAATGGTTTGTGAAGAAAATGTGAATTATCCTAAGCATATCCCTCGGGAGTGCCAAAAAAGGTGCACAATAAGGCCTATTTTCATGTACCAGGATACCCTATGTCAAGCCCGAAACTCATTATAGGAGTTTTCACTCTTAGGTAGATCTATGGCAGAACCACTTCCACTTGTAGTATCCATACAGGGATTTATTTATTGGAAAACCCACTTAAAATCTACATTACCAAAATTTATGGATGTTATTATATACTAATCTTCAATGTCTATCATAGGTTAATGTTCTCTAATCAGAGTTTTTCTAAATCTAGTTTCCATGGTTTGTCCTAAAATTCCTCTCATACCAACTGTAATTCCCCAACCTTAGTTACCTAGTGTTGGTTTATTATTACATTACGTAGGCATGATAAAAAGAGATGAAGTCTGAAAGACCGATCCGTTTAGTAGCCTTGGAATTACTAGATACATACATATGTTTTAAATTACATTAGGAAATGAAAATGAAAAATTGTGTCTCTATAGAGCACAGTAATATCCCATTTCCTATCCCTACAGGTCAGTCATAATATACTTCTTCACATCCTGGAAAAAATAAAACATAAGAAAGGGGTGAGATCAAATGCTTAGTAAGGATAACAATATAGTGTAAACTTTCATAAATAAACATTAACATTAAAAGTAATTTAAAAGACTAAAACACAAGCCTTGTAAACTTCAAATTTTGCATAATATGGAAAAGATAAATCAAATACTTCCATTTATTTATTCACATCGATATTTTACTCTTAATAATCACATGTAATATCCATAACTAATTTCATAATGATGGGATCCATAATGTTGGACATCATAACCATATAGTCAAGGCCTCATGACAAGAATAAAAATAAAAATTAATTCAAGGCCTTATGACAAGACACTAAATTGTCTCACTTGACCTACCAATTCATCGGGCGGCTATAGCGGGCCTCGCCCGTCACTTACTATGTCCAATACATCCTTCATATGAAAAGGTCGAAACATGACATAATCATTCATTTTAAAACTAGCATACAAAATATTTTTACTTTAACCATAAACCTTGAATTGTATAAAAATACCACATCCACATTTAATCATATAACAAAACCTTTAATATAATATGGAATATTGTATCATAATTAATCAACTTCAAACAAGCGTAAAATCCAACAAAGTATGTTGACATAAATGAAATCTAAACTATTTGAGAGAAATATCTCTTTCTATTTTGAAATCATTTAAAACTCATGTAATTATAAAAGAAAACATTTATTTTTAAAATATTCTTATAATATTTTTAGGGAAGCTTCTATGGTGTTATAACGGTAGAAAATTGCTACACCCTCTGTATAAGTTAAAAAAACATTATTTCCTTAATTTATCGAAAAGATCATCAAGTAACTTGTTTGGAAAAAAGGTAAGATTCCTTTAATATATTTTTATAAAAATTAGAAAATGGTTTTAAATGAATTTAACCCATAATTTAATAAATAGTAAATATGTTTTGAAATACATTTTAAAGAAATACATATGTGGATGATAAAGAATTCCCAGTAGATACTTACTTATAAATAACCTCAAATAATAAAGAGTTTGTAAAATTAACCCTTACCATGTAATTTTTCTTATTTGAGGGTATGTTATAATCATTCATAAGTATTAAATAATTTTTATTAAATTATACAAGAACCACATACATAAATTTGATATCATATATGATCTTCTAATATTTCTTTGTTAATAATATTTATGTAGTTTCATTGTTTCAGGTGTTAACTGATTCATTTTCCTTTATATGTTTTGTTATGTAAGTCATGTTCGTTGCAGATAGGATGTATTTTATTCATATAAATAATGATATCAAGTTCTTAAACATTATTTTTAAACATCAAATGAAAATTATTCTTTAATGGTTATGATGGGGAATAAAATTCATCACGTCGTGGAGATGGTAAGCCGTACGTACGTACGAGCAACAATATCATTCTATTGATGGTGAAATAATATGTAATTGGATGGTATATTATATATACATAATCATTAAGATGTTATATTTATTATTTAAATCAATTATACTCATTATTATACCGATCCAAAAAATGAAGTTTTGAAAAACAAACTACACCATGACGTGGAGACGGTAACCCGTACGTACACATATATGGTGGATTTTTAATTTATTGGATATATAGAATAATGAATATTGTTTTACCATAAATATAATGAAATTTCTGTATGTATAAGTTACTGGATCAATTATTTTTTATAGAAACAACAAAGAATGATGAAGTGGAAGAAGAAAAGAACTTTGAAAGAGGTGATGAAATAATTATCTCTTCTTCCGGTGTTTCCTTTTGGTTTGTATAAAATGGATACTTATGTTATATTTATGATCAAATTAAGAACTATACGTTCAAGTGAGGGTATTTGGGAGAATATTTGAGCAGGTTTTGGCTGAGAGAAATGGATTTGGAGAAATGAATTTGAGAGAAGTGGAAGTACCCTTTTATAAGAGAGGTGTTGGGCACCTTAAGAAAAAATTGAAATATTATTTTATTATAAAATCATTTTCGATTTATGATGGATAAAAATAGATTCATTTCTTGTCTAAGGTTGGGATTGGTCTAAAAAAATCTCAACTAATTGGTTCTAAACAAGTTTAGTTCACTATATTAACCTTATCTTTTAGATTTAACTCTTAGTTAAATTGTTTATCTTGTACCATATATTTTTGTATTTTAATATTACATGGTTAATAAACATTCTATAAAATTACAAGAGAATCTCAATTGGTTCATTAATTTCATATATATCATTATATAAGTCCTTTAGAAGAACATTATATTTTTAGAAATAATATATCATTTAATAAAATAGTATTTTTTTAAAAAACCCATTTATGTTAATCTTGAAAATATTTAGTATTTGGTTTTTTTGAAAGTCATAAAAATATTAATTATTCAAATAAAATACATTTAATCAACCCTAAAATTTCATATTAACCAACAAAATTCTTGTATGGAATCATATGTGTCAATTTATATTTATTTTAATATTTATAATATCAATTATTTTAAACTTTCATTAATAAGGTAATTAATAAATCATCATTGTGTTATAAATAAATTTAATTATTAAATGCCTAAAAATTATAAATAAAACACCATGATGTAGAAAATATTTTTATCTTTCTAATTAATATTTATAGTCTAATTTATATTATGTATAACCCTTTATTAAAAAAATTTTAGTTATTAAAATTTGAATTTAACACTTTTAACTCTTTTTTAAATAAAATATAATAAATGTCATAATATATTAAAAGTTAATAAAAAAGGATCATATTTTATTCTTAAGGATTATTTTGGTCGAAATAAACTTATCCAATTGAATTAGGATGTGTGTTGGGGTAATTATAATATCATTTTTACCTTTAATTACCCTCTTTACTTCTAACCATGGTAAATAAAATTGAAACATTAATATTCACCAAAAAATATTTTCTTCCTATTGAACTACATTTTTCTTACTTATGTCAACAATTTCACTTGGGTTTTTCAAATTCAATTCACAGAAGTGGTATAATTTTGTTTCATGCAAATTTTCAAATGTGTCTAAAAGGTAGGTAAAAGACTTTAAAAAGTTCAATAAAATTTTATATATCTTATCTTATTTATAAAACTAATAAAATGACTTATATTGTAATAATATATGTATTATGTATATATTTTGACTTTAAGATAAATTTTAATTAAAAATAATTATTTAAATGAAAAATTAGGTTTTTATGTACTATACAATATTTTTCACTATTCTTAAAAAATTTAAAGTTTTAAAAAAAATGCCAAAAAAATTACCCTAATCTAATTTTGATATTAAGAATCCAAAAATGATGTCTATTTTACCAAATTCAATTTTTAGAAGTGTCTATTACTAATTTTATTATTGTTCACAAGAGGACATAAAAAGTAGTTCTTTTAAGAAAATAGTTTTTCAAAATATATAACTATTTTAACAAAACATATACATTTCATTATAAATATGTTTTATTTATTTGAAAACATTATATAAAAAATTTAAAATTTATTTTTTACTATTCTCATTATGATATTTAATTGATAAATAATTATAATACTAATGTGTTGCCTCGCAGAAACTTAATCATATAATGCAATCCAAGTCAGTGTTGTGTGCACTATAAGCTATTAAATTACTTTAAAAATATAACTTACTATGAAATCATGGGGTATAAAATATATAAAAAACTCTCTATATAGTGGCGACTGTGGAATTACTGGAGTTAATGAAAAAACTAGGGGAGTAATTGAGTAAGTGATTTATATATCCTAGTTTTTTACTTTGGGGATCACCTATTATTTTTACTAAAAATAAATATGGATCTATGAGTCTGTGAATTGATTATTGGGAAATTAATACTATTATAATAAAGTAAAAGTGTCATTTACCTCACATTTATGTCTTATGCGATTAAATTTATAGAGATCATCATTTTCAAAGATTGAAATCCATTCTAGGTATCACCAATTACGAGTATAGAAGGAAAATACCCTAAAGACAACATTTTGAATGAGGTATAGACTATATGTGTTCACAATAATACCATTTGGATTAAAAAATTCACCCTATGTGTTCATGGATCTAATAGACATAGTATTCAAGTGACATCTTGATAATTTTTTGTGGTATTTATTATTGATATTTTGGTTTAATCCAAAAGCTATTATGACCATGAGAAACAACTGTAGATCATTCCGGAGACTCTTAAAAGAAAAGAGTTATTTCGTAATTTTATCAAGTGTGAATTATTGCTTCAAAAATTTTCTTTTATTGGTCATATTTTCTCTAAGGATGGAATCTCAATTGATCTTGCGAAGAAAAAGGCATCCCAAGAATGGCCAATACTAACGAACATAATCAAGGTACATAGTTTCACAAGTTTGGAAGGTTTATATCAGTGATTTATTTAAAAATATTTCTTGATTGTCGAATCCATTAACCAAGATTACTCATAAGTGGGTTAAGTTAGTATAGAAAAATGAATATGAATATTTTCTCTATAATTGAAGAGAAAATTAGTAAATGAAACAATATTGAATCTTATATTAGGAAGTATTGGATACGTGATATATAGTAATGCATTGAGGAATGGAATTGGTTGTTTCCTTAAATAGAATTATAATGTTATTGTATATGAATAAATTTTGTTAAAGACTCGTGAATAAAACTATCCAACCCATGATCTTAAATTAGTATATGTAATGTTTTCTCTAAAGATATAGAGACACTATATGTATGGTGAAAGATGTGATATATATACAGATCATAAGAGTTTGAAATACATATTCTCACAAAATAACTCAAAATGAGGCAAATATGATGAATCATGCTACTTAAGGATTATGATTTCTCAATATAGTACTATTTGAGAAAGGAAAATATGGAAGTACATGCAATAAGAAGAAAAGATCATGGAGTTACGACCAAAATAAGTATTTATAGAGATCCTATGTTTATGGATTTCATAAATATGGATATGGAAATTATTAAGGATGGGGAAATATTACTCCATATTCAAATTATTTCCAAACCATCTTTATTAAAAAAGATAAAAAGATCTCATCCAGATGATGATATTATCCAAAGAAAAATTATAGTTTTGGAAGGTGGGATATTGTCAAACATCGTATATAAAGTCGGAGTTCTAAAATTAGGAAAGATTATATGTGTTCCATATATACATTAGAGAATATAGAATTATTAGATGATTCTCATAGATCAAATTTCCCTATACACCCTGGTAGCACCCTGTTGTATAGTGATTTGAAGAAACATTTTTATGGGATATTATAAAGTTGGGAATTAATTATTATTTGTTAAGATGTTTGTTTTTTCAAAAAGTGAAGGCTAAGAGAAAATATACTAGAGGGGTCATGAGACCTCTTCCTATTCTTATTTAGAAATGTGATGATATTACTTTAGGTTGTCAAATACTCCTAGAAAGAAAAATTCAATAGTTAATATTAATCACCTTACTAAATCTTCACATTTATTTACTACAAGCGAAGGTTTTCATATGGAACAAATCTCATGACTCTATATTAATTAATTCGAAAAAATTTATGGCACATCAATTTCAATTTTTTTTTATAATGATCGATGATTCTCATCAAAATTATAGAAAATTATTCTGAAGGTTCTTAATAATGAGATTAATTTGAGAGCCTCTTGTTATTATCAAATTGACGGATAGTGTGAAAGGACTATTCAAATGTGGGATTATATGTTGAGGTCATTCTAACTTGACATCAAAGGTTTAAACGATTATTATTTAACTCTGGTAGAGTTTTCCTATATCAATAGCTTCCATTCAAGTATTAAAATTGTTCTATATAAAGAATTATATGACAAGAGATGTAGTAATCCCACTTGTTGGGAAGAAGTTGCTGAAAGAAAACTTGTGGGTCCAGATATTATTTTAGAAACAATGGAAAAGGTAAAGTATATTTAGACTCATTTTCAAGCATACAAAATCTGAAAAAAGAGATATACTAATAACCGAAGGAAGTATTTGGATTTTGAAGTGGGATATCTTGTTTTCTAGAAATTATCTACCAGGAAGGGTGTTATAAGATTTAGTAATAAGGGAAAAATGACCCCAGGTACACCAAACTTTTTTAATTTATGGAAATAATTAGAGATGTGTCATACTATTTATCAATTCTACTAGCCTACCTAATGTACATGATGTGTTCCATATCTTTTTGTTAAGGAAGTACATGTTAAACCCAACAAATTTGATCACTTCTGAAGAAATAGAATTAGAACTTGATTGATCTTACTATGAAAATCCTATCTAGATTATAGACACTAGAGAACTAGTACTAAGGAATTAGATGACTTAGTTAGTAAGGGCACTTTAGATAAATGATAATATACATGAGGAGACATGGGAACCTGAGGAAATTATGATGAATAACTATCCAAATATAATCATGAATCCCCATTATGGAAAATTTGAGGATAAAATTTTTTGAATGTGGGAATAATGTAATGGAGGACCCTGGAACACCAAGAGAGGGGAGGGGTGAATCAGGGTGTCAATTTTTTTTAACGATCTGAATCTTATACCCATATTGGTAGAAACTTGTTAAATCTGTTAGTCAAATTAAAGTAAGGAGATGACACAACACTTTTACTTGGTTAACCGTAAATGGATAAGTCCAAAAAGCATACATCAAAAATGTTTCGGTCAAACCTAAATTTACTAATATTCACTAGTTTTTGGATTACACGGTTCGGTCATAGTCACTATGTTCACGACACACTTTGTTTACAATGGTTTAGGGATATCTCACTATGTCCTTTAGATCACCTCTATCAAATCCCTCAAGCACACTTCCTTGAAAGAATTCTAACTGAGTTTATCGACTTGATGGTTTCTTAAATAGATTTTCATTAAAGTCTTTGTCTCTATTCAGTATGAGACACTGCTTGCATCGAAGTCCTGAATTGATGAACTTGAAATCACCAAACCACTAAATCAGATATTCAGAACAATAAATAATATTACACTGAAAAATGTTCACAACACCTACCATGTTCATGATAGATCTTTCTTTTTCATGAAATATTTTCCTTTGTGCACAAGATCCACTACTAGCATGCAATATTTTCTTTGGCGTGCAATATATTTCTTTCACGCACAAGCTTAGCTTTGGTGTGCAAGATTTTCCTTTCATGTGGAAATATTTTTCACAATGGAGCTCTCAATTATTCATTAGAATTTATTATGTATTCAATGGGGGTAGCTTCATATTTATAGGCCTTTAAGATGCAATGCGCATGGTCTGAATTTTGTGTGTAAGATTTTCCTTTTTCTCCAAAGAATTACTTTTTCACACATAATTCTCATTGAGTGCAAAAGATCCATTTTGACATCGTATTTGGAGTGTAAGGCTCTTCCAAGCAACCCTGATATTTCTCACACATACTTCAAACTTTTTTTCCCTTTTTTCCTTTTCCATTTTTCGACATGGTGATCCTAAAACATGCCTTGCACATGAGTTTCCAAATTACCTAAAATCTTGCATTCAAATTCATTTTCAAAAAACACATTTATCCATTTTTCAATTTTTAGGCCCAATAATTTGGCAAAAACTCGGAAAGAACCACACCATTAAAACTTATTTCAAATTTTAACTGTATGGCTCATTTCCTGGAAATCTCCTTGATCATATAGGAGAGGATTGGCAACAAACACAAACTGATCTCCTTTTTTAGAATAGAGAAACCTTGGTTCCAATAATCTCCCCCTTTGAGTGTGTCAGAAATCATTAGATAAATTCAACAGAGCACCAACAACTATCAAAAACAATTATGCAATAATGAACTCAGCCAACACTCTATGTCTACGTGAGAAATGCATGTAATAGAAAACAAGAGGTAATACATGAATCATGTAGTCATGTGTTTGAATGAATTATCTAACTGATTCTTCATGAAAAAAGGATTTCCTCTTCACATTATCTCCTTTGAAGATCTTCATTCTACTACAACCACAAAAAAATTTCATCCTCCACCTGAAACCACCCTGCAACTGAAAAAAACATTTCATCCTCTACATTTTCACATTGAATTTATCCATTTCTTCCACATTGGTAATAAAACCAAATAATGACATTTTAACATATTAGATTTTAGAAAGTTCTCCACCTTGACTATATCACCCCCATAAACCTGCATCAATTCCACAAATATATGAACTTCGTTAAAACAATTTGGGAGAGGGGAATCTGATAACCCCCATATGCACTGAGAGTTGGCTGAACACCAAGGTTCAATCGATGTTTTTCAAACACAGCCGCTGAAAATGGCTTTGTCAAGATTTAATCCACTTATTCATTGGTTCCCACATGGTCCATTTTGATCATACCCTGTTCAAATTTTTCATTGATGAAGTGATATCTGATCTCAATATGTTTTGTATGAGAATCCTGAACAAGATTCTTTGTGAGATCAATCATAATCTTATTATCACAGTAAATCACCATTGGTTGTTTCACCTCAGCACCTATGTCATTCAGTTGTTCCTTCATCCAAAGTAAATGAGTGCACACCTTGGTGGTAGAAGTATATTCAGCTTGTAGTAATAAGATAATTAGTTTCCTATTTCTTACATAACCAACCCACACATTTCTCCCTAACATAGGATGCTCCACCACTGGAATGCTTTTTATCCGCAACATGTCCGACCGAGCTAGTATCATAAAATGTTGATAGTTCACTCTCTCTTCCTTCAACAAAGTATAACCCACAACTATGAGTACCTAGAATTCACCTCATGGTTCTTTTTACAACTTCTATAACTTCCTCCTTTGGATTAATCTAAATGCGGGCCACTAATCATGATGTAAATACAATATCTGGACATGTTTCTATCTGGTATAGAAGGCTTCCTATGATTCTACTATACATTGTGGGATCAAAAAACATCTCATCCTCATGCATTTTGAGTTTTTTTCCTATGACAATCGGAGTCGCCATTAGTTTGGAATCTTGCATATTGAATTTCATCAATAGATCTATTGCATACTTTTCTTGAGAAATGAATGTGTAATATTTCATCTAAATCACCTATGACCAAAAAAAGTTTGTGAGTTCACCAATCCTGGACATTTGAAATTATAATTTAATGAGATTGGTAAATTCATCCACTAATCATTATCTACTTCCACTGAAAATAATATCATCCACGTATACCAATACTAAGAACTGATCCTTTTGAGAATTATTCCCATAGAGATTGTGACCCACTCCTCCTCTTTTAAAATTGATCTTTCTCAGATAAGAGTCCAACCAAGAGTACCATGCCCGTGGTGCCTATTTCAGGGCATAAAGTGCTTTCTTTAATTTTCAAACCATCAGTTCATTATTTTCAAGAAATAACCCCATGTGTTGGTCTATGTAGATTTATTATTCCAAAAAATCATTTAAGAATGATGTATTGATATCTATTTGATATGATTAATATCCTATTTGGATTTCCATGGAATTAAATGACCTGATTGACTCTAATATTCCTACTGGAGAAAATGTATATACAACATCAACGCCTTAAATTTGTGAGTATCTATGACAAACCAGGAACACCTTGTTTCTTACCACATTTCCGTTCTTATCAAACTTGTTCTTGAAGATCCAATTCTTACCAATCACATTATGACCTTCGGGTGTCTTGACTAGGTCCCTTTTTTTATTCTTGTCAATATGATATAACTATTCATTTATGGATTTCAACCATGATTCATACTTTGTAGGTTATTCAAATAAGTATGGTTCCATAACTGCATATTGTGTATTATTCTTCATTCTCCTAATCTGTGTGGGTGAACTCTAATCCCCAATAATGTTGGATTAATCAATTTATTCTCTTTGATTCCTCCTTTGAGATTCAACTGAACTCTCTCCACCCTTGGTTTCCTCTTCCGATTCTTCTTTTGAGTCAACATCATGATGTGCCTCTAAAAAATTTTGTACACCTTCCTCTATTTCTGTATTTGAATTTCCTTCATGTTCACCTTCTTCCTCATCTTCTATCACATCAGGATATGAATTACTCGAAGTATTTTCAGTTTTCTCTTCAATAATCTTAACATCTCTGCTTTCCATAATCCTTCGTAGGAACTTGTTGAAACACTTGTAGGATTTTCTGTTCATTGAGAATCCAAGGAAAATTCCTTCTTCTACATTGTCACCATACTTCCCCCTTGATTTCCTTCTTTGTTTCTGATGATAAATTTACTTCCAAAAACACAAAAGTATTTCAAAGAGGGATTCCTTCCATGCCATAATTCATACAGTGTCTTCATCTCACCCATATAAAGCCTTGTTTTATTTTGATTATACACTATATCTTGACCAAACTCTTTCCAATAATGTTGAGGAATACAAATCTTAATTATCATGGTTTTTTCCTTGTTGTTCACCTACTGATTCCTGTGCTCAAAAAATCCATTTTTCCGTGGAGTTATCTTAAAAGCTACCTCATTTTGTATCCCATGCTTCTCCAAGTAATTTTCAAATTCAATGGATGTGTATTACCCTCCATTTTCAGATCATAGTACTTGGATTATTCGTTCAGTATCATTATCAACAATTCAATGATATGTTTTCATGTAGTCAATCACATGTCATTTCTTGTGTATAACCATTACCCATTCCATTCTACTGTAATAATTTATAAAAAGGATGAAGTACCTTTCTAAATGAGTTATGACAACATTTATTGGGCTACATATGTTTGTATGAATGATATTAATAATATGAGATGCACTTTTCTTCTTTGGATGATATAAACTACATAACAGCCTCCCCTAAATGCATGCAACACAAGTCTTTTCATTTTCATGCTTCAAGGTGGGAATATCTATGACAATCTTCAATTTTGATATCTTATCCATGTCTTATTGATTGATGTGCCATATTTTTTGATGCCACAAGTTATTTTTTTCTTCAATAGTCAAGTAGAAAATGTTTTCTTTTCTATCAACCTGATATAGGTTGCCTTCTATTCTGCATCCTTTCATAAGTGAATTTCTTATCTTTCCCTTGAGAGTGAATACATTCTAATTGAAAGTAAATATAAGTCATGAGTCATAGAGTTTCCTCACACTGAGAACATTATGATGTAGGCCATCCATATAACAGACAATAGTTTTATTTAGATCTCCATTATCTAGTTCAGTACTTTCCCTTCCTTTGATTTTCATAGCTCCATAATTACCACACCGTATTATTCCATCAACCATCCTCTTAACATTTGTTAAAAATTCTACATTACATGTCATATGATACTAACAAATTCTATCAAGAATCTAGGTGCTGTTGATTTCTGTAGCATTGAGGTCCACCTCTACAAGGCTGGATTTCTCAATTTTATTCTCTTCTTTCCATGAGATATTCGGTTTAGTGTAGGGCACTAATGGCCTTTAAATTATCTCTTCTATATACATGGGTTATTCATAGTTAAAATATTCCTTCATAGGATCAATCCTATTTTAAAGAGAAACACTATCTTTTTAATGAGATTTGACTTTTCTTAGACTTCAGTATAAGGTGTCCATGTCACCTCTCTGTCTATAATAAATGGATTTATGGACAATGTTATAACAATGAAAACAATATCCATTGAAAAATTTTCTTCTAAAAGTATTAGGATACAAATTTTTTCTCCTCTGTTAAACTCTTAGATCTCCCCCATTTAGATATCTCCTTTCCTCCTTGAAAGATGACATAGTATGACCCAGATATCCATACAACAGATAATTCATAAGAGGTAATATCTTTTTACTTATATTTGTCCTAATGCCTTCTTCCTTGGAAAAAATGTTTGAATTCATATTATTTCTAGAATCTTGAGAATAGTATTATATTCTCCTTTCAGTTTGATTTAAGGGTCCTTATTTTAGTGCTCCTAGTGATTTTATAACATGATATACTTTCAGTTTTCCTTTATTATGGACCACTTTAATTGCCGCATTTCATGTTTCAACATCACAACCGATTCCACTGTTTCCCTTGTGTGCGGGTCTTTGATCAGTCAAAATGTTTTCAACTCCATCAGACCCTCATTTTTTCCTCTCTAATAGCTCATCATCCAAGAACCTACCAAATTGTATTTTCTTCTTTGCCTCTTTTGAACATGATTTAGTTTTGAGCATACTCCTAAGGGTAACAAATTCTTCTTCGAGTCCCCCAATAGTTTTGGAATTCTCTTCTTGTCTCGAGGTATGGTCATTAATGACCTTTGACTATTATTTGATTATGATATTTACATATAATACATCATCTGTCATTTCAAGGATTGATGACTGTACTTTCACCAGTTCTTCCAGTCATTCAATTATAGCTTCAAGCTAATCAACAGATTTTGATGATTCTTCCACAATTTTTTCCACTTATTTCATCTCTTACACTTATTCTCAATCTTACCAAAAGATTCCTTAAGTTGTAACTTGGGATCATAATTAGTTTTCAACTGGTTATCTCTATATTTATCTGTTTATGGCTTTGACTTTTCAATAGTAGCCTTCATGGAAGCATGGTTCCCAATTCTAAATTTTACTTCTTCTTTTTCACAGAATTCATTATCATCATCTTCCTATTCACAGAAAAAACTATTATTCTGTACTTTCTTTCTAGATTTGAATTCTCCATTTTTGGAAAAAAATTTATGATGCTTCTCAATGTGTTCTGCTTCAAATTTTTCATCATTGAACTTTCTTGAGCACTTGGTGGCAATGTTCCCAACTTTTCCACAACAAAAGAAAGTTAGAGGTAACTCTAGTTTAAATTTACCTTTTCCCTTCTGTAACTTCTTGGGAATGAGATAACGAATTTCTTTTTCCTCATCGTCTTCATCACTAATATCTTCTGAAATTTTAATTTTTTCCATGGCTTTTAATTCTCTTTCCTTGCGCACTATAGTCGTATAATCTTCTAGCGTGACTTTCATTTCATATACCACCAGTCGGCTCAATAGATCATCCCGAGAATGTTTGGAAAGATCTATTTCCTCAAGGGATAGAACCTTTTCATTATAATGGGGTGGAAGTCATCTCAATATTTTTTTTGAAAATATCAACGTCTTTGATTTCTTCGCCTAGACCTCAAATTACTCCAACCACTTTAGAAATTCGATTGAAGAAGGAGTCTGCATTCTCATCAGGATGTATCTTTATATCATCAAACATATTGTGCATGACTTGTAGTTTCCCCTCCTTCAATTTTCTATCTCCTACATAAATATTTTCATGTTTATCTGACATGGACTTTGCGGAGGTGAAACTCATCACCTTTATATAGATTTAATCATAAAGGGTTGTGGTGAGATCATTCTGCGCTTTAGCATCTGTATCAAGATTTTTTATGTCCGCATCAGTCATAACACCCCTCTTGGATTTGTGACACGTATTCTTTGCACAGTAGCAGACATGAATTACATTATAAGAGATATTAGATGAGATCTCATTCTGTTCTTCCAGATCGGAAAATTACTTCCATCAAAGAGAGGGAATCCCCTGACATTGGATGAATTCTACATGATAGTATAAGATAGATAAAAAACCAGCAACCTCCCTTTGATACAACTTGATGGAACCTGGAACACCCTAAGAGGGGAGGGGTGAATCATGGTGCCGAAATTTTCTTTTTAAAGTTTTGTATCTTATTCCCACGTAGGTAGAAAATTTTTAAATCTGTCATTCAAATAAAAGTAAGGAGATGACAAAAAACTTTCACTTGGTTCACCTCTAAGGGAAAGGTCCAAGGAGAATACACCGAAAGTGTTCCAGTAATAACTAAATCCACTAATATTAACTTGTTTATGGACTACAAGGTTCATTCACAGTCACTCTGTGCCAGACACACTACGTTTACAATGGTTCAAGGAGAGCTTACTGTGTCCCTCAGATCACATCTGTCGACTGCCCCTAGCTCACCGCCTTGAGAGAAGTCTAGCTCGGTTTATCAACTTGTGGGTTGCTTCAATAGATTTTCATTGAATTCTTTATTGATATTCACCACAAGACACTACATGCATCAATGTCCATAAATGATTAGCTTGAAATCACTAAACCACTAAACTAGATATTCAGAACATGAAATTAGCTTACACTAATAATTGTGCACCACACTTACCTTGTGTGTTCAAGATATTACTTTTTCACACAAGATTTTCCATTGAAGAAAAGATCCACTATTGGAATTTAAGATTTTATTTGGTTTTAAAGATTTTTATTTCATGCGCAAGCATAGATTTGGTGCACAAGATTTTCCTTTCGTGCGAAAATCTTTCATGCAACAGAGGTCCTGATTTTTCATTATAATTTCTTGGGTATTCGGTGGGGGTAGATTCCTATTTATAGGCCTTTAAGATGCATTACACAAGATCTGAATTTTGGGTGAAATATTTTACTTTTGCCCAAAGAATTAATTTGGTGCACAATATTTTATTTTATTGATAAAGATATATTTTGATGTTTTATTTGGCGAGTAAGGCACTTCTGCGCAACCCTGATCTTTCACACACCTACTTCAATATTTCACGCCCTTTTTGGATTTTCAATCTTTCAATATGATAATCTCAAAACATGACTTGCAAGCAAGTATGAAAAACCCTTACAATCTTGCACACAACTTCCTTTTCCAAAAATACATTTCCCCATTTTCTGATTTTTGGGCCCAACAATTTGGAAGACACTTGGAAATGACATCACCTACAAAACGGCTTTTATCTTGCACTATATGACCCCTCCCCATGCAATCTCCCTAATCATCCAAGAGAGGATTGACAGAAAACAAAAACCCAGATCCTTTTTTAGTAAAGTGAATCCTTGGTTACAACATGTAAAACCCCCTGATATTTTAATATGGTTCTTTTTTGAATAAATTTAATGACTTAAAAAATTTCATTTCATGAAACATCGAGTTTAAAGGAACCATGATCTATTATTAAAATATTATTTTGTGACAATTATAACATAGATGTTTATTGTTTTGGGTCTTAACAGGACTAACAAAATTATGAAAAGTATATAGTTTATGCATTTATAATTTAAATTCATTGGTTATTAATTAAAATAAAATCATCTAAATATAAAAGAAAGGTTTTTTAGACAAACTATTTATATGTGAACATAATGTGTTTTTATTTTCAATCAATCAATATTGGTGAATGATTTAAAATTAAAATTTAAAATATATATTAAATAAATTTTTTTAACATTCACATAGAGTTTATACTTGAAATATGATAATAATAAATCTAGTTTTATTCTTAAAAACTATATTTTTCAAAAAAGTTTTTTCATTGTGTATTTTTAAAATTATTTTAACATTCATTTTTGAAAATTATTAAAAATAAATATTTAAATATGAATCCTATATTTTTAATTATGAGGATCAAATTTTTTGGTAAAATTTATCACCTCGGTAAAGTGAAAATTTGGTAAATTTAGGTTAAAACTAAGTGATAAGGTCATAATATTTCATCTTAATTTTTATTGGTTAAATTAAATTCTATCCTTGTCAACATAGGCTCAAAATATATAATTTTAAAATTAAATTTTCCCTGAAAATGACCAATATAATATTTAAATGAAAGAAAGTTACAAAAATGTCACTCTATCAGTTTTAAAAGTATATTATGTGTATACACTGGGAAAAAATAATGTTATGAATGAATTTAGATAGAAATTTCTGTATAATAAAATTATTTTATTTATTATGATTTATGAATAATTTTTAGTAATTATATAATTACCTAACATTATTTCACAATGCTAATACAATATTTATTTAATTGATAGAAAAATAAAATAATTGATATTAAAATATTATAATTGATATAATTTTAACGATTTGTAGTTTTCCAAGATTTTTTTAGATTAATATGAAATATTAGTGAAATTTAAATGAAATATATTCTAAATAAAACATTATATTTATGTTTCTGAAGTCAAATTAAATGAATAGTGTCAAAATATACAATAATGATAATTTATCAAAATAATATTTTTAAATCATTTAAAAAAATAAAAATATTTAAATTGGAGAAGGGGGTATGATGTGGTATAAAATTTTACCCCTTTTCCATTTATTAGTCAATAGTTACCTTATATGTAAAATTATAACCATTAAGAGTAAACAAATGTTACATCGGTTAATGTTAAAATAGGTTAACAAAAGTTTTAAACCAAGGATATGGATAATAACACTATAAAAACCTATATATTTTTTATTTATTGATGAAATTTAAACAATATAATATCCTAATTTGGAATAAATATTCAATTTATTGAATTTTTATTGATAATTATTTTATTATAATTTAATAGTTTAAGAAATTCCAAAAGTAATCCTCACCTCAATTATAAAAGGGAACCACATCCCTCACGTCTTTACACAACTTTGATAATTTTATCTTTAAAAAATACTAACAATTTCTCTTATAAAAACCTTTATAGATGTTTTTTTCATCCAAAAGACCCACCCTAGGTCCATTAGAAAGAAATCTAAAAAAATTATACCAAAGAAAAGGTAATCACCTTTAATGACTCCTTAATGTTTATTTCATCTTATAATTCCTCTTAAAGTGTTGTACACATCATAAAATAGTAAATATAATATAATAAATATGATTATATGTTATTATGATTATGTGAAAACCATATTCCATATCTTTTCCGTCATAAAAAAAGAAAAAACACCACTTGGGTGTGTGCATGACTTACTGTCTCCACGTAGGGGTGTAATTAATTTTTCACCACCATTTTAGTTTGATGGTTTTAAAGATGAAACTAAATATTATAAATGATATATATAACATAAATATTATTCTCAAACCATAATATCATATATACCTTCTTACCTTCCAATACTTTGAAAAATAATAACGTCGCTTATGCGTATGTGTGGACTACCACCCCTACGAAGCAATGTGATTTATTTTTAAGTTATGATTTAAATGGATGGTAATATGAATGAATTTAATTATTATATATATATATATATATATGATATAATAACTATTACATAAATATTAATTATCATCCACCTTTATTTATTTCTATTTGTTGACAATTGAAAACAACGTTCAAGTGTATGTACGTCATACTGCCTCCAAGAACAATGTAATTCATTTTTCAATATCTACAATTTATGAATGAATTTAATTTTATATATATTGAATATTTATTATATTTATTATATTTATACCATGAAAAAACTTCAATAGATGTTTTAACCATAATAAAAGTACATTATTTGGAACTACCAAATAAAAAAAACATAAAAAACAATGCAATTAAAAACCGAAATAATGATAATAATAAAAATATTATTAATAAATAAGTGGTAAAATATTATAAATAGACCATATATGAAATTATAAATATATTCATGGTTATTTTATGTATTTGTAATAAATATAAATTTATTATATTTGAGTTTATAATAACATTTGAGAAAATTCTAATGTGTGGTAATATATTTTATCTCAATTTACACTCTGTTAGTACATATTTGGTATTATGATCCTCTTTATTTTTTTGTGGTTTATATAATGTTCATTTTAAGTGTTTAAAATAAATATTTATTCATTCATAATTATTAAATTTCATTTTTAGTTTACTATTTTAAAGAGTTTCTATATTTTATTCTAATTGTTCCTCTCTTTGGAATTGGAATAAGGCAACGAAATGTTTAAAAGGAAAACTGATGCTATTTTTATTTTAATTAGATGTATTTTTATTATATATAATTATATTATAAATATATTTTAGATAAAGTTTTTAATATTCTCCTATCATTTTTAAAGTCATTTTTAACCACATTTTACTTTTTAAAAAATGTTTTGAAAGGAAACTTCTTATCACTTTTTGAACGAGGTACCTTTTACTTTTATTTTATAAGTATGAAAAGAATGTATTTTATATTATATGTAATGAATGTATTTTTCAACCATCATGACTAATATTTTTGTTTAAATCATACTTTAAAATTTTATAAGGTTCTTTTCAAAAAAAATATCCCCCTTTATAATTTTGTAGTTTTTTTAATAAGTGATTTCAAAATGGGAAGGTTATTTTCCTAAAGAAAATTTTAATTATAATAAGCGCATTTCTATTAATCAACAAAAAACAATTATAATTATTATCCACTAGTGATATACTTAAATGATACCATATTTTGAAATATTCACTTACTTGTGATCATTTAATATTATATTTTTCTTGAATATTCACATTTATTGTATCATGGATATGATTATTGCCTATACTTAATACTGTTTCTACATATGGTGTTAAAAATTAAAAATATTCAAATGACTAAGAATTATTGATAAAACTATATTCTTTGATCAATAAATATAATTTTTTTGATAAGGCATATTGTTCATGAATTAAATCAATCATTCAATATATGAGGATTTCATTGGGAATGCAGTGACATGTGGCGACCGAAATTATATAGCCCTTGATGCATTAATATATCCCATGAAACAAATCAATTGGCCAAATTAAATGAGACTTTACCAAGTTTTTAAAACTATCTTGGTATAATGTCTTAATAGTAGGGATATCATGATTTATGAGACCCGAAAATCCAATATTATTTCTTTTATTGGTTGATAATTGAATTATTAGTATCTATAATATTAATTAATTGATACTATCCATGGATTCATATTGCGCTAGTTATTTTTGATTAATTGGCAAGTGTTTTCAATAATTAATATTTTCATATTAATTATTCACAATTTTGTCATGATAAATCATGCTATACATAACCCTTAATGATCATTTGAGCTCAAACTTATTTTTTTTATTTCCCTTAGATATGATGAAGATATCCTTAGATGAGTTTCAAGTACACTGAACATTTAATTTTGATATCTTTATATTTTATTTCCAATGTAAAATTGGAAGAATTTATCTATCCTGTTCTTCAAGACTTATGCACTATATAATCCTATGGGATATAATATCTTATATATATATATATGATAATTTTATAAACTAGACACCATATCTTGGTTACTATAGTTAGAGTTATTACATTGGATCGGTGTGAAAACATAAGAAAATGAAATCTGAGTCATTTTCAATCTATACAACCAACTACTTTTGAATTTGACACCTAAATTGCATAGTATAGTTGAATGTGTCATCTAGAATTCTCATTATTATTAATGGAGTTCCAAAGTGAGAAAAGAAATTTAGATTTCCATTAAATGTTATGAAACGTATATATAAAACGCCTGTCAATCTGATTTGTGCTGTGGCCATAATGACTATACACAGTGTTTTATTAGATTTAAAATCCATTAAAAATGTTCTTATGAGGTTCTTATCTTAAACAAACCAATTTTTTCAATATATAAAATTAAAACAAATTTTTTTTATTTTCTGACATGTAGGATTAGAACACATGAAAATTCGACTTGTGGTTTGTTTGAAATGACCCAAAGTGTGCTTTTATTGATTTAAAAGTTAAAAAATGTATTCCAATGGTCATAAACCAAAAAATAACTCTAATTGTATTAAAAATAAAAAAATAACCATCTTATAATTTTATACATGTTTCAACTGACCCCATGTCAACTTGATAGTTTATTTTATCGAAATAAGCAAAACCATGTTTTATTAATTTAAAAGTAAAAAACATGCATAAAAGGGTTAAAACATAGAAAATTATCCCTAATTGTCATGAAATTATTAGAAATCTTTTCGTTACTAATTTATCACAAGAATTAATAGACCCCATGTAAATATAACATACAGTGTGGTC
Organism: Viscum album; assembly: GCA_963277665.1. Lineage (NCBI taxonomy): Eukaryota > Viridiplantae > Streptophyta > Magnoliopsida > Santalales > Viscaceae > Viscum > Viscum album. The sequence continues at coordinate 1,938,836,110 of OY728141.1, forward strand.
AGAATGAAAAAAAATAATTTTATTAGACTTAAATGCGTATAAAAACATGCATCGAAGAGTCAAGTCCGAAAAAATATTAGACTATGAGATAAATAAATATCTGATTATTGGGGAGTCTGTTACTACATATTAAAAAGTACTTAATGATCATTTTACATTGATTTCATGATAATATGATATTTTTTTAGGTTTTGACTCTTTATCATTTTCTTCTATTTCTAGGAACAACTTACGAATTTTACTTTTAATTATTTTCTGCAGGATTATGTATTATTCTAATATGATAATTTTTATGGATTTTGTTTCTTCTTTTATCTTTAATTTCTTTATTTGAATTTTAATCAACCTTTACATCATCCCAAACACCAACTTGAACTTTTTTATAACCCTAGTACCTAACTTCTACTTATACTTTAGATTCAACTACAACTTATGGATTCTTTCATACTTAAGATTCAACAAATAATTTTTCCTTCTTACCTTTTATCATTATGAATTTAGGATTTATGTTTTTTATTTATTTTTTCTTTCTTCATTTATGTCCACTTTTATTTTTTATTCTTATTATATTTTAATTCCACATTTTTTGAACTATTTTTTTCTGTTAATTATGAATTTAATTTAATTTCTAGATTCTAATGTAAAGATTCAATTTTTTATTTTTATTTTACTTATTTTTATTTTACTTATGTTTATACATTTTTTTTATGTTTTTAAATTTTTTTCCTCAATTTTTTTTCTCATACTACTTATATTTATATTTCATATGAATTATTATCCTAACATTCAAATCTACTAGTTGGTTATATTATCAAATCTAGTTATGCTTCTATTTAAATATTTTTCATTTGATACATAAATCTTTCATATTTTAATTTTTAATTTTTTTTCATTTTATATTCAACTTTTTCTTTTGACTTTTTAATAATTCTTCAGCTACTTAATTTTGGATTTTGACTTCTAAACTTTTATTTTAATTCTATTTTTCTTTTATTTTTCTTCATTTTTTTTCAATTTTTATTTTTATTTTATTTTGGATTTTTTCTTTTTTTTCATTTAGTTATTTATTCATTTAATTTCAAGCCTTATATATTTTTCATTTAATAATACTTATGATTCTGCTTCTGTCTTCTATATTCACTCTTTTAGATTATGCTTCTATTTATAACTCTCGTTCTTCCTTTTTACTATATAACTCTCATATAAAATATACTCAAATTTTTATTTTTATTTTAGTTCTATTTTATTAATTTTATGAAATTATTTTCATTTTATTATTATACGCAACTAAAAAAATTTCCCTAATATTTTTAATCCTCTACTGAGGTTATCTTTCCTTCTTTTAGATTTTGGATTCTGAATAAACTTTTATTTCAACTTTTAGTGCTATATTCACAATTAGATTTGTCTTAATCCATATTTTTTCACTTTTGGTTTATGTTTGTTTATTTGAACTTTGATTTTAGTTTTCCTTTTTATTTTACATCAAATCCTTATTCTACTTATGTTTTTTATTCTACTTCAAATTCTTCTACTTTTGAAAATTTATTATGTCTTATTAATTTATGACCACTTTTTTTCTTCATTTTAATTTTTTACATTTGTTTTTTGTTTTTTATATTATTTTCAACATATATACCATCTTCTAGAACCTCTTTATTAGTTATAGATTTTAGATTCCTCTTCATCTTCTATTTCCACTTTTCCTCCACTTTAAAATTTGATAACTACTTTTATATTTTATATTTTAACTTTGTCTATGGTTTGTGATTTGAATCTTGATTTATGATATCTAAAGTTTGAGTTTAACATTGTATTTAAATGATTATAGTGTTAATTTTTTCCTTTTACCAAAAATTTTGAATACTTTTATGGATTTATTTTTTTATTTTGTTATTTCTTTATCAGTTTCTATTGTTTCTATGTCTACTTCAAATTTCCCTTACCTGTCCACTTATTTATTCATATATTTATTAGTATTTTCTCTCTAGATCCTACTCTAGATTTGGTGACTGAATTTTCAAATATTTCATCTTATGCTTATATATATAGAAGACTTTTTAATTTTTGTTCCCAACCATGATTTATTTCATATATTTTTCCTTTTATATATCATCATTTTCTTTATCCACTAAATTTACTACTAAATCTATCTACATATAAATTTTTATGTTTTCTACCATAAATTTTCTATTTCATTTATTTTTCTCCATTTAATTTTAACTTATAAATTTGATTATTTTTTGAACTAATGTCTAGATATATAAATTATCACCTAGAGAGAATATATTTTTAGGTGAATGCATATTTTTTTTAATCATGGTTATTTAAATAAATATATTTAATTTATTTTAAAAAGATCATGGTTTTAGGTGATTACTGTTTTTTATTTAACTAATGGTTTTTGGTGATTGTGGTTTTTTTATAATTGATAACAAGTGTAGTAATCAAAAAATGATAAAAAAATCACTGATTGACATGAAAAAGTAGGAGAATGAACTTCAAATCATTTCTAATATGTACAAACCAACCATTTTTCAACCCAACATAGAAATTTATTTGTATGATTGATTTTTTTGACCTTCACATTCTTATTAAGGTGGAAAGTTAGCTAAAAGGTTTAAAACTAAGAAAAAAAGTTTTTATTTCCATGATAACTTATGACAATGATTATCATGTTATATATAATATATAGAAACCAACAAATCATAATTATAATTCCTGGATTTCTCATTATGTTCCAATGTATCATTTTTCCTTGATTATTAAAATTAAATATAAACCATCAAGGGATAAAAACCTAGAAGATGACTTTATATTGATAGGAAACTACAATAAAAATAACCCTATGACAACTTAGATCTTTAGAAATCTGTCAATTATAAATCTAATTCCCAAATTTCTTCATTTGATGGAAACTATGATATAAAATAATCAATGATTATTAATAAATGACAAATCAATAGTGTGGGGTCAAAACCAATAAAATGAGATTTAATTGGTGGTAAAGCTTAGGAAAATTATCTTCAATTCATTTTCTATCTGTACAAATCCACTCAACTTAAATAATACACTCAAATTTCTTGGTATGATTGAACCTTTAATTTGAAATTTAAATTCTTATTAAATTTAAAATTCACTTAAAAGGGATGAAAAAACAAAATCATATTATTATGAAATCATTGATGAACTATCCTCAAAAAATTTTAATCTACAGGTACAACTTCATGTTAATCATATGAATGGATTACTAGGTATTACACAAAGTATTGTTTCACATTTAATTTTATATTGAAATGATATATCACCCATCAAAGGGTCAAAATTGGGTGGATGTGTTTAGATTTACACTGAAACATAAGAAAATAATAATTCATTCATTTTTGATTAGTAGGAATCACATATACATGAATATAATTCCTATATTTCTAGGTATGATGGAAACTATGATGTTATATTGTAAATTATTTTTAATAAATTAAAAATCACTCAAGTATGGGTTATAACTGCACAAACAACATATCATTTAAAATAACATAGAACAATAATATTTGAGTCATTTTTTATTTGTATAAACCAACATCATGTCAATAAAACACACAAATTTCTCAGTATGATTGAAAGTATTATCTGACAATCAAAGTTTTATTAAAATCACAAGCCACCCAAATGGGGTCAAAACTGGGAAAACATGTTCATATTATTTTCTAAGATAATGGATATCCGAAAACTCAAGAGGGGGGGGGGGGTGAATTTAGTTCCTACAATTTCACTTTTAAACCACCTTCTCCAAGGTATGAAAGTTATAATCCATTCCTTAACAAAATCAAGCATCAAAAATATAAAAGATTATTGAAAATAAGATATTTACAGTGGTTTGGGTAATAAAAATCCCCTAGTTCTCTCCACCAACACTCTACTCCATGAGTTTTATAATTCTCATTATGATATCACTTTTTACAGCGACTACTAGCTGAGTACCAGCACCTGTTACTTATTACAAAGGTATAATAGCTTTCAAATAGGTTCTACCTTTATTAGACTTATACACAGTCTTAACCCACATACCTAAAATGAGTGTAAATAAAATAAAGATAAATATACTTTAAATAATTTTTATAGCACGTATTTATGAAAAGAAATTGAAAGTAGACGAAGATACATCTGGAGAAGATGATGATCTTCAAAGTACAACTCTGGATGATCTTCAGTTTAAACTAATAGATATATAACAACATGAGAGCATTGTATGTGATTTTTTCTATGTAAAATCATTTTTTGGTGACATTATCAGATTATTCATATGCATTCATGTGTCTATACCTTTCTTTATGTACATATCCATGTCGTAGATAACTCTTCTTATTTATATCTACTCGTTTATTTTAAACTTAAGAACATGATATAATCAAAACCACCATGTGTATAACCCATTTAAAACATTATGATATGAGACCTTAATGGAATGTGTCATTTCCTTCCAAAAACAAAATACACTTCTGCAATGGTGATTTTCAAAATCATCTTCTTCATATATTTTCTTTCATATATTAATGATGTTTTATAAAAATGACCATTCCTTAATTAGAAAACTCTATTTATGAAATTCTTGAAAGTATGAAATTAATTATAGATATATTATCCAAATAGTATGAAATAATTAATTATGATATGAACAAAATATTGTTCTTTGTAATATAATAAAATGATAAAATTGTCCTCAGAAAGTAATTTTTTGATGGGATTCATAAAATAAAAAAGATATTTGACTTCTAATATTTGTAAGATAAACTAAATTCAATGTTGTGTGTAATAATAATTCAACATAATATAATTAAATTACGGATGTTTGATAATTAAATTTCAAAACTTCTTTGGTGCTCGTAGGATAAACTTTTTCAAAAATCCCTTTTAAGATAAACAATTTTCATAACTACTGTCTGACTAAAATAAACGTCTTTGAACATGTGCTATATCATTTAATGTTTTAATAAGAAAATATCTTATATAGTAAGATAAATTTTTAATAACGAGTTTTCTACTCATATCAAACAAAAGATAAACCTTGAAAAGTATATTCCCATTGGATAAAATATGTTTTTGCATATGAAACACTTTACTCAAAAAAGGAAAATCACTTATATTAATCATGGAATTAACTCCTTTGAAATGTATAACTCATTTATAATAACATAATACAATCCAACAAACTTATGATAAACACATTAAAATACAAATATGTATTTTTTGAATCATCAAAACACATATAAAATGAGATATTTTGGAATAACATATGTTTGTCTAACAATCTCCTCCATTTTCATTATCACAAAACCCATTTGTTAATAAACAAAAATTTAGCCACAGAAATTTCTATTTTTTGCAATATCATTTTCTTTTATCCCTTTTAGTGATATAAAAAAGAAGTTTGATAAGGAAAAAATAATATAAAAAATATTTCACATGAACAAATATAAATAGTAAATACTACCAAAAGTGAATAGAATTTTTCATGAAGTTGTATTAGAAAAAGTTTTGAGAAAAATTGTTTTAAAATAAAATCAAAAATGATTAAAGAATCATAAAACTATATAAGTGAATAAATTATAATATTAGAACAAAAAATCATTGAAAATATAGATAAACACAATTTCTAAATTTCTTTGTAATGCATGAATGAAATAAAATAACTAAAAACATGAGATATAAGTATGAAATCATTAAAATGTTTTTGAAATACTATTCAAATGTTTGTGAAACACATTTGATCTAAATGAGAAAATATTAAAAGTAATTCAGTTTTGATGCAAAAAATGATTTATGGGGATATTTTGATTTATTGTGGTTGGATAATTGGTAAGGATGATATAGGCATAGGATACCCAATAGTTTCTATAATAACATCATCTAAGGTGAGTAAAGATACTCAATGTCCATCTTGATCACTTCAAGCAATCCTTAATGCATTAGACTAGATTTTGAGAGAAGCATTCTATGGTATTTATATATTAAAATTATTTTTAGGGGAAAATAATCGAATATATGAGGTTTTATATAATGGTTATGAAACATCTTATTCAAAATTGAGATTTTACCTTAAGTATATTTAAGCAGGGTCAAACATATTCCTGAATCTCTATGATGTAAAGGCATGTCAATTGAAAAGAGGTGGTCCAAGAAAATATCTTCCGTGAATTTAAAATAGATCCTCTATGCACATATGTTAATTATATTCACCATAACATTGTTTTAATAAAATAAGATAGTTGTAAAATAGTTCCAAGCCATTTTAGAAAAATTTCCAAAGATATTTTGGAAATCTTACTTCTTGGAACAATTGAAAAATAACATATTCAACGATTCAAATTGATTTTATAACAAACAAATTTGATGATCAATGTGAATGATCTATTTTCCTCTTAAATATATTTGATGATCATGAGGTTCAACAGATGTATCCTCCTCCTCCTATTGTTCTTCATTAAGAGAATCTACCTTAAAATCTTTTTATACAAACTGATGAAAATTTTCAAACTTATTCTCAAAAATTTAAAATTATTTTCTAGTGATCAAACCACTATTTGAATCCCTTTGATGATAAAGATGATATGCCTTTTCAATTTAAATGAGAGGTTCATATTTTTTATTAATTTTTTTTCATTAAGGAACTAATTTCATTTTGAGATTGATCAATTTACAAGATATAGATTTGTGGAAATTTATGAATCCTCTGAACTTACGCAATCAAGTCTATATAATGATCCTACAACATCTCCTTAGAAATAAACCCACATTTCATGAATGAAATGGTGGAATTCAGCATATCTATAGCTCAAGTCACTTATTCCCATATTGATTATATATATAGTTTATTGGAATCTTTTCTAGTTAATTTCATCAAAAAATTATCCAAAGATGATTATACTAACAACTTCAAATCACTGACATCATTTTTTAAGGCAATTTTCTCATAATGAATCCTTTTTTTAATTTTGGACTCAAATAGATAAATCATCTGGGATTCTACAATAAAAATTAAATTTAAATTACTCTCTCAATCTATTTCATCAGAAACATCAAAATTTTCAGTGATTATTTATGAACTTGTATGCCCTATACGAATAAGAAAGAACCTATCCTCTTGGACTTTTGAAATTTTATTATCATCAACCTATTGGTTTTCCCCAATATATGGTATTTCTATCACATGATATGGTTCCATGGATTCTGATATGTGTATCCTTTTTGAAAAAAAAATTGTTTTATATTCTAGCTCTTCTTCCTATTCTATACTAATATCATTTTGAATTAAAAAACCAACAGCTTTTGTTTTGAATTTTTGACTTCTCACTCCAAACATAGATACTTAAAATACGGGGATAACAACTAAAACTATTGATATTGTTCTTTCCTTTCTAAAATTAACCAATCTGTTAATGAAAAAGGCCAAATCATATCTAACAGAAGAAATAGGAATGACATCTGGAAGAAATATTGTGAGGGAATGAGATGAACTAAAATTAGGATAAGTTCCTTCCTTGTAATAAAAAATAACCCTCACTCTTATTTTACTTTTAGTGAGAGTTTTATTTTATAGAGTATCCCACACATCCATAATTTTTTCTAGTTCTTCTATAGTAGCAGGAGTACTTGTAGGGGATTGACTAACCACATCACTAGAATCTTCTATACGAGATGACTCACCTTGAGTGACAGAAAGTTCTATCTCAATTTATTTATCTTAACTAATAGGTAACAACATATTCAGAGAAGGAATATAGTATAAATAAATTTATTTTAATGCAATTTCACTCAATATAGTTAGTTTACGATGACATATTATTGCAGTGTCATCTAGAAAGTCCTTAAAATTATTGAAAAATAACATAAAAATCCTTCTAAAAGGATATAAATTCACTTATTTATTTTGTATACAATGCATATAACTTATAATCTATGATTCCGGATTAATGGGATTTTAAATCATAAACAGAGATAGTAAGATAACATATTCAAAACGAAATTCTTCAAACTCACTATTTCATTGCACAATAAAATATTGAATGAAATTTACATGATCCTTTCTTTTAGGTTCTAAATCCTTCACCATATTATTTTCAACATCAAACAATTTTAATAGAGACTTCATCATTTCTATAATAATTAATTCATTTATAGAAACTAGATAAGTATTAAATTCATCATAACCATTACAGGGAAATTTAAATGCTTTATCCATTTCCCATAAATTAATTGAAAAACTTTTTTGATTGACAATTACTATAACAATATCTTAATTATAAAAAAAAGAAATATGATTGTCTAATATAATTATCAAACATATTTTTCATTAACAAAATTAGTTCATTTGAATCACTAAATAATTCATAACCCTAATGATTTATAAGATTTTTAAGCAACATATCAAAACTATTCAACCAACTAAAATATATGGGTCATCCATTAAAAAAATTTATATAATTATTTGGATGTTTGATTCTTCTAGAGGTTGCATCATGATTTATTTTGGAAAATGTCATTTTTGAAAGTGTTTTGGAAGATTTCATGGTTAGGGGAGAGAGTTTTTGATAAAAAGGGACACAGGTTCAAAGGATTTCAAGGATTTCGTGTATATAACTTACTTTCCTTCTTCTTTATTATAGTAATTGAAGAGTCATATAGTGCGATGAACATAGTAAACATAACAATACTAGGTGATGTGCCCTATATTTATGTAAATTATATATAAAAACTTTTATTCCATGTCAAAAAAATAATATTTACATAATTACAAATTCAGGTTGATAAGTAAGTAATATTTAAAAGGAATTAGAGATCGTTAAATCAAATTAATTTGAATTGGATAAAATAAATTTTTTTAGTAGGCAATGGTTTAGTAAAAATTTATGCTAATGGATTTCTCTTGAAAACAATTATAGAGAGGCATCAACCTTTTTTATGCATGATCTCTTAAGAAATGAATCCTTAATTCAATGTGATTTGTTCTAGAATGGTTTATTGGATTCTTTTAAATGTTGGCAGAAATTGCATTGTCTCATTCGATTGAAAAAAATTGAATCCAAAATAAATTAGAGTGTGTTTTATCCACTCCTCCTATGTTTAGTAACTTCTTACTACAATATATTTAGCTTTAGTAAGTTATAATGATATAGAGTGTTCTTTCTTAATGAATCATGATACTAGAGATATACTAATAAAATTGAAAGTTCCTAAGATGATTTTGTTATCTAGTTCACAACCAACAAAATTAGTATCCAATATGAAGATAAATTAAAATCATAGGTTTTTGGCAAAAGTAGAGGGAGATAGATAGTTCCTTTTAAACATCTTAAAATTCATTTTTCAACATTTAAATGAGATCCTTTTGGACTAGTTTGAAATATTACACAAAAAAATATTGAAAACAAAATATCTGGTCTACTCATAGTAAGTTAAAGTAAACATCCAATGATTCCTCTATACAACTTATTATCAACTGGTTTTCTAGTCTTGTCCTTATTTAGTTTAATATTAGAGCACATAGGAGTTGAATAAGTCTAATAAATTTCAGATACAAACATTTTAAGTAAATCAAGTATGTATTTTCACTGGTTTATGATATTTCCAATTTTTTTTTTGATAAATTAGAAATCTTAGAAAATAGTTAAACTCACCCATCATGATCATTTAAAATTCATTTTGTATAATCCTTGAGAAAACATTAAATAATTTTTGGTTTGTTAATCCAAAAATAACACTATCAACATATTTTTTTACCAATAAAATAGCTAATGATAAAATTTTCTTAAATAATGTAGGATATACCTTTCCTTCTACAAAACTATTTGATAAAATAAAAGAGATTATTGTTTAATACCATGCTCTAGGTTATTGTTTAAGTCCATAGATATATTTTGTTAGTTTTAAAATATAATTTTAAAAGTTAGGGTCTTTTAAATCATGAATTTGTTATAAATAAACCTCCCCTATTAAAAATACACTAATAATTTCATATTTAATATCTATATGATTTAATTTAAAATTCATATATGATTCAAATTATAAGAGTATTTTATTTGTATATAACCTTTATACATGGGAAAATTATCTTCATAGTATATTCCTTCATCATGATTGTAACCTTTTGAAACTAATATAGCTTTAATTCTAGTGATAATTCCTTTATCATCATATTTTTTCTAAAAACCCTTATGTTTTATAATGGAAGAAAAATCACATGACCTTTCAACTAATTATCATAGGTTGTTCCACTTGAACAAGATTAACTGTTATTACATAGTTAAAACCCAACTTTTATGAAATTAATAAAAATATAAAAATCTTCAATTTTGTGTCTAAAAAAGAAATACCATGAAAATATTGAAAAATAATATACCAAAACATATTCAAATGACTTTACAGAAGACTTTCAATTCAAGATGGTCTAGATAAATACATATTCATAATCTATAAAGGAAAAGATATATATAATTATTAAATTAGTTTAAAATATTATTTGTATTTATTGTATATTTTTTATGCATCACAAAATTTCTTTTTATCCAATGCATGATCTGTAAATTTAGAAATTAAATATATTTTAGATAACATATTATAAGAGGAAACAATTTAATGTTTAATGATTTTATAAAAAAATAACGATTCATCAATTCAATTATTTAAACAAATTAAAAATTTTCTACATAAATAATTAATATCTAAAGAGTAAAAATTATCTCTTCTTGCTTCTTTAAACTTGATAATTTTTTATTTGAAAAATAAATGTTCATTTTTAGAAAAATCAACTGAATAACCATCATCACAAAGTTTAGAAATACTTATTGGGATGTTCTTTATGACTTAATAAAAAATTACCTTATTGATGAGGATAACTTATGGGATTAAAACTGATCTAAGTCCATCAATATTTCTATTTTTATTAACAATAAATGTTTCATGGCCTCTATCAATCTTAGATAGTGAGTGAATGTTCAAGAAATATCCACTTATAATCTTTAAAAAACCACTATCCATAAACCATTTTTTATTTGTGTTCATGTGGCCTATTCCCTATAATGATAAATCAAAAAATAATGTTTTTTGGTAACCAAATACTCTTAGATCTAGAAAAGTAAGCTAGAAAATACTTGGGGAACCCAATATACTTGTGTTTCCCATAAAAATTTGAAACTTTTTTTGAGAAACTTTTTTTATGAAAAAACAATTAATTCAAAAAAATTAATTATTTTTCATATTAAAGATAATATTGTAATCTATTATGTCTCCATAGTGATAAAGTTTCCTTATATAAGTTTTATCTTAAGAACATGGAAAAAATAGTTTTTATAAAATTTGGGCCTTTCTCCTTAAGGTTATATTCCAAATTATACATTTTAATTTGATTTTGATTAATAATTTTGTTTATGTAATCCTAATTCTTAGTAAAAAAACATGTGGCATATTTGAAGTTTCCAAACACCTTCTACAAGTTCCCAATTGTGCCAATATGCTCCGTACATAATAAAGTAAACTATTCTAATTGATCTTTAAAATCTATTTTTTTTAAATCTCCCTTTTCAGTAAATTTTTTGTTATAGTAATTATTGAGATATTTGTTTTTATTTTTTAGTCTTTAATACTTAGTATCTAATATGATACAATATTTATTTAATTCTTCATAATAGAATATTTAAATTTATTATTCACTCTAATTCTTAGAAGATTAATAATAATGTAACTCATCTGAATATTTTATGATACACATATTTTCATTTGGATAAATAGCATAAGATTCTAATTATGAATATCTATATTCACTAGAGTCTTCAGAATAACTCCATGTGTTCTTCATATCCTTCATTTATTTATTCTAATATCCTTTATTCTTGATTTTTTTTTCAGAATTTTTATTTTTGTGAAATTGTGGATTGTTTGTCTTGATATGTCCTAGATTTTTTAACTCACATCATCTCAATTATTTGGAGTTTTCTCCTTGATTTTTGTACTTGTTAAAGGGTCTTTTGAAACCTCTTATATTGTAATATGACTTCCAAAACTTCTAGGAAAAATCTTCAAGTTCACCATTTGATCCAAAATTTCTTGAGGAATCTAATATATCATAGATCAGTATAACCCTGTTCTTTTTGTCAACTTTAGAAGTTGAAACCTTCAAAGTAACATTTTATTTCCGAACCATTTTAAATTACCTAGCTTCATTTTCTTTTTTTACTTCATACATCATAATATTTATGATGATTTAATTTATTTTAAAATTAATTACATATGTATATTGTCTAATGGTATTTGAGATGCCACATTACTTAGGTGGTAAAACTATTCGAACTCACAATGTTTCTATGGCTCAATAATTGGTGATCTTAGAGAAAAAATTATTCTCAGTCTTATTGAGACTTCAATTCAACTGAGTAATGATTTATCCTTTATCAATTTGAGGCATTGAAAATAAGTTTATAAGTATCATATCTAAGGGAGTTCACATTTTCTATACCTTCCTAATAAAATACTATAGTATTACGCATTTCATGAGATATTTGACAATGGTAAACTTGATTAAAATCATCTGAACCTATTACACATATTATTTCATTCATAGATTTAGAATTTAGATCATAGCTTAATTCAGTATCAACAACCCAAGTTATTGGTTGGGTATTTAGAATTTCATCGTACTTTTCTACACTAAGATAAAACTTTTGTATGGGTTTATTAAAATATATTGTCATTAGTTCCTTCTAGAAACCATAATTTTTACCATTAAAGTAATAAAATTTAACCATTGAAATACCTTCTCTATTTTTATCCATAACATCCATTTTAAATCAGATCTTTGGACATAACCCTTTTGTAATTGTGAACTCAATAGTCACAAGATGTGATACTAGTTTTTGTCCTATAGAATGGATAGATGAATGCTTAAGGGGAAATATATTGAAAAAATATATTTACAGTGTTTTAGGGAATATAAATCCCCCAGTCCACTCCATTAACACTCTACTTCATGATTTTGGTGATTTTCACTAGGGAAACCCTTTTTCTGGTAGCTCCCATATGAGTGAAAGTAATTGTTAATGATTACAACAGTATAAGAGATTACAACCAAGATCTCCCTTCAAAATACTTATCCACATTCATAACAGTCTCACTTAAAAAGAGTGTAAATAAAATAGAGATTAATGAACTTAAAATAAATTTTGCAACACACAATTTCAACTAGTAATTGATAGTAGATGAAGATATGTCTTGAGAACATGATGATCTTTAATTCATAGATAGATATTATCTTCAGTTTCAACTGAAAGACTTTTAATCATAGTATATGAACATTATATAGGATTTTTTCTATGTACAAACATTATTTTTTAACATTTTTAGAGTATTCGTATATATATACATGTCTCGATATTTCTCTATGTGTATATCCATGTAGTGAATAAATCTTCTTATTTATATCCCCTAGTTCATACTAAATAAAAGAACACGAGATAATAGAAATGGTTGAGTTTATAAACCTATGAAAATTTGATGAGATAGGATCTTAGTGGCATTTGTGCACTCCTTCCAAAAATAGAATACACTTCTCCAATGAGAATGTAAGAAATAATCTTCTTTAGATCTTTCTATTCCAAGAAAAATGAAAATTTATACAAATCAAGATTTCTTTAATTAGAAAATCCTATTTCTGATACATTAGAAAGCATGAAATGGATTATCATGAGATTATATAGACATTATAAAATAAATCATGATGATCTTCACAATAGCTTTTTCTTTATAGGAAAAAAACTAATAGAACTATCCTCATAAAATAAATTTCATCGAGGCTTCATAAAATAAAAAATATTACTAAATTCTATTATTTGTAAGATCAAATGAATTCAACACTATGTAGAATAATTAATAAGTGCAAGGAGAGTATATTACTGAAGTGTTATACTTAACATTCACAGCTTCTCCTTGTGCTTGCAAGACAATGTTTTGAAAATATCATTTGAGTAATAAAAATACTTTTTATTATAACTATCTGACTAAAATATATGGATTTGAACAAGTGGTAGCTCATTTATTCTCTTCATAAGATAATATATTACGTAGTAAGATCAATTTTCAATATTGAGGTTTATAACTACGAGAAAATGGAAGATAAACAGGAAAAACTAGATTCATATAGGATAAAATACATTCTCATAGAGTGAACACTTTACTCAATATAAGATAATCACTTATATTAAGAATATAATTAAACCCTTTTAAATGAATAGATAATATACTATAATAGAATAAAATCTAAAACATTGAATATAAACACATTAAAATAAAAATAGATATTTTTCAAATCATCAAGACACACAAAAACTAGGATATATTGGAACAAGATTATTCTATCCAGCACATATTTCATTAGAAATAAAAGAGAATGATCCAAAAATCATTTTTATCTATAAGAATCAATTGCAGATTAATCTAAAACTTGGATTTCTTTGTATGATCCAAAATATCATTTTATCTCAACATTCTTATTAAAATTTCATGTCTCCCATCATGGGGTCAAAACCGAACACACAAATTTGGATTGACATGTGATCTTAGGTCAAAGATCCTCAATTAATTTATGATATTTATAAATCATCCTCTCATTGATACGATTCATAGATTTCTTGATATGATGGAAACTATGATCCAATGTTTCTTTTCACATTGTTATTTTTATTAAAAAATACATATCACCCATAAAGGAGAAAATAACAATAATACAACTTTACATTTACGTGTAAATATAATACATTTACCCTTGATTAATTTTTGATATGATGGGATTTGTAAATTCTTAATATGATTCCTAGATTTCTAAGAATGATGGAAACTATGATTTCATATTGTTAATGGTTATTAATAAATGAAGAGTCATCTGTGTATGATTCAAAACTGAGAAAAAGATATCAGATTGGTGTGAAAAAATAACAAAATGATATTTGAGTCATTTATGATTTGTATGAACGAACCACACATCAATCTAAAATGTGAATTGATCAGTATGATTGAAAAATTTGTTCACAAATAACATTATTATTAATGTGACAAGTCACCTAAAAGGGTTCAAAAAACAAGAAACAAGTTTTTATTGGCCTAAAAAATAAAGATAATAACCCTTAAATAATTTTTGATCTATAAGAATCATCCGTGAATCAATACAATAAAGGGATTTATCTTTATAATCCAATGTATCATTTGACTTTTATATTTTTATTAAAATTATATATCACCCATGAAGGGGTCAAAACCAAGAAGATGACCTCAGATTCATATGGGGACTTAAGGAAATGATCCTTAATAAGATTTTGATCTATAGGAATTACCCACAAATCAATTAGACTCCCATATTTCTCAATATTATGGAAACCATGATTTCATATTATTAACACTTATTAATAAAGGTAAAATCACAGGTGTAGATATCAAAATCCAAAAAATGAGTTTGGATTGGTGAAAAACTTAGAAAAATTATTTCCAATCCATGTATAATCTATTAAAACCAACCTAACTTGAATATAACACCCAAACTAATCATTATGATCATATGTGCGGTTTGGAATTCACATTCTTCTCAAAGTTATAGGGGTCAAAAACTAAGCATAAGAGTTCAGATTAATATATAAAATTAGTAGAATGATCACATAATTATTTTTTATTTTTATAAATCAATTAAATGTAAATCTGATGCCTGGATTTCTTAGTATGATCCAAAGTATATTTTCAAATTATTATTTTAATTAAAAGACCTGTCACCCATCAAGGGGTCAAAACAAAGAAGAATACTTCATATTGACCTGAATACTTAATAAATTAATCCTTGAGTCATTTTTAGTCCATAAGAATTATATTTTTCATCAATCTAATGCCTAAATTTCCATATATATTTTAAAATATGATTTCATATTGTTAACACTTATTAATAAATGAGATGAGGCATGTGTAGGGGTCAAACTAGAGAAAAAGATCTTATATTAATGTTAAAAATTAGTAAAATTTTCTTGGATTAATTTCTGATATGTATGAACTGACCATATGTCAGTTTTGAAACCAAATTTCTTGATATGATATAATTTTGTTTTTGGATTTCACATTCTTATTGAAGTGACTAGTCACCTAAAAGGGGTCAAAATTGAGTTAATGAGTTCAAATTTCCATGATAACTTAGGAGAATGACCATCAAATAATTTGTGATATGAAGGAATTAACTTCACAAAAATAATATGCTCAAATTTCTCAGCAAGATCCAAAGGATAATTTCACCGTGATATTTTTATTAAAATGACATATCACTTGTCAAGGATCCAAAAAAGAAAAAAATTCAGATTTACATGGAGGCTTAGGACAATGACCCCTCAATTTTTTTAATTAGTAGGAATTAGTCAAGAATCACTCCAATTCCTAAGTAGTCTAGTTTTATGAAAACTATGATTTTATGACCTCAATTATTAGTAATAAATGACATATCAACCATGTAGGGGTCAAAACCATGAAAATAACCTCATATTTTCATGAAAACTTTAGAAAATGATCTTTGATTCATTTTTTACCTATAAAAACCAACCACATGTCAATCCATAACATGAATTTATCAGTATAATTGAATGTTCCATTAGAGATTCACATTCTTATTAAAGTGAAAGGTCACTTAAAAGGTGTAAAAAACAAGAAAAAGATGATGGAATTCGAAGAAAATATTGGTGAATGATCCTTAAATAATTTTTGATCTATAAGAATCAACCATAAAAAAATCATATGAATAAGATAATGACTTTGAATTCATATGGAAACTAATTAGAAGAATTATAGAATCACTTATGATTGGTAGGAATTTTATACACATGAATTTGATGCCCCAATTTCCAGATATGATGGAAACTATGAAAATGAAAATAAAACTGAAAAAGATATCACAATTTCATGAAAACTGAAAATAAAAATTGTATGGGTATAAAACTGAGAAAATAAAAATTATTAAAAAATGAAAATAAAAATTGTATGGGTTAAAACTGAGAAAAAGATATCACAATTACATGAAAACCTATAAAAGCAATCCATGAGTTATTTTCAATGTATATGAAGTGTACTCAAATGAATGAAACACTTGAATTTCATGGTATTATTAAAATTGTATTCTGACCATCAAATTTTTATTAAAGTGACAAGCCACTTAAAAGGATAAAAATTGATCAAACAAGTTTATTATTCCATAAAAACTTTTTATAATGATCTTTTTTTATTAGTAGGAATAAACTAATGATAAATATGATTCCTAGATTGGTGGTATGATCCAATGTATCATTTCACCTTTATTTTTTTTAATTACATATCACCCATAATGGTGTCAAAACCATGAAGATGACTTAAGAATGACATGGGAACATAGAAAAAGGATTACTAATCTATTTATGATCTATAAAAATTAGAAACACATCAATATGATTCCTAGATTGCTTGATATGACGTAAAATATGAATTTTTATTGTTAAATGTTATTAGGAAATGAAAAATAACCCATATAGGGGTCAAAATCTAGAAAACAAGCTTGAATGTTCAGAAAAACTTTTCAGAATCACTACAAACATATTGGGTTTATATAGAGCCACCCCTTATCAGCGCTTTTTTTAGCAATGATAAAGGCACCCCCTTTATCAGCACATTTTTAGCACTGTTAAAGGGCCCCCCTTTATCAACACTTTTTTTAGTATCACTGATCAAGGGGGGCTTTATCAACACTTTTCTTCATAGAGATGATACAGTGAATATTTTAAAAAAAATAGTATTTTAATAAAATATTGGTATATTAGTATATTTATATTGATATAAATATAATATATTTATATTTTTAAATATTTTTGAGGTCGATTTGATATGTGGTAGATGCAAAATAGACAATCGTAGCAGAAATTATGGCTGCTTGGAGGGATAATGGACCTTTTCATAACTTGAAGAATATGAGAAGGTGTTACAGTGCTCATAGAATTTTAGTTATAGTAAAAAGAATCTATTTTATATGTGGTTGAGCCATAATGGATACTTGGAGCAGAAGTTATGGAAAAACAGACACCCATAACCAAACTTATGACTGTTCAGAGGGATTATAGGCCTTTTGGGCCTTAAAGAACGTGAGAAGGGGTTCTAGTGGTCACCAGAGTCTGTATATTTTCCCAATTTTGGATTTTATATGTGGTAGAGCAAAAAAAGACACCCAGAAAAAATTTTATTATCGTTTGAAATTGAGCAACCATTATACCACCTAAAAACCTAAGAAACCATCATCTCACTAAAATGGGAATAAATTTTAATCTGGGTGTCTGTTTCAGTGCCACGACTAGTCAAATGAAATCCTGTGAGATGATTGAGAACCACATCACATCAAAATCATGATAAGGTAAAAGAAACAGAAGATATATCAGTTGTACCACTCAAAAAACACTCCAACTTCAAATGACCATAACTTTCACTCCGAGTGTCCGTTTGGGCTTTACCACATATCAAATCGGACAAAACGTATTGATATATGCATAAAAATAAAAATAACATAGTTCCATTCAAATCCTGGAACATAAAACCCCAAATAATACCAAAAGTCCCCCAATACTCTATTTACATGTTTGGTGCCCTGTCAAATTTTTCTTAAAACTAAAATAACTCCCAATACGTGTGTTTGTTTGTCCTATGTCACCTGTTATATCGTAGTTCATTCCCTTAGATCATGTTTGACAAGTCATAGATTTGAAACGAACACCTGGATTAGATGTTATGCTTGTTTCAGTTACTCTGTAGTTTGTTAGGTTTTTTGAGCCCCCATTTCAAGCACCTTTGTCTTGTATGTTGTTTTTTCAGATGGTCACAACTTTTGATATGCCAGTTATTTTGGACTACACCACCTATCATATCAAAGATCATTTTTTGATCTTCGTTATGACTAGTAACAAAGCTAGAATGACCTATCAGATCATAAATTTTCACCCTTGCAGTGAGTTTGGGGTTTATTTGACTTTCCGACTCTATTTACGGGTTTTGAGGGTTTCTCCATTTTTACCCATATAATGTGTATGTGTATATATATATATATATATATATTTATGTGTCTATATTGAAAAAATGATATATGTTATCTATATATTTTAAACATATGTATATACATATTATTATATAATATTTGTAAATATATATAAATATGTATAATTATACTTATATATACACATATAATATATATATGTGTGTGTGTGTGTGTTGTATATATGTAAGTATTTATTTATAAACAAACATAAAAAATCATATTTGATAAATTTATTTAAAACTGATCTTATATATTTATATAGGAATAAATATATTGATATATAAATATAACTATATATATATAATAATATACGAATATATATATATATATATATATATTAATATACGGATATATATATATATATTAATATACGAATATCTACATATATATATATATATTAATATATGGATATATATATATTGATATATGGATGTGTGTATATATATATGTATTAATATACAGATGTATATATATATTAATATAACTATATATATATATATTAATATAAATATATATATATATATATGTTAATATAAATATATATTAATATAAATGTATATATATATAATTATATATATTAATAAATGATGAGAAAATCAGTATGGTGGAGTGGTAAAGGATTAGGCGCGCAAACAACATGTCCTGAGTTCGAATCCAGGAAGAGACAGGTCATTCACGTGGGTGGGGAATAAGGCCTAGCGGTGAAAAACGGGGTGGGGGTGGCTAGGGCATGTGTTATGGGGGGGGCACTGTTAAAGGGACTTGAAGCACTGTTGAAGCCCCGAATTGAAGAAATATATTTTTAAGGTTTTCATTAACTTTTATCAATGCTATAAAAAGCGCTAATAAAGGTCCCATTTATCAACGTTTTTTTAGCACTGATAAAAGACCTCTTTTATCATCACTTTTTTTAGTGCTGATAAAATGGGTCATTATCATCTCTTTTTAGCGCAGTTATTGGGGACCCCCCTTTATCTTTGCCTCAATTAACAACACTTTTCTGGTGCTGTTAATGCTATTTTATAGCACTAATAAATGCCATATTTGCAGTAGTGCATGCTCTTTGAGTCATTTTTAATGTGTATAAATCAACCTCATATGAATCTAACACTCAAAAAACTCAATATGATTAAATGTATGGCTTGTCTTTCATATTATTGTTAAATTGACAGGTTACCTAAAATGAGTCCAAACTAAATATATGTTTTCATATTGATATATAAACTTAGTATAATGATCCTAGAATTATCTTTGAACTGTAGAAATCAAATGAGTGGGTCTAGTGATCCTAATATCATCCACACTTTTGAAGCCACTTTTAGTGATTTGTACTTCTGGTCTACTTGGGTTCATTATCACAACTACCGGGTCAGTAAAATATTTGGGGGTATGGGTGATATCCATTGATCCTCACTATGAAAATTATAATTAATTATGTTTAGAATCCTATATTCTAACAATGAATTTTATACTATTCTAGATTTGAGTTTATTCTTAAGAATTATTCATATATAGATTTTGTAAGTGGTAGAATGGATAGGAAAAGTACTTCCTGAACTTTTCACTCCATATGTGAAGATTTAGTTTATTGTTCTAGTTATAAGAATTATTTTTTAAAACATTACACTACTAAAGATGATTGCTGATTTTAGAAGTTATTACACCCAATTGTTGTGTATATAACACACACTCACTGAATTTGGAATGAGTTTCATTCAAATTATGATTCTTTATTATAACACTAATACAATTTAATCAAATTTAAATGTGAATATTTTGATTTTCTAAAATTATACTTATTATATTGAATAAATCCTAGAAAAAGGAAAAAAACTAAACAAAAGGGGTTATTTTAGCACTTTTTTTGGAAAAATATATTCGAGTAATTTCAGATTCGTATGAATGAACCACATGTAAATATGATTCTTTAATTGATAGATATGACCAAAAGCGAGGTTTAAAATTCACATTCTTATTAAAGGGGGTCATAACCAATAAAATGAGTTCATATTTCAATGAAAATTTATGGATTGTATGAATAGACCACATTTCTATCTGACATGTGGTATGGTAATAATTACCGAACATACAATTTTATTATATCTATAAGTATTTTAAAGACATGTGTATGAGGGTCATAACTTAGAAAAATACCTTATATTTTCATTCAATCAATGGAAAACATATATAATTTAATTCTTGACATATAGGAATAGATCACACACCAATCCAACTTTCGGTTTTTTCAAAATTGAAAAAGTGCATTTTTATTTTTTTGTCAACGAACATGCACTAAAGAGTGTAAACTTAGAAAAATACCTTAGATTGTCGTTAATTCATAGGAAGATGAACATCTTTTAATTTGTTACATGTTTAAATTGATTCCACATTAATATAATAGGTGGTTTTACTAAAATAAACAAAACAATTATTTTATTGATTTAAAAGTCTAAAAACATGAATCAAAGGGAAAAAACATAAAATTGACCTCATATTGTTATCAAATAATAGAACATAAATAATTGATTAATTTTTTACATCAATGAATAAATCTCACATCAACCCAATGTACAGTGAAACCATAATTTATAGGAAAAAAAATTTATTAGACATAAAAGCCTTTAAAAATATGCGTCAAAGTGTCAAGACCTAACAAAGACATGTAATATTTATGGTTATATTGTTAATATAGTTAAAAAAATATTTAACAATAATTTTCCAATGATTTAATTATAATCTGACATAATTATCTAGGTTTTTACCCTTTTTAATTTCATTTTATTTCTTGGTACTACTTTTGACTTCTACTATTACTTTTTTTGCATCTTCTTATGTCTTGTACTAATATTCTCAGGTTTATGGATTATGTTTCTGGTGTTAGCTTCAATATCAATATTTTATTTTATATCTATTATTATTTTTCCTAAAAATTGAATTTCACATCTTTATGACTATAGTTTCAAGATTCTTCTTCTATATTAGATCCAACTACTACTTATTAATTCTTTCCTAATTTATATTTAATTACTACATTTGGATTCTAAATTTTTCTTCCTTTAGATTTAGATATTTTTTTATTTTCATTTTTATTTTTGTTTCTATTATTCCGACTTTTATTTCTGATTCTTATGTTTCTTATTCCACTTATTTATTTTCAATTATTTATTCTCTTACATATACGTATACTTCTATTTCAAGATCCTGAATTCAATATTCTAGATTTTATATGTTGATTCTATCTCTTTTAATTTTTCTTATACTTACACTTGATTTTATGTTATTACTTTTTTCCTCTGCTAACATTTCTCTCCCCTATTACTTATTTTTTCTATTTATTATGAATTTAAATCATGTATTATGAATCTTCTCATTGGATTAGATTTCACTTATAGTTATGCATCAATTTGATGTTTTTTATTATGATTCTTTTATATTCTCCCTTTGATTTTTTCTTTTTTATTCATTAGCTCTTCCACATTTAATCCTTTAATTTTCTTATACTTCTAATTTTTTTTTCACTTCTTTCCCTTTCTTTCCCTTTTTGTTTTTTTTCTTCAAATTATTTTTTAATATTATTTTTTATTTATATGATAGATTCTTTTAATGTTTTTTATTATACCTTTTATTCTAGTCTTTTTTATTTTACTTTCAAGTCTTCCAGATTTTTTATTTACACTTATTTTTTATTCTACTTTTTTCTTCTGTCTTCTCAATATTTGATTATGAATCTAATTCTAAATATAGTTACTACATTTTTTCCTCTAGCATTATTCTACCCAATGTATTCAATTTTTTCTTATTATTATACTTAGATTTTCTTCATTTTCCCTAAGTATTTGTTTTTTATTGTTATATGTAACCAATACATTTTTTCTTCTACTCCCAATTTTATTTTCAGATTTTCCTTCTACATTTATGATTTTGGATTATGCTTCAACTTTTATTTCCACTTTTTGAAATATATTCATAATTGGGTTTTAATTAATCCTTCTTCTTCTTCTTCTCGATTATGGTTTTTTTATTTAACATTGATTATATTTCTCAGTTTAAATTTTAATCAAATACTTTTTCTACATTTATTTTTGTTTTTTAATTAAAAATCTTCCTCTACTTTTGATCATGCATTAAAAATTATGAATTTATGAATACTTTTGATTTTTCTTATTTACTATATGTTTTTATTTTGTTTTTACAATTTAGTTTTTTTTTCATAAATTTTCTGAATATTCTTGGGGGTTTTTATAAGGATTGTTTCATTTGTTTTCAATTTTTTGTTTGTGAATGTTTTTATGTTTCAAGTGAAATTGTGTTTGTGAATATGTCTTAGTTTTTACAATTATAATGTTTTGTGATTATATAATAATTACCAAAGTTTCTAACATCATAATTACTAAAAGGTTATCATGGTCCAATATATGTTGACTAATCATATTTCTGAATAGAGATGTTTTGTATGAAGTTTATGTTATAAAATGATGAAGTAAAAAATTATACAAATTTTGAAGATATGTAGGGATGAATTTATTGATAAATGAGGATTTATCTCTTATGTTGTGGTTGGAAATAAGATAAAGAAATATATACATTATAACTCTATTAGAATAAGAGTTCATAAGTCTACTAGACTAACAAAGGTATGAAGTCCACCATATGGAGAGATCTGATGATCAATGAAGTTATAAAGGATAAACATTTAAAAATTACATCAAAATAAAAATTATAATATATTACTATATAGATAAATCTATGTGGTTTAATGGAAGAAGAAATTTGAATATCACCAGATAGAGAAGAAGTCACCAGACTGAGTTTAGTGGACCAACCACATTATGAAGTTTATGCATATGCAGAATGAGCTAATTGAGATGTTCCAACTCATTAGACTGATCAAAATCGATGAAATTTTTTAAGTCTATATAATGAATGAAATATTTGAAGATAATATGATAAAGTAAGCTTGAGTTTACCTTATTGAGATCATATAACAAAGAAGATCATACAAGTGTTGTATAATTTTTGGACAGAGGAAAGATTTTCAATATTACTAGACAGAGAAACATAAGAGTTCATACAAATAAAAGTGACTTGAGAAACATTACATAAATATTTTAAACTTAATAATTGTGATGATGTTGATATATTTTTTCCATTTTCTTAAATCAATTCAAGATTTGTGTATGTTTTTATGATGTTCATTAATGCCAACATTTGAGAAATTTCATAGGAAGAATGTTGACGTAGAAGCTTCAAAGGGTTTAATGGTGGAAAAATAAATAACATAAGTTGAGCAGGAAATTTAATATTGTAGAACTTGCTTACTCTTTTATTTTCAGAGGAAGTATGCCTATATAAAGGGGTAATGTATCATTATTAGTGCGTTTATTACTACTTCTAAAAACAAGAATAATTCCTGATGTTTTTATGAGAGAGCAGCATGAGTAGCCAACCAATAATTTTATCCATTATAAAATAATTACTAGATAGAGGTATATTAGACACATGTACATCATAAATATAATCCTTAGATATAGGTGTTCTATAAAAACACATACCAGACAGAGTCACACCAGATTAAGGTGTACCAAAAAAAAAACTTCTGAATAGAGTTTTATTGAGGATTTTTTTTCAAAGATCATATTTTATTTTGTATATAATGGATAAGAAAACATTTTAACTAGTGGGATCAGATATAATTTTCCATAAGGATATATAAGGATATGGAAAGTATTTGGGTTATTAGTATTCAATTCATTTTATAGTAGATATCTGTTGATTTATATGATTCAACATGACATGGAATAATCACCCACATTTGGATCAAACCCTATAAAAGCTTGTCTACCTTGCATTATTTATTTGTCATTTTATATAAGTTAGTTTGATATATAAATTCTAAAGGATAAAAAATTTAACAAGCTGTAGGGGGTTGTTTTAATAGTAAAGAAATTATAAAATATCCCCACTGATTCAATCCCCCTTATCAGTGGATTGTACATTTCTAGGAACTTCCAGTGGTATCATAACATTTAGAATCCCTCTATGAGATCAATATAATACTTATCAAATATAATATCAACTATTTAAATAATATTGTATTCCTACCTTCAATGAAAATAATTATCAATGATAGAAAAATAGAATAGTACTCTATATTCTATCTCTTAGTATAGAGGTTATTTATATAACTACTATAGGGTTTCCACTAATTAGTAAAGATGCTCCTATGCCATTTGTTGAAAAAAAAATCTTGAGGTTGAGGTAAAATCTCATAATTTTATCATTATATCATCATTAGAAAATTATTATATGAAGTTGATGGGTATTAATATATAAAATAATACTTTGGAAAAACATGAAGGAATGTTTGAGGA
Organism: Viscum album; assembly: GCA_963277665.1. Taxonomy (NCBI): domain Eukaryota; kingdom Viridiplantae; phylum Streptophyta; class Magnoliopsida; order Santalales; family Viscaceae; genus Viscum; species Viscum album. The sequence continues at coordinate 1,938,861,595 of OY728141.1, forward strand.
AAATATGAATGTAAAGGGAGAAAATCTTCAAATTTAGATGACCAAGATTTAAGTTATTAGAATAGAAGAAGATGAAACTATTAATGACTAGTTCACCATAGTATATGATATTATTATTAATATCATAAGATTCATGGATTTCTTATAATATTATTCGATTATTATAAAGTTAATGAGGATTTTTATAGACATGTTTGATCCTTAAGTCTTTAATTTTAAAGATAAATATGATTTATCCCTTAATTAATTACATAACATTCTTATTTTTTATGACATTACAAAAACTAGAGAATTCAAAGAGAATATTAAGGAGTAAATGGATTTTTAATATATGTGGAAGTTAAAGATATGAGAACTAGAAAATTAGAAAATAATCAACATTGAATTAGAATATAAGGAAGACTATTTTGAAGTAAATGGTAGGATTAAATCCCCTATCTCTAAAAATTACAAAAAAAAGAGGTATGTACGAAGGAAAAATTCCACTTAATTGTTTGAGTGAGAGGAATCATATAATTTTTAATGAACTATCCAATAAATAATGATGGATAATATGATAATGATGATTCTAAAGAAAATATTTAGAGGAAGAAGTGGAAAAAAAGTTTCATGGAAGATAAGAAATCTATTGATAGTAAGAAATATTTCACCAAAAGAAACATGTATGTTGAGTAAAAGGATAGAGTACGAATCTATTGAAAATAGTTCATCAGAAGATGAAATTCTATAAAATTTAGAACCTTTAGGTATTATACTAAAATAATTGATGATAAATTAAATTAAAAATAAGAATATGGTAAAGAAACCGATAGGGGATACTAGGTGAGACCATAACTTGTGGTATGTATTGAGAAAAAAAATTCAAGAAAGAAGACAGGGTATTAAATAATGAATGTGAGATAAAGAATTAAGGAAAGGAATAATTTTTCAAAAATGAAATGTGTACATAAAATAAATTAGGAATCTCAATATAAAAGTTATAGAACAAGGAAAAATAATGAAAGATCTTAATGAATAACTTACTATTAAGGAATATGATATATGTAAAACATAATCAAGATCACTCAATGATGGAAATTACATGAGGAATATGATTAATAATTTCAATATAGGTTCATAGATAAAGGATAATATATCTCAATCTACTTAAATAAATCATCCTAAGAATTAGGCAAAATATACAACCACCTACTTAAAAGTTCATTTGATTATTCTAACCATACAGTTTTAAGAATAAAAAATATGAGATATTGGGTTAAGAAAGGATGTTTGAAACTCATCACATCAATAAAAGTTAAAAAAAACTCATGTAATAATGATTTCCTATGCTAAGTGAAATAATATACTAAAGATTATGCAGAATATAAATAAAATTATCATATAGTAAAGCTATAATTCAATAGACCTTCAAGGAAAAATGTATATTATTGGTGTTGTGTGTTATAAAAATATAATTTGAATAACTACTGAAACAACATGTGTCTTTTTGGTAGTAGTCATGAAATGAGGGAGATCAAAAATGGAAGAAATTAAAGTAAATTTTTAAATATAAAAGAAAAAATAAAAGAAAATTGATATGAAGTAAAAAGGCTCTCAAGGAATAACCAATTGGACTATTAGGAGGAAATTTACTAATGGAGTCACCAAATAGGTCAATATGTTGGTGATTTTATGAAAACACTTTGATATAAAATTATTTACACTAAAAAAGAGAAGGAATATGGGGAAAAGAAAATGGATGAAAAATATTTTGTTGTTGAAACCGCTCTAAAAGATAGAAAAAGGAATAAGTAATAGATTCTTGACTTTGTATATTCCTCAAATATGATATGTGATGTGAAAATAACAAAAAAATATTTAATAACATGAGGGGGGGGGGAAGTCACATTTTTTAAGTATAGTTTCCTAAAAATAAGAGAAATTTGTATGACTGATATTGAAGCGTAGAAGTTAAAGTCAAAAGAAGTTCTGTTCGTTGATGGGTTTAAACACAACATACTGTGTGTCAGTAGAATTTTTGGTAATTTTAATGAAGTTATATTTATAAAAATTACAAAATATTATAATGTGTGAAAGATTTAAAAGTTTTTAATAATGTAGAAACAACCATAGATAATATATTCCAATTTATAGATTCATGTAAATTTTTCTATTTGAGTTTTACTGATGAATATAATATTTAGCACTAAATACTTGGGAATCATGCCTAGAAGTGTATGATAATAATTTCCAAGGAAGGTTTTTTAAGAGTATTACTAAAACTAAATAGGAAATATGATTATATTTTTGAAACTTCGTAGAATAGCTGGATGGTTAGTGAATGATATACAAAATTTGAAATTCAATCCTCGAGACCCTTTGAGCCCAATCACTCAAATATATATGGGAAAATTATACTCAAACAAATAAAAATTGATCTTTTATTTTATAAATTTCATTAATTATTTCACTTGAATGACCAAGGTAATGATCAAGAAAAATAAATCAAAGGCTATAAACTTGTTCTGAAATTTTAGAAGGGAACATGAGAAGGATCTGATTATATATATATTGAATCTAAGAATAGAAAATAGAAAAGAGTACAAAAGTAACTATTTTGAGTTCTACAAAAAGAAACATGAAATTAAAAAACAATACAATTCCCCCTACACACCTTAAAAAATGAATTAGTTGAAAGGAAAAATAGGAATTTAGTTGAAATGTGAAGAAGCTTTCTCACAGAATATAAACTCTAAAAAATTATTATGGATGAAAGTTATAAGTATAGCTATAAACATTCAATAAAAATGATTTATTTTAATAAAATTAAATGTGGGTCTCTATGATATGTGGTAAAATAAAAATACTAAAATGAAATACTTAATGGTTTTTGGTAATCCATATTTAGTAAAGATAAAACATCCAGATCTATAAAAGTTTGATGAAAACAAAAATGAAGATGTTTTCATGGGTTATCCATCTAATGAAAAAAGATAGAAATTTTAGAATAAATGAATACATAATTTAGTTGACTACATAGGTTTAAATGTTATCGAAAACCAATACATCTTATCTTTTTAAAATACGATGAGGTTGTTGTAATGAAAGACAGAATGATGACTTCCATAAAAGCTACTGAGAAAGAATATGACTGAAAGACTAATCTTTTATAGGTTGATTTCGATCAGCCTGTTAATAAAAAAAGTAATACTGGAAGAAAATGATAAAAATTATTGAATTTAAAAAATAGGCTAAATCCAAAAATATTATCATTAATCATGATGCTTCAGTTCGGATGAGATGAAATTTGAGATTTAAAAAATAGACATCACTTATCTCACAAGTGGAACCACAATACATTTTAGAAGTAGTTGATAATAAAGATTGTTTAATTCTTTGAATTAATAGTTTGATATAATTGAGAAAATTTATAGTTGGGATCTTATTCTATGACTGAAAAGAGATAATATTATAAGAATGAAATACGTGTTTAAAAATAATCTTAATGAACAAGAAAAAATTTCACGAAATAAATCATAGATTGTCAAACATTGATAATTGGAATCATGTATGGAGCCTCTCGTCTTTTTTATTTTTTGGTTATAGGGTAGTTTTTATCATAGGGTTGTTTTTTGTCTTATTGTTGGAAGCTAGAGGACACTGACTAGTTGGTGGAGGTCATGGACTAGGTGGTGTAGGCTGGTGGAACACCTTCTTATATAAAAGTGAAACTACCCAAACAGTGGAAGGCCTATAGATAAAGGCTATACCAATTGAAATACTAGTGGAAGGACAGTAGGTGCATGCCTTCTAGCTACACCCACATGCTAGGAAGTGAGGCCCAATAGCTCGCTGGTGATGTCGTTGGGCGTGAAATTTAGTAAGGTCGAAAATGTCATTTTTAGATGAAATAATATTTTTTTAAAAATCCGGAAATTTCAAGAAATTTTTTTTTCTTAAATACTTTGGAATTTTATGAGTCTACGGTTTCTGATGGAACCTTATTCCGAGGCCCGGTGTGCCCGGAATCAATTTCAAATGTTTTGATCAGGTACGTTCAGTAAACGTACATGCGGGTTTTTCTATATTTTGACTCGGTGCACGGAATTGAAATCCGAGGGCACCGATGAACTCAAAGCACCAGTATTCAATTAAGGGGACGTTTACCGTAGTTGTGTTTGCTTAGGAGGAGAAGTTAATTTTTGGGGATTTATATTAAATTAAATTAAATTGTTGTACACAATTTTATTGTTTGGTGGTGCTTATTTCCTACAAGGGGAAGTTAGGGGTTGGTCCCACACCCACATAACCTCCCATGAGAGGATAATGTGTGGTGGGGCCCACACGAGCCCCTAACCCTTCAACTTCCCTTAAAATCCCCATTAACACCCCTTTATTTTATTTGAAAACACCACTTATTTATTATGGTGGGTCCTCTTCACCTCCCACCCATTGAATGTGCCAACCTATCTAATTAATATCTTCATTAATTAATTGGATCCTCTTTTGAATCAATTTTAATTGCATGGAAATTCTATTAAAATTGGGGGGCCTTAATATTATATTGGCTTGGAAAATATTTGGTGGTGGAGACTTTGGAAATTTGGAGGAGAGATTCATCCCTCACCAATGAAGAACACGAGGAATGATATCCTCTGGACGACCGAGGCAAGAACGTGAGGCGATGCTCACAGGGAACACCGTCACTCTTCTTCTTCCTCAGCACCAAGGGAGGAGACGGCGTACATGAGGAAACATCGACTCCGCTTCCTCCTTGGATGCACCCTGACGTCAACGAATCATTGTCGACTTCAGATCCTCTTCCCGCAACATGGACATGCGAGCATTAGAATCAAGGTAGGGGGTTTGCTATAATTTTAAGAGAATGAAATTATATTTCGTCCTTGGTGAATACTTGTATTGTCTTCAGACAATTGATATCACCTAACGTGGAGGGAGTGGGCCAAACAAACACGGCCTGACGACCCTCCGATGGTTCTTGAATATTTTGGCGGTGACAACGGGAGGCGGTGGCGACCAGAGGTAGCGACAAATTGAGGCAGCGACGACAGGGGGTGGCGGCCGCGTGGAGGAAACCGTGTCCCACATCCGCGGGCCACTCGGCAGACAAACTGAACTGGCCGGCCGTAGTCTACCGGGATGGAGAACTGCAGTGCCTCTAAGGTGCCGCACAGTGGAGAACCGCGGCCCGTGCACCGCGGGCCGCTTCGGCAGTGAACCCACCGGCCGGCTGCTGGCTGGGTTGAAGGAGGTCTCGACACCTGCAGGTTCTATGCAGGAGAACCGTGGCCCGCCCGTGTGGGCCGCTTGGCGTCGCCAGTTCGGGATATCAGGGGGATTAGCGCCCCCGTACCGGCTTGGCCAGCTGGCTGAGCTGCATCTAGCCACGGGCCGGGCCACCTTGTATGGGTCGGGCCACCTGCCGCTGGTCCGGGCTGCATGCTGCTGGGCCGGGCCGCCTGCCGCTGGGTTGGGTCGCGCCCCACCGGGCCTGGCCATGCCCTTGCGCGGGGCGGGCTGACTACCACCGGGCCAGGCTGCACCCCACTGGGCCGAGCTGACCCCCTAACCAGGTCGGACCTGCCGAACCATGTCGGGCCGACCCGCCATCCCATTGGGCTTGACATGCCGGACCCGTCTCACTTAAACATGAATAACATTAAGACCGCACGTCCGATAGATGCGCCGTCTATGGAACTGGGACCCTCGTGATGAAGCGTTCCTTTTGAGATACTCTATGTGAGTTTTGAACGACGTTGGAAACTGGTCGGGTTTGGAATGAGCGTAAATCCAACCGGTCCCCTGGAATGGAAAATCCAATAACTCTTAGACCTGGTGTCCAATTGACCCGCCGTCTGTCACATTGGGTTTCTTTTGACGAGATGAAACATCGAGATACACCAACTACGAACTTTGTGATAGTTGTTTTATCGAACCCTTGGCTCGAGGAGCGGACCCTCCCGGAATCGAGCATGTTGTGTGTGGGAACCTTAGAGCTGGCTGTGACTGCGATGACTACCGTATTGGAATCTTCCGTGGGTTTGACGACGATGAAAAATGTACTAGAATCATCCGTGGGTTCGACAACGATGATTACTGTACTTGTATCCTATGTGGGTCCGAAAGATTGACTTAAGTACTTGTATCATGAGTGGGTCTGAGAGAGTAGTTGGTCTAGTATCTTATGTGGGTTTGACAACTTAGCTGATCTAGTATTCTATGTGGGTCCGACAACTTAGATGAATTAGTGACTACATCTGATCATCTCTATCTCTATACGAAATTATTATACCCGTGTGAGATGAGTGTTGACATTAAATCATTATCACTGATGTGATTGACTTCTTACATGTGTGTACTGGGTTGTGCTTGGGATTGAGATTTGGACCCAAAATGTGATTGATGACTTAGGTAAATGTATGTGAATATACCTATGTAGAGTTGGTTGATACTCCGTGATTGTATCTTTCTTCTGTGTTTTATCCTTCATGGATTTTGGTAGACCTTAGGGGGTCTCCGGGTCCCTACTGAGTATCACATACTCACAATGCACGGGCTATGCCCGCACTATGTTGTGTTGGATGCAGACGACAGACATCACTGATTGAGGTAGAGTCTTGTAGAGCTGGACGGTACCCGGAGGTGGACCACTTGGCGAGACATAAACGGAGCAGACGAACAGACCCGAGGTACTGAGTAGGCCATCTGTACCCATCATTTAGGTGGGATTCCCAGAGGATGACTCAGTAGTTGCTGTTTTACTTTACTGCTGTTGTACTAGATTTTTAGTTGTACTGTACTTACTGTTGGGCTTGTATTTACAGCCCCTTTCCTTTCAGCACTTACTTTTGTATTTAGTATTACTTTTTTTCTTACTTCTATTGTGTACTCTGTTGTGTTTGTTTACTTTTATTAAGGAAATGAATTCTCTTTTTATCTGGATTTACGCCTTTGGTGCTAGTCTCCAGCCCCTGGCCTATGGAAGGCGGGCTTGGAGTAGTCACGACACGGGCCCCAAGGACGGGTCATGAAAAATTGGTATCAGAGGAGTTGGTTCAACCGCAGAACTGAGGACATTGATCATACTTTTCGTTGAAGCAATAGTGTCCAGAGCATTGAGTGTGGTTTTCAGTCCAGGGAGTCCAGTATTGGTCCGGCGGCCGACGTATCCATAAACAAGGACCCTAACCTCTGATTTCTGACTTAGTGCATGAAAACACTGATTGCGTGTGTGTTTCCTTTGAAATGTTTTCTTTGTGATTACTTTGTGTTAGCTCCATAGGTATACTGTTTTGACCATGCCACATCTGTTCTTTTCGGGATAGCCCCACAAATGCAGCCAGCTAGGGTTCCGAGTTATGTATGAGATGGTATCCCACCGAGCGATGAGGCCTCGGTGCAGGGCCCCATCACAACGGAGGCACTAGTGATACCACTACCTGCTGGGCCACTGATACCACCATCACCCGTAGCTAACAGTGCATGCTGCCTGAGTGCACTGCATGAGTTCCAGCGATACAGGCCACCTAGGTTCCGCAGAGAGATGGACCCTAAGGCAGTCGAGGATTGGCTGGAGGATATCGTCAGAGTTTTCATATTGGTAGGGACACTAGCCGACCATAATGTGATCCTTGTCGCGAGTCTCCTACACGCAGCAGTAGGTAGATGGTGGAGCTTGATGCTCCAGGTACATGAGAAGGCATCTTTAGTATGGACAGAATTTGAGAGTCTCTTCTTCTCAGAGTTTGTTACAACCACCCTTCGTGCGGTGCGGATTCAAGAGTTACTTCATCTACAGCAGGGAATCATGACAGTATCTCAGTACTCAGCAAGGTTCACCGACCTCTCACGCTACTCCACAGACATGGTATGAGACCCATTCTTCAGGGACTAGACCTTTGAGCAGGGACTCAGACATGAGATCAGGGCATTGACGATTCCCCTCAGCATCCTGACGCAAGTGGGGATGCTAGAGCGAGCCCTTCAAGTAGAGAGATTTTTTGCTGAGCAGTCACCAACAGCGAGACCCAATGAAGGGTGACACATAGCGGAGTCTTCTGAAGCTGGTAGTATACAGATAAAATAGAGGTCCAAGCAGACCAGACCACCAGGTGGGCGATCTCAGGATACATGTTCGGTTTTGCGGGGCACATGAAATAGAGCCAGATATACATGGAGCAGGCAGTGCTACGCATGCGGCAGGCTCTGTGACATGGCTCGTGACTGTCTGACCCACCATGCGGATGAGAAGAAGATAGTAGAGGGACCTCCCAGGAAGAGGTAGAGGTTCAACCGTGGTTGTCTACTGGGATTAGGTGGATTAGGCAGAGGAGCTGGATGAGCAGCGTGTAGTGGACGACGTTACGAGACTCTACCACCACCACCACTAGGAGGTACACCCTGACCACATGGAGCTGGAGGACAGAGGCGGGCACAGCTATCCAGGTAGTCGAGGCCTACGACCATGGCACACATGATATGATTCGAAGTACTATCTGTGTCTACTAAACCCTTGCTGCAGTACTTATAGACATAGGTTTAAGTCATTCTTTTATTTCCGCTGCCCTTGTTCGGAGCTCTGAGATTCTGACGGAGCCATTGGCATGATCCTTATATCTAGAGACTCATACGGGAGAAGAATCGATGATTACACACTGGTGCTGGCAGTGTGAGCTTACTCTATGAGGCGAGAGCTTTGTCTTAGATCTTCTTGTAGTGGCTTCGAGGCCTTACGACGTCATCTTGGGTATAGACTAGTTATCTACAGTCCATGCTCAGATCAATTGTATTACGTGCAAAGTGTGGTGTGTCCGCACGGATAGGACCAGATTCACCTTCACCAGTGAGAAGGGATCCTTTGCAACACAGGATGGACTTTTGCAGAGGAGAGGGCAGCCGATCACACATCAGTTGGCTAGTCTCATCCTCAGAGCAGTTGATGTGTGGAGTCCGGGTTTTCTATTGTGGTGGATCAGTTTACAGATGTTTTTCCTGACGACATTCCAGGACTACCTCCTCCCAGAGAGGTATACTTCTACATAGACCTGTACCCCGAGACAACACCGATATCTACTCCAGCATATCGGATGGCTCCCTGTGAGCTTTCTGAGCTGCGTGTACAACTGGAGGACTTGCGGGGAAAGGGATTTATCTGACCCAGTGTTTCACCCTGGGATTCTCCGATTTTGTTCGCCAAGAAGGCGGATGGGAGCTTGCGACTGTGTGTCTACTACCGTAACCTAAATCTAGTGACCGTGAATAATAAGTACCCACTCCCAAGGATTGAAGACCTCTTTGATCAACGCAATGGAGCACGATGGTTCTCAAAGATAGAACTTATGTCAGACTGTCACCAGCTCAGAGTTTGAGAGGAGGATGTGCAGAAGACGACCTTCGGGTGTCGGTATGGTGACTTCGAGCTCTTGGTTATGCCCTTCGGTGTAACCAATGCTCTAGTAGTGTTCATTAGTCTAATGAAAATGATATTCCAGCTTTACCATGATCGATTTGTCATAGTTTTCATCAACGACATAATGATTTACTCAACTACAGATGAAGAGCATGCCTACCACTTGCGGGTTGTACTGGATACACTCCAAGAGCACCAGCTTTTTGGTAAGCTCTTGAAATGTCAATTCTGGATTCGAGAGGTTGACTTCTCGGGACACATCATCTCAGAGACTGGAGTTGCAGTGGATCCAGTGAAGATCGAGGTGGTAATTTCTTGGAAGCCACCCAGATGTGTGATAGAGGTGCGGAGATTCCTTGGTCTGGTTGGGTACTATCAGAGATTTGTGCTAGAATTATCCAGTGTTGTAGCACCGCTTTCAGCCTTGAAGAAGAATGGGACACCCTTCCTGGGGTTAGATAGATGTCAGCAAAGATTTCAGGAGATGAGGCAGAGGTTGACCAGTGCACCCATCTTGAGGCTACCGGAGGAGGGCGTTGGGTATGTAGTGTACTGTGACGCATCTGGAACCAGACCCAGGTGTGTCCTGATGCAGGCACGAGTAGTGATCGCTTATGGTTCTAATCAGCTGAGACAGCATGAGAAGAACTATGCTACCCATGATCTGGAGTTAGCAGCAGTGGTCTTTGCCTTGAAGATGTGGTGACACTATCTGATGGGAGAGCAGTTTATAGTCTACTCTGACCACCAGAGTCTCAGGTATATCTTCTCCCAGATGAACTTGAACCTGAGACAACAACTATGGATCGAGTTCTTCCAGGACTATGACTTTGAGATAGTCTATACTCCTATGAAGGGGAACATTGTAGAAGATTCTCTCAGTAGAGGATCAAGCATTCAGCTGATAGGAGAGGCGACAGAGCAGCTAGCTGCGTTATGGATATCTTTTTTGGATATAGATGAAGCAGCCATCCTACAGTCTATCACAGTCACTCGCCCACTTCCTCAACGAGTCAGAGAGGCGCGACATGGGGACGTAGACGGCAAGACACGACGTGATCAGATATCCTTAGGGCTGGAAGCCGAAGGATTTTCTGACGGTCAGGAGCACATCATCCTATTCAGGGGACGTACCATGGTACTAGTTTCACTACAGGAGGAGGTGTTGAGGGAGTTCCACACTTCCCATCTAGCGGTACATCCAATAGTGGAAAATATGTATTAGGACCTCATATGACAGCACTGGTGGCCATGTTTGAAGAAGGCAGTAGCAGAGTTCATTTTATGATGCCTCACTTGTCAACAAGTGAAAGAGGAGCACCAGATACCAGTAGGCTTGGTAAAACCCCTAGAGGTTTCTAAGTGGAAGTGGGATGGAATATCCATGGATTTCGTGATGGGGCCTCCACGTACATCCATAGGACATGAATCTATCTAGGTGATTGTTGAACGACTCACCAAGTCGGCCCACTTCCTACCGATCAGAGAGAATGGCTCAGTAGAGAGCTTGGGATGCCTCTATGTTCATGAGATCATACGACATCATGGTGTTCTATCGACTATCGTCTCTGATCGAGATGCTCGTTTCACTTCCCAGCTTTGGAAGGGGTTACAGAAGGATTTTGGGATGCAACTTTGGTTGATCACCACCGTCCATCCTCTGATGGACGGTAAGACTGAGAGGACCATTCAGACTTTCGAGGACATGCTCCATGCATGTGTCCATGACTTTGATCGTAGTTGGGAGGATTACCGACCCTTGGTGGAGTTTGCATACAATAACAGCTATAACTCCACCATCAGGATGGCCCATTACGAGGCACTGTATGACCGACCTTGCAGATCACCTCTGTGCTGGACTAACACATGGGATTCAGCACTTTTAGGACCAGAGATGGTTCAGGCTACGACAGAAAAGGTGCAGATCATCCAGGAGCAGATGAAGACTTCACAGAGCAGACAGAAGTCCTATGTTGATAGGAGATGGAGATCACTGGAGATCGAGGATGGTGACCACATGTTCCTATGGGTCTCACCTCGATGAGGTCTACAGATATTTTTCCAGGGCGTCATGTTATCTCCGCACTTCATCAGGCCATTCCACGTCCTCATCAGATTTGGCGAGGTGGCTTACCGCCTGGCCCTCCCAACTCAATTGCACAGGGTGCATGACGTCTTCCACGTATCTCAGCTGAGGAGATACGTGCATGACCCGTCTCACATCATCGACCATGCAGAGCTGAATATAGATGATGGGAAGACATTCACGGAGGTCCCGGTGGAGATAGAGGATCAATAGGAGCCAATCCTACGTGGACAGTCGATTCCTCTAGTGCGTGTTTGCTAGCAGCCTGGGAACCTCTAGGAGAGAACATGGGAGCGGGAGGCTCAGATGCGTGCTCAGTACCCTCATTTGTTTCCCTAGTGTGTGTTGTATCTTTATGAAGACGTAAATCCCTGATGTGAAGGTAATGTAAAGACTCGAAAATTTTAAGGAAATTTTTTTCTTAAATTAATTGGAATTTTACGAGTCTGTGGTTTTTGACGGCACCTGATTCCGAGGCCCGGTGTGCTCGGAATAAATTTCTGTTGTTTTTTTCGGGTACGTTCATTAAACGTAAGTGCGGGTTTTTTTATCTTTAGAACCGGTGCTTGGAATTGAAATCTGAGGGCACTGATGAACTCGCAACACCAATATTCTCTTAAGGGGACCTTTACCGCAGTTGTGTTTTCTCGGGAGGAGAAGTTATTTTTTGGGGATTTATATTAAATTAAATAAAATTGTTGTACACAATTTTATTGTTTGGTGGTGGTTATTTTCTACAAGGGGAAGTTAGAGGTGGGGCCCACACCCACATAACCTCCCATGGGAGGATAATGTTTGGTGGGGCCGACACGAGCCCCTAACCCTTCAACTTCCCTTAAATTACCCATTAACACCCCTTTATTTAATTTAACAACACCTATCATTTATTATGGTGAAGCCTCTCCCCCGCCCTCCCATTGAATGTGCCAACCTATCTAAATAATATCTTCATTAATTAATTGGCACCTATTTTGAATCAATTTGAATTTCATGTAAATTCTATTAAAATTGGGGGGCCTTTATATTATATTTTCTTGGAAAATATTTGGTGGTGGAGCCTTTGGAGATTTGGAGAGGAGCTTCATCCCTCACCAACGAAGAACACGAGAAACGATATCCTCTCAACAGCCGAGGTAAGAACATGAGGCATCGCTCACAAGGAACACCTTCATTCTTATTCTTCCTCTACGTCAAGGGAGGAGACGCCGTCTTTGAGGAAACATTGACTACACTTCCTCCTTGGATGCACCCTGACGTCAACAAATCGACGTCGACTTCGTATCCTCTTCCCAAAACATGGACAAGAGAGCATCAGAATCAAGTTAGGGGGTTTAATTTTGTAACATCCCAGGTAAATAAAGAATAATGAATTTTCATATTTATTAATATTTACGAATTAAAAATTAATTTTATTTTAAAGGGGTTGCTATGTTCGATAGCGTACCCGATACGCAACGATGAGTTTCTTTGAAACTTACGTAGCACACTAGTAATAAAATAATATTATTTTAAATGTTAGTTAACAAGTAGCCATTGTACTGGAGGGAATGGATAGAAATAACTAAAATATTATTAGATATGTTTTTAAATGTTTATACATTTACCCAATAAAATATAAAGGCTTAAAATACGGAAAGAGTTCAATTTTAGGGCATATATACTCTAATTTTCACTAAAGGTTCACTTATCACCTTTTAATGGTGAACCGTCATTAAATATAGTTTTGATCACTCTTATACTTTATTTTGGACCAAATATAAATCTTCTTAGGAATTGGGACATCAAAATTTACTTTGTGTAAATTTTTGGTACCTTTCTGATAAAGTTCATTTTTTTATTAATAGTGTAAAATGTTGTATTTTAATTCAAAATCTCTTTTTAATCTAAATTATTTATATGATTAGATTATTATTTTAATTGGTTTTAAAGTGAAATTAGAAAATATTTTTACCAGTTAATCCAATGGTGGTCATTGGAATCAATTTCACTTTGAAATTGGACTTAAACTGGTGTCAATCTTTTGATACTTATTGTTTCACAAAAACACGCTATTTGTCATGACATCGGGAATTAATTATTAAATTAATTAATTTGAATTATATGTTTTGAATTTTGCAAAATGGACTTCATTTTTGAATTCAGAATATCAAATATATCTTAGGGTGAATTTTTGGTAATTTTCTGAAAAACTTCAATTTTTGATGAATAGTGAAACCACTAAGTGGTAATCAAGGAAACTGATTTTTCAGTTAAATGAAAGTTTACCACTAATGTGTATTGAATTTTGAAAATCCGACATACATGGTTGTCATTAAGAAGTAAAATGTGGTTCAATGAGATTAAAATAATTTTTTGGTGAATAGTAACGTTTTTTCATTAATCGCGATTAGAGGTAATTAATGTAGTTAAAGGTAAAAATGGTATTATAAGAATGTGAAAACACCATGACACTTGTCCTATACCTATTGGGTGAGTCATGGCCGACCAAGACAAGCCATGGGCCAACTTGGGGACCCCATGGAGCCACTTTAGTTGGAAAATGACATTAATATATTTTTATTTAATGTTAAAGTGAAAATGACACTAACATCAGTTGTTTTACTAAAATAATTTTTTAGTGGGGTTATACAAGTCCAAATTTTGATTATAAATAGTCATTGGAAAGATAAACCGATTTCCTACATCATAGTATTTTTTTTATAATTTTTAGACATTAAATAAATTAAATTATATATAACATAATAATGAGGCAGCGATGACATCATTATTTGACGATTTAAATAAAATGGAAGGATAATGAAAAATCTAAAACCTACGCATGGAAAAAACCAATTGGATGAGTGGATTTCGAACCTTTATAACCTTATCCACGAATTATATCAATTTGGGACCTTTTAAAACCGAAACACATTTTCAAATAAAGTAATATTTCTTTACTTTCCAAAAGTGCCCCTCCTCTCCTCTTATAAAAGGCCCGCACCTCTACCCCATTTCACACACTTCTCAAGCCTTTGGCTCGGCCAAACCCTGCCCAATTACTCTCTCCACATCCCTCTCCTCATACTAGAAGATTCCCTTAGGGCATAATCCTTTCAAAGGAAGCCTTTAGGCTCAAATCAAAAAGGATTTACACTTTTAAAGGTAATTCATTCTCTCTTGTTCATTTGTTTTATTTTGCTTCTCCAACCCTCTAAACTCTTTTTATTTACTTCTTTTGTAACAACACCAGTATCTTCAATATACTAGGATGTTGTTATAATATTTATTTGAGCTACACTCTCACACAACTACATCAAATGGTTAAAGAACATACGGTTTCCGTGGATGGCGAAATTCTGCCTCCCGAAACGATGATTGTTCAATACTCATTTAACACCTTCAAGGGTGGACATTATGATGTCACTATTTGTATATATGATATATAATATGTTTATGTTTTCTTTAAGCTTCTGTATTTTTCATTTTTGGCATACCTTTAGGGTTTCCATTATGGGTAAACACGATATCTTCATTTAAGGAAGTGCGGACTACCGCCCCCTAAAAGTGATGTGATTCGTTAATGCCATATATGGGACGTGTAAAAGATGTATTTAAAGTTATTATATATGATGTTATACTGGAATTATAATATACCTCTATATCATTATTATTTCTTTCCATTAAAGTATGAGATAGAAATGAAAGTAGCGTTCATGCGTACGTACGGCTTACCGTCTCCATGAACGGTGCATTTCATTTCTTATCCCCAAATGTAATGTACTATTAAAATTACATGTATATAATGTATATATATAATTAATGATATATCTAAATGATTAATATAATTCTGGAATTAAAATATACATACCTCTCATTTAGTTTTAATTCCACTAATATGACAAAGAAATGAAAGTAGCGTTCATGCGTACGTACGGCTTACCGTCTCCATGAACGGTGCATTTCATTTCTTACCTCTAAATGATTATGTAATATTATAAATACATGTATATGCTGGATATATATGATACATATTATATCCAAATCGGGAATTTCATTCTGGATATAAAGAACTTTTGACCACATGAACAACATGTAATTGTAAGAAGTCAACTTTCGACTTAAGAACCAAATATTGACAAAACAAACATTATTAACTTAAATGGTTACATAATGTTTATAACATGGCAATAAGTGATATAAAAAGAATAATTAACTTTTAAAGGGTTCTTAATCAAGTATAAATTAACTCAAGTTTATTATTCAGGACGTTAAAAAACGATCGAGTCATGTCGGACCCGAGGTAAGGGAATTTCTTAACCCAACTTCCATTCCTTGGGTTAATCTCCTACTTTCAAATTATGTCATGATATTATTATGTCCTATATTGTATTTTTACATTATTTATGTGTACTTATAGTGAATACACATTATAGATGTACTTTATTTAAAAAAAGATCTTTTTAAGGACTTCGTCTCAATCTCCTTTCATTGAGGCGTATTTCGTTTTATACACAACTTTCTTTTATACGGTGTATAAACTCCTTTGACTTTTACTTTTATACAAAAGGAATCTTTTTCTACGAAGCGTTTTACTAAACGACAAAAAGGAATGTTTTTTTAACGTACGCGGTGACAACGACCTTTTCCGCCGCCGTGAGTATTATTTGATCTTTGGCTTTCTCAACAAGCCGTAATGTTTTTAGAATAAAATAAATACCATATACGCTTTTATGAATTTTGGTATTGAAAATGGTTTTGAAAAAGGATTCTATTATGTCAATATATTTACGATATATTGTGATTGAAATGTGGAAATGTTATCATTCCTTTATATTGGTTTTATGTTTTATGATTTTATACTGGTACTTGGACATTTTAACGGGTGGTTATGTTATAAACCATATGACGGGTGGTGCCGTGAATACCAGGACGGGTGGTTACATTATAACCTCCAATGCATTGGGTATGGAAGTCGGCCGTATGGCTATTCCAATAAGTATGTATGGAAATTGGCCGTATGGCTATTCCATTAAGTGATATGTGTGGAAGTCAACCGTATGGTTATTCCACTTAAGTAAGTTTATGTCCCAAGTTACCTTTATATATGTTATGTTTTCTTTATATGGGTTTTATGGTAATCCTTTGGTTACAAAAAGGTAAGTAATGATACTTTATTCAGTGAAGATTTTTTTTACTACTTCATGAAGGTGAAGGTATTACTTTGATATAGTATACATGGTTTACTTGATGTTTGAAAAACTAACAGTTTTCATTCTCTTTGTATCCCTTACTGAGCTTTTTATGCTCACCCCAAGTTTTTCGAAATGTTTTTCACAGGACTTAAAGTGGAATAAGGTCAAGGATGGGTTCACGGGAATTTCATGCTATCTAAAACATGGAATCTAGACATCTTTCTTTTTAAGAGTTTTTATTTTATGGAAACTTAGTAGAAGTGACTACTTTGTAATCTTTTGAGATGAAATAGTTATGTTCTAATTCTCTAAAACTCTAAACCTGAAAAGATCCTCAACGTGAATTATTCATTTAATTCAATATTAAGTAAGGTTTAAGGCTGGGGCCTTATAGTTGGTATCAGAGGTCGGTTTAGACAACTTTAGGAGTTAGAAAAGTGTTAAATTATAATATGATTGAAATGATATAGCATTTATGGGTTACCATGTTGCTTCGCCTAAGATATTTCTGTGTTTAGAATGGTTTTCCGCAGAGGAAACAAAGAAGCTATGTTGGGACGACATCAGGAGGAAGATAACCTTCCAAATCAGCAACCTGAGATGGTCGGAATCGGAACTGAACAGTTTGTTGCAGTGATGGCACAGTTGACTCAGGCTATAAATGGTGGTGGTATCTATGCACGAGATCAGCCAGATCAACCGCAGAGGAACATGTCAGTGGTGGAACATTTCATGAGGCAACATCCCCAATCATTTAGAGGATCATCTGACCCTGTGCAAGCTGAAGGGTGGATTAAAGCACTGGAGAAGATTTTTGATGTCATGGGGTGTTCAGAACATCAAAAGGTTAGTCTTGCTGTTTACCATTTTGAAGGTGAAGATGATCAGTGGTGGTCGATGGTGAAAAATATAAGGGATAGTGATGAGATTGAGGATCTTCACTGGGACGAATTCAAAGGTATGTTTCTTGAGAAATATTTTCCTAAGGTGGTTCGTCTTAGGATGGAAAAACAGTTCCTAGAATTGAGGCAGGAGGATGATTCAGTGGCTACTTATGAAGAAAAGTTCACTCGATTGGCAAGGTATGCTCCAAACTTCATACGAGATCTTGATAGTAAAATAAACCGTTTTTACTCAGGGTTAAAGCCAAAGTATCGAAGGGCTTTAGCTTCTCGTGAGTTCAAAAGTTATGAAAAACTTGTTCGATGTACGGAGAAGGTGGAAATGGAGTTTGCCGATGATCAGGTGTTCTATGAAAAACAACAGAATAAGAGATCTAGTTGGCAGGAAAAGGGGAAGAATTCATCAAAGAAGCAAGGAGGTAAGAAAACCAAATATCCATCCTGTGAGAAGTGTGGTAAAATGCATCCTGGAGAATGTTTATCCAAGTCTGGTAAGTGCTTTCGGTGTGGTAAGTCTGGTCATATTGCTCGTAACTGTAAGGAAGATGATCAAGCAGAAAATGAAAAGCCAACGGTAAGATGTTTTAAGTGTAATGAAATGGGTCATTTTGCAGACGAGTGTCCGACAAGGAGCTTGAGTGATGGGAAGCAGTTAGACTACAAGCAGAAAGGGGTGGTGAAATCCTTTGCAACAACTTCAGCAGATGTTGGGCCATCGAAGGAAGTGGTATCAGGTCCAGGGAGCTCAGTTTTTTTTCGAAGATTGACTTGAGGTCGGGGTACCATCAGTTGAAAGTAAAATAAGCAGACGTTCCGAAGACTGCGTTCCGTACTAGATATGGCCATTATGAATTTGTAGTTATTCCTTTTGGGTTAACCAATGCACCTGCTGTATTCATGGACCTTATGAATAAAATTTTCCATGAGTTCTTGGATAAGTTTGTGTTTTGAGGTTTGGGAAGAGGTTATGTGTGCCTTGTGATTCACAGTTGGAGAGAGAGTTGTTATGTGAAGCTCATAGTTCTCCGTTTTCAGTTCATCCGGGCAGTACTAAGATGTATAGAGATCTGCGGGAGTATTACTGGTGGGATGGAATGAAAAGAGACATTGCTGATTTTACTGTGAAGTGTTTGACAGGTCAACAGGTTAAAGCATAGCAGCAGTTACCGAAAGGGATGCCTCAGCCTTTACCAGTGCCAGAGTGGAAATGGGAAAACATATCCATGGACTTTGTTGTGGGATTACCGAGGACATCTTGAGGTAATAATGCAATCTGGGTTATTGTTGATCGCTTGACCAAATCTGCTCATTTCTTTTCTATACGAGATACTTTCTCTCTTGATCAACCTTCCCGTTTGTATCTTAAAGAGATAGTTAGGTTACATTGAGTTCCTCTCTCCATTGTATCGGATCGTGATCCCAGGTTTACTTCTAACTTTTGGAAAGGCCTTCAGAAGTCGTTGGGTACTGAATTAAATTTTAGTACAGCTTTTCATCCTCAATCAGATGGGCAGTCAGAACGAACAATTCAGACATTGGAGGATATGCTACGAGCTTGTTCGATGGATTATTAGGGAAGTTGGGACCAACATCTTTCTTTGGTTGAGTTTTCATATAATAACAGTTTTCATTCCAGTATACAGATGGCACAATTTTAGGCATTATATGGGAAGCGGTGTCGAACTCCATCTTTTTGGAATGAAGTGGGTGAAAGGAAGTTGATGGGACCAGAATTGGTAGAAGAGATGGCAGAAAAAGATCAGTTGATTCAGAAGCACATGAGAACAGCTCAGAGCAGGCAGAAGAGTTATGCGGATAACCGGAGGAAGGATCTATCTTTCGAGGTAGGTGATCATGTTTTTTCTCAAGGTTTCTCCTTGGAAAAGTGTGATGATATTTGGTAATAAAGGAAAGTTGAGTCCATGGTTGGTTGGACCATACAAAATTCTGGAAAGAGTTGGATCAGTTGCATACCGAGTGGCTTTACCTCCGAGTTTATCTCAGGTACACAATGTTTTTCACGTTTCGACGTTGAGAAAGTATATGCCAGATCAATCTCATGTTTTGAGTCCAGAGGTAGTTTAGCTGGAAGAGAACCTATCTTATGAGGAACAACCAGTCCAGATTCTTGACCACAGGGAGCAAGTGTTACGGAATAAGGTGATTCATCAGGTAAAGGTTTTGTGGAAAAACCATGTGATTGAAGAGGCAACGTGGGAATCTGAGAATGCTATGAGGGATAAATACCCCCACTTATTTTGATAAGTGAATAAAATTGCGAGGACGCAATTCCCAAAAGGGGGGAAGGATGTAACATCCCAGGTAAATAAAGAATAAATAATTTTCATATTTATTAAAATTTACGAATTAAAAATTAATTTTATTTTAAAGGGGTTGCTATGTTCGATAGCGTACCCGATACGCAACAATGAGTTTCTTTGAAACTTACGTAGCACACTAGTAATAAAATAATATTATTTTAAATTTTAGTTAACAAGTAGCCGTTGTACTGGCGGGAATGGATATAAATAACTAAAATATGATTAGATATGTTTTTAAATGTTTATACATTTACCCAATAAAAGATAAAGGCTTAAAATACGGAAAGAGTTCAATTTTAGGGCATATATACTCTAATTTTCACTAAAGGTTCACTTATCACCTTTTAATGGTGAACCGTCATTAAATACAGTTTTGATCACTCTTATACTTTATTTTGGACCAAATATAAATCTTCTTTAGAATCAGGACATCAAAATTTACTTTGTGTAAATTTTTGGTACCTTTCTGATAAAGTTCATTTTTTTATGAATAGTGTAAAATGTTGTATTTTAATTCAAAAATTCTTTTTAATCTAAATTATTTATATGATTAGATTATTATTTTAATTGGTTTTAAAGTGAAATTAGAAAATATTTTTACCAGTTAATCCAATGGTGGTCATTGGAATCAATTTCACTTTGAAATTGGACTTAAACTGGTGTCAATCTTTTTGATACTTATTGTTTCACAAAAACACGCTATTTGTCATGACAACGGGAATTAATTATTAAATTAATTAATTTGATTTATATGTTTTGAATTTTGTAAAATGGACTTCATTTTTGAATTCGGAATATCAAATATAGCTTAGGGTGAATTTTTGGTAATTTTCTGAAAAACTTCAATTTTTGATGAATAGTGAAACCACTAAGTGGTAATCAAGCAAACTGATTTTTCAGTTAAATGAAAGTTTACCACTAATGTGTATTGAATTTTGAAAATCCGACATACATGGTTGTCATTAAGAAGTAAAATGTGGTTCAATGAGATTAAAATAATTTTTTTGGTGAATAGTAACTTTTTTTCATTAATCGCGATTAGAGGTAATTAGTGTAGTTTAAGGTAAAAATGGTATTATAATAATGTGAAAACACCATGAAACTTGTCCTATACCTATTGGGTGAGTCATGGCCGACCAAGACAAGCCATGGGCCAACTTGGGGACCCCATGGAGCCACTTTAGTTGGAAAATGACATTAATATATTTTTATTTAATGTTAAAGTGAAAATGACACTAACATAAATTGTTTTAATAAAATAATTTTTGAGTGGGGTTATACAAGTCCAAATTTTGATTATAAATAGTAATTGGAAAGATAAAAAGATTTCCTACATCATAGTATTTTTTTTTATAATTTTTAGACATTAAATAAATTAAATTATATATAACATAATAATGATGCAGCGATGACATCATCATTTGACGATTTAAATAAAATGGAAAGATAATGAAAAATCTAAAACCTACACATGGCCAAAACCAATTGGATGAGTGGATTTCGAACCTTTATAACCTTATCCACGAATTATATCAATTTAGGACCTTTTAATACCGAAACACAATTTCAAATAAAGTAATATTTCTTTACTTTCCAAAAGTGCCCCTCCTCTCCTCTTATAAAAGCCCCCCACATCTACCCAATTTCACACACTTCTCAAGCCTTTGGCTCGGCCAACCCCTACCCAATTACTCTCTCCACATCCCTCTCCTCATCCTAGAGGATTCCCTTTGGGCAGAATCCTTTCAAAGGAAGCCTTTAGGCTCAAATCAAAAAGGAGTTACACTTTTAAAGGTAATTCATTCTCTCTTGTTCATTTGTTTTATTTTGCTTCTCCAACCCTCTAAACTCTTTTTATTTACTTCTTTTGTAACAACACCAGTATCTTCAATATACTAGGATGTTGTTATAAAATTTATTTGAGCTACACTCTCACACAACTACATCAAATGGTTAAAGAACATACGGTTTCCGTGGATGGCGAAATTCTGCCTCCCGAAACGATGATTGTTCAATACTCATTTAACACCTTCAAGGGTGGCCATTATGATGTCAGTATTTTTATATATGATATATAATATGTTTATGTTTTCTTTAATCTTCTTTATTTTTCATTTTTGGCATACCTATAGGGTTTCCATTATGGGTAAACACGATATCTTCATTTAAGGAAGTGCGGACTACCGCACCCTAAAAGTGATGTGATTCGTTAATGCCATATATGGGACGTTTAAAGGATGGATCTAAAGTTATTATATATGATGTTATACTGGAATTATAATATACCTCTATATAATTATTATTTCTTTCCATTAAAGTATGAGATAGAAATGAAAGTAGCATTCATGCGTACGTACGGCTTACCGTCTCCATGAACGGTGCATTTCATTTCTTATCCCCAAATGTAATGTACTATTAAAATTACATGTATATAATGTATATATATAATTAATGATATATCTAAATGATGAATATAATTCTGGAATTAAAATATACATACCTCTCATTTAGTTTTAATTCCACTAGTATGACAAAGAAATGAAAGTAGCGTTCATGCGTACGTAGGGCTTACCGTCTCCATGAACGGTGCATTTCATTTCTTACCTCTAAATGATTATGTAATATTATAAATACATGTATATTCTGGATATATATGATACATATTATATCCAAATCGGGAATTTCATTCTGGATATAAAGAACTTTTTGACCACATGAACAACATGTAATTGTAAGAAGTCAACTTTCGACTTAAGAACCAAATATTGACAAAACAAACATTATTAACATAAATGGTTACATAATGTTTATAACATGGAAATAAGTGATATAAAAAGAATAATGAACTTTGAAAAGGTTCTTAATCAAGTATAAATTAACTCAAGTTTATTATTCAGGACGTTAAAGAACGATCGAGTCAAGTCAGACCCGAGGTAAGGGAATTTCTTAACCCAACTTCCATTCTTTGGGTTAATATCCTACTTTCAAATTATGTCATGATATTATTATGTCCTATATTGTATTTGTACATTATTTATGTGTACTTATAGTGAATACACATTATAGATGTACTTTATTTAAAAAAAAGATCTTTTTAAGGAATTCGTCTCAATCTCCATTCATTGAGGCATATTTCGTTTTATACACAACTTTCTTTTATACGGTGTATAAACTCCTTTGAATTTTACTTTTATATAAAAGGAATCTTTTTCTACGAAGCGTTTTACTAAACGACAAAAAGGAATGTTTTTTTAACGTACGCGATGACAACGACCTTTTCCGCCGCCGCGAGTATTATTTGATCTTTGGCTTTCTCAACAAGCCGTAATGTTTTTAGAATAAAATAAATACCATATACTCTTTTATGTATTTTGGTATTGAAAATGGTTTTGAAAAAGGATTCTATTATGTCAATATATTTATGATATATTGTGATTGAAATGTGGAAATGTTATCATTCCTTTATATTGGTTTTATGTTTTATGATTTTATACTGGTACTTGGACATTTTAACGGGTGGTTATGTTATAAACCATATGACGGGTGGTGCCGTGAATACCAGGACGGGTGGTTACGTTATAACCTCCAATGCATTGGGTATGGAAGTCGACCGTATGGCTATTCCATTAAGTATGTATGGAAATTGGCCGTATGGCTATTCCATTAAGTGATATGTGTGGAAGTCAACCATATGGTTATTCCACTTAAGTAAGTTTATGTCCCAAGTTACCTTTATATATGTTATGTGTTCTTTATATGGGTTTTATGGTAATCCTTTGGTTACAAAAAGGTAAGTAATGATACTTTATTCAGTGAAGATTTTTTTAATACTTCATGAAGGTGAAGGTATTACTTTGATATAGTATACATGGTTTAATTGATGTTTGAAAAACTAACAGTTTTCATTCTCTTTGTATCCCTTACTGAGCTTTTTATGCTCACCCCAAGTTTTTCAAAATGTTTTTCACAGGACTTAAAGTGGAATAAGGTCAAGGATTGGATCAAGGGAATTTCATGCTATCTATAACATGGAATCTAGAAATCTTTCTTTTTAAGAGTTTTTATTTTATGGAAACTTAGTAGAAGTGACTACTTTGTAATCTTTTGAGATGAAATAGTTATGTTCTAATTCTCTAAAACTCTAAAACTGAAAAGATCCTCAACGTGAATTATTCATTTAATTCAATATTAAGTATGGTTTAAGGCTAGGGCCTTATAAATATAATTTAAAGTGAATGAAATTATATTCCGTCCTTGGTGAATGATTTTATTGTCTTCGGCCAATTGATATCACTTAACGCGGAGGGTGCGGGCCAAATGAACATGGCCTGACGACCCTTCGATGGTTCTTGAATATTTTGGCTGTGACAACGAGAGGCGATGGTGACAGGAGGCGGCGGAGAATGGAGGCGGCGATGACCGGGGGATGTGGCCGCGCACCGGCCTTGTGGAGGAAACCACAGACTCATCCGCAAGCCGCTCTGCAGGGGAACTGAACCGGCCGCCTGCGGGCCATGTTAAAGGAGGTCGCGGCACCCGCCGGTGCCGCACGGGAGAACTGTGGACCGCCCTTGAGGGCCGCTCGTGCTGGTAAGATAGGCCTGCTTCGGCCGGCCAGACAGGAGGGGCGGCGCCGCTCGGTGCTGCCGGTTTGGGAAATCAGGGTGGGCCGTGCCCCCACACAGGCTCGGCCTGCTGGCCGAGCCGCGACCAGCCGCGGGCCGGGCCACCTGCCACTACGCCGGGCCACACACCACTAGGCCGGGCCACCTTCCACCGGGCCGGGCTGTGCCCCACCGGGCCAGGCTGACCCCCCAGCCGGGTCAGGTCCACCAAACCAGGTTGGGCCGACCCACCAGCCCACTATTCTTGATGGGCCGTGCCCATTTCACTTAAACGTGAATAACATTAAGGCCACACATCCGATCAACGCGCTGTCTACGGCACTGGGACACTCACGACGAAGCGGTCCTTTTGCGATACTCTAAGTGAGTTTTGGATGAAATTGGAAAATTTCTGGGTTTGGAACGAGCGTAATTCCAACCAGACCCCTAGAATGGAAAATCCAATAACTCTCAGACCGAGCGTCCAATTGACGCGCTGTCTGTCGCATTGGGTTTCGTTTGATGAGACGGAACTTCTGGACACATAATCTTTGGACTCCGTGATAGTTGATGTATCGACCCTTTGGATCGAGGAGCGGACCTTCCTGGAATCGAGCATTCTGTGTGCGGGAACCCTAGAGCTGGCTGCGACTGCGAGGACTACCGTTCTAGAATCTTCCATGGGTTCGATGACGACGACAACTGTACTGGAATACTCCATGGGTTCGATAGCGATGAGTACTGTATTGTATCTTAATTGGGTCCGATAGTTTGAATTTTTTACTTGTATCCTGAGTGGGTCTGAAAAAGTAGTTGGTCTAGTATCCTATGTGGTTCTGATAACTTAGCTGGTCTAGTATCCTACGTGGGTCCGACAGCTTAGATGAATCAGTGACTACATCTGGTCTAGTATCCTACATGGGTCCGATAGCTTTTCTCCTCTAGTATCCTACGCTCTCTCACTCTCACACAATCTCTCTAATGATTTCTTTCTTTCTCTTGTGCTCACTCTCTTACGTTCATTCTCACCCTTACCCTCTCCCTAATGCTCGCCCCTCACTCTTATCTCTCTAAGTCTCTCATTTTTTCTCTCTATGTCACTCTCTCTATCTATCTTACTCTCTCTTTATCTCACTCTTGATCACTCTTTTTCCCTATCACCTCTTTCTCTATCTCCCAATTAATCTCTCACTCAGCCTCCCTCTCCCTTTCCCTTATTTATATCTATCTCAATCATAATCACCCTTTCAATCTTGCCCTCTAATTCCCTCCCTCACCCATTCTCTCTTGTTCTCGACCTCTCTTTCTCTTTCCCTCCCTCTCTTTCCCTCACCCTATCAACGAATCTTTCATACTCTCACCCCTATAAATGTATCTTGGACTTTAAATATATATCTATCTTACTCTCTCTCTCTCTCTCCCACTCTTAGTCTCACTCTCCCTCACCCTCTAGACCTCTCGCCCCCATCCCTCTTTCTCCCTCACCCTGACCCTCACCCTCTATCTTTCTATCTACATCTCACTCTTCGTATCTCCATATCTCTCTATCTCCCTCCCTCTCTCTCTTCTTCCCACTCTCACCCACTTCTCTCTCACTCTATCCAACCATCTTCATCTCACTCTCACACTAGTACTCTCAGTCTCTCCCTCTCACACTCATGTTCTCCCTCCCTTTCACTCTCATACTCTCTCTCTCTCTCTCACACACACACACATGCTATTTCATTTTCACTCACCCTATTTATTATTCTCTCTATATATTTCTCTCTTTATCACTATATCTATTTCTTACTCTCTCTCTATCTTCTATATATATATCTCTCTCAGTCTATTTTACTCTCACTCACCATCACCCTTTCACCTTTTACCTTCCATAAATCTGTCTTTCATTCTCTCTCTCTCTCTCACACTCTGTCACACACACTCTCTCTCTCACTCTCTTTGTCACCCTCATGCTCACCATCTGGACCTCTCCCGCACTCTCTCACTCTCACTCACTCACGCTAACATTTTTTCCCTACCTTCCCCCTTTCTCTCTCTCACACACTCACCCTCTATCCCTCTCTCTCTTTATGTCAATTTTTCTCTCCCTATCCCCCACTACCTTCCTCCCTCTCCATCTACCCCCTCTCTCTTGTTATCAACATCTTTATCACTCACTCTTTCCCTCTCTCTTACTCTCACTCATTCTCACCCTCCCTCCCTCCCTCCCTACCTCCCTCCTTCCTTATTGCTCCCAGCCCATCTATCTCTGTCAATCACTTGCTCATGGTCACCATAACCTCTCCCTTGCAACATCTCTATTGACCCCCTCTCTCTTTTTCTTTCTCTCTCTCCCTTCCTCACTCCCACCCTCTAACTCTCTCATACTCTCTTGTTCTCACTCTCTCACTCTCCCTCACCCCCTCCACCCCCTCTCTCACTCGATCTTCCTCAACCTCACCCATATCCCTCTCAATCTCTCTCACTCATTCCCTCTCACTCTCTCAAACTTGATCTTTCCCTATCTATTGATCTCTCCATCCATTAACCACCTCACCACTATTACTTTCACCCCCTCTCTCTCTCATGCTCATGCTCACACTCACGCTCACCCCCTCCATCACCCCCACACTCTCTCTCCCTCCACAACCACCCTCTCTATCACTCTCTCTCCTCAATATATCTCTATCTATCACTATCTCTCTCCAACTATCAATCTCTCTCACCATATAGACCTCTCACTCTCTTTCCACATCACCTTATATCCCTCTCACCCCTCACCCTCTCCCTCTCATCTCTGTATCTCAATCTCTCATGATCACTCTAGCTCTCTCTCACTCTCTCTCACTCTCATGCTCAATATCTCACTCTCAACCTCTCATTCACTCTCTCTCTCTCTCTCAAAGCCTATTTCTCACTCTCACCCTATCACTTGATCTCTATCCCCTGTCTCTCACATGATATATAATTCTCTATCACACACACACATACACACACACACACACACACTCTCTCTCTCTATCTCTATATATATAAATATCTCTTTTGACCTCTCACCGCCTCATGATCTTTCCTTTTTCTCTCTCTCTCTCTATCACACACACACTATTTCTCTCTTTCTCACCCCTCTCTCTAACTCGTTATCCCATCGCCCTCTCCCTCTCTCTATCTCCTACTCGCCCTCTCTCTCTCTATTGATCTCTTTCACCCTAATCCTCAACCTCCCCCTCTACCAATACATATCTTTCTCCCTCTCCCTATCCTTGTACCTCTCACTCTTCCTCTATATTACTCTCCCCTCCCTCTCTATCCCACCCCTATCTCCCTCCTTCCCTCTCTCCCTCTCTCCACCCCTATCCCACTCTATCTCTATTTCTCTAGATTTATCACTATCTCTCTTTTTCCCCAACCCTATCCATTTCAAAATACTTATCACCCACCCTCTCCCACTCACACTTGTGTTATCTCTCTCCCCCCTCTCTTTATATCACCCTCTTTCTTACTAGCTTTCTCACACTCACCCCCTCTCCTATATCTCTATATCTATTACCCTCTCTATCTCCCATGCTCTCACTCGTACACTCTATATATCATGCTCCCTAAATCTCAATATCACCCTTTCTCCCTCATGCTCTCTTCCCCATCTTGCTCTCATGCTCTCCCTCTCTCTTTCTTTCTCTCACTTTGACCCACTCCCTCCCTATCTCACTCTATATCACTCTCACTAGAGCTCACAATGTTTCTCTCACCTCCCACTCTCTACCTCTCTCACCCTTTAACTCTAGACCTATTTCCCCATAATCTTTATCATTATCTCTTGAACTCTTTCACTCATCATCATTCGCTCATGCTCTCCCTCTCCCTATGGACGTCTTCACCTATCTCACTAAGACACTCTCTATCACCCTATCATTCTCTCTCTCACCATATCACTCTGACCACTCTATATATTTCCATTTACACTTCATACCTTTTGGACCTCTCACTCGTTATCAATATATCCCTCTCTCTCTCTCTCACCCTCTTTCACAACATCTCACTTCTAACCTCTCTCTGTCTCTCTCTAAATCACTCTTGTTTTCTACCTATCGCTCCCACCCTATCTACCTCTCCCATCCCTCTCACCGTCCCAATATTTCCCCCATATATGTAGCCCCTATATCTATCTCAATATCTTCTTATTTCTCTCAGTCCATCCATCCCTCCTTACCTCCCACCCTATTTCAAACACCTTATCTCTCTCCCACTCTCTTACCCTGTTAATCTCACTTTCTCAATCTCACCCTCTCCCTATGGCCCTCTCACCCTATCTCCATTTCTCACTATCACTATCCCACACTCACCTTATCACTGTCCCACCCCCTCTATCATGAATTATCTGTCTCTATATCTATCTATCCCTCCCTCCCTCTCTTAGTCTCTCCCTCTTATAGTCACACTCTCACTCTGAATCTCTCACTAACATTTTGTTTCACTCTCTTATCCTCATTATCTCACATTTATGATATACGTATCTCTTTATCTCACTCATTCTCACTCTCTGTCACTGTAATCCACACTCTCTCTCTCACTATCTCTCTCACCCTCCCTCACCCAATCTCTCTATATCTATATCTCTTTATCTCACTCAATCTCTATCTCCCTCTCCCTCACCCTCCATCCCTCTTACCCCTCTCTCTCGCTCTCTTACCCCCATCACCATATAGCATTCTCACAATCTAAATATCTATATCACTCTCTCACTCTATCTCTATCTATATTTATCTTACCATATCTCTACATCTCTCTCTCTGTCTTCTTCTCCCTATATCCCTTATTCCCTCTCACAGACTCTTGTTATCAATGTCTCTCAATCCCCCTCTCTTTCTCGTTCTTACTCTCTCCCTCTCTATGTCTCGATATTTCTCTCTCTATAAAACTCTTAATACTACCCTCGCTCCTTACCTCCTGCCCTTTCCCCCCCGTCTCTCCCCCTCTCATTCTCTGGCTCCTTCACCCTCTCTCCCTCACTCATTCTCACACTCTTGATCTATCCCTCATTATCTATCTCTATCTCTCCCACTCTATCTCTATCTCTCTCACACAATATCAAACTATAGTTCTCTCACTCACTCTTTATCTCTCTATCACTCTCACCCCTATCTCTCTATCAATCCCTCACTCCGACCTTCTCACTCTCTCACTCACTCACTCTTGCTATCTCACACTCTCCTTCTCTATATCTATCTCCATCTCTAACTCTCATCCTCTCGATCCTATCCACCCTCCCTCCCTCTCACCAGCCCTCATCCCTTATCTCAACCCCTACCTCTTTCCATAACACACTCACTATTTCTTTATCTCTCTCCCTCCCTCCCTCCCTCCCTTTAGCCCTCTCAATCTCACCCCCGATCTCTCTCTATTTAATTCTATCTCACTCACCATCTCCCCCTTGATATCTCAATTTCCCTCTCTATCGTTCTCTTACCCCATCACTCTCACATTCCCCCCCCTCTCTCACTCTTCCCTCTCATTATTTCTTTATATCCCACCCTCCATCCCACCATCTTACTCTCACCCTCTCTTTCTCCCTCTTAATCATGATCACGCTCACCCGCACCCCCTATTAATATTTCTATATCTCACTCTCACTCAACCTTTACTTAACCCTATATCTCTCTCTTCCTATTTTCCTCTTACCCACTCTTTTTTTACACTATCTCCCTCTCTCACTCCCACCCTATCTCTCACTCTCACTCAATATCTCTCTATACCTCTCTATCTCCCTCCCCCAACCTCATACCCTACCTCCCAACTTGTTTCCCTCTTTCCCTCTCCCTCCCCCTCTCTATCACTCTATTTATCATGCTCTCACTAACCCTCACCCTCTCCCTCTACCCCCTCTCCCCCAATTACTCTCACTCACACTCTTAATTTTTCTCATTCACACTCATGCTCTTTCTCTCCCTATAGATCACGCTCTCTCTCTCTCTCTCTATTGCTCTCAATTTCTCTCACTTCTTCTATCTCAATTACACTTCCGATCTCTCTCACTCTCTCACTCACTCCTACCCTCACACTCTCTCGTTCTCGAGCTCTCTCTTTCTCACTCTTAACCTCTATCTCTATCGCCTTACCTCCCACCCTCTCTCTCTCACACCCTCTCTCTATCTCCTACCCTCTCTCACGCACCCTCTAGAACCCCATATATCTAAATATCTTCTTATCTCTCAATAGATACCTCTCTTTCTTTATACCAATCACACTATCTTTATTTATTTTGTTCTCTATCTATCTCTCACTGCCATCATCTTGTTCTTTCCCCCTCTCTCAGTCTCTCTCACTCTCATATGTTCTCTCCATTAGCATCACCCCCTATCACCTATATATCTATCTCACTCTTAATAACCCCTCACCCACCCTCACCTTGTATCCCCCCCTCTCTCTCATTCGTGCCCGTTCCCTCAATCTCGCTCTATCTCACTCCCACCCTGCCACTCTCTCTCAATCTATCTTAATCCCAGCCTCTCTCTCTCACCCTATCTCTCACTATTTCTATCCCTCCCTCTCAATATCACCCTCTATATATTTGTCTCATACTCTCTCTAACCCTCATCCTTACCCCATTCCCCTCTCTTGAACCCCCTTCTCTCTCTAACTCTCACTCTTTCCATCTATAACTCTCCCACTCTCTCCCAATATCTCTTTCTCTCTTTATCTCTCTTGATATCACTCTCTATTGCCATCTATCACTCCCTAATTCTCTCTCTAACCCTCATACTCTCCCCCATCCTCTCTCTATATTTCTCTCTCTATATATATCTCTCTCCCTCACCCTCACTTTCACTCTCCCACTCACTCTTAATCACTCATGTTCACACACACACACACACACACACACACACTCTCTCTCTCTCTCTCACTACCTCCCTCTCATTATCTCTAAGTCACTCTTCCTTGCAACCACTCTCTCTCTCTCTCACCCTCCTTCCCTCTCACCCCTCCCTCCCTATGTCATTCCCTCTCGCTCCCACCCTATCTCACTCTCACTCTCTCTCTCACCCATTCTCTATCTCTCCCTCTCCCATTAAACCCTCCCACCTCTCTCTATCTATCTATCTCTATCTTTCTTTCACTTTCACCCTATCCCTCACCATCTCTCACTCTAATCCTCTCTCTATCTCTTAATAACTCAAAATCTCACTCACTCTCACACTATCTTGATCCCTCCCTCTCTCTCTTTTCCTTCTTATCCCTCTCTTTCTCTGCCATACCCTCTCCCCCACCCTTTCCCTTGGCCCCTACCCCCCTCTCAATCTCACTCACTCTCATTTTCCCTCACCCTCTAGCCCTCCCTCCCTCTCTCTATATTTCCTTTTCTCTCACTCTTTTTCCCTCCCTATAACTCTCATTTTGTAAGTCCCCAAGATTTTATGTTGTGTCTTTTTTTAAACCAATATAAGCTCTTCGATAGATTATGCCACACCTAACACCGAGCTTAAATAAAATCCAAAAAAATACTATTATAACCTAGATATTAAGTTGGTGGGAATAAATTATATTAAACACAATATGAAATTTATAATTTTCCAACTCATTGTTAATATATTAATTTATTCTTATGAAATAAAAATTTAATTTTTAGTAAAGTCATTTTTTCTTAAAATATATGTTTTTATAAAAATGATTTTTGGGCTTTCTATGAGAAAATAATTATAATTAATTTTTCATACTTTTAGAAAATTTATTTTATAAAATTAACATAATTTCTATATTCAACATGTCAAAATTATTTTAGGAGAAGTTTTTGATAATTTTTAGAAAAGATATTTTTATTTAAATAGTAAAAAATTTAAATTTTTGTAAAAATGACATTTTTTTAATATATTAAGAATTATAAAAGTACAATTTTTTTGGAAATTATTTCAAATAAAATAAGTATTAATTATTTATATTTAATTCAATTAAATTATTTTGAATCATATTTATATTGTATATTAGAATAAGTTTACGTTTTGGATTCTTCTAAAAACTATTTTAAAGTACATAATGTTTCTTATTTTTAATTAATTAAAATAATAAATAATGGGGCATGTTTTAAACAACAATTAAAGATTATATATTAGTAAATATTAATTTATTTTCATATAATAATAATTATTAGTCATATTGGTAATGTAAAATCATCATTTTCTTAAAAAATATATGTCTTGAAAACTCGTTTTTCATCGCATCTCTGGATATTGTTCTAAATATAAGTTTTCTAGTCATGTGAATTGAATTTTGTAAAATTTATTCCATATTAATAAAAATAAGGTAAAAATTAGTTTTTATGGTGATTTTAATTTTTAGGCATATAACATTTATCATGGTAAAAAACGATTTACAACAGTATATGAAAAATAATGAAATAAGTTAAGGTTAATTGGTAAAAGATTGAAATACATAAAAATACAACATTAAATGGGTAATTTATGTGTTTTTGAACATAAAAAAACTTTAAAATATTAATTACTAATATAAGTTGTTGTAATTAATTCCACCCTAATGTGGCAGGATTTAAATACAAAATAATAATTATTTAATCACTTAAAACCACACACTCAAATATAAATACCACTCCTCACCAATCCCTTTCTCCTCAAAATCCGTAAAGATCATAAAATATCTACAAAAACCTATCATACACACTATACCTACATCCAAGTACTTCTATTATCACTAAAAGTCTAATTCCAGGGGCCATAAGAGATCCTTCAAGGGGGTGATATTCAAGAGGAGTTTAAAATAAGAAGATTTAAAGGGACGCGTGAGGTAAGGGTTTTTCATCTCACTTTATCTGTTATGATATATATGAATTATGCACCACTTATTTCTTGAGTATGGTTTATATAATGAACTTTTATATATAATATCATGAATCCAATTATCTTAATTTTATTAAATGTTTCATTTGATTATTATTACTTTTATGGGGTATACAATTTTACAGATTACAAAGTGGTAAGATAATTCTTAACCTAATTTCCATTATTTGGGTAAACCTTATACTTAATTTATTATTTCATGATATTATTATATGTGGGAAGAATTTTTATTATCTTATGTTTTATATACAATTGTTTTATGTGTATTTATAATTAATACACTTCTTCAATTAATTTTATTAATGATGACTTCAATGATATATGATATTTAGAAGGGATTTTATTTTAAATATTACATTTCTAAAGTCTCCCTTACAACTCTATTTTTCTTGAATTCCCATGTTTTAATAAAATTATTTCTTAAAATGTTTTGAATATTATCTTATGATTTTTTAAATTCGTTTTTACCAATGTTTGAATTTTTATAAAATGGTTTGAAAGATTGTTTTGGTCATTTTCTAATTGATGTTATTTATGACTATCCCAAAAAAATACCGAAGGAATGTTTTTTTAATTTATACTAAATGAAAATATTTTCCCACCATTATAGTTCTTTAATACCTTTAAGATTACTTTACAATATTATTTGGTTATTTTCCAAGAATATTTTTTCCTTTATAATTTCATGGCATTTAAAAAACGTTTTCTTAATAGAAAGGATATTTTATTCAATTTTTTTTCAAATAATCTTTTAAAATATTTTCCATATAAGATAATAGGATTTGATGTTAGTTATGGTTTAATAGGGATATTATTCATGGATAATATCCTTATTATTTTTATTATTGATTTATGTTTATGATGGATGGATGTTTACGAATTCCCACTCTTTTCTATGAGTTATGTTATGATGAAGTGTTTATGAAACTCATTTACTTACATGAGTTATAATGTTATGAATGATTTATGTCCTTTTGGAACACATATATATAATTTTTATTTTTTTACTAGTTGTATCTATATATCCCTGTTATTTATTGGGTAAATATAGAAAACTCATGAGTAAAAATTTTATGCTTGAACCAATTTAAATGTTCACAATTATTATGTGTGAACTTGATTAAATGTTCACAAATGTTATGAATGATCTTAGATAAATTTTTACAATGTTATGTGTGAAATATATTACATGTTTATAGTTTTATTCATTGAAATTTCTTTCATGTTCACAATATTATGAAAGGACCTTATTTTCTATCCATAATTTTATGCAAGGGGCTAATTTCATGTCTTTATCTTAATGAGTGAACCTATTTTTATTTATACATGTTAAAAAAGTTATATTCTTATGTGTATTACACAATTCCATGTATTATGATAATATTATTCTCTCATAGATCATGTTATATCATGATTTTTGTCATATGAACATCGAAAATTTATTCCATTACTCAT
Organism: Viscum album; assembly: GCA_963277665.1. Lineage (NCBI taxonomy): Eukaryota > Viridiplantae > Streptophyta > Magnoliopsida > Santalales > Viscaceae > Viscum > Viscum album. The sequence continues at coordinate 1,938,896,371 of OY728141.1, forward strand.
GATTTGGATCATTGATATGCATGGTATAATTTTGAAATGTTATTTTAATGTTTTTATTCACTTACGATTATGTTATGATTGATATATTTATTTTGTAACCTTAATGAGCATATAATATCTCCATTTTTATGATTATTTTTTACAAGGTATGATTAGAAGTTATTATGTACAAAATGTCAAAAAGGGTACTAGTTATGAAGGAATAATTGGGAGATAACGTAGATGTTTTATGAATCAGTTGTTTTTATTTCCATGTTGTCAAAGACATTAAGACCATATGATTTATTCATGGTTTTATAATCTTATATAATTAATATTCATATATTTAGATATAAAATATTATTTTGAAAAGTTAGGTTCGTTATATTTGGTATTAGAGCAAGGTTTTGTTATACTTCTAAAACTAGGATGAGAAAACCCTACTAATAACTCTAAGGGAATTTATAGGTTACAATCCTAAAGTTTTGATAACGATCATGAATAACCTATTTTAAACCTAATATTTTTGTGATTTAAATTATATATGCAATTTCTATTGTTTATAAGGTTTGACTAATATGATTAGTGTTTCTCACACTATTATTTTTTGGTTTTATTTAATGACTAGAACCTGAAGGAACCATGTTAATAGTTAATAGGATAATAAATACAATGTTTTTCCACATGAGAAACCAAATGTTATGGGATATAGCATGTAGAGTATTATATCGATGAAAAAAAATCTATGAATCATTATGTAATTACAAATGAAAAAATGAGGGAAACCATTATGTTGAGTCATTTTTGAGGAAACTACAACATTATTTCAATGGTTCTTCTGATCCATTAATGGAAAATAAATGAATCAATACAACTAAAAATATATTTTATATTCTATAATATTCAGAACATGAAAATTTTATTTTGGTTGTTTATTGTCTGTAAGGTGAAGAAGATAAATGGTGTAATCTTATCAAGAATTTGAGGAAAGAGGAAGGAATTGAATCCATGGATTGGGACTAGTTTAAGAACTAATTTTGTTGACAAGTACATTCCTCATATCATTTTTATAAAAATAGAGAAGGAATTACTTGAGTTAAAGAAAAAGGATGATGAATCTATTAGAACCTATGAAGAAAATTTTACAAGACTTTAAAGGTACAATTTGGGAATTATCACGTGAGATTAAAGTAAAATTGGTAGAATATTTAGTGTCTTAAAACCAAGTATTTAAAAAGAATTATCCATATGGGACTTTGGAATATATGAAGAAATCAATCTACATGCACTGAAAGTGGAAAATGGATTTAATAACAATCAATCTTATAGTGATAAGAAAAAGAAGATGGAGGTTAATATGAACTCTAGTGGATTTTAACATGGAGGGAATAATGATTTTCAAACTAATACTTACAAAAAATGTGGGAATGATCACTTAGGGGAATGCCTGAAAGGAAAAAAGAATATTCTTTATGTCTGGGAATCTTGTCCATTGAGGAAAAGAGTGTCAAAGTGATGTGAAGAGGACATTCAATAAAATGAATGGAGGGAAATCTCAAAAAATTGTATCACTCAAACTTTACTGCTATAAATGAAAATATTTTGTAAATTATGTGAATTAATCCCCCAATCCAAGGTCTAATATCTATGATAAGACACATCAACTTCTAATGTAAAAGGATAAAGAGAAAAAATATACAATAATGAAGGAGGAAGTAAATCATTTTAATTAGGTATCATTTTTTCCTCCCTTCCTTAGTTGAGAATATCATGTAAAATTTTGTATGAGTAAGGCATATGGAAATTATATTTTTCATTATTTATTGATATTTCATGTGATGAATTACCTATATATGACTTCTAGAATAGTGAAACATATAAGGATTGTTCCACTTCAGTTTTTACATAAGTATTTGGAAGAGTATGTTGAATGGTGCTGGTAACCATGAAAATTGATTTAAGTGGTAAGGTGGTTTTTTTAGAGAACATATACTGAAGGGAAATATAACCCTTAATATGTGCATTATGTTGGGATAATAATTGCATAAAGTGATGTTTTATTATGATAATATAAGTGAGATAGTATTTATGACCATAGAAATGTTTAGTAATATGATGTTAAGGTTGTTTGTAGATTAAATTTATATAATTTATATATTTATAGAACTGGAAAACAGTTAATTTTTAAAATCACGTGTGTTTTCACTAATGTTATATGGTAATTTAGGTTATTACTATGACTCAAGAGATTACATCTTCATGTGTTAGGAATGGTAAAATTCGGATCTATATCATGTTTTTTGGGATATTAATGATAAGTTGATTCTGAAAATTTATTGAACTTCATTCGAATGTTTTAGATTTTATTCTTTTGCAATTTTCATATGGGTAAACAATTATGAAATTATTTATATTGAAATTTGGATGACGTTTTGGAGATTAGGTTATTACATATCCATAATAATATTTATGATAATTGAATAATATAAGCTAACCATTTCGTTATGATGATAATTAGAGACAAAAGGAATGACTTGTCATCCCATTATGGTTTTTGTGATTCACTAGTTATGCATGCATTACAATTTAATCTTCATTTCTTGGAGTAAGAAATAAAGTAGATATTGATCATGTCACAAAAAATATTGAGATCATACTAATGAGATGTGATCAATTATATATTCTCAAATGATTTTGAAATAAAATGTTATCCTATTACCATCATTTATGATGATATTAATTACCTATTATATACCTATTTGGCATATTTTTTATTTTGGCCATTAACCTTCAAATTACTATGTTCTCTATCATTATCCATAAATAATTAATATATATAATTGTCTTCCATGTATATATTTTCACTTTCTTTCGAATGAAATACTAGTTTTGTGGTGATATTAATCTTTTACTTTCCCTCTTTTTAAGAGGAAGTTTTATTAATCCTTTTTACGATGTGGGTTTCCCAAAAAAATTAAACATCAAACTTTTATTTTTTAAGTGAAATTTTGAATTTCAGGAATGTAATTTTTTTTGAAATTATGGATAGTATCTGGATGGCACTTATAAATTGATGTCTCCACTGAATCTCACTCAAGTTCATGACATGTTCCATGTATCTATCCTAAGAAATCACTTAACTGATCCATCACATATACCAAAAATAGAGTTAATACCACAATAAAAAGATCTTTTGTATGATGAGTAACAAGTTGAGATTCTTGATAATAGAGACAAAGATCTAAAAAACAAGACTACTCACCTGGATAATGGTATTTGATGAAACCACCTATTTGAGGAAGCTATGTGGGAACATGAGGATTTGATGAGAAAGAGGTATCCTCACATTTTTATATATGAGTAATGAATCTTGAGGGATAAATAATTTTTAAGGGGGGTAGAATGTAACACCCCAAGATTTTACTCTACAACGTTTTCCAAAATAAATTTAATCTCTTTGTTAGATTACGTTTCCCAAAACACTGAGCTTAAATGAACTCCAAAAAATTATTATAACATAGCCAATAAATTTTCATGAATAAATATTACTAAAAAAATTGTGAAATATATTATTTTTCAACTCAATTTTAATATATTAATTTATGATTAGGAAATAAAGACATTAATTTTGGTAAAGTCATGTTTTTTTCGAATACAAGTTCTCTTGAAAAAATGATTTTATTTCTTTCTATAAGAAAATAAATATAATTAATTTTGGAACATTTTAGGAAAGTTATTTTATAAAATTAATGTAATTTTTATATTCAAAATTTAAAACTTATTTTAGGATGAGTCTTCGTTAATTGTCTGAAAATATTAATTTTTTATTGAATAGTTGAAATATACCTTTTTTGTAAAAATGAATTTTTTTTCAATAGATTTAAAAAAAATTAAAAGTACCATTAGGATTTGAAGTTTCATTAAAATAAATATATTATTATTTATTTATATTTATCCCACATAAATTCTTTTTAATCAAATTTATATTGTACTTTACAATAATTTAATTTTTGGGATTCATTTGAAACACGTTTTAAAGTACATAATGTTTCTTATTTGTAATTAACTAAAATAATCAATAATGGGTAACATATTAAGTGTAATTTATATATTATATATCAGTAAATGTTAATTAATTCCCACAAAATGATAATTATTAGTCATATAAAAAATATAAAATCATCTTCTGGTTGAAAAAGACACTTCTTGAAAACATTCCTTTTCATCGCATCTATGGGTTTTGTTTTAAATATAATTTTTCAAATTATGTGAACATAATTTGGTAAAATGAATTTAATATTTAGAATAATAAGGCCCAAAATATTTTTCTTGGTCATTTTCATTTCTTGGAAAAAAAATGATACCATGGTAAAAAAATATTTACCGTAGTATAGGTAAAACAATGAAACATGTTAATATTAAAAGGTAAAACTTAAAATAACTAAATACTACAATATTAAATGGGTTGTTTATTAATTTCTAAACAATAAACAAATTTTAAAACATTAATTATCAATATAATTCATTGTTATTAATTCCATCCAAATGCGGTAGGATTTAAATATAAAATAATAAATATTTAATCACGTTAAACTATCCCTTTTCAAGTATAAATACCACTCACCACCCACTTTCTCCTCATAATCTTTGAATATCCAAAAATCTATTCCAAACCCTCTGCACTAATTTTTAGCAACATCTATTTACTTTTTGAATCACCAAAATACCAATTCTAAGTTATTTATGGAATCCTTCAAAGAGGTGATTTTCAAAAGAAGGTTCAAATACATAATACTAAAGGGAAGTGTGAGGTAAGGTTTTCTCATCACACTTTTTCTTATATGATATATATACACTATTAACCGCTCATTTCACATGTATGCTGTATATAATGACATTTGATATATAATATCATTAATATAATTATTTTAATCTTATTTAATGTTTTATTTGATAATTATTACATTTATGGGGAATGTGATTCAATTGATTACAAAGTGGTTAGAGAATTATTAACCCAATTTATAGTATTTGGGTTAAAATTCTACTTAATTGATTATATCATGGTATGATTATGTTTGTGATAGCTTTTTATTATATTATTTTGTATTTCCACTTGTTTTATGGGTATTTATAGTGAATACACATAATCAATTAATTTTTTTAATTCCCACTTCAATGTTATGATATTTATAACTGATTTTCTTTGAAAACTTATCATTTGAAAGTTTCCCTTAAAACTATATTTTTCTCTCACGCACATGAGTTACCAAAAATTGTTTCCAATAAATTTTCCACTATTGTCTTATAATTCTTAAAGTAATTTTTAATCATGTTTGAATTTTTATAAATTGATTTGAGAGGATTATTTTTCCATTTCCTAAGAGGGGTTATTTATGAATTTTTTGAAAAAAATATAAGAGGAATATTTTTTAGCTTATATTAATGAGGGTCTTTTACTACCATCATGACTGTTTAATTCCTTGAATATTCCTTTACAATTTTACAATATTATCTTCAAATAAAATTTTCTCTTTTATAGTTGTATATAATATTTAAAAAAATGTTTTCTAAAAACAAAGGATATTTTCCCCAAGAATTGTTTCAAGTGATCTATAAAGATTATTTTACATATATGATAATACTATTTGATGTTACATATACATTAATGAGGATATTATTAAAGGATATTATCCTCATTCATTTTATAGTTGGTTTATGTTTATTATAGAATGATATTTATTAATCATGTTTCCTTTCCATGAGTTATGTTATGATGAAATATTTATGAAATTAATTTCTTTACATCAGTTATTTTGTGATGAATAACTTATGATCTTTTGGAACACATATGTATAATTTTAATTTGTGATTGGTGGGACAAATATATATATTGAATGCATTGGGTAAATATGGACATATCATGAGTAAAAATGTTATGAAAGAACTTGATTACTTGTTTATAAATGTTATGCATAAACCTGATTACATGTTCATAGAATTATGAACACACTTTTATTTCAAGTACATAAGATAATGCATAGACCTGGAATCATGTCCATAAGTTTATTAAAGGGTTTGATATCATGTCCTTATGTTAATGAGTGAACCTATTTTTATTTATACATGTTCAAAAAGATATAATTTTATGTGTATTACATAGTTACATGTTTTATGCCAATGTTATACACTCATGGCTCATGTTCTCTCACGATTTGTGTATTATGAACTTCTATGATTTATTACAAGAGTCAATATTATGATCTTTGACATATAAGGTATATTATTAAAATTTTATGTTCATGTTTTCATTCCCTTATTCTTATGTTATGATTTATATCTCCTTTTTTACCCTTACTATGCATTTGATCTCACCCTTTTCTTGTGTTCATTTTTCCCAGGATATGAAGGAAGGTATTAAGTATGACATGTAAAAAATGGTTCTAGTTGAGAATAAATAAGTGGGATATTATATAGATGTTTTATTAACAAGATGGTTTCATTTAAAAGCTTACAAAGACATTAAACCAATAAAATTCAAGAATACTTATGTTATTTTATCTATTGAATATTCATCTATTTAAATGTAATATCTATTTATGAAAATTTTAGGTCATTATAATTTATCTCTATATCACTCTCTCCCTACCTCCCTACATCCCACCTTCCCACTATAACCCTCTCTATCTCTCTATGTATCTATCACCTTCTCCCTTTCCCCCACCCCTTTTTCTCTCATCCCCATATCTCATGTTATCACCCTCTCTCACTCTCATACTTTCATTCTCTCTCACTCTCTCTCACCCACTCTTCCTTCCATGATTGGGTCACACATGGAGAGTTTTCACAAATTAAATTTTGTTATAGGATATTGTTCTGTTAAGTGATGTCTATAATTCCAGAACAATTATTTGTTTATCCTCCCAAAAAATCATTATTTTTATTACTAATGAATTTATTTTAAGTATTATATAAAATTAATTTTATTACTAGAATATTTAAAAATTAATTTTTTTTATGAATTTTACAATTCATAGAATTAAAATATTAGAAATTATATTTTAGGAATGTTTGGGGTGAAATTTATTTCATTTTTAGCTTTGAATTTGGGTAGGAGCAGTATTAGAATATATTGTAGAACATGATATAGTGTGAAGCATTGGAACCTAAGGGAATCAAAAGATGCAGATTAGTGGCCTGAGAGGAGAAAGGCCTAAAATACATGATCCATGTTTTTATGTAAATTTATGTTTTCTCTATGAAGTGAATTAACTATTGGAAGTTATCTACGTAATGTTTTTGTTGGAGCGTAATGATCAGATGGAGTTGGAACTTTTAGGACCAGAAGCATGCATTTATAAAGAAAATGGGTTGGGGTCACTTGATCATGAGTTTGTACTACAATACTCAAAACAATCTATTTCTCATTTTCACTCTTCTTAATAAAAAAATGTTTTTCCTCTCAATAATTATGATAAATTCTAAACTGTTTACATTCCCTTGTTCTATTTTAGAGTGGGCGTGAGTGTGTTATTCCATTTCTGAGGTATTGTGTTCCATATATTGGACTCATTTGATCAAGACGATTCAACATGAGACCTTAGAGAATGTTTTTGTTGTTTGTACATTTAAATCCAATGCCACCTATAACAATATGATATTTTATGAAATATTATTCCCAATAAATAAAATTTCTTCAAAAATATGCATTAATTTCAAAACAAAGTTTTAACAAAACAAAACAAAATATTTTTATTATTATTTAAACCTTGACGTTATAAAATAGCTATTAAAAATTGTGGTATGAATATTATTTACCAAAATTTTAAAATAAAGTCTGAATGTTTTTGAAAAATAAAACATTTTTATAAATTAGTACTTAATTTTTGGTAAAGTCTTTATATGCTTCGAATATAATCCATTATTATAAAAAAGATTCTCATTGTTTTTTCTAAAAAAATAATAAAATAAAATTTCAATAATTTCGATAAGTATATTTTAAAAAATTAATTTTTTTTTGGAATCAAAATGTTTAAATCAGATTATAGTGAATTTTTAATAATTTTCTACTAGGATTATTTTTTCTGTGAATATAGACAAATCCTTGTTTTTATTAAAAATCGTCTTTTTGTTTAATGAAATTACAACGTTACATATTATTTTATAATAGTTTTAAAATTAAAATTATTTCAATTATAATATAATTAATCTAATCTGGTGCATTGGAATTAATATTATATTTAAATTTGATATTAAAACTTTTTATACTTTTGACTATTGTTTTTGTTGGAAACACATTTTTTCATCATAGGTGCGGTTTTAGTTTTAAATTAAATTATTCCAATTCTATGAATTTCATTTGAAAAAATGTAATCCTTGTTTATAATTATCATTATTTATATTATATAATATTTTAAACTTAATTTACTGTGATAATGAATATTTTAAATATAAAAAACTAAATAATTACGTTCAGGTTCAAAGGACTTTTCTGGGGGATTAAACTAAAAAGATAATGGTATAAATGACCTAATAAATTTTACAATTCATAATTTGTATCTATATTTAAACTTTAAATCATTTAATTTTAGGTAATTATCCATTTTGGATCATTTCGGAATGTTTAAGACTTAGGTGCACCTTTTTCTTTTAAAAAATTCCAAGTGTCTCCTCTCCCCCACTTATAAAAGGGCACCCCTCTCTTATGCTCTTCACACTTATGAAACCATTTGGATAAAAAAATATCTATCCAAATACATTCATTAAATCCATAAACACATCATGTAATACTTATATTGATTATTAAATCCTCCCAAGAAGGATTTTGCTGCCAACCTAAGGAGGTTGTTTGAAGAAGAGGAATCATTCTGAACCGAGGGTTTTATTTTACATCTTCTTCAAACTCCATAAAATATTATTAAAATATACTGATATAATAAAAAAATCATCTCATGAATGATTAGATTTTATTACGTTAATTTAATAGTCTATAACCATATCTTCTTTCATCAAATGGGAAATGAAACTGTTAATCATGTGTACAATAAACTACTGTCTCGCAAACCGATATAATTCGTTTTCCCTCACAACCTCTCACAGATGGAGATAATGATTGGTTTACTATTTATATATTATATTTATTAAATTATTATAACATTTTAATTATAATATCATATATACCTTCATACCTTCTGATCTATTAACAACGTCTCTCATGCGTACGTGTGGACTACCCTCTCCACGATGCGATGTGATATGTTTTTCCATCTATTTGGAAATGGATGATAATAATGATATATTAATGGAATATATATGATATATATAAAGATAAATTAATATTAATGTTTGAATTAATATTTAAATTTATTTTTTTCATCCGTAATAGAAATGGAAACAACATTTTTGCGTACGTTCGACCAACTCTCTCCATGAACGATGTAATTCATTTTCTATATCTAACTTTTTTTGACTACTATAAATACATATAAAATGAATATATAATATATTTATATCATGTTTAAAATTATAGATGTTATGAAACCATGATAAATTTAAAATACAAAAAAGTAAAAATTAAAAAAAATACATAAAAAATGAAGAAGTTAACACATGAAAAGTAATTTTAATAGGAAATCGATAATAAACGGTTAATAAAAGTATATAAGTAAATTATATATGGAATGATAAATATAATTATGTTTATTAAATATAGTTATATCAAACAAATATTTCTTATACAAGTGGTTGAAACATATACTAAGGAAGTCGATACATATGGTAAGGGATTTTTAGTCTATCTTTTATTTATGGGAGACATATGCCATATTCACCACTCATTTCTTTTGTGTGGTGTATATACTACCAATTGACATGATATATAATAAATACACCTATTTTAATGATATTTTAACTTTAATATTATGATTATTAATTAATAGCTCTTACAATTCAAATGTTACTGAAGAGGTAAGTGTATTATGTTATAATCTCATTGTTTATCATTAGGATTATGATTATAATAATGAAATATTGTTGTCCATATCTTAATAAATTCGTGGATTTTATTTTCCTATGATTATTTTATGAAAATAAAGTATTTAACCTCAATTTCCCATCTTTTTGTACTCAAGGGTCGAAAATAATTATTTTAAGGAAAACTGACTTTATTTATCTCTTTTGTCAAAAATCCTTTTTCTTTTATGTCCATATTTTCTAAAAAATGTTTAAAGAAAGATTTTATAATTCTAAAATTATTTAAAAGTAAATTTATTTAAACCATGTTTTAATGTTTAGAAAATGGTTTTAAATGAATCTTCTAGTCATTTTTCGACCGAGGTACTTTTTTAATCTTACTGATGTTGTGAAAGGGATCTTTTTAAACGTGTATAGTATAGAATGTATTTTATAGCATCATGACCACTCCCTATTTTAAATCATACATTATAAGTTTCCAAGGATAGTTTCAAGTAAAATTATTTTTATAATTTTATTTGAAATTATAGTTTCTAAGAGGTTATTTTCAAAGTGGAAAGGTTATTTTCCTCAAGAAATGTTTCAAGTGATATTTGAAAATCATTTTCCATGTAAGATTGAATTCCTTTGATGTTTCTTAATATTTACTAAGTATATAATCCAATGATAACATCCTTATTATTTCTTTATATGGTTTATATTTGTGATGGAAATATTTTTATGAAACTTGTTCCTTTTCCATGGGTTATGTTGTGATGAAATAATGTAATGTTAATCAAAACGATTTATTTTCCACGGGTTATGATGTAATAAAATGCTTATAAAACCCATTTATTTTCACGGATTATGATAAGAAAAATATTTTATAATATTTTGGGACACATATTTATTGTTTCCAATATGTGATGGTGGTTATCATATAACCAAGGACGGTGGTAATATTATAACGAAGGAAGAAAATTATGTTATAACCAAATATAGGGGTATGGTTATAACCAAATATGGGTGGTAACTACATATACCTCCAATTCATTGGGAAAATATTGATATATCACGAGATAAAAAGGATTGGAATAGGGATTAAACCTAGTTTAGTAAGGTAATTTCTCAACTATGGTAGTCTTGAGAGTGAAAATTGACTACTAAGATCATTTGGGGAGTGAACTCCTTCCACTATGATAGTTTTGGAAATAATCCTTAACTACTAAGGAAATAATTTTATATTCTTATTCGTGTGAAACTAATCTTTAATGACCTATATTTTTATCAATGCAATTTAATTTTTTATAATTATGTTATATATTATAAATCTAAAACATCAAGTAGAGAACCCAATAAAAAAATTATTCCCATAAATAAATAATGAAATAAATGGTATTTATAGAAATTAAAGAATCTATACTAATAGAATAGTTACATGGCCGTTAAAATAGTAATGTGACCATTAGGAATTGTAATCTTTCTATTAGAGTAGTAACCTCACCTATAAAAGTGTAAATAAAATTTTGGTATCTTATAATTGAATATATGATATATTTATATCATCTAATAAGTGAATAAATGTTTTAAAAATGATAAATTAATTTTTGGTATTTTTTGAAGCATAAATATTTATTTAAAATTTTATAATTGATACAATGAATTAAATTAAAATATATTTACATAAAATAGATTCATAAATTAGTATTATTTTCTTATTACGATTATAATATAATTTTGTGACACCTTTATTAATTTTTCAAAGTGTCATAAAATCAGTTATAACATTAAAATCAGTATTTTTCGAATAAATGATGATTTTAATTAAAAATTAAATTTCTCATACAAATTATTTCATTTTCATAAAATAGTGTTAATTTTTTAAATATACATTCTAAAAAATGTTTAGTGATAATTTTTGGGTTTATTTAAAATATTTGAATTTTTGGTGAATAGTGAAATACCGAAAATTACTATATTTAACATTATAAGCCAAATACATGAATTTTTTTGTCATGAATGATGTAATAACCCATTATTTTTTAATAAAATTCACTTTTACTATAATTATTCACAAGAATCAACACTATTGATAGTCTTGAGTCAAAATAATAAACTAGTGAATATAATAATAAAAAACACCCCTCTCATCCCCTTATAAATACTACCCCTCATCAACTCTTCTCCTCACACCTTCTATGATTTAGATAATGATAATATTATACCCAATTCCTATCCCAACCCTCTTACCCACATTATGTTTCTTCTTTTCTGACCAAAAGATCAATTCCAAGTTCCTTAATGAGGTTCTCAATAAGACGAAATTCTAATAGGTAAAATCCTCATTCTATCTCTTTTAATTTATTTTATTTTCTTATCCTCCCCTAAACTCCCCGATAAAAAATGAATGATAACTATATTATTATATATATAAATCAATTTTATTGTGTTAATGGAATATGAAGCAAAATATCTTCTCTTCTCTTTTTATATTAAAAATAAAAAGATCATCTGTGATGTGTCGATTTACGGCCATCGTGGATGATGATTTTTTATTTTAAATTACCACCTTCATGGATAGTCATAAAAAAATTATTATGGTTAAATAAGATTATAATATGTAAATAATAATGGGTTTCATATTCTTTAACCAATATATAAACATAATATTAAATAAAACGATACTTGTTCACGACGGTCGTAAAAACCACCAAATTAAACTAATCATTTCTTTCGTTAATATTTAATCAAATGGATCCTACTCATATATAAAAATGATATATGGAAGAATTTAAAATTATGGAATTATATTAATACTATTTAATTCTACTTTTTATTTTCATTTGACAAGAACTACAATAATTATACTCAATGGAACCGACCATAAAACCATGAACAAACGCTCCTGAAACAATGAAATTAAAAATTATAAATAAAAAAATGACCATAAATAAACATAGTAAACTTATAATAAATCAATTATATATTTAAGATGTTATGAATTAAATTATTAATTAATCTAAGTTTATTATACAAGACATTAAGTGCAAGTGAAGAACACATTCCGACATAAGGTAAAGGATCTCTCTAAACCTCCATTTTACCTTTAGTTTAAGCTATAACTCTTTCTTCCCTAATGAAAATACTCTTTCTTATTATATAACTATTATAAATTCTATTAATATGTTCTAAAAATGAATATTTATCTAAAATCCTCCTTATTTTATGTGAAAATACTTGTTTCTTATGGTTCCCTACTCAATTCCTCCTGATAAGGAAGCCAGATTAAAGGCAACTTCCCAATTTCATACCCATTATCAAGTAAAATCTATAATAAGTTTTAATACCCAATTATTTTTCTAAATTCACTCATTTTTATCATGAGAAAATATCTTAGTTCATTTCATGTTTTATACAAACAATTATTCTTTTTTATGCTTTAAAGACTCTATAATATTTCCCCTTAAAACATACTAAAGTGGCCCATTTATAAGATTTATTTAACACTATTTTTAAATGATTTCAATTAAGTTGTAAATAATTATTTATGATATATTCATATTTATAATTTTGAATTTTCATGTTTGATTTAAATCCATTTATTCATGGGAACCATTATGATATTCCCTTGGGTTATTCCTTATTGCATGATTGTGATATTTATTTCATTCCATGGGTCACCCTTATGATTATTCCTTAAGCTTGATTATTTATGTGGAACAAATATTCATGAACATGTTATGATGGGTTTACGAAAATAGTTATTCAATTCATTGGGTGATGTTTTGTATCATGATATTTCATTTATGGGATTATGGAGTAAAACGAATCCATTATGGGATGTTTTCACTATGTGATATTGTCTTGGTAGTTAGCATTGACTCAAGTTTATGTCCGGATTTATGTTGCTTCCAAATTAATATGTTTCCAGGATCATATGAACCCATTTTCTATATGTTATTCTTCCTTATTTTTATTCATGTTCCATTCTATTTAATGTCATCATGTTATGACTTCCAACTCATTTGATATTCTTTATTCATACACTTATTCATTTACTTGGATTTTTAGCTCATCCCTTTTGTGTATGTATTCCCCGGGTTATCCTTTAAATATGTAGGAGCTTAAAGGATGTTAGGATATCATCATGTAATATTAATATATATATATATATATATATGTGTGTGTGTGTGTGTGTGTGTTTGTGTGTGTTTCATTCTATTTCTGTGTTTTCAATTTTATGTACCTAGTATTTTAAAGACACAAGACATTACGATCCTTGGTTTGTATTTAATGGATAATTTTTCTTATAATCATGTAATAATGTGTGTAAAATGATAGAGTCACTATAGATAGTATCAGATCTTGGTGCAGTTATTTATGGATATTTGTACAAAAAAACATCAGTAAGAACCCTACGGATAATTATATAACAATGTATAACCTATATTGAAACATAGGGAATCATAAGTACTGATATAATTTTCATTTACAATTTTATCCTATATGTTCAAAGTTACCTTTATATATTATTATTATCTAAGTATTCAAGCCCCCTAATTGTCTATTATTTCTATTATTCAATTTTTAGAAATAGGAAAAACCATGCCATTACTCATTATGATAGGTAATGTGATGATTACCCAAATGAAATACCAAATAAAATGGGAAAAGGATCTCAAAACTTCAATAAAACACCGGATCAACTAGATTAAGTTATGAATAATAAATTGAATCATGTGGAACACCCCTCTTATCCAAGGAAATAGAATATTTTGGTCAAATACTTTATGCTCCAAAGTCCTCTTATGTTTAGTGAATATTATTATTCCCTTATCACGGAATAATGAATTAACTCCATTTAGAAGATATTATCTATTCTCTACTACTCAAAAGAAGCGAAAACTGTGTTGAAGGACTATCATTTTTATGGTAAAGGTGATAAATGGTGGAAAATAAAAAATAAAACAATTCATTGGGAGGAAATTTATTACCTATTATGGGATAAATTCAAAAAATATTTTTCAATAAATATTTTTCCCAAAGTCTCCATCTTAATATGGAATGGGAGTTCCTCAAACTAATGTAAAAGAAAGTTGATTCTATCAGGACGTATAAGGAAAACATTAAAAGGGTTTCATGATATTCCATATTCATTTTCATGAAACTTGAAGGAAAGGTGGATCTCTTATTCATTATACTAATGCCTAGTCTATAAAAATCATTGGTGATTCAAGACATTGACAACTTGGTTGAGATTTTCCATTTTTCCCTTAAATTTTAGATGGATATTGGAGACTATCATGTGTCTCAAGGGATCAAAGATAAAATGTGAAAATGGAATTTAATATTGGAGGATCAATATATAAATCCCATAATGGAATGAAAAAACTACATCCCATGTATCAAAATTATGGGAAGAAGCATCTTGGGAAATTACTAGAGGGAAACAGAAGGTGATTCAACTTTGGAAAATTTCCCCACCAATATAATAAATACCAAAGAAAAATGATTAAACACACTAATAAGGAAGTAAAGGTTTATATGAACACTATTCTCATTGTGTAGTGCATTAATTTAAAAGAACATTGTAATTATGCAATCCAATGCCCTAATATAAGGGTTTCTAGAGGAAATCAACAACAAAAACCTCTAAGGTAGCAAAGACATATATATTCTATCACTACTACTTAGGAGGAGACTGAAAATGATATGGTGAAAGGTATACTGGTTATTCATTTAATAACAGCGAACATACTATTAGATTATGGTTCTATGAATTCATTCATATCTTGAAATTTGTGTATAACTATTAAAAAACCACATGAAAATATGAAGGTTTAGTTTTCTATGAGAACAAAAAATGGGGGAAAATATTGAATACAAAGTATATAACTCCTCCATGGTTAATTTTTATGGACTGAACCTCCTAGAAAATTTTTATTTACTTCCTCTAGTGGAGTTTTATTCTATATTGGGAATGTATTGGAAATCATTTTATAAATACATCATCAACTACGGAGAAAGGGTGATAACTCTTCACTTAATGAGGCATCATACAATTCTATACAAGTATAAGGATGAGGATGAATATTATTCAGAATAATCATCTCAATTTTGGATACTATTGACTTATGAGCAAGTATATCCCACTCAAATGACTGAGGTGATGGATCAGATCATTCTTGAAGACATGTCTATTTTTAGGGATTACACTAATATGTTCTCTAAAGACCTATCAAGTATTATTTTTGACTAATATTGTGAGTTATAAACTAAACTTATTCATAGATCTCTACATATATGAAATACTCCTTATAGAATGCCCATATTGAGTCGAAGGAACTAAAGAAGTAGTTATATGAAAATTTGGACAAGGGTTTCATATGCCCAAGTGCTTCACCATGTGGTTCACTAGTCCTCTTTATCAATAAGATCTATGGATCAATGGTCCTCTAAAATTATTATCTTGACCTCAAAAAATTGATTATAAAGAACAAGAATCCCCTTACATGGATAGATGAATTGTTCAATCAACAATGTGGGGCCATGTATTTATCTAAGGCAGATCTTCGGTCAGGATATCACCAATTAAAAGTGATGAAGGAAGATATTCCCAAAAATTCCTTTAGAATGAGGTATGGACACTATGAGTTCATAGTTATTCCCCTAGGACTCAGTAATTCTCCAAAATATTTCATGTAATTAAGGAATATTGTCTTTATAGATCACCTCAACAAATTTGCGATAGTCATTATATATGATATTCTGATATACTCAAAGAAAAAGAAGGAACATGAGGAGAATTTGAATACTATGCTAAATAATTTTTAAAGGGAGAAAATATTTTAAAAGTATAGTAAATGTGATTTTTAGATGGCTGAAGTATCATTATTGGGGAATGTTATCACCAATAAAGTGGTATATATATACACTTCTAAAACAATGACAATTGTTGAGTGGCCCAGACTAACATCTGTGACGGAGATCCATAGTTTCGAAGGACTAGTAGGGTATTACCATTTTTTTGAATAAATTATCATGATTTTAAATCCCAATTACCAAGATAAACCAAAATGGAGTAATTTTCTTCTAGAATAATGAATGTGAAGAATGCTTCAAATTGTTGAAAAAAGGCTTATCACTACAGCAATGATTACATTACCAATTGGTGGGGAACTCTTTATGTTAGAAAACATTGTTTCAATGAACATAATAGGTTTTTTACTAATGAAAAATTATAAAGTGATTGCCTATTCCTCAACATAGTTTAAATTTTATGAGAAAACCTTTCCCACACATGATCTCGAGAGGGAAACTGTAGTCTTTTCATTGAAAATATGGAGGTATTTTCTCTATAGAGAGAAGTGTGAGATACAAACTGATCACAAGAGACTAAAATATATATTCAAAAAGAATGTGGTTAATATTAACCATCAAAGATAGTTATATATCATAAATTAATATTTCTAATCAATCCATTATCATCCAAAATAATAAAATAAAGTGGAAGATGATCTAAGTAGAAAGGATCCTAAAACTTTATTAATGATGAGAATTCAGAAGGCCAAAATATTATTATATGTTAAAAGTATGGGAATGGGAATCATAAAATTAGGTACATAGTCATTACATTCTCATATTATTTCTCAACCATACTTTATGAAGAAAATAAATTATTCTCAAAGAAATGACGTGGAATTTCAGAAGAAGTTGAAATCTATAAGAATAGAAAAATTTTATGAGTTCAAAACTGATGAGGAAGGAGTCGTAATATTTGGGCCACAACTACTTGTATTAAACCATCTAATGAAAAATAAATATATTTTTAAAAATTCACAGAGATCAAGCTTCTTCATTTAAATAGGGAGAACAAAGATGTATCGAGATCACTGAAAGCATTATTGGCGGTACAATATGAAAAAGGAGATCGCTGAATACACATAAAAGTGATTGGTATGTTGGTAAGTGAAGGATGAAATAAAAAAGTATAAGGGGATGTTAAAACCACTTGACATGCCAAAATAAAAATGCTAAAACATCACCATTGAATTTTTACTGGAATTATAAAGACATCTAGAGGAAATAATGTTATGTGGGTTGCTGTAGATCATCTAACAAAGAGAGATCACATTATTACAATTTGAGAGGACTTATCACTCGATTATATTGAATGTATATACCTCTGATAAGTTGTGAGGTTTCATGGAATACCATTATAAATTATATCTAATCTAGATATAATATTTATTTCTATGTTCTGGAAAAGTGTCCAATATTCTCTAAACACTGAGTTGAACTTCAACATGGCTTACCATCATCAAAATAATGGCCATTCCGAGTGGACTATTCAATCATTGAGAGACATATTGAGAGGTTGTTATATGGATTTCAAATGAGGAGGTGACCAACATCAAACTCAGGTTGAGTTCTCTTACAATAATATTTCCCACTCAAGTATCCAAAATGGATCCATATGAATCCCTTTATAAGAAAATATGCATAACACTTGCATGATGAGATGAATTCGGTGAACATAAGCTACTAGGACCTGAAATAAGTTAAAAAATGGTAGAAAAGGTGAAAAACATTAATCAAAACACATCAATGAATCCCAAAGTTGAAATAAGATCCATGAAGATAATCATCGATTTGACATAGAGTATTATATTGGAGACATGTTATTCCATTATATATCTTTATAGAATATGGTTGTCTAATTTGGGAAGAAAGGAAAGATAAGTCCCCGATATATCGGCCCCTTTGAGATTCTTGATCACACCAGAGGTCGGGAATATAACCTAGAACTTCCACCAACCATGTCTCAAGTACATAATGTATTCCACATATCCCTCTTGAAGAAGTACATAACAAATCCATCACATATACTAAATTTATAGCTGTTCTAACTGAAAAATGATCTCTCTTAAGAGGAGAAGCCAGTGTAGATCATGGACCATATAGATAAAGTTCTACACTACAAGACAACTCACCCAGTCAAATTACTATAGAGAAACCATAAATATGAATACGTGACATGGGAATCGAAGGAAGTAATGAAGGAAAAGTACCCTCACCTATTTCCACTATAGTATGTAATATGAAATTTCGAGAACACAATTTCATAAGGGGGATAATGTAATGAAATATAATTTTATCAATGTAATTTCCCTTTTTATAATTATGTAATATAGTATAAATCCTATTTATCATATAAATAACCTAATAAAAACTTTATTCTCGTAAATTAATAATGAAATAAGTGGTAATTATAGAAATTAAGGAACCCATATAGATAGAATAATAACTAGACCATTGGAGTAGTAATGTGACCATTAGGAATAGTAATATGGAAATTAGAATAGTGACCTCTCCTATGAAAGTATAAATAAAACTTCTATATCTTGTAAATGGAAATATGATATATTTATATCATGGAATAAGTAAATAAATGTTTTTAAAATGATACATTTATTGTTGGTATTTTTGCAAAATGAAAATGTTTATTTACAATTTTATAATAAATATAACAACTTCAGTGAAAAATTATTTTCATAAAATCGATTCATAAATTAATATTTTGTTATATTATAATTATATGATAATTCTCTGAGACTTTAATTAATTTTTCAATGTGTCATAAAATCAGTTATAATATTAAACTCAGTATTTTCCAATTGAATAATGATTTTAATTAAAAATAAAATTTCTAATATTTAAAAACATATTTTTATAAAATGGAGTCCATTTTTTAAATCTAATCATAATAAAATAGTTAGGGGTGTGTTTATGGTATTTTACTAAAATAGTTGAATTTTTAGTGAATAGTGAAATACGATAATTTACGATACTTAACATTATAAGAAAATTACAGGAATTTTTTTGTTATGAATGATATAATAACACATTATTTTGAACTAAAATGAAGTATTTACTATACTTAGTCACAATAGTCAACACTATTGATAGTCTTGATTAATCATAATAAACTAATGAGTATAATAATAAAAAACACCCCTCTAATTACCTTATAAATACCACCATGAACCACCTATTCTCCTCACACCTTATAAGATTTGGATATTCATAATATTCTTCCCAAAATCCTCTAACAATCCTTTTTAACATGGTTTGGTCATTATAGTCTCACCAATTTTCCAATTCCAATTACCTTAATGAGCTTCTTAAAGAGATGATATTCAAGATGAAAAATCATCATTCATTCTCTTTTAATTACTTTTCATTTCTTTTCCTCCCCTCACCTCCCCTATCCAAAATAGAATAATTACTCTATTATCGTATCACTAACAGAATTTTATAATTTTAATTTAATATCTATAATCAAATATCACATCTTATATTTTTATCCTAAAAATTAAAACATCATCTGTGAAATGTTGATTTACCACCTTCGTGAAGACACTTATTTATTTTCCATTTGCACCTTCAAGGCTGGATATAAATCCATTATTATGGTTAAATAATATTATAATATGTAAATTATATCTATTTTCATATTCTAGATCTAAAATATTGACCTAATATTAATAAAATGATACTTGTTCACGACGATCGTAAAAAATACCAAATTAAACTAATCATTTATTTTATTAACTTTTTATGAAATAAATTATCCTCATCTTAGAAAAAATTATATATCAGACTATTTAAAATTTTGTAAGTAAATAGGTACCTTTTCATTCAACTTACGTTGTTTTTATTCCATTTTACAAGAACTCCCATAATTATATTCAAGGGAACCGACCATAAAACCATGAAACAAACACTCTCAGAACAATGAAATTAAACATTATAACACATAGAAATGTTCATAAAAGAACTTATTAAAATTAAAATAAATAAAATGTTTGTGGAATTTTTTTTGAAATAAATTATTAATGAATCTAATTTGATTATCCATGACATTAAGTTCAAGTACATAAAATATTCATACATAGGGTAATAGATCTCTCAAAACCTCCATTCTTTCCATTGGGTTAATATTTCTCTCTCTTTTACCCATTGTAAGTCTTCTTTATTTTTATATAGTTATACTAAGTTTTGTATATATGTTTCAAGAATGTATATATTTATATATATATCAAATTATCTTTCTTTTATGGGTAAATACATGTTTTATAAGGTTCCCTTCTCAATTCCTTCTGATAAGAAAGCCTGATTAAAGGGAACTTCCCAATTTCTTACCAAATCTCAGGTTCACACCATAATATGTTTTAAGTCACAATTATTTTTCTAATATAAATTATTTTTATCATGAAAAAAATTTTATTCAATTTTTTATTTTATACAAACACATATTCCCTTGTCTACCTTAAATACTCTTTAATATTTACCCTTAAACTACACTAAATTAAAGCATTTTTAATGTTTATAAAACACCCCGTTTACATTTTTTCAATTCATCTTGACATTATTTTTTATTATCTATTTCTATTTTTCCTTTTGAATGTACAAGTATGATTTAAATCCATTATTTCATGGACACCATTATGATATTCTATTAAGTTATGTCTTATGACATGATTATAATACCCCTTTCTTTCCATAGGTAACCCTTATGTTTATTCCACAAGCTTGATTCTATTTGTGGAACACATATGCATGAACATGATATGATGGGTGTGCCCAGATATTTCTCCAATTCATTGGGCAAATTTTAGTCTCATGATATGTCATGCATGGGAATAGGCTGTAAACCTAATCCATTATGGGACATTGTCCACCATGTCATATAGTCTTGGAAGTTATTCTTATCTCATGTTTATGTCATGATACATGTTGATTTCACATCCTTACATTTTCATGACCAAATAACCCCATGTTCTATATGCTATTCTTTTATATGTTTATTCATGTTCCATGCCATTTTATGTCATCATTGTATTCCTCCTAACTCACGTGCTATTATTTATTCCTATACTTATTACAATAATGAGTTTTTAGATCATCCATTTTGTCTATGTATTCCCCAAGTTATCGTAAAAAGATATAACATTTCAATGAAATTTATGATCTTATTATGGAAAAGTAATATAAATATGTTTTATTTTATTTCCATTTTTTTATTTTTATGTACCTATTCTTCAAAATACATTAGAATTTATAATTCTAGGATTGTAATTAATAGAAAATTATGCTTAAAATAATGTAATAATATGTGTAAATGCCTAGGGTTGCTATAAATCTTTTCCTTATTCCAATTTTATACCCTCATTGATCATGTTCATAGTTTCCATTGTGATTCATTTCTTATGAACTGCCAAGATTTATCCCATGACTCATGTTTTTGATCTTTGATACGCAAGGTATTTTTTTAAAATGTAAATCAATTATACCCCTAATATTAGGATTAAATTATGTTGATATACATTTTGGTTACCCTTACCAATAATCTGAGATCACCCTTAATTATGTTTTGTTTCATCATGTTATAAAGAAATTTATAATGTATGATATGTCTAAGAAGGGTTCTAGTTATGAAAAAGTTGGTTTGAGATGATGTAGTTCACCTATGAACCTATTTTCTATATATCCATGTTTCCAAAGGTACCATACCTATACAATTATAACATATACTATTATGTTATAAAATTAATATTCATCTATTAAGATGAAATATATATATATATATGAGAAGTTTAGGATTTTATAGTTAGTATTAGAGTAAGGTTTAGTTAACCTTTGGAAACTAGGATGGGAAAAAATTAGAGATAACCATTAGGATAATCCAAATTATTGGATAATGACCTGTTTTATGGTAAAAAAGTAGTGTGTGTTTTCTAGTAATACATCCCGAATAGGATACTGTAGGTGGATGCGGCTCTATGATAGTTGTTCTCAAGGGTACTAACTATGAAATGTCACATTGATCTAGAATCGATCGTCACATAGTGCATGAAAACAAGCCTTACTGCACACCTTGTTTGATACTCTGAGGGGATATGTTTTGGAAATTCAAAAACTCTTTATGAACCATCATTAATGATTTCAATAGACGATGACCATGAATGAACTGCGATAAGCCTAATGTGTCATAGAATTAAAATAAGGTATCTTGATCTATGAATCCTATGAATTATTTTTCATGACTAATCACTGTAATCAAGGATTATTAACTATTATGATAATAATTTTGGTTTTATTAAGGTATTAAAGATAGAATAATGATTTTTTTGGTAATAGGTAAGATCAAATGTTTAATTACCCTATTTAGTCAATGTTATTTGAATTTATATATATCAGGAAGGATCTCAAGGAACGATAATTCATATGCCCAGTGATTAGAGATTGAATTACTAGTGAAAACACTTAATGGTATGATGATCACATATCAAGTATATGATTCTTCTATGGTTGATGTTTAGAGTAATGTGATTCTAGAAAACCTTCTTATTGTCCCTATGATTGAATTCGATGTTATCTTAGGCATGAATATTATTTTCTCTATATAAATCCCACATTAATTTTCAAGGAAGGGAAGTCACATTTTATATTCCAAATAATCCTATGATAATATATCAGTGTGACTATAGATATGAACTTACAATGGAGATCACATCCATTGTATGATTCTTGATTCCCATTAAGAAGGGGTTCATATCTCACATGGTTGAGGATAAACTCAAAATCGATGATATGTTTATTATATGGGAGTTTTTTGATGTTTTTTCAGAATAATTTCTTAGTCTTCCACTAAAATGTGAATTTTAGATTTCAATATAACTCATACCTAGTTCCACACCTATTTCTAAGACTCCATATAGAATGTCCCCAATTGAGTTATAAAAGTTGAAAAAGTAACTCCAGGAGAACCTTGAAAATGGATTCATTCATCCAAGTGTGTCACCATAGGGTTCATATGTTCCAATTTTTTTGAATAATGATAGATTGATGTGACCCAACATTGATTACTGTTAATTGAACAAGATCAAAATCAAGAACAAGTATGATGACTGGTTTGATCAACTCCATGGATCTTAATACTTTTCCAAGATCGAACTTCATTTTGGATATCATCAATTTTGGGTCATTAATGGGGATATAGCCATGATAATTTCATGTAAAAGGTATGACATTATGAGTATATAATGATTTCATTTGTTCTTATTGATTCCTCTATGATCTTCATGTTTTTTATTAACTATGTATTTTGACATTACCTTTATCATTTTGTTGTAGTCTTTATAAATTACATTATTATATATTAAATGAGTATAGAAGAATATGAATATCACATGATAACTGTGTTAATGACCCTAATGAAGGATAAATTATATGAAAAATTTAACAAGTGTGAATTTTGGATACAAAAGTTTTGTTTTTTGGGTAATATAATATCAAGAGTTGGTATATCAAGGGATCCATAAAAGACGGAGGCTATTGAACATTATTATAGAGAGAAAATGGTATCTGAGATCCAATATTTTCTTGATATGGATGGATATTATGAATAGTTTTCGGATAATTTGTCACAAAAATCTAATCCAATAACCAAGTTAGCTTAGAAGGGATCTAAGTTTCTTTAGACAGATGATTGTGAGAAATATTTCAGGGAACTAAAGATAAGATTAGTTAGTTCACTGGTGATTACATTACCCTACATTAGAAATGTTTTTTTAATTTAATGTGATATATCCATGACTGTATTGATATGAATTATCATGTATAATGAAATGTTTATAGCCTATTCCTCAAGAAAATTGAACATTCATGAGAAAAATTACTCAAATCATGCTTTAGAGTTTTCTGCGGTATTTTTCCTTAAATTTATGGAGTAATTATCTTTATAGAGAGAAGTGTCGTATATATATATTTATCATAAAATTTTAACGTATATATTCACATAGAAGTATTTGAACATACTCTAGAGAATATAGTTATATATAATTATATATTATGACTGCTCAATACATTACCACCCTGGGAAAGAAAACAATGTGATATATGATTTTAGTCGAAATGATTATTCTAACTTATCTTTGATGAGGATAATAAAAGATCTAATATCAATGGATTTACAAAATATGTATAAGGAAATCATAAAGAAAGGGGAGAAATCATATCTTTATCAAATGAGTGTTAAACTGTCTATCCATGTGAAGAATAAAGTGATATAGAAGGATGATGTGGAGTTTTAGAAGAACGTGTGAAATGTTTATGAGTTTAATATTGATTGTGATAAAGTAATATGGTTCAGGGATCATGTTTGTATCCCTTGAATACCAGTTTTAAGGAAATAGATATTAAATGAGTCCATATTACATAATTATCTATTTATCATTAAAGTATGAAAATGAATACAAATTTAAATTAGTATTTTTTGTGGGATGATGTGAAGAGATATATCCTATAGTTTATGTTGGAACCTCCTTATTTTAACGTTCAGAAATCATGTTTCTATATGTTTCTAATAATTTTAATGTTTTATAGAAATATATTATTTTATAAATCATAATTTGAATAAAATTGGATGAGTCTTGAAAAGATCCATCATTAGTTCATCCCTACCTTCTCGATCCGTTTCCACCATCAGATTTTTTCTACCATAAGGAATATTCCATCGATATAACTATATCACCAAATTTTTTTTCCTCCTCCATATCTTCTATTATTAGGTGTTGTACCTCTAGGACTATCAACCATTAGAAGTGATACCTCTAGGAGCAGCTACAATCAGTTTTTCTGTTGCTAGGACCTACTATTGCTAATCAAGATCTATCACTAGGAATATGTTTCCTCTAGAATGTGTCACTTCTAAGCATGCCCCAACTTGGATAATGCTACTTCCAAATGATATAATCTAAGGATTTATACCAACATCTTTTCTTCCATTGATATTTTTCTTAATTCTAATTTATTACATCTAATTTCTATTTCCTAGGCATTAATGAATGTGGATTATTTAGTGTATTTTAGTAAACCATTGTATGGATGTATTAAATAAATGTCATAGTTTCATCTTGAGGATCTTAGAAATCATTATTATTATTCTTAAATTTGTATTCAAATTTGTAGTGATATTTATTTTAGAAGGTTTACCTTGTCTTCAAGAGTTTCTTGATCAATCCGACTTAGAATATTCATGCCACATTCTTGAAATAATATGAGTGTTAAAGTGTAGAACATATTGAAGAACATTTCCTTTTCTCACACTGAATTAAGAGAATAATTTCAAAAGCATCTTCATAGAGAAAGGATAAATTCATGAGACTATATTTTCCTACAGCTTTCAGAGAAACTATTTGAGATTCTCACCAAGCTAATGTTGAGGACTATAAATAATTTAGAATATTAAAAACTGATCATAACATAATTTATATATATCTATTTATTTTCTCTCCTTATTTTTTCTATAATTTTGAGTAGTGTGTTTTTTTACTCTTTATATTTACAGAAAAGGAATCGTTCACTTAAACTATATAATACTCGATATTCTCTCATAATCTTTTTATCTATTTACCCATGATAATTTTGGATTATTTCTTTGTGTGGATTGTGTTGTATTTCTTCCAATGTATTACCATGTAAGAGGATTTGGGCCTAGACAACTTGTGCTATGGTTTTTATACCTAAACAGGGATTTGGATTATATTATTTGGTATAATAACTTTCTTGGTAGTGGATTATTTTCAAGGGGATGGGATTAGGTCTCAACTAGAGACTAATCCTAATTTTTATTCTATTGAGTGTTTGTGTTTATTTTTCTTTATTGAAATTATTAAAAAACAATTTTTTAAACTATAAACAAAAATTATACAATGATATTTAGTATTAATTAGTTTTTATATAATTTTTTTTAAGTAAATGGATTTCAAAAGTAAAAGTAATTTTGATATTGTTGTAACTGATTTGTAATAAATATTTAATAAATATTTTAAAAGAAAAAACATATATTAAACTATATATTTGATTAACTAGGAAAATTTATTTTAATTTGGGGGTTTTTATTAACTTGTTTTTCAAAAAACATTATTTGGAACAAAATTCACCCCCTATTTAGTTACTCACTCTGACCAAAATTTTTCATCAAAATACTTTTAAATTTGATTCAACTATGATTTAGCGTTGTTTTAAAAATCTTAAATTTTAGTTTTTTTAAAATTCATTTCTTTATGGATAATAGAAAAGTGGTTTATACTACTAAAAACCTCCTTAATTTAATGCCATAAATTATTCTCATTAGAAAATAAAAATAAAAATGCATCTTGAGAGCATGGGTTTTGATATCTGGATAGTAATTAATGATCAATTTGAATTACCTCAAACTGCTATAGTTTTTCGGAGTGATGATACTAAATCTACTTATAATAACAATTTAAAATTAATTCATTCATTTTACTCAACCTTGGGTGATGAATAATTTAATATAATATATACATGTAATATTACTTTTAAAATTTGGGACAATTAAGTTATTTCTCATGAGGGAACATCTAATGTAAATTAAATGAATTTAAATACCTAAACTATTAAATATGATACTTTTAAAATGAAAATTGATGATCTTATTTGTGATATGTATGTCAGGTTCAAGGAGATAGTGAAAAAAATCCACTGACTATGGAAATCTCTTTCTGATAATGAAGAAATGATGCACATGTTGAGGTTTCTTATAAATAGATAGAGAGGAACCACGATATCAATTATAGAATTGTGTGATGTTTGTAAGATTACATTCAAGGATATGATTGGAAAGTAGATTATGTATGAGTAAGAACTCGAAGTCAACATAGAATATATGGATAAACCAAAAATAATGTCTATATCCTTTAAGACTACAACCTAAACAATGAGAAAATTCAAGATGGCAGTTCAATTGATGAATAATCAACTATTGACAGCGATAAAGAGATGACCCATCTGGCTAGAATATTCAAAAATATTTACTTGAAGAAAAATTAATTTAGGAAACCAAACTATTGATACAAATATGATAATAGAGGAAACAATAGAAAGTATTGGAAGAAATTTTAATCTTCAAATGAAATAATATTATATTATTATAGGAGGAAAGGGAATGTCAAAGGTGACTGCCCTAAAATGAAATAAAGAAATAAATATGGTGATATAGAAAAGAGGTATAATATCCAAATTAAATAAACTTGCAGTTATTTTGAAGATATATTGAGTGATTCAGATATAACCTAAGATGATAATCCTATCTGGGAAAATGTGTGTTTTATGTCAAACACATATGAGTTACTCAATTTTTTTCAAGCTTCTCCTAATCAAATTTATAATAATTATGGAGATGAAAACAATTATGATAACATGTCTAATAAAGAGATGTTAGAGTACTTTAAAATGATATAAGATTCATTTAATGTGTTTAGGGATAAATATAAGACATTACAAAAACAATATACTTTGAATGATAGTTTTAAATCTGATCTTAGTATTGAAAAATAGAAAAATTCTCAACTATTAAAGGAGAATAATGAATTAAAATTTTCTAATGATAAAATAAAGAAATTTATATAATGATTTACTAATAAGAAAAATAAACTTATCCAAGTTATTGGAAAACAAATAACACCGAATTACAATAATGTTTTAGGGTATAAACTTGGACATGAGAGAATTTCTATGAATAGTTTTATTATGAGGCCCATTTTGAATAATATTATACTAATTTTACTCATCTATAGAAAACATAGTATTTATTTCTATAAGTTTAAAATATTTTAATAGGATACCTATTAATAAAATATGGGTTCCTAAAGCTTTAATTAAAAACATATCTGAACCAAATAATATTTGGGTACATATATAATTTTCGGTGTAATGTTTATTTTAGGGAACCTAGTTGAAGATATATAGTGGAAATCTATGCTATCTGAACAATATTTATTCTTGACACATGAATATATATTATTCAATATTTAATAGTTTTATAAAATTAGATGGTTTTAAATTTAATTTTGGTGAAAATTCCCAAGGTAAAATTATTGGTCTTGTCTAAATCAGTTATTATAATACTATTTTAATTTATAATTTTTTATTTGTAGTTGATTTAAAGAGAAATATACTTAGAATCTCAAAGATATGTGATTATTATTTTCATGTGAAATTTTAAAATAATTATTTCATTGTTTTTTATTATAAAAATTATTTTGTTTGTACCTCTTCAAGGAATGAAAATATTTATACTAATAATTTAGATTCATTATTTTATCAAAACAGTTTTTGTCTAAGTGATTTTGAAAAGGAATATTGGATTTTTAATAGGAGACTTTGATATTTCAATATTCACTCACTTTTAAAGATAACTAGAAATGGGTTAGTCAAGGATCTACCAAAACTATAATTTCCAAATGATTGTGTATGTAACCCATGTTGAAAAGGGAAACATCAAAATTTTTCATTCAAATAAAATCAAAAAGTTTTGACTTTTGAACCCCTAGAGTTAGTTCAAATGGATTTTTTTGATCCATATATAGTTTCAAGTATAAATGGTAAGAAATATGATTATGTTATTCTAGATTAATTTTCTAGGTATACTTGGGTATTCTTCCCAGTTCACAAAAGTGAAGACTGTTCTTATTTCACCAAGTATTCTAAATCTATAGAAAATATTAGTGAAATTAGGATTAATATCTTAATAAGTGATCATAGTTATGTGTATTGAAATCAAGAGATTGAATATGAATTTCTTAAAAAAAATTCTATAATCATAAATTGTTTTCTCATAGTACCTCGCAATATAATGGTGTTGAATAAATAAGAAATATGACCCTTCAAGAAATTTATCACACTATACTTAATAAATATGGTCTTTCTATTTACTTATTAGAAGAATACGTGAATAAAATTTGTTATATAATTAATAAGGTTTTAATTAGAACCCTCTTAAAGAAAAATCCATAAGAAAAATGGAATAGTACAAATCATAAGATTAAATTTTTTAGAGCTTCTGGTTGAAAAGTCATGATTCTTAATACTATGTATAATTAGAAAATATTTCTTAAAATAGTGGTGAAGAAATTTTCCTTGTTTATTAAACATATAGTAAATCATATAGAGTGTTTAATAAAAAAACTATGAATATCTAAGAATATGTTCATATAAAATTTAATGAAACATATTATGAACCCTTTAGAAACCTTGAGGATGATGTGTCAATTTGGAATATCAATGCCAAACCTTCTGAAAGTTACGTAGAATAGAATGAAAAATCATCATGTTCCGAGGAACATCTTAAAATCAAAATAAAAAATGATGATAATAATAAGATAACAAACGCTACCTTCCCTAGAGTTGTTAATAATCATAAAAATTATCCTTCAGATTATGTAGTTGGAGATCTTGATAATGGTACAAAAAATAGATATTTTGTTAGAAATCATGTAAAAAATCAAGCATTCTCGTCACAACATAAACCTAATAACATTAGTGATGCATTTAATTATGAATTTAGGGTAATGGTGATGAAATAAAAACATAATAAATTTGAATGTAATATTTTTCTGGAACTCATTGTTATACCTAAATACACTTTGACTTTTGTAACTAAGTGGATGTTTAGAAGTAAGGTTGATGAAGCAGGAACTATAGAAAGAAATAAATATAGGTTGGTTGCACAAGGACACAGTCAAGAAGTTGGCATAGACAATGAGGAAACCTTTTAAATAATGGATAAAAATGAAGAAATTAGAATACTAATTTCTTATGAAGTACATTTGAATTTAAAACTCTGTGAAATGGATGTAAAAAGTGTACTCTTAAATGGTCATATACCTGAGGATGTTTTATTGAACACCCCTAGATTTAAAAATCATAATTTTCCAAATAATGTTTTAAAATTAAGTAAATATTTATATGGGGTAAACAATTACCTAGAGATTGGTGTAATTGGCTTAGATCTTTTATGATTTATAAAGGTTTTTCAAAAGGCATAGCTGATCCAAATCTTTTTTATAAAAATAATAAGATTTTTTTGTAGTTCAAATTTATGTTGATGATATTATTTTTTGATCTTATAATTTTTTTTTCTGTACTAATTTTTTAATGTTTTTCAAAATGAATTTGAAATTGTTTTTATGGGTGAACATAAATAGATTCTTGGTTTTCAAAATTTTCAAAATAAAGATGGAATTATCTTAAATCAACGTAATTACACTATATACTATTTAAAACATTTTGGTTTGGATAGCACTAAATATAGTGATACTCCAATGATTACAACCTATAAGATTGATCTTGATGAAGTAAGAAAACCAGTGGAATAAAGTAGTTATAGAGGAAATATTATAGGCCTACTAAATTTAATTATTATCCAACTAGATATTATATTTAGTGTGTGTATGTTTGACCATTTTCAAGAAAAACCCAAAGAGTCTCATTTACATGTTGTTAATTTTTTTAAAATATCTCATATATTATACCAGTTTAGGATTTTTCTATCTTAGAGGACAAGCATTTTAATTAGTAAGTCATTCAGATATGTAGTTTGGTTTTTTAAAGTTAGATAGAAAAGAACCTCTCAAACATGTCATATTTTGGGAATTTCTTTAGTATCATGGTGTAGTAAGAAAAAAATTCTGTTTCACCATATACTATTGAAGCTAAGTACATAGCTCTAAGAAGATTTTGTGACCATATTTTTTGGATGAAACATACTTTCCTAGATTATGGGTATCAATTCAGGCATGTTTCTATAAATTGTGAAAACACAAGTGTGATAAACATTTCTAAAAATCATGTGTCTCATTATAAGATAAATCATATTGATATAAGGCATCATTTTTGAGGTTTTATTTTCAAAAATGTGATTTCACTATTGAATTCATAGGAACTGAACATCATCTTGTTGATATTTTTACAAATCAATTGAATTTTGAGAGATTAAGCTACATAAAACATGAATTAGGAATGATTAATTCTAGTTATTCATTAATCTTGGAAGACCCACCATTATAAAATCCACCATTTGACAAGACACCATTGGAAAAGCCACCATTAGACAAGCCACCTTTGGATAAGACACCATTGGGATGATCCACTATTGGAATGATCCACCATCAGAATGATCCACCATTGGAATTATCCACCATTTGAATGATCCATCAATGGAATGATCCACCAATGGGATGCTACTAGGCTCTGTTTTTATTTTTGTACCAGTTGAAACCTTATTTATATATTTTTAGTAATTTATTTTATCAATTTTTTTATTCAATAATTTATATTTTTTTATGAATTGAAATCCATAAATTATAAAATGTGCTTAAAAAGATTGAATTCACTCTCTTTTCCACTCTCACCTGATCCCTTAAAATCGTTTCACCTTCCCCTATTCTCTGAACATTAAAACGCCTCATGCCATTGTTTCAACATTAATTTCACTGGAATATTGATATTCTTGCATCTATAGTGTAATCCCCCATAAAATCGATGCCTATGAAGAATTATATTGGAGATCCAAGCCACACTATTATCTAGCCAAGGAACCCCCAGCTCACGAATCAAAGAATAGTTTCAGAAAAAGAAGTAAATGTTAAATGGTTACTTTTGATAAAGTTTTAGTGATCAGGGGGATCTTGGACTAGTTATGGAAAGACTAGTTCTCGATAAATAACATACCTTTCTATCCTAGGTTGGTTTATCTATTTTATCAATACACATTTTTTACTTTTAGAGAAAAGAAGCATTCCATTTGAAGAATTATTTATCAAAAATTTGTTAAATTTTCTTTAAAATAGTGGAAAAGGGGTATAAATGTTCTTAATAGAGTTGTATCAAATGATTATCAAATGTCTATTCCCAGTGACAGTGAGTTATTTGTTTTTGGGGATGCTTTTATGGAGCTAACTAGTGATAGAGGTTTGAGAAGGCATGGCTCAACTAAGGTGGATGGTGTATGTAAATTGTTGTTCAAGTTTATTCAACATATGTTATGTCCTATAAATGGGGTCTTTCTAAATATGATATATGAATACGTTTACCTTATATCCCTTATGAAACGATGGGATATAATTAACCTTTGCAGATACCTCATGGTGCACATTATGTTGATGTTAAGGTCATATTCCTGGTCAAATTCTCTCATTTGACCTAATTTGAATTTATAAATATTGGAAACCAAATGGTTGGAAAATTAGTGGAGGATTATGAAGTGAAATGTGGATGTTTCTACTTAAGTAAGGCCACTTAAAAAATAATGAATGTGAATTGGAATCCATGGTAGAAAAAGTGGGTTGTAGATAATGATAAACTCTATGAGGATTTTAATTCTCTAGACCATACTTATAGACCCAAGAACATAGTGGATCCTAGAATGGATCAAGATAATTAGTAGTTTATTGTGATGAGGAATATGAAGTTGATGTGTATGTTGATGAAGAGGAAGTAGAATCCTCTATTGAAGAGGGAATTCTCTATGATATTCCTAAAATCCAAGTTGTTTATTTTGGGATTCCAAGTCCATGTACATCTCTACCTACTAGAGAGAGTCTCTTAAGTGAAAGATACAATTATTATGAAGAGAATGATGTCTCTATATATGATCATATCAAAAGTTATTCTATGTCTTTTGAGGATGTTGTTGAATTTTATGATGATGAGAATACAAGGGATTGAACTAATAGTAATGATGATGATGATGATGATGATAATAATGATGGTAATGGATCTTATCATGATGATTCTTATGATGTTGAGAAATATAAATAACACCTTCCTTCTCTTATTTCTTAAGTTTGGTCGTTGGAGAGACAAAGTTCATCTATATTTAGAAGTGTTGAGAGATCTTCTTTGGTTCAGCTAGTTGGGGATGCTTCCTCTAGTGGGGGTGAGATAAGATTTCTTGTTGAGGGAGAGGAATCCCCAGGATCTGTTGGTCAGAGAGTTGATCCTACTAATTTGACTTCTTCTAGAGTGGATGTGGAAGATCATGATGTTTGGCAGAAGATCCTGCAGTATATCCATCTTGGATTAGTCTACTCAGAGTCCAAGTAAGAGAAGAATGTGTAGATCATATAGATGCACAAGATTCTGTCTTAGTAGAGGATGATGTATCGTTTAGGGGGGGGGGGGGGTCATCCTATAGTTCCAAACAACATGGAATTACATATATAGATTTAGATGGAGATGATGGGAGTAGTGATGACCATAACAGTGCACTCGATAATGGTGGTTTTCTATCTTGGATGGAGTTTGGACTGATCATAAGGGATATTTAGTTAATAAAAGTGATGATGCATCTGAGATTTAGGATTTAACTATAGTTGTTCTAAATGCTAGACAAGATACTTTAGAGGATGCTATGATCAGTACTGAGAGAGACGCTACACCTCCACATGTTGCTGCAATTACGCCTTCAGATTTTGTTTCCAGAGCTAACATGGATGTTTTCTGAGAGAGGATTCTTTTATATTTCAATAGATTGTTGAGGTCTCAGGTTCCTCCTATTATAATAAATAGTGAACATGATTCCATACATCTATTCTTTTGGATTGTTTTCAATATTCATCCCAAATTAAATTTTCATATTTAAGAATGAAAAATTGAGAACCAAAGGTTATCCATTGATACAATGACCATGAGATCAATTATAAAGGATATTAAGGCCTCATTTGTAGTAATGATCTACCAAAAGGAGTCTGCTACCACAAGAATGTGCCACCAGCAAGCATTACACTGCCGCGATCACGCTACAACTAGATGATCTATCACAAGGTGTGCTACCATTAGCTTTTCTACCATTGTTGTTCTATGTAATTAAAATTTATTACTTCGAATGAAAATTTTATAGATGTTAATGAACTGAGTTTATTTAATAAATATTCCTAACCCATTTCATGGATTCATTGAAGGAATTCAAGAGGTTCAAAATGAGGATCTATGAAATAATTATTATTACTCTTCAATGAAAATTCAAATCTCTAGTGATATTTATTTAAAATATGTCCCTCATGCACAAGATTTTTTGATCAATTCGAGATAGAATAATCATGCTGATTTATTACTAAAATATGAGTGTGAATGTTTGGAACATATCAAAGATCAATTTCATTTATCACACGAAATTAAGATAATAATTATAGAATCATATTCATACAGAAAGGATAACTTCAAGACACTATAATTTTTTTACAAATTTTAGAGAAAATGTTCAAGCCCATCACAAATATAAAGACAATAACTCTCAATCATCTAGATAATTATAATTTGAGTAGAACATTATTTACTCATATATATTTATTTTATCTCTTTTCTTGTACTTTCAATCAATGTGTTGTTTTACTCTGTATATTTACACATGCGGAGTCCTGTACTTAAACTAGGGAATACTTGATATTATATCAAAGTCATTTCATCTATTTACCCATGGTTATTTTGGTAGAGTTCCTTGCACGAATTGATTTGTTTTTCTTCTCTTGAAAAACTATGGAAGAGTTTTTGTGTCTGGAAAGCTTGTGTTGTTGTTTTTTTACCCGATCCAGGTTATGGATCAAATTATTTGGTATAATAATTTTCATGGAGGTGGGTGATTTCCAAATGGAGGGGATAAAGTATCAACTTGATACTGAACCTCTTTTGTATTCCTTTATGTGTTTGTGTTTTGTTTTATTCATTTCAATTCTTTAACTAAATTTGTTTTAAATAGTAAAAAAACTTGTACATTAATAGTTAGTCTTAACTAGTGTTTATATAATGATTTTTTTATTGATTTAAAAAATTAATTTAATTTTAAATATTGTTTTACATGATTTCTAATAAATCTTTGAGAAGTCTTTTAAAACACAAAACATATTTTAAACTACTGTTTTGATGAATTAGGTGAATTTAATTTAATAGGGGGATTTTATTTTAACTTATTTTTAACAGAACTTTTATTGGGAACTAAACTCACCCCCCCTCTTGAGTTACTCCATCTGACCAAGGGTTTGTATATCAGTGCTTGGAATAAAAAATTTTTAAGGATAATAGAGACAGTTCTATGGGTATGTTACAAAAAATTACCCATACCAGAATGTAAATGTTAAAAAATCACCATGAATTTTGTTGTTGGACTCCCCAAAACATCTAAAGGGATAATTTCTATATGTTCTGTGGTCAATCTCCTTAAAAAGTTATAACACTTCATCTTTATCAAAAACAATTCATATTTGGTGTATATTTCTAGGATATACATTAAGAAAGTTGCAAGGTTTCATGGTTTACCACAATCCACTATATCTGATTAGGATATGAGGCTTACCTCAAATTCCTAGAGAAGTCTTCCACAAAATCATGATATAGAGGTGATTTTCAACACTATAAATCATCATCAGGAAGATGGTCACTTTGAAACAAAAATTCAAACAATGTAGGATATACTGATATCTTATTATATGGATTATAAATGATGTTGGGATCAACACCTTCTTCTAGATTAGTTTTCTATACTAATATATTTATCTTGAAAATTCAAATGGTTCCTTATGAAACCCTATAGAAAGAAGTACAAAATCCCAAAGTTCTAGGATAAAGTTAAAGAAATAAATATTTTGGGTCTAGATCTAGAAGATGAAATAGAATATAAATTTAAATACATTCAACAACACATATGTGTGGCACAATGTTGACATAAAATTTATGTTGATAATTATTGATGTGATCTAAAATTTTAAGTATGTGAGAAGGTGTTTATAGGAATTTCTCCATGGGCTATGTTTGTGAGATTCTAAAAGAAGGTAAAAATAATCCCTAGGTATATCATTCCATTTAAAATTCTTGATTGTATAGGGACTGTAGCTTATTCCTTGGCGCTTCTACCAAACCACTCTTAGGTTTATATTATGTTTCATGTATCTCTCTTAAGGATGTACATACCTGATAAATCTAATTCACTAAACTCAGAGGTCATACTAAAGGTGAATAATCCTTCTTATTAGGAAAAACCAGTTCATATTTCGGATCATAGAGAGAAATTTCTATAAAATAAGACAACACAATTGGTCATAGTTTTGTGGAGAAACAACCAATTTGAAGAAGCTATATAGGAACTTTGGATATGATGAGAAATAAGTATCTACATTTTTTGTATCAGAGTAAATAATTTAGAGGGTGAAAATAATTTTAAAGGGAATATAATGTAACACAATGAGATTTTATGAAATATAATTTTTCTAATAAATTTAATTTCTTAGATATCTTGCATTACACACAACACCACATTTTAATGAACATCAATATAATATATATAAAATAATGTAAAACTATCTATTATAACATAACCATTAAACTTGGTGGAATGAATAGAAATAACTACATTTTTAAAATTAAGTATGAAGTTTTTAAGAAAATATATCATATTGATAAATAAAGTCAATTTTTGGTAATGTTTTCATAGGCATCATCAATACATTTTTCTCAAAAAATGATTTTCATTAATTTTCATGAACAAATAATAAAATTAATTTTAATAATTTTAGAAAATGCATTTTAAAAAAATTTAGCTCACTTTTTTAATTAATATTTGAACATTATATTTGGTTTATGTTTGGATAATTCTTTTAAAATATTAATTTTTCAGTGAATAGGGAAATATACTGATTTTTATTTAAAACCCCCTTTTATTTTAAAGCATTTATAAAGTTACATATTATTTTAAAATGGTTTTAAAATTAAAATTATTTCAATCATACTATTATTAATTCAATTTAGTTCTTTGTAATAAATTTTAAGTTGAATTTTTATATTTAGACTTCTTATACTTTTGAATGATTTTTCTTCAAAAAACCATTTCTTAGTCGCACCTACGAGTTTAATTTTAAATTAAATTCTACCAAATACGTGAATCAAAATTGAAACAATTTTATTCCATATTATAAAAATCATTATTTATATTATATAATAAGTTAAATTTAATTTTTATTCATATTTAATAGTGAAAATAGTAAAGGTTAATTTCCACGGTAAAGGTTAAAACGGGTTTCTTAGGGGTTAAACTAAAAATAATAGAATCAAAATGACCTAAAAAGTTGTTAAATTAAATTTAATTACCATATAGAAACATTATCTCATATATAGTTCTCTAATGATAGATTTTAGATCCTTGTGTCATGTTTAGAATGTGGGTATACATTTTCCTTTTCAAAAATTCCATGTGTGTCCTCTCCCCCTCATATAAAAGGAAACCCCCTATTTACTCCTCTTAAAACATTAAAAACTATTTTTTTGTGACTAAATACCCAAATAATTTTCTTAATTCACTCTTCCTATCTTATAGTCCTTATCTTGATTATGAAACCCTCTTAATTATTCTTATAATGCCAATCTAAGGTGGTCTTTGGAAGAAGAGGTATTGTTCTTAACTGAACTTGTTTATTTTATTTCTTCTTCCTCCTCCTTAAAATATTATTAAAATATTATTATATAATAAAATAATTATCTAAAAAATCTTAAATTTTTTTATGTTAATTATATGACCTATATCCATCTACTATTTCATCAAATGGAAAACAAAATAGTTAATTATTTGTACGATGGACTACCTCCTCACGAACTAATGTAATTTGTTTTACATCTCCACCTTTCATGGAAAGATATAATGATAGGTATTATGTTTATATAATATATCTATGAAATTATTATTATTATTTTATAAAATATGAAATATAATTTATTACATTCCAATCCATTGTAAAATGATAACATTACAAATGTGTATGTGTAGACTACTGCCTCCACAAAGCGATGTGATATATTTTTCATTTTATTTTGGCATGAATAGTAATAAGGATAGATTAACTAATTATATATGATATATATGACGTAAAAATTATTATATAAATGTTAATTAATATTTATTTTTCTTTCATTTCGTCTATCAAATAAATGGAAACAACTTTCATGCGTATATATGACTTACCGTCTCCATGAATGGTGTAACACAATTTCTATCTCTAAATGTTATGAATTTCTATAAATACATATGAAATGAATGTATATAATTTTTTTATCATGGATAAATTTCT
Organism: Viscum album; assembly: GCA_963277665.1. NCBI lineage: Eukaryota > Viridiplantae > Streptophyta > Magnoliopsida > Santalales > Viscaceae > Viscum > Viscum album. Next base: position 1,938,935,283 of record OY728141.1, read on the forward strand.
GGTTATTATTAAACTATTATAAATATAAAATTTCAAAAATTAAAAAAACAAAATATACATAAAAAGTGAAGTAGTTATTATCAGAAACATAATTTTAACAAGGGATTGCTAATAAATGGGTAATAAAAGTGTATGATCAAAATGATGAATTTAGATGATGAATATACTAGAGGGGGTGAATTTAATTCTTTAAAAATTCCTTTAGAACCATTAAATTTTAGTTTAACAAAGTTAAACAAACATACCCAACACCTCTAAAAGAAACATTTTCTTAAATGAAAGATTCCCCCTTAAGGCATATAGAATCTGTAATATAATCAGAGTAACGGAATTAGAAATTATATGAAAGTTATAATTTATAACTTTAAAAAAGGTAGTATTACAGAGGAAATAAAACAACTTGAAATAGAAAATAAGTAACAACAATATTCTTTTAACCGAAATAAAAGGGTATCCAACAACCTGGGATAAAGGTTCCTTGATTCATACTTTCAATAAAGTCTATCTTACCCAAACCCAGGTAAGCCCTCAATCTGTAGATTAGTATCTATATGTCTATCCCTGTAAGCCCTCTATTTAGAAGGAAACCAGAATCTTTGTCTTCCAAACCCAGAACCCCATGATCAGCATGATCAGGGTCTGCACAAAGAAAGTCTGAACAAGTTGTTGACACCCGAACAAGTGGTTCACGACATTTGCACAAAGTTATGAAAGTTGAAAGAGCCTATCTCTCTAGAAAAAACTTCACAACATGCATCAAGTTCATCCAATATCTACATTTGTCATTTTATTGTTCAAAAGAACTTGTATTTGTAGGCAAATCATCCCAACGGTCGGCTCCACTCCAACGATCATATTTTCCTTAAATTTCAGAGGGACCAAGACACGTGTCACACATACAATGGTTTGTTTGTAACAGATTGTATGCAATAATTTCAAGTAAGAAATTATTTTAGTTTAAATATAAATGTTAAGTATAAGAAAACTTGGGATCCGATAATATTGGAATGATACATTAAACAACTCTAACATTATTAAGAAAAAAATATTTTTAAGGAAAACATTATCAAGAAAAATAATTCATAAGGAAAAGTAAATAGGATTGAGAAACATGTATCAAATTTTTTTGGGAATAAGAATCATAAAATCAGAATAACTTATACACTAGAATCAGAATCATAAAATAGAATCACTTTTGCACTGTATTTGGAATCACAAAACAGAATCACTTTTGCACCAGATTCTGAATCACAAAATAGAATCCCTTTTGCACCAGATTTAGAATCACAAAATAGAATCACTTTTACACTGGATTCGGTATCTCAAAGACGGTATCACTTATATAATAGATTTGATATCATGAAGACAATATCACTTATACACCAGATTCGGTATCACAAAGACGGTATCACTTATACACCAGATTCGATATCACGAAGACAATATGAAAAATCTGAATATCTAATAGTATGGAAAAACGTAATGATACATCTGTATGTATTATAGAATGAAAATTACGGATCATAAAAAAACAAAACATAAGAAAACATGTTTTTGATTTTCAATACATAAAACCATAAGGAATGGAGAAATCCTCAGATAACCTTATTGACTAAAAAATATCCTCCTTTTTGGAAAGAACAAACTACTTTTCTAAGGAAGAATATATTGACTTGGATAAAAAAGTATGAAAAACTTATCTCTCCCTTTGAAATATATTTCTGATGAATATGACTAACTCCCCTTTATGTTATATTTCACAAGGATAGTATTCTTGATCTTTAGTGTCTGGTTTTATTTCTTAAGAAAATATACCCACCCCCTAGATAAACATCACTTCTTAAAAGAAAACTACCCCTTACATGGTCATTATCCTATCTTACCACACTCTCCTTTAATATATTCTCCTCCTTTGACTACAACTTCTCCCTTAACAATTATTTAGAACCTTTAATGTTTAGTATAACAATGTTAAACATACATACACAACACCTCTAAAAGAAACCTTTTCTTAAATAAAAGATTCTACCTTAAAGAGTATATAATATGTAATATAATCAGAGTAATTTAATTATAAAGTATAAGAAAGTTATACTTTTCAACTTTAACAAAGATAAGATTATAGTGGAAATAAAACAACTTGAAATAGAAAACAAGTAACGACAATATTCTTTTAACCCAAAGAGAAGGGCATCCAATAACCTTGGATAAAGGTTCCTTGATTTATAATTTCAAGAAATTCTATCTTTCCCAAACCGAGGTAAGCCCTCAATTCGATGATTAGTATCTGTCTTTCTATCCCTAGAATCCCTCAATTTACAGGGAAATCAAAATCTCTGTCTTCCAAACCCGGAAGCCCACAATCAGTATGATCAGAGTTTTCACAATGCGTGTCTGAACAAGTTGTTCACACCCAAAAACGTTTTTCATGACATCTGCATGAATCAAAGATAGTTGAAAGAGCCCCTCTCTCTAGAAAACACATCATGACATGCATCAAGTTCATACACTATCTACTTTTGTTGTTTACTCGTTCAAATGAACTTTTATTTATAGGAAAATCTTCCCAATAGTTGGCTCCACTCCTCTGATACCAATTGTAGGATCAAAATGATGAATGTAGATACTCAATATCCAAGAGGGGGGGGGTGAATTGTAATCTTTAAATTTTTTTAGGAACTTTAATGTTTAGTTTAACAAAGTTAAACAAAAATACACAACACCTCTAAAAGAAACATGTTCTTAAATGAAGGAATCTATCTTAAATCATATAGAATATGTAATATAATCAGAGTAATGAAATTAGTAAGTATAAGAAAGTTATACATTCTAAATTTAACAATGTTAACATTACAGTGGAAATAAAAAAACTTGAAATAGAAAACAGGTAACAACAAAATTCTTTTAAACCAAAGAGAAGGGTATCCAATAACCTTGAATAAAGGTTCCTTGATTTATAATTTCTAGAGATTCTGTCTTACCCCAACCCAAGTCATCCCTCAATATGAATATTGGTATCTATCTTCATATCCTTGCAAGACCTTGATTTAGAAGGAAATTGGAACCTCTATCTTCCAAACCCGGAAGCCCAAGATCAGCACAATTGGTGTCTACACAAATCATGTCTGAACAAGTTGTTAACACCCAAAAAAGTTGTTCACGACATCCACACAACGAACTCAGAGTAGAAAGAACCTCTCTCTCTAGAAAACACTTCATATCATGCATCAAGTTCATCCATTCTCTACATTTGTTGTTTTCTCTTTCAAATGACCCTGTATTTAGAAGAAAATCTTTCCAATGGTTGGCTCTACTCCTCTGATACCAATTGTAGGATCGAAATGATGAATGTAGATTCTCAATATACAAGAGGGGATGAATTGGACAACCACTTATCCCTTGTTTTGGACAGCCACTTCTCTTGAAATACTTTTGAGGTGTTTCTTTTCCAGATGAGGCAACCCAAAAACTTTTTCATTTGACAGGATTTTGAACTGAAGATTATTCATATGAAACTTGGATAACATTTAGATATCATTTTTCATCTTTTTCTCTTGAAACTATACTCCTTTCACTTCAGTTTCTATTTGTTCCTCTTCTTTAACTTCTACTTATTCCTCAACTTCTACCTCTTCCTCAACTTCTATTTCTTCCTCAACATGTTCTTCAACTTGTTCTTCAACATGTTCTTGTAGAATATATTTGGAGACTGAACTCGAAGGAGTTCCAATGTAGTCTTCCACTTACCTTAAAACATCATCATAGTCTTCTTGAACTATCTGATCTTCTATTTCTTGAACAGGTTCTAAAAAAGATAGAACTTTCTTGGATTTCTAGATTTTTGGAGTGGCAACCGGTTTCTTATGAACAAATTAAAATTTGTGTAATTTTTGAGACTTCTTTTCTACAGCTTTTATAAGACACTGAAAAACATGAGATTCCAAGGATTTATTATTTAACTTCTTCTCCTTCTTTTCTTTCTCAAGATTTTCAGCTTGTTTGATTTTCAAGGCCTTAGCCTCTGCTGAATTTATGCCAAGGGAAGGATCTCCTTCCTTTCTCATAGCTTCCATTTCTATCCACTTTGAAACTATTGCATCAGAATAGGATTTCAGTTTCATTGCAGGAGGAGGTGTTGATACCGGGACATCAGATGCTGGTACTGGCAAGCCTGGTTCATCAGGTTTCCTTTTCTTGGGTAACGATTTTGAAGATTCCGGAACATCTCCCTTGTTCTGAAGAACCATTTCTTCAAAACTCTTGGATTCCAATAAGAACTCTACCTTCATCCTTCTTAGAGTTTCATCACTGAGTAACAAAATCTTGAAAGGCATTGAGACAGATTGGCATGGAACATTCATCTCTTGCAGGCACATGAAAATTATCCTAGAGATAGTTTTTGGATACATAAGTATCTGAGATCTGATGGATCCACCTTTTATTGCCTGGATAGTGAGGAATATGTAATTCACATATTTTATCTTTCTTAAGTTGAAGAGAAAGTATAACCGAAAGATATCACATATATTTAGAGAGTCCTTATCTATTTTTCTTGGTATAAGAAATCCTTGCATCTAGAGAGCTACCATATTGTGGTTTGTAGAAAGATTGATAATCTTCAGATTCATAACATACTTAAGACCAAGATAATCTAGAGATTTGACCTTTTGAAAAGAACCTTCCATCTCGAGAAGTTTTTGAGAGAAAAGAATAGCGCCCCTTCATACGGAATTTTAAGAACATTTGCTTCCTTCTTATAGGGGACTGTATATGTCTTATTATAATACCTGAACTTAAACAGATCCTTACTATCCTTTTGGAAGAAAGTAACAGATTCATAGAACTGAATAACCAGGTTAGGATAAACCGAATCCTGAATTTTTCTCTTTAGCCACATAAACACTTTCCCATAAATTAGTTCTTATCACCTTAGAAATAAGGGAGTCATATTTTTCAAAGAATTTAGGGGAAACCAAACTTTCCCTAAAGATTGACCAATCCTTTATTTCATTGCTAGTCTGCATCTGTTCTACTAAGGATTCAATAGTCATTCAGGGAGATAGAGACAAAGGACTCTGAAAAAAAACTTTGATGGCATCAGAGCTTCGGCAGAGAGATCAGTAAGGATGCTTCACCGATTATAAATGAGGCACCCCTTATATAGGCAAGGCTATGACCTTTCAACCTCCATAAGATAATCAAACGGCTAAAACAACTTGATCTGATTGAACATTTGAGGATTATTAAAAGAATATGAATTCTGATCTTTCGTAGTAAGGTAAACCGGAATTTAAAATTTTGAAAAACCAACAACTAAAACATAAGATAAGAAAATAAAGAGTAAGGAAGTGTACATTTTAGAATACTCTAAGGAATTTAACGTTATTTTTAGAATTCTTTTGATGGTTTTAAAATCTGTGATTTCAAAACTGAAATGTTAAAAACTGAAAATTTAAAAAATAATTTTTTCAAAAATGTAGTTTTCAATAGTGAAATATTGAATAATGAAATTTTAAATACTGAATTTTTTTAAAAAAACATAAAGGAAGATAAAAATTGAAAACAAATCTTAAGAATGGAATAAAAAAATCAAGCATATATACTCCCCCTAAAATACAGAGTTGTTTAATGTTAGGAGATGATTTAAAAAAGAAGTATATATGAATGATTACCTTATAGAGATCATTCCTATATTCTATTTAATGTATTGAAATCTATCAGAAGATATTGGAATTGATAAAATATCAACAATTTGTTCTTGTGTTCCGATGAATTGAAGAATAATATCTTTTTTAAGTGTGTGATCCCTAAGAAATTGATGTCTAATATATATGTGCTTTGCACAAGAGTGACGTGCTGAGTTTTTACTTAGGGAAATGGAACTTGTGTTATCACTCATTATTTGAGTCTTAGTAAAACTCATACCATAGTCTGTGAGTGTGTGTTGCATCCATAACACTTGAGCACAACAACTTCCAGCTACTACATATTCAGCTTCACCAATGGAAAGTGCTACAGAATGTTGCTTCTTGCATGACCAAGAATCTATGGAATATCCTAAGAAATGAAAAGTTCCGAATGTAATTAATCTATCAATTTTACAACCACCAATTCCAGCATCTGAAAAAAAATTATGATCAAAATTATTTCTATAGGAATAAAAAAGTCCCAAATCTAATGTTCCCTTTAAGTAGCGAAAATTTATTTTCCATGCCTTTAAATGAGATTCTTTAGGATTTTCTTGGAATATTTCACATAAGCATACTATGAATATTAAGTTAGGTCGAATAGTTTTTAGGTAATGTAAACATCTTATCATCCCTCATTAAGTTGTCCGATCCACAAGTTTCCATGCTTCAACAATATCAATAGTATTAGAGGTTATAATAAGAGTACTTATACTCTGAGCATTATCAAACCCCAACTTGTTAAGAAGATATTTGATATAATAATTGTGAGATTTGTAAGATCCCTCTAGTTTTTGAGAAATTTTTAAACCAAGAAAAAAGGTTAAGTAGCCCATCATACTCATCTCAAAGTCAGATTTCATAAGATTCACAAAGGAATTAGTTAATTATTGCTGAGTTGATCCGAAGATGATGTCATCAACATAAATTTGGACAATCAAAACATTTTTATATTTTTCTTAATAAAAATGATTGGATCAAAAGTTCCCTTAACATAGTTATTTTGAATAAAAAATCCTGAAAGTCTATCATACCAAGATCTAGGGGCTTGTTTAAGTCCATATAAAGCTTTGGCAAGTTTATAAACATGACTAAGATTTTTTGTATCTTCAATGCCAGGGGTTGGTCAACATAGAATTCTTCCTGTACATAACCATTAAGAAAATCATAGTTAACATCCATTTGATAAATTTTGAAATTGAAGAATGCTGCAAAGGATAGAAGAATACGAATAGATTCAAGTATTGCTATAGGAGAGTAGGTTTCTTCACAGTCTATTCCTTCTTATGGGTTATAGACTTTGGAAACTAATCATGATTTATTTCTAACAATAATTCCATTTTCATCCCATTTGATTCTAAAAACACATTTTACTCCAATAAAATAAGTTTCATTAGGTTTTTCAACAAAGGTCCAAACCTGATTCATTACAAATTTGTTGAGTTCAACTTGCGTAGACTTTATCTAATCCTCATCACCCAAGGCTTATTAAGAAGTCTTTGGTTCAAATTGAGAAAGAAAAGAAAAATTTTATACTTCATTCCTTAAATAACATCTGGTTTTTACTGGTTGATTAACATGTCTAATGATATTATCACAGGGATGATTTCTATGAAACAACTGACTTCGATTTTGAAAGACTTGATCATCAAAATAGGGTAGAAAATCATCATGAGTAAATGTTTCAGAAACATTTTCTTGAACATTAAACTTATCTGAAAGGTCATATATCAAATCTTGGTGATCTGTTTTTGAAAATATATCATAAATAACTTCAGGTTGTTTAAAAACAAAAGGATCATTTTCATCAAAATTAACACGTACTATTTATTCCACAATGTAAGTATTTTTATTGAAAACTATATATGCCTTAGAGTTAGTGGAGTATCCTAAGAAGATTCCTTTATCAGATTTGGGTTCAAATTTATGTAAGTTATCCTTGGTATTCAAGATAAATATTTTGCAACCAAAATATTTAAAGTAAGAAACACTCGGTTTTCGACCAGTCAATAAATAATAAGGTGTTTTATTAAGAAATGGTCTAATTAAGCTCAATTTATTGTATAACAGACAATACATACTACTTTATTCCAAATAAAATTTGCTATAGTATATTCACTCAACATGGTTCTAGTCATCTCTTGTAGAATACAATTTCTTCTTTCAACAACACTATTCTGTTGAGGAGTTCTTTTAGCTGAAAAATTGTGAGTAATACCTTTTTTACTACAAAAAGTTTCAAAATTAGAATTTTGAAATTCACTTCCATGATCACTATGAATATTTACCAATGGAAGGGTTTTCTCATGTTTATCTTGAACTCTAAGTACATTGAAATAAGTAAAATCTTTCGATTTATTTGTGAGAAAATTGAACCATGTCAATTTAGTGTAGTCATCAACTAAGAAAAACACATAGTATTTGACTCCAATACTTCTAGTTTGTGTTGGACCAAATAAGTCCACGTGCACTAACTGTAAGGCATTAGAAGGTGTAAATTCACTTATAGATTCAATGCTAGATTTATGTTTCTTACTATATTAAAAAGGATCACAGACTTTTGAAGAATCAAAACTAAGATCTGGTAGATCCTTAACAAGTTCTTTCTTAGAAAATTTACTAATATTCCTTATGTTATAGTGTCTTGGTCTTCGATGCCAATGCCAAGATTGATATTCAATTTCACTTAGGAAAGGAATATCACGACTTCTAAGGTCTTCTAAGTTTAGTGTGTATACATTCTCTTGCATATGGTCTAAGAGAATAAATTCATCTTTGTAATTGTGTACTAAGAACTTGTCATTATTAAAATTCACAAGGTATCCTTTATCACATAATTGACTTATGCTGATGAGGTTTTTCTTAATACCTTTAACAAATAAAACATTTGAAATTAAATATTTTCCAAGAAGAATAATTTTACCTATAACGATAATTTTTCCTTGAGAGTTATCTCCAAAGGTTACTTTTCCACCTTTAATATTTAAAATCTTTTTGAAATAGTCTTTGTTTCCTGTCATGTTCTGGGAACATCCACTATCCACGTACCATATGTTATTGGTACTTCCTTCATTGACCTGAAAAATAAGTGTTAGGTTTTTGAAATCCAAACATTCTTGGATCCGGAATTTTTTAATAGAAATATTTTGGGTATCTACAATTTTTTAGAAAGGGAAGATTTATGAACCCCAAGATATTGAACATTATTTAAATAATAGATCTTCGTACAATTCCCACCACTTTTACATTTAGTACAAAAAGGGTCTCTTGGAGGAACAACATAATTGTTTCAAAAAATAGGTTTTTCATGAGAATAACCTAATCCTTGACTATTACCATAAGGTCAGATCTGAGAATACATCTTGTCAAAATTTTCCTTACCAGAAGTAAAATTTTCTAGGTGTTTTTTTAAAGAAAGAATTTCTGAAATTAGTCATAGGACTAAATTCCTATCCTATGGAATAATAGACTTAGAGTTAAGTTTATCCTCTAAAACATCTTCTTCAAAAAACATATTATTATGATATTTAGAAAGCTTATCCTTCTTAGAACTAGCTTCCTCAAGTTTCTTAGAATGATTTTCTAAGACATCATTTTTCTTTTGAAGATATTTGGAATGATTTGAAATTTATTTTGTTAAAATAAATTCTCTAGAATTTTCCGTTTCAAGATTATTAGAAACTTTACAATTTCTTATCTCAAGAAACATAGAAAACCTAGAAACATCCTCATAGGAAGGCAAATCATTATCATTATCTGATGAAGAAGATTCTTCATCTGAAGAAAAATCTTTATCATAAAATTTTTCACTCAAAGACATATTGGTTAATGATTCAGCAGTTCATAACATATCCATAAGACATTGATTTTGAAATAGATCTTGGGCAATTAAACCAATATTATTTTTCTCATAAGATTCATAATCTGAAGAATCATCAGTATAATCTCTACTTTTATCACTCGAAGTTTTATTGTATTTTAGGACTTTCTTATGCTTTGATCTGTTGAACTTCTTCTTATTTCTCTCAGAATTCTTGTCCTTCTTGTCTCTTTTCTTAAGTAAGGGACACTCAGGTTTGATATGACCAGTTCTTCTATATTCATATCATGTCACATATCTATCTTTATTATCTTTTCCATTATTCTTATTATATCTATATTGAATGTTCTTCTGACCATCAATATTGTTCATCCTCCGAGAAATATTGGATAACTCATTTTCTAAAGTTTCACTTTTACTAGATTTAGAATGAACAACAACCTTCTTAGATTTAAATACTGTAACTCTCTCAAGAGTCATGTCTTTTGTATGATTTGAAGTAGTTGTAAAAGCAAAAACTCCATTTCCATTCATCTTCATAATATTATTAGTATATCTCTTCATTCTAGCTTAATGTTGAAGAAGGGTTCCAAACAGTTCATCAAGAAAAATCTGTGTAAATTTTCTATTTTCACCTATAGCAGTTCTCTTGGATTCCCATTAATTAAGGATGATGTTTATAATATTTTCTACAAGAGATTCATCATCTAAAACTTTTTCACACATTTGTTGAAAGATGTTGAAAATAGTCACGAATCTTTGTTGTACCTTACATATGGGTTCTCCATAAGGAAAGTAGAAACCATGATACTCAACTCTGAGCATAGCTCTTCTAGTTTCGATTACTTTGGAAGTTCCAAAGTGAGTTACATCAAATTTTTTCCAAATACTATTTTCATCTTCACAAGATAAAGTTTGGCTATATTTATTTCTAGTCCAGGAAAAAAGTAAAGTATTACTTACCTTAAATTTCAGCTGGTATTCCACCATTTATGGATTAGTAAAGGTTCTATGTTCCTTATCATGAAACTTATAATCTCTAGTTAACATCATGTAGTTTCCTACAACTGTGTTTATCACAAAGTTCTTCATTCTATCTCTCCAATACTCATAGTTATTTCCATAGATGATTGGTGGTCTTGTAGTATTGATATTATCTAGAGATCCAACATGAATGCCTTCCATACTAAAAGGGATTTCATTCCACAGAACTCAGTAGAATTAAAAGTTTATAATCAAATATGAAAAATAAAAATTGAGAAATAAAACTTATATATGGATATAATAATCTCATATAACTCCTCTGATACCAATTGTAGGATCGAAATGATGAATGTAGATGCTCAATATACAAGAGGGGGTGAATTTTATTCTTTAAAAATTTCTTTAAATCCTTTAAATTTTAGTTTAACAAAGTTAAACAAAAATACCCAGCACCTTTAAAATAAACCTTTTTTTAAATGAAATATTCTACCTTAAAGCATATAAAATCTATAATATAATCAAATTAACGAAATTAGAAAGTATAAGAATGTTATACATTCTAACTTTAACAAAGTTAAGATTACAGCGGAAATAAAACAACTTGAAATAGAAAACAAGTAACAATAAGATTGATTTAACCCAAAGAGAAGGGTATCCAAAAACCCTCGATAAAGGTTCCATGATTTATAATTTCAAGAAAGTATGTCTTACCCAATCCAAGGTAAGCACTAAATCTGAAGATTATTATCAGTATTTCTATCCCCACAAGCCCTCAATTTAGAAGAAAATTGGAACATTAGTCTTCTAAACCCGGAAGCCGACAATATGCTTGATCGGTGTCTACACAAAGTAAGTCTTAACAAGTTGTTCACACTCGAATAAGTTATTCACAACATATGCATGAAGAACTAAGAGTTGAAAGAGCCTATCTCTCTAGAAAACACTTCACAACATTCATCATCTTCTTCTACTCTATACATTCATCATTTACTCATTCAAATGACCTTGTATTTATAGGCAACGATTCCCAACGGTCAACTCCACTCCAACAGTAATATTTTCCTTAAATTTTGGAGGGACCTGGACACATGTCATACATAAAACTATTAGTTTGTAATAGATTTTATGACATCATTTCAAGTAAGAAACGATGTTAAGTTAAATATAAATGTTATGTATAAGAAAAATTGGAATCCGATAATATTGGAATGATACATTAAACAACTCTAACATTATTAAGGAAAACGAATTCTTAAGAAAAAAATTATCAAGAAAAAAGATTCATAATGAAAATTAAATCAGATTAAGAAACCGGTATCACATTTGTTCTAGAATCGGAATCAAAAAATCAAAATCACTTAAACACTGGAATCAGAATCAGAAAACAGAATCACTTTTGCACACGATTCAAAATCACAAAACAGAATCACTTTTTCACTAGATTCGGTATCTCAAAGATGGTATCACTTATACATCGGATTCGGTATCATGAAGATGATATCACTTATACAACAGATCCGGTATCTAGAAGATTGTTTGAAAAATCTGTAAATATAGTAGAATGGAAAAACTTAATGATACATCTGTAAGTATAAAAAAATGACAATTCTGAATCATAAAAAAGAAAAAACAGAACTTAAGAAAAAGTTTTTATGATTTTCAAAACATAAAACCATAAGTAATAGAGAAGACATAAGATTAACTTATTGACTCAAAAAAGGACTCTAGTATATAATACATCGTACTATACATATTCTTATAGTTATATAATATATGTATAATAAAACTATATTTATTATAAATGAGGATTGAACCTATATGAAGAAAGTGGAGACATAAGATATGTGATTTATTGTATCTTTTATTTCTCTGAGTCATATGTCATATTCCCCACTCATTTATTTTTTGTAGTGTATATACTACTCATTTGAAACTGCATATAATGAATCAAATTGTTTTAATGATATTTAATGTTTCATTTTATGATAATTCTTTAATGGGGATCATGATTCTAAAGTTAACAAAGTGGTAAGAGTTTTATGATACAATAACATTATTTACATGGATTGTTTATTAATATGCTTTTAATGATGATATATTATGATAAATTTCTGAATAAATTCTTAGATTTTATTCTCATATATTTATTTCATAAAAATAAATGTTAACCCTTTATTTTCCTTTCTTTATGTATGTAAGGGTCCAAAATAATTTTTTTATAGAAAATAGATTTTATTTCTCTCTTTGATCAAAAATACTTTTTCTCCCAGGTTAATGTTTTAAATAAATATTTTACAATTATATAATGATCTTTTAAGGAAATTTTCTTTTCCAATGTTTTATTTTATTACAATGTTTTTTAAATTTTTTCTTTATATCATTTTCTAATTGAGGTACTTTAGACTTTTATAAAATATGTGAAACGAATCATTGTTTTAACATCTACGACATAAAAAATGATTTATACCATCCTGGCCACTCAATTTTTTAACGATTAATGTATAAGTTTCCAAGTATATTTTAAAATAATATTATTTCCACAACGTTATGTGAAATTATAGTATTTAAAAGGTTTTTTTCAAATTAGAACGGTTATTTTCTTCAAGAAATGTTCCCAGTGATATTTCAAAATCACGTTCCATACAAGATTAGATACTTTGATTCTACTTAATATTTATTAGGGCTATAATCCAATGACACCGTCATTATAATTTCTTCGAATGTTTTATTTTTATGAAAATAATATTTTTAATGAACCCATTCCATTTTCCACGAGTTATGTTATGATGAAATAATGAAATGTTTATGAGACTCATTTCTCTACCATGAGTTATGATATGTTGAAATGTTTATGAAAACCATTTATTTTAATGGGTTCTTATACAATAATGTTTTATTATCTTTTGGCCCACATATTTTTAGTTTCCATTATGTTATGGTGGTTACATTATAACCAAGGAAGGTGGTTATATTATAACTAAGGATGATGGTTATATTATAAACAAGGATAGTTGTCACGTTATAACCAATGATGGATAGGAACTATATGTCACACCAGTTCATTGGTAAAAGAATGATTTCTCAATATATAAAGAGGAATGTAACGGGGAGTGATCCTAGTTTAGTACGTGACTTTGTATACTATGATAGTCTTGGGAGTAAACCTTGAATACTAAGATTATTTGTGGAGTGAACCCATTCCACTATGACCATTTTGGAAATAATCCCTGACAATTCAGGAAATTATTTTCTATACCTATGTGTATTCAAAAAACATATGTCTTATACCAATTTTATACCTTCATGGATCATGTTCTTTGACTCAATTATGATTCATGGCTTATGAACTAACTTGATTTATTCCATGACTCATGTTTATGATCAAGGATTTGAAGGGTAAGATTTTAAAATGTTGTTTTCTTATTATCACAACCTTATACTCATTTTATTTTAATATCTTAATTGTTTAACCTTATAGAGTATCTAATCTTACCAATACTTATGTTTCATTTCCCCATGTTATGATGATATGTACTATGCATGATATGTCTAAAAAGGGTGATAGTTATGAATAACGTAGTGGGAGGTGATGTTGTTCACCTATGAACTAGTTGTTTATGTATCAATGATTCCAAAAGAGTTAGAACTATAGGTTTTTGGTGAATATAATTAGTTTATGTAATTAATATTAATCTATTAATATATAATATATATGAATGATATATTCAGATCTTTACATCGCTAGTTTTTTCAACTCCAATCCTTGTTCATCAAGTTGAAGTTTCAAAAGGATATTTTGAAACTTGGGGGTATAGAAACAAAAAATGTTAGGAGGTTAGTTTGGTTGAATTTAGATAATTTTATTCTCTTTTATGGATTTCTATTATAGTGGTACTTTTATTTTGGATTATTATGTTTGGAGAAGGAAAGGTTCTAATTAAAAAATTCAAAGGCTCAATTTTTGGATTTCAAATGATGAATTTTTAATATTAATTGTACTATAAGGATCATGGGATTCCATTAAAAACAGTTCAACTAGAAGAAATGTACAATGATTAATGTTAAAGAATTAACTAAAAAGAACAAGGGATTCTTCAGATGATGCTGACCATGAATGTGGCCATCAACATCCAGATGGTAAAGTCAATTATAAAAATTATGCCCATTGTCACAATCATGTATAAGAATCCTACCACAATGAATAATGTTTTTTATTTGAATACTATGTATTCTACAGACAAAAGAAGGTAATTTGTAGTATGAATTCATCAACCAACTAAAACTACAATCAGGGGAAAATGTAGAGGATATTTCTCTCAATATAAATGTCAAATAAAGAGTTCATAAAAAAGAGAAGTGATCTGAGGGAAGTTATTTGGGGTTGAAAATCTATATTAATAATGATGAAAAAAGGGGAATTTAAAGAATTATTACAAGTATTAAATGGTAAATTCCTAATGACACACTTATATAATTTATACCAACACCATATCTATGAAAGAGAGAATATTATTTTCAAGCATTGAATGTCCATTTGAGTCATTTATCAATGATTTTGAGGATTCATTTCACTGAACATCAAAGAGAGGATACATGAAAAATAATTTTTCCTAATGGTTAATCAAGTATCATGTATTAGATATTAGATATCTAAATATTGAGGGGGGAAATAGTGATGAAAAATTCAGAATTTTCAGAAGAAGATTCTTGCGATTATAAGGGGTGCCATACATACAAACATTTTGGAAAGAACCTAATTTTTGTATTTCAGATAGATAATGTGGGATTTTGTAAAATTTTGAGGAAGGTGTGTGGAAGATCACATGGGGATCCATGGTGATGAAAAAAGATATATATGATGGAATATTAAACCTTATATAATGATTTTAAGGAATAATATTTTTTAGAAGAAATATTTAAAAAACTATGAAGTTGTCGCATAACCATCTTGGTCACATGGGTGAGAAAGAGATGAAAGTCCCAGCTACAAATATAATGACCAAATATTTCCATAAAAATATATTGCATATTTTTAGATGAATATTCATTAAAAAACATAACATAACAATGCCAGAACCGAATGGGTTTAGTGTATTTAGAAAATTGGAAACATAATTAACTAGTCCATAAAACATCTATAACATATCCCAATTACCCCTTCATAACTACTAACCATTTTAAAATTTCATACTTAATACCTTTCTTCTAATCCTAGGAAAAAGATAAATAAGAAAAGGGTGATCTCATATACTAAATAGGGGTAAACAAGGTAAATATCAATCATAAAATGAGAATGTGGGTTTAATAAAAAATCATAACATTTTAAATTTATACAATTCATATCAAAAATCAAAATCTTGAGTCATGGAATAAATATTGGTTGTTCATATAACATGAATCATAAAAGAACATAATACATGATAGAAAAACATATGACATGGAATTGTGGAATACACATAATCATAGAAAATCATTTTCCTATCAGAAAAAGATATTTTACAAGACTATCATAGTGAAATGGGTTTACTCCTGAAACCATCATAGTAGTCAAAGATCACTCAAAAGGATATCAGAGTGAATAAATTCCCTTTCTAAACCTATTTCACACCTTGTTCTTGTCCTATCTGTATCATGAGATATAAATCATTACCCAATGCATTGGAGGGAGAAAAATATCCCACCCATAACATAATGAAAACTATAAATATGTGTATCATAGTTATATAAATCATTCAACAAACTAGAACCAATTAAAGGAAATGTGTTTTATAAACTTTTCATCATAACATAACCCATGGAAAAGAAATGGGTTTCCTAAATATTTCATCAGTTCATCATAATCACAAACCATATAAGGAAAGAATAAATATGGTATTCTTGGATGATATCCCTAGTCAAAAATATTTGACAACAAATAATATTATCTTATATGTAAAATGATTTTTAAGTATCACTTGAAAAAATTCTCTAGGGAAATATCCTTTCTGTTATGAAAACATTTCTTTTAGATACTGCATAATTATAAAAGAGAAAATTTTATCTGAAAATAACCTTATAAAATTTTAAATAAATCTTTAATAAATTAAGTTTTCATGATTGTTGTAAAATACACTCATATAATATAAGTTAAAAAACATTCCTTCAGTACTTTTTTGAAAATGTCGCAAAGTACCATTTTTGTAAAATGAAAAAAGGATTCATTTAAAACAATTTTGCAAAAAAAAGTTAAAAACCTGTAAAAATGAATCTGAAAAATATTAAAAACCTTTTTGAAACCATTTTTTGAAAACATGAACATGGAATAAAAATATTCCCCATTGGATACTGAAACAGAAACAATCTCAAATACTGAAGAGATTGGGAAATGAACCCCTTACTTCAAGTCTTGTCTTTCCTCATTCTGGTTGAATCCTTCTATATACTAAATATGGAATTATTATAACTTGATTCCATAAAAATATATCTATAATACAATTTATTATTTATTTATAACATCTTATCATCTGTTTGTTAATAATTTTTTATTAATATCACTATTCTGGGTGATAACAACTTCTTTTCCAAGCATGTTTCAGTTTGGAAGTCCTAATCATTATACTTTGATCTTGGTAAAATAATTTCCAGAATATAAATCATGGTATAAAAATACTTTTATTAATTATATACATATTTATAATCGTTCATAAAAATTATCTATAGAAAAATGAATTACCCCATTCATGGAGACAATATATCGTACGTATGCATGAATGTTGTTTACATTTTTTCAATGATGGAGTGAAAGAAAGGTGAATAATAATTTAAGCTTTATATTATTATTATTATTATTCCATATATATCATATATTTTTTCAGAAATATTATCCCTATTACCATATAATTCAAATATAATTGAAAAATGAATCACATCGAATCGTGTAGATGTGAGTCTATACATACGCACGAGCGACATTATCATTTATCAACAGAGATGATGATAATAAGGTAGGCATGATATTATCATAAAATTTGTATAATTATTTCATATAAATAATATATTATAATTAAACCCATCATAATACCTGTCCATAAATTATAGTGGTGAAATATGAATAGTATCACTATGCAGAGACGGTAAGATGTATATATGCTTGAGTGATACTTTCACCTATGCTTTGATTGGAAAAAGGGTGTATAATAGTGTTTCAATAATCATAATAACATTTATGAATATTGAGGATAATAAATTTTTTATTTTATGATAGATATACTATATTTATATAATTTAGAGAAGAGTATAATAAGAAATTGATCAATTAAAGTGGTTACCTCTTATTCGAAATGACTCCTTTAGATCTCCTATAAATGGATCTAGGGGTAGACTTTTGGGAAGACCATAATCTATAGAATGTGCCTAGGGAAGTGAACAAGTAATGTTTTCAGATTATTTTCTATCTAAATGGATTGATTTTTTGAAATTAAGTGAGGAAATATATTTTATTTCATAATGGATGTGAGGGGAACTTTAACTATTTCTCAAAAGATTAAAATATAATACGACTATTCTAGATCCAAATGATTATAAATAGACTATAATTTCATAAGGGATAATGTTTTTGAAAATATTATTTCCTCTTTAGCCTTATTTAGGGATTTTATAATTTTTAAATAATTTTATAAAAAATTAATCCCATAAAATATCATTATATTCAATTTTTATACTATTCATTACTTTGAATTTAAAAACATCAAGAAAAAAATTAAAATTAAAAAAAAACTATTTAATTATAGCCTAAATTATTCAAGGACATATTTAAAAGTTGTGGATCACCTTAAATACCTCAAATTATATTCATTTAAATATGTTAATTATTATTTATTTTATTTTTCATTTATTTAATAATTACTACATTATATTTAAGGTAATTATTTCTTCCCTAAAATGTAAAAATAAATTACTATGATGAAGATAAGTCTTTTATATTTCAAAACATTATTTTTGGGATAACATATCTTCCAGATAACCACATATTAAAAATTATATACTTATTAAAAACAATAGTGTGACATGTTTTACTTTTGTTTAAATAAAATACTATAAAGGACTTAATGAAAACCAAATGGCTCCAAAAGATCATAAATTAGAAAAAGGATGATTATGGTTGAAACATAAACATAAAATATAATTAGGGTAAGTTTTTGGGTCATTTTATAATTCTTATCATATTATTTTTACCATTAATTACCCAATTACCCTTAATCGTGGTAACAAAAATTAATAAGGTTTTTATTCAGTTTCACCAAAAATAAAAAGGGTATATTTACTTAATTTGGAAGTACTAGTTAAAAATATGGATTTTTTTTTAAAAATTCTAAATGTATAAGTGGAATAATTTAATTTAATATTAAACCAAAAATACGCAATGAAAAACAAATTTTATCAAAAATTCTATTTTTTATGGTTAAATTTTGTATACTAAATTCTTGTGTAAAAGTCATTTAAAATATTAAAATTACATTAAAATAAAAAATAAAATGTAAAGATAATATAAAATATAATTTTATTTTTTAAGTTCTTTAAATTAATACAGAGTTTTCAATGTAAATCAGTATTTTTCTCTATTAATTAAAAATTCAAACTTTTCAGAAAATTCTCAAAAATCCATCCTAAGATAATTTTGATAAGATGAATTCAAAAATGAAGTTTATTTTTTTTAAAATAAATTAAATAAAAGTGTAAAAATTATATTTATTTTATCAATGTAATCAATATAAATATTTTTTTAAGAAAACATAGTTTTTGAAGAATAAAATGACTTCAATAATAAAACAAGTGTCTATTTTGTAGGAATAATTAAATGTTTATTTAATATTGCATTCACATATATTTCATAATATGAATATTAATATTAATACCTTATAATGCAATGGCTAGGTTATAATAGGCATGTTAAAATAATTATATTTTAATAGTATATCATGAATCTTTTAAACATGGTGTTGCACGCAACACAAGCTATCGAAGAAATCAAATTATTTAAAGAGAAATATTTTTTAAAAATATAAGGCTATTATATTGTACCTCACATAATATAAATTTAACCCTCCAAATTTTTCACTTAGATACAAATAGATGATGATTCATTTTCCTCATCACGTCCTTAGGTTCTTACAATGCTTCCTAAAATTAGTGGTTGTAACAAAAAAACATCAACCATGTGAGTGGTCTTGTTTTCGTAGAAAATCGTCTCTTTGATAAAAAATCTCTATAGTTTTTCTTAATAATAAAAAACTCACTCAAATGATATAAACTCTAAGTTTATAACATGTGAAGGATTTGGTATGTATTTCATCATGAGAGATACATAGAACACATCATGAACTTGGGAGAGAATTGGTGGAAGAACCAATTTATAAGATAACATACTGATATGATCAAGTATCTCAAATGGATCTATATACCTAGGGCTTAGGTTTTACTTATTTATAAATCTCATTACTCTCTTGTAGGGAGATATTCATAGAAATAACTTATCACCCACTTCAAACTCTATATCTTTCTAATGATTTTCAACATTACTTTTTTTCCAACTCTAAGCTAATATTATGTATTTTTGAATGGATTTAACCTTCTATATGATCACATCATTTGTACCATTTCCTAAAATTTTTCCTTCTACAACTTCATCCAATAATTTTGGTGTTCTATAATTCTTACCATAGAGGGATTCAAAAGGATCCATCTGGATGCTTTAATGAAATCTATTATTGTAAGAAAATTCTAATAGTTGAAGATGTCGATCCCAAAATTTTTTTAAATACATTGAGAAATATATCAACATGTATTGTTGAGTTTGAATATCTCTCTTAGAATAACTATATTCTTAATGACAATAAGAAGTATTGAGAGTTAACTATATATCCAAATACTATTGAATATTTCACAAATACTTCAGGGTAAACATTAGATCCTGATCAGATATAATAGAAAGTGGTAATCCATGAAATATTACCACTTCTATATTATTTATAATGTAAAGATGATAAAATGAGAAATATTCTATGATAGAAATTATGTATGCATACTTCTTAAGTGATCAACTATAATACATATAGTATTGTGGCCTTTAGATGTTTTGGAGAGTTTGATATAGAAAATAATGGTGATGTTTTCCCATTTCCATTCAAGTATGGTTAATAGTTATGAAATCCCATTATACTTATTTCTATCATTATTTTGATGATTACAAACCATGTAATGAGAAACATACTCTACAATATCTCTTTTCATTCTATACTACTAGAAACACTCTTTCAAATCTATTTACATCATTGCACCTCTAAGATGAATAAAGAATGATGAACTATATTCCTAATCCAATAGATACTTCTTAAAATTTAGTATGGGGATAATACATACATGTTTCCTAAAACTTATCATTCCATCAAAATGAAGTTTGAACTTAGGATCATTTCAGACATTCATTTACAACTCATCACCATCCTTATGTGCCTTTTTAATCTTCACTTAGATAGATGGTTGAACATTCATTTGAGCCGGATACGAGTTCTCCACTTCATTTAAATATTTATGTACATACTTGGTAAATGAATAAATATTTGACCTTTTGTGATCCTCATCATATATAATCTAGGATGTTGCTCTTATATCAAACATCTACCCCCTGTTTCACTTTACTAGGGTGGTAATGTATAGAGCAGTCATACTCTTTAATCATATACAACCATATTCTTTGAAATATGTTCAACTCTTTTTGAGTAAAAATATTATTTAAAATTTTTTCATTACTATATAAGCCAGACCTTTCTACATAAAGAAAATTCATTCATATATTTCATGACAAAATTACCATATCTAACTCAAAATCATGATTTGGTTAATTTTTCTCATGGACCTTCAATTAATGTGTAGCATAATATATCACCATATAATTTTTCTTGATAACACATCCATATCTCTTCTTTGATGCATCACTATAGATCACAAACCTATCTCCACTACAGGATAATGTGAGCACAGGTCCACTAACTATCCTTATTTTTAGCTCCTTGAATGTATCTTCACATTCCTCTATCCATATGAATTTAACTCCTTTAAAATTAAACTTTGTGAGTGAATTAGATAATCATAAAAAATATTATAAAATATATCGATAATATCCATCCAACCTTAGAAATATACAGATTTATACTACAGTGTTTGGTCAAGACAATTTCTCAGTAGCCTCTATCTTTAAAGGATCTTATGATATACCATCACATGAGATTATATGACCCAAAATGAAACATTATAAATCCAAAATTCATATTTGGTAATTTTTCATAATGATTCTCCTTCCTTGGGGTATTTTTTGAAATCCTTAAGTGATATTCATATACTTCCTTACTCTTTGAATATATATGAATATAATCTATAGAGACAACAAAAAAAGACCAAGATAGTCAATAAATACTCTTTTAATTAAATCTTTCAATATATTAGAGGAATTAGTAATACCAAACGGAATCACTATAAATTCAAAATGTACAAACCTTATATAGATTTCCATCTTGGTTATATCATCCTTCTTGACTTTCAATTGATGATATCTAAAACTAATGTCAATATTGGGAAAGTATTTATCTCCATGTATTTGATTAAAAAATTCATCAATATGTGATAGAGCATACTTGTTTTTGATAGTGATCTTGTTAATTTCTCAAAAATCAATGCATAGTAGCATTGATCCATCTTTCTTCGTAACAAATAGAACATGTGCACCCCAAGGTGATGTAGTAAGGAATATGAATCCCTTATCACAATTTTCCTATATTTTCTCCTTCAATTACTATAATTAAATTAGGTATATTATATAATAATTATTTGACTACTAATACCACCATTTTTTATTTTTATTGAAAACTCGACTTCCGAATTTGGTGAATGACCTGGAAATTATTTCAGAAAACATAAAAAAATTCCCATACAATAGGTGTATCGTTAATATTGAGTTTATCTCCAACCACATGATATATATAACAATAATTTTTATAAATTAAGACCTACAATATATAATCAATTTCCATTGTATGTTCATATTCATACAGGCATTGATAAATGATTATGGGTTCATTCGGAATATGGAATGCGACTTCTCTTCCTCAAAAATTAATATGAGCCCCATATAGTGAAATCTAATCCACTCCATGAATTACATTGAATTAAACTAAATGTATAACCACATGATTTTCATGAAGCACATTACCAAAAACTCTAATAAATTGATAACTATAAACTTGATATGAGACCATTGTTCCATTAGGAGTTTTCATAGCTTATTCGATGTATAATTATTGAGGTGATGTAACGCCCCAACCATAGAAGCCCGGTGCTAGTGCATTATTTTATTACATTGGCATGATTACATTGAATAAAATCCCAAAGGACCAATCCGTTTAGTAGTTTTGGAAAACTTGATTACATACATGATACCCATAATAATTGGGAAAAGAAAATAAATCATAAAATAAGTAAAATATTAACATCCATGAAAATAATTCAAATGATTCCACTTCATAACCTGGGGAAAAGAATCATAATTTGAGTGAGGTGAACTTCTCAATAAGGGAATGTATAATGGAATAAACAATGAATAGATGAGGATAAATCAACATGGAATGGTAAATAACTGATAGCATATTCCATTTAAATAACTAGATAATACATAATCAACATGGTAATATAAGAAACAAAAACTCATTAAATTTAATCAATAATTTTAGAATGAAACTAATCCATAGATTTAATCATATGAATGAATCATGGATAATAAAAATAATAACTAAAATATCTATTAAGTAAATTCTTAATAATTGGACGTCACGTCGTAGGCACATGAAAATATATACCATCAAGACCTTTCACAAGACAGTTTAAAACATTAGGTTGAAACCCATTCAATTTGGCCAATTTATTTGTCTCATGAAAACATGTTGATGCATAGAGGGGAAATATAATGGATGGGACCCACCCTTCACTTCCTATCCAAATCATTACTCATATAGAGTAATCTATTAGTGAAAAATATTCTTTATCAAGTATTTGTATTGAATAAAAATACATATTTATCAATATTTCCCTAAATAAAAAATTAACAGTCAAGGTAAACACTGTTTGTAAAATGGTGTGTGGTTTAGAAAATAATAATATCTATAAACCAATAATATTTATACTTATGGATATATCCAATAAAAAATTATTATAATAAAGATATTTTTTCAAGATAAAGTTAGTAATAAAAAATGAAATTATTATTGGAATGATAAATTTTACTACATGGTAATTTTCAAGAAAATACCTTTAGGTGAGATAATACAAAGTGAAACATAAAATAACTTGAATTATTATATAATAATAATATTATAATAAAAAGGTAAATTATATACATTGAATTAATGTGAATAGCTACAAAACAACAAATAAGTCTAAATGGATTGTAAATTGAGACCAAATCCCTTACCTTGATTCTGACTTGTCACAAGTGTCTTTATATTACTAAAAAATAAACTTATGTTAACTATTTAATTTCTTCAGATAATTTTTCATGTTTATCATTAATTTTATTTCACTTATTACAAGGTTGTAAACAACTACTTAAAAAATTAATTCTACATCGTGTGTTTTGACCATATTCGATTTATGTGTAAAAAGTGACTTTCGTATGTCAAATATGGTAAAATGGGTCATTATATTAAATTATATATGATAATAATCTTGGAATAATTATAATATTTATACATAAATTATGATTTTTAAACCATTCATTAAATATGGTTATGAAAAATGAACCAATGTTACAGTCATGGATATGGTAGGTTGTACGTATGCATGAGTAACGTTCTCATTTTTCAATGATCGTTATAGAAAAAAGGTAAGTAATATTTAACATTATAGAATAATAATTATATCATAAATAACATATTATTTAATCATATATACTTATATACATAATTATTGAGATGTGAAAGGAATCACATCGCGTCAAGGAGGTGGTAGTCCACACATCCACGAACGATGTTATCACTTTTTTAGTGTGTGAAAGAGTAAAAAAGAAAATGATATATTTTATTTCCAAATATTTCATTATTTAATAAATATATTATATAGATTATTTATGTCACAAATTTTTAATCAAACAAATCCTTAATACATTCTATGTAATATGTGAACATATCACATAGCTTTGAAGAGGCACTAGTCCACACGTCCACAAGGATGTTACCATATTTACACAAAATGAAACACTTAAAGGTATATGTTATATAAGAACTCATCAAGTATGAAGAAAACATAAGTATCATATATATTATATAAAAATAGTGTGGCTATCATAATTTCCAACATTAGAGGTGGTAAAAGAAAAATGAACAAAATCATTTCATGAGGTGGTAGTTTGTTGTACACGAACGATAAGTTCATTACCCATTTTATGGAACTGTGTGTAAGTTTAGGTAAAATAAATTACATAAAAACAACTGATTTTATTTAGGATAATTGATTTGTTATATAAAAATGGAATAATAATAACTTAATGGATGGATAAACAAGTAAAACATAAATGCACAATGAATAATGGTACCTCTTATTTGAGTAACTCCTTTTGGTTTACAACAAAATACATATTTTGTCTGAATTCTGCCAGAGGTTAGGATTATAGGATTAGGTTAGGGATGTTGGTAGATTATTTAAGAATATTTTTGGTGACCCAAAGGTCATGATAGGTAATATTAATTGGGAGGGTTGAGTGTGTTGTTATAGTGAGGGAGGAGTGACATTCTTGTATATTTTGGAAAAGGGAATTCAACCCATGTGTTTTTATGTAAATTAGATAAAATAATGTAAAATGTTGATATAAGGGATTATAGGGTCTAAATATGGACAAAAATGGATTTTTTACAAGTTCATAGTCATTATGGCTTTTAAGTTTAAGGTTTAGTCCACTTTTAAGCTAATTGACCTCTCAATCACTATAATTACTTTTTACAACTTTCAGTAATATTTTTGTTAAAACACTAAGTAAAAAATATTAAAAATTATAAATTATTATGATTATAAATATTGAATCCATTTTTTTCAAATTTAAATGACATAATTTGAATAAATTTTTTTAAAATTAATCCCACAAATAGGATGATATTGCGGGGTTTTAAAGTAAAACAATTCAAAAGTTTTATAAGTTATTATATCCAACATCAAATTAAAATTATTTAAAATGACGTAAATTGTATTAATTAATATTTTATTTATCTAAATAAACTTTAATGTAAATAAATATATTTATTTAACCATTTAAAAAAAATTAAATGAAAAAAGAGTTTTAAATTAAAATTCTATATTTTTCATTTTTCCTCAGATAATGAAACTTCAAAGAAAAACATAAAAAATTCACCATAATATAATTTCTAAGTTATTATTTCAAAACAAGTTTATTTTTAATTATTAAATTTATTAAAATTTATAAATTCATATTTAGAGTTGGTGTGCCATTAAAATGGAAAAAACTGCCTTTATAAAAATATAGGTTTTATTGTGTTAAATTGCGTTCATTCGTATCTTATTCTTATCAAATATGTTGGATGAATGTAAAAAATATTTGGTTAAATATAGGTTATATATATTAAATTATTATCATTCTATATTTTCACTTAGTATAATTTACTAGGACAAAATGAATTTGGGATAATAAAATAGTTTTTTATGAAAACATTCCCTTTATATTCAATTGGTTCTTATATTCATCTCTAATTATTTTCATAACTAAAGAATTCAACCATATATTTTCATAATTTATTTAATAGTATTTAGAACCAACTATTTAATATCTTCATTTTATCTTAATTTATTAAATAAAAATATCTTAATAATATATTGTTGTTTCGTAAAACTTGGTCATGCGTGTAATGAAAACTACCCTAAAAAGTCATTATAGCATGAAACATAATATAACTCAGTGTTATATACTTTACAAGATATAGAGTTGATTTATTTTAAATATTTAATATATCTTAAGGTCTCGGGTTGTTATATTCCTTTCTACACTTGGTTTTTCATGCCATACATGCTATTAAATACAATATTCTTAATTTAAAATTTCAGGGTGTTACATTCTCACCACCTTAATTAACTTGTGTCCTCACAATTTAAACATTGTTTTGGTAATCAAGAGTTTGGTATTTTAAAATACCATTGTTGAAAAAAACACTTTGTAAATATTTTTAATAACACATCTTCTTAGCAAGATGGAAATTGAAATGTGAAGGTTACCACAAAATTAGGCTTTAATATTAGAGAACATTAGTGAAATCATGGACATGAAAGAGAAATAAAACTATATAGTTCAGATAGAGAGTGATAGAGAAAATGTTCAACATAAAATTTATGACCACAATGATATAAACTATAGGTGTGAAATTTGTCATTGATATAATAAAAAATGAAGATAATAAGACAACATTTTTGTTTCCAAACCCTTTTAATTGTGTTGAGGAATTATTTAACTCTATAAGAATGTAAATAAATATAATCACTTGATATGTTTCTATTTCATAAGAAATATTTTATCATTTTTGTGCCCTAAACCATTTCTACTTGATTTCCAAGAACATGTTTCATCATATGGAAATGTAATACATTAACCTCTAAAACCTCATCCAATGATCAACTTAAACCATTTCATAAAAGGTTAAATTTTACAAAATATTATGATCTAACACTTTGGATGGAAGGTTACTAGGTTTTCAAAATTAAATTTTCATTAGGCTTCAATCAAAATGATGTTTCTCTTTAATCATCACAAACTGAACATGTGAACACCTTCATCGTGTAATCTATTGAAATATGGTAATAACATGAATTACAATAAAATGTTATTAGAAATATTCATTCATCATTACTCAATAAGTAAAACAGATTTTATTGGATATAATCCCTAAATACACAAGTGTTCAAAACTCTATCAATGATAGTACAGACTACTTTGTTTAAAAATAATTAATGTACTCCAAGGTAGTAAGCACATATCCAAATAAATTATTTCTTTATCCAAAAAACATTATTTCAACATTAGTAACATATTAAGGATTATATTACCCACATGCATGTATTTTCCAAAAAATTAACTTGCTACTAAATCACTTTTCCAGGTAGTATTCAACATATGTTCTCAAATATTTAATGAAAAATTATTTGACTAAAATCCTTATATATTTCACACTTCATATGATGATAAAATTATAAATAAATACTATTACAACATATTTATTTGATCTAAACATAGAAGTACATTAATCATTCCAATTCTATTGTGTCAATAACATATTCTCGACCTTGATCCCTTGGACTTTTCCAAATTATATTACCTTGATTATTAGGGAATTCATTTCCATAGTGCCCTATATCATTGTAGTTATAAAACTGATTGGAAGTATCTTCCTTCTTCTATTTATATTCTTTTTCTTGGTGACCCTTTTCTATGTACTTATTATAAACTCCCTATCCTTTTAATCATTTACTTGGTTGATTGATTCCATAGTTATCACTTGTGGAAAAATCCTTCTTTCCCTTTTCCCCTTTATCTGTAATTTTCTTCAATTAACTTCTTCTTTTTCTTCCCTTTAAATCCATAGACCTTGTATACTTTTTTTCTCTATCTTTATAGAACATAAAACATTTTCATGATATGAAGAAAATGTTTGAGATACCAATTCTTTTTAAAGATTTGTATTAATAACATTGAATAAATAATTAATATTTAACTCTATTTTGTGTATGAAATTCATAGAACACCTTGCTAACCTTGTAAAGGTAGCTTCATACTCTAAAAAAATTTCTTTATTCTTTTTCTTTAATCTAAGGAAATATATCTTCATCTTAATTTTTTTTCTAATGAGGGAAATATATTTCAATGATTGTGTCCCCAAAAGCCTTCCATTATATTAGTTCTATCTCTTCTTCCTCTCTAGTATTGTAGATCAAAGACTACCATTGATCAACATCATCTTTGAGACAATACACTATTAGCGTAAAATTTCCATTTCACTACAACAAAAGGCTATAAATATCTTATCCAAAGACTTAATCCATTTCTCATCTAGAGTTTGGTCAGTAGTCCAACTAAACTAAGGGGGGCTCTATTGCATAAAGTAGTCCAACATCAGAGAATCTCACTGTGGAACTCGTTTCTCCATCCATGTAAGGTTATCTTTGTAACATAATTAAGCTACCCTAATATATCAATAACTTTATTAGTTCCAATACCAGCTGTATTAGTTTTCTCTATAGGTAAATTTCAACATTTTCAACATGTATTGATATTATTATTCCTTATAGGCACTGTTTATAAATAATGGAATAAACTGGATTAGATCATAACATTATTCCACATAATGTATAATAAAAAAAAATAGGGAAACACTCTTCATAAACTGAAAATATTTTTCATAACTAATCTTATAATAATAAACCTAGTTTCTTTTGGGGATATCTTTACATTCAAATAATAAAAAATGGTTTGAAATGAAAATGTGAATATCTTAACCATATCCACTAGGAGTGTCAAACCAGGTACCCAGTAAATCTCATTTTTAGGTACCTGGTTATTCTTGAGTCGGGCCCAACACACTTTTTCAAAGTTCTTACCCTGAGATACATATGTTATAAAACCACATCCACTTGTATCATACATACCAGGATGTATTTCTAGGAGGTCCCATACAATATCTACCATTCCAAAATTCTATGATATTATTATATACTTATCCTTAATGAAAATCTTAGGGTTATGTTCAATAATCTATGTTTTCTATATCTAGTTTCCAAGGTTATTGCTAAACTTAATTTTATACCAACTATAATAACCTTACCTCATAATCCCAGATCCACTGCATTATTTTATTACATTAGAATTATTACAAGGAATCTAATCCCAAAGGTACAATTATTTTAGGGGTTTTGGAAAACCAGATTTCATAATTGATACCTTTAATACATTTGGAAAAGAAAATAAATCATAACATTTGTAAAAGATCTCATCCATGAAACTCATTCACATGATTCCTATTCATAACCTGAGAAAATTAAACACAATAAAGGATATCTAAAATGATATGTAATGACTCATAAAGCAGAAGAAATAATGGATTGATTCGAATAAATCAACATGGGAAGGTAAATAATTGATAATATCTTCCATTAATATAACTAGATAATGTATAATCAATATATAAAGGTAAGAAACTAAAACACATTCCATTTAATCAATAAATTGAGAATGAAATTAATCTATAGATTTGATCATATGAAAATATCATCGATGATAACAAATAATAACTACAATATCTATAAAGTAAGTGCTTCATTGTGGGACATCATGTCCGTGGAATATGAAAACAAATACCATCAAGATCTTTCACAAGTTGATTTAAAACTATGGGTAAAAACCCATTTAATTTTTAAAAATCATTTGTCTCATGAGAAATATTCGATGCGTAGAGAGAATACATAAATTCCAAGACCCAACTGTAACTCCCTATCAAAAGTTTTCCTCATATTGAGTAATTTTCTAATACATAATATGCCTTATCAAATATCTGTATTGAATAAAGAATATGGATTTTAAATATTTCCCCAGATAATCAAATAACTATCAAAGTAAACATTATATGTAAAATGGAATATAGGTTTTAAAATAATAATATCCATCACCTAATAATGTTGATACATAAGGAAATATCCAATAAAAATGACTATAATAAAGTGAATGTTTCAATAGAAGGTTTACAATCACAAAATAATGTGAAATTGAAAAGATTACTTTTACCACTTGCAAATTTTCAAGATAAACCACTTGGGTGAGATAATTCAAAGTGCAACTTAAAATACATGAAGTATGTGAGAATAATGATATTAACAGAAAAATGATTATTATATACACTACATTAATATGAATTTGTGCATAACAACAAATAAATATCAATGGAAAGTAAATTGAGATAAAATCCCTTACCTTGAGTATGACTTGTCATATGTGCCGTAATATTCTTGAATAATAAAATTATAATGATTATTTAATTTCTTCAGAACATTTTTTATTTTTATTATTACTTTTATTTCTATTATAACATTTTTTAAACAATTTCTCAAACAAATAATTTTACGTTTTGTGTTTTGACCATATTTAGTTTATGTGCCAAAAATGACTTTGGTAGGTAAACTATAGTCAAAGGGGTCATTATATAAAAATATCCTTAATTATAATAATTAAGTAATTATAATATTTATATAACAATTATACTTTTAAAACCAATAATTAAATATTTTTATGAAAAATGAAACCAAATTACAATCATGGAGATGATAGGTCGTACGCACGCATTAGTGGCATTCCCATTTTTCAATGATCATTATGAAAAAAATAACTAATATGTATCTTTATAGAATTATAATTATATCATAAGTACCATATTATTTAATAATATACACTTATATATTTAATTATTGTGATTTAAAAGGAATCACATCGTGTTGAGGAGGCGGTATTCCAGGCATCCATGAAGGACGTTATAACTTTTTCAGTGTGTGAAAGGATAATAAAGGAAATGATATATTATGTTTATAGAAATTAAATTAAGTCATTAATATAATATATATGTTATTAATATAAAATTCTTATAACTAAACTCATCCTTAATACATTCCATTTGTTGTGTGAATATATTACATCTCTTTGAGGAGGCGATAGTCCATACGTCCACAAATGAAGTTATCCTAATTACACAAAATGGAACACATAAAGGTATGTGTTATATAAAAATTAAATGAGTATTAAGAAATCATAAATATCATAAATATAATATAATTTTTTTGTTTCCATCATAATTCCCAACCATGAAAGATAGAAAAGTAAAAAAAAATGACATCGTTTTGTGAGGTGGTAGTTCATCGTATATGAATAGTAAATTCATTACCCATTTGATGAAAGAGTGTGTAGGTGTGGGTCAAAAACGTAACAAAACAAAATCTAAGTATATTTATGGTACTTTTTATACTATATAATCAAGTAATAATAATAAATTAATGGGTGCATAAAACCAAAAAACAAAAATATACATTGAAGATTGTTACCTCTTATTTAGATAACTCCTTTTGATTTATACCAAAAGATATACTAAGTTTTCTTTCATACCAAGGTGAGGCTACTAAATTTAGGGGATGTATTTCAGGAACTTATTTATGTATAATTTAGGTGTAACAAATTGCTTGATAGTTGTGAATAAGTGGGAGGGGTGAGTTCCTTTTTATAGTGGTGATGGAGTGATATTCATTTAAATTTTGGAAAATGGACTTACACCCACATTGTTTTAATTAAAGTGGCTCCAATAAAAGAAATTATTAGAAACAAGAGAGTATAAGTAATCAATATAGATAGAAAATGCATTTTTTACAAGTTTTTATGTCATTTTGGCTCTTAAGATTATGGTTTATTCCCTTGTTAAGCTAATTTTCCTCTCAATCACTACAATTACATTTAATTACTTTCACTATTATTTTTTTGTAAAAAAACATTACTATAAATTACTAATTAGTATTATTCTAATTATGGAATTAATTTATTCAAATCAAAATCTCATAAGTGGATGAAATTAATTTAAAATTAATCCTGTAGATGAGATGACAATGCATGTTTTTAAAGTAAAAACGTCCAAAAGATTGTTAAGTGACTGTATCCAATTTCAAAGTGAAATTGATTAAATTTACCTAAATTGTATTAATTTATGATTGATTTATTTAATTAAACATTAAAACCAATAAAAATATAATTTAAC
This sequence comes from Viscum album, assembly GCA_963277665.1. Taxonomy (NCBI): domain Eukaryota; kingdom Viridiplantae; phylum Streptophyta; class Magnoliopsida; order Santalales; family Viscaceae; genus Viscum; species Viscum album. The sequence goes on from OY728141.1 coordinate 1,938,967,634, forward strand.
ATTATAAAAAAAAGACGAAAAAATAGTTTTGAATTAAAATTCAGTATTTTCACTATTCATAAAAATATGAAACTTCATAAAAAAATACAAAAAATTATCCCGAATATAATTTTTGAGTTCATATTTCAAAAATTAATCTTATATTGACATATAATATTTATCAAAGTTTCAAAATTCCGATTTAAATTATGTGTTCCATTAAAAGGATATAAAACTACTTTTATAAAAATATAGCTTTTTATGTTTTAAATTGGGGTTGTTCTTATCTTATATTTATGAAATATATTGGATGAAATTAAAAAATATTTGATTTAATATAATAATATATATATATATATATTACATTAATATAATTTAATAATTTTAATTAATCTAATTTATAAGAACAAAAAAAGTTTTTGTGCATAAAATAGTTTGTTATAAAAACATTACATTTATATTCAATTGGTTTTTATAATAATTTATAATTAATTTTTAACTAATTTATTAAACCCTATATTTTCATAAGTTAGTTAATAATATTCATAAAAAATAATTTAACAACTAGTTTTTATCTTATTTTATTAAATAATAATATCTTAATAATATATTATTGGTATGTAAAACTCAGTATTGGGTGTAACAAAAACTAATGAACAAAGTCGTTATTGTGGGTAACATAAGATTTCAAGTCTTGAATACATTAAAAAATATATTATATATTTATTTAAATTATTAATATATCTTAAAATTATTTGGTTGTTATATTCATTTCTACGCTTGGTGTCGCGTGTCATCCGTGCTATTAAATACAATATTCTTACTTTAGAATTTGGGGGTGTTACATGTGATATGGTGATACCCATAGAAAATTCATTAGAAATAAAAGAGTGGGTGGACCCAGAATCAAATAATAAATTATCAGTTATAGAGTGGGTGATATAGCAATGTTTCACCATTCCATTCTCACAACCCACATCGACAATCGTGATCACATGAGATTTCCCTTTGTATTTGGGATTAAGTGGTTGTTGATTAAGATCATCAAAACTTTTGGACTCATGCAACGATTGGAATTATTACCATACTCCACATACTTATAGCATTGGATCATGGGTGGTGCATTCTTGAATCTTTTTATCTATTCACATTATTATCTAACTTCTTCTCATCCCATTGACATACATTTTCTCAATAACCTTTCTTTCTATACTTTAAATATTTACCTATACCCCTATGAAAATTTCCCCCATGTTTCCTTCTATATAGTGAGAAAAATGAAATATCATATTCTTTTCTCCATGTTTTTCAGAATTTATTTTAAAATATTTTTTATTATCTTCTCAAAACCATAACATTGATGGGTAAGTCCAAATTCTATCTTATCCTTGAGATCACATCGACTGATTTAATCCAAGATACTAAATAACTGTATAGATAATGCACTTCAGATACTTTATTTTAATCCACTAAGGATTAAATAAACCATAATTTATCATTAGACGATAATTCTAAAAGCGTTCCTTGTGATACTTTTAAAAATATCTTAGTAGGATCAAAGTGATTCATAATCCTTTTGTTTTAACTCAAGTAATTCTTTCTCCATTTTCATATGAATAATATGAGGAATGTACTTACTAAAAAAATATGTTTTTGAACTCATACCAATCCATCAATTCAATTTCATATCAGTTACTGGTATTTTTGATATTATCCCACTATTGATACACATGACCTTAGAAATGATAGATATCCAAAATTATTTTCTCATGTTATGAACATTAGATATCAGAAAATAAATTTTATGTGGTACTTCTCTATTTATCAACCACTATTGGATAATAATACCCACTAAAATAAGGTGCGATTTGGAACAAGAAGGACTTGAGATAATGTTGTAACCTATTTTTCTCATTTGGATGTCTGGCACAATTTAGAGCTTGAGAAATTTGTGTGAGCATAACAATAATATTTTTCTATCCAGATCCTACAAAACTGTTTCTCTTATGATGACAATCATTAAATTTCCCAATGAATTCAAAATTAACATGATCCCTTAAAGTTATATCCATTGACTAAAAGAAAAAAAATAGTTTAAGAAACACTAATTATATTGAGAAAACCACATAATCATGAGAAATTACTTATAATAATTTATGTCTATAATCCCTTACATTTAATTTATGTAATTCATGATTGTTACCAAAACTCTAAAATTTTAATATATACTTTACCTTAGAGTTATTACTAAGGATTTATCATCATAGATTCAAATTTTTCAATAACCCTTACTCTAATACCCACTATAATTACCCAATATTTTCATACATAGATAATACATTTTTAGATGAATATTCATTATAAAACATAATAGAACCATGCCAGAACCGCATGGGATTAGTGTACTTGGAAACATGGATACATAAATAATTAGTCTATAATACATCTTTATCATCTCTTACTTATTACTTCATAACTAGAACATTTTTTAAAATTTCTCACTTAATAAAATTCATTATATCTGAGGGGAAAGAAACATAAGAAAAGGGTGAGGTCAGATGCTTAGTAAGGGAAAATAAGGGAAACTTCAGTCATAACATGAGCATGAGGGTACAAACTCATGATCATAAAATTTTAAAATTAGACAATAAATTTGAAAAATTATAATCTTGATTCATGGGAAAAATAATGGATGTTCATAACACATGAATCATAAAAAAACACGAGCCATGAGAGAATAACATAAGACATATAATTGTGGAATACACATATGTATAGAAAATTATTTATTTAATAGGTAATAATCTTTTCAAATAATATCATATTGGAATGAGTTCAATCCCCAAACCAACAAAACAGTCAAGGTTCACTCCCAAGACCATTATAGTAGACAAATTCCCTTACTAAACTAAGTTCACTCCCTATTAAAGTTCTGTTTATCACATGAGATTTAAATCATTACCCAATAAATTAGAGGGAGATATTGGTCAAATGCAAAATGTAATAAAAAATATTCATATGTTCCCCAAAATAACATAGATAATTCAAAATTCTAGAAACCAGTATAAGAAATGTGTTTCATAAAAATTTCCTCGTAACATAACCTATGAAAAGGAAATGGGTTTCATAAATATTTCATCATTTCATCATAAAAATAAACCATAATGAAAAAGAATAAATATTTTATTCTTGGAAAATTTCCCAAATAAAATATAATTAACATCATATAATTCTATCAAATATGAAATATTTTAAAAACATTTCTTGAAATAATTTTTTAGGAAAATATCATTTCTGTTCTGAAAATATTTTTTAAAAATGACAAGAAATTATAAAAGAAAAAATTCTCATTGAAAAGAATAATTTAATATTTTAAAGGAAGTTTCAATAAATTGAGGCTTCATGATGGTGTAAAAAGATAATCATTCTATATAAGTAAAAAACATTCTTTCTATATTGTTGTCGGAAAAGTCACAAAGTACCTCATTCGTAAAACAAAAAAAGATTCCTTTTAACCCGTTTTGTAAAAAAAACTAAAGCATCATAAAAACGATTTTATACAATATTAGAATCATTTTTGATTTTTTTAAATAACAATTACATGTAAGATAAATATTCCCTTGTGTATACTTAAACACATACAATCTTGAATAGTAAATCGATTGTGAAATAAACCCTTACCTAAGTCTCACCTTCCCTTGATTACGCTCAAGCCTCCTGTATAATAAATATGGATTTATTATAAATTTATTACATAAAAATATATCTATCATACCATGTATGATTTATTTATAACATTTCATCACCCATTTATTAATAATTTTTTATTAACATAACTATTTTTTGGTGAAAATTGATTTGTTTTCCTTGGATGTTTCGGTTTGGCAGTCACGGTCATTATACATTGATTGGGGTCTGATCATTTCCATAATTTTAATCATGGTATAAAAATTATATATATATATATAATAATTATATACATATTTATAATCATTCATACAAATTATAGGATGAAAAATTAATCACACCATTCATAGAGACGGTAGGCCACACATATGCAAAAACGTTGTTTCTCTTTTTTGACTGATGGAGTGAAAGAAGGTACATAGTAATTTAACCATTTAAGAATTATTATTTTCCCATATATATCATATGTGTTGATAAAATTCATATATATTACCATCCATGTGATATATAATTGAAAAATGAATCACATCGCATTGTGGATATAGTAGTCCACACATTTGCATGAGCGACATTACCATTTTTCAAAATATCAGATGTTAAGAAGGTAGAGAGGATATTATCATTATAGAATTATAATTAAGTAATAAATATCTTATATATAGAAATTATACCCATCATAATACCCATATATAAAATATTATAATAAAAATGTAATTGCCTCGCTACGTGTATATGGTAATTGGTACATACACACGAGTGATACATTCACTTATTGTTGGATATGAATAGGGTATAAAATTATGTTATTATAATCATAATAACATTTAATAATATTTAAGATAATTAAATTACTATTTTATGATATCTATTATAAATTTATATATGATAAAGAAGAGTAGAAAAAGAAAGTGATCGGTGAAAGCGATTACCTTTTCTTTGAAACAACTCCATTATATCTCTTATAAAGGGATATATGGTTTGTCTTGGGGGGATTTCTAAAATGTGTCTAGGGAAGTGGATACTAGAATTTAGAAGATGGTGGTCCATATATAATGCTCAATGTTTGAAAATGAAGTTATGGAGGAGATTCCATTTTATAATGGAGGTGAGGGGCACTTTAGGAATTTCTCAAAACATTAACACACAATAAGACTATTCTAGAGGCAAATGCTTAAAAATAGACTATAAAGTAATAGGGGATGAAATTTTATACCATATATTATCCCCTTTGTACTTATTTAATATTATTATTATTTATGAATAAATCTATAAATATTAACCCCATAAAATATCATTATAGTCAATTTTTATAGTATTCATTTCTCTAAATTTGAAAACACGAAGAAAAATATTAAGATTCTAGAAAACTATTTTATTATATCATAAAAATATCAAGTTCATTGATAAAATTCATGGATCACCTTAAATATCCCAATTTGTTAAAACATTTTTAATACTTTTTATTTTATTTGGTCATTTTTTTAATAATTACTACATCATTATTTTTTAAGAATTTAAGACAAATATTTATTCCCTAAAAATTAAAAATAAATTAATATGATGATATAAAATTATTTTACATTTCAAAATATTATTTATGGTGAAACATATCATTTGGATAACCACATATTAAAAATATTCTACTTATTAAAAACTATAGTTTGACATGTTTGAATTTTATTTAAATAAAATACTATAAAGGACTTAATGTAAAAAAAGTGAATCCAAAAGGTAATGAATTTGACCAATGGATGATTATAGTCTAAAATAACTCATCTAATAGAATTAGGGAAAGTGTTAGGGACATTTTCTAATCCCTGTCATTTTATGTTTACCATTAATTACTCGACATACCTATAATAGTGGTATCAAAAATTACTAAAATTACTATTAATTTTTACAAAAATGGTATATTTATTAAATTTAGACCACATATTTAAAAATAAGAAATAAATTTTTCAAAATTCAAAACATAGAAGTGGAGGAATTTAATATAATATTAAACCAAAAAAATACATATGTATGATCCCGAAATTTTCTAGAGATGTCTTAGGCTCTTTTACACATACTATTTTACTTTATATTGAGTAATTTTAATTTGGGGTTTACCTCGGAGGTTATTTAGGTGAAAATGTAAGAAAAATGGAAGAAATTGGGTAGTGCAAAGCTAGTGCACGGTTTTCCCTAACCATGCGCCTTAGCCCAGCAAACTGTGAAACCTTAGGCAAAGAGGTTTTAAAAGGTTGGTGCATGGTTTGTCAACTCATGTGGCCTAAAAGGAGTAGATATGCAACCACCTAAAAGAGGCACCTGTTTAAGGAACACTATTATGGAAAATCGTGTGCCCTAATTAGCAAAATGTTCATGGGAATAAAATTAACCTGAAATTGTATTTTAAAATGTTTTCGATCCCATATTTTAATCCCAAATTAATCGCCATTCGACCCAAAAATCTATTTCAATATTTTGGAGCTCTCCAGATATATTACAAGAAATTAAAATATCTTTTCTTCATGATTTAAAGCCCGTATTAAAGATCTTAACCCCTACCAATAAGTGGATCTCATCATATGAAGTTTCCACAACTACAAAACTGCCCTTCTATACCGCTAGAAATGGCCTTTATTAGCACTAGAATTGCACTAACTACACGAGCGAGGTTAAAAGACCCAGTCTTTTATCAGTGCTAAAAAAGAACTAATAAAGGGTCTTTTATCAGTTCTTATAGAAGTGTTGATATTGTATACCTTTATCTATGCTTATAAAGGCACCAATAATCTAACTTTTATCATAACTTTTAAAAGCACTAATAAAGTAGACCTTTATAAATTCATTTAAAAGCATTGATAATGGGACATATTGTATTTTGTTGTAACAACAAATTACAAAACCAATGCAATGTTCTATAATAGCACACCATAGTACAATAAACACACAGTATATCAATAGAAATAAGGAAAAATTCGTGATTTAAATGAAATGAAAGTCACAACACAAACACAAGAAAAGAAAAATATATTATAGACATTCCATATATAGGTTTATAAAATTACATAAATACAAATTATTACAAAAATTTAAAAAAATCAATGTTACATTATCTTGTAATACTGACTTGACTAATGAAAATTTTCAAACAAACCACCCTTGCTCGAAAAGAAGAATTCACCTGTATAAAAATAATTCTCATGTTAGTAATAATATAAAGAAAAAATTAAAATAAAGTGTTCATTTTACTAAAATTGTTGCCAATTTTAAATAAAAAGACATAATTTGAGTCATACCAGTCACATCATGTATCAGATTGAGGTGCAGATGATTCAAACACATCTCAAATGACTTGTGAATCATTTTACTAAAGTATCAAAACAATCTGAATGTATTTTCATGGTTTTGAGTATGTAGGTTGTCTTTTTTACTAAAATATCATTTTAGACTTGAAACATGCTCTTTTGAATCATTATGATCACATAATGTATCAATTTGACATGAAAAAAATTCTTAGATATCAAAAATGACTTATGAATTGTTTTCTTAAATTATGAATGAAATATGAGCATGTTTGATCGATTTTTAGTGAGTGATAAATTTTTAACTGAAATTTCAATTTTAAACAAATAACAGACACTTTGAGTCATTCCAGACACATCATATATCATATTGAGGTGATGATTATTCCTATACATCACAAATGACTTATGGATAGTTTTCCTAAAGTATCAAAACAATTCGAATTTTTCCCCAATTTGGAGTAGGGTAGTTGTCCAGTTTCCTAAAAGTAATGAAATTTTTCAATAAAAAGGTGCAGTTTGAGTCATATTAGTCACACTGTGCATCAGATTGTGGTTCATCTGATTCCAACACATCCTAAATGACTTATGGATCATTGTACTATTTTTTCAAAATAATATGAATGTGGTTAATCGATCTTCGGTATACCACTTTTCTTTTTTACTAAAATGGAAATTTAAAATTGAAACACGCACTTTGACTCATAATGATCACATTGTGTATCAGATTGAGGTGAGTATGCTTCATACACATAAAAAACAAATGTTTAATTTTATTAAAATATTTAAACAATGTGAATGTTTTTTATTGGTTTTGAGGAGGTTATATGGCCTTTTACTCAAATTTATGTCTGTTTTTAATAAAATCACGCACTTGGAGTCATACCTATCTCACCATGCATCAGATTGAGGTGAGGCTGGTTTATTCACATCTCAAATAACTTATGGGTAATTTTACTATTGTATAAAATCAATCTGAATTAATTTTCTCAGTTTTGAGTCTGTCATTTGTCGTTTTTTCAAAAATGTCATTTTAAAATTGAAACATGCACTTTGACTCATACCGATCACATTGTGTATCAGATTGAGGTGTGGATGATTACAACCCATAAAAATGACTTATGGATCATTTTATTAAAGTATTCAAATAATGAAAATTCGTTATCTTAGTTTTCAGTAGGTCAGTTTTCCTTTTTACTAAAATTGATGTCTATTTTAAATAGAAAGCATGCACTTGGATTCAAACCGGTCACACTATGCATCAGATTAAGGTGAAAATAATTCATACGAGTCTGAAATCACTTATCGACCATTTTTCTAATGTATCAATACAATATGAAGGTGTTTGTTCAGTTTTGAGTCAGGAAATTTGTTTTATACTAAAATTTACGTCTATTTAAAATAAAGGTGCAATTAGAGTCATACCGATCACATCATGCATTATATTGAGGTTAGGCAGATTCCTACATGTCCCAAATTGCTTATGTATCTTTTTCCTAATGTATCAAAACAATATTAATGTTTTTTCTTGTTTTTGTGTACGCCACAGGTCTATTTTTCAAAAATATCATTTCAAACATCAAACACCAACATTGAATCATATAGATCACATCATGTATCAATTTTATATGAGGCCAATTCCAAATCATCAAAAATTATTTATTAAACAATGCTCTAAATTAAAAAAAATAGTGTGTTTTCTCAGTTTTTTGTGACTGACACTTTTTAAAGTCAAATTTTGATTTTAAACTGATAACAGACACATTGATTTGTTTCAGTCACATCGTGTATCAAATTTAGGTGCATATGATTATTACACATCCCAAATGACGTATGTATCATTTTTTAAAGTATATAAACAATTATAATATGTTTTCTCATTTTTGAGTATGTCAGTTGTCATTTTTACAAAAATTAATGTCAATTTTAAATTGAAAGATATACTTGGAGTCATACCAGTCAAATCATGTGACATATTGTGGTGTAGATTATTTTTACAAGTCCCAAAGTCTAAAAAGTCATAACTCAAAATGTTACCATGATTTACATGGCCATTATTTGTTGAATTTCCAACACTGCATGAGTGGCTTCGAATAAACCACATTAACTCTAAAAAACGAATCCACCTGTATAAGAAAACAATTTTTATGAGTATTACTAAAAAGAAATTAATTAAACATAAATATGAAATAATAAATTAATTTTATGGATAATGAATTTACTATTCAAATATCAATATTACCTATATGATTGAGCATTGGATGGAACTTGAAGTAAAGTGATAAATGTCAACTCTTCAGTGGTGAAATGTTTTGATGGAGAAGAAGTTTGTGGAAGTTTTGGTGACGAAAGGCATAAAAGATGGACATACAATAGTAAATCGATCAAAATAATTGTCTTATATAAGAAAAAAATTATTATATGAGTAATAAACAAAAGAAATCAATTAAACATAAATATGAAAGAATAAATTAATTATATGCACGATGATTTTACTATGAAAAAAATCTAGATTGCCTATGTAATTAAGTAGAGGAAGTTTCATTTCTATTCCTTAAAATGCAGTGGAGCAAACTTGAAAGAAAGTAATAAATGAACCACAATATGGGTGAAAAGGTTTTTAGGGAGAAGAATTATGTGGAATTTTTGGTGTAGAAAGGCATGAAAGATAGACATACCACAGAAAATTTTAAAAAATAATCCACCTGCATAAGAAAAAAATTATTATGTGAGTAATAATAAAAAAAATAAATTAACCATAAATATGAAAGAATAAATTAATAATATGGAAAATTATTTTATTGTAAAAACATCAAGATTACCTCTTTAATTTGGTAGAAGCGACATAATTTCTCTTCCTACAAAGGAAATGTAGAGAACATCAAAGAAAGTGATAAAATTACCATTATAGGGGTGAAAAGTTTTTTGAGGGAGAAAAATCCTATTGATGTTTTGGTGTAGAAAGGAATAAAAGATGGATATACAACCCCTAATCAAACAATTGAATCCACCTATATAATGAAACAGTTATTATGTTTGTAATACTGAAAAGAAATAAATTAAACCTAAATATATAAAATACATTAGTTCTATAGACAATGATTTTAATGTGAAAACATCAAGATTACCTCTATGATTGGGCATAGACAACATCATTTTTCTTCTTACAAAGGAATTAAACATCGAAAAAAATATTCTAAAATGAAAAAACTCTTGAAGGATTAACGAAAATTAAATCAACGTTCCATTATATAATTTTTCGGTAAAATAGAGGCTGTATATTGGTAACATAATCATGTATATAAGACATTGTTTGCAATAGTATTCAAACATTTAATTTAGATTATGTTAATGGAGTAGAGAGCATATAACATTATGAGGAAAAACATAATATATTAAAAACACTTTGACCTTCTCATTGAACTCTATTTTTAATGATTTCAATTATTGGTATATTTACCGTGAATCCAAATATCCTAGTTTTTTCCCCTCTAACATAAAAGAAATTATCTATATTGGGATCAACATTAACTGATTGTGATGTATCATTTAAATATTCATCATCAATTGAATTTTCATCTAACTCCAAATTTGTTTTAGTTTCCAGAAAGAAAATCAAGTAAAATTATTGTTTTTTGAATTAGATATGTAAAATAATTGCACTACATGTGATTCCATTATGAATAGATTGTCTTTTTCTCCTTCCACACTGAAATTCACCTTCCCAAAGACCATTTCATCATCTTTCAGTCCATTAATATTGTCAACCAATTTCAACAGAAAAGAGGCACTTGAAATGCTATGTAATCCAAACTGTATATATGTTCTATAATTCAAAAATATAACATATTTTAATAAATGTTATTTCTATCATCGAAACAATATATATGAATCACTTCAATTACAAGTATAACACCACTATTTTGCATCGTACTGGAGTCATCATATTCTTTTTTATATAACATATAACCATTGATTAAAAAACCAGTGTAAGATATAACATTTTCATTCAGTGATATGGAAAACCATTGAAGTAGTTTGAAAATTGAATTCATATATTTAGATAACTCCTTAAATTTTTTTTTCGTGGAACCATCCTATAAATTGTTGATTATATGTATTTGATATCCATCTTTCATCCTTTGATGGATTCAAATATCTAAGAATTTATTTATGGGATTCAATGTATAAATAAACATCTTTAATATTATGTAATATGTAAAGGTGATATTTCTCCCACTCTATCGAGGTAATTTTAACAAAATATATTTCGAAAATCCATTTTCTAAGAAGGTATTCGCTTAGCCGAGATTTTGGGAGACTGATTATTTCAACATCTGATAGGTAATTGGTATAAAATTCAATATTTTCTTAAAAAATATATCGTTCTACAATAAAACCTTTTGGATGACTTTGATTCTTGAAATACTCTTTTAAAACCGTTACATATCTCTCAATGGGATACATCCATTTGTAAATGACATGAACACATAGTTGAACCTCTCTAACCAAGTGAACCATCAGGTGGACCATTACATCAAAGAATTATGGTGGGAAGAACATCTCTAATTCAAATACTATGACAACAATATCTTTATTCATGATGGGAAACTTCACCAGGTTTACAACCTTTCTGCATATGGATTTGAAAAACAAGATGATTCTTGTTAATGTGTGTCAAGAATTTTGAGGAAAAATGCAATAGAAATCAACAAGAATTAAATATTTCATCATAACATAATATTTGTGTAATTTTAGACTTTGTAAATTCAAATTATTCATTGAAATTTTATTCTTGATATGTGATGAATACCCTTGTGGAACCTTTACAATAGTAATGAAAATGAAAATTTTCAATTTTTCCTCTCTGGATAGAGTGTAAGCTATTGGAGGAAGAAAATTCCACCTTTCACCCTTCACCTATGACAACTCTTCACTTATCCCCATTTCAATCAAGTCCAACCTAACCTTGATTCCATCTTTCATTTTTCTAGGTGAATTTAGAAATATGGCAATTAAATTATGAAACTCATTTTTTCCTACATGAATGACATCAAGAAAAAGTTTGACATACAAACAATTCCAAAACACTAATTCATTTGAAATTGATCTCTTCTTCCAAATCGATTTTGAATGGTTTTTCAAAAAGGGTTTACCAAAAATAGTGCAAATATTTTTTTACTTTATTGTATAGGTGATTTCTCGTTATTGGAGATGGTGTTGTACCCTGTTTGATATTCCCATTGAATAATGTCTTCTAGGATCGATATTTATATCATCAAGGTAAAAATTTTCGATGTCCTAAAAACACTGTTTTTGAGGAATTTTTCAACCAAACTGAGTATGTGAGTTTTTCACAAACAGGACACCCCAACATTCCTTTAATTATATAACCTGATAAATTTCCATAAGAAGGGAAGTCATTTATCATTCCGTTCAACATAGACCTCAATTTGAATTATTCATTTCTATTAACATCATAAATTGTAACACTTGTATCCCACAAAACATTCATATCTTTGATGTATGGAGCCATATAGATATCAATATCATTACTCAGTTGCTTTGTTCTAGATATAATTAGAGAATACATAATGTATTTATATTTCATAAATAACCATGGTGGAATGTTATAATTTACCAATATAATGAGATATGAACTATAAGTACTCATTTGTACACCAAAAGGATTTATTCCATCTATAGATAAGGAAATACACAATTTTCTCCACTCATTTCCAAGTCTTGAAAACTCGTACTCAATTTTATTACACTAAGGAACATCTGCTGGATGACATAGGTTCCCATATTTAATTATTGTATCCACATTATATGTTAATTTTCATTCAGTTTCCTAAAATACATATATTCTTTTAAGACATAGAATTATAGGAAAGTACCATACATATTTTGAGGGAGTTGATTACTTTTTCGTCTATTAATTTGTGCCAAACATAGGGAATTTTATGAGTGATTCATGGTCCTTGGGAAACAATATGATATCATTCATACAAGCATGTATTTTTTAGATATCATGCCCATTTAATTTAACATTCATTTAACATTATATGTTCAACATTTTAGTTTATTTTCTTCTGGTAGAATATCATTTAAGAGACCAAGTAGTTCTGTAAAGTCGGTGTCACTCCATCCACTACCAGCTTTCAAATTATATAACTTCAATAAAACTGAAAATTTTATGTATTTAGTACAACATGTATGAAATTATTTATTGTAATAGATATTTAACTCCTCAAAGAACTTTGTACAATCATAAAGGTTATCTTCAATTTCAATTTTTATATTTTTTATGAGATCTCCATCATCATTCACAAACGTATTCATGTCAAATGATTTATAAACCATAGTATCATCCCAATCGGTGTCAACATTCAGTTTTTACCCTTGTTTAGTCTAACATTTATAGCTTTGATCAATTCCATGAAAAATCAAATGTTCTTCCAACTCTTCTAGGATAATCTTTCTTTATTGAAATCAACATAAACATAGATAGTTGATTTTATAATGACCATCTATATGATATCTTGCAAACATGATTTACTATTTAAGTCCATCTACAAACCCATTTGTCAAAAAATTAATGTGAATCAATTTCTAATTCATATCCATCCTATTGGGTTCATTAAATATTAATCATCTTTAACATATAAATAAATATACATAAGATATTCATTATCAAAGTAAAAAAGATAAAGACAATTCTAAAAAGGAAAACTCAAAATTTGATTATTTCAAAGAATTTTAGTATGTTGAAGAAAATGAGTAATTGGATTTAAGAAAATAATTAAAAAAATGAATAATTAATCATAATTTGAATGAAAATAAATATAATATATTTTTAATTTGGAAATCCAAAACCATAATTTGTTGATAAATAATTATAAAATCACGCTTACAATATAAGTTATAAAAACACATATAAATAGATAGAAAGTTATATAATCACACACACACACACACACTTATATATATATATATACTCCTCCGGGGTCCACCTTTATTTGTAGCGGCTCTGTGGGGTCTCGATGATGTCTCAGGTTTGAATCTTGTTGAGTTATTCCATGTTGGTGTAGAGTAGGACTTTCATTCAATTTCTGTCCCTCCCGAATTTTTGTAATGATATATATATATATATATAATTATCATAAATTGACAAAAATCTAGGTAACCCATACAACAGAATATCAAAATAAATTAAAATTAATAGAAACCCATTCTAATTTAGATGTCACATGATTTGTTGTTTGTTGATGGTATTAAACGCAATTTCACTGTGGTTATTTTAGATATGTGATGAATTTAACGAGGTTTTTTTATAAAGAAAACATTTCTATGAAATATGATAAAATATGGAATGATTTTTAACCCATGTCAGAGGACTAGTGGGAATCTCTTTCTGAATGGAGACTCTGACCATTCTAGCTATCTGAGTTCAATTAATTAGAAGAAATGGTTTTGTAGAAGGTTAAGTAATATTTGTAAAATAATTTTGTGACAAAATTAAAATTGTGATGTGTTGAGAGGCTTACCTCATCTCAAAATCTAAAGGTGATTTATTTGTGAGATAGTCCAAAATGGAAAATAATGAAAGACAATCATAAATGGGAAGAAATTAAGGCTAAGAATCATCTTTAACTGAATTTTTTTTATTTTTATGGACCCATGAGACACAATCCCCCTCACAGTGATCTTTACCTAATAAAATTTATGGTTGACATTACTATAATTACTAATGTAATGATTATAAAAAAACATATGTGGTGTAAGTGTTCCATATTTACATATAAATAGTTTAGAATGAATTGGGGATGTGGATAAATTATTTCATATCAAAAAAATGAGAATGAATTCCATGGAGTATACAAGGACCATACCACAAATAAAAACCAAACCATAAATAATTGGTAATTAATCAAACAATGGATCATAAACAAATTTTTATGTTCATAATTGAAAAAAACGAGTATAGAAGGACTAGACCACAAATCAGTAGTCAATCAAACTAGAGATCATAACCAAATTGTTCTGTTCATAATAAAAAAGAGTATACAAGGACCAGAACATAAATAACTCATGACATCTTCAAACAAAAAAAAAAAGAAAATATAATAAATAATATCACAAGGCCTACCGTGCTAGGTTGAAGAAAATTCTATTCAGAAACCCTAACTCCAAATGAACACTGTATTTCTGATGATCTTTGAGAAACTGGTGGCCATTAAGTGGTGTGATTTGATCTTTGATTCATTGAGGAGGAGCGCCGACAGTGGGTGAATTTTTTGAAAATCTTCTGATATCATGATTGGTTCGAAATTGTTAGGATAGTTTAAATAAATATCATATCTTTTATCAATCCTTAAAAATAAGCACTGATAAAAGGAATATTTATCAGTGATTTTTAATGTTGATAAAGGTAGGTCTTTATCAAAGCTAAAAAAGTGATGATAAAATCTAAATTTATCTGCACTAAAATTTTAGCACTAATAAAGCCTTGTCTTTATTAGTGTTCAAAATTCATTGATAAAAACCTTCCTTTATCGGTGCTTATTACATTAGCACTCATAAAGGATTTATAATAATAATTATAAATAAAAAAATTGTAAATATATTTATATACTTAATAAATATATATAAATATAAATATAGTAAATATATTCCTTTTTAAATATATAAATTATAATTTTATAATTGATTATTTATAAATATATAAATATTATTGAAACATAATATCTACATCAAATTTTAAGTGAATTCATATATATACATATGTTAAAAATCAGTGAAATTGAATAAATTAAAAATAACTACACTTTAAAAATATTGAAAAATGGATAAGTTTTTGGCGTGTGCTTTGTATATAAAAATGAATTAATTACATATATATGAAATCAATAAAACACACATATGATATATGTTAAATTGAAAAATCAAACGAAACATTCAATTATATGTTCATTATACTATGCAAATTAGTCAGTATTTTTAATTCATATTATATTTTAATTATAAACCATTATTCACAAAATATATGACTATTTATTGTAAAGCGCATAGATATTTTGTAGCATATAAATCATATTTATATAAATTAATATATATCTATATATTTAAAATATTCAATTTATTAACATTAATTGTCTAACTAATAATTTTTTAAAATTTAATAATGTATAATAAATTTATTAATTTTAATCAATAATTATTTAATTAATAAAATTTGTAATTTTTTAAAAAAATACATGTTTTATTTTTGATTTATTTAATTATTTAATTTTATTTATTTGGACCTTTATTAGCATTAAACAAGAACTGATAAAATGATTCTTTATCAACTATAAAAATAAAGTGCTGTTAAAGGGTACCCATTATCAGCGCTAACAAAAAAGTGATCATAAAGGATACCATTTATCAACACTATAAATAGAGCACTGATAAAGGTTCCATTTATCAGTGATAAAAAAAGTTTTGATAAAAGGTTAAATTTATCAGCACTTTCTTTTGCAATGATAAAGATTCTATTTATCGGGGCTTATTTATAGCACTGATAAACACCAATGCTATTAATCACGGGTTTTTATTAGTGTTCCTTTCTCTTTCATGTACTTTTCCCATCCATTGATGGTTTTTATTTGATGTTTTGGGTTGGATATAGGTCTATTTATGGATATAGAGTTGGAATTGTAGATCTAGATCTATAATTAAGGGATATTGTTTTGTTAATTATTGGATTTAGGTTTTATATCTGCATCTCACACTATGTTGTTATTCTATTCAAATTGGGGATTTCCATTGGGTGATCACTCATCATTGAATTGAGGTTGGTGTTCTATTATTCAAATCCCATAGTCATGATTTCAATTACATGTATGTAATTATAGAATTTATAGGGTTAATTTATCAATAGGAGTTTCTAATTAAATTAATTAATTTGGTGAATTAATTAATTGAGGAATTGTGAATCGGGAATAAATAATTGTTAAATTAATTACCATATATTGGGATTTTTTAATTGAGTTAATTAATTTTTGAGATATTGTGATTTTGAGATATTATAATTAGTTTTTGAAATAATTATCTAATATTAGGATTGTAGATTGATTAATTAATTGTTTAATTAATTAGTGTATATTGATGGGTCATACAATCATTGAAGTGATTAATTAAGTGTTTAATTAATTAATAGAATTTATTTGATTAATTAATTAATTAATTAATTAATTAATTAATGTAATTCAAGTGATTAATTAATTGTCGAATTAATTAATGAAATGGATGTGATTAATTAATTAATTAACGTAATTGAGGCGATTGATTATTTTTGAATTAATTAATTGAATTGATGTGTTTAATAATTTTTTGAATTAATTAATTCAATTTAGGCGATTAATTAATTGTTGAATTAATTAATGGATTGATGTGAATATGAAATTCTAGAATTTGATTAATTAATTGATGAATTAATTAATATGATGTTATGACACATATGAAATTGTGTCGTTGTTATCTATGTGTCAGATACGTGTTTGATAGTGATTGATACTCCAAATAACCATATGTGTTAAATATGTTTGGGACGTGGATTGAGGCTCCAAATACCAATCTATGTGATAAACGTGTGTGGGCAAGGGACTAAGGCTCTAAATACCCATATGAGACAGTAAGTGTAGAATAGGGAATGAGGCTCCAAATACCAATGTGATATTATGGTCTGGGATAGGAACAGAGGTTCCCAATACTCACGAGGTGTTAGTCATGACATTCTAAACCTATGAGTTGGAATTGGAATATGCTTCCAATTATCCATAATATAAATTGTGATCAAATGTATAATGAAAGCCCAATTTTTAATGATTGGTGGACGAAATATGTGATTGTTTCAAACTCCATTATGTGATAAATTTGTTATTGAGGTTCGGGTATCGTTGGGAACCTAAGGGTTATGTGGATAAATAAAGAGTAATAAAATAAATGTAAATTGTTTACTTTATTTCCTATATTTTATTATTTATACAATTTTATACACTATTTAACTGGATATTGTTTTAGACATCATTGGTGGTGGCCTACTGAATTGTACTCACACTATACATGGGATCCCTGATTAGTACCCAGATATATTACATGATTTCAGGATAGGTTAAGGGAAAAGTATCTATGTTTGATGGATGATTTGGGATGGAGCATGATGAGGGAACCCGACTGGGTGTCAGGACCCAGATGGATGACTTTTAAGTGTCTTTATTTATTTCGGATTTTTCATATTGACACATGGAACATACATTAAAAATACATATCTACAGATTCAGTTTTGTTATTGTATTTCTAATTTTAGTCATCTTGTGAAACTGGATTGTTCAGGTTATGTTATATCATTTGGATATTGTTTATTTATTTCCACTAGTGTATGATTCTAATAAAGAGGGTATAGTTTCCACATGGTTGACATTAGAACCTTACTACTTGTTAGTATCCTCTGCCTTATGATGAGGAATGTTTGAGGTCACATAGCGGACCATCTCGGGGCACCAACACATGACACCCGGGTTGGAATGTTACAAAGTGGTTTCCTAACCCGACTTTATTTTTCTTTTCTTTTGTATTATTGTTCGTAAAGGTATACATGAGTGTAATGACCTGGAACTCCATGTAAAATAATTTTAAATTAACTGGGATTATTTTGATACCAGGCTCTATGACGGCACATAATTCCGAGGCATCAAGTGGTCGGAACATATTTTTGAACTATTTTGAGGTTCATTAAATAATCACGAGAGTAGGTTTTTCATTATTTTATACCAGTGCAAGGATCAAAAATTTGAGGTCACCACTAAACTCAGAGCATGAAGATTCACCATGAAAAGGCCTAACATTGGCCGGTGCAGGCCAACAATAGACTTTAGTTTTTGGAGATAAATAAAATAATTAAGAAACAATTATATTTATTTTCAAATCCTTATAACTCCTAAATGGTAACTCGAATAAAAAATATGAGAGTAATGTTGAGCTTGTGAGGGAATGTATTCCATAGGTATAGCTTAACATTGACTGGAAAGGGTCGAGGGAGAAAGATATTTTTCAAACATTTTAAGAAAAAATAAATAATTTAAACTTAAAAGGTTTATTTTATTCAAATTTTTTTTCGGCAACAAAGTGATGAGTTGTCTATTTCATTCCATAAACAAAACAGTGTAATGAATCCTAAATTGAATCATAACAGAAATTATATTTCATAAATGAAACAACGTACCAGAAATGATATGATGCATTTATCTTTTAATGGGATAATGAGGTTTGAGAAACAGATCTAGGTCTAGAATTCCTCTAATGAATGATGACGAAATCCTCTCCAATGACGAATGTTGGAAGATGAAAAAGAAAAGAAGAGACCCCTGATGAATGGATCTGGGACTGAATATCGACAAACTTCAATATCTTCGAATAGACTGGGAATCCCCAATGATGGATCACCACAAGCATCGATCCTTCCCTCCAATTGAAAAATCTCTGGGTAGGGGTTTATCTTTTTGAGAATTTTAATTCCCCATTAATCTTTCTAAAAAATTGAGCATGAATCAACCTACGAACAAGTTGATCCGTGGGCTTCTCATTCTTGAGGGAGGGTGTTTTATCTCAAGGATTGTCCCAGATTTATTTGTTGATAGAACCTTAATATCATATTACCATGTTTTAAAAACTCAAATGTGGAGAAATCGAGCCAAAAAGAAGAAGGACCTGATTCCTCCGTCTTTGGGTGTCCTTGTGGTCTTTGTGAGAACACCATAGAATTGGTGGCAAGGCAACCTCGAGGTCAGAGTAGGGAAGATGGTGACATAAGAATTTAGGGGGCATAGAAGGTTCGGGAAACGGACCACCAGCACTCACCCAATGGTCCAGGGAAGATACTATCAGTGCGTTGGCCCTTGGTGGTGACCTCGATAGGGTGTCAGCGTACCACGAAAACGCACCAAGGAGGAGGCTGTGGAAGTATGATTGGGGTTTCCAGCAAGCAGAATGGAAGCTGGCAAAGACGAACACGACCACCCGACCACGACGTGCATTGGAACGCGGTCTAGCGGGGACCGCATGCGGGACAGGGGGTGTTCGGCCTCATTCATCCATGTGGCATCACAAGCCAGATACCTCTTGGCATTTGGGATGGAGGAGAGCTGGCCCACACATCGGTCCATAATGTGGTCGACCAGGCCGCCCAGCCGGCCGAACCCACGACCCGACAGAACGGTTTGGACCAGACTGAGACTTGACCAAACCCTTTTTAAAAGAATAGTCATAACATTTAAACCTTACACCTGATTGACAATAAATTTATATTTTTGGGACCCCCATGATGACACATTTGAGATTCAATGATCGTCTTGAGGAGTGGATTCTCCTAGAATCAAGCGCACTTTGTGCGGGAATCCTATTGCTGGCTGATACCTGAAGACTGTTGATGAGAGAGTCTACATGTCCCTATAGGCCTAGATGATATGTGTCCCTATGTGGACAATCTACAAGAGGCTCTGTGTTTTCCAACTAAAAGAATCTATTTTTGAACTAGCTACAAGCGGCTCTATGTGAACCAGCTATAAGCAGCCCTTTATCGACCAGCAATAAGTGGCCCTGTGTGGCCCAACTATAATTGGCCATCTATGGACTAGCTATGATGGCCTATGTTTGGAGCGAAACTGTGTGACTCAGTAGACCCATGGTGGGGAGTGGCTCTGTGTGACCAAGTAGGACCATGGTACTCATTAGGGATGAGTACCTCAGTGGTCCAAGGTGTTAATTGTTATGACTAATAGTTATTCTTTCCATACATTAGATTATACATGTGTGAGATGACAATACGTTTAGCATACAATCTTTTGTGGTCTTTACCTTGTGTTTCACAGTCTTTACCGAGTATTGTGTTACTCACCCTTGCACTGGCTCCACCTACATGTATCGTGTCTAGTGTGGATGACATGCACATTGACAGAGACCCTGGTGGCCCGAGACCAGGCACTACCAAGTGAGATATGATAGGCATGACATACTTTTATAGCATATGGTATCCAATCCTTGCCTACCCTTCATGTGGGGTTCTCCTATGGATGAATTTTTTAGAGATCTTTGCACATTATTATTTTAAGTTTTTTCTTTTGTTGGGTTTGTATTCTGGCCTAACTGACTTACAATTTGTACCTTTACCGAGTGCTTATTTTAGTGGCATTCATGTTTTCCATTCTAGTTTTTGGGGATGTGGTTGTGTGTTCACGTGTATACATGTATTCATGAAAATACCTCCCACTTGTGGGATAATGCCTTCGATACTAGTCGCCAACCCCTAGACATTAGAAGGGAGGCTTGGGGTAGTCACGACACGGGCCCCAGGGGACGGGTCGTGAGAAAGGGGTATTAGAGTAGGTCAGTTCCACCTTAAAGAACGATAGTCTGTGGTTTTTCACTACAAAAAATGTAGGGAAGGGATGCACTGATGTTTTATTAGTGCTAATAAAAAAGAGCAGATAAAAGTGGTGCTTTTATCAGTGCTAGAAAAAAACGCTAATAAATATACCTTTTATCAGTGCTAATATTAGTACTGGTAAAGTCCCCCCTTTATCATTTCTAATAAAAATTGCTAATAAAAACAAGGCTTTATCAGCACAAATAATAGCACTGATAAAAGTTTTTAATAGAAAATATTACTAATTTATATTAAAATATTTTAATTATATTCAAAAATAATGTTTATATGTATACATTTAATAAAAAACACATGTCTATTATGTTTATTATGATTTATTTATTTTTATTATGTTTATTCGTTTTATTTATATCTTTACTATATATTTATTATACTATATATTTATAATATTATATATAAATAATTTTTAATATATATATATATATTTACAAATACTTATTAAATATATATATATTTAAATAAATTTATGTTTCCAAATGAATGTGTCAATTGATGTATACGTTCATATTCTCATGAATATATGTTCATTATTTACCCTAATGTTTGCCATATATACTATAATATTTTATATACTTGGTATATTCATCCATTTCCTATATATATGAAGCTTTATCT
Organism: Viscum album; assembly: GCA_963277665.1. Lineage (NCBI taxonomy): Eukaryota > Viridiplantae > Streptophyta > Magnoliopsida > Santalales > Viscaceae > Viscum > Viscum album. Next base: position 1,938,989,693 of record OY728141.1, read on the forward strand.
TCTCATAAATACTTAAAATCAAAATAAATATATTTAAATAAACAAAAAAATTATTTATTATATTTATAAATATATATATTTAGTTATATATAATTAAATATTTTTTAAATATATTATATATAATTATAATTATATATAACTAATTAAATATAAATATTCTTAAATAATTATAAAATTACAAAATATTTTTTAAAATGATAAATATATATTTATGAATACATTTTGATTATATTTATTTAAAAATATATGTCTTTAATGAATATATTCACATACATAGATATATATACATATATATATTTTTAAAAACTTATGAATTTAAAATTGAAAATAATATATCAATTTATATTTTCATACATTTAATAACAATTTAAATTATAAAATTGTATATATATTTAATTATAATTTATACACAAACACAAACATATATATATTTATATATATTTGTAATTTAAATTATTAAATTATAAGAAATATATTAGTTATATATATTTATAAAATTATAAATCTTATAAATATGTTGGTTATAATTTTATAATTATGAATAAATGGTATATTCTATCAGTAGTAAATAAAAATCATTGATAAAACATTCATTTATCAGAGCTTTTTTAGTGCTGATAAGGATTACCCTTTATCAGTGCTAGAAAAGTACTGATAAAGGTATGTTTTATCGGTGCTTTTTATCTAGTGCTGATAAAACAGTCACTGGGTTTTATAAATAAACCCTAACATTCTTCTCCCTCCTCACACACCTCATGATCTCATGGAAGCCGATTCCTACTGCCACCACCTCCTCTCCTCCCTCCTCTCTTGCCTCCTCCTCCTCCTCCTCAGCTGCCTCATCCTTCGCCGCCACGAACTGAGCTTTGCCATGTGATTCTCCTCCGCCGAGCCTCTCATACACTAGCATCTCTCCTCCGACATGCCTCTCCTTCAACGTGGCTCTCTTCTTCCATTTCCTCTCATTCTCGGCGCCTCTCCTCCACCACGCCTCTCCTACAACGAAAACGAACCTCTATCATGTGGTAAACCACACCTCAACGGTTATATTTTTTCCTCTTTATCATTGGATTCAATTATTATAGTTTGATATTTTTGGTAATGTTTTGAATTGTACGGGCTAAACGCCACTCGGAAAATCGTGGTCGTTGGTGGTCCTTATTTGCGCAGTAGTTATATTTGGTAAAATTCAATTTTCATATACCATATATTGAATTTTTTGTTTAAAAATCAATAATTCAATGTGCGTTTCATCACGGTAGAATATAAATATTTTTATTGCTTGAAACTTTTGAATTTATGTGGGTGAAATAAATTTTAGTGGTGTTATTAGCCTAATATTTTTTCCTATATAAAATTATGAAAAAGTTGAATATATTTTTTGATGGTATAATTATATGTGGAAATATTAGACAAATATAATATTTTAGGATTCGGTAATATTGTAATAATTTTCATAAGTTTGAAACTCAAATTTATAATTTTGTTAAATAAGTGGAGAATGAGTTGTAAGTTTCAATATTTGTGAAATTTATTGTAAAATGGGAGCCTATCCAATATAAATGTGATGAAAGGAATATTCCAATAATGTAAGAGATGATTTATTGAAGATCACCTTTCTTATATGAACTAGTATAGAATATTTCCCTAAAAACAGTAGCACTAAACCTTTTTCCCACTTTGGGAATAATTTAATGGAGAAATTAATATAATAAGTGTCATAACGTGTTTCAGCAAAAAATACTACAAGTGGTATCAAATGAAGTTAAGTTTATAGTTTTTTATATAAATAAAATTTTGGGAGAGTGATAATGTATTGGAAAGTGACACCCTTATTTCATAAAGTAGAGGATTTATCAATGACTCTATATTTTTTGTTAATGATGAGTGTTTTCTTTTAATTTTTTGTGAAATAGGTAGTATGAATCATGATGAATCCATGAATCTATTGGTCCCTTAAATGTGGAGTACGAATTATTATGTGATGATGTTTTGTATTTATGATAGTGGTGCCGAATAATTCATAGATGGAGGTTTTTAGGATTTAATTGAGAATTGGTGTTGGTATTGAATTTTTTGGAAATGTGTTAATATTGGATTTTATGGATATAAGTTAGAATTAGATTTATTGTTAACATGTTGGTGATGGATTTAATGAAAAAATTTAATAAAAAAATGTTTTATAATCATGGATAGTGATAAATTAGTTTTCAAATTATGTTGATTATTGGTGTTGGAATTATTATCCACACATGATTGGTTATCGGATTTTGTTCTAGAAGTAGATGTTTGGAATGATATATGGTTGTTGTGAAAGTCATTATAAAGAATTATTTGGTATTTGTTAGTATGTTATTCTATAATAGGGTGTGAATATGTTTAAAAGAATAATTATGGAATTCTGATAATGTAGTTGGGTTAGATAGAGTTCATTTGATAAATTTTAGAAGTTTCAAAAAATACCTTGTAATGAGTATAAGTGTTACACCATGAGTAGAGTTCCTAGAAAAATGAAAATGTATAATAATCCTTGTATATATAGAATTATTAATTCCACCTTTTCAATGAAATGGAAGAGTATGTAGAACCTTATAGTGACACTTTAAGGTCACATGTACCAATGTGTATGGTACTTCCAAAAGAGAAAATAATGTCATAGAGAAGGTTGATGGAGTGTTGAATGATTTTGGGAAGCAATTATAGAAATTATATATATAGGATATAAGTAACATCCTAACTCCCTAATTAACTATAATACATCTATGTATTTCTATGGTTGGTTTCATGAGGAATAATTCACTCCATGTAGAGGCACCCATGATATTTAAGATCCAAGATGCTTTAAAGGTGACTAGTTTATCATACTATGGGAGATGTAATATCAATATTCGTGAACTTTTTAATGAGAATATAAATAATTCCATTTATATATAAGATTTTTTTTAGGTAATGGTAATAATGTCCACACTATTATGGGGTTGTTTAAGAGTTATTCATGTTATGGGGAGTTTATACATTTTGTGAAGTGGCTTAAGAAGACCTTGGTGGTTTTACCAAATTTTCAATTTCCATGCCATATAGAACATCTCAATATGAATGATTATGTGTACATGGAGTCCATGTGAACACACTATTATGGATAAAGTCATGTATTCATGTTCTAGTAAAAGGATAATTATGAGATATTATACATAACATGTTTTTTCTGCGTGAGCTATGAAATTTGGAGGTTAACAATTACAATCTATAATAAAGAGTATCAAATCACATAGTAGATTATGCTTGAGACTCTGGTTTCATAAGAGAATGAGATTAAAATGGTGATAAAAATGTTCATGCCTAGAATTATTCGAGTTAATATATGTAACAACCTAACACGAGTCATCATGAAGTGTCACCCAAGATGGATGAGTACAATGCTTGAAGCCCAATCAAGAACACCATGGGTTGGTGATAACCAAATGGGTATCGACATACATAACTATGGGAATGATTTCACCCTAAAATATAATTACTAAATTCACCTAAAAGAAAGGATGAAAATAAGGAATTACACACCTAGAAAGTCTGACTCCATTATAATCTCCCCTATAAGAACTTATCATCCCTGAGAAGTGTCTCTAGAGGTCTTGCTCTACAATCTTGGGCCCCTGAGCCTACAAATCAGACTCCCTATTCCAATATTATTCTTGAATACAACCACTATTCAAAAAACTCAAATGTTAGGCAGAATCTTCCTTCTCAATACCATTTCAATCCAATCAATAATCCATAGTATATTTTGCCCAAACGTTGTCGAAATAATACCATGTTTTCTTACTTTCCCGAGAGTAGATGTCTAAATAAATCTTCATTATGATTTGTCACATGATTCAACCCATGTACTAAGTAAAAAACCATACTATCTCCCATCACTAAGTTCCTGAAACAACCCAATCCCCGCCTTATAGGTTGACATCATTGATACATTATTCATCTCCTCTAATAGATACCCTTACATGAGTGTATATCATCTACCAGTGAAACTCAGCCTCTTATGTGTATACATAAACCAACCATCTCTACCTACTAGTTAGGTTCACCTACACACCACTTCCAATGTGCACTAAGAAATTACATCACTACCAAAATATAATCACGAACATATATCATTTTTAGCTGAATATTGACACTCAAAATCAATGCCAACAACTCCCATACATTCTCACACCACTAAACTTAAGGGAATAACTCAAGGACCCTTCCACTTACCCATACATGAATCTTATAGCATGACTCTTCACATCCTCACATGAGCTTGTTAGTACCCAAACAAATTATAGGATTTTCATGAACCACAACTAATCATTACTAAAATTACAAACTATCATGATGAGCTAACATCCACAACGAATTTCCAAACATGGATTTCATCGCCACACAACTCATCCCTTGATAGTTCATAGATCATTCCCAAAACGAACTGATTGTCTCACACACCTACAACACTATGAATTAGGGGTCCCTTATTTACCACATTACAAGAGCCTTTCCCCATGAATACATTAGGTCTTTTTCAAGTTTGAATTATTAATGATTCTATTAAAAGTAATAAATTTTAAATTATTTTTACTTATAATTTTTAAAACATTGGATTCTATTTAAAATTTTTTAATTAGGAACTATTTATAACAATGATTTCAATAGTAATCTATTTCCCTTAAAAATTAAATATAATTTTCACATCAATGTTCTAAAAAAAGTGTGAAAGGGATTGTATTTTCAATTATATTTATCATAATAGGATTTATTTTTATGTAATGATATTTTATTAAGAATTTATATGCTATTATGATATGATTTATTTTGGAAAATAAGAATTATAATATTTTATGATTTCATAAGTTCATGTTATGTGATTTTTTCTGAATTATTTATGAAAATAATTATTTTTACATTTCAAGCATTCTTACCACTCTATATCTTTTATCTCCCCCATACATATTCTCTTCTCTATTTCAAATTGGTTTCTTCTTCTCCTAGGAACTAAAATTAAATTTTTTGGAGGATTTAGGGCTTTAGGTTTTTTGAGTGTTTTCAACGGAAGGTGACATTTTGTGTGTTGGTTACCATTCAGTTTAATGTTGATTTTTCTTTTCTATTCCTTTATTTTACATTTCATCAAATTTGTATACTTTATAAATTTATTTTCAATTAATGTAAATTAATTTATAGGTTCTTGGGTGAAGTTATAAATTTATTTCTTAAATTCTAGTCTTGGCATAAGTGTTTTTTCATATGAATTTAATGTACTATTTATAAATTAGATCAATTGTCATGAAAAGAAAATTTTAAAAGGTTTATATTGTCATTTAAATGTTGTTTTAATAAATTTAGGTCCTATTCCTTTTTTTTGTTTTTGAAAGGAATTTTCCATGTGCTTAAAGAATGTTTTAGAAATAAAAAGGGATTTTTCCATTGATTCCAAAATCATTGAAATGATGAGACTTTAAATAAGGGGAGTGATACTCTACATACAAATTAGTTTTTATTCAATGATAAATTTTTCAATTTTAATTGTAAATGGTTTATTTCTCATGTGACCCTCAATGATTTCCCCCGTACCTATTTCACCATTTATGGGTTATTGATTATTTATATGATAGATATATAATGTGAAAAGGGGATTTTATATGTTATGGTGTTGGAGGTGAGATGTGAGACATTTGATGGGGTAATTATCTTGATTTCTTTCTAACATCCATGGGTTTTTTATGGTAAATAGAGTGTTTAGGTGGGAGGTATTGACTCATGCTACCCTAGTTGGTAAACACACTTTTATGGCCCCCTAGTTGTGTTTAGGACAAGGATAGTGGGAAGGTTCCATTATTATGAGTTAGGTATGGTTTAATTGGGTGAATCCTGTAATTGTTGGATGAAACATATATCTGATGTTGGTCCGTGTAGTTATAGTACTGTTTTTGATCATCACACACTAGTACCTAGGGTATATCCCATGACATTTTGTTCCCTGATAAGTGGTTCTATATAGAGGAATAAATCATTATATTGATTAAATACCCCTTACCTTTTTTTATTACTGTAACTGTTAATATTGGCTTTCTTTACTATTATATTTTTCCATGATACCATGGTTACCTTCTTCATTTTGAACTTATTTTCTCCAGTTGATATGGGTTCTTTATGTGACAATTAATGTTTTATTTTCTAGTGGCAAACAAATTTATATATTATGAGATGGGTACTACCTATATTTCCCACTAATGAATTGGGTAAAATATTACATATTAGGATATATAAATATTATGTGAATATGTTAGTAAGTCTATAGGTTCAAAAAGTGTGAGTGTGATTGCGTTAAAATATACTCATAGTAATACATGTTAATAAGTAAGAAAGTCGGTATGTTCATGGGTGAGTTTGATGGTGTTAATCTCTAATAATAAATTTAAATGTGAATATGGTTTTGAGTAGCTAGTGGGGGGGGGGGGTTCCGAACACCGAAAAAGGAGTTCACCCACCAGTGATGGTTTAGCCAGTCCATAAGGATGACGGGAAGAACATTGAAAAGTATTGATCAGATCTATATAAGGGGTGTCATGAGACATATAATGCATGAAAACATAAACTATTTTCATTGGATAGACAGAGGGAAGTGACAATGAAATTTAGCCATTTTATTAGGGGTTCAATTTTAAAATGATTCAAGTGTTTTGAAATTATTCTTAAAAAATTATATGTTGTAAACATACCATTTTTTGGTTTTAAATTTCATTAAAATGGTTTTTAAAAAAAATTGGGGTTTTGAGAAAGGATATTTGGTACTAAATGGTTTATTTTAAAAAGGGTTTGTTATTTTAAAGAGGAATTTGTGTGAATAGTTGGTTTTTAATGGTATTTTAACAATGAGTTAATAAATATTTTTCAATGGATATTTAAAGTATATAACTTTTTAGCCTTGGTTAATTTTTATATCAATGTTTTGTGTATTTATTTTGTTAAATATTAATATCACCGAATCAAATAGGATGGATATGAATACGGAATGGATGGGTGCCAATCGTCTGAAAAGAGAGTATGAATTTGGAGTGAAAGAGTTCATCAAGTTTCTAAAAGATAATTCATATGACCCTTCTCAAATCCTTTTTCCATGTTTACGTTCTTATTATTCAAGACATGTTATTATAGAGGAGTTGGAAGAACACATTATTTGTCACATAATAGATTGAAGTTATAAATGTTGGAATAAAAATAGGGAAAAAGCTAATGTAGATAGGGAATTGGATAACACTGTGTTTTATGGATCATTTTATATGATTAGAAGCATGGACAATGATGAATATCGTATTAAAAATGTGATTACATATATGCATGATGATGAAGATTTTATTAAAGAAATGATAAGGAGAGTTGATGATAAACTTCTTGATTTCCCAAAATTGTTTGAGCAGTTGAAGAGTTATGAAAATATTCCATATTATGATGGTTGAACTAAATATTCTGCATTTATAGCTATAATAAAGTTTTAAAATTTGAAAGCAGACAACAGATGGAGTGATGCCAGTTTTATGGAATTACTTTCTCTCTTTAATGACTTGCTCCCAAAAGAGAACGATCTCTTGAGACGGACATACGATGCCAAAAGAATGATATGCTCGATGGGTATGATCTCTGAAAGAATACACGCCTTCCAGAATTACTTTATACTATTTCTCAAGGACCCTAAATCACATAGATAATGCCTAAAGTTTGGTGCTTATCGATACAAGAATGATAAATCATGTCTTACGAAAGTTGTATGATACTTTGCAATCATTCCAAGGTTTAGGTGCCTATATGGAAGTGAGGATACTACAGATAAATAGACATGGCACACATATAATAGAAATAAGGAGGGAAAAATATATCATCTGATAGACTGTCCTCAGTGGAAGAGAAATGATCATGAGTATCCTGACTTTGGAAATAAGCTGAGAAACCATTATCTTGCGTTATCTATAGATGGGGTTAATCCTTTTGGTTTTAAAAAAAACACTCACATTACATGGTCAGTTATGTTGTTAAATTATATCTTTCCACCGTGGTTATGCAGGAAACAAAAACACATCATGTTATCTATGATTATATCTGGACCAAAACAACTTGGTAATGATATTGATGTTTATTTTTCTCCATTGATCGAGGATTTGAAATTATTGTGGGATTCAGGTGTTACATAGTATAATTCTTACAGAAATAAAGATTTCACATTAAGATCTATGTTATATGGGATGATAAATGACTTTCCTACTTATAAAAATTTGTTAGCATATAGAATTAAAGGAACTATTGGGTGTCCCGTCTGCAAACTAGGTATATAATCAATTAGGTTGAAAAATTCATCAAAAACTATGTTTCTAGGACATCATGGATTAATACCCTATTGACATAAGTACCAATCCTAGACGACATCATTTGATGGTTGTTTAGAAAAATTTACACCACTTTCTCTACTAACATTTGATCGATTGTTTGAGAAAGTTAAATATGTGGACACTACTTTTGGTAAACTGTTTTAAAAAAACCTTTTGATAACTAGTTAGAAAAAGAAATCAGTTTTTTTTGAATTACCATGCAGGAATTGTCTGTATATCATACATTTTCTTGATATTATGCATGTTGAAAAAATGTATGTGATAGTATCATCTTCATGTTTCTAAAAGCACTCGAAAAAACAAAGGATTGAATTAAGGCTTGGTTAGACCTGGTTGACATGGATATACGAGAAGAGTTGGCACTAGTGAAGGGTGAAAAGGGAATATTTCTTCTTCATAATACTTATACTTTTTCTAGTCAGAAGAGATATCAGTTTTGTAACTTCTTTAATGATATAATGGTTCCAGAGGTGTATACATCGAATATCAAGAACATCATGTCAATACATAATTTTAAGTTAAGAGGTTTGAAATCATATGACTTCCATGTTTTGATGAAATATCTAATTCTTATAGATTTATGTTGCATTTGTACCAAGAATTTCTATCATAATTTAATAAGGATCTATTTCTTCTTCAAAGATATATGTATTAAAGTTATAGACCCAATGAAATTTATGACAATGGAAAGAGAAATTTTCGTCATATTATGTGAATTGGAAATGTTTTTCCCACCGAAATTATTTGATCTGATGGTTCATTTGATGGTTCACTCGGTGACAGAGATTCATCTATGTGGTCCTATGAACTATGGATGGATTTTCCCCATTGAATAGTATATAAATTTTTTGAAAGGGTATGTCAAACATTGAAGTTTTCTAGAGGGTTTAATTTCAGATCAATATATTGTTGAGGAAGCCATTGAATTCTATACCAAATACCTTTTTGGTGTGTAATGAATTGGTCTAACGAAATCTCATCACACTGGGTGACTTGTGGGTGTAGGGATTTCAGGAAAGTAGGTTGTCACATTCAATATTATAGATCGGGAGTGGGCCCACCTTTACATTTTTCATAATATTTTTAATGTTGATCCCTATATTGAAACCCAAAATGAAATTCTTAGGCATTAAAATCCATCAAAAGCTGAAAAATGGATATCCAATAAACATATTAAACAGTTTATAGTATGGTTTCAAGACCATATTTTTAAGGAGTCAAATGAAAATATAGACTTAATTTCAAAATGATGTCGATGTATAGCAGGAGGACTAAGAGTTTATGTATTATCATAAAATGCTTATGTAATTAATTGTTATACATTCTATACTAATGAACACAATGAAGACAGTACCAGATAGAATAGTGGAGTCACACTTGTGGCTGAAGCAATGCTGGTTTTTGGTGCTAAGGATAAAAATCCAATTTATGCGAATATGTCATATTTTCCCATCATCAAATAAATATGGGAGTTGGATTATACGAAATTCCAAGTGTCAATTTTTCAATGCAAGTGGGTTGATAACAGAAGTGATGTTAAAATAGATGAGTTGGGATTTTTCAAAGTGTATTTCTGTAAGGAAGGGCACAAAGTTGAACCATTTATAATGGAATTAGAGGTAGTACAAGTATCTAATGTTCCAGATCCTGTTAACCAAAACTGGTAAATTGTTCGGTTATCAACCAAAACCACTGAAGAGTTAGATGAAAATTCAATAGGGGATGACCCTTTCATTGGGAAGTCGCAATCATTTAACAGTGGTCCAAGTGTAGATGACATTTTTTATGTCATAGGAGAGCATAATGAAGGGATTTGAAAAGTCTATAGAGGGGTAAAATCCTTTAAACCTTTTAAAAAAAAATAGTTCAATTATCATGTTTTATATTCATTATAATATAAATCATGTTACTTTATGTTAATATAAGTTCCCTAGTGATTTTTTGTTATCTAAATTAAATGTTAAACCACTTTTTTTGATAATGACATCTTTACGTGATGATAATCCCAATCTCCTGGAATAATAGATTTCTCAACCCACTACTTCTCATAGTGCAAATGAACAAAAGGTTTCTCAAACTGTTGCCTTATGATAATATTTGTTTGTTTCTTCATTTATGTTATCTAAATTAAATTATAATCTAATTTTTCATATAATTATTTATGACATGATAATGATCTAAATCCCATTCACAACTAGTTTCTCAACCTACTGCTGATCGTAGTGTAGACGAACAACAAGTTTCTCAAACTGTTTCTACTCCTAGTACAGAGGTACAACCCTCATATTTACATGATGATACTAGACCTCTGGAGTTGTAGGAACATATTAATAATTTTAGATCAAAAGAGCTTAAAGGTGAAGAAAAAACAGCGATGTAGAAAAAACAGGATCCCCATAGTTTGATGGTATTAGAAAAAATCATTAAGGCTAAAGAGAAAGACATAAAATACTTGATTGGATAGAATAAGAGGGGAAAAAATATTAACCCCAACAAGGATAAATTTAGTAGTTACATTAGAATAGTCACTCGAAAACACATAGTGATTGAGGTAATTTGAATGGACCATGCTGTGGTTGAGATTAAGACACTGATGTGGGGAGATATTATGGTAACATTATGATATCATTTTTTTATTTACTAAAAAATATATAACGAAACATTGACTTACAATTCATTATCTCATGCAGAGTGCATTTATTATTGATGGATCATACAAAGACTATGTCTTATGGGTTTCTAGAAGGATTCACAAGGGTTTTCACACACTTTTAACAAAATATCATCTAAAATATGCGGAAGGGAACATAAAACCAAACCGAACTATTATTTATGCACACCGAATAACCCAAGTGTCACGAGATGCATTTAATGGCCTTCGTGAAAAGCATTATTTTCAAGCACATTATGTTAGTAATACCTTTTTCGATGGTACATGTATTCATCACTTTGATTGATAATGTTTTATTAATGAAACAACAACTCAGTACTGAAAATAAACAACAGACATCAAAACCAGTATACCCTTACCGTAAAGCAAGGATGGTGTATGTATCACATGAAAAAAATTTGGTACATTTTTGAAATCTACCATAATAATTTTATTTTACATAAAAGAACACAATAACTATGTTCTTTTGTTTATATTTAGCTTTAAGAGTCTAAATCCCTAGACACTTCCACCCCACGCCATGTGATATGGAATGAGGTGTGTGTAACAAAGGACATAAAACTAATATATGAAAACAAACAAAATGTGTGGAAAAAATGTGTAAGTATCGCATAATAAAAAATGGCTTTAAATTAATATTACATAATTATTATTACTTATTTTCCTATATTTTCTATTTGACATAGCCACAATAATAGACAACACCCACACCAAATGCAAACATAATTCAGTGGCCTTGAAACAACCAAAAAAGTATGACCGTGTCAGAGGTGCGGGTTTTGGGGTGACACCCCAAACATATTTTGAGAAAAAAACAAGCCAAGGATCAAAGTGAGGAAATTAATATTATGAGAGAAACATTGGATATGTTTCAAGAAGAATTACAATACTAGAGAGTTCTGATAGAAAGTTTGATGGTGGAGAAAAAGAGAAGAAACTACTCAAGAAAAACCTATGGGTGAAGATTTCGCTCCTCCCCCACTAGTTTTGAGGTGATCTATTCCCCTAAAAAAGAATTATTTACTAAGGTAGTCAATTTTATAATAATTATTTCTATGAAATTTGAATCAGATAGACAATAGACACTGATACCTTTCCTGTATTGATATTCTAGAGGATGAACAAGAATATGATTTATATCTATCAACACCCTCCCATCACCTTGTAGTAAGGGAAACACTGTTCAATATATAGAAGGACATGCTACACAACATACCACTTTTGACAGATCATGTCATAGTGTCAATTACTATAGTCCAAGAGATCAGTTCCAAGGCACCTATTCCAATTGATGATGAAGATATTCCTACAGTCAAACAAGATCTAGGAAAATTCATCACATAGTAGTCAAATATTGTAAAAAAACATTTCTTCGATGAGGTATTCATTTCCAATTTAATTTTCAAGCTAAACCTTAAACATTAAATGAAAAAGGTCTTCAATGATGCCTGTTATTATAGAAGGAAAAAGGAAAAGAGTGAAATGAATGACTGGTTCAAAACTATTTCAAGGATCAGCCAACTAATCAAAATGATCTACTGAAATCACGTTAACCCCCATTCTATATCCACATTTATTAACATTGAAGGATCATGTGGATTTGATGTTGAAAGATGGTGGTAATCACATTATTTATTTTTTAGAAAATATGTACGGAGGGGAAGATCCAAACTTCATAGGTGTTGAGTGTGCAACTAATATCCTTGACTATGATTGGTTAGACGACTCAGTTGTAAATGTTTACATGAGGTATGTTTTCAGGATTTAAATTTCCAAAAGATGATATAGTATGATAAGTATGAATAAATTAATTTCATATTTTTTACAAGAATATATAATAAAAAATAGTTGATGGTATTTCCCCATGAAAAAAAATTTGGACTTGTTATTCCTCACGTCACCTCTACAGAACATGAGGACATAACTTCCACGAAAAAGGGTGAAACAGTGGCAGGACTACTCAAATCATTTAACAAAAAATTATAGATGACAAACTCTTCTTAATACCAATGATACTGGGGTAAAACTCTACAATTTAATAATATCAAATATATTTTAATTTCTTTAATTACTTATTCTTTTTTTGTGTTCTTAGGTAGCATTGGATGCTCTTTGCGATCAATTTGGATACTTTTAAGATTTATTTTTTTCACTCAATGCATATATATCCAACAAACCAACCAAAAATGGCGATGTTTGTAAATTTTTAATACACAACATCCAACATTTTTAAACTAAACATCCAGTTATATAATTTATATTAGCTTTTAATGAGGATTCAATTATGATAGAGCGGTGTGTGAATATCATCTACAATTTAGAATGAGGCCAGGGGAAAATGACAAGAATCCTGATATGTACTACGACTGTATAAGTATCAGGGTATATATAATAATATTTCACCATCAAAACACATATAAAAAAATTAATTATTTTTCTCAATGTTTCTGCAGTGTTTGGAACAAACAAAAGATAAAGACTGTGGTTATTATGTTTTTAAATTTATGAAATATATCATATTCCATAAACAAAGAAGAAACACTAAAGAGGTTTTTTGAAGATAATTTCTATTTCATTTAAAATACTTACTAATACTTTGTTTATTTATATTTTTTTAGTACTAACATGAATGTTGAAAATAGTAATATTCACATTATGATATCGATATGCTTAGAAACGAATGGGAAAAATACTTGGTGGAAGAATGTTCAAATATAGAATGAAGATGGTAAACTTATCAAATAATTTCAACATTAATAATCATGTCTTCGTTATCTTTACCAATTTTTGATGGTACAGTTGTGATTTGTATGGGCTAAAATCTCTACCTAAAATAATGTTTATTGGCGGTCCTTGTTTGCGCACAAAATGAATTGCATGTTGATTGGTTTTTTAAAAGAAATTGGTTGTCCTAATTTATAGGGTATGTGTTTTGTTGACAGACCACTAAAGATAATGAGTATCTAGAAGGGGTTCCCCATCCCTTGTGTTTGTTGTTACATATGGAGACATAACAAAAACATGAGCTTATTCCACTCTTCTCATTTTCATCAATGAGAAGGGTTTTTCTCCAAACAACATCGATTCAATTTACAACATTGGAAGTTCCCCTCATTAGTCAGCCCAGGGAAGAACCAACTATCATATATTCATTAAGAGGACTTGAATATAGGAGATTTGATTCTTCACTGGGATGACTAAATCTATGCTGCAAAAGAAGGATGTTATTCTATGTCAAACGTACAAGGATCAAAGTTATTTCAATAATCCTTCTTAAATGGGTACATTGATCATATTGAGCAGGTCAGGTCTCCCTTTTTAGGTTTCATAGGCAAGGGTGCATTGATATCCAGGCATAAAAATGTACTTAAAATTTGTTTTTGATAATTTATGACAATGATCCATGAGCCAATTGTGACTTTTAAAAATCAATCACACCTCAATACAAAACACAATGTCATTGGTATGACTCCAAATGAGCCATTATTTAAAACAGGAATTAATTCAAGTGAAAAAACACAACTGAAAGCTTGAAAACTGAGGAAAAGAATTTTGATTTTTTGATACATTAGTACAATGATCTACCAATAATTATTTATGTGCAAGAATCAACCACACCCCAATGTGATGCATGGTGTCACTCGTATGACTCCAAATTTACCTTGCTATTTAAAATTGACATTAATTTAAGTAAAAAACACAAAAAACATACTAAAAACCATGAAAAAACATTTAGATTGTTTTTATACATTATGACACCAATCCATGAGTCAGTTGTGATGTGTAGGAATCAACCCCACCACAATCCGAAGAACGGTGTGACCGATATCACTAAAAGTTTCTGCTATTAGTTTAAAATTAAAATTTTAGTTCAAAACATGTCACTCACTAAAAATAAATTAAACATGCTCCAATTTTCTTCCAAATCAAGGAAAAGAATTCATAAGTCCTTTGTAATATGTATGAAGCAGTCTCACGTCAAACCAATGCATGATTTGACCAGTATGACTCAAATTTCATGTTTTTCGCTAGAAATGACTTTTTAGTTAAAAAACACAATTGACATATTGAAAACTGAGTAAATGAATTCTGATTGATTTGATACTTTATCAAAACGATATATCATTCATCTGTGAGATGTAGGAATCAACCGTACCTCAATACGATGCACGGTGTGACCGGTATAACTTCAAATGTTTCCTGTTATTTAAAATTAACCATATTCAAGTTAAAAATCAAAAATTACATATTAAAAACCAAGTAAACACATTTGTATTGTTTTGACACTTTAGGAAAAAAATGTGTGATTCAGTTTTGACATGTAGGAATCAACCCCACCTCAATATGACACACCGTGTGATCAGTATGACTAAATGTGTTTATTACGAGTTTAAAATAGATAATTTAGTTCAAAACGTGCCACTCACGAAAAAAAAGAAAACACACTTCGATTTTCTTCCAAATTAATATAGTGATTTGTATGTCCTTTGTGACATGTATCAAGAAGTATCACATAAAACAAACACATGATGCGACTGGTATGACTCCAATTGCCTGTTTTCTTTTTGAAATAAATTTTTAGTAAAAAAACATATCTGACATACTAAAAACCAATGAAATGCATTTCTATTGTTTTAATACTTTATAAAAATGATCTATCAGTCATCTGTGATGTGTAGGAATCAACCTCGCCTCAATGCGAAGAACGATGACACTAGAAATACTCATAATGCATCTTGTTGTTTAAAATTGAAATTAATTCAAGTAAATTATACAACTGACATACTAAAAACCAAGAAAACACATTCATATTGTTTTGATACTTTTGGAAAAAATCTATGAGTCAGTTATGACTTGTAAGAATCAAACCCACCTCAATCTGACGCATCATGTAATCAGTATGACTAAAAGTGTCGGTTATGAGTTTAAAATTGACATATCACTTCAAAACATGTCATTCAATGAAATGTAATCAAACACGCTCCAATTGTCTTCAAAATTAGGTAAAATGACTTTTAAGTTATTTATGACATGTATCAAGTAAGTATCATGTCAAAATGATGCATGATGTGACTGGTATGACACAAATTGATTTTTTAGTTAGAAATGACATTTTAGTAAAAAAACACAAATTATTTACTGAAAACTAGGGAAATGCATTCTGATTTTTTCGATATTTTTGTAAAACAATCTTTCAGTTAGTTTTGACAAGTCGGAATCAACTGCACCTTAATCTGATGCACGGTGTCACTAGTATGACTCCAAACGTGACTTGTTTTTGAAAATTGGCATTAATTCAAGTAAACAAACATAAATGACATACTAAAAATTGAGAAAAGCATTCAGATTGTTTTGATATTTTAGGAAAAAATTTTATTAGTTAGTTGTGACATATAAAAATAAACCCCACATCAATCCGAAGAACGGTGTAAACAGTAAGACTATAAGTTTACGCAATCAGTTTAAAATTGACATTTTGACTCAAAAAACATCACTCACTAAAAACCAAGAACACACACTCTGAAAATATTTAAAATTATGGACATCAATTAGTAATTCCTTTTGGATGTGTATGATTTATTTTCATGACAATTCAATGAACGATGTGACTGGTATGGATCAAATTGCAGGTTTTCAGTTCGAAATTACATTTTAGTAAGAAAACATAACTAACATACTGAAAACTGAAGAGATTCATTCCGGTTGTTTTGATACTTTAGAAAAATGACCCATCAGTCATTTTTGATGTGTAGGAATCAACTCCGCCTCAATATGACACATAGTGTGACCAGTATAACTCCAAATGTGTCATTTTTATTAAAAATTTACATTTTTAATTTATTCTTCGTATTAATGTTTAATTTTTTTATTTATATTATTAATAACATAAAATTTGTTTTCTTATATAGGTGGAACCTTTTTCTTAAGTTGGGATGATTTTTTCGATGACTATTACCATCAAAGGTAATTTTTTGAGAGAATCACAAATATCAAAAGAGAAAAGATTAATGTTTTTAACTATTTGTTGGATATTTGTAAATGTAATTTTATAAAACATTGTTCAAAATTTAAATATATGCATTTTATTCATATATACCATGAGTGAATATTTTTTTATTCATGATGACAATTAAATGTATATAGAATTTTTTTCAAACATTTGTGTGTGCTTTTGGTTTTTTTATCATTTGAATCGTGAATGTGGTTCTTTTGTATATACTATGAGTGGTTATTTCTTAGCAGGTTTTGCTGGTTTGAGTAGGTTATTTTTGTTGGTTTTGTTATTTTTTCCTATTGTTTTTTTGCAGGTTACTAGGTGTTCTATTATATAAACAGAATGCCCAGGCAGGGAAGCCTTTATCAGCACTAATTAAAGTGCTGATAAATGGGGACTTTACCAGCGCTTCGAATAACACAGATAAAGGGGGGCCTTTATCTGCACTTTTCAAAGTGAAAATAAAGGGGGTCCTTTTTCAGTGCTAAAAATAGTGCTAATAAAGGGGACCCCCTTTGAAAATGTCTCTATTAACAATTCTTTTTTTACCATTGATAAAGGCCTTTTTAGCGCTGATAAAAGGTTGTTTTGTGGTAGTGTTGTTTTGGGGAAATGGTGTTGAATGTTTCGAGTTCCACATTTAGGTTTGGGGGGTCTAGTGTTGGGGCGACGACTGAAGTATCCATCCACCGGGACCCAAAATTTGTCTTTTCAACTCATTACATGAAACCAATGGTTGCATGAATTATATAGGAATTGAGTGTTTTCTCATTTTCTTTTTGAATCAGAGTCTGCTCACCAGGTATAATCTATTGACTATGGAACACATTGATCTATTTCAAGATGCCTCCATGTAGAAAACTAGCCAGGATTCTGATACGTGATTGTGAGGATGGCCAGTCTTTTGATGAGGCATCAGTTCAGGGACCATTGCTAGAGATGGCCTCACCGGGTGGTGCACCATTGTTACCACCACCCATTGATCAGCAGTTACTTCCGGCACTAATGGTAGTAGATGCACAGAGGCTCAGTTCCTTGCATGATTTCAAGAGGCATAGACCTTCTAGGATGAGGGGTGAGACTAACCCCTGGGTGGAAGAGAATTGGCTTGATGTAGTTATGCAAGTATTCTGACTAGTAGGGATGCCTCTTGACCAGATGGAGATTTTAGTCGTGAGCCTTATTCAGGGATCGATAGGGACATGGTGAATCTTGACAATAGAGAAACATGATGAAGGAACCCTCACCTAGAAAGAAATCGACTACCTCTTCCGGAAGGTGTTCTTCCTGGTGACATTGTGATCTATGAGCATACATGAGTTATCACACCTATAGCAGGGTAGTATTAATGTAGAAGAGTACTCAATGATATTCACCAAGATCTCTCACGGCTCTATAGACATGGTGCGAGACTCGTTCTATAGGGATAGAGCCTTTGATAAAGGACTGTGTTGGGAGATCAGGGCATCTATGGTGTCCCTCAGCATCCCTACTCAAGCTGGGGTACTGAAGCAAACCCTACTTGTAAAGAGCTTCATGGTTGAGCAGGCACCGATAGTTGGAGCCAGCATTAGACACTAGGATACAGATTAATTAGTGGTGGGAAGCAGGTAGCAGGTGTGGGGACCCAAGTAGGATAGGCCCTTTAGGGGACAACCCCAGGACTCAGGGTTGGTATTGTGGGGCTCCCATAGAAGAGGCAGTCAGAAAGGGGCATGTTGGGCTTCTCATGCGGTAGGCAGAGACACATGGCCTGTGATTTCCCAACTCACCACACAGACAATTATCAGATGGTTGAGAGACCGCCAAAGTAGAGGTAGTGGTTTGAGGAAGGAGGTCTGCAGGGCAGAAGACGCGGTAGAGAAGGGGTCAGAGCGGCATGCGGTGTACAGAGCATTGAGGTACCACCACCACCACCACCAAGTGGTTCACCATGGCCTCAGGGAGTAGGTGGACATGGGCGGTCTCAGTTTCAGGTGATAAATTCCTATGACCATAGTTCTCTAGAGATGATTAGAGGTACAATCTATGTATTCTCCACCTTAGATGCATTTCTTATTGACATAGGTGACATTCACTCTTTCTTTGATAGAAAACTTGTTTAGATCTTAGAGATTTCAATGGATCCACTGGATTGATCCTTATGATTAGAGACTCTTATGGGAGGGGATTCGGGGATTACACACTGATGCTGGTAGTGTGAGATTAGTCTTGGAGGTGATATCTTTGGCAGGAATCTCCCAGTAGTAGCATCAAGTCCTTACGAAGTCATTCTGGGAATGGACTGGTTATCCACAGTCAATGCTCAGATTAACTATTTGTGGAACATAGTGCAGTGTATCCAGGGATATAGAACCATGTTCTTTTTTACTATTGAAAGGGGGATGCTTGTATAACAAAACATAATTTCTCAAATATGGGTGAAATCGATCACTCAATAAATGGATAGCCTCACCCTTAGTGTGGTGGACATGAAGAGTACTAGGTTACCCGTAGTAGTGGATGCGTATGATGATGTATTCCTCGAAGATGTTCCAAGATTACCTCCTAGTAAGGAGTTCTAATTCTGCATCGACCTATACCCCAGGATGATACGAATATCTACACCTGAATTTTAGATGGTTCCCACAGAGCTCCAGGAGTTGAGGGTGTAGTTGGAGGACTTGTAGAAGAAGGGGTTCGTAAGGCCCAACATTTCACCATGAGAAGCCCCAGTGCTGTTTTCCCTGAAGGAAGACAGAAGCTTGAGGCTATGCGTCGACTTCATGCACCTAGACTAGGTGATTGTGAAGAAACATTATCCTCTACCAAGGATTGATGACCTCTTCAATTAGTTGAAGGGAGCAATATTGTTCTAAAAGCTAGACCTTAGATCAGGCTATCACCAGCTTCGAGTGCGAGATGAGGACATCTCAAAGACAACTTTTATATGTTGTTACAACCACTACGAGTACTTAGTGATGTAGTTTGGCATGACGAACGCCCCGTTTTTGTTCATTGGACTCATGAACATGATCTTCCATCCCTACCTAGACTGGTTTGTAGTGGTCTTTATTGGTGACATTTTAGTGTATTCAACATTAAAGGGGGATCATGTGATACATATGAGGATGGATCTGGACACAATCCAAGAGCACTATCATTACGGTAATCTCTCTAAGTTTGAGTTTTGGATACAAAAGTTCCAATTCTTGGGACATGTCATCTCCGTAGCAAGAGTTACAATGGATCCAGTGAATATATAGGCGGTGCTTGATTTGGAGGCTCCCAAGAGCATTACCAAGGTGCATAGTTACCTTGGGTTGGCTGGTTACTATCATCGGTTCATACCCAACTTCTCCATAGTAGCATCATCCATGAATAAATTGATGAAGAAAGGAAAACCCTTAATGTGGAGAGAATGATGTCATCAGAGTTTTTAGCAGATGAGGCTGATATTGACGAGTGCTCTGATCATGAGACCTCTAGAAGAAGGTACCGACTATGTGGTGTACTGTAAGGCATCAAGAACCCGAATTGTTTTTGTCTTGATGCAGGGGAATGTAGTGATTAATTATGGCTTAAGACAGTTGATACTGCATGAGAAAAACAATGTGAATCATGACCTTGAGTTGGCAACGATAGTCTTCACACTACATATGTGGAAACACTTCCGTATGGGAGAATGGTTTATCTTCTACTCTGACCACATGAGTTTCAAGTATATATTTTTTCAGAAGGATTTGAATCTAAGATAGTGACGTTGAGTAGAGTTCATCTAGGACTATAAATTTAAGAGATTCTATACTCTTAGGAAGGGGGATGTGGTGGAAAATTATCTCAGGAGGATATCGTGTTTAAAGCTACTGAACAATGCCCCAGAGTATTTTTCTTTGAATCAGATATATTTGTGGATAGAGTTAAGGAATATTATCTACAATCGATGGTAGCTACCCCTCCACTCTTATAGCGATTCATAGAGACACAACATAGAGAATCCAGCTATGAGACTTTCATGTACCCAGATGTCCACAGGGCATACCGCTATTGGATATTCAAAAGGTGGGGAGCACATTATCGTTTTCATAGGATGTATATTAGTACTAGTGGAGTTGTTGGAGGAGTTGTTGAGGGAGTTCCATACATCTCCTTTGGTGGTACATTCCAGTGTGATGATTATGTTCTGGGACCTCCAATGACAGTACCGGTGGTTGGGGATGAAGAAGGAAGTAGCATATTTTGTCTCGAGATGCCTCACTTGTTATCAAGTGAAGGTAGATCACCAGGTTCCAGTAGGTTTGACACAACCCCTTGAGGTATCAGAGTGGAAGTGGGATGGAATATCGATGAAATTCATGATGGGATTACCACTTACGTCTAGAAGGTACGATACCATTTGGGTGATCATATACCGACTCACCAAGTCATCCTACTTCCTACCCTTTCAGGTGTACGGTTTAGTTGAGAGCATGGGATGCCTCTACATGTTGGTGATAGTTCGAAACCATGAAGTCCCATCTACAATAGTATCATATCATGATACATGCATCACATCCTAGTTTTGGAAGGGATTGAAGGAGAATTTTGGGGATTAGTTTTTCTTGATCATATCCTTTCACCCACAAAATAATGGTCAGACAGAGCAGACCATATAGAACTTTAAGGATATGATTCATGCTTGCATCCTTGATTTTGGCCATAGTTGGGAGGACCACCTACCGTTGGCGGAGTTTGCATACAACAACAACTACCACTCCACAATTGATATGGAATTGTTCAAGGAACTGTATGGATGACAATATAGGTTACCATTATGCTCAACAATCCAAGGAGAGGTAGTAATAATGGGTCTATAGATGGTACATGCTAATAGTGGGAATGTTCCGGTCATCTGAGAGACGATGTAGACTGTAAAAATCCATATGAAGTCTTGTTTTGATAGGGGACAAAGACCCTTGGAGTTCGATGAGGGGGACCATGTATTCCTTTGAGTACCTCCTCGATGAAGGATATTATTATTTGGATAGGGAAGAAAGTTATATCCTGGGTTCATCAGACCTTTCATGATAATGTGTAGAGTGGGTGAGGTTTCATACCTATTGTCTCTACTGCCACAATTAGAGAGGGTAGATGATGTCTTCCACATATCCTAATAGAGGAGATATGTGTCTGACCCTTCTCAGGTCATCGACCATGGATATTTGGATATTGATGACGAGGAGACATTCACGGATTACCTGGTGGAGATAGAGGATCAACAATAGAGGATCCTTTGTGGATGTTCCATTCCTCTAGTGCATGTTTTTTGGGTGGTACAAGAATATCTAGGAGAGAACGTGGGAGAAGGGGGGCTCAGATTCATGCTCAGTACCCCCATTTGTTTGATTAGCCTATGATTTAGATTAGGAAGATGTAAATCCCTAAAAGGGGGAGAAATGTAATACCCTTTAATTCCATGTAAATATTTATAAAATTAAATGGGATTATTTCGAGACTAGGATCTAAGAAAAAATGTTATTTTGAGGCCAAATGTGTCCAGAATGTATTTTTGAACTATTTTTGAGGTTTATAAAACAATCGTGCGTGTTTTTTTAAATTTTAAACTAGTGACTCGGTCAAAAATCTAAGGACACCATAGAACTCAGAGCATCGATATTTTCCCAGAAAAGACCTACTATTTTTTATCATGGGCCAATAGTGGAAGTTAGTTTTTGGTCGTAAATAAAATAATTAAGTAGCGATTTTTTTATTATCTAATCCTTAAAAATCCTAAACAGTAACTCATATTGGAAATTCAAGAGTAACATTGAGCTTGTGAGGTAATGTTTTCCGTAGGTGGAGCTTAAAATCAGTCAGGGTGGGTTGAGGGAGAAAGATCGTTTTCAGAAGTTTTAAGGAAAAAAATAATAAAATAAACATTAAAGGTTTATTTTATTAAAATAATTTCACTGCAACACAGCGACAAGCCGACTATTTCATTCCATAAATGAAACTGTGTAACAACTCTATAATTGAAGAAAAACAGAAACATTGTTTCATAAATGAAATAGCATAACAACGCGATGACTCAATGTAACAAAAATGCAACGATGTGTTTCTATTTTAATGAGATTACAGTGTTGGAGAAACAGATCTAAATCTAGAATTCCTCTGACGAAAAATGAAGGAATCATTTCCAATGAAGAACTCCAGCATATTGTAAAGCAATGAAGACACCCTTGAATAATGGATTCAGGACCGAATATCGACGAATTCCAATAGATTTGAGCGGGTCATGAACCCCCACATATGTATCACCACCGGAAATGATCCTTCCATCTGATCGAAGATTATCAAGGTAGGGTTTTAACTTTTTGAGAATTTGAATGCCTCATTATTTTTCCTAAAACAAAAAATGTGGATCAACCCATGAAAAGGATTCCCAGCAGGTCACTCGTTCTTTTGGGAGGGTGTTTTATCTCATGGATTTCATCGGGGTTATTTTTTGATATAACCTTAATATTCTATTCCCATGTTTCAAAAAGTCTAACATGGAAGAATTAGGCCAATAAAAACAAGGACCCAATTCCTTCGTCTTTGGGCGTTCTTCTTGTCTTTGTGACTACACCTCTGTATCAGCAGTAAGGCAACCTTGAGGCTGTAGTAGGGAAGATAATGACCCAAAAAGTCCAGGGGCACAGACGGCTCGAGAAACAGACTGTTGGACGGGACCTGATGGTCTGCAAAAGATACCTTCAGTGTGCTAAGGTGGAGGCTAAGACTGGCTGGGGTTGCAGAAGTGCGACAGTGGATGCTGGCATGTTGGACGGTGGATGGAAGTGATATATGAAACCACCCCTCCATGTTGGAGGAGTAGTCCGTGGTGTGAACTGGAACATGGTTTAGTGTGGATCACGTGTAGTAAAGGATGTGCCCAACCTCATCCTGCCAATTGGAGGCACATTTCGGATGCCTCCCCATGTTCGAGTGAGAGGATAGCTGGCCCACACAGTGGTCTTGGTCGAACCTTGGTCAGGTAAGTCCGACCTGGTCAGACTGGACCATACCCGACCGGACCCTTTTTGGAAAAAAATTTCAAAACATTAAAACCATACACCCTATTAGTGACCCATTTGTAGTTTTGAAACCCTCGTGACAAGGCGGTTATTTTTGGAATGCTATAAAGAGGATTTTATGGAACTTGAAATTTGATGTGTGGCTTGAAGAGTGGCTCCTCCCAGAATAATGCTCACTATATGCAGGAATCCTAGGGTTGGCTGAGACCTGAAGACTTTTGAAGAGTGAGTCAATGTGACCCTAAATTCCAAGATGATAAGCAGCCCAATATGGACCAGCTAATAGTTTCTTTGTGTGGACAAACTATATATGTCTCTATGTGAACCAGCTACATGCAGCTCTATGTATACCAGCTATAAGAAGCCCTATGTGGACCATCTATAAGTGTGCCTATGTGGACTAGCTATAAGTGTCCCTCTGTGGAATGTCAATGATGGATTATATGGGGAGAATCTTTGTGTGACTCAACAAACACATGATGGGGATAAGCTTTGTGTGACCCATCAGACCCATGGTACTCATCAGGGGGAGTACCTCAGCAGTCCAAGATGTTCAATGTTATGAATGATAGTCTTTCTTTCAATATTTTAGATTATACCTATGTGAACTGACAGTACCTTGTGCATACCTTTTTTTGTGGCCCTTACTTTTTGTTTCAGGGTCCTTATTCAGTATTATGTTACTCACCCCATCACAGGATAGACCCACACGTACCGTGTCACTTGAAAACGAAAATCCCTTCGGGAAATACCATGGTGTCCCAGGGCAAGGTGGTGCCCAGTGAGATCTGACAAGAAGGATGCACTTCTGATGCTTTCGGCAACCACTCCTTGCCTACCGTCCATGTGGGGTTCTCCTGAAGATATCTTTTTCAAAGATCTTTATACTTTTCTATTTTTAGTTTGTCTTTTTCTAGTTTTTTATTCTAGACCATTTGACTTATAGTTTTTACCTTTACTTAGTGGTTGTTTTAGTGTAATGAATGTTTTCTTTTCTAGTTTTTTTGGAGATGTGGTTTTGTGTGTGTGTGCATACAAGTATTTATTAAAATTCCTCCCACTTGTGGGATAATGAATTCAGTGAAAGTTTACAGCCCCCGACCAATTGTATGAGGGAATGGGGTTGTCATGGCATGTGATATAGGGGATGGGTCATGACAACGACACTTGGAAGAGTCAGGCCTTAGGTAGGAGCGTGTATATGGGAGTAGCTGACCCACGTATGGGGGAAACCCGAGTACTATGGATGGGATTATTGTTATTGCTGTTTATTGTTATAGTTGAATATTATATTGTGTTGGGTTAAACACATAGTGTGTGATGTGATTATTATTTCAAATATTGTTGAGATTTGACTCATGGCCTAGTATAGAAGGAGAGTTTAGTTTTCATGCATCAATCTAGGCACTCAAGATTAATATGACATAAAATATTTTAGGCGTGAACAAGAAAACAGTTTATGGGTAAGTTGTGTAACATGAACTATTCTTCCATTCATGTGAAATTGAATAGAAAATAGTGAAAAACATGAAATTGAGAAAGATTTTAAATTGATTCAAGATGAGAATAAATGGGTGTCTAAATTAAAAACTTGAATAATTAGAATTTTTTTACCCTTGTTATCCAAGAACTAGGTGTCAGATGGTTAAAGGTAGGGATAACGCCTCATTTTTTACTTCATGGAATGGTTTTGGGAAATGAGTTGTTGTGGAATATTATGTTTCCTATAAATGTGATAACCCGTGTTATGTGTCCTACATCAAGTGGAATGAGTTTACTCCCAAACCATCATAGTTTTCAAGGTTCACTACCAAGACTATCATATTTGAAAAATTTCCTTATTGAACTTGGTTTATTACCCATTGTAGTCCTATTTATCTCATGAGATATCAATATTTACCCAATTAATTAGAGGGAGATATAGGTCCCACAAATCATAAAATTAAAATCATTCATATGTGTTCCATAATATCATAAATCATTCATTATATCAAACCCCATGAAAATAAATGGTTTTCTTAAAACATTCATCATAGTATAACCTATGAAAAAGGAGAAGGTTTCATAAAAATCATGACAAAATGAACATAAACTATCTAGTGAAAGAATAAGGATGGTATCAATGGATCATATTCCTAGTAATTTTTTGGAAACATTGATAGTTGTTGTCATTGATGAATCAAAATATCATTAAATAAAATAGAGTAAATTAAACTTTTCATTTTGAAATCAATTATTTAAAATATAAAAAATTCAAAAATATTATTTGGAATTTTTATTTAAAAATAAACATGTAGACTTGTAATGGAATCGTAAAAACATTGAGTATCCACTATGGTGGTAAATTTTGTTCATGTCGCATGAGTTAAATAAAACATTCATTTTATACTTTTTTCAAAAACATCAAAAAGTACATCAATTGGAAAATGACATGAAGATTCCCTTAAAAACATTTTTGTAAAACTAAAACAAAGGGAAAAAATTAAAATAAATTATAATAGGTGAAGTAGTAAAAACCCTTCATTAAAACATTTTTAGAAAAGAAGTATATAGTAGAAAAAAATGTTGACCAAAGAGGGAAATGAAGTTAATTTTATTTCTAACATATTTTCAGTATTTTAAGTACAAAAGACGAGGAAAATGAAAGTGAAACATTAATTTTTAGGAAATAACCTTAGGATAATAAAAATAAAGATTATTTTGAGAGTTTTGTCATAGTATTTTATCATCATTACTTAATCATAAATAACCCCGATAAATAATGAGACTGTAACATAAATCTCATTACCTCAGGTATGACTTCATTCATAAATTTTTGAACCTTCTATATAATAAAAATATTTTTATTATAAATATTATTCCAAAAACCGTACTAATATATACACACACATAAAATTTACTTTTAACCTTTTATCACACTTTTATTAACAATTCTTTATTAAAATCAATATTTAGGGTGGTATTTGATTTGTTTTACATATATGTTTTTGTATGGTATTTTCAGTCTAAATACTTTAATCACAGTTAAATAATATTCATAACTTTATTCATGGTATAAATATCATATATATTCATTATATATATATAAATTCATCCATAAAAGGTAGGGGTGGAAAAATGAATTACAATGTACGTATGCGTAAACATCGTTTTCATTTTCAATGGATGGAAAAAAAAATAAAGATAAATAGTAATTAAAAATTAAAAGTTAACTATTATATCATATATTTCATATATATTCATAAACATAATCATAATTACCACACAAATAAAATAAAAAAAATGAATCACATCGCTGCGTGAAGGTGGAAGTCCACTCGTACGCAGGAGCGACATCATCATTTCCCAAAGGATTAGATGATAAGAAGTTATTCATGATATTATCATCCCATAACTATAATTGTTTCATAAATATAACATGTAAAAATTAAACCCATCATAATAGCCATCCATAAAAGATGGCGATGCACAATGAATTGTATCGCTATTCGGAGACAGTAAGTTGTACATCCGCAGGAGCGATACTTTCACTTCTCATTTGATGTGAAAGTGGGTGTATAATGGAGTTTTCAAAATAATAATAAATTTTTTGTATATTTATGATACTGATGTTATTAGTTTATTAATAATATAATATATTTATAGTAGTTAAATGAACAATTTCAAAGAAAGTGATCAGTTAAGAAGATTACCTCTTCTTTGAAATGGCTCTTTCCAATAACCTATAAAGGGCTCCAGGGATGGTATTTTTTGAATAAAAAAACCACTAATATGTTTATATGGAGATTTATAAGAGACATTGTGAGGGTTTTATCGATTTATAAGGCTCATAGTGGTGTAAAGAAGAGAAAGGAGGGGGTTCCCTTTTATAATTGAGTGGAGGGGCACTCTTGGAATTTTTTAAAATATTAAATTAATATAGATTCATTTTGAGGTGTAAATGGACAAAAAATGGTAATATTATAATATAAGTGTATTATTAGTCTAAATACTCTTATATAATAAAATTTTAACAATTTTGGATCATATTTTTACACTTATATTACAGTTGTAACTCATATTATCCCTTTGGACCATTACTGTAATATTAATGTTTTCTACCCATTAAGGGTTAGTAAAGTAACTATAAAATGAAATAACTACCCATAAATAGACCATATTTTATGTTTAAAACCATACAATATTTATTTTTATGAATCTAATTTTTTTATAAATTTTATACCATTTAATAAAATATAATTTATTAAAAATAACATTAATGTATTTTAAACACTATTCTTTGAATTTGACATCAAAGACATAAATGAAAATGATGAATTAAAATATAATGATTTAAAAACTCAATAATATTTTATATAGATCTATAAAATTCATTTTACACATTAAATAATTCAAATTATGTAACTTTTAATATTTTTAAAATCATTTATTGTATTTTTTTAAATGGAGAAATATTACATAGTCGTTACATAAGAAATTAAAATCATTATATAATTAATAAAAATTTAAAATAAACTTCTCTTAGGAAAATAATTTCATTTATCTCAAAATTTACACTTATATTCATTCATAACTTTCTTTTGTCCCTTTGTGGACACACAATAGATATTAAAAACAAAGATAGTGACATTTTCTAACATTATTTTATTAATTACTGTATAGGTACTTTTCATTGAAAATTTTCAATTAAAATAATAAATTCAAATCCAAATGTGAAAATTTTACAATTACATTCATATAAAAAATTAGAATAAAAAATTATGGCCTTACCACATAGATTAACCAGATTTACCATTTACTGAGGTTATAAATTTTACCAATGTTAATATTCATAATGAACAAAAATAAATGGCTAATTTTTACCAAATTTTAGCCTCTTAATTATAAATATTAAATTAATTTTATCTAATTCAATAACTATAAATGGAAGAAATTAATTTCAATGTAATTTTGAAAAATTTGATGAAAATCACTTTTTAAAAGAATACATTTTTAAGCATAAAACTGAATATATTTTTATCATATGCATAAAAATTGTTATATGTATATAAAATAAATTTATTGAATATATAATATATAAATTTCATTTAAATAATTCAATAATAGTGATAAATTTAATTTATTATTATAAAAATACATTGCATACAATAAAATGTTTTTTTAAAAAACATCTCCTTTAACTTCAATGGATTATTTTTTTCATTTATAATTAATAGATAATAATTGAATTCATTTTAACATTTAAAAACAATAAATTTTTCATAATTTAGTTATACCTATTCATACCAACCAATCCAACGGATTAGTGATAATAATAATTTACTAGTATATCAAGGTTCTTCTAGACTTGTTCTTGTGTATAATGCAAGCTATCAAATGAATTAAATTTTCTTGAAAAAAATAATTATTAAAATATTGTGGTGTTACAATATACACACCTTAAAATAAATTATCCCTTTAAATTACATTACATTGATACAAAAAACTATGATCATATCCCTAGGTTCCCATATATCTTCCTCAAATTGGAGGTTTCACCATAAAACTTTGACCAGGTGAGTGATCTTATTTCACAAAGATTTATCTCTATGATATAGAATGTCCATAGTTGTTTATAATATGAAATATATTTATCTACTAGTATAACCTCTGAGTTTAGTTCATTTGAAGGATCATGTATTTACTTCATCATGAGAGAAAGATGGAATGCATCTTCAACATGAGAGAGATTCGGTGGGAGCACCAACCAATAAGCTATCGTATTGATATAATCAAGAATTTAAAAAGGAATGATATACCCAAGGATTAACTTTCCATTATTTATATATATCATCACCCACTTATAGATAAATATTCATAGGAATAACTTGTCACAAACTTCAAACTCTAGATATTTCAAATGATTGGTAGCATAAATTTTTTTCGACTCTGAGTTTCTCTTATGTGTAGTTAAATGGATATAACCATATATATATCATTTACTTAGCTAGAGTAGGTCGCAATATCTTTCTTTATCCAAATACATTCATGCATATTGGTGTTTTCCACTTCCTACCATTGGGGTCCTCATAAGGATCCATCTGAATACTAAAGTGAGAGAATTTGTTTTAATAAAATTCAACTAGAGTAAGGTGTTGATCCAAAAAGAACATTTTAAATCCATATAGAAACCTATAAATATGTATTATAGAGTTTTAATGGTCCTTTTAGACTTCACAACTATATGATAATGATAAGCAGTTTCGAAAATTAACTCTATACCAGATCCTACTAAATACAACATCTTGGTAAAAATTAGATCCAGATAAGATAATATTGATAGTGGTACACCATGAAATATTACTACTTTCTTAATATATAATTGATTAATTTTATCAATATATAAATATTATATAATGAAAATTAAGTGTTTTGACTTTGTAAGGTGATCAACTATAACCTGTATAGTATTTTCCCCTTTAGATGTTTTGGGGAGTCTCATGAAAAAATACATGGTGATGTTTTCCCATTTCAATTATGATATGGGTAATGTTCATAATAGCCCCTTAGAATTATGTCTCTCAAACATAACTTACTGACATACCAAGATCCAAGTACCAAACTCTACAATATATCTCTTCATTCCATCCCACTAGAAATTCTCCCTCAAATGTATATTCATCTTTATACTTCTAAGACGAATAGAAAATAAAAAACTGTGAGCTTCATTCAATATATACTTTTTCAAATATAGTATTTAAGGGACACATACATGGTTTATGAACCTTATTATTCCATTATAATCAAGTTTGACCTATGTAACATTTATCACCTTCTTTTTTAGATCTATATATTCCATTTTTCCACTTTAATATTCACATAAATAGATGGTTGAACACTCATATGATAAATATAATATTTCTCCCCTTCCTTAAATATTTCATGATCTATCCTTTAAAAGTATATAATTATTAGATCTTTTTGTGATCCTTATCATAGATAAGATAGCATGATTCTTTTGACTCAGAGTATCTACCACCTTATTCACTTTCCCAGGGTGGTATTGTATTGAGCAATCAACATATTTAATTTAATCCAACCATATTATTTATCCCATGTCTAGCTCAAGTGAAATGTACTTTAAATTTTTGGGATTAGTAATAACTCCATATCATTAATGAAAAATTACCAGAGTTAAATTTACATAATGAGTTGGTTATTTTTTCTCATGGACCTTAAATTTACATGAGTAATAAGATAAAACCATAAAATTCTGCAAGATGAAGAATCTTAATCCCTTCTTTGATACATCACTATAGATTACAAACCCTTACCCACTGTAGGGTAGTGTAATCATAGGTCCAATAACTGGACTTCTCTTGAATTCCTTAAAACATTCCTGACATTTATTTATACAATGAAGCTCGGCTCTCTTATGAATTAAATTGAAGAGTGGATTTGATAGCCATGAAAAATTATCCACTGATAATATCAAACAAAACCACAAAAACAATGGATATAATTTATAGTGGGTATTCTAGGTCAATGATTACTAAATTATGTTTTTGAAGGGTCTACTCATATACCATCACTTGAGATTATATAACCCAATAATGAAACTTTCCAAAGATAAAATTCACACTTGGTAAATTGTTCATAAATTTTATCCTTCCATATGGTCTTTAGAACAATCCTTCAGTGATCTTAATGATCTTATTTAGTCTTTTAATATATAAAAATTTCATCTTTAAATACTACCATAAACTTATCAAGGTTTTATTTAAATAATCTATTCATTAAATCCATGAAGATATAAGGGTCATTAGTAAGGCCAAATGGAATCACTATAAATTCATAGTGTTCAAATCTTATAAGGAATGTTGTATTGGGTATATCCTCCTTCTTGACCATCAATTGATGATGTCCTGAATAAAGATCAATCTTGGAAAATATATTGATCTCTTAATAGTTGATCAAACAATTCATAAATGTGGGATAGAGGATACCCGTTATTGATAGTGATCTTGTTAAGTTCCTAATAATAAATATAGAGTCGCATTGATCTATATTTATTATTAAAAAATATAACAAGTGTGAACCAAGGTGATATACATGGCTCAATGAATCCCTTTTCAAGATTCTCATGGTGTTTCTTCTTCCATTCCTGCAACTCAATCAGGTGCATTATATATAGAGTCTTCAAAATTGGTGCATCACAAGGTATGAGTATTATTGAAAAATAATCTTCATGATTTGGTGGACGACTAGAAAAGTATTATAAAAACTATCAATAAACTCACACACAATAGGAAAATTTTAAATGTTTATTTTCTCCCCAACCATCTGAGATATATGCCCCCTTTGAATAGAAATCATGTCCCATATGATTGATATACTTTCTACTGAAAGTTTATTTTTTCATCAAACTGATAGATGACTGTAGTCTAGTTTGGAATATCGAAAATAACATACTTTCCATGGAAATTTATGTTGGATTTATTTAAGGAAATCCAATCTATTCCCATAATAACATAAAATTCAACTAGAGGAAGAATTAAAATATTTGAAGGAAACACTTTCCCAAAAACTTTATATAAAGATGAATCATGACCATATGGTGAAATTATCATATCATTAGGGTTTTTTACTAATAACTCAACGTCTAATTTTTGAGGTGGTACTATTTTACCCTTAGAAAATTATTTAGATATAAAAGACCTCAGAGACCTATAATCAAATAAGCCATTAGCACTTCTAAAGTGGATAGTAAGTGTACCTTCCAACATGTTGTTATCATACATGTCATTATAAATAGTGATCAAATCATATTTACCTTTTTTATATAGGATTAAGTGGCGGTTGACATTGATCATAATCGTTAACATTCATATTTGGGAACTAGTTAGCATAAATCACACACTCCTTTTATTTAAATCACTAGAGTGTGGATGTTTCATTTTGTGGTGCTTTATATCCATTAGCATCATTAGATAACTTCTTCCCATCACTTCATCATTTGATTTCTTGATGATATTCCTTTCCACACTTGTAACATTTACTAATTACTATGTAAAAATTTCCTACAAGATTCCTCCCACACTTTGAGCGTGAAGGAAATATCATCCTCTTCTCTCCATGTATTTTAAAATTCCCTTTGAATTCCATATTTTTTTTCTTATGAAATTCATGATATTGATTGGTAACTCTAATATTCATTCCCACCATGATAGAACATCGAATGATTTCTCTATACCTACAAAAGTCTCTTATGGATAACAACATTTGGAAACCTAGTTTAAGGCCACTAATGAATCGATCTATATTACATTCATGTTCGATGATAATAAATTAAGTATACCTTGAAAGACTTGTAAATTTTTTCTTATATGTACAAAAAAATCATCATCCTTATATTTCACCTCAAGGAATTACTTCTCCATTTTCATATGAATAATACATAGGGAATTGGTTATTGAGGAATAATATTTTAAACTTATCCCACTCCATAAATTAAATTTATTCCTATTTCTTTTTGTTCTTAATTAGAGTCCAACGTTGATATACATAACCATCAAAATGATAAAAATCAATAATAAATCTTATCATGTTCCAAACACTGGATAACTGAAAATATATTGTGAATTGCACTAATTAATTTCTCAACAACTAGTGGATCAATATAACCCCTAATATAAGGTTTATGTTTCCTTATGAAGGACTCAACTGAATAATTTCCCTCCCTTTCTTGTTTCAATTCTCAACATGATTCATATCTTGAGAAATATTTGTGTGCAAATCGATGAAATTTTTCATTCCATATCCTATAACATTAATTTTCATTAGAGTAAAACCATTAAATTTTCCATCATATTAAAAATTAACAAGATTCATTCGGGTTTCATTCATTTAATAAAACCAAAAATCATACTATGATCATCAATAATTATAGGGGGAAACCACACAATCATGAAAATTAGTTATAGTATGTCTAAATATTTACACTTTCTTCTATGACACCTTACGTTTAATCCAATTCATTAATGATCATTAATAAAGCATTATGATTTTATAAAATACTAAGATTTATCCCCAAGGTTCTTACTAAAGTTTTCTCATCATAGTTTCCAAAGGTTAACTAAATCTTTCGGTGATACAAACTATAGAGACCAAAACTTTTCATACATAGATATTACATCTAAATGGATGAATATTCTATACATAAAATAAAAATATACACCAGAATCATATAGGTATATAAATTTTGGAAGATTGGTAACATAAAAAATGGTTCATAATAGTTCTAACTCATCTCCCATGTATATCTTTATAACTATCACCCTTTTTAGACATATCATAAATAAAACCATACATAATAACAAGGGAAAGGAAACATAATAAAGGGTGATCGATGATGATTAGTAAGGATAAATAAGGGATATATTAATGATCATATAATTATAAAATGATAAAATGGTATAATAACATGGTCATAAAATGTTTAAACCATACCATGTATATCATATATCGTAATCTTGATTTATAGAATAAAGCTTGGTACTTTGTAAGACATGAATCATAAAGTATTCAAGGAACATGAACCATGAAAGAATAATATAGCCATAAGACATAGAATTTCGGCACACACATAATCATTAAAAATCATTTACTTAGTGGTCAATTATCATTTCCATGACTATCATAGTTGAATGGGTTCACTCCCAAAAACATTGTAGTAGTCAAGGTTCACTCCCAAGCATATAATAGTGGACAAAGTCTCTAATTGAACCAGGTTCAATCCCCATTCTGGTCCTATTTATCTAATGAGAAATCTATATTTACCTAATATATTGGAGGTAGATATATTCCCCACCCATAATATAAGAAAAATCATAAATATATGAACCATAACAACATAAAACATTCATCATATCAGAACCCATGAAAATAAATGGGATTTAACAACATTTAATCATAGCATAACCCGTGGAAAAGGAATGGATTTTACAAACACAATTCCATCATAAAAATGAAATATGAAAATAAAGAATAAGGGTGGTATCCAGGGATCATAATAAACAATGATGTTTTTTTCCTTGATGAATTAAAAGACCATTAAAACATTCTTGAGGAAAATAATTTTTCCATTTTGAAATCACCACTTTAAAATATAAAAAATATTTAAATATAATGGAAAAAAATTATTTTAAAATAATATTGGGTACTTGTAATGTAATCGTAAAAACATTGAGCATCCAAGATGGTGTGAAATTCTATTCATGCTATATAAGGTAAGACTATTTCCTTCAATACTTTGGTGGGAAAATTCACACAAGTAACACTGTTGGAAAATGGAAACAACATTCCGTTAAAATCCCTTATTAAAAAGTTAAAAAATGGGAAATTAATTTAAAAATCATAGAACAAATATTAAAAACATTTTTTAAACATTTTTAGAAAACATTGATATGGAATAAAAAGATTTTTTGACCGAAGAGAGAAATGGAGTCGATTTTCCTTAAAAATATATTTTTGGTCTCTTGAGTAGAAAAAGTGTGTAAAATGAAATAGAAAATATTTATTTTAAATAAATAACAATATAATAATAAAATAAATGACTATTTTTAGAATTTTATCATAATATTTCATCATCATGACTTAATTATAAACAACCATGATAAATAATGAGATTGTAACATAAACCACATTACCTCTAGTTTGAATTCCTTCGTATGTTTTTGAATGTCATTTATAATTAATATAGTATTACTATACATATTATTACATAACCATAATCATATATATCAAAATATATATTATTTAAATTTAATAATTTATCATATATTTATTAATAATTATTTATTGAAATTACTATTTTGGATGATAATTACTTCATTTTTCACATAAGTTTTGGTTTGGTTGTTTAAGTACTTGTAATTTTATCCTATTTACATAATCTACATATTGTTAATCCTGGTATAAATATCAAATATATTCATTATATAAATATATTCACCCATAAAATTTAGGTATAGAAAAATGAATTACACAATACATATGCATGAATATTGTTTTCCTTTTTTAACAGATGGAATAAAAAAGTATATATCAATTAATGTCTATAAGATTGTTATTATATCATATATATCTTATATATTCATAAAAATTGTCCTCATAACCATACAATTAAAATATAAATGAAAAATAAATCACATCACTTCGAGAAGGTGGTAGACCACACGTACGCACGAGCGATGTTGTCACTTCACAAAGGATTGGATGGTGAGAAGTTAGACATTATATTATAATTATAGAAGTATAATTGTGTCATAAATATAATATTTAAATATTAAAACCATCATAATACTCCTCCATAAAATATGGTGATGAAAAATGAATTGTATCGCTACGTGGAGACGGTAAGTTGTACGTACACACATGCAATACTTTCACTTCCCATTTGATGAGAAAGAAGGCTTATAATATTGTTTTCATATTAATAATAACATTTATATATATTGAGGATAATGAAGTTATTATATTATTAATAATATAAAATATTTATATAATGTAAATGGAAAACTTTAAAGAAAGTAATCAGTTAAGACAATTACCTCTTCTTTGAAATGAATCCTCTATATTTTTTTAAAGGGATATAGAGTTGGTATTTTGGGAATAAAAAAACTTATAGGAAGTTTATAGAGAATTGAATAATATATATTTTCATATTTTTGTTGAGATATATGAACCAATGTGGTGTGAGTAAGAGAAAAGATGGATTCTCTTTTATAATTGAGTGGAGGGGCACTCTTGGAATTTCTTAAAATGATAAATAAATATTAATTACTTTTAATGTCCAAATGGATACAAATTTATAATATTCTAGGTTATTATGATGATTTCGTGATATAATATAATCCAATATAATTTTGATGAGTTTTGGCTCATTTTTACCGTTATATTTTAGTTTTAACCCCATGTTAAAACATTTGACAATTATCATAAAATAAATGTTTTCTACCATTAAAGGGTTATAATGTTACTATAAAATTAAAA
Organism: Viscum album; assembly: GCA_963277665.1. Taxonomy (NCBI): domain Eukaryota; kingdom Viridiplantae; phylum Streptophyta; class Magnoliopsida; order Santalales; family Viscaceae; genus Viscum; species Viscum album. The sequence goes on from OY728141.1 coordinate 1,939,026,839, forward strand.
AAAACCTATAAATGGGCCACATATTATTTTTAAAACAACATTCCATTAATTGTATTGAATCTTTTATTTTTATTAATTTTTTATCCTTTAATTAAAAATTATTTATTAGAAAATATCATTAATTTCATTTTTATCACAATCAATTTAATTCAACATTAAATTCATCAAGAAAAAGTAGTAATTCCAGTATAATTATTTAAAACCACACTCATATTTCATATATACCAATAAAATTCATGGGAAACATTAAAACATTCAAATTATATCAATTTTATATTTTTAAAATCATTTGTTATATTTTTCCTTAAATGGAGAAATATGACATCAATATTTCATAAGAAATTAAAATCATTATATAATTACTAAAAAAGTAAAAGAAATCTTGAAAATAACTTTATTTAATGGAAATTATACACTTTGATTCATTTATATATTTCTATTTTCCCTATGTGTACACATAAGATATATTAAAAACCAAGACAGTGACATTTTGTAACTTTCTTTCAATTAAATATTATATATGTCATTTCCATAGAAAAGTGTTTATTAAATTTATAAGTTTAAATCCTAAGGTGATAATGGTATAATAAAATTAATAAATTTGTAATTATGATGAAAAATTATGGCCTTGTCACCTATTTTAACCCATTTTACCATTTACCGAGGTGACAAATTTGTTAAGGTTACTATTCATATTGACCAAAAATAAAAAGACATATTTACCAAATTTGAATATATTAATTCTAAATATTTAATTAATTTTATATAATCTAATACCTATACATTTAATAATTTAATTTAAAATTAATAATGAATTTTTTTTCTAAAACTACTTTTTTGAAAAATACATTTTTAATCATAAAAATGGATTGATTATTATCCTCCGAATAAAAAAATATATTAAATAAATGTTAAATTTTGTTATTGAATATTTAATATATAAATAAAATTAAAATCATTCAAAATTATTTATCACATTAATTTATTAGGATAAAAATACATTGTGCACAAAAAAACAATTTTTCAGAAAAACATCTCCATTAATTTAAAATTATTTTTATTTTCCTTTTTAATTTATTTATAACTAGTGAATTTATTTTATATAAGTGTAAAAAATAATTTTTCATAATATAATTATTCATATAAATACCCACCAATCCAACATCTTGGTAATAATAATATAATCATAGTATATCATGGTTCTTTTAAACTGGCTCTTGCATGTAACACAAGCTATCAAAATAATTATATTTATTTGAAAAAAATATTTCTTAAAATATATGGGTTTTACACCCACAAATTTAATGAATATGGAAAAATAAATTCTTTATATAATAATTTCACCATATTAAAGAAATCAGGGTGCATAATAAGAAATATGTCTCAAGGAATTAAATTTGAGATAAAGAACCCCTTACCTTAATTCTCAACTTCCACTAAAGTGCTTGAATCTCCTATATAAAAAAATAACTATCTTAATAACCTATATTAAAACCTTATTTATATCAATAAAATTTTCTAATATTCATTTATAATTATTCTCTACAAGTATATTAGTTAGTTATTATTTAGTTTACATATCAGGTGTGAGTAATCTTGTTTTCCTTGAACTAGTTTTGTAATAGTTGCTTCGTTATATATTCTTATCCCAAAGTTCATTATCCAAATATCATAAAAGGTACAATAGTTTATGTTTAATGATATTTTATAATGTTATTATTTTATTTTATTAAAGTTTTATTCATGTTTCTTGTAGATAAAATTGGTTACATGCATGTTTCACTGATCATTAAGAAACGAATAATGTTATCTTAATTAATGAGTTCAATATTAATGTCACCATTATAGAACAAAAATAAAATCCCTATATAATTATTTATATCATATATCATAAATAATTAAGTTCTAATATTCATCCATGATATTATTTTATTACATTTCTAACATTCTAGACCCGGTTCACTCCTGAGTAGCCAAACCTGGTTGGTCACATAGCCTCATGCAAGCCTCCCGATATGCTAGATGCTACCGATTGATAGAAAGGGACAAAGGTGTGTTTTTTGGGAGACTATTACCTCTTTTATGATTTTAGAAAAATAGAGAAAAAGGTAGATAAAAATGGAATCATGATAATAATAAATAAGTTAATGGAAACAAGTATAAACATCAAAGAAATGAATAATCATCAAAAGATGTATACTATATCACATAAAAAATATTATGTAATTTCATGTCTATAAAATAATGGAAAACATGCATAAATGGTATTAGAGATATATTAAAATACAAGATATAAAAAATAATCGAAATGGAAATATAGATTCATGCATCCCGAGCACTATCGTAGTCATCTGCTTTCAAGTTCCCATATTTAATAAAGAAGCCATGTGTCCAAAAGGGGATGCTTCCCTTATCCACAATAATGATCATATAATTTTCACGGGTACTAACAATGACCCGGATTGGGTGTGAGATATATCTATGTAAGACACCACCAACGAGGTATATACAAATCCAATCTATGAATATAAACAGTAACAGTGTTCATGTATATAAAAGTAAAGCACTGCTAATGTAAAAAATTCATACCAGCTTCATCCTCAAATGGAAGTGTCTCTAAACATGTTATTATTTAATTAATTGTGATTATGATTAGAATAATTATTTCATGTGTAAATTTTTCAAAAATATAGTGAAAGGAAATAATAATCATAGAGTATCCAAGGTGTAACCAAGGTATCCTTGACCACAAGGGTCATGCCAACTCCAAGTGGTAACTCATGCAGTTTGGAATAAGGGGTATGAGTGTAATAATAGGGGTATACTGAATTCATTGCAATATAATGTATTCTAACAGATTCCATGGAGGTCATACACATTAATCCTAGGATAGGCATCTCTAGGGCCAATGGGGTGGATCTTTAGTGTCGCATGTCCAAAGACATGTAGATGAATCCAACGATTATACCCAAGGAATTATATTATTTTTTAAAAATTCAGTTGAATTATTGTTACAACACTGAGAAATTCATATAATAAGACAAGGACCAGATTCTATGTTGGGTATCTCCCATGAAAATCAACTCAATGAATCAAAATGGAATCCTCTGAGTGCTTAAAGAATTCCCATAGGAATCTAAGGAAGTCTTAAGTATTACATTCTTATAAAGATGAAAATTTCAATATAAAATAAGAATCTTATACTCATTTCATTTATATGAATATGTCATAATATTCAATGTAATACTCAATCTAATATCAATTCATTAGGTACATTCAATTATCTTTCATCATACATGATATGGAGAATAACGGAAATGCAGTCAATTATCAATTTAAATATCAAATTTAATTGTCAAGTAATATCAATATATGTATATATATATACACTTTCCAGTTAATAATTTATATTAAATTTTTTAAAATTAAATCACTTACCTTATCTGAGGTCAAGTAGAGAACACTCGAACAACATCAAAAATATTCTCAATATAGGTCACTAAAAGAATAAAGAGGAGCACAACTTACTTGGGGTGGTCAATAGAGATGTTAAAACCACCAAATTTTTCAATGGGTGTCATGAGGGCCTTATAATACCGTCTAGAAAAATTAAATTAGTGAAGATGAATTTATAGAGGCAAAAACTAGTGATACTGGTGTGTGTACAAAGAAATAGTTTATAAAAGGTGATACATTGAGGGAATAATCATAGACCACATACCTTATGTCTATAGTAGATGCCTCATCTAGCATTAGCCTTTATTTTGGACTGGATCAGATGAAAACATAAGAACAAAAGAATGACCTAGAAATAGGGAATATGATCTCTCACCAAAATAGAATCTTATATTGGAAGAAGAATAAAAATAAAATCTTAAGTATTAGAGAGATTTTTGGTTGAAATCCAATGAGAAAAACAGATCTTTATTCTATGGTTAGATAGAGAAGATACAATGAAACCTAGGTGGATTCAATGGGAGGAGCTCTCCAAAGGGAGAATAAGGTGGTGTTTTCCACTAGAAATAGACAAGTAAGAGGGGGAGAGGTTAATATATATAGATATAAGGGGAAAAAGGTAAAACACCCAAATTTTAAGTGGTGCATGGTTTGGCTTCACGGTTGGCCAAACTATGTACCAACATGCAGTAGCTACTATAAAAGGATAGTGGTATGGATGGTTGGGGGAGCATGGTTTGTCCAACCATTATGTACCCATATACCCCCTCTTTCTAGGGGACACACCTCGGATGGGATACAGTGCGTAGTTATACAAACTATGAAAAACCTGGTAAATTTCCTCTGTAGAGCCCTAAAGACCCTACATGGTTTTTCTAACCATGCAGACTGGGCCACATGGTTTTTACTAATACTGTGGCCCAGTTGTTTCCTTCAAAATATATAGTTCGAAGATCCGAAAAATCCCTAGAATCATCCAAACCCATCATTAAGTGATTAGAAACATTTTTAAGGATAAAATAAATGATTCATACTCAAAACCCAACATTATCTCACTCCATGAAAAACTGGGTTCTTATTGTATTTACCCTTAAATAAAATCATCAATATGTTTACCTTCCTAGGGTGGTAGAAATAAATCTGAATATAACTTCGGACACTGAGAATGTATATTTGACTCCCACTCCCAAGTCTCATCTTATAAAGGTTCATGCTTCTAAAGTAACCACACCAAAGGTACAATCTGGCCTCATAGATCCTTCATGCTCCGATTAATGATGGGAATGAGATAATCCTCAAAATAATCATCTCAATCGTATTCAATATGATCCATATCAAAAGTATGAGACAAGTTTACATGGTAATTGTAAAGCTATGAAATGTGGAAGATTTTCTGAATTTAATGGTACATATGGGGTAACAGAAAATGATAGTCTTTCAACCTAACATTATCTAAGACCTCAACATTCATGACAAAATGAGGCAATAGATTCCCTTTCCATTGTATCTGTTATGCCCATGTCTGGGTGATACTCGCAAGAAAACAAGATCCTTGACCTCGAACTCCAGATATCATAGATGATGATAAACATACTATTCCCATCTAGATTGAGTAGTATACATCCTATTTCAGATTAACTACACCTAATCCTAAGTCTTCTGCACGAGATGAGGTCCTAGTGGCACTACCTCTCTTCCACTGGCCAATATAGTGGTGAATGACATGTCCTACTATATAAGGGCTCATACAGAGCCACCTGAATCATTTCATGAAGGATATTATTATAGGAAATCCAACAAGTGGTATATGTGTCTCCGAAAAAACCCTCAAAATCAAGTACAAATGCTCATAACATGTCCTACAACACATTTATAGTATGTTCTGGTCGGCCATTAGTTTGAGGGTGGAATGATGTGCTTAGAAGAACTTGTATACACAAAGATTTATGTAACCCTTACCATAACCTCGATGTGAAATGATAATCCCTATATAGAAAAATATAATGAGGGACCTAATGTAGGCATATAATCTTACGAACATACAGTATTCCTAGCTCATCAACTAATAAAGGCTCTCAGATAGGAAGGAATTTGTATACCTTTATTAGTCCATCCATGACTACCCAAACCATGTTACTACCTCGATGTGACCTTGGGAGTCAAGTTAAAAATCTATCATGACATCATCCCATTTACATTGTGGTACCATTAATGGTTGTAACAATCCATCAAGATACCAGTGTTCTTACTTCAACTATTGACAAGTGGAAGACCAAGTGATAAAACCTGAAATCTGATATTTTTTCCTAGGACTCCAATATTGGAGGCACATATCCTGATACATATTGGAGATACTTGGTGTACTAACCACTGATAATAATGGTATTCTCACATAATATCCTATTGAATATCTATAGGCACCCAAATATGGCCATGTATAAGTAAAATGTCATATACATTGACTAACAAGTCTCAAGGTGGGTCCTCACCTAAACTACATTCTCATGGGACCAAACCTCAAGGGTCTAAGAACTACCTTATCCTAACCCTACCAAGTAGTGAAGATTTAACTACTAAGGATATAATAAAAGGTCTCTCATTGTTCTCTTGAATCTCCGAATTCATTTCAAAAAAGGGTGCCATCAACTTTCATTTATCACTGGCTTCCTGAATGGCTTGTTCTTTAGTTTTCTGACTTAGCGCATTAGCTACAACATTACCCATTCTAGGCATATATGCATGATCAATGTCAAAATAAAGAAGTTATTCAATCAATCTTCACTGTTTGAGATTCAATTCACAATGTTTAAAGATATATTTAAGGATTTTGTGGTCTATAAACACCAAAAAGTACTATCCCATCAAATAGTGACTCCAATAACCAAAGGCATGAATGACTTATACAAGATTGAGGTCATGAGTTGGGGAGTTATTCTCATTTGGCCTCAACTAGATATATTCATTCATAATGAATGGGTCCTCCAACATCAATACTATATAGCATCCTCTAGAATCAGGCATGATTAGGATCAATGCTAAAGTAATCCTTCCTTTAAGAACATAAATTCACTTTTTTCATGCTTCAAATAACACCACAATATTTTTTGATATGTATCTTTTTTAAATTAATTTCTTCGACAACATAGGTTTTACACAACACCAAACATAAATGAATAATGATATAAAATTAAATATCATCATTTTAAAATGAACCTTATAACCTAGCCATTAAATTTGTAGGAATGCATATTTTTAATGAAATTTATATATTTTATATTTAATAAAATGTTTTTACATTCATAAAAATTATTTTATAGGCTTAAGGTAAGAATGAATCCATCTTTACCACCTATTAATGGAGCACTTGTTTTAAAAAGAAATTTTAATGCTTTTATAAATTATTTTTAACTAAATAAAAATCATTTTTAAAATCATAATTTCAAAATTATCTTAGGCATAAATTTTTGTATTTTTTTAAAAATATTTATTTTCCCGTGAAAGAGTGAAAAATCCCAATTTTTATAAAACATTCATTTTCATGATATTAATATACTAATTATGATTTCAATATTAACCTCACCTATAAAATTATAAATAAAATATATTCGTATTATAAATGGTAATATGATATAATTATATCATAGTATATGTATATAAATGTTTTACAAATTATTAATTAAGTGGTGATATTTTTATAAAACATAAATGGTTATTTTTAATTTTATAATTAAGGTAATGATTTAGAAGAAACTTTATTTTCATAAATTTATTAATTTTTTTAAAATTATGATAATAGGATAATTTTATAAAAGCATAACAAATTTTTCAATGTGTAATAAAATCAGTTATAATTTTAAAATTGGTATCTTCCATGTAAATGATTATTTTAATTAATAATTTAATTTCTCATATTTATAAAAATATTTTCATAAAATGGAGTTTATTTTTTAATTATACACATCAAAAAATGGTTAGGTTGAATTTTTCATATTTTTCTAAAATAAGTGATTTTTTAGTGAATAATATATGTGGTAATTTACTGTATAAATGCATTATAAGTTTAATAAACTATTCCATGAGTAATTAATGATGTAATCCCCGTAATCTCAAATTATTCTTAATTATTTTAATATATTTAGTGATAATTCTAAAACTATTCATAATATTTTTCAAAAATAATAAAAAAATTAATAAAATATTCAAAAAAACACCCCTCTCCTCCATAATAAATACCACCCCTTAGCACCTCTTCTCCCCACACCACCAAAGCCTTGAATCTTGTCGATTTTAAACCTAATACCCCTCCCAAAACTCTTACCCATTTTCTGGCATTTATTTTCTAAACTAAAATACCATTTCAATGTTCCTTAAGGAGGTTATCAAGAAGAATAATTCAATAGGTAATATTTCCTATCATTCTTTTAATTTTATTTGAATTTATTTTATTTTCTTATCCTTCACTCATATTATATTTACAAAGTGTCATGATAACCCCAATATCTCTTATATACTGTAATTTTTTATGTCAATGGAAAATTCACCATCAATATTTATCTCCTTTTCCTTTTATATTAAATATGAAAACATCGTTTGTGAGGTACTGATTTACCGCCTTCATGGATGACATGTTTTCATTTTAAAATTAAAACTTCAAGGATGGTCATAAAACCATTTTTGTGGTCAAAATAGACAATAATATATGTATTACATCTTATCTAATGTTTTGGAACTTGTTTATATAAACAATATTAATTAATGAAACAAAACTATCTTGTGAATATTGAAAATCCACCAAAATAATCGAAACGATTATCATTAACGTCTTATCTAATGATTCATCCTCACCCCAAATAACCAAATGAATTATATAACTATTTAATATTATTTAAGATCATTAATAATATATAATTTCAATTTTTGACAACTATTTTCATTTTACATGATCTTCCATATGTATATAAAAGTAAACAGATTATGAATCCCAAGAAAATGAATGATCCCGAACAATTAAATTGTATTTTATAACTCATAAAAAGGCCATAAATGAACATAATAAAATTATAATAAGTCAAATAAATATAAAAAAGATTCTGAAATAAATAAATAATTAACTAAATTTGATTATCCCAGACATTAAGATCAAGTGTAGAACACATTAGGACATAGGGTATGGGTTTTCTCATCTCACCTTTATTTTTGTGAGATATGCCTTATTAACCACTATTTATTATGTGTGGTGTATGTGTACTAAACTTTTTTGTATCTTATCATGAACCTATTTATATTCATTTTATTAAATATTTTAATTGATGATCATTAATTTTAGGTAGCCTACGGTTTGACTGTTTTCATAGTGGAAAGGGTTTCATCCCAAACACTGGTGTAAATCCCACCTATACCAACACAATATTCCCAACTGTTTAAAAAACCATTGGGAAAAGGATACTATACAAACAGTTATGTAGAACTGTTGTTATATTCATATTTTTTTTTGTTTTCCCAATGGTTTAAGGAAACCATTGGGTATAGTGCTGATTAAGAGATTTTTTTCCAATGGTTTGTCAAAACCATTGGGTGTAGTTTTGAAGACTATTTTCCCAACAGTGGTAAACCATTAGGATAACATTAATTTCCAAAAAAAAAATTTAAAACCATTGGGAAATAAAATTTCCAAATATCGATGCTTCTAGGGATATCAAACTCCATAGATCTCGAATTATTTTCCCTAAATGAGAGCTCGATGCACCATCATGAATATTTTTCCCTAAACCTCAACAATCTCGAATATTTGTCCCTAAATCTTGACAGGAACACTACTTCCCAGAAAACAAGGTCAGGTTTCTAATGATTTGTTCTTCAGATTTAAATAGGTACATGTGAGTTCATTTATTTTAGATTTTTTTGTTCTATTTTTCTGAAATGTAGTGAGTATTACGATTCCCTTACAAACAGAAGGAATATATCATTTTAGGCTGCGGTTTGAACCCTACATCCCAACCTGCTCTCAAGGGGGCTAACTCTAATTTCCAACTGGGCATCTATCTTTGATTCAAGTAATATTTGTTATACCATTTTAAATCAGTACGTGTGACTTCATTTGTTTTATTTTTTTCATCCCATTTCTCTGTAATGTACTATGTGTTACGATCTCTTTATGAACACAAGCAATATATCATTTTAGGTTGTGGTTTGGTGGCGATTTATCTATATAGAATAATTTTGATTGATATTGAAGAGGTCAATATGATCCTGAGTTATTTCATCCTTGGATTATTTTAAATTTAAGGTCTATTGACATGATTTTGTTGGTTAGACATAAATAAAGTAATAGGATTGTTTATCCTAATAGGAATGATAAGATACTCATGCATTATGATTGTACCCCTAAATTTCGTCTTTGAAATTTCACACTCTAACTTTAAGATGATGATACCCACACAATAAGTCATTCAATGAAGTGGCTCTTCCGCCTGAACCAATAGAGTGGGATTGAGGTCATTTTCATGTGTGATTGGTGATAGAACCAATATTTACTCTATTACATGATCATTTATTCTAACTCCATCAAGTGGTTCGGTCATACAATTGTAAAAAATTTTGAAATTCAAAATGTGTGTTAGGAATTCATGTTATCATTTTCTTAGGTAGTTATAAAGAATTATTAAGGTATTTATATCAATTACTATCCTAGTAAGGACCCATAATAATGGATTATAACCATCATAGAACTCACTAATGTTGTTCATGCATACACATTATTTACTTTCTGATATATATCTCATGAAACAAAATAGCATGGTCATGTGCATGTAATTATTCACTACTAGTTAATAGTATTGGAAGTCTGTGGAGGTGAACTTGAGGTGTTGTTGTTATCTTTCTTCGATTATGTTTTATTTTATTTTATTCTAGGAATTTGGAATCAATATTAGAGTGTTTTATTTTTCTTAATATTTGTGGATAATTATATGGTGATAGGTTTTTGTTGGATAGGTGAGCCATGAACCCATCTCCAGTGGTAATTACAGGTTAAAAGGGTTAGGAAATTGTGCTTCTTAATTATCAATGTTACATAGACACCCACACCCTCCACCCCCTAGACAGCCCCCAACCCCATAGAAAAGCCCCGCCACCCCCATAAATAAACCTACACCCTTGTGGACAGCCTTGCCACCCCCGTGGACAGCCCCCACCCCTGTGGACAGTCCACCCACCCCTGGACACCCCAACCCCCCTAGCTAGCCCCCCCCACCAATGTGGATAGCCCGAACACCCCCTAGATAGCTCGTACCCCCCTGGATAGCACTGCCACCCTCATGGACTGCCTGCCCCTGGATATCCCCACCCACCCCCATGGACACCCAACCCCCTTGGACAACCCCACCACCCCCGTAGAGAACCCACCCACCCCCTGGACACCCCTTACCCCCGTAGACAACCTCCCCACCCCTGTGTATAGGCCTACCACCCCCCTTGTAACCCCTACAACCTGGACATCCTCGTAAACCCTATAGATAGCCCGCCCACCACCCTAGGCACCCTGTACCCCCTGGATAGCCCTTTCACCCCCATGGATAACCCTCCCACCCCCTGGACACCTCGTACACCCCCCACGACAACCACCACCCCCTTGAAAGCCCTCCAACCCCCAGTAAGCCCCACCAACCCATGAACAACCCACCCACCCCCTGGACACCCCGTACACCTTGGATGTCCCCCACCACCATGGACATCCAGCCCACCCCCTTGACACCCCGTACCACCTGGACAGCCACTCCACCCCCGAGGACTGACCACCCACCCCCTAGACACCTCATAGCCCATGGACAACCCCCACCCCTAGAACCCCTCCCCCCCGAGAACAGTCCCTCCAACCCCATGAATAGCCCGCCTACCCCCAGGACAGCCCATACCCCCAAGACAACCTCCCACCCCCATTGATAGCCCACACACCCCTTGTACACCCCGTATCCCCTAGATAGCCCTACCACCCTCGTGGACATCCTTCCCACTCCCATGGACACCTCGTACCCCCCCTAGACAGCCCCCTGTAAAGCCCCCCAACCCCCTAGAAAGCCCTGCCACCCCCGTGGATAGCCCACCCACCCCCCTGGACACATTGTACCCCCTGGACAGCCCCCCACCTCTGTGGATAGCCCAGCCACCCCCTGGACATCCCCCACCCCTAGAAAGCCCCCCAACCACCTGGAAAGCCCGAACACCCTCGTGAAAAGCCCATCCACCCCCTCGACACCTAGTACCCCTAGACATCCCCCCACCCTCGTGGATATCCCACCCACCACCTAGACACCTCGTACCCCCTTTGACAGCCCTACTAACCCCATGGACATCCCACACACCCCCTGGACACCTTGTACCGCTCAAGATCACTCCCACCCCCTAGAAAGCCTCCTTAAACCCCTCGAAAGCCTTTCCACACCCATGGACAGCCTTCCCACCACCTTGGACACCTCATACCACCTGGATAGCCCCACCACACCTGTGGATATCCCACCCACACCTAGACACCCCGTACCCCCTGGACAGTCCTTCCACCCCCGTGGATAGCCCACCCACCCCCTGGACACCTTGTACCCCCTGGACATCTCCCACCCCTAGAAATCCCACTGTCCCACTGGACATCCCTACTACCCCCGTGGATAGCCCGTACCCCCTAGACATCCACACCACCCCCATGGATAGTCCACACACTCCCTTGGACACCTCGTACCCCCTGGACACCCCCACCCCTAGACACCCGACCCCCCTGGATAGCCCTTCCACCCCCGTGGATAGCCTGTCCACCCCCTTGAACTCCCCATACCCCTGTACTACCCCCACCCTAGTGGACAACCCTCCCACCCCCTAGACACCCACCCACCACCCCCTAGACACCCTCATCCCCCCTGAAACCCCACTCCCCATGACACCCCCGACCCCCATGGACAGTCCCCACCCCCCGGGATAGCCCCCACCCCTGGACACCTCCCACCCCCTGGACACCCCCACCCATTGGGTAGTGTATGTGATCACTCAAATAATCTACTAAATATAAAATTTATTCAATCTAAAATTTAATCAACTTCTAAATAATTCTACTCCACAAGTGTACATGACATTGTACAGTCATTTATAGTTCTTCAAAGATATTTTGTTATAAATATTATATTTTTTTCCTTTTATATTATGATTCTCATATAGATTTCTGTGTCAGTTATGGTTTCATATAAAGTGGACAATTCTCATTTACGTAAATATATTTTTTATGTTACTTCAATCTTATTGAATTTAATTTGATGAAATGACTAATAATTTTTTTTACAAAATGGATAGAAGTTGGATGTATGAAACCAATTGGATCTCAAGTGAGTTTCCAAAAAAATTGGAGATCTTTTTAGATTTTTCATTACAAAATTATTTAGATAGTGTTCACATACACTTTCCCTGTTACAATTGTGTTGGAAGACCGTCGTTGATCCATGAATAAGTAAGATACCACATAACCAAATATGGTTTTCATGAAAACTACTCTGTGTGGTATCATAATTGGGAGAAAATTAAATCTCAAATTGTTGATGATCTAAATGAGAGGACTGGATTAGAGAATTTGTTATATGAACAGTTTCCATTTATTCATCATCATGAAAAATAAAATATTTCGACCCATGAAGATTTTGATATGAGAACACATGATGCAGCTAATAAAAATGATGATGTTGTTATGGTGAAAAAATTGAATGATGTTTCCACAACTCCAGTATATCAACAATGCGGTAAAATGAAAAAGCTGGAATTTTTATTCTGATTGTTTCATGGGAAAACTATGTATGGGATTTCTAATACTTCCATCAATTACATTTTTAATTTCTTGAAGGACTTACTTCCAGATGACGAAGATATTCACTAAAACAACTATATGTCATGGCAGTTAGTTGGGGAACATGGATTTACATGAAACAAAATCCATTCTTTCCCAAATGATTGATGTTTATTATAGGAGGAAACTACTAAACGATATGATTTTATAAAATGTGGCACATCCCACTAGAAGGAAAAAGATGATGGAACACCATCCTGTGTGCCATAGAAAGTAATGTGGCACTTTTCATTGATCCCATGACTCCATAATATTTTTATGTCTGATAAAAAATCAATAAAAATGAGATGGAATGATACTAAGAGAAAAAAGAATAATGATTAGTTTGTTTACCCTGCAGATGTATTTTCATGGCAGAGATTTTATGCTTGATATCTTGATTTTGCAGTTGACGTGCGTAATGTGAGGTTGGGTATTTCATGTTATTGTTTTAATCTGTTTGGCCAGATGCTTACATCGCACATCACATGGATTGTTTTTATACACATTTATATTCTTCCCCCATGGTTGTGTATGAAAAAAACTTTCACTTTCATGAGTATACTCATATGTAGCCCTTCTAATCACGACAATGATATAGATGTATACATGAAAACTTTAATAAAATATGTGAAACATCATTGGTATGTGGGTGTGCACACATACGATGCATGTTCGAAAAACATATTTCAGATGCGTGTTGTGCTTATGTGGATGATCAATGATTTTCCTACTTATGCAATGACGTCTGGATAGGGCATAAAGGTAAAACTATTATGTCCTGTTTTTTTGAAGAATACATGATTTAGAAGAATAAACCATCATAGTAGTTTTAGTTTTATAGGACATCGATGATTCTTTCTAATTGACCATCCATATAGAAATAATCATTGATGATTTGAAAACACCATTGAGACTGTTGATCCACCTCAGCATATGTCTCAAACTGAGGTTCCTAATGAATTCAAAGATTTCAGTTTTTCATTCAAGAAGGGTCAAATGAAATATGGAAAGAGAAATAATGTTTCTACTGAAACCAATTACAATTTGAAGAAGAGATGTATCTTCTTTGATTTTCCTTATTGATCAACCAATTTTTTACATCATTTATTAGACGTAATGCACATTGAAAGATATATATGTGAAATGTTTCTTTCTAATATTCTAAATGTTAAGGTAGAGACAAAAGATGATTTACAGTCTTGGCATGACTTAGTGGATTGGGGCATCAGACCAAAATTTCTTAGTATGTGTATCAATGAAAATAAATGTAAATTTCCACTTGCTTCTTATGTGATGAAACCTATAGAAAAAAAAATAAATTTCTGGAAGTACTAGAGACTATTAAATTTTCTTAAGGGTATTCAAGCAACATATCTAAATGGGTCAACAGAAAAGGGTTGAAGTTGAAATCTTTGAAGACTCGTGATTATCACATCCTTCTGCATGAGTTGATTCCAATATCAATTCTTCATATTTTTTCCAATAATGTAAGGGTTGATGTTATTCATTTGTGCCATTTTTTAGAGATCTTTGTGCTATTAAGTTTTCTATGTCTTTCTTAAAAAAAATCGTGGTAGATGCCCCATTAATTTTGTGGGAGTTAGAGAAAATATTTCCTCCATTATTTTTCACATGCATGTCACATCTGACTGTCCATATTTCTAATGAAATACTTCTCGGAGGACATATTTATTTTTTTTGGATGTGTCCAACTAAAAGAAATATGTACAAATTAAAGTCTTATGTCCATAATAGGAATCATCCCGAAGGTTCTATCGTGAACGATTACATGGCTCAAGAATGTTTTGATTTTTGCTCTGTATATTTTTCTGATCTTACTATAAGAATGAACAGACCAATAAGAAATGAAGAATAAAAGTATGATAAAATTGCACACAATTTTCCATCACTTCCTCAAATATGATGAATTCCTGGATCATATACATTGATGACATTAAGCCTTGAAGAGAAGAAGATGGCACATCACACAGTTTAGTTCCACTATGATTTCTTCAATGACTACATCTTGTAAATAAATTCAATATGTATATATATATTATATATATATATATATGCACGTATGTATATTTTTATCTACTTATATTTTTATCTACAGGGAACATAAAGCGATGATAAATAGAAAGCATCATTCTTTATCTTTGAGAAGGAGGGAGACTTTTCATAGCAAAGAGTTTTTTTCTTGGTTAAAATTGTAAGTAATAAGATTACTATTTAAAATAATAAAAACAAAATTTGATTAAGTATAATATTCATTTATATTTTATGTATTGAGTTTTCCTACTGACTCTTTCTCTGAGGAAATAAGATCTTCATCTTTTGGTCCTAATATCGTGTTTCATGATTTTAAACCAATTGTTATCAATGGGTACATATTTATTATCACTGAACATGAAAAGAATGTGAGAACATAACGAGATGGTGTTATGGTTATATCCGTAGCATACTGTTAGGCTAGTGCAATAGATAGTAGACCACGATTTGAAAATGTAGCTTATTATAGAGTCATTTAAAAAATAATAATATTGTATTATTATTCTCATGGAAGAGTCACAGTGATGAAATGCTAGTGGTTTAATTCGATGATGAGGTAGGGAAAATTTATTGATGATTGTTGATTTTGAGTAATTGGTATGACTCGCACTCTTGCTACCAATTAACCATATGTAATGGCATCAATGGCAAAACATGTTTTTTATGTCAAAAACCATCTTCGACCTGAATATGATGTCATTATTGAAGTAATTACAAGACATATTTCTGATGATGGTGATGATGGGATTGACACCATCCCTACTGCCATTATAAACGATCTAATAATTACTTTTTATTACCCTAATAGCTCAGTTTTCATAGTTGACTGTGAACTTGATGTTGGGGTGGAAAATATATAAAATTATCCATTCATGTTCTCAATTATTTTGGTTTACCTCGACTTGGGTTGTTATAGTTGGTACTCTTCAAATTGATTTAATATTTATGAAAAATATGTTGTATCCATCTTGACCATTATGTGAATTTTAAATGTTTATTGGTTACAAATTAATTTGAATTTCATTTTCTAATTTGGAATTGAACTGTATTCAAACCTACGAAACCAACATTTCTAAGTTGGTGAACATTTCAATGCTTCAACAATGATTTGTATAAAATTAGTATAACTATAATACCTCTCTTTAAAATTATACCAGTTAATGAACATAATGGTTTGTATTCTTCTAGAAATCATGTATAGAAACATTCATCATCTACCTAGGCTAAAGAAATTAAATTTTTCCTTAATTTTGATAACTACTTTATATCTTATCCATTTGGTAGAATCAATTTTCCATTATTTTAATAAAATGATGACACATAGTAAATAACCATCCTACTAAAAATTAAATTTCTTTATTACATCTTGTATGATTTATTGACTTCATTATATATCTGTTCAAGCTCATTTATTTTAATTTTTGGGTTACACATTAGTTATCCTTTTCTAATTACTTCTATATTTTCTTTAAAATATAAGAAATATAACCAATGGAAGAGAGGTGACGAAAATAGATGATGGAAAACAATCATCGCATGACTGAGATGGGAATTCCACCACTAGTGCATGTAGTAAGTATTTTATTTCAAATATATATATTTAAATAATATATTATGTCATCTGATTAATTTTGTTTTCAACATTATTTCAGGATCCATCTATTAGGTGAATGTTATTTGACTAGCAGCCTAGTAGTGGTCACAGTACTCAGGGTGTTCGTATGGGGGGGGGGGGGGTACGAGAGCTAGACAATCTGGTTGTTGTACCTGATTAGACCCTACACCTCTAACTGACATACTATCCATCCCACATTCTGATCCCAGTGCATCTTTAGGGACACACGGGACATTTAGCCTCCCATATTTTCACCACCCTTTACATCTAAGCCTCTTCACCCATCTGTACCATATCCAATGATGATTCTCAATCCCCATACAACATTCGTCCAGCCATCCCTATCATCTTCTTTTACTTCTACTTCCATCTCTCTGGGATTTTATATTCCATATTCATTGTCTCATGATCTACTAGAGTCTGTCCCTATAGAGCATACATTGGGACCCACTCCACCTGTACAGGGTTTTCCTTCCACTTATGTGGATCCAGCAGCACCCATTGATCCAACTAATGCATGTATACTTATACAACCCTAAAAAATGTACACCAATATTTATTTTCATTAAAACATGTATTGAAAACATATTTGTTTTTCATTCATAACAGATAAATCTACTAATAGGAGGCATGGTGGGGGTGTCCACGCATGCGTGCGGTGTGTAACTGCCACACGTAGTTGATGGTGGACTATAATGAATATATTCAAATGATGGAAAAATCAGGGCCGCAATGTTAGAGTTTTTTAGTGATTCTTGTCAAATACTCTAACATCATTCCTATCAGCCCGCTCTCATGGAGACAATTTCCAAATGAAGTCAAGGATAAATCTTGGGTAGATATATGGGTAAAAAAATCTATTGTATTTAATGGAATATATTATTATTTTTATTTTTATTAATTAATATTTTGGTTTCTCCTTCGGTTTAATTTCCCCAATGGTGAGGGTGCATGACGAGCACGTCTAAAAGATTTAGGCGAGCTTTGGAGAGCATATAACCATGAGTTGTATATTGGATGGCGTGATAGAGTGGGAATATAGTTAGAGGTGGTCCTTATCATGGATTATTATATATTAGAACATTATTGACAGATGATTACTCATTGGAAGACTATCCAATTTAAGTTATTAATCACATTAGAGGTATTTAAATGAATATTTTCATGCTTTTCGTTAATAAAAATTATTGAATTTTATTGAGTAATTATCCAGAAGAAATAAACCAACATTGATGCTAAAAAATACTTCCATACATTGGTACGTACTATGATGCCAGATCATGATAGGCCGTAGGTATGACAGTTTATAATTTTTCTTTACGACTTGCACTTTCTATTGCTTTTTCCATAATTTATTCGATTGATAAAGTTGTTATATAATTTTATTTATGAAATTAATCATTGGTATCATATTTTTATTTATGGTTTCCTATATTCAATGTCATTTTAGAGGCATAAATTGAATATAGAAGGACTTTTTCCCTGATCAAAACTGTCTTGGTCGAGTAGAAGGAAGAAATATTGAAGTGCGGTTAATGAAGCGACTTAGCAGCAGATTGTAAGATTTAATTTGAAAATGATAAATTTTAATCTCTATTTTTAAGTTAATAATCTATTTATATTTATAACAGGATGATTTAGATGCCCTTTATTCCCATGAACATGACAATTTTGGGCCAAACGATCACTTACATCAGGTGTTGGGAGATGAGTACCCTTGTAGAGTACGCTGCTGACCTGGGAAGATTATAGTTCTGATGAGGTATTTACCCTCCACATATATTAGTTGTAGTGCCAATGAGTTATATTAGGTTAATTCATAGGCAAAATATCCTGAAAAAAGGACCACAGAGATGGCAGAACAATCTTCTAGGGGAAACACTACACTTATGAAATTGATGGAAGTTTTACGTCCAACACTTCCACCAGAGGCTAGCACAGAATGTGTTGAATATATCTCATTGATGCATTGAATATATGGTGCACCATGTGGCAGTTATAGTAGTGGTAGAGACGATGGAGTGGTGAAGGCCGAGGTGGGGGAGGAGGAGGGAAAGGAAGAGGCCGAGGTGGAGGAGGTGTGAAAGGAGGAGGACAACGTAGAGGAGGATGGTGATGTGGAGGCCAAGACTGAGTACGAGGATGAGGAGGAGGGCGTTGAAGAGGTCATGGAAAATTATGGGGATGGAGATGAAGACGAGGGTAGGGTTGATGATGACAGTTATAATAGTGATGGTGATGAGGGACAAATTAATCCATTACATTTTTTACTGATATTACTCACCTATTATGTTTATTGATTTGTAGTGCCTGAATATATGTGTGATTAGGTAGGTCACATTATCTTTATTTTTTTATCTATAAATAATAAAATTGATATCATCACCAACCCCCCATGAACACCCCCCCACTTGGATAGCCCGACCACCCCTGTGGACAGCCCGCCCACCCCCTAGACACCCCTACCCCCTAATAGCCCTGCCACCCCCGTGGATAGCCCACCAACCCTCTAGACACAAGTACCCCCCTGGACACCCTATTACACCCATGGACTGCCCTCCCACCCCCCTGGGCACCCCACCACCACCCCTAGATTCCCCCATCCCCCAGACACCGTTGACCCCTTGGACAACCCCCCACCCCTCGACCCCCACCCCACCCCCGTGGAAACCCCCCACCCTCACCCCCGTGGATAGCCCACACACCCCCTAGACACCCCTACCCACTTAGACATCCCCCAACCCCCCTGGAAGGACCCAACCCCCGGGACACCACCACACCACCTAGACACCCCCACCCCCATGGACAAACCCCACCCCCTTGGATAGCCCCCACCCCCATGGACAACCCCCCCCCCCCAACCGAAAACCCCCACCCCATGAACACCCCAAACCCCCCTGGACACCCCTAACCCCCAAGAAGCCCCCTAGATACCACTCGACCACCTGGACACCCTCACCCCCTGGACACCCCCACCCCCATGGACACCCCTACCCCTTGATACCCCCCGGACGCCCCCCCTCTAGACACCACCCAAATACCTGGACACACCCCACCCCCTGGACACCCCACCCCCATGGACACCCCACCCCCATGGACAACCCCCCACCCCCTAGATAGCCCCCATCCCCATTGATGGGCCCCACCCCTTTTAGACACCACCCCACAACCCCCCTAGACACCCCCACTGTCTAGACAACCCCCCCTCCCAACAGACCCTTGGACACCACCCTACCCCCTTGGATAGCCCCCAACCACTTGGACCGCCCCCACCCCCTAGACACCCACACCCACTAGAATCCCCCCACCCCCTGGACACCCCTACCCCCCGGATGCCCCCCAACCCCCTGGACACCACCCCACCACCCCTGGACACCACTCCACCCCCTAGACACCCCCACCCAACATGGACACCCCCACCCCGTCGACACCCCTACCCCGTTGGACAACCACCCCAACCCCCTGAACAGCCCCAACCCCCTAAACAGCCCCCAACCCCCTGAATTCTGATTTTAATTCCTTATATATTTAATTAATTTATGAATTATTTGTTAATGGTGTATATGTATACTTATTTTATGGGTATACTTGTTGTATGTTTATACTTTTTGTAATTACCTTATGAATTATGTGTTACTTCTGTATGAGTGTAGTGGATAATTAAATACAAAATTGTAGGTATTCAGAATTCTCTAAGAATTATGTGTTGTATGAATTATGTGTGAATTCATATAGAATTCTGAATGTATTCTTCAGGTATTGAGAATTGTGCAGGTATTCAGAATTGTGTAAGAATCGTGAAGGTATTCAGAATTGTGTAGGTATTCTATAGGGACCGCCCCAACCCCTTGTATGTATTCTACAGATATTCCGAATTGTGTATGAATTGTGTATGAATTCTGCATGTCTGCTGGTGGAAGATGGTGGAATTGCGGCAGGTGCCCCGGGGGTGGTCAGCTTGCTGCTTGAGGTACATAATGGCTATGACAATGTTTTAAAACAATTGGCATATCTATAAAAAAACAACTTATACCAATGATTTTATTTAAACTATTGGTAAAAATGAATACCAATGGATTAAACATCATTGGTATAAGTATTTTTACATGATATTTATAAATGGTTTGTGGGAAAAAATTGGTAATAGGTTATACCAAGGGTTTGTAAACCATTTGTATAGAGATGGTTTTTGATATTTCCAATGGTTCTAAACTATTGGTAAACATTTATACAAATGATTTCAATGAATATTTAGTATATACTCATTTTTTCAGACATGTCCCAATAATTTGGGAAACCGTTGGTATAATTTATAACAACGGTTGTCAAACCTTTACCAATGGTTTTAATTCGTTGGTAAAGAAGAAATTTCATGTAGTGAAAGCTCCATTTTTCATTTAGGTTATGCTATATCTCTCATTTCCCCAACTAAATTCTTCATTATTTTTACATAATTATTTTATATTCTCTATATAGGTTCCAAACTCATATATCCAAATCATTTCATCTTTCATTGATGGTATAATACATGTTTAATAAGGCTTCTATTTTCAATTATTCTTGTTAAGCAAGCTTGATTAACGGGAATTTCTTAATTTCTTACTCATTTTCATGTACCATCCACAATATATTATATAACCCCATTATTTTTATCAAATAAATCTTTTTATCATGAAAAGATATCTTTTTCATTCTTGGTTTTATATAAATAATGATTAATTTTTGTAAGGACTCTTTAATATTTTTCCTTAACCCCAACCGAAGTAGACCATTTCTAAAGTCTGTTAAAAACTCTTTTTATAAGTTTTCACTTCATTTGGGAATCATTTATACCTCAAAAATAATTTAATTTTCCTTCCATTTTATTTTCTGGGATATTTATGTTGACAATATGATTTTATGAAAAATACCAATTATTTTTAAAAAGAACACTTCTTTTCAAAGTAAAAGGAAATTTCTCAAGAATTTATCAATGATTTTGTTAGTGTATTTTCATATTTGAATATGATTAAAATATTTAAAAGTGGTATATGACACTTTTATTTAAATATTTTTTTAAATCCATTATTCAATATATGAGTATTACATTGGACTTAGTAAGCAATGGGTGGGGCCTGTTATAACCCCTTAGTGCATCAATATGTCTCATGAGGAAAACTAGACCAAGTTTTGGCTAAGGCCTTACCCATTTATGTAGAATTATTGGTCGGTGACTTGATGGTATGTTTATGCTATACGTTATTATACATTCCCTCATTATGATATTATTAATTGATAATCCATGTGATTATTCAACTAGTAGAATATACATGGTTAAGTTTCTTGTGATTATTTATATGGAATTATTTATTCAGTTTTTATTCCTACTATATTATGCTCAAGATTATGTTTTATTAGATTTTTTAGTGATTCACTCCTTCTTATTGTTTATGTTTAATTATAGTGGCTTCTGATTATTTTTTTAACCTTATTGAGAATTTGATCCCACTCATTTTATTTGTTTTATTTTTCCCCAGGACACAAAGATGTATATTATGAATAACATCTAGGTATAATCTATGACTTTATTGATGTTTCCAATAGATTTTCAATGTTTTTTCCTTTCATGTTATAATGTAAAACTTTTATAATTATCTATTTTTTAAAATCTACTAAACTAATCTGTTCTTCAGGATGTGACTTCCTTGTTAATTATACCAACGTAATTATGTAAGGCACCGACAATAGACCAGTCAGGTCTGGGTCTTTAGAGGTGGAATCAGAGAAAGTTTAGTAGAAACCTTAGAAACTATATTTAAAAAACATAGATTGGGGAACATAACCCCAAGATAATCTTTAAGGATATGCATAAAATAATATCCTCAAATTTTGGTATGGTATATATTTTGTTGCTATTCCTAGAAATATATCCTTCTATAGATACTACAAAGGGATTTGGTTCTGGAATAGATGTACATTGAGGTAACAACTTTGACAAGGTGCATCGGGCTTGACTCGGCGTAACCCGGTACACAACAACGAGGCGTACTATGCACCTAATATTACACTCTTGTGGGATATGCTTAGTATTATTAACATTATCTTTATAAACTATTATAATGGATTTATAGTAAATATTTACCCAAAGAAACTATATTTATGATTATGAGATTATCTATGCATAAAATTTTCAATTTATGTTAAGTATTTCACTAGTTTTGTGATTATGCATTATGCTTCATAGTGTTATGATATAATCAATTACATTCCATTATTTAGAAATATTTTCTAGGTGAAAGAATGAGAACTACATCAATGAAAAAAATCCAAAGAGTAAGAATGATAATTTATTTTATACGATTATGCCATTATTTTGAAGGAATGTAGTCTCTAAAATATTCTCATAATTTGAGGAAATAATATATGTTGAGTCAATAAGGTTTCCTTATGACTTTTCCATTCCTTTATGTTTTGAAAATAAAAAACACTCTATCTCAAGGAAAATTTTATTTCCTGAATGATTTATCTTATTAAAAAACTTTTCGTTCCTCAAGGAGGTTTTCTCCTTACCTTTGTTTTCATTGTTCATGTTATAATTTCTCTAAATCTAACGCTTTTTATTTCTAAGTGTAAAATTAAGTTTCAAATCTAAAACTGTGGAATCCTATAAATACTTATATATAGGGAATTCTATTTTAGGTTCAAAATTTAGACTTCGAATTCTATGAAATTCTGAATCTGAATTCTATGAAATTAGATTCCGAATTCTCTGAAATTTAGATTCTGAATTCTCTGAAATTCAGATTTTTAATTCTTTGAATTCAGACTCTGAATTCTCTGAAATTAAGAATCTGAAATCTCTGAAATTTTGACTCCGAATTCTCTAAAATTCATATTCCTAATTCTCTGAAATTCAGTTTCCAAATTCTCTGAACTTCAAATTTATAATTCTCTGAAATTTAGATTCCCAATTTATCAGAATTCCAACTCTGAATTCCTCAAAATTCAGACTCTAAATTCCTTATAATTAAGTATCCAAATTCCTTAGAATTTAGATTCCAATTTCCTTGAAAAATGGAATCCGAATATCCATATAATACAGACTCTGAATGTTTTTTTTCTTAGAATCTAAATAAATTATTTGGTTAAGAAGCCATATTTTTCATACCCTATTTTTATTTATGAAATGATGTCATGCAATCTATTTTTAACTAACGATTATTTGAGTGACACGGGTATAGGTCCCTCAACGATTTAATGAAATACATGAGCATTGGAGGAGGGTGCCTACTATTGGAGAAGTGCCTATAAATCAGAGCTCATTTGAATGAGATCAAATTTTTTGGATAAACCGATCCCTCAATCGAGAGATTACATATTGCTGAAGTGATTTCTCGAGAGGGAGAATCTAATGCCTTGTGCATACTGAAGATATTTCTCAGCTTGCTTCATGCGACTCTGATTGTTTCTGCATAAAATCAAGGACTTTCGAGGATAGGAAGATAGAGGTGCCAACTACAATAAAGTGTGAGGACTTATTTGATAAGGAAGATAGAGGTACTGACTAATTTAAAGTTAGAGGGATTGTGGGGATTACAAGTCAAAATCTGATATTCCTACCGAGGGCATACCCTGGTGTGGGTAAGACAAACTTTCATGAAAGTATAATTCAAGGGACCTCAATCAAAGGTTGTTGGTTACCCTACTATTTGTGTTAAAAGATTTCATACATGTTACTTGTATCATTTTATGTTTATTACCCACTATATTTTGATTAATAAAGAATGTATAACTATATTATACTTTCTTGTACTTGTATACTCTGATTTGTTAGATTATATACGCTTTAAGGTAGAATATTTTCATTGTAAATTTTTCTTAAGTTTCATTTCCAGAACCATATTTCCATAACCTAGAAATTTTGTTAAACTAAGAGGAATTTTGAATTTACCTTATTTGATTTTGATAAAAAGTGTTTTCATAATGGTTAAAATTTAATGTCTTATACCAACATTAAAGGTTCCAAAGGAATTTCTAAAGTATAAAATTTACCCCCTCTTGTGTATTGAGCATCTACATCATATTTCGATCCTCAATTTGGTATTAGAGGTGGTTTCTAAAATACATATATTCACATATATGTTTTCTTTATCAGTTTTCATTGTTTTGAATATACTTTCTTTGCTTAAGATTTATATCCTTATTTACAAACTTTTACTATTAACAAGTTTTTTTTCGAAAGATAGTTTCATTTAGATGGCGGGAATGAATGCTGGTTTGTTTGATAATCATAATCCTACTAGACAGCCTATATTTGATGGAAATGATTATGATTATTGGAGAGATTGTATGAAGAGTTTTTTATTAATAATAAAGTACAAAACTTTGTTATGAATACTAGAGATTACATGATTCCTGATAAGAAAGTCAAAACTTTTACTAATCAAGAAGAGTCAGAATATCAACTATACTACAAGGAATGCAATACTTTATTGTGTTCCATGACTAGGAATATATATAGTTACATTTCTTCTTGTGAAGCTGCAAATTGTATTTGAAAGAAATATAAAGCTACTCATTTTGGTACATCCAAGGATATAGAAACTAGAAGAGGTATTCTAAGAGCAGAATATCATGGAGTTATATTTCCTTATGGAGAACTAGTGTGAAAGGTACAACAATGACTTATGACTGTTGTTAACTGCTTACAATCCATGGGTGAGAAAGGTTTATACAATGAGTCACTTGTGTACAAGATTATAGATATCATTCCTAATGAGTGGGAATCTAAGAGAATAGATATTTATGAGAATTGGAAAGTATCTTAGATTACCTTTTATGAGATTTTTGGAACTCTACTTTAACATGAGAAAAGAATGAAAAGAGATGCTGATTTGAATAAGAAAAATAATGGAAATGGAATTTCAGCCTTTACTACTAATAAAATCATGACTCCTAAAAGGGTTACTATATCCAAGTCAAAGAAAGTCATTGTTTTATCTGAATCAAGTGAATGTGAACATTCTAAGAATGATCTAGCTAATATTACTCAAAGGATGAACAAGAAAATTAGAAAGAATGATTTTCAATATAGATATAAGAAGAAAGAGAGAATGTATAAGAAACACTCTAATGTTACTTGTTATGAATGCAAAATAGCAGGGAATATAAGGATAGATTGTCTGATGCTTAAGAGAACGTATATAAATGAAAATCATTTGGAGAAGAATAGAATGAAGTAATACAAATCTAAAGCAAAGAATGTTTTGGAAGAAAATGAAACCTGGAGTTCTAGTGGTGGATACTCTTTTGATGAATGCTTAGAATATGAATCTTCTGATCAGAAGAATCTTGGTTTACTAGATAGACTACCTATTGAAAATCATTGTCTAATGGCTAATGTACACAATGATGAATCTATAACCCATGTCTCCTTAAATTCAAGTTATAGTGATAACAAATATTATGAATCTTTGGATGAAGAATATTCTTTTGATGAAGATAATATTTCACCTATATATGAATAAGTCTCTAGGTTTGATAAGCTTCCTGAGAATGAAAATTCTAAAGTCAAAAAAAATCTTGATGATGAAAATTATAGAATTTCTGTTCTTACTAAAGAAGTATTAGATCTTTCTAAAGATCTTGATAAGAAAATTTAGGATTTCAAAAATATTTCAAAAAACATTCAGGTAGTTAATTTTGAGAAGTATAAACTTTCTAAGGATCTAGAAAAAGTCATTTCTAAGAAAATTCATTTAGAGACTAACTATAGTGCTAAAATTGATGTTTTTGAGGATAAAAACTTAGTTATTAAACTAAAGTCAGATATATTTTACTTGAAGAAGTTTTTTTCATACTTTACCTTAGGTAATGAAAATTTTGATAAGATATATTCACAAATTTGACCTCTAAGGAATAATTATAGTTTTGGTTATACTTATTCTAAACCAGTTTTTATTAATAATTATTTTCTTCCTCAAAGTGCTCCATTCTACAATTAATGTCAGTGTGGTGGAAATTGGGAAATGTTTTTTATTTAATCAAAATTCAGTCTTTATGATTTCATAAAGATTATTTTTCTAAGAAAATGAAGATTCCTATAAGTGTGCTTTTTGAAGTTTCCAGATCCAAGAATGTTTGGGTTCCGAAAGTCAAACACTATTATTTTCAAGAAAGTAAGGATAATACCCCCACCAATACATGGTACATGGATAGTGGATGATCCTGGAACATGACTGGTAACAAAAAATCCTTTGAAAAGTTTATCAAGACTAAATGAGGAAAAATAACTATCGAAGATAATGATCTAGGAGAAATTATTGATATAGGTAACATTTTTATTATTGGAAAAACATTGATTTCAAATGTTTTATTTATTGATGGTCTTAAGAATAACCTTATTAGCATAAGTAATTTATGTGATGAAGGTTACCTTTTGAATTTGAGGAATGATAAGTGTTTAGTACACAATTCCAAGGAAGTTTTTCTTCATTCTGTCCATAGGCAAGAGAATGTATACACACTAAAATCAGAAGACCTTATGAGCTAAGACCTACCTTGTCTTAGTGTAATGAAATATCGTTCTTGGTTATGGAATAGAAGGTTATGACACTATAACCTTAGTAATCTATGTAAACTCTCTAAGAAAATACTTATTACGGATCTACTGGATCTTAGAATTGATTCTTCAAAAGTTTATGATCCTTGTCAATATGGAAAGAAACATAAATCATGTTTTAAATAAGTCAATGAAGTCTCAACTTCTGATGCATTATAGTTAGTGCATATGGATCTTTTTGGTCCAACACAACCTAGAAGTATTGGAGGAAAATATTATGTATTTGTGTTAGTTGATGATTACACTAGATTTTCATGGGTCTATTTTTTATCAAATAAGTCTAAAGGTTTTTCTTATTCCAAAAATTTTATAGCCCAAGTTAAAAATGAGAAAAACCATTCTTTGAATACTATTCATAGTGATCATGGAGGAAAATTTCAAAATTTGGATTTTGAATCTTTTTGTAGTAGAAAAGGCATTACTCATAACTTCTCAGCACCAAGAACCTCTCAACAGAATGGTGTTATTGAATGAAGAAATCGAATTCTTCAAGAGATAACAAGAACCATGTTGAGTAAATATTCGATAGCCAAATATTTTTGGGATGAAGCTGTGTGTAATTTTTGTTACACTGTAAATTGAGTTTTAATTAGACCTTTTCTTAACAAAACCCCTTATGATTTCTGGAATGGTAGAAAACATAGATTTTCTTATTTCAAAGTATTTGGTTGAAAAGTATTCATTCTGAATACTAAAGAAAATCTACACAAATTCTCACCCAAATATGATAATGTAATTTTATTAGGATACTCCAAAACTTCTAAAGCTTATAGAGTTTAAAAAGAGACTTCTACTATTGAAGAAACAGTACATGACAAATTTGGTGAATCTGGTCTTTTTTGTTTCTAAACAACCTCAACATACATCTTCAGATGTGTTTTCAAAAACTGATTATCAACCCTTGATAGCATATAATTCCGATAAGGAAACTTTTCAAGAAAGTGTTTTTGAGACATTTAACCCATAATATTTCCTACCATATGTTGATGAACAGGTTTTACAAAACCCAAATCAGTTGTTTCGCAAAAATCATCCCATTGATAGTATCATTGGTGATGTAAATCAACCTGTATGGACTAGAAGTTTGTCAAGAAATGAAGTAGAAAATCTAGCATTACCTTCCCAATTAGAACCTAAATGCAGTGATTAAACATTAGGTGATTATGATTAGATAAAAGCTATGCATGATGAGCCAAATGAATTCGAAATGAATGAAGTCTGGACCTTGGTTTAAAGACCAATAGAAACTTTTGTTATTGGAGTAAAATAGGTCTTTATAAATAAGTGTGAAGAAAATGGAATCATAATAAGAAATACATCTATATTAGTTTCTAAATTATATAATCAACAAAAAGGAATAAACTATGAACAAACCTATGCTCCAGTAGCTAGACTTGAATCTATTCGTATCCAACTTGGCTTTGCAGCATTCTTTAACAACAATCTTTTTCAAATAGATGTTAAATGAGAATTACTTAATGGTTTTGTTCAAGAGGATGTTTTTGTTGAACAAACTCCTAGTTTTAAAGATAAAAAACATCCTAATCATGTTTTC
Source organism: Viscum album (assembly GCA_963277665.1). Taxonomy (NCBI): domain Eukaryota; kingdom Viridiplantae; phylum Streptophyta; class Magnoliopsida; order Santalales; family Viscaceae; genus Viscum; species Viscum album. The sequence goes on from OY728141.1 coordinate 1,939,055,976, forward strand.
AAACTTATCAATGCTTTATATGGAAATAAACAACCCCCTAGAGCCTGGTATGATAGACTTACAAGATTTTTGTTACAAAACAATTATGTTTAGGGAAATGTTGATCCAAACCTTTTTATAATGAAAGATAAGAAAAATGTTTTTATTGTTCAAATTTATATTGATGAAATTATATTTGGTTCAACTCAACAGTTGTTTACTGATTTGTTTGAGAATCTAATGAAATCTGATTTTGAAATGAGTATGATGGGTGAGTTAACATTTTTCTTTGGTTTTCAAATTTATCAAAAACAAAATGAAATTTATATATCCCAACATAATTATATTAAAGATATTCTTAAAATATATGGATATGAAAACACTAAAAGTATTAGTACTCTAATTGGTACCTCAAATTCACTCGATCTTGATGATGCTAGGAAACTAGTGGATCAAATATCATTTAGAGGTATGACTGGAAGTCTACTATACTTAATAGTTATTCATCCATATTTGATGTTTTTAGTATGCTTATGTGAAATATATCAATCCAATCATAAGGAATCTCATTTAAAGGTAGTGAATTTATTTTTTCCTTCTTAAATTGAACCATGGATTTAAGACACTTTTATAATTTTGGAAATTATTTTTTCTTAAAATGTTTTTTCAGATGATGACTTTAGTGGATGTAGAATGGATATGAAAAGTACATCCAAGATTGGTCATTTTTTAGGAGATTCCTTAGTTTCTTGGTCATGAAATAAGCAACACTTAGTAGCACCTTCCACTGCTAAAGCTGAATATGTAGCAGCTGGAAGTTGTTGTGCTCAAGTATTGTGGATGCAACACACACTCACCAACTATGGTATGATTTTTATCAAAACATAAATATTGTGTGATAATACTAGTGTCACTTCCTTAAGTAAAAACCCTACACATCACTCTCATGAAAAACACAAAGATATTAGGAAAAACTTTCTTAGGGATCACACACAAAAATAAGATATCATTTTTCAATTTATTAGAATGCAAGATCAACTTGGTGATATTTTGAAAAAATCATTACCTATGATAGATTTGAATTCATTAAATAGTAGACAGGAATGATAACCGTGAAGTAATCATCTATATTATCTTCTTATTGAAACATATCTCCTCACAGTAAGAAACTTCTTTTCCTAGTGGGATTATATTTTCCTGTTAGTCAAAAAGTTTCATAGTTAATATTTTTTTCCGTATTCTAAAATTTTTTGTAATCCAAAAATTTTCATAATCCAAAATTATTCGTAGTAAAAAAATTTCGTAGTTAAAATTTTTCATTGTCAAAATTTTTCATAGTAAAAAATTTATCATAGTCTATTTTTTTGTAATCTAATGATTTCGTAATAAATTTTTTTTCATAGTTATATTTCGTCGTAGTCATTTTACGAAATCTAAAGTTATTCAAGAAGAATTATCCTCATTACGAATAATTTTTCCTAAGAAATCTAAAAGGTACATTTCCTTTTCTAAGTATTTATAATCATCTTTTTACTTGATGGAATTTTAATTTTGTTTTAAATTTTTAAGATTCATTTTTACTTAAATCTAAAAGTTTTTTTAGAATCTCAAAAGATCAGAACCTATAAAAATCCATATTCGGTTATTATGTCAACTGTCAAATTTATCAGAAAATTTTTCAACAATTGGATCAACCAAAGAAGTTGAACCATCTCCTCAATTTCTTATATAAAGCCCCTCCAATGATTTTCCCACATTTATTTTTCAATATTTCGCATGTTGAAGGCATGTCTCTATACGTAAGGCCATTTCGAATCACCAATTTACCCAAGTTTCAAATATCTACTGAAGCCTCTCCTAAGAAAGATATGTTTGCTATTATGGAAATCTTTTTTCGGCAGATATACAGAGAAAGGTTAGTCGATCTGAAGTTTTATGACAAATATGATTCTATTATTTATAAGAATATTAAGTTGAATGGATGGGAATGTCTTTGTATTTCAAAACCAAAGGCATATGATCTAGTGTACCTGAACATGTTGATTGAGTTCTATGAGAGAAAAAGTTTCATCAAGGAAGAATGAAGAGACAAGTTATTTTTATGTGTTATGGAAAGACCTACTCTCTTTCTTACAGCAAGGCAGTAAGTCTGATTGGAATTTCTTACAAAGAGGAAGCATAATTTTGTACTCACAAATTACCTAATGTATCAGGATCATTTGATAAGAAAAAGACAATAGAGTACTTTGGCTTTAAAGGAGTGAGGACCCTCAAGATTATTCATCTGTCTATGAATATATGGAATCTTGAATTGTGGGTTCAAGGATTTATAATTACAAGGAATGGGGATTAGGATAATCTGAAGAAAAGTGATATCTATATATTGGATTTCTTAGCGATCCTTAGGGAGATAAACTTGGTTAAATATATCTTGGTGACGATTGAGAATATCAAGAATTGAAATCTGAAATCTCAAATCATTATATATCTTGCTATTCTATCAAATATTATATTCATTTCATTATAATAATACAATATTCTATACAGTTCTAAGCTGAGAAATTATAAGTTAATGTTGTTGTGTGATGATAAATTAAGGAGGATGAAGGATTGCTTCTCTAATGAATTTGGAGAATTTTGTGATCTATCTGAAGAAGAAGTATATGCATTGTGAAAGAAGTCGGAAGTGGCTGAAAACATTAAGAAATGAGAAAGGAAGGGAAAATCTAAGGAACTAGAAGAGAAAAGAAAAACCCCTACGGCTAAGGAAACTCAGTCAGCACCATCAAAGCCAAAGAAGAAAAAAGTTTATCCTGATGAAGTAGTGGCTAAGTGGAGACAATATAAGAAAATATGAAGGAAAGGGATACTATGTTTGGCATGGACTCTACTGAGGAAAAATCCTTAATAATTAAAGCTACAAAAGATCTTGAGATGTAATAGAAAGAGAAGAAGAAAAAGTTGAAGATGTCTGAGGCTGAGATAGTATAATATCTTCTCAAAGATGTTGAGAAATCATATGAACAAATTCTAGTGCCAGAATCATTTTTGCTAGAATCAATTCCTGTGACTCTGGAAAAGAAAGTTGTGATTCCGGAATCACATCATGTAGAATAAATAGTTATAGAAGAAGAAGTGGAAGAATAAGGAGAAGAAAAAGAAAGTGGTGATAATGAAGAAATAATAAAGAAAGTATAGGATTAATATGAGAAAAAAGTGTTTTTAAGAAATTATCAATCTGAACTTCTGAAGCCGAGTCCTCAAAACATGATACTCCAGGAAAATATGAGAAGGGTGAGGAAGAAGTGAATAAATTATCTAAAGAGGAAATTTGAAATCATGATTTTATCTAGCCAGAGGATGTTGAGGCAGGAGCTGGGAATGAATAAGTTGATTAATATAAGATTTTTCATCTATCAGACAGTGAACACAAATCTATGAAGGCAAGACAACATTTCGGGAACTGATAAGGGAAATCAGGTGGTAGTAGATACACCTAGTAAATCTGTGGTGAAGAAGAAAGATGATGGTGCTTCATCAAAGAGGAAAAATGATGACATAGAAGAATAATCCACACTAACCAAACACTCGGATTCAGAATCATCTTCCCTTGGACATGATTTAGTTGTAATGTCGTTGAAAAAGCTGGTTGGTAGTATTCCATTATTTCCAAGCATAGAATCAAGATTGCAGATGCTTCAGCATATGATAAATCAGAAATCAGATTCATTTTCCATGGTTATGGACAAATGTGTTTCGCTAGATGAATATTTCAAAACCTACCTCATTGGTTATGAGGCTCATAAAAGATCTTGTAATAAGATGACAAGCTGGTCAAAGAAGAATGTTGAAGAGATTATAATCTTTTATGAATTTCATGGTAATGTCAAGGATTCTTTTGACACCGAAGATTTGAAGATCAAAGATCTTACAAATAGTTTTAAAGAAAACATAAGCCTAGAGGAGACTACATGGATGCAAGAAGTTAAGGATCTAAATGGCAAGATTTATTCTTTGGACATGAATTGGAAGAGGGAAAGGGATCTCATAATTTAAATTGAAGAGAATATTGTTAATCAAGAAAAAGTGTTGAATGTTCAATAAGAATGTATTAAGGATCAAAAATAAAAAACTAATGCCTTGGAGAAGACAAATGAAGATCAGGATAAGCTGCTCAAGAATATGGAATAATATTACAAGGAGCATTAGAAGATAAAAACCATTGTATAGAAGCTGATTCTAAAGGAGAAAGAAGGATAATTTCTTTACATTCTGACATTTTGTTGTACTTTTCCTTGTACAAATTCTATCAATGTTAATGAAAATTTGGTTGTTCTTTATATATATTTTTTGTTGTTGTTTAGTACTAATTATTTAGGTATCAATTTTTTTCCATACCCCTTATTTCTTTTTGAAAATCAAAAAAGGGAGGGAAAGTAATGATAAAAAGAATACAATGTAAAGAAGAGATTTCTCTATGTAAGGGGTTTCATCTAGAGGAAAGTTCATATCAATGATGTTTTCAATTTAAAGAAAATAAAAAATATCATTTGGGAAATCAAGAATATGATCCTTAGTTATTACGAAGCCTAAGGGAGAGTTAGTCGTATTCAAATTGATCCATAAGTAAAGGAAGATAAGTTTTTTCAAGTCTATAATAGTTCTAAGTCCTTATATTATTTTTAGTAAGGATGTTTGTTCTTTCCAAAGAGGGGGAGATTGTTGAGTCAATACAGTTTCCTTATGAATTTTCCATTCCTTTATGTTTTTAAAATCACAAATAGTCTATCTCAAGAATAATATTATTTCTCCAAAGATTTATCTCATTAAGGAACTTTTCCTTCCTCAAGGAAATTTTCTTCTTACCTTTGTTTTTATTGTTCTTCTTATAGTTTCTCTAAATATAACTCTTTTTATTTATAAGTGTAAACTTCATTTCATATCTAAAAACATGGAATCCTAAAAATAATTAGATATTGAGAATTCTGTTTTCATGTTCTAAATTCAGACCCCAAATTCTCTGAAATTCAAAAGCCAATTCCTTGAAATTTAGTTTCTGAATTCTCTGAAATTCATATTTTGAATTCTCTAAATTCAAACTTTGAATTCACTGAAATTTAGAATCTAAATTCTCTGAAATTCAGACTCGGAATTCTCTGAAATTCAGATTTCAAATTCTATGAAATTTAGTTTCCAAATTCTATGAAATTTAGATTCTGAATTCTTTAAAATTTAGTTTATGAATTTCTCAGAATTCAAACTACAAATTCCTTAGAATTTAGAGTGTGAATATCTTAGAATTCATTTTCCAAATTCCTTAGAATTCAAATTCTGGAATCCATGGAATTCAGACTCCGAAATCTATAGAATTCAGGTTGCTAATTCCTTGAAAAATTGAATCCGAATATCCATGTAATATAGACTCTGAATTTTTATTTGATTAGTCTCCAAAAATGGAGTTGGTTAAGAAACCGTATTTTTCTTACCCTTGTTTTAGTTATGAAATTATGTCATGTAATTTGTTTCAAACTAACTGTTGTTTGAGTGACACGTGTATAGGTCCCTCCAAGATTCAAGGAAAAATATGACTATTAGAGGAGGGATCCGACCATTGAATAAGTTCATATAAATATGATCTAATTTTAATGAGCTCAAAACTTTTGGATAAACTGATCCATCATTATAGAGATTACATGCTGCTGAAGTGGTTTCTAGAGAGAGAGACTCTCATTCCTTGTGTGTACTGAACATCTTGTTCAGCTTTCTTCATGCAACTCTGATTTTTGTTGTGTTCAATCGAGGAATTATGGGTATAAGAAGATAGAGGTTTCAACTACCTTATAGTTAGAGGAATTCCATGATAAGGAAGACAGAAGTGTAGACTACCTTAATGTTCAAGGGCCTGTGGGGATAGCATGACAGAATCCGATATTCTTATCGAGGGCTTACCCTAGTGTGGGTAATACAAAATTTCTTGAAAGTATAAATCAACGGACCTTTTTCCAAGGTTGTTGGATACCCTACTCTTTTGGTTAAAAGATTCCATACTTTTTACTTGTATTATTTCAAGTTTATTTTCCACTGCATTTTGATTAATAAGGAAAGTATAAATATCTTTTACTTTCTTGTACATGTATAATCTGATCAGTAAGATTCTATACACTTTAAGGTATAATCTTTTCCTTGAAAACTTTTCTTAAGTTTCATTTCTGGAACCATATTTCCGGAACCTAGAATGTTTGTTGAGCTAAGAGGCCTTGTGAATTTACCTTGTTTAACCCATTTAAACATAGTTTTTGTAAAGGTTAAATATGAAAGTTTTATACCAAATTTAAATGTTCCAAAGGAATTATTAAAGTATACAATTCACACACCTCTTGTATATTGAGCATCTACATCATATTTCGATCCTACAATATCATGTTACAGCAAGATAGATAAATAATTATCTAAGTCTTATGGATTAAATGTGAATAAAAATTTGAAGAGTAAATTTGGGAAAAATATATATAAATGGAAAAAGGTAAAGAATTATTTCCCCGCATCTGATAATTTTGGAAGGATACCCCTTGGTATATGCTTAATAAGAAAATTAGGTTGCTTCAACAGTGGATTAAAATTCCACCAGGATCATGATTGTAAGGAAAGGAAATATTTTTCCAATGTTTATTGATTTAACTATAAAGAGATGGGACACTTCAAAAATAAATTTATCAAGCATCAATGAAATATACACAAAAATAGGATAATGGATCACGATCAAGCTTATGCTAGTACCATATATAATTATTAATGATTAATGTGTTTGTTTTCGAATTAGAGAATTATATAATTTGATAATTTTATCAAGAATGATTTGGATATATGAATCCTGAGATATATAAGGATTGCACTAAAATAATTCTCCTTTAAGGAATTTGAATCATTTGATGAATAACACTATAATCTATTGAAGTGATTATATTGAATGTTGATCTTCTTGAAACAAAGTTATTGGGATTGATAACTCAAAAATATGTGATTTATGATTAGAAAATATTAAATATATGTCTATGGGATATTATTGGTGATCATGAAGGCTGTTAGTGATATGATAGTTTATGTTATGTTTGAATTATTAAATGTTTGGATTTAAGGACAACCTGATATTTTACTTTTAGAAACATCAATGTTTCATAAATTTTCAAATAGTATTAAGGTATTAATATGTTCGCAATGTGGTATTAAGAGAAACATTATTTAGGGAATATTATTTTATGTTGATTTAGTGACATTAATTATAAATTTTTTGTCATTTAATATCGACAAATAGGTTTTTTATGAGTCTTAATATAAACTACTTATGAAATAAATCAAGTTAAACTTCGAAAATTATTGTGTATTAATATCATATACTAATATTCTTGGTTTCAATAAATATTTAAATGTAGAAGGAATTACTTATGGACTATTTGATTTTTTAAAATTGATTCTGGTGTGAAAAATTTAACAATAACATTCATTTCTATGTGTATAGGTTGAAGTGAAAATAGATCAAAGCACAACCAAAGGATGAGATTATTCTTATGACATGGAAATTAATCAAGTAAGATTATTTTTGAAGGTTTTTATATGAATATTATAAGATTTAACAAACTATATGAAAATTATTTTAGAACAAAAAAATTATCTGTTTACTAGTCTTTCTGAGAAATAGAATGTATTTTAACTGTTCAAAAATTAATGGCTTTATAATGGTTGAATTTCTAATTACCATGTTCTGTATCACTCTCCATTGAAAATAGATGGTTAGATTATTATTCAATTTCCATATTTTCTCCATGCACTAATTTTATAATAGTTGAATACTTAGTTTGGTGGTAACCTCTTCATTTCTCTTTCCCTCTTATTAGGTGGATATTTTATTAACCAAACATCCAATGTGGATTTCTCACAAAAAAAATTTGAAGTATAAAACTTTGGTTTTTCAATGTACAATTTTAAATTGCGAGGATTCCATTTATTGAAGGAGTTTAGAATGTAACACCCCATGATTTTATGATATGTATCTTTTTGTATTTAATTTCTTCCACAAAAAAGGTTTCACACAACACCATGCTTAAACGAATAATGATATACAATTAAATATCATTATTTTAAAACGACCATTGTAACATTGCTGTAAAATTAGTGTGAATGAATATTATAAATGATATTTATATATTATATATTTAATCCATCATTTTAAATTCATCCCAATGATTTTATAGGCATAAGATAAGAATGAATCCAATTTTACATATAAAAATGCTATATTTTTTAAAATAATTTTTATCACCTTTTAATGATGCAGTTTTTTTAAAAATAAATTTTGAAACTTTTAAAATTTATTTTGAAAATATAAAGTTTATTTTTAAAATCAAAATTTCAAAATTATATTAATGTTAAATTTTGGTATTTTTCTGAAAATATTTATTTCCCAATGAATAAGTGAAAAATAATTTTTTTTATAAAGCTGACATTATTGGTGAGACCAGCAAGACCAGAATATGGGGAAGAGGATTGGGAGAGGTATTGAGAATAAATTGGATAATCTTCAAGGATTTAGTGGGGTCAGGAGAAGAGGCGGTGATGTTGGTTTATATAGTGTAGGAGATGGGTGTATTTTGAATATTTTATTCACTTGTTTATTATTTTTGTTAAGGACTTTGAATAATTTTAGAATTATAAAAAAAAGTTTTAAAATAATGAATAAGTGTTTGAGATTATTATGAATAAATAATAAATGACTCAAATAATAGTGTATTTATCTTATAAGGTATTTATACCTTAAATTATTGAATTTTACTATTCACTAAAAAATCAAGTATTTTAGAAACAATCCAAAAATTCTCCCTAACCATTTTTTATGTGTCCAAATAAAAAATGAACTCCATTTTATAATAATAATTTTATAAATATGAGAAATTTAATTTTTAATTAAAATCATCATTTACTTCGAAGATATCAATTTTAAAATTATCACTAAACTTATAACACATTGAAAAATTAATTAAGGTCTCCTAAAATTATATTATTTTCAAGTGAATAAGTGAAAAATACCAATTTTTATAAAACTGACATTTTTGTGGACGATGTGTTTTTATTTTTCAATTATAACTTAAAAGATGGTTATAAAACAATTTTTATGGTCAAAACATACAATAATATATGTTTTATATCTTATATAATGATCTGGAACAAGTATATCAACATAATATTAATTAATGAAACAAAACTATTTTGTGATGATTGAAAACCCACCAAAATAATCTAAACGATTATCACTAACGTCTTATTTATTGATTCATCCTCATCCCAAATAGCCAAATGAAATATATAACCATTTAACATTATTTAATAACATTAATAAAATATAATTTCAATCTTTGAAAATTGTTTTCATTTTACATGATCTTTCTTATGCCTATAAAAGTAAACTAACAAGGAAAATCAAATAAATGAACACTCATGAATGATTAAATTGTATTTTTTAACTAATCTAAAAGGATAAAAATAAACTTAATAAAATCATAATAAATAAAATACCTGAATAAAAGGTCCTAAAAAATTAATTAATTTATCTAATCTATTTATCCAGGACATTAAGATCATGTGCAGAACACATTCGGACTTAAGGTAAGGGTTTTCTCATCTCACCATTATTTCGGTTATATATTCCTTATTCACCGTTATTTCTTATGTGTGGTTTATGTATACTAAAATTTGATGTATAATATCATGAATATATTTATGTTTAGGGTATTCAATGTTTCAATTGATGATCATTAATTTTATGGGGCATACAATTCTATTGTTTTCATAGTGGAAAGGGTTTATTCCCAAACCTCCATTTTTCATTAGGGTTATGATATCTCTCAATTTTCTCCAATGTATTTCATCATTATTTTTATATAATTCTCTTATATTCTGTGTATATGTTCCAAACTCATATATCATGATCATTTTATCTTTATTTGATGGGATAATACATGTTTTATATGGTTTCCTTTTCAATTATTTTTTTATGAAATCTTAATTAAAGGAAACTTCCCAATCTCTAACCCATTTTAAAGTACTATCCATAAAATATTTTAAGAAACCATTTTTTATAAAATCAATCTTTTTTTCATGAAAAATATCATTGTTCATTTTTAGTTTTATGTAAGGAATTATGACTTTTTCCATTTTAAGGACTCTTTTATATTTTTCCATAAACCCCACTAAAGTGGCACATTTATAAAGTCCCTTTAAAAAAAATTTACATATTTTTTACTTCAGTTGGGAATAATTTATACCTAAAACATAATTTATTTTTCCTTCCCTTTTAATTTTTGGGATATTAATTTTAAAATCTGATTTTTTGGCAAATACAATTGATTTTAAAAGAGAACACTTGTTTATAAAGTTAAAGGTTATTTCACAAGAATTTATCATTGATTTTATTCAAGTATTTTTATCTATGATAATGATTCAAATATTTCACAGTGGTATGGGATACATTCATTTAAATATATATTATTACATCAATTATTTAACAAATGAGGAATGCATTGATCTTAGTAAGTGATGGGTGGGGCCCACTATAGCCCCTTGATGAATCAGTAGGTCTCATGAGACAAACTAGACAAGGTTTGGGCCAAGTACTTACCCATTTATGTATAATTCACAGATTAGGCCTTGATGGTATTTTTATGATTCTCGACATTATTCATTTTCTCATTATGATATTATTAATTGAAAATCCATGTGATTATTCAATTAGTAGAATATCCATTGTTAATTTCATGTGATTATTTATATATAATTATTTATTAAGATTTTATTCCATCCATATTATGATCAAGATCATGTTTTAATGTAATGTGTTTTTAGTCATTCATTGTGTCTTATTTTTTATGTTTAATTATAATTACTTATGTTGTATTGTTTTACCCATACTGATCATCTGATATCACCAATTTCTTAAGTTTTATTTTTCAAAAGGATGTGAAGATGTATATAATGAATTACTTGAAAGGATAATCTGGGAGTTTATGGATGTTTCCAATAGAGTTTCAATGTTTTTCTTTCTTTCAATTTTTAATGTAATACTTATGTATTTATATGGTTTTCCAAATCTACTAAACTAATAAGTCCTTCAGGATGTAACTTTCGTGATTATTATACCAATGTATTTAAGTAAGGAACCTGATCCGTGCTATTGGGGTCAGGGTTTTTACACTTAAAACCACATGAACTTCACACACATCTTAGTTTTAATGGCAATAGGTGCTTCAAGGTGTGATAATTACTATATAAAATTCTAGTAAAAACCAGATAGATTCTAGAAACATAGTATATGAAACACATTCTTGGGGTGCTCTTAGGGAAAAAACACTAACTTTATCTAGTTCAACTAATACTCCATATTCCATGATAATAATACCCATGAAGTAATCTATATAAATACATAAGTGTCAATTTTTAAGTTTATAATATAACTGATGATCTCAAAAAGATATCAAGATGTTGGGAATCGTCTTTTTAAGTATGATAATACACTAATATATCATCCACTAACACCACGATGAAAGAATCCGTGAAGGGGTGGAAAAAACTATTTATCATGACTATAAAAATAGTAGGAATATTCATACTATTTAACTACATAACCAGGTACTCATATAAACCATACTGAATTCAGAAAGTTGTACATGGTATTTATGTAGTCCTTGCTCACACCTGTTGATAGAATGAGCTCAGGTCAATCTTTTAGAACACTATAACTCCTTGGAGCTGGTTGGAGAGATCATTTATTCAAGGTAATGGATATCATTTTTTTTACTACAAGATAGTTCAACCATTAATAATACACACAAAGATGGAGGGTTCCATCTTCCTTCTTGGCAAAAAGGATGGGTGAACCACAAATAGATATACTGGGTCAGATAAAACCTTTAGATTCTAAATCCTCCAACTATCTCCTGATGTCCTGAAGATCCATATGTTCCATCCTATATAGAGTAATAGATACTAGATATTCTCCTATAATGAGCTTGATTGTATGCTATACCTATCTCTAGGAAGGTATTCTAGAGAAATAATTTTGGGAAAAATCCTTGAAATGATCCACCACTGAAGGAAAATATATCAGACACATCATTTCTTCATCAATGAAAAGGATGGAGATCTAGGTTGTCACTCCACCTGTCCCATGATAATCAGGTCCAACTCGGTCAATCTGGACATTGAATGTTACCTTATGAAGATAACTATCACCCTCATGTGATTTTAAATTAACCCTTTCGTGATAACAATCAATGTGGGTATGATAAGGTATGAGATAATCCATCCCATGTATGACATCAATCACCTTCATCTCAAGGATAATGAAATTCAACAAGAAGTATTTACCACCAATCTCAAATGGCCAGTCTTTGAATTTGCGTATACCCAATGATCGTATACCTAATGTTGTGTCCAGGACCATCACCCTGAAAAAATTACTACATTATAATACAAAGACTTTCACTGATTGACACAGAGATAATGGAGTATAAATAACCTGCATTGAATAAAGAAAATACAATAATAGAAGCTATTAGAACAGTACCTTGTGGTGTAGATGGTCTTGAACTCTTCTCCCTAGGTACCTACTATAATTTACAAAACTAGTATGATCTAAGGCTCTAACCTATAGCTAGAAAACCATGATCCGGTCTGCTCTGCTGGAACTGAAAATCAAAATTCTGGCTTCCTCAGCCATGACCTCCTCCTCATCCTATTCATCCAATAATGCACCTTCTTTATTCTTGACATGGTGTCACTAATACTACTCATCAAAGTAGAGTTGTAATGAGTATTCCTCCACTATAAACAGTCATAATAGTGTAAAAAACATTAAGTATGACCCGTCCATCTGTAGGAATGGAACTCCACTGGGAATCTATTGCACTGTGGATTCACATGCCATTTTCATCCACACTGATGAAATTCAATATATCTAATAGTGTGGATACTCTAGCTACCACTAGATTTAAGAGAAACCTCAAGGTAATGATTTCTACTACTGGAATAACTACTACCATGTCTCAAAACTAACCCCCTATTCCTTGTACTATATGATTCCCTCATGTTACACTCATTGATAATAGATTGGTTCATGATTTCAGAAATAGTAGAGAGATGAAATACATTGACCTAAGTGCGTATTGAATACCTAATTCCATCCTTGAAGTATCTCAATAATCATATATCATCACCAGTAAGAATCGTTTCGATGAATTTAAGCTTAGTAAAATACATTGAATAGTCTATGACAAACATATCACCCCGCTCCAAGTGCATGTACTCCCTAGCTCAGTCAGATATTAGTGTATCTAGGAAAACTTAATCATAGAAGGAAGTCTAAAAGTCCACCCAAACCATTCCCCTATGATGACCAGCCTGGTTAATCACATCCCACCAATGCATGGATGAATCACACATCATGTAGGCAGATAGCTTGACCCACCTCTCTATAAGAATATCCAAATTCTCAATGTTAGGTAAAATGGATTCTATATACGACTTATCAGCCTAAGGACTGCTATCCCAAAAAAATATGGGAGGATTGTACTACTAAAACTCATGAGTAGGATCAGATATCACAAGTCCAGGTTATGGATCACCCTTTATAGACTTCATTAAGCATAGAAAAATCTCTTTAAGCTGAGAATCAGTGCCCATTTTGGGAACAATGGGTGGTACCGAAGGTGGCACTCTTGGAGGCAAAATGGGTGGCTGAAGGCCCACCATCTGTGCAGTGTTTTCAACATCACCCTCCTAGTGTATGACTCAATGGCTTCATGGTTTCATAGCTTTAAAAATTCCAATAACAAACCTCATTTCAAGATAACAAATAATATAGGATCTCTAAAGAAAACATAAAAAATGGCTCACTACCAAACATGCTACCCCAACTACCCACTCAGAAGGCTAGGGTATTGGTAAGTATTCAGGTTTTATTTACAGTGGTTCCAGTATAAGGAGAGTCAATTTCAATTTATGTATAGAAACACTCTTTCAATTTCAATTAGTCTCTTCATTTACTAGAAACCATTTTATTTATACATCATAATTTATATTTTAAGTTAGTAAGTAAGTTTATACATAACACAAGGTTCAATTAAATGGATTTTCATTCCCAGATAATAAATACCCATACACTTTATAAACTAAAATTAATACCCATTTAATTAGAACCACCCCACTTACATTCAGTCTCATAATATATCGAGTAATATAATATGGATTGCTTTTATTAATTACCCATTAGAATTTATAAAGGACCATGCACTTTATAAATTGAAATTGGTAGTCATGTAATCAAAACCATAGCGTAGATCATGTGACTAGGGTTAAAAATCATACATGGGTCAAAATTGGATGTTTAAGATTCCACCATAAATATATATAGAAAACACCATTTAGTTTGGTGATAACATTTTATACAAACCAATTTACCTTCCCTGCAAAATATTTTAGTGAATTGGCATATATCACAACCAATCCAGGCTCAATAATCACAAGAAATATTGGTAATGAAAGTAATAAAATGTACCTATATGAATGAATGATACATGGAATTTGAATCCTAGGTGCCTATAATGATGCATGTAGCAATGATACATTGCATTCTAGTCCAAGGTAAAATCTCCAAAAATCACAACAATTGCCACAATTTATGTACATCACCCAACAACAAATTTATATCAACTGTAATAAACAAACATTTAACACAACAATTTTCCTTTCCTAGGAAACATAGAGTTTACTCCAAACATGGGTGATCTATTCCCATACATCAATTATAGCCAAATTCATAATCTTTTTTCTACCACCCAAAAATACCAAGGCATGAAAATAACCACTCATGTACCACTTTTTTATCTCTCAGACTTGGTTCACTCCGGAGTAACCAGAACCAATTTTCCAAATGGCCTTAATCAGGCCACCCTGTATGCCAGAGGCTATCAACTTGAAGCAATGGTATAGGGTGTTTTTGTGGGGTGACTATGGCCTATGGTTAGATTAGATCACAGTATAGATAGAGGTAGATAAACAACGAAACCATAATAATAATGAAAAAGGCTGCATAAAAAAGAATAAACATTAAAGTAATGAATAAAAATCAAAATATGTAGACAGTATCATATATAAAAGATTATGTAATGTCATGTATCAAAAAAGGGGAAACATTCATACATGGTACAATACATGATATAAAAAAGAATCAAGAAGGAAAAAACTACCCAAGTATCTCAAGCACTGGACCAGTCATCTGCTACCATGTTCTCATCTTAATTAAAGAAGTCCGGTGTCTAATGTGGGATGATTCCCCTTTTCTACACCTGTGATCATATAATCTGATCTATTTCCAATATCTTCCCGAATAAGGTGGGATATAAATATCATTTAGACACCACAAACGACGTTTATACAAATATATTTAGTGAATATAAACTTTGATAGTGTGCATGTATACAAAGGTGAATCAATGCTAATGTAAACAACCCTTACCTACTTCTACCTCAGCTTGAAATTTATCTAAGAATGTGGTCATTTAATTAATTTTTATTTAGGTTATAATAAGGAGATCAAATGTAAAAGGTATCAGTAATATTGAAAAAGTAAATAATAATCATTGAGGATCCAATGTGTAACCAAATAATCCTTAACCTCAAGGGTCATGCCAACTCATAGTGGGAACTCATGTAGTTGCGCTATAAGGGGTATGACAGTAATTCATGGTCTACAGCCAATGTAACACCCCGAGATTTTATGAAAAATATTCGTTTTAATTTACCTAATGTCTTGTGATGTACGCTACACCAAAAGGAGCTTGCACAACATGCATCCTTGATTTTCCTTGCATTACACGCAATCGCGACCTTCCTCGTTAGCGTGTGTAGTACGCAATAACAAGTTTCACTAAACAACAATATGCTATTAAAATATTATTAAAACTAGCCGTTATGAATAGTAATAACCACCTTTTGAAATTTTGTAATTTTATTTTTCAAAATGGAATTCATTTTTGGATTCGTAATATAGAAATTAGCTTAGGGGGAAATTTTGGTGATTTTCAGATAACTTTCATATTTTGATGAATAGTGAAAATTACTAAATTTTAATTAAAAACAACATTTTCAATCGAAATAATTAATAGTGATAAATTATTAATTTGAGTGGTTTTAAAGTATAATTAGAATATATTTTTACAATTTAATACAATGTTGGTTATTGGATGTAATTTCACATTTAAACCAGACATAAACAAATGTCAACCTGTTGATAGTTATTATCTCTTAAGAACACGCTATTTGTTTTGACGACGGGAATTAATTTTTAAATTAATTAATGCAACTGATATGTTTTGAATTTGGTAAAATAGAAATAATTTTTGAGTTCATAATATCAAATATAGCTTAGGCCTAATTTTTGGTATTTTTCTGAAAACTTTCAATTTTTGATGAATAGTGAAACCACTAAGTGGTAGTTAAAAAAACTGAATTTTTCATAAAACTTAATTTTACCACTTCTGTGAGTGGAATTTTAAAAATCCGAGAGACACGGTTGATTTCAGTAAGTAAAATGTGGTTCAATGATATGAAAATAATTTTTGGTGAATAGTTACTTTTTACTTTTATTTACCACGGTTAAAAGAAAATAGGACAAGTAAGGGTAGAAATGATATTATTATTACCCTAACACATGTCCTAATTCTATTGGACAGGTGTAATTCGACAAAAAACAAACTTAGTAATAACATATGACAATTTAGGCCCACTTGGATTAGATTAGGACACATATTATTAATTTATTTAAAGAAGGGTTAAAAGAGTTAAAATCAAAGTTTATTTACTAAAACATTTTTAATATAGGGTTATACATAAGATAAATTCTATTGTAAATATTCATTAGAAAGATAAAACGATTTCCTACATAATGGTATTTTATTTTTAATTTTTAGACATCAAATAATTTAATTTATTTATGACACAATGATGATGCAGTAATTATCTTATTAATGAAATATTGACATAATTGATGTTATAAAAACAAAAATAAATGTAATTTAAGTCTTTTTATGAATTACACTAATTTTCTAGGTTAATATGACATGTTAGTATTTATTTAATTAACTTTGTTCGAACTTATCATTCTGTTATGATTTTCACAAAAATCAATTACTAAATAGTGTCAAAATTGACATAAAATAGTTTTTAAAACAAATATTATATTATTAATTGTTACTTTATTCCTAAAAATCTAAGGTTCGGCCAAATGACTTAGATAAGGTTATATATATTATTAATAAACAATTTGGGGCTCGTTTAGCTTCTTATAGTAAGTTTATTAACCTTATAGTATAAGAACACAAGAAGACACGGTAAAAGTAAAATTATTTGACTTAATGTTAAATCTAAATGATAAGGTTAAAATAGGAACCTAAACTTGTCTAAATTCTATTGTATGAGAGGATTTCGACCCATCCCCACCTTAGAATAGAAATAAATCAATTTGGATCTATTTAAAACCGAACTTGACTTTATAATAAAATAATATTTTTAGTTATTCCAAAGGTGCCCCTCTCCTCCCTTATAAAAGGGCTCCTCCTCCCTCTCTTCCTCACACAACATTGAGCCTTCAAGCTCGGACAAACCCTATCAAATTCTGTTCTCCACTTTCCTAGAAACATCCTAGAGGTTCTGGTCTTCTTTAAAGATCAATCTTAGTGCCCTAAGAGGAGGTTTCAAAGAGGCGTATCAAAGAAGAGGTAATTTCTTCTCCCGATTCCTTCAAGCTTCTTTCTTCTTCGACTTATTCTTATTTAGTTGTTTCATTATAAAGTAATAAAATCAGTATCACTAATATACTGATTTGTTATTATAAATACGAAACAACCCCATTTCACATTTTATCCATCCTACGGAAAACAAAATCACCGCGCGTGCGTACGTACGGAATACCGTCTCCACGCCGTGGTGTAATATGCTTTTCCACCAACACCTTACATGGATGGGTATTATGGTGTAAACAAAATAACTATACAGAGTTATTATAACATAATAATGATTCTGATATATTGTATCATCCACTCCAATTCAATTCAATAATTATGGAAATGATTTCATCGCTCGTGCGTACGTACGGACTACCGTCTCCACGACGTGATGAGATTCATTCTCCATGTTAACCATTTAAGAATGATTATAATGTATATATACGCAACAATAATGAAATATATGACATTATAATGCTACTGGATTTATTTGTATATATATGTATGTCATCTACTTAATTCCATTCAACTCAATAAGAAAACGAAAACAACGTTCATGCGTACGAACGGTCTACCGTCTCCATGAACGGTGTATTTCTTTCCATTTACTGATCTATTATATATATATATATATATATATTCTGAATGTATATTATATATAAATAATGTTTTATATTCTGGAATTAAGTAATCATTATCTAATTAATCATATGAATAATTACAAGTTAAAACCTGAACGACAAATAAGATGATTTTACCCAAAACGCTACTTTAACATGAATTTACAAAAGAACGGGTAATATAAAGTCATAAGTGAACCATATATGATATAATAACAATGAATATGATTCTGGAATAAGTCAATAACATTATTTAAATCATTATACAGGAGGTTCAGACACTTACAAAGCAAGTCGGACCTAAGGTAAGGGGAATATCACAGTCTCATTTTTATCCGAGATTGTTTATACATTGGTATTTACTGGGGTGTATTTTATCATCCACATCCATGTTTCCTCAATATGTAATATTATTTCCATTCACCTCAAATTTTTTAAATCCTATTTTACCCTTTGGTGAGTTTTTAGTAAAAGATATGAAAGGAATCTTTTTTCGTTTTTCGTTCGAGGTACTTTTTGACTTTTCCGACAAAAGTACGAGAAGAATGTTTTTTTAACTTATACGGCCTGAATGGATTTTTAAAAAAATATTTCCAAGAATATTCCTTTACAAGTTTTCAAGTTTATTTTTAATCAACTTCTTTTAGTTTAAAATTTTATGACATGTTTAGAAAGGAAAAGTGTTTTTGAAGAAGAAAGGATATTTTCCTCAAGAATGAAGTTCAAGTGTTTTATCAAAATTATTTTCCATCTAAGATAATAAAGGGTTCTGTTTTTATCCCTATTATTACATTGATTTGATTATGTTGTGATGGAATTATTTTTATGAATTCCATTATCTTATATGAATTGTTTTATGATGTCATGTTGTTTAAGAATACCATTTTTATTACATGGGTTATGCAATGATGTATGATTTATGATTTAGTGGAACACATAAAAATGGTATCATTATGAGATGGGTGGGACCTATATCTCCCTCCAATGCATTGGGTAAAGATTTTATATCTCATGAGATAGACATGTCTAGAATGGTAGGTTATACCGGTTCAGTGAAACAGGACTGAAACGAGGGTGACTCGGTTCAGAAAGGGACTTTGTCTACTAAGATAGTCTTGGAAATGAGTCTTGAATAATAAGAAATGATTCTCTATGATTATGTGTGTATGCCACAAAGTTTCATGTTTTATGTTATGATTGTTGTGATTACCTTTCACTGCCATGATTTATCCCATGTTATGAAATTATGCTCTCTTTTGGAGGTTATGATTTCCAAAATGTTATGTTCTTATGAAAATGTTGTGATTGATATTTCTTTTGTTTACCCTTACTGAGCATTTGATCTCACCCTTTTATGTTTTCTTTTCCCCAGGATATAAAGAAAGGTTTTAGTTAAAAAAAGGAAGATCTTTATGGGAGATGTTGAAGATCTTTCACCACGATTAGGAGATTATATTCCGAGTTTCCAAAGACACTAAACTATTACGATCCTTGTGTGTGTGTTTTTGTTATGTACTAAGTATTCCTCAAAAGTAATGTAATGTCCTTGTACATCAAGCTTCGAGTCTCTATAGTTGGTATCAGAGGAAAGGTTTAGTCAACCTTTGGAAACTAGGATGTGAGAATGTTAGTGAGATCCCCAGAGATATTTCTAAGGTATGTCTAGAGATGTCCCTAAGGATAAGTATACGTATAGGATATAGTCCTAGAACTACGGTAAAGATCTTAGAATTTAACCTAAGATGTTAGATATTTAGGGTACTCCCCCTTTACTATGTTGTTTTCTCTAGCATGATTTGTTCCTCTCACAAGATTCTTTTTGTGTTTTAGTTAATGGAGGGAACCAGAAGGAATTCGGATAACATTGAATCCAATGGAAAAATTGGTGACTATGAGCAACAAAATTGTGTAATTCCTAGAGAGAAAGATATTGTTATTATGTCGAATCAGTCATCACGATATATGATTAACAAGGTGAAATTTAGTGGTATGCCAAATTCATCAAAGAAGAGGAAGATAAACTATTATTCATGTTCGCATGTTGAGGAGCATAAAGAAAAGAAGATTGAGATTTCTAAAGAAGGGAAGAAGAAACTTGAGGAATACCTCAAATGGAGGGACCAATGTTATCTGTGTGGAGAAAAGGGTCATAGAGTGATAGAATGTTATGGAGTTCAATGTCTTATTTGCGGAGAACATGGGCATTACCCAACTCAATGCCCTCACCTAAAAATTTACTTCTAAATCAAGGAAGGACTTATTCCAGGACAATCATTGAAGTGGATGGACTGAAGTGTTTATGTATTGGTATTCAAGAATAATTTTGTTGAGGTACTTTTATGGTGTATTGAAATATTTATGTATTGGTCTATTGTGGTTTTCAATAATTATAAGGTACCGGTAACCATGAAAAGTGATTCAAATATTTTGGAAAGTAGATGATATGCGCATAATGAAGGGATAAGGAGAAAATGAAATGTTTGACAGTATTCATGAGCTCATGATTGATATAAGGACTAAGTGATATCATGGTTTGAGTATATAGAATTTTGAGGATTTTGGTATGTGGAAAGTGTTAAATTTTAACTGCATTCATGTTTTCACTAAGGTTCAATGGGTATTCAAGAGAGTACATGATTAAGGCCTTTGAATGTTTGGAATATGACCAACAAGATATATCTTATGATATATGGGGATCAACGATGGTATTAACTCTCTGAGAGTGGACTGTAGTATTATGGATAAGCCTAAATATTGGAATGGATTATGTTGGGAATAAGTTAGTATTGTTTGTTTTTCGATATTATTGATGGGATGTTATAGTAATATAGTTTTAGAAAAAGGACAACCTGCAGGACGGGCGACAGCCCATCGCGTCGGACAAGGCTGTGGGAATCGAACCCACAACCGAAGTGCGACTGGCCTTTATCGCCTACCACTAACCTACAGGAAGTCCCTGTTTAGTAGAAACTAGTTTTATTATATTACGCATCATGATATATGAAGTATAAGTCCATTTTAGGAACCCTATATGATGAATCTCGCTATAGATGGACTTATGTATTTTTTTTGATAACTTTTCTAACCTTTTGTTTGAGATAGATGGAATGACCCATCATTCTGTCACATGATCTGCTAACACATCACGAATGACAAATTCAAATTCATTTATTTAAGAGATGAAGTGGAAATTGTCCAAAGAACGAAAAACGATGAGACTATACCAAAATCACGAAAGTATTTTTTCCAATTCCAATTTCATCAACTTTAGGGAAATGAACTTGAAAACCAAAAATGTTGTCCTAGTGCTCTTATATCTGATGAATCATATGGCACCATAGATCATCAAAAATTTATGGATTTGTGATTGCTGGCTTTTCCATAGCCATGTTCTCTACCACTCTCCATCAGAACACGATGGTTAGATTTCTCTTCCATATCCATATTTTAACCTATGTGGAAACCCAGTGATTAGTTTATTTGGGTGACCGTTACGTTTCATACTTTTGTTTTTAAAGATTTGTTTTGGTATTCCTTTTTACGATGTGGGTTTCTATTAAAGAAACTTTCAAATAGTAAACCATTTATAACCCCAACGAATTTCGAGGGTGAAATTCATTTTAAGGGGGGTAGAATGTAACACCCCGAGATTTTATGAAAAATATTCTTTTTAATTTCACTAATGTCTTGTGTTGTACGCTAAACCAAAAGGATCTTGCACAACACGCATCCTTGATTTGCCTTGCATTACATGCAATCGCGACCTTCCTCGATAGCATGTGTAGTACACAATAACGAGTTTCACTAAATAATAATATCCTATTAAAATATTATTAAAACTAGCAGTTATTAATAGTAATAACCACCTTTTGAAATTTTGTAATTTTATTTTTCAAAATGGAATTCATTTTTGGATTCGTAATATCGAAATTAGTTTAGGGTGAAATTTTGGTGATTTTCGGATAACTTTCATACTTTGATGAATAGTGAAAATTACTAAATTTTAATTAAAAACAACATTTTCAATCGAAATAATTAATAGTGATAAATTATTAATTTGAGTGGTTTTAAAGTATATTTAGAATATATTTTTACAATTTAATACAATTTTGGTCATTGGATGTAATTTCACATTTAAACCAGACATAAACAAATGTCAATCTTTTGATAGTTATTATATCTTAAGAACACGCTATTTGTTTTGACGACGGGAATTAATTTTTAAATTAATTAATGCAACTGATATGTTTTGAATTTGTTAAAATAGAAATCATTTTTGAGTTCATAATATCAAATATAGATTAGGCCTAATATTTGGTATTTTTCGGAAAACTTTCAATTTTTGATGAATAGTGAAACCACTAAGTGGTAGTTAAAAAAACTGAATTTTTCATAAAACATAATTTTACCGCTTCTGTGAGTGGAATTTCAAAAATCTGAGAGACACGGTTGATGTCAGAAAGTAAAATGTGGTTCAATGAGATGAAAATAATTTTTGGTGAATAGTAACTTTTTACTTTTATTTACCACGGTTAAAAGTAAATAGGGTAATTAAGGGTAGAAATGATATTATTATTACCCTAACACATGTCCTAATTCTATTGGACAAGTGTAATTCGACCAAAAACAAACTTAGGAATAAAATATGACCATTTAGGCCCACTTGGATTAGATTAGGACATTTATTATTAATTTATTTAAAGAAGGGTTAAAAGAGTTAAAATCCATGTTTATTTACTAAAACATTTTTAATATAGGGTTATACATAAGATAAATTAGATTTTAAATATTCATTAGAAAGCTAAAACGATTTCCTAGATAATGGTATTTTATTTGTAATTTTTAGACATCAAATACTTAAATTTATCTATGACACAAAGATGATGCAGTAATTATCTTATTAATGAAATATTGACATAATTGATGTTATAAATACCAAAATAAATGTAATTTAAGACTTTTTATGAATTACAATAATTTTCTAGCTTAATATGACATGTTAGTATTGATTTAATTAAATTTTTTTGAACTTATCATTCTGTTATGATTTTCACAAAAATCAATTACTAAATAGTGTCAAAATTGACAAAAAATAGTTTTTAAAACAAATATTATATTATTAATTGTTATTTTATTCCTAAAAATCTAAGGTTCTTCCAAATGACATAGATAAGATTATATATATTAATAATAAACAATTTGGGGTTCTTTTGGCTTCTTATAGTATGTTTATTCACCTTATAGTATAAGAACACAAGAAGACACGGTAAAAGTAAAATTATTTAACTTAATGTTAAATCTAAATGATAAGGTTAAAATAGGAACCTAAACTTGTCTAAATTCTATTAGATGAGAGGCTTTAGACCCATCCCAACCTTAGAATCGAAATAAATCAATTTGGAGCTATTTAAAACTGAACTTGACTTTATAATAAAATAATATTTTTAGTTATTCCAAAGGTGCCCCTCTCCTCCCTTATAAAAGGGAACCTCCTCCCTCTCTTCCTCACACAACTTTGAGCCTTCATGCTCGGAAAAAAACCTGTCAAATTCTCTTCTCCACTTCCCTAGAAACATCCTAGAGGTTCTGGTCTTCTTTAAAGATCAATCTTAGTGCCCTAAGAGGAGGTTTCAAAGAGCCGTATCAAAGAAGAGGTAATTTCTTCTCCCGATTCTTTCAAGCTTCTTTCTTCTTCGACTTATTCTTCTTTAGTTGTTTCATTATAATGTAATAACATCAGTATATCTAATATACTGATTTGTTATTATAAATATGAAACAACCCCATTTCACCTTCTATCCATCCTACGGAAAACAAAATCACCGCGCGTGCGTACGTACGGAATACCGTCTCCACGCCGTGGTGTAATCTTTTTTTCCACCAACACCTTACATGGATGGGTATTATGGTGTAAAAAAAATAACTATACAGAGTTATTATAACATAATAATGATTCTGATATATTGTATTGTCCACTCCAATTCTATTCAATAATTATGGAAATGATATCATCGCTCGTGCGTACGTACGGACTACCGTCTCCACGACGTGATGAGATTCATTCTCCATGTTAACCATTTAAGAATGATTATAATGTATATATAAGCAATAATAATGAAATATATGACATTATAATGCTACTGGATTTATGTTTATATATATTTATGTCATCTACTTAATTCCATTCAACTCAATAAGAAAACGAAAACAGCGTTCATGCGTACGAACGGTCTACCGTCTCCATGAACGGTGTATTTCTTTCCATTTACTGATCTATTATATATATATATACATTATGAATGTATATTATATATAAATCATGTTTTATATTCTGGAATTAGGTAATCATTATCTAATTAATCATATGAATAATTACAAGTTAAAACATGAACGACAAATAAGATGATTTTACCCAAAACGCTACTTTAAAATGAATTTACAAAAGAACGGGTAATATAAAGTCATAAGTGAACCATATATGATATAATAACAATGAATATGATTCTGGAATAAGTCAATAACATTATTTAAATCATTATAAAGGAGGTTCGGACACTTACAAAGCAAGTCGGACCTAAGGTAAGGGAAATATCACAATCTCATTTTTATCCGAGATTGTTTATACTTTGGTATTTACTGGGGTGTATTTTATCATCCACATCCATGTTTCCCCAATATGTAATATTATTTACATTCACCTAAAATTTGTTAAATCCTATTTTACCCTTCGGTGAGTTTTTAGTAAAAGATATGAAAGGAATCTTTTGTCGTTTTTCGTTCGAGGCACTTTTTGACTTTTCCGACAAAAGTACGAGAAGAATGTTTTTTTAACTTATACAACATGAATGGATTTTTAAAACAATATTTCCAAGAATCTTCCTTTACAAGTTTTCAAGTTTATTTTTAATCTACTTATTTTAGTTTAAAATTGCATGACATGTTTAGAAAGGAAAAGTGTTTTTGAAGAAGAAAGGATATTTTCCTCAAGAGTGAAGTTCAAGTGTTTTATCAAAATTATTTTCCATCTAAGATAATAAAGGGTTCTGTTTTTATCCCTATTATTACATTGATTTGATTATGTTGTGATGGAATTATTTTTATGAATTCCTTTATCTTATATGAATTGTTTTATGATGTCATGTTATTTAATAATCCCATTTTTATTACATGGGTTATGCAATGATGTATGATTTATGATTTTGTGGCACACATAAGAATGGTATCATTATGAGATGGGTGGGACCTATATCTCCCTCCAATGCATTGGGTAAAGATTTTATATCTCCTGAGATAGACATGGCTGGAATGGTAGGTTATACCGGTTCAGTGAAACAGGACTGAAACGAGGGTGACTCGGTTTAGAAAGGGACTTTTTCCACTAAAATAGTCTTGGAAATGAGTCTTGACTAATAAAAATGATTCTCTATGATGATGTGTGTATGCAACAAAGTTTCATGTTTTAAGTTATGATTATTGTGATTACATTTCACTGCCATGATTTATCCCATGTTATGAAATTATGCTCTCTTTTGTAGGTTAAGATTTCCAAAATGTTATGTTCTTATGAAAATGTTGTGATTGATATTTCTTTTGTTTACCCTTACTGAGCATTTGAGCTCACCCTTTTATGTTTTATTTTCCCCAGGATATAAAGAAAGGTTTTAGGTAAAAAAAGGAAGATCTTTATGGGAGATGTTGAAGATCATTCACCACGATTAAGAGATTATATTCCGAGTTTCCAAAGACACTAAACTATTACGATCCTTGTGTGTGTGTTTTTGTTATGTACTAAGTATTTCACAAAAGTAATGTAATGTCCATGTACATCAAGCATCGGGTCTCTACAGCCAAGGCATTACACTATAAAAGATTCTAAAAGATTCTATGGAGATCTTCAAAAATAATCATAGGCTATGTATGACTAGGACGAATGGGGTGAATCCATGGCATCATGTGTTCAAAGACATCAATCTGAATCCAATGATTGTATCAAATGAATTCTAATATCTTGAAAAGAGACATGTGAATCATCGATAAAATTCCTGATGCATTCACATGATAAAACAAGAACCATATTCTATTGTGTGTATCTCTCATGAAAGTCATATCAATGCATTAGAATGGCGTTCTCTAAGTGATCAAGAAATTCACTAGTTAATCCAAGGCTGGCTCAAGGACAATCATTCCTATAAATATGAAAATGGTCCGTATGCAGTAGGTATCATATACCCATTTTATTTATATAGTTATTTCATCAAAGGACATGTAATTCTCATTTCAATATCAATTCATTAGGTTTATTCTATTCCCTATCATCATATGTGAAACGGTGAATAAGGTACATGCGACCAATTATCAATTTAAATATCAAAGGTAAGGTAAAAGTTATATATACATTCCATTTAATTATTTATAATACATTTTTTTTATCTAAAATCAATTACCATATTGAAGGTCAATTAGAGAACACCGGAACGGTGTCCCAAATAATCCTAATATAGGTCACCAAAGGAATAATTAGTAGAACACCCTACTCAGGGTGGTCAACATAGAGGTTAAAACACCCAAAAATGTTAAAGGGTGTCATTACGAGTTTAGAATACCATCTAGATAAATTAAATTAGAGAAGATGAATTTTTAGAGGAAACTCCTAATGATACTAGTGTGTGTGTAATGAAGACAATTTATAAAATGTTAGACTTTGAGGGAAGAGTCATAGACTACCTTTTTTATACCTATTTTAGATGACTCATCCAGTATCATCTCTTAGTTTGGCCTGGATCAGAAGAAAATAGAAGAAAAGATGAACACCCTGAAGATATGGTATATGACCTGAAACCAAAATAGCATCATTTATAGGAATTATACTGATGAAATGAGCCAAACTGAGGAAGATAATACTGGTAGGAATCCAACATGACAAATGGATCTTGATTCTGAGGTTGAACAATGAATATTCCAAGGATCCTAGGTAGATTCAATGGGAGGAGCTCTCCAATGGGAGAATAAGAGGGTGTTGTCCACTAGAAAGAGAAAAGAATGGGGGCGGGGGTTAATTTATATAGAGATTAGGAAAAAAAGGAAAAATTCACAAATTTTAAAAGGAACATGGTTTGGCTACATTTTTGGCCAAACCATGCACCAAACGTGAACGATATATTATATAAGAATAGGGTCCCATACAGTTGGGAGAGAATGGTTTTTCCAACTTTATTATACCCACGTGTTCCCATATTCACAGGGAATACATGCCACATGAGATGAAATTCATATTTAGGTTGACCAAGTGTAGCCCATGAACTTCTTTATATGGATCCCTATAGCACCCATCATGGTTTTTCGAACCATGTAGACTAGGAAGCCGAGTTTCTACTGACCATGAGACCTAGTTGTTTCCTCCAAAATCTAGATCTTCAGGCTCTGAATAAGACCTAGAAGCCTATGAAACCTTCATTAAGTGATTATTAATTTTATAAGGGTAAAACCAATGATTAAATGTTAATTCTAAATGTTCCATACCTCAAATGTAAATAAGGTTCTTACAACATTGTTCAAGTAGGTGGTTGGACTAACCCAAAAATGAACATACCATAATTAATTAATGATTATGATTTTGAAACTGGTTTATTTTGTCATGATATAGTTATTAATGAAAAAATAATTTCATATAAATTTATTTATGGTATTTAATCATACATTAATATAATTTAAAAAATAATAAAAAACCTAATGAAAAATGAGATACATTACTTTGTGGAGGTGGTAGTCTGCACACACATGAGTAACATTTTCATTTTTCTTAATGTAAAAGGGGAAAAGTGGTTAACATCTATTGCATTAAAATCATAAAATTCAATATAAAAACAATTATTATGTAATTATATAGTATTTAGAAAATTATATTTTTGAAATTAAGCTATAAATTAAAAGAATTTAGAGAAAATTCAGTACTCACGTCAAGGACTTGAGTTTCCCCTTGGAGGACTCTTTAAAATGGAGGGATTATGATAAATTATTGTGACCAAAAGATTAATGAAGTGAAATTGGATTATAAGGGAATTAAATATATTATATTGTCAATAATAAACTTAAAATTTTTAGTGGTCTTGAAGGTGTGGTAGGATACCCCTTTTATAAGTGGTGAGAGTGGCATTTTGAAAATATTTCAACTTAATATAACAAGAGGAAATTTTTCATATGTCAAGAAGACTAAAAAATGGAAAATAATGGAGTGGAGAAAAACTTTGGTTTAATAAAACCATAAACAAAAAATTGGAGACATGTGTTTAACATGTTAATCCTTTTACACCTTTGTTTAACCTTTTTTTTACCCTTTTGGATTTTACTATGGTAACAAATTGTTACCAAAGTAATTCATTATTTTACAAATAAAAATAAAATAGATCATATTAATTATTGTTTACCCACTAATTAATAATATAAAATTTATTTTATCATAAAAATTTACAGACGTAATAAATTTAAATTTTAACATTAGTGCATGTAACATGTAAGAACCCATGTTTAGAATAAGGGTATTTCTAAGCTTAAAATTAATGTGTTGTATAAAATTTTAAATGTATTTTATTTTCATGAAATAAATTGTTTTATTATAAAATAAATAAAATTTATTTTTCTTTAAAATAAACCTAAAAATTAATTTTATCAAAATAAAATTAATTAAAATAAAAGACCATAAATAGTTTCTTTTTTTAAAAAATATTACTTATGTTCATAAAAGGTTAAACAAAGGCTTTAAATATTAGAAATGATATTTAATAAAGTATAGTTTTTATCCTTAGAAACATATTTTATCATAAAACATATTTTAGAAGTTTTTAAGTTATACCTACTTCTTGATAGATTTATAAATTCTTTGGTTTTAGAAAAAACAATGTTTTTCACTATTTACTAAAAATCTATTATTTTAGAAAAAATCAAAAAATAATACATAATAAAATTTTTTCATGATGAAATTAAAATTTAATTTCATTTCAAAAAATTAAAATTCTAAAGTCTATACATTTATTTTTAAATAAAAAATATAAATAAAACTATTTTTATTTAAAAATGAACTATTTAAAAATTAATTGTTCTTAATCCTATTTTGTAAGCATTTACAATTGATTAAAGTATTTTTACTTATTGTAGGTTATGTTATTATTAAATTTTATTAATAATATTAATCTAATATTTTGTTGAAGATTTTCATTCAGTGTTTTATGTGGATAAAGCAATCCAACATAGTATTAATTTAGAAAAGAAATATATTCCAAAATATCAAGGTGTTACACCCCCAAAAATAAATTTCATCCTCATAATTTTATTTATTTCTAACTAATGAAATAGTTAAGGGGTTCTATAAGATAGATAAGACTAAAAACTGAATTACTTAAGATTTTTACCCTCACATTCCTTGGTATGACTAGTGACATCATATTTTCCCTAATAATAGGCATATACTAAGATTCTCAACCATTTATTCCCAATAGGGTTATATAGATAAGTCTAATGAGTTTCTAGATAAAAAATAAAAAACTATATTTTCAATGACCTATTTACAACCTAATATAAAAACGAAAATTATTATAATAATATCTAATATAATCAGATTAAATGATCATATGAATATGAAATCTTAATCCTAATATGACTTCTTCAATGACATCTTCATTTCAACCTATAATACCATTTCATGCTTGGATAATCCTATAATTCTCAAGATTCAACCTAAGTTACCTTATGTTGTTTTATATCATAATTTTTAAAATAAATAATTAATAGAATAAATAATTTATAGTGTCTTGTGAAGATAATATGATTAAATTAAGAATATCCCCTGATAGTGTCTATCTAGGTTTGCAGTCTTAGACCCAGTCATTGTATTCTTGAGTGGATATTTATTTGATACACAAGTAACCTTTCTCCAAAGTGATTACCCCTATGTAAATATATTCCACAATAGAGTATTATTTTTAGTATCTAGACAAGGGTTTAATTTCTAGGAAACCAAAAAAATTCTATATAACACCCTGGGATTTTAAAATAAAATTGTTTTCGATAGCATATACAATAGACAATACTGATATTAAAAGAACTATGGCATATTATTAAAATATAGTTATTTAAACATGACCATTATAAACTATCCATTATATTAGATTTTACGAGTAAAACAACATAATTTATGATATATATATATAAAGGTTCTAATCAATATAATTTTTTTATAAATTCTTAGGAAATACGAACTCAATTTTTAATAAAACCATTTGTTTCAGAAATTATATTTAATGATTTTATTGAGAAAAATATTATAATCGATTTATTTATAATTTAGAAATTTTTTTTATAAAATTAAAATAATTTTTTAAATAATAATATAGATATTAACTAAATGTGATTTTTTGAGATTTTTTGTAAAATATTGATTTTTCAGTGAATTGTAGAAAATAGCAATTGTTTGTAAAACTGTCATTTATTTTAACAAATTGAATAATTCAAAAGTAAAATTATAAAAATAGTTTCATTAAAAGTTAACATAATTATTATTTAGTTATTTATAATCCAATTAATTACATTTAAATCACCTTTATATAGTAGTTTCTGATATGTTTATTTTTAGGGTAAAAACATGTTTTTTTGAAAACTATTTTAAAGTTAATAATTTACCTCTATTTTAAGTAATTAAAATAACATCTAATGAGGAATGTATTAAATGAAATTTATATATCATATATCTATTAATATGAATTTAAATTTATATAACTATTATTTATAGTCATATAGTTAACATAAGACCATCTATTACTTGAAAAATGCATTTCTGGATAAATAGTTTTTGACTTTTTTTGTGTGCTTAATATAAAATTTTACTCTATAACATCTATTATTTGAATTTTATTAAATATATTCCATATTTTTAATCATCATAATTAATATTAGGTAATATGGTCATGATGATTTCTATTCATAATGAATAGTAAAATATTAAAAAGCTAGTTACCATGGTGAAAAATTAAAATTTTAAAAAGAAAGTAACCTTAAAGGTAAATAAAATAAAATAATTAAAAAATATTTATATTTTTAAGGGTGTAGTTTTTTATAGACCATATCACACTTTAAATACATTGTTTGTCAATTTTTTAAGCACTTTTCTTGAGTGTGACTTCTTGTTATTGAGTAGTTATTCGTATATGAAAAAAATGTTTCTTCTCTTCAGATATAAAATAGAACCTAATCCCCTCACTTATTTACACATCTCAACCCATTTATCTCAGAAGAAACCTAAAATAATCACCCCAATATCATTAGTCACATTTTACAGCTTCTTTAATTTTCAAAAGACCAACCTTTGGGTCCAAAGTAAGAGATCCAGTGTAGGTTCTTCTAAGAAAAAGAATCCATTTTCACCGAGATCCTTTCTTCTACTTCTTTTTACACCTTAAAATAGGAATTAAAAATTATAATATAATATATATATATATTTATATAATATATAATTATATATTATTATTTTGATGTAATATTATTTATCCATCTC
Source organism: Viscum album (assembly GCA_963277665.1). Classification (NCBI taxonomy): domain Eukaryota; kingdom Viridiplantae; phylum Streptophyta; class Magnoliopsida; order Santalales; family Viscaceae; genus Viscum; species Viscum album. The sequence goes on from OY728141.1 coordinate 1,939,087,945, forward strand.
ATATTCCGTTAAAAAATAAACAAAACCTTCATTCATGAGTACGGAGGAGTACCGCCTCATTAACCGATGTAATTCATTTTTCAACACCACCTCTATTGTATGTTTATGATGAGGGATTTAATATTTATATATAATATTCATGTAATTTTAAAATTTACTAAAATTTAATATATCAAACCCTTTTATACATTACCATCCATATAAAAATGATACTAGCCTTCGTGTGTACGACTGACTACCGCCATGCGAAATAATGTGATTAGTTTTTTTATTACCACATCCCATGGATGGTATATGTACGTTTATTAAAATAAATGATATTATATTTAGGATTATATTATCATTTTCTAAATATAAAATAACACTTACCACATTTCTATCGTGATCATAGAAAAATGGAAATAATACACATGCATATGTATGACCTTCCCTCTCCTTGAATATAACATAGTACATTTTTCATAAAAATTAATCATGGTTATTTTAAAAAAGATGATTTAGATATAAAAATGATTATTATTTAATTTTTATTATTATAGATATTATGGAACAATGACCCCTTTGACAATGATCAACACATCGATGCTGTTTTGAAATTACAAATAGAGCATCCTCAAAACACCTGATGTGGAGATAACTAATTATGTAATTAAGCTCATAATTAAAATAAATGAAGTAATTGGTTTCAATATAAGGTTTTAAAACTGTAAAATTATCTTTATAAAATATTTAATTATATTAATTTATTATATTTTAGAGAAAATACATACATAATAAATATTGGACTCTAGGTAAGGGTTTTGTATCAAAACATCCTCTTTGAGTCAAATGTTACTTTATGCAGCAAATTTATTTTAAATGGTGAATATAATACAAATTTACATATTATATCATGAATATTTTATACTTCATGATATTTTAATTTACAATTTATTTAATTCATTAATTGGAGTTTTTATTCAAAAGCTACTATAGTGGTAACGATTTATGCTTCAATATCATTTTAATAAGGAATTTTTATGTTTGAATATCCACTACATAACATTAAATTATAATTTTCTAATAAACCCATTTTATTTTATTATCCTATATTTATTCATTAAGATTTAAAATAATAGTTTCATTTCTCTCTCTTAGGTACTTAAAATGACTGATAAAATGTTTTCACGAAAATTCGACTTCATTTCTCTCTTCTACTAAAAAGCATTTTTTTCTATGTCCATGTTTTATAAAAATATTTTAAAGAATATTTTAAACATTTAAAAAATAATTTATTGAAGTAATTTTTATCCATTTTTTAATTTTTAAAAACATTTTGGATGGAATATTTTTTTCATTTTCTGAATGAGACACTTTTTTCACATTTTTATAAAAATGTGAAGGGAACGTTTTTGAAACTTATACCACATGTACAAAATTAACCACCATCATGACCACTAAAATATTTGAATCTTAATTTATAATTTTCCATGGTTTTTTAAAGAAATTTTTTTTATAATTTTTTTATATTTTTATATTTTGAAGAATTTATTTCAAAGTGAAAGGTTAATTTTCTCATGAAATATTCCATGTAATATTTTAAATACATTTTTTATAAATACTCACAACCGTTAATTTTTTGGATTACTTATGAATTATGTATATATTCCTCCCACATATATACCTTGCTTATTATTCTTTACCATGATGGGTAATAAATGTATTATTTTCATCCCTAAAATTCTTTCGTTATGATATTTATTTTGATTATCATATAAGAAAATATTATACAACACATTTATTTACATGGGTAACTCATATGATAATGCCTTATGATTGACTTAATTTTTGTGAAACAAATAATAATTAACATGTTATGATGGATACACCTATATGGTTCTCTAATGAATTGAGTAATTTTTTTTACTCTCATGAGACATCATGTTTGGGATTAGGGGTAAACCTCACCCATTATGGGACTTTTTCAACCATGTCATATAGTCTAAGAATATATATTTGACTTGTTTTTAGGTCATGTTATATATTAGCACCACATTTTATATAATGACACGATCATTTGATTCCATGTTATGTTATGATCCCATGTGATTACACTTGATCCTTCCCAATTATGGCACCATTTTATACCTTTGACTCACACACTATGGTTTATTATCATGTTTATTCCATTGTTGTTCTTTTAGATCCCATATTTTTTCAATGTATTCCCCATGTTATACAATATTGTTTGAGGAGATCAAAATGATTTAGGATATCATTATTGAGAATAAAATAAATAAGTTATGTTTGATCATTACTTTTGTTATTAAGAACATAGTCTTCCAAAGACACTAAAAATTATGATCTTTAGGTTGTAATTAATAAATGATTGTGATAAAAAATGATTTAATAATATGTGTAAAAGGTTGGGGTCTCTATAGTTGATATTAGATAAATGTGTAGTTATTTTTGGGGATTATGACTATAATAATTTAGTGAGAACCATATGGAAAATTATAAGGATAAGAATAAGTATAAAAATATTTGGTAATTTAGTGAAGTATAGAATGAGTGGGTTCCCAGAAATTATATCCCCATTGGAGACAAAAGTGGATATGGATCTAGTAGAGTTGTACCTAGGGGTAATAAATCTATAAGGGTGCATCGGGATTTGACTCGATCATCACCTAGTGCACAACAATGATACTTATTGCACACCGTAGTTGAAATTCTCATGGTATATTCCTCGGAAATTCGGAAAACTCTTTATGAACTATTATGAAGGAAATAAACAAATATTTAGGATAAAATTCCTAATATCAAACTTTACCATGGATAAAAAAAATTAAATCCTAGAGACTCTTAAGTCAGGATATACTTATCATTTATAAGTTATACTTTCAATGTTTATAAGTTTAACCCTCTTCATGTTAATGTATTCCCATCTTGCTTATTTTATTATTTTAAGTCAATTATATTAAATAGGAGAAAGTATTCCCACAACAAATGTGATGGGAAATGTGATGATTTCCCTTACAAGATTCCTAACCAAATGAGAATAGATGTTATACATCATGTGATCAGGAAAAATGATGTATATCATATTATGATTAGTAACTGGAACATAGTTGATTTTTTAAAAACATCAAAGAAGATAAGGATCATTCCTCATATATGATCAAGTATTAAAGATGATAAAGAAAAGAAGAATCAATTTTCTACATGTCAAAAATGTGGGAAGAGGCCCTGTGGAGAATGAATTAAAGAAACTGAAAGATAATTTATGTGGTGAAAAGTAAGGTACAAAGAAACTAATTGTAAAAGTAAAATGAAGAGTATGGTTAACATGAAATAATAAAATAAAGTTCAACCAATGGAACCACTCTTAGTTTTTAGTAATAAATGTTGGGAAATTGATCATTATACTAGTCAATGCCCTAATCCAAGGATTAATTATGAGGGTCCTATGTTTTGAAAATAATTGAAGTTGAATGATTGAGTATTTTAGGAGTTATAAATAGAGAATCATGTTGTTGATGTGTTTTTATTAATGGTATTATGGTTATAAGAAACATAACAAATCTAAGGATTCTTCAGAAGTAGTTTTTCTTTAATGACTTTCAGGAATATATTGAATGTTACTAATGACTAAGAAATTTAATTTAATGGTAATGTTAAAAATTATGGAAAAAATAAGATTAGGGAAAATATAATCTTTGATATTTTCTTGATGTTTAGGTAATTATAGTCAATTAATAATATTAGGTTTTATAGAAAAAAATAAAATTTATAAAAGATTTTAGTGGTTAAAAAATGATTTGATGATTAATGTCATTTTGAGTATATTTATCATATTTTAGGGAACATTAAAGTAGTTATGTTAATATAGGTTCTTAAAATGACAAAATGCATGCCCTGAAAAAACTCATCATAGATGGAAAGGCTATGAAGATTAAACCCATTCTTTAAGGGAAATAAGGGTACAACACCTACCATTGGCCTACATAATGTACCAGTTAATATGGCATTTTTTACTTAAAATTTTTTATGAATAAATATTTAGTTGATTTTCGGAAATATATCAGAGAACCAATTATTTTTAAATTTTTATAACTTGGAGGTGATTAATGATATTTTTTGAAGCATTTTATTTGGTTAAGATATATATATATAACCTTTAGGTTTAATGTAAAAGATTATTTGGGAAGAATGATATTATGTTTTTGGGGATGTAATGTTAAGGGTATGAGATGAAATTTGAGGTTAAAATCTGCATTCATGTTGTGATTATTGAAGTTATTTGGGATATATGTATATTTATTTAAGGAATGATCTTTGTCAATCCTTTGGTTTTATTGTTGAATTTTTAAGATTAGTATATTCATATTAATTTTTTGTGTTATCATACATTGTGATTACTATTTTGGTATTTATAATGATTGGGGGAATATATTTTTACTCATCTATGGATCGTATGATCCGTAAAATGTTAATTTAGTTCTTTAGGCAGAAAAAATTATATTGGATATTTATTCCTTCTAGTAAGAGGTGAAGTGAAAATTTATCAAAGCACAACGAATGGTTGAAATTGTGTATATAAAATGAAAATATATCAAGTAAGTTTATTTTTACATATTCTTTATATTGATAGTAAAATAAATCATCAAATCTAAGAAAATTTTCTTAAAACAAAAATATTATCCTATTACCTTCATATCCAATGAAAGAATGGTATTTTGATTCATCACGTATTTATGGTTTTATCATAATTAAGGTTATCTTGATAAGTCACTTTATTGTGATCAATGATCTCTATCACTCTACATAATTATTTTTGTTTTTATTTCATGTTTTTATTTCCACTACCCACCAATGTTACCCTAATTGAAAACCTATTGATGAGTTATTTCTGATGATCTTTTTATATCCATTTTAATCTTTTAAGAGGATGTTTTATTAAAACTTTTTTTTATGTGGGTTTTAAAAAAAATGGAATTTTAAAATGTCAAACCCATGATTACAGAGAACATGTTCAGATTGTCGGGCTAATTTTTATTTAAGGATGGTATAATGTAACACCTCAATATTTTAAAATAACTATATGTTCGATAGTGTATACAACACGCAACACTAAGATTAAACGTATCATGACATATTATTAAAATAATATTATTTAAATAAAACTGTTATAAACTAGTCATTAAATTGGAGGGTAACAATAGAATTAACTATTTTATTAAATATATATATAAAGTTTCTAATAAATATAAATGTATTTATAAATTCTTAAGAAATAAAAAATTAATTTTTAATAAAAATATTTATTTCAAAATTTTTTTTTTGTGAAAACATTAAAATTAAATTTTAGATATTTTATAAACGTTATTTTATTAAATTAGTATAATTTATAAAATCATAATATTGATATTAACTTACAGTGATAATTTGGGATTTTTCGGAAAATAATGATTTTTCAGTAAATAGTGAAAATATTGATTTTTTATAAAATTGTAATTTTTTTAATAAATTAAGTAATTTAAATGTTTATTTGTTATTTTAAATTGATTCCAATGTAACATAAGTATTATTTAGTTAGATATAATTAATTAAATAAATTGTAATCATCGTTATACAAGATTTTAGTATAAGTTTTTTTAGGATTAAAACAAATTTTTCTTAAAATTGTTTTAAAGTGAAAAATGTACATCCATTTTAATTAATTTAAATCACACCTAAATCAGAATTAATTAAATTATGTTTTTATATAATATATATATAAATATTATATTAAATTCTTATAATTATGATATATATTCATAGAGGAAATGTAATCTCATCCATTTATTGAAAAATACATTTCCTGAAAACCCATTTTTCAACACATTTTACAAGTTCAATTTTAAATTGAATTCTTCTAATTCATTTATTTGAATTTAATAAAATATATTATAAATTTTTAATCATTATAATTAAAATTATTTAATATGTTAAACATAATTTTTGCTCATAATGAGTAGTAAAAACAAAAAATAACTAGTTACCATGTTGAATAATTAAATTGGTAAAAAGTGAGTAACCTTAAAGGTAAATGAAATAACATGTTTTAAAAATGTTTCTTTCTGAATAATGTAGGTGTTGATCGAATATATCACCCCTTAAATCCATTATTTATCAATTGTTAGGGTACTTTTCTTGAGAGTGACTTCCCATTTTTGAATAGTTTTGGGTATTTAAAAAATTCAATTTTTCCTCAATTATAAAAGAGAACCCCCTACCGTCAATTATTTAAACCTTTTAAGACATTTATCTTGAAAAAAACCAATACAAATTTCTCCCCAACATCCTTATCCACATTCTAGTACTTATTCCCTTTTTAGATTAACAACCTTATGGTCATTAATAAGAGAACAAAAGAAGGTCCTCTAAGTAAACGTAATCACCTCCACTAAGATCCTTCTTTTTTATTCTTATTTTTTAGTATTAAATTATGTATTAAGAATTATAATATAGTAAAACTATCATCTCCAATATACTAATATGATATTATTTTAATGACATATAATTTTATAAATAAAATTCCCATTATGATTTAATAAAATATCTTATTATGTATAATTATTATATAAAACACATGAACTTATTTGGTTTTTTATATCCTATAAGATTTAAAATACCATTAATAATCATATCCAGTGATATTATTTCCATTTAAAATGATAATATTATTATTATAAATATAGGATTTTGAACAATCCAATTGACCTGGACAAAGGAAGTGATGAACTCAACTAGTATGATCATAACCTATAAATTCCATTTATCAAAGATTTTGAGGCATGTATAATCATTGAGATTTTCCCTAATCTTATCCTAACACAAGATCAAACAACTAAATAATGAGTGAGACCATTTATGGGATAATTTCATGTTTTTTGATATCCGGGCCTAAATCATGTACATTGAACCACCCCATGAAAATATCATTCTCGCACACCTTACACTTAGGGAATTTGTTGGTGTAATAAAGGGATACATATAAAGACCCAAATTTTTTTAATATATATATATATATATATTATAGTAGAATTTATAATTTTTCTTCTTATAGTTGTTACTTTATAAATTATTTTGATTTTGATATAAATAAAACACAAAATGTATTTTTGGATAATATGTAATTTCAATTAAGATAATTATTTTGATGATTAAATGGTTTTCATAAATAAATTATTTTTTATTAATATATTATTATTAAAGTATTATTATTAAATTTAAATTATAATATAAATTTTATGATGTCAAATGTAATTTCTATAATGGGTTTAAAACTGTTATTGTCAAAAAAACAAACATTTATCAATAAATGTCTATTATATTTTAAAATTAAAAATTAATATATTTATAAAATAATTTTGATAAAAAAATATTATTTTTGGAATTTGAACTTCAAAATTTTTCAATGGTGAGTTTTTCATAATTTTATGACATAATCAAAATTTTAGGTAAAAATTAAATACTCTATAAATATATTTTGTGTATTATGACATTATAATGACCCAAAAGTGATGTAATAAATGATATAAAAAATATCCACCACAAAATATATTTTTACCTTTTAAATTAATGTTTTTTGGGTTATTTTTAGAATTTTATAATACCTTTATGAATCCTATAAAACCTATATTATATTTTAGGGTTTTAAAATCATTTATCTATGAACATGACTCACTTTCACATCACAATGGGTAATGTTTTAATAAGTTCAGACATTGGCCTTATAAAAAAACTCCTCTTTTTTAGAAACCTTGTGTAAACCCCATGATATGTTTTTTCTGCTTTAATTACTTTATTATATTGATTACAAAACCTATGTTTGGGAAATAATAAAGAACTCCCCTCTCTTTTCCTATATAATCCTACCAAATCTTCTATTCCTCTTTAATGAAAAACCATAGAGCATATAATTACTCAGAAATACCATCTATATAGTCCTCCCAAGTTTCCCCAAACCTCTCAATATTATCCTCCAAATCTTTTGGAAACATTCTCTCAAGGTAAGGGTTTATTTCCTTCTTCTCTTTATTCAAGCATCTTCATTATATTATGCCATTTTTCTACACACACTAATGTTGGTACATGTTCTTACATATCCCCATTACTTCCATTATGCTATATAAATTATGATATAACCATTTAACTCTCATTAATCCTTCCCATGAGCATTTACGTTCCTCTATTATGTTACCAAAATTTTTCTATGATTTTCCATGCCAAAAATTTGTGTTGTGAATACATATACCCGTTTCCTATCAAGGGTGTTAACATTTATGAAATTATACTTATTTTATTAGGGAATAACATTTGTGAAATCCCCAATTAATTATATTATAAATAATTGTGATGAAATATTTTCTTATTTATATGACCTATGTGGAACACTTAAGCATGTACATGATATGATTATGATGGGTGAACCCCGATAACGCTCCAACTTATTGGGTAATGTTTTAGTCTCATGATATAACATATATAGTGTGTGGGAGGTAATACTAAGTAAATTATTTTATTTTTTCTTGGTGGTTAACCTTGAATTATACTTATGATTTCATGTTTAAATTTGCTTCTACATTCCTATTATGGCTTTATATTATCGTGCTATATCATTCCCCATTATTCATGTTTATGATTTGCACCCCTTTTATGTCCCTTTGAAATGCCTATTGTCTAACATGTAATACCTTCTTCATGTTATGGTTTTTTATTCCCATTCTAGACTTTATAGATCACACCTTTCTAATGTATATGCTCAGGTTATCCCATAAATATTTATGTATAATTGAATGTTAAGAGCATATTAAGGATGTTTTCAATAGTTACAATGTACCCCCAATTTTAAGATTTTTATGTGATGTACCTAATTACCCAAAGAAATTAAAGTTTTAGATCTGTTGGGTCATATTATGTGTATTATTAAGCAATAACTTATGAATTGATGTTTCATAATGATATGGGTTTTAATAATTATGTTGATGGAATAATATTTATCCAACTACTATTCTATCAAATGGGAAATGAAACAATAATTATTGTGTTTGGTGGGCATCCGCCTTTCAAACCAATGTAATTTTTTTTCTGTTATCACCTCCCAAGAATGTTGATGATAATAGATATAATATTATATATGATATTAATGACATATTATTCATTATATATTACTAATATACAATATAATTTCTTACCTTAAAATCCATAGATAAATGACAATATCGTTCATGTGTATGGTGAAGTTCTGCCTCGTGAAATGATGTGAATATTTTTTGTGATTATATCACAAGGGTGGTATATGTAAGTGTATTTAAGTAAATAATATAATATTTATGATATTTTTATCATTATATAAATATAAAATAACACTTATCTTCTTTCTATCATGTTTATATAAATTGGAAATGTTACACATGCGCTTGTATGGCCTATTCTCTCCATAATTGTAATGTAGTTCATTTTATATAAAATTTAATCAAGTTTATTTTTAAAAGTATAATTTATCTATAAAAATAGTAATTATTCCATTATTATTATTATTTTGGAGATTATGGAACAATGGCCCTTTTGACCATGATCAATACCTTGATGCCATTTTGAAAGTATGAACTGAATGTCGTCAAAACACCTGACATGGAAATAACTAATTATGTAATTAAACAAATCATTAAAATAAATGAATTAAATTATTTAAATAAAAGGGATTAATCATTTAAATTTTTAAAGAGGAAAAATAACTTATATAAATTTATTATAAAGAAGATAATATACATACATGAAAAATCCTAGACTTGAGGTAAGAGTTTCATCTCAAAACTTCTTTCTTTAAGTCAAATGTTCTTTTATGCACTAAATTTATTTCAAATGGTTTATATAATTCCCATTTACATAATATATCATTAATTATTAATAATTTAGTATTTTTTAAGTTACATTTCTTCTTCTTTAATCATGGTATTTTTAACAAAAAAGTTACCAAATAAGCAATGGATTATGTTTCAATCTAATTTTAATCATAATTATTTACGCCTGAATTTCCATTATAGGAAATTATTATATAATTTTCTAATAAAAACTATTCATATTTTATCCTATTTTTATTCATTAATTTTTCAAGTAATAGTACTATTTTATTCTCTTTTGTACTTAAAATTATTGAGAAAGTCTTTTTAAGAAAAAATGACTTCATTTCTATCTTCGACCAAAAATATTTCTTCTTAAAAAAACATTTTTATAAAAGAAATTCATAAATATTTATAGCATTCCATAATATATTTGATAAATAGATTTTTACCCATGTTTGAATTGTTAAAAAATTGCAACAAAACTGGCTGGCCTAAATCCCAACCAAACTCGGCCACGGCCAAGCCCAACCCTCTAGCAGATAGCAGACCCCTACCCTCAAGCAGATAATAGGCCCCCACCTCAAACTTGCCCAGATAACATGTGGCAGGAACTCTCCCCTACCTAACGAGGATTTTAATTTGCCTCCCTCACAAATCGAACAGGGACCACAAGCTTAATAGCCAACTAAGGGCTCAGGTGTGGCCGAGTTTTGTTGGGCTTCAGGCCTACCAGGTTCATTACATAAATGGATCATTTTTATGTAATGAACCTGGTAGGCCTGAAGCCCAACCAAACTCATCCACACCCGATTCGAGACCTCTGGAGGATGGCAGACCCCCACCCTCAGGCATATAAAAGGCCCCCACCTCAGACCGACCTAGATAATACGTGGTAATAACTGTCCCCTGCCTGATTAGGATTTTAATTCGCCTCCCTCGCAAATTGAACCGGAGACCACATGCTTTATAGCCAACCAGGATGGTTTATGAGTACCACTAGGCCAATGGCGTAGTGGTACTCGTTAAGGCTCTGGGTTGGCTCTTAAGCCTTTGGTAGCCAGTCCAAGTTGCAAGGGAGGCGAATTAAAATCCTCGTCAGGGAGGGGACAGTTCCTTCCATGTGTTATCTAGACCTGTCTAAGGTGGGGGCCTATTATCTGCCTGAGGGTAGGGGTCTGCTATCTGCCAGAGGGCTCTACTTGGGTGTGGCCGATTTTTGTTGGGCTTTAGGTCTACGAGGTTCATTACAAAAATTGACTAAAATGAATCTTCTTGTCATTTTTTGAACAAGGAAATTTTTAACCTTTTTACTATAGTGTGAAGGGAATGTTTATTTTAACTTTTACTACATGTATAGAATTACCCACCATCATGAACACTCAAATATTTAAAGTTTACATTATAATTTTACATGGATATATTTTCAAGAAAGTTTTTCAGAAAAATTTTATATATTTTTATATTTTTTAAAAGTGATTTCAAAGTGAAAATATTATTTTTCATGAAAAATATTTCGTGAAATATTTTATAGACATTTTCATCAATGACGACAAAGATTGATGTTATGTTTTGTTTATAAATTATGTATATATGTATCTCACAAATATACCTATATTATAATCCCTTACATTGATGGGTTAATAAATTCCTTATATTCATCTCTCTAATTTTTTCATTATGAATTTTTTTATTATGATATGAGGCATGATTATATGACCCATTTAATTATACAAGAAATTATTATGTTTATACATTATGATTTATTTCCTTTTTTACGAAACAGATAGTCATAACATATTATGATGGGTGTTCCTAGATAACACACCCATGCATTGGGTAATGTTTTTAGTCTCATGATATGTCATGTATTGTATTAGGGAGTAAGCATAATACATTATGGGAATTTTTCCACCATATGATATTATCTAGTTAGTTAACCGGGACTCATGTATATATCATGTTATATATGATTACATGTTTCCTATGATGCCATGATATTATGATACCATGTTATATATATTATGATCTTATGTCATTACCCTTGATCCTTCTCTTTTAGGATATCATTTTATAACTTTGACTCACATGTTATTTTTCCTTATCACGTTTTTCCCTTATTGGTATTTCTAGCTCACCTCATTTTTCTATGTATTCTATAGGTTATCCCATGCAGTTTTTGGATCTCAAAAAGATTTAGGAGATCATTATGGATAATATAATAATAAAGTTTTATTTTAGCCTCTATTTTATACATTATGAACCATGTATTCTAAATACACTAGATCTCATGATCATTGGGATGGAATGAAATGATGGTTATGGTAAAAATAACCATGTAATAATATGTGTAAAAGGTTTTGGTTAATATACAATATTTTACCAAAAATTTCAGATGTTATCTTATGATCATAAGTATTCCTGTGACTTATACCTCATTTTTTCATTGAATTTATCTCATCCCAATCCCAAAAATCGCTAAAATAATCACAAAAAAACAACGAAACTTGGATCAGATACCATCTTAGGCACTCTGGAGAAACACTCTCAAGTTTGGTACAAAAAACATTCTTTAAACACAACCATTTATAAAAATTGAGAAAAACATATATTTATTTTACCAAATTACTATAATTTTATCATTACATCTCAGAAATAATTACACAATATCATGAATATAAGGTTTAGTTTCATTTAGAAACACTATATAGGAAAATTATTTTATGATACTTTTGAAAATATCTCCATAATCGAACAGTACTATAACCCATTCTAGAATTTCCATAATTTATACGTATCTTATTAAATATGGGAATGAATACATATGAAAGGGGTGAGATCAGACATTTAGTAACGTAAAAACTCAACAAAATTTCATTAAGGGTTATATTATAAGAATATGAATAAACATGAAGAGAATAGAAAAATATTATTAAAAAAATATGGAATAGTAAGAGTTGTTCACAAGTAATTATAGAAGTACATGTAATGTCAAATGAATAGAAATGTACCATGAAATAAGTGAGTGATATAATAAACATGAATTATGAAGCATATTCATTGGCATATGACATAGAAATGTTCCATATCTACAATAAACGCTGAAATTCTGAACAAAGTAAAATATGTCCATTTCCTCAAACAATATTATGAACAAATCTACATGTGATCATATCCATACACCATTATGTGAAAAATCCATATTCAATAATTTACACACACACAATCATGTGAATAAATTTATATATGATCACTCCTCTGCACAGTCCTGTAAACAAAGAAATTTGAAATAATTTCCATGAACAATAATGTGAAAAAATTCATATGAGATAACTTCCACACACATTCTTGTGAAAAAATCGATATGATATCATTGTCACAAAAATCCAGTGATCAAATCTAAGGGTGATCACGTCCACGCACAATCATGTGAACAAAGAAAATGCTATCATTTCCATACAAAACATTATTGTGTCAAAATATATAAAATCATAAATAATAAATTGGAGGGATATATAGGACCTAAAGTATCCATCATCTATACATATGTGTGCCACGTTAAAAAAATCATTAATCACATCATAAAAACCCAGGGAAATAAAAATGGTTTTTATAATATTTTTGGTTGGTATCACAAAAATTTCTCCAAGAATGTAATTGGATGATACCCAAAATTAAATCACCCACAAAAAATATTTCATGATAACATTAATATGGTGGTTCATAAAGAAAAAATCTTATGTTAATAAGGTATTTAGAGATAAATAAGAAAATGGTAGTGAAATTATAAAAGTGTTTTATAGGAAATTCTTGTAACTATGGTGCAAGTTATGAAGTTATGGGTTACTTTGAAAACTAATTTTTGAAAGGCCACATTAATGAAATTGAAAAGAATTAATTTTCAAAATCAATATTTAAAAATAAAACTAATTAATAAATCCCCGTAAAATACATAATTATTTGAAAAAGTTAAATTGAATTGTTTTTGAAAAAAGTACTTTTAAAAATAATATTCAATAATGCAGCCTTGAAAATTCATAAAGGTGTTAACAAGTTGAAGTTGTTTTTTTAAAACATGTAATTTAATAAATAATCTTCAATAATATATCCTTGAAATATTTATATAGATTTCAAAAATAAAAATTGAAAGCTTTAAAAAATACATACTTTTTAAAAATAAGCTTTAATAATTGTTCCTTGAAATGACAAAATGTTTAACTAACGAAATGTGGAGTGTGATATAAAACACTTGATTTTTAAAGGATGGAAAACCTTTTTAATATTTGAAATAACATTATTAAAAACACACATCCTAAAAATAGTAACAAGAAATCATATTTAAAAGAGGAATAGAAAAATATTAAGGTCACAAGATATAACACATAATTATATTTCCAAATATAATAGAGAACATTGTAAAGAAATGAAAATATTTTAGAAGAAGGGAAACCATATTTCATGAGTATGGGAATTATTATGAACAATGAAATACCTTTTATAGAGAATAAATTCATTTAGGTGGAATATTTGATTAAAAAGTTCCATTTTACCCAACGAAAAATAGACTGTACCTTCAAATAAAATATTTTGGTAGAAGTAACCAATATTATAAGAGAGAAGTTAAAAAAGATACTATATAACTCAATAAAGGGAGTTGAGATAACAAAAATACTTACAGTAATGGTAACATAAGAATCAAAGAACAGAAGAGGGATAATATAAAATGGATATTAAAATATCATAAAATAAAATATATTCAATATATTTAAATTAAATGGGGTAGTTAATACACCATATTAGAGATATGATGGTGCACAATATCAAATATGTCTCATGAATTTGAAAATGAAATAAATAAACCCTTATAACTTTTCTATCTTTTTAATATAAGGCTATTTAAATAAATAACATGATATAGATCTTCAAAAACCATGATTTTCTTGAATATGGGAAAATAAATTCATTAGTTATTAATCACAATATATAATAATATCATTATGCATAAAAAGAAATATTAATCATGAAATTTAATTTGAGAAAAAGAACCCCTTACCTTAATTCATGACTTGCACTAAAGTGATTGAATCAAATGTATAAAAAATAATTAACTTAAGAACATATTTCAGAACCTTATTAATATCTGTAAAATTTTATCACATTTATTTATAATTATTATATATATATATTGGTTTATAATTATAAATTTTCAATATCATGTGTGGGTGATCTTGATATTTTTGTACTAGTTTCATAATAATAGTTTTTATTCATTATTTTCTCATATTTCATCATTTCTAGATCATAAAAAAACTATAACTTATGTTTTATGATAGTTTATAATGTTATAATTTCATTATAGGAGTTTTTTACTCATAATTATTATATATGAAATTAGCAACAAGCATGTTTCAATGGTCTTTAACAAAAGAAAGATGGTATGTTAATTAATTTGTTTAATATTAATTTTACCTTTACAAACTAAAAAATAAAGTCATGATTTACTTATTTATATCATATATAATCAGTAATTAGTATCTCATAGTCATCCATGATATTATTTTATAGCATTGTTCATGTAGGTGATTAAATTGACCCAAACATGAACATAACTTAATTAATGGATGATTATGATTATAAAAGTTTTTTATTTGGGAATAATATCATAATTAAAGAAACATAATGATGATATTTAGATATTTCAATGGGTTTAGTTATATTTTAATATAATTTAATAAGTAAGAAATATACTAGATGAAAAATCAAAAATATTACTTTGTGGAGGAGGTAGTCTGCACATGCACAAGTGACGTTCTCATTTTTCTTAATAAAAAAGGGAAATGGTGGTTAATAGTTATTACCATATAATAATAACATTAAAAAAATCAATTCGTATTTCACTATTTATGAATGGGGAAATTAGATTTTTGTAAAATAAAATATAAAATTAAAGAAGTTATGGAAAAATAAGTTCTCATGTTAAGGTCCTATGTTTTCCCATGAAGGACTCCTTGGAAATGTGGGGATACGACTAAATTATTGTGACCATAAGTTAAAGGAATTGAATTACGATTACATTTAAATTAAATATAAATTATTTCTTAGAGGAAACGAAAATTTTGAAGTGGTATTGAATGTGTGGTAAAATGGACCTTTTATAAGCGATGAGAATAAAACAAGTATAAATATTTCATCTTAATATTAATAAAAAACACGATTCACATGTAAATAAGAATAAAAAATGTAAAATAATATATTGAAGATAGTTTTTGGTCTACCAAAAAAACTGAACCAATCAATTATAAACTTGGTTTTATCAATTTAGGCCTTTTTCCCCATTGGTTAATCCTTTTTACCCTTTTGATTTTTAAATCTATAATTAGTTTTTTCCAAATTATTTCTTTTTTATGAACAAAAGTAAAATGGATACTATAAAATACTTATAAACTATTAATTAAAAGAAATTTTAAAAAAAATTATCTGATAACATTTTTATGTGTAATAAAAAGTAATTTTAACATTAACGTGTGTAACAAATAAAAACCTACTTTTTAGAAAAAAAGTGTATTTTAAATCTTAAATTTTATGTACAGGGTTTATAAATATTTTATTTTCATGATATAAATTGGTATATTATAAAATATATTAAAGTTATGTTCTTTTTCAAATCAAATGAAAAATGCATTTTACCAAAACAATATTTAATTTTTAGAAAATACCAAAAACAATTTATTTTATTGGAAAATATTACTTAAGTTCATAAATGTTAAACATAGGTTTTATATATTCGAACTTATATTTAATAATGTATAGTTTTACTCATTCTATACATTAATATTATGGAAAATATTTTAAATTTTTTTAATGTATACCTACTTCTCAATATAGTTATGAACATTATGGTATTAGTAAAAAAATTCACTATTGACTAAAAATAAATTATATGAGAAAAAATTAAAAAATTCAACCTTATATAATTTTGACATGATGGATTCAAGAATGAATTTAATTTAAAAAAAAATAAAATTATATAATTTATAAATTAAGTTATCATATAAAAATATGTAAACAAAAACTATTTTTATAGACAAATAACCCATCTGAACAATAAGTGTCCTTAATGTTATTTTTTATGAATTTATAATTGATTAAAATATTTTTATTTATTAGTGTTTTTTATTCTAAAATTTTATTAACAATATACATCTAATATTCTACAAATCATTTTTGTTCCTTATTACGTGTGGAGCAAGCTATCTATAACATCTTGTTACCAGCTTTTGAGATTTTTTATCCCTTTTTTAGTGGAGTCATGTTTAGGTTAAGGTTTATGGGCCTCGTGTACTTTTGGATTCATAAATTTATTTATATTATTATCTCTTCAAAAATAGGTTGTACCATTCCATAGCACTCAAGACGAAGATATAGAGGAGTTGGCTATGTCATGGAGTTGGTGGTTGTGTCATAATGTTATTGTAGTAGTTGATGTCGTGTCATAAAGAGAATGGATGAATTATAGAGACCCCCTAAATAATAGACTTCCCTATGGAATGAAGGGATATGTCCTTTTGTCTTAAACCATGCTGTTGAGCTGTGTTCCATATAATTTTTTGACATTTTTAGTTGTTCAATCTTTGAGGGTCACAAAATTTAATGATCCATTTTGGTTTTTATTTGGGGATCCTATGTTTTGGGTTTTTAGGGGGATATATGAGGGGATTTACAACATTCATCAAAACCCCATAAATATAGGATCATCCCGTTCTTTTTGTGTTCCTTATATTTTTTCAAAGAACTTATGTAGATATGATTCCATTCCACAGTCCGCCCTTTACATCTTAGTAGCTATTTCCCAGTGTTTTCCACTCTATAGTACCTTATTTTTTACCATGGAGGTAAAAAATACACTGTATATGATTATCTTATGTTGTGGAGGTCATTTCCATTTCACTTTTATGCAGTGATTTTCCACCCTATGTTTTGGTATTTTATTCCGTGTCATATAACCATTTTTGCATCTTAGAGCCTTCCATATTTCTAGAGGATTCACATGTTCATTCATACCATATGGTTTTATTATATATTTATCAAGGTATGTGTTTCTATACCATTTATTTGTGATTTAATTAATTGTTTCTTTAGAATTAATTGATATGTTTTTCTTTCCTTCTAATATATGTTCTATGAATTTTTCTCTTGAATTGAATCATGGAAGCCTCTTTGATCCTATTTTTTATAAACTGAACTATTAATGGATGTATTTAATCATGATTTGGATTCATATCAATATTTTATGAATTGATGAAATTTCATGATTTCTTTGAATTATTTTAATGATATTTTAAAGAATTTTATTATTTATGTGAGGGCTTAGGCCCAGGTTTTGAGTTTTGAACTGAAATGATTTCATTGGAATAAAATGGAATGATATATGAAATACATTACATATTGTTTAAAATGGTTAAATTTAAGAAATTACCAAGATCCAAATTTAAATTATTTTCCCATTATTTATAAAATGGGCATGCTTGAGTGATATTAAATGATTGATTTGTTCACATGGAAAGTTGTTGTAGACCCATGTTTTTAAATGACTTCAAGCCTCTTAAATTGTAAAACTTCCTTTTATTTCCTTAGTGTTTTTTTCAAAGTAAATTATCTATTTAAAAACTCATTTGGATTTTTCATCATTTTTTGTAAAATGTTGGAGGGATTATTACCCTTTTTGAATGATTTGATAAATAGTTTTTCAAATGAAATTGACGAGTCTTGAAAGACTGGTAGTAATTTTATGATGATCCTCTCTTGTAATAAAACATTTTTGTAAATTTATTGATTCTTTTACTTCACATTAATGTGTGTTAAAAAATGGATTATTTACTTTTATGTAGTTTATGGGTGAGAGTGGTATGTGACCTAATCATATGATCCCATGATTGAAATGTTGAGGGCATGAACCCATGATTGATATTCATAAAGATCCCCATTGTGATCCTCATAACTTTATTAGTTGACTCACCTCTTTGGATTGGTCATGAGAACTTGGATAGTTAGATGGGATGACCTATATTTATTCTTTTTTAGTACACTCAAACCTCTTCTAGTGCATCTATAGAGAATAAAAAGTTTGAAGCTCTAGATGTGTGATAAGGAAAGTGAGTATGCGAGGAACTGGTTAGCTTGAGACCTATGATACTATATATAAGACTGAAAATTATCCACGGTTTTTATTATCTTTTTACTGTAGACTCACTATCATGTATTCATTATACCCAATAAATTTTTATAATTGATACTCGATTCATGAAAACATATATTTTCACTACTTGGAACTAGTGTTTTCTTGCTTGATTGATTATATTTCTTGATTGATCAATTTATTGACATGATGCACCTTTACTCTATTGTATTGAATCTTGTAAAAAAATTGATATTGGGTTCATGTTCTTACTATTTCTCGACTAATCTAATATTATACTGTGAAATGGTTTTCAAATATTTTCAAGAAAAGGTTTCATTTCAAATGATGAAATGG
This sequence comes from Viscum album, assembly GCA_963277665.1. NCBI lineage: Eukaryota > Viridiplantae > Streptophyta > Magnoliopsida > Santalales > Viscaceae > Viscum > Viscum album. The sequence continues at coordinate 1,939,107,343 of OY728141.1, forward strand.
AAAGTTTTCCCTAACATTGGTTTGATAAATGAATTCGAAAACAGTAAACTTTTATTTTGAACCCAACAACATTACCAACTTATTTTGATGGATTTAATTTCTAGTTTTGAAAATTAAAGCCTTGTTTTCACTTTATTTTAGTCCTCTTTTAACATGTATGGAATACTTTATAAAGAAATTGTATAGAATATTTGGTTAAATCCGTCTATGATTTTTAGATTACCCTTATATTATACCATATTTTTTAGTATTTTAGTTTTCATAGCTAGATATCATATTCTTATCATTTTACTTTGTGGTATTGTGCTTGGATGGTCGAGGGATATTGTCTTGGGACATGGGGGGTGGTCGTGGACCACCAAGAGTCATTTTTTTCAGTTACATTTTAGCTTTTAAAATTTTATCTATGTACCAGATATAGTTGTTTTGTATTTATTTATCAGATGATGTTACCATAGTGTACATTTATTATTTTCATATTTTAATCTTGGAGAAATCATTCCACAAATAATTTTTATGGAGGCCCATACACCAATCAGTAGTCCATGAGTAACAATAACACCCTTCGGGGAAATGGAGAATCTGCTTAGATAGCAGTTTAGATGGTATTATAGGTCGGTTCATTATAACTTGTATTAAAAGATGGTTTTACTAAAAATAAATAACTTTTTATTTGAAATAACTTATGTTATTTTGGGTGAGTTATTTTAGAAGGTGATTAAGAACATGTTGGGACTCAATAGGTAGTTCGTGGGTGAGTTGATCACTACCTCTTCATGATGATAGCTGAGTTACCAGTGAATATGGGGACTTGAGTATTTATTTTGATTTATTGGTTTCAATGTGATTAATGATATTTAGATTCCCAATGAGACTATATTTGATTTTGGGAATATCTTAGGTGTTTTTGTTTAAAATTGAAAGATGACCGAAGTCACACAGTACCGTCACAATTTGATAAACTATCTAGAATCAGTGTGACTGATCTGGTAATCATTATAGGATTCAATCTAAAAAATATCGCGGGGTTTCTCTTTGGTTTACTATCCCATGTGACCATGCTCTTCATAGTTATAATTTATTATGAACTTGGTTCCCATACATTTTTTTTTCAAAATGAGTTCACTCATATAAGGTTAATATTGAGAATTATTATTTTGAATTGAAATTTTGGGTGTGTTCTATATCATGATCTAGATTTATTGTATCAAAATTAATCACTTGGTGATTTTTTTTAAACCAAAATTGTGTATTTAAATATTTTTTGTTTATTCCTTTGAGAAAAGTTCTCAATTACATAAAAATGTGCTTAGGAAATGTTTGGTTTGGAAAACTGATTTCTAAATACTTTTTTATGTTGTGTTAAAAAAAATTAACATGATATTTTGGATTATAATGGGTTTGAAATGGAAATTATTTTGATAATTGAAAAATGGGAATAATGATTTTGAAACCATATAATAATTTCCAGAATATTGTAAATGATTTTTAAAACTATGCTGTATTTATATCAAGATTTGTCATTTTGATAGGAATAAAAAATTTTACAAATGGGGAAATCATGTGTGTTTCACTATAGTTATGTTTTGATGAAAAACATATTAGGGTACTGCTTACAATATTTTGTGCTCTGTATGAATTTTTCATTATGATCGAGATGAGGAACTTATTTATCATGAGGTTCTGAAATATCTCCCTAACTTTTTCTATAAAAGATATAAATTTAATGAGACTATCAAGTCATTGGATTAGTCCTTCATAAATTCTGGTAGTGAAATATCTAGTTTAAGACTCTACCTAGACTTTAAATTTTGTGGCGGATTTGGTGACTTTCCATCCTTTGGATCTCACCAAGGTCTTCTTGGGTTGTCGTAAAACTTCTTATGGTTTAGGGGAGAATTTCTTGTTCATATTTGGTTTAAAAGAAGATGTCCCATCTTGAGGACCATAAGATTTTAATATACAAGGAATGATTTCTTAAGGAAAAAAGAGTCACATCATGTGCATCTAGTGTAGAGCACCTAGTAATTCTAAGAAGGCATTTTCGAGAGACTTGACGGTTTGTAAATTCTGTGGCCTATTGGGTCTTCTTAAGAGGTTCTATATGTTGGGATACCAAAAGGGTATGTTTTGGTTTAAAATTATTAGCTTCTAACTATGGGGCGGTAGATTCTTTAAGATAATATGGATCTAGACATAGGCCTTAGAGTAAATATTTTCACTTAGTGAATGGGCTTTCAGTTATAATGGATATTGACCCAAATTTTTTTTTCTAATGTCAGAGTGGGAATCATTTGATTTTTACTCAATTTAGCTGGTCTATTTTTATAAAACTTTTTGTTTTGGAGATCTTGGTGGATTATTTTTGGATTTTCATAGTTGATCTCTTATAGACCATAGTTATAATTGTGATGATGGGTTTTTCTTGATATATCCATATTTTTTCCTTATATATGTGCACTCTTGAATTGTTTTCCTTCTTTTTTATCAATTTTAGTTCTTTATGGTTTTTTGTGCTCCTTGTAATGGAGTGTATTCTTGTGTTGAGAACCTTTGGATGTTGGGGTTGGGTTTCTTAAAAATACCTTCTATTTCATTCTTCCATGGGTGTATTCCTATGGTCAGTATAGGATACTGTCAGGTTGGTTAATTTTGCTTGGTATCTTCGTAATTTTGTCTTAATGGTTAGATCACAATATTTATCCCATACATTATCTCCCTTTTGAGAGTATAGTGCCCTGTTTGTGCACCGACCTTATTATGATCTCTTTTTGGTGGGACTTAGATAAACCTTATAGTGGTACTCAGGTTACTAGGAAAATATTTTTCTTCATAAAACAAGAACCCATAGGTGTTGATGGAAGTTTTGATGAGCTCGTTAAGGGGTGGGGCTTATTGTTTAAAATCATGGGTTACCATTGGGTACTCACCGGGTGTGGAAATCCTTTTTAGTTTTGTGCCTTTATTATGGGAATTGAGTCTTAGATAAATATTTATAGTGTTGTCTATTTTGGAATTGTTGAGTTATTTCATTGTTCTATGCAATTAAGAGTTTGATTTTCAATCATAGATGTTTTTATTTGGTGGGTTTTTGATGTCTCTTATTTCAGGTTGATGGAACATTTTCTTCTCATGTTACCCCATTTATTGATTTTTTAAATGGTGGGGAGCTCTATTCTAGGTCTCCGCTTATTTTTGGATTATCTTAATTATTTTCTGGTCCTTATCACTATTTTTGAGATTTTTTGATGAGATGTTCTAGTTTAAATCATTTTAAACGAGTATTTATTCTAGTTCAAATACCATCCACCTAAAAAGATTAGTGTGGGAATATTTTTTTGATCTTTCAAACTTGAAGCTTTATGGGGATAGAAAGCAATAAGGTTGGTATATTTTAATATCCCATTACAAACTTTCAAGAATTTTTTATCCCTTGTTTTTAGTGGATACATGTTTGGGTAATGGAGTATGTGCCTTGAGAACTTATAAAATCTTAAATGAATGTATTTTCAAATTTATACCAAAAAAAGTGGTTCTATGCCACAACTCTCAAGATCATATCACAGAGGAGTGTGATAAATTGTGGAGTTGGTGGCTGATCCGTAGTGGAATTTTGGTGGTTGAGGCCACCCCATAAAGATAATGTATTTGCGGTAAAGACCCCCTATGTCATAACCATCACCATGGAAGTAAGGTATTAACTATTATTTCTTATAACATATTATAGAGTCATGTTATATGTCTATTCCATACGTTTTTAACAAATTGGTCTCCATGAGATATGAAATTTAATCATCTATTTTTTTATTTAGGGAGCCTATATTTCATCTGTTTTAGGTATATATGAGGGGTTTTCTAAAATGAACCAAACCCCTATAAATATCTGGTCATCCTGTTCACTTGGTGTTCATTTCGAAGTTTTGAAGATTTTATGAAAAGACAACTCCACACTACAGTCCATACATTTCCTTTTAGAAGCCATGTTTCAATGTTTTTATGTCGTACTACTATATATTGCACCATGGAGGTATAACCTATGCTGTATAAAAATTTCATATTCCATGGAGGCCATTTCCAATTCACCACTATGCAGTGGTGTTTAATTTAGTGTCGCAGTACTTTAGTTACATCATGGAGCCTCCATGATTTTCAAAGGCATCATATATTCTTTCTTTTCTCTAGGTGTGATAATATATTTATCAAGGTAGTTGTTTCTTTACAGTTCCTTCATCATGTAATTAATTGTTTCTTTAAAATTCATTGATATGTGTTTCTTACCTTCTAATACATGTTCTAGGAATTTTTACCTTGAATTGAATTCTCTAATCCTCATTGATTATATTATATATGATTTTATGTCTTGGATATAATTAATTATGATATTGATTCCTCCCACTATTTTATGAATTAATGAAATTCCATGATCACCTGGATTTATTTTCAGTGATATTTTGAAGAATTGTTTTATGCATTTAAGGTTTTATCCCTGGGTTTCAATTTCTAGAGTGAAATGATATGATTTGAATAAAATGGGATGATATATCAAATTATTTCCTCAAGGTTTAAAATTTATGAATTTAATAAATGACCAAGATCGATCTCTAAATTATTTTACCATTTTATTATAAAATGGTCATTCGTGGGTTATTTTAAATGAGTGATTTGTTCACATGAAAAGATGGTGTAGACCCATGTGTTAAAACTAATTCAAGCCTCTTAAATTGTAAAACATCCATTGAATTCCATAAGGGTGTTTTTTAATTAAATGACTAGTTTAAATTATTTTTTTCATTTTGATGATATTTCCTGAAATGAGGTGGGTATGATTACCCCTTTTGACTAATTTGAATAAGAGGTTTTAAATTTTAATTGATCATTCTTGATGCAATAGGTGAAACATTATAATGATCCTCTCCTTTAATAATCCATTATTATAACTTTCTTGATTCTTTTAACTCCCATTGATGGGTGTTGAAAAAAGTATTATTTAATTTTATGGATTTTGGGGGTGAGAGTGTGATGTGAATTATGAACATGGGCCCTTGTTTGAAATATTGAGGGCATGAGCCCATAATTGATGTTGATATGGATCCCCATTATAATCCCCATAACTTGATTATCTCAGTCCCCTATATTAAATTTTCATGGGGACCAAGATATTCATATGGGACGACTAAGATAAATTCATTTATAGTGATCTCACACCCCACATACTAGATCTGCAGAGAGTATGAATGGTTTAGGCTACAGATGTGCAACGAAGAAAGTGGGTGTTCATGGAACTAGTTAGATTGAGGCCACTGAGACTATATGTAAGAAAAAAAATTATTTATAATTATTTTTGATTATATTGTTTATAGTGGATTCACTAACATATTTTTATTATTCCCATTACATCTATATAATTGATACTTGATAGATGAAATCATTTATTGTTACTACTTGGATCTGAAATTTCATTTCTGGATTGATTATTATTCTTGATTGATCTATTCATTAAGATGATTCACCTTCACTATATTGCATTGACTCCTGTAAAAATATTTATATCAGGTTCATGGTCTTACTATTTCTTTAGGGATATGACTTTATCTTATGAAATCGTTTTCAAATCTTTTCATGAATTTTTTTTTATTTTCAAACGATGAAAGGGAATGTTTTCCCAAATTTGGTTTGATAAATACTTTGTAATGTTTAAACTCTTGTTTTAAACCTATAACCACTGTAAACATATTTATATGGATTTAATTTACCATTTTGAAATTTAAATCCTTGTTACAACTTTATTGTACTCCTCTTTTAGAATATTTTGAATACCTTTTGAAGTAACAACATAGACTCTTAGTTGAAATACTACTAGGATCTATATCACACACCCTTCCTATATAATTTTGTGTTCGTAGCCTTGATGTTCTTATAGTAGTTTTTCATGTTCCCATAGTATTCTTTTGTGGGATCATGTTTGGTTAGAAAGGGTTGTTGAATGGGAACATGGTGGGTGGGCATGGGCAAACAAGCGGTGATTTTTTGTAGTTTCATTTTACCTTTTGGTATTATATCTATGTAACATATATTTTTGTTTTGTATTTATTTATATGATGATGATTTCATTGATAAATTTGATTATTTTTTATCTTTTATTTTGAGTGAAATCATTCCCAAATATTATTTCTAGATTATTTGGAACTATTCTCTAGGCTATGGGGATTGGCAATAACCATTAGGTTAGTGGAGAATTTTTTGGGTATCAGTTAGCTGGTACTCTAGGTCGGTTATTTACACTACTAAAGATAATATTAATTTATATATATAGACACACACAAACATTACAAAGTCTTTGGTTGTTAAAATCTAAACAAAAAAAACCAATTGGAAACACTCATAGAGACCGATTTCCTACTTCCATTGGGTCCTTTCCAAGAGGAATAGACCAAATAACCTAAAACATAAACTCAGTGAGTTATTGCTTTGAAACCCAAATAAAACAATCCCTACAAACCAATTATCACAAAAAAATGAAAATTTAATCAGTTTCAAAACACACTATATATTATTATAAAATTTTTCCCACATGAAACAACAAACATTTAATGAAGATATCAAAATTTAGTTTTCTATAAACGCACAAAATTCTAAAATAATACATCATTTAAACATTTTATTTACTTTAGAGATCATAAAAAAATAAAATTTTACAATTCATTCAAAATTGAAAACTCATTTTCCACCATTGAAATTTTTTCAAAATACTTAACCTGGATTTAAAAATAATTCATTCTATAAATAATTTCGAATACTCACATGACAATAAAGGATGAAAATCCATTTCCATTTTTAAAACACTCATAGAGAAACCTTTTAACATAAACCATTAAAAAGTCACAACATAAGTATATAATTATTCCTCCTTAACCAATAATGTTTAATGAAAATTTCAACACTAATTTTCAAATCCCACATTCTCAAAAATCAATTCAATCTCCAAATACTTATAAATATTTTAGAAAATATCTTTCTTCTTTCAAAAATTCAAAACTCACATAAAATTATTAAAAAAAGGATGTTTCCTCTTTATTTTCAAATTATTCTATCAAATTTACTTATTAAAATAACCACGTTAAAAACACTCACAAGACTTCAAAACCATTTTATAACCAACCTAAGAAATATGTTATTAAAAACCAAAAAATTTTCGCACAAAAACTTACTATAAATCAAAATTTTTTTATAAATTTTTTTTTGAAAACAAACCTTCATAACACATATTAAAAATTAGGGGGTAACTCAAAAATCAAGCACATTACCCTCAAATATAATGAAAACACTATAAAATATCCCACAATTCCAAATCAAATGAATCATAATGTCATTAAAACCAATTTAAGAAAAAAATGAAGTTAAATGACAAAATTTGGGGGAAAATAGAATTTTGCATGGTTTGAAAACACATTTAGGTAAGTTTTCACTAACTGTGAAACTAATTTCAGTTATGGTTTCAAAAACATCTACATAGGCTCTTCATGATTTTCTAGACTATGCAATACTATCGTACAACTCCAGTTCTTTCTCTATATTAACCTCAATACTCTAGGATACCCTCAAAATCACTAGTACACTCAATGGGGATCAAAACTCTATTAATCCAAATAATAATATATAAAAAATAATCATAACCTTAAATATAAACTAAATATTCACTTTTCCATAATATGAATTTAGTAGCTGTTTAAACTGCCACTAAATGTTTTTATCATGATTTTCTGAAATCACTGTGAAATGAGGTGTGAAGATTCATTTTGTGGAGATTTTATAGAATGGTTGTAGAATAACTTAGTGGTGGATTAAATCATATCTAAATTATTTACATGATTTTTCATTTTTTAAAATATTATTTATAAATTACTATTTGTCATTTTTTATTTATTCACATGTTCTTGTGTATAAAAGAGGATAGTGCTTGAGGTAGGAATCTTTGGTGATCTCTATGAATCTTGATCGAACACTAAATAGACTCCATTGAATTAGCATCTCATCAATAATCTTGGTACCAAGGATCTATTTTATTGGTGTAGTTAGTCACCAAAAAAGGGTATGGATCCAACATATCGTGCATATGATGGGAAGAAGTAATTATATTCTTCTATTTCCTCAATCACTGATGATATGAAAAATCATTTTATCAAAAAGGGAAACACTATGTACCTCTCTACTTGTATAGATGTTGTTGAATAGAGGTTATATCTATGTAAGTAGTCATTATTATCTTGTATTTATTTACTAAATGGGGAGAAATCCTAGAAATTAGAGAATCTAAACAAATGGATTTGATGATTTTGGGTATTTTTTGACTGGAGGATTATATTGATTGGTCATGGATTCTATAAATTAATTTTCCCATCTGATTTCCCCAAACACAAGGCCTGGGGATTTTGTGTTATATCATTAAAACCGAGTTTTCTATCACTATTGGAGTGGGATCCCTACTTTTTCCCTTTTTAATATAATAAATCATATAAATAGGTATGGGTAAAAATAATTGGTCAGAAGTGATTTTATAGGAATTTAAATTTTTTGAAGAATATTTATTTTCTAATTGGTTCTCTAATCAATTTGTAAAAATAAAAAATGTCAAGAAGATTTGGATTCTATGCTCAGATGCTGGTGGAGGACAATCTATCAAGCCCTATAATTTAAAATTTTATTCTCATATTAGATGATGACATTAGTTTCCATAAGATTTTTTATGGAAAGATCACATGGTATTTCTCATCTTGCAATTTGATTAGGAATGACCTCCAGCATTTCAAAGAAAATCCATTTTTACGTTTTGTAAGGCATATATACATGATCATGATAAGTGCAAGAAGAATAAATAACTTGAGAGAATCATCAAGGATAATATTCATGTTTTGTTTCCACCCACACTAGATTGTGGAAAAAACAGTACGGTTATATCTAAGGGAGTGTAGTTGAAGGACAGCGGTCCTATACATAGTTTTTAGGCACCAAAGAAGCATGAGAAAGAATGTATAGATGATAACATTTATTCCTCAACTCTTGTGGTACATGTAAATGTTGATGACGGTATGGAAGGAGCTTCATCTTGTGTGCCTTCCACTTAAGAGCAGCCATGGACAGCTCATTTAGTTAAAAATAAGTAATTGGACCTTCTAATTCGGCTGATTGATGTGTTGGAAAAGAAAACTAAATTGAATCCTACAAGTATCTACTTCACAGATGCACTTATCAAAGGAATTGTGATAGTGCCACCTGATGATTCCTATAAAGATGATCAAACAAACTATGAGCTAGTTTTTCAAGATGATGTTGACAATGAATTGTGGCAATATCACCTATTTTCCTCTACTAAAAGTAAAGGTGAAACTAATATTGTGTCCACCTCTTCTTAAAGAAGAAGAAAAAATTCACATGTTGAAGGTAATTTCTAGGATCATGATCCAACTTCTAATTTAAGTTTCACTAATTCCAATAAGAGAGAAATTACTTCTTCCTCATCATAGGCCACTTCTAAGAGTCTCGACAATCATAACCATTCTATTGAAGAAAATGTAATATGTGAGGTTACCACTTGTAGCACATTTTAAATTCTTGATCCATATATTGATTTTATAAGTAAGTCAATGGATCCCTAAAATTGTGTCACTTCCAAGATGGTGGTGGTTGATGAAAGAATTGATGATGTACATATTGAGACAGGCTCATATGATCAAGGATATCAATGGTAACAAGTCAAAACATGGATGAAAGTCCAATGCCCCTGTGGTCGAGGAGGTCGTGGGGTCTACCATAACATGATTCTTCATTCCTGAACTTAATATTAAGGATTTTTTTCATTCCTATTGTATCATCTAGTTGATGTTGTATGTGTGATGGTAATGTATTTCATCTTATAGATGATGAAATAAATATCTATATCCATATTTCACATTGGATTCTAAGGATACTTATGCCCCTATTTAGTGAAACTTGTTGTTGTAGGTGTGTTGGTTACTTCTATAATTCTATATTGATTTTTTGATAGAAGGATGGGTTTTTATTGGGATGTGTATGATGATCAATGGAATTGGACAAGGGTTCTCTTGCCAAAACTATTATTGAAATTAAAAACATGGATGGTAATATGGATGAGTTAATTTAGAGTGGGGTTTGTGGAGATCGTGGTGTTTATTCACACATTGGATACATATTGGATGCTTTAAAAAAACTATTTATAGATTGGAACCTGAAAGCGTAGATACAGAGGAAAACTTATGTGTCTAGAGTTCTATTTGGATGATGCTAGTGGGGATAATGAGAAGGATTCAATGATGGTAACAATTTTTCATGTGCCTATCTCTAACACTCGATTTGTTGGTGATGAAAATCGTCCTCATACTCAGGTTATTATGCAGATGTTGATGTAGGAGGTGAAGCATTTGTTGTCATTTTGTAGGAAGTTTTGGTGTGTTGTATATGTGTGACTTTTCTGATGGAAGGAAGGTAAAATGACTAATGTCTTACAGATGTTTTTTCAATCTCACAAGCAATTCAAGGAGGACATGCTCTTCTCGTGCATAGCATATTAGAGGTTCTTGATGTTTTCTTTGGTTTTTTTGTTTTGGGGTCCTATTTCTATGTGTTAGACTTGCATCTCCTCTGTATGCTTTTCTCATTATTTTAATAAAGGGTCCATGGGTTTCATACCAATGGTTCAACCTATTAAAAAAATATATTTTTTGTTCACCTATTATTTATTGACATACTTTTTCTACAAGAATTAAACATATATATGGGTGAGGAGGGATTAGAACCACTAACATGATGGTTATTCTACAAAGACTTTACCACCATATCAAGCTCTTTATGTGTCGACTTAATAGACTTTAATATACTAATATATATAGGTAAATATATACAAATAAATATGCATACATATATTTATTTGTAATTTAGTGTTTATTATAACTTAATTTTTTTATTATTTATTTAAAAATTATAATAAAAACATTATTATTATAATTAATTATGTGTATATATAAATGATAATGATTAATTTAAACAAATAAATGATAAAAAATAAATAAATCATAAATAAATCATAGATCTTAAAATTAATAAATGAATAAATAATTACTAAATAATAATAATTAATAATAATAAATAAATAATAAATGATAAATAATAGATAATAAATAATAAACAAATAATAAATAATAAACAGTAAATAATAAAAATTAATAAACAAATAAATAATAAATAAATAATAAATAATATGACAATAAATAAATAATAAATAAATAATAAATTAGAAAGAATAAGTAATAAAATAAATAAATAATAAATAAATAAATAATAAATAAATAAATAAATAAATAAATAAAAATTAAGAAATAAAAAAAAAGAAATAAATGATAAATAATGAATAATGAATAACAAAAAAATAAAAATATATTTAATAAATTATAAATAAATAATAACTAAATATATATTAAATATTTAAATAAATAAATAATAGATAATGAATAAATATAAAATAAGTAGATAAGAAATAAGTAAATAAGAATAATATTAAAATAAAAATAATAAATAATAAATAAGAAATATATAAAGAAAAAATAATAAAATAATAAAATAATAATTAAATAAATTGATTAATTAACAATAAACAAATAATGGAGAAAAAAATCAAATAATAAAATAAAAAATATATAATATGTAATATATAATATATATTTAACAAATAAAAAATAAATAAAAAATAAAAGATAATGAATAACAACTAAATAGTAACTAAATATTAATTATATAATAAATATATAATAAATGATAAATGATAAATAATTAATGAATAATAAATAAATAAATAAATAGTAAATAAATAGAGACAATAAATAAATAAATAGTAAATAATGTATAAATAAATAATCATAAATAATATATAAATAAATAAGAAATAAATTGTAAATAATTAAATAATACATTAAAATAAATAAATAAATTAAAATAAATTAAAATAAGTAATAAGTAAATTAGAAATATATAATTATTATACAATAAAAATATAATAAATATATAATTGAGAAAATAAAAAATAAAAAATAAAAAATAAATAAACAAAGATAAATAAATATTGAATAAATAAGAAAATAAATAATAAATAATAAATAAATAAATAATAAAGGAATAAATAACTACCAATAAATAGTTAAGAATTAATTTAGTTTTCATATAATTATTAACTAATAATTATAAATAAACAAGAGTTAATAATTTGCACTTAATAATTGATTAAAATTATAAATAATAAATAATAAATGATTTTAAATTGTAAATAATAATTATTAATCATAAATAATAATTAATTATTTAATATGAATTATTTATTATCATTAATTTAACTATTGCTAAAAAATTAATAAATAAATTAAAAAATAAAAAACGAATTTATCGATGGTTTCAAAACCGCTGCTAAAAAATAGTTAAATTCTTTTTTTATTATAGTTATTAAAACCCTAACAACCCTTGATAACATGAGGCTCATGGAAAAAAAGAACTATATAGACTCTTCTTACACCTACCACTCTTGTTATGACATTCTATCTCTGTATTACCATACCTACCAAATAACAAAAGGGATATTCAATAACTTAGACACTTTTGTGAACCTAAGCTCTAATACCATTTGCAACAAACTGAACTTTGCTAACCCAACATCTAACCCAACTTGGCCGACCACTAGGCCTGAAAGGCATTCCTAATCTCCATGGGCTGACAACTTGTGACTAGGGATTAAAAACATACTCTTAGGAACCGTTTTAACTTCTGAATCCAAATAATCACATCTTAGATTTGACCTAGAAATATGGCATGACTGATCCATGTATAAGATGACCATGCACAAAAATAAACCACCCTAATATAATGGAACAACCAATCAGAGCAGTACACAACATCGATAATAAGGAAACATATAAATGGAAGGAAAAAAACTAATCATAATCTTAGCAGTGCATACACACAATGAGCTAATGAATGTTCTTGGATGATAAGGTTGATATATGACAATCCCACAAAAAACAAACCTCAATGGAAACAAGCAAGATCTATGGGACCACAATCACTTACCATATCTTAACATTGTCCAACATGGACCAAAATGAGTACCATCTAAGGAAGATCATAAATGGGTACATAAAAGGAAACTTGAGAACTGCATACACAAATCTGTGTGTATGCATGGTTTGAGTAAAATGACCGCATTAGAAATTAACTAATGAGTTTGGATAATTCGATTTAAAATAAAATTGTTTCTAGTTGGAATAATAACTATAACAATAGATTTTTCACAAGAATTCATAATAAAATAAAATAAATCCTTGTTCAATGTCATAAAAAGAAATATTATATGACCCTTTTTAAATTATATGGGAGGAAACAACCATTTGGAAATGATCAATTTTAATCTTTGAAAAGAGGGAACTCCAGGACACTCAAAACAAATTAACCTATTACTTCTTCAAAACCTATTTCTAAAACCAAATTGTTTCTTGCCCTTTGAAGTTACCCATTTCAATCCATTTTTTAAATCATTTTAATAATGTAAGAAAAACATAGGAATATAAATACAAAACTGAAAGGAACCATATAATCAAAGGGAAGAATGTATACAATAGGAAAAACCACACAATGGTGTCATGTAATCCAATCAAACTAGTGGACAGAAGGTAAGGAAAATTAAGACCATCTATATAATTTCATAAACCAATACGGTATTATGGGAATCTCAATTGGGTCTCACATAAAAGATACTGGACTTAGTTTCCCTAGTTAACTATCTCTAAGGGTACCATTTTAATACCTGAACATCATATTTTTCACCCCTTTGGGTCCCCGATGTAACATTCTATCCCAGAGGCCACTCGACTGGTGCCCCGAATCAGTTCCCCATAAGACATCAGGCGTGCCTCCCCGTATTCAAGAGACTTTTGATTGGAAATGAGGGCCTGAGGTGGTACTATGGGGAGTCAATACCCTAATATCAATATGCATATTTATAAATAAATATCCCAATAGCAGACATATTATATTAATCAAAAAGAAATAAGTAAACTTAACCTAACAAAACAAAATAAAATACTAACATATGGCATACAAGATGTACAAACATGATCCCTCATTAGACCAATCACATATTTAATATAAATATAAAATAATAATTATAAAAGCAACATATCTACTAAAACATCAAACCATAGCATATAATAAGCTGCATGCACTCATATGAGACATCCCACTAGATCAAACTCATGCCTCTGCCCAACCTATTTTTGCAATCAAGTGAGAGTCTACTTGGGTTCCCCATTTTAGTGGAGACCTAATCAATGTGTGAATAAATTACACAATAGGGAACTAATACTGTAGTCCAATATTCACTGGTAATGATGTTATATGTTTATGTGACATGAACATAATATATAAACTACAAATAAAAAATGAATGTTTCTTTCATTAGGCTGGTCTGATAAAGTCTTTGAGCATGTCTCATGGATTGATCAGTCTCATATGCATAATACCATGTATATTTTGATCCTTGTACTCATGACCATGATCAAACATAACTATGTAGGATAGTTATGGGGTGTCTTTTATCATGTCATGACAATCATGCCTCTGTATAAATACCATATCCTAGGACAAAAACTAAGAATCCCTAATACTCAAGTTCAAACAGCTAATAAATTATTATGAATGAATCCATGTCTATATCCCAAGAATCTTACGCATATCTCAAAACTAAAATTATAATGAATGGCTTGTAGAAAATTACTTATCATCTCAAAAAATATGTGAATTAGACAAATCTCCATATCACCATGTCAAACGACCAGATCCCAGGAATTCCAAGCATCCTAATCATCTAAAAATGTACTAAATACCTACTTTATGAGTCTTAGGGGTGACCTAGGCATCACAAAAAGATTATAATCATAAAAATAATAATAGTGATCACAATTCCCAATCCTGTACAGATGAATCCTATATAGGCTTGGAATCATAGGGACTCGTGGTGTTTAGGGAATCCCATATCGACCTAATCTTAAATCCTGACATCTCAATAATTCTTCACCTAGCCTAACTCTCAGATCCCATATAGAACTGAGTATCCACAATCCATTTTTTAATTTTATTAAAAATCCACTTTGAGGGTAAGTGGGTTCTACAGAACCTCCAGCATCCAAACAAAACCTCACAAAACACCCATTACAGTGATCAAATTTCAAAATAAAAACACAACCATTCACCGCGCCTTGACAGTCAGATGAAACCAGTTAACAAAATTAAAAGAGAAAAAACTGGCTTGGATCCACAAAGAAACCACCAAAAGTACTAATTCAAATTTTAAAGTAAAAAAGAAGTAGACCACATCTTGCCGCTGTCACCGTCACCTCAAGACGCACACACCGACAATAAAGACATCATATCGCTAAACAATTGCAGACCCCTGTCATCATAGAGAACATTGTAGTCATCACCATAGAGCACCACCAGAATCACCGTGAAAGACACCATAGGAGACCATCATCACTGTGGAGAAGTCATCATCGCTGCCGAGATGAAACCACATGCATAACACCCACCACAACTTCTAGCTTGCGCCACCAACGATCACCGAGAAACACCAACACCGTTCCGAGAAAAATAGAACTAGCGGATAAATCCCAAAGAACAAAAAAAGACAAAAAAATAGGATGAAAACAGGATAGGGGTGAAACAAGACTGAAACCATAAAAATAGACCAGGATTTAACCAAAAATAACCACGACAAGGGGATGAAACCCAATAAAGAAACCGGGGGCTGAAACCCTAAATGAAGAAGATTGCGGCGCCAAGAGGTCCCCACCCACCAAACTACTATCCCAAACCCTCGGTGTGCCCCTCTCTCCAGGTCCGACCTGGAGAGGAGTGGTTGAGCTTGAGGCCAGAGCGAAGTAAGGCGGCCAGAGAAGGTCTTCATAGTGCCAATGGCGGAAAAATAGGGGGAGGAGAGAACATCGAGAGACCAAATACAAGCAAAACGATAGAGGAGATAACCATGAAAGGCGGAGTGAAAGAACGCCACTGGGGAGAAACCCTAGTCGGAGGAAGATGGAGAGCCAAACCGAGAGCCCGAGAGAGGCCCTGGAGAGTGAGGATCCATCAATTAGTGTATGCTTTTGTGAAAACTCTATTTTGGGTCGTATCAATATAGAACTGAGTATCCATACAAAAATAATCATCCAATTTATCTCATAATTTTATCACATAAGGACCAAATCCAAATCCTATGAAGCACCTTTGTTCATCCCCATAGTCTTCATCGTATCACATGAGTCTTATAAGCCGAATCCAAGGAAGAATCATTGGGAATCCACACCATACCTTTATTACATCAGACCCAAAGTAAGGGTCCTAGGAAGAACATCTGGGCACCATCGATGCATCCATATTGAATATGTGAAGCCATAAAAAATGATACAGTTTGGAAAAACACCCACACCCATTCTCATCATCACAACCCATTTGGGATTACATGTTTTGTGAAAGTTATTGGGTAACACCTGTTACCATCTCTACCCAATCCACACACAAAAAACTTAGGTTCTATCAATTACTAGGTCACCCATTCCGCCTATTTTGTTGTATAATAGAGGAACCCAATCGTGGGTCCTCTGTATCAGCTCAAGTCTTAGGTCAATACTCGATTATCGAGGAATATTATTCCCCTCGAAATCATTATCATAATATAGTGAAATAATTTTAGTTGAATGGTATCCATCATATACATCACTCAAGAGATGGAACATGTCCCATCTCGGTCCTCAAAGTCTCACATGGTTGGTACAATCACCCAATCCATCACCCATAGACTATGTTCTATCAACCGAGGATATGCACCTATCAAGGAGTCTAAAATTATTAGGGAATCAAAGATTTATTGTATAAGACTTTGAGAATTTGGGAGGAGGTAACTAAATGATGTTCAAAGTCCTATAGTGGTCCCCAACACCTTGTGTTGTCTAACCATAGTCATCTCATTTAATTAAAAATAAAAATTTAATTAATTATCATTTTTACAATTAATTTATTTATTTAAAAAATATTTTAATTTGAAGATGATCACTCTAAGGTGGTGAGGCCACATGCTATAATTTATATAATTAAATTCATAAACCACTGAATGTTTATTTTAACTTACCTAGATTTTTCAAAATTATTCCCCAGTTGTTCCACAACTAAAAAACATTCTTCTAGGCTCACTAAGCATTGACCAATCCAGTCCATACTCCACCAACTATCAACAAATCACATGATGCCCTGACTTTTGTTAACCAACCTACATTAATTAATCATAAAGTTTATAATTAGTTAATTAATTTAATTTATAAAGAGGCATAATCATAGAAAAGGTCACTTATGGTCTCATCACACCAGAACCACAATGAAAAACTAATGGGATGTCTGAAACAGACCCCTAGAATCACCTTAAGAAAAAGACCTAATAGACATCACCAATTCTAAAAACATTTTAAATCTAATTTATTGAAAAATATAAAATAAATTTGTGGTTCAATATACCTTTTATAAAACAATGAATAGAAGTAATCATACAATTTTTTAGGATGTCCGCTTTCTAGGTAGAATAAAATCACCATATCGATCAAATTATTCCACCAATATCCAATGGAATTATAACTAAAAACCTAATCATTAGAGAATAAAATTAGAAAATAGGAAGGATGTTATCAATAAATAATATGGGAGGTGTATTTGAACTTTAAATAACCGATAAACACCCTTAAGAACACCCCAACATCAAGGGGGACAAGGGAGAGGGACTCGACCCCTGGATGTGATAGAAAAAAAGAGAGGGGGAGGAGGAGGCCCTACCCTAAAAATTAGTCTGGGAAATGAGTAAATTTACCCTATTTTAACTCCACTATGTATCCATTACTGGTTTACCTACTAGTCGATGGATGAAAACTATATCCCAACTATCCCAACATTCTTCTAATGCTTTCTCAATCCCTATAACAATTATTCAACATCTGTTCCCCATCAAAAATCACTTCTTTGAGGTGTCTGAACATCTGAAAATAAATCACAAAGTTTGGTTAAAAATATGAACTTTACATTAAATTTAAAATGAAAAACTCCAATGAAAATCAATCACATTTTTTGACATGAGATCTTAAAATATCTCCACCATAGAACCTCCCATACTTGAGAAGTCTTATCGAGCATTCTAACACTAGCCTCAATCAAACCAGGTCACTAATTATTGTTCAAATGACATCATCCCATTATTGAATGTACAATTATATTATGAAGCATATCCTTAAACATAAGGTACCCAACCATTGAAACAAGATCCATCACTCATATTCATTATCTTAAAATTGAAACCCTGCCTACCCATGCCCATATATCTCAAGACATCCGCGTGTCATCATCCAATTGATCGATCGATCTATGGTGATCCCCACTATAGAATTTAACTCATCAATCTAATTCTTATGAATTATTGTACCTTGACACTATAATTTCATATCAAAACACACTCTAAGTTGTCCAATGACCTGATCAACATAGTTTCCAAGTTACCACACCTAAACACACATGAGAATAGAATCTAAACACAAGAACCCATTATTGTTTTATCATTCAGGTTTGAACTGGCATACCATGACCATCTAAAGACACTCCCAACAAGTTGATTTTCCTCAAAAATACCAACCAACTTCTGAAATATAATGATCATATCTAAAATGATGTATCAGATTTGTTATCTATTCCATTGCATCTCATTACATGAAAAACAATTGGCGAAACCTCATCTAGATAAACTCAATTGAAAACGCTTAGATCCAGCCTTATGAACACCATTTATACACCCTATCCCAATGAATTTACTCATAGAAAAATCCTAAAATCATTACAGTACATACCATGAAGTCTTAACTATAATTCTAGTGTGATTCTAAAGACAAAACCTTAATTGAAAAAAACTTTTTTCATGGTCCAAACATGAGCATCGATGCCTCCCCAATCTGGCCATGTTTGGGGTATTTCAAAATTTCCCTGAGTCTGAAGCCAATTTTTATACCCCATATAATATATCATTCGAGTCCATACCTAAAATTTCCCAAATAATCAGGTTATATTTGAATTAATTCATCCACATGCATCCAAACATCATAATGAACAACCAATGACCGATCCCATGATCTGAAGGCCCCTCCAATATGAGGGGCATACCATCCATGACTGTCATCATTCTCCCAACCATAGGAGTGATATTTTAAACACCTCAATAATTTATAAACCAGATCACTACGGCCTAGTCTCAATCTATCACCAAACACAATGGTCTTACATGTTTAAAATTTCTCATAACTAAGAACCAACATGAGCACTAGTTTATTGATTTTTCTTGTATCAAGGGAACAACATTCACATAAAACACCAAAATTCATTTTAAATGCGGTTCACCACCCCTAATCAGCCATTTGTAGAATCCACACCAAATGACTGACCTTATCATATTCCTCAAGAACACTTTAATAGGTTCTATCACTTTATGAATATCACTCCACCTGATCTACAGTAAAAAAATTCAAGGATTCTAGGCCCAAAATTCATCTCTAAGCCCATCGACATTCAAACTTCTCATGGCCATCACTGGTTCAAAAATCAATAGGTACCCTAGATGAATAGTTTTCATCTCCCTAACCTCCCTTTCTAAAAAAATGGGCATACACTCTATTACCAACCAATTGAAAAAAAAACTCAACTCACACTCTCATGTGATACATTTCATACTAATTAGACATGTGTTTCCATAATCTAACCATGATACTTGGAATGTTAATCTTTATCTCACCACCATACCCTTGGATCTCCTTTTCAAAAATAGGCACGTCAATTATTCCACGATTCACCTCCTGACCACTCACTCCATGGGTGTCATTTATAAACTACATACATCCATCTATGATCCATGGTATGTTAACCTCATCCACATTCTTATAAACCATTCAAAATATTAATAAAATACAAATAATTTTCTCATTCTCCCACAACACTACAAAATAACATCCAAAGTCCATAGGTATAGGAACCCGAATGGTCATACCCTTTGAAATCAGCCTCAATTCCAAAGCACTCAAGGTGAGTTCTCATGAACTGAAGACATTATCAGGCCTATATCATAAACCTCATGAACCTACCATTCCTCAACCTCAAACTATAAGAATCAACCCATGCCTTCCTTCCTCTAAGACTCTCGCAATGTTGGGTTAACCCTTATCATAGGTTTCCCTTGATCGTACAAGTCACCGACTCACCAAGGTCTCGAGTCATATATCATGGTCTCTAGGTATCCCACCAATTCTATGATTTTGTTTTCATGAAATGTTATAGATTATAGGGTGTCATCCACACTCCCATATCAAAGAACTCATGATATCCAATGTGCTAAGTCAACATCATACTAGGGAACCAATTCCCACTGAGCATCCAGGGCATGCCTTGAAGGCGTTGTTAACTCCTTTGGGTTGGTAATGATTTAAAAATTTATTTTATTCCCCAACAATACAAATGATAATGTCATAGAATAATGGATGTATGAGATTAATCCAATTTAGAGAAAGAAATCATAGTAAAAAATTTCAACTAAATGTTAGGTCATCCATTTTTAATTGAGTTATTAAACTAATGAGGTAATGTAAAATAAATAATTGAAAATAGAAAAAAGGTAGGGGGATCAGTTTCCAGGCATAGTTGTTCTTAATAGATTAATTTCTCTCGGCATGAAAAACTATCAAATTAATTAAATAAAGAATAATTTATTTATATTTAATGATAATTTTTTCAATTATTAATGAAACTATCCTATCATCTGAACACCTTGGTCTAAAAATCTAAAATAATTAGAATGCATTATATTGATTATGGTATAGGATAATAATACAAACTTCTATTCATGAATCAGTCATCTCTATTGTTCTAGGGTTTATGCATTATTAAAAAAACTTGTTCAATTATTTAAAAATACATAATATTTTATGTAATAATATTTCAACAAAAAATAATAATTAGGTTATTCAGTTAGAGAAGAAGAAATTAAGTCATGCAATACACATCCCTTTCAGTCAGATATGATCTCCAAAATGGATCTATCTACTCATCATTGGATGGTTTCCGATGAAAAATAAACCAAATCCATTGAATATAGAATATAAAAAAGAGAGATACTGGGGGAGATAAATTGAAAAGATAAAATAAAAAAAATTCATATTTACTAAGACATGGAAAATATAGAAAAATAAGAAAGAAAATCCTCACTATGGAGAATGATCCTCACCGAGTAACCCTAGTGGTATCCTCCTGGTGGTGAACTCCTTCTATAAGAACGATCAACTTACTTTGTCTTAAATCCCCTTTTTATAGTATTCCAAGTGAAACCCAAGGTTTACCAGTACAAAGAGCATAACACCCCTCATAAATGGGTTAAAAACAAGTCTCTCAAATTTTTAATGGACCGAATTCATGTTCTGAATTAAAAATTCATTTGTGAATTGGTTATCAGCTGAAGAAAATTTTTATTTTCAGAACTTAAAAAATTTCACAGTGTATAGGGGTATCACAATGTGAATTTTTTGGCCTCATCCATTTTCTTCATTTTCCTCCTCATTCGTTTCTTGGATCTTTTAGTTCATGGCCTTAATGAAGTTTTTCACCATTCCTTGAATTTTTATGTATTCTTCATGGGTGTGAATGGTTATCCAATGTGTGAAACAGTTTTTGCTTCAATCCCCTTTCTTGGTTTCATTCTCATTTATCTGGAATCACACTACACCAATTAATGTCAAGATATGAAGTGTATACATGTTCATAAATTTTCATGTTACACTTTAAATTATTCTTCATTTCTCAAAAATGATGAATCTATAATAAAAACGCATAAAATAATGAAATTATATAGTCATAACACATTAAATAAATTAATATTCATTAGAAAAACAAGAAAATATATATGAAATATATATATATCAATCCACCTTTGGGTCTTCTCTCTCGAGAATCAAAACTCACAGGTCCACACTATCATAGCCAATGAAAATATCTAGAATGATTTATATAAAAACGATAAAACTACAAATACGGGATCAATTAAGTATAATTTCATTTAATTCTATATGCGAAAAAACAATATAAATTTTTATTGAAACTTTAAATAACTGAAATGGAAAAGATAACCACAAACTAGTGGTTTCTCTCTAAGACACCATGTGTCGTACTGACCTTTTAGGATCACTGTATGTCCCTAGAGGATTTGTTTCATTATTATCAATGAGCATACCACTATAGATCTACATGCCCTACCTTAAAAAATAAGAATATATACATGGAGATCCATCTAAGTGGAATACTTCCAATTAATTTAATGGTAAAACACCATGTGATCCATTTTTGAAACATTAAATAGATAAACCACATTCAGGGGAAAAAGTCACATTAGTAGGTCCCTACATTTGATAAGAATCCCAGGTTCTAACTCATAATGCATGAGACAAATATTATCTCTATAGTCCATGAGTCAAATACAAAAGTGGTCTCTTAAAAATAATCTATGATCCAAGAATATAATATAAATCATAAAGTCATTACACAACCATGCGACCCACTCAAGCTGGAAATCATATATAATTGTAAAAATAAAAACCAAATAAATAAATCCCAAACCCCTCGTATCTTGGAATTTCTATCTGTGAAGGTGTTCAATACATACCAACCTAGTATCTATAATATGATCTGAATCATTCCTATATCCGTAAAATACCATTCCCCAAAGAGTATTTCAAAAAAATAATATGAATCTAAGATATCAATTTTTAATGTATCGACTAAAGGTCACATGAATGGTACCCCAATTTAGTTCTCCATAAGACCTCAGGCATGTATCTTTACACCAAAAAGGTTTCTGACTAGCATCGAGGGTCTAAGGTGGAATTGTGGGGATACAATACCCCCATATCAGAGTGTGATATCATAAATAAATAACCCAAAATTATAAATATCATAGTAAAAAGAAATAAACAAGAAAAATGAACCTATGAGAGAAAAATGAAATACTAACATATGGAATACAAGACGTATAAACTCGATCACCCACCAAGTCGGTCACATTTCATGGATACCAATAAAAGAATAATGATAAAAATAAATAGATCTACTATAAATTCAAACCAAGCCATATGTCATCCTCTATGTACTCATCTGAGCTATCCTAATTGATCAACCCCAGGCATATGACCACCCTATACATGCAATCAACTGAGATTCTGCTCAGATACTCTAGTGTAGTTGCATATTATGTAGAGTGTGAGAACATAATTTAGATGGGAACCACTAAAACGGCCCCTTAATAACCCAAAATTAAATGATATGTTCATTTGACGTGAATTTAATAAATAAAATACTAAAAATAAATAAATAAATAACTAATGTTTCCTTCTTCAGCTAGATAACAGAATGAATAACATCTCATGGACCATAAAAACCCATTTTCCCAATACCATGCAGTTATTTATCCTTGGGTCCATGACCTCGATTGACCATAACTTCTTTGACCAGCATTTGGGTGTATCTGAGAACATTAAGATGAATTTGGATACATATAAATATCAAATCATAGGACAAAACCAATGCATCGTTAATCCTAAATATTAAACAAATAATAAGTCATTATGAATGACTCCATGGATAGATCCCTAGTATCTTGGGAATCTCTCCAAGATATAATTATAACAAATGGATCAAGGCTGATTCTTAGACATCCAAAGTAATATATGAATTATAATAATATCAATATCACAAAGAAAAATTTATAGATCCCAAACATTCTAGGTATTCGAATCATCATGTAATGTCACCAAGCTTGACTGGTTAGATCCTAGACATGATCCATGAATCACAAAAAGAGAATCATTATAAAAATAATAATATTAATCACATTCCACAAGAATGTATAATTATATCCTATAAAAACTGTGAATCCTAGGGACCCATGAAATCCAATATAGAACCAAGGTTGAATCCTAGTGTATCAGGCCTTATTCACATGGCTCAATAAAAAGATCCTAGATGGAATCATCTGATATGTCAGAAAACTGTATCACATATGGCCTAAAGAGGGACCCCAATAAGTACCTTTGGGACTCCCCATAGTTACCATATTATAACATGAGGCTCATAAACCAGATTTTAGGAAACATATTTTGGAATCCACACCATACCATCATCACATGAGGCCCAAAGCCTAGGTCCTAGAATGCATGTCTAGGAACTATGATTGCATCTAAAGTAAATATGTGTCGATATAAATAAAATCAAGGATTTTATTAACACCCAAACCCATTCTCATAAAAAAATTCAATTTAGGATTATAATTTTAGTGTGGTTTCTTGGGTGACACCCTCTACCATCTATACCTAAGAAATGTGCAACCCACTCAAGGTTAGTCAGTCACTGGGGAACCCATTGGGGTCCTCTATGTCATAGTATAGTAGATGAAGTCTAGAATGGGTGTCCATACTCATCCTAGTTCTTATATAAGCACATTATGACTATGTAAAACTTTGTTTCACGAGATCATTATCAAGATATCGTGACCTCTTCTTCAATAAAAGGTATCTCACATAGACACCACTCAAGCTATGTAACATGACCCATATCAATCCTTAGAGTCTGACAAGGTCAGTACACTCACAAAAACGATCATGCATAGCCTAAGTTATATCCAACTAGGCTAAGCATGTGTCAAGGGGTCGAAAAGTTTCAAGGAATCATTGATTAATTGTATATGCCTTGGTCATCAGGGTTGAGCAAACCAGTCAATGATTGAGGGTCTATATCATCCTCAACACCATGTGCAGTCTATCCATGGTAATATCATTCAATTATATTTAATAATTCAATTAATTATCTATTTAATATTTAATTTACTTATTTAAAAAATATTTGAATTCAAGACCAATCTCTCTGAGGTGGTGAATCCACATTCTACAATGTATATAATAAAATTCATAAACCATAAGGTCTTTAGACAAGACCTTCTACCTTTAAAAATGGATTTCCCCATTTACTCTAGAACCCAACAAATTCTGGTTATGCTTTCCAAGTAAATACCAAGCCCATCTATGCTCAACCAGCCATCAAAAAATCACACGAGTCCCTAAATCTGGCAAAAAAACTCACATTAATTAATTATAACATTTATAATTAATTAATTAATTAAATTCTAAAGTGACATAATCATCAAAAATCTCACTGGTGGCCTCTTCATACTGGATTCGTGACTAACAACCCATTAGAGGTACAAAATGGACCCCCAACATCACCCTATGAAAAATAGTAATGACCGTAAATAATTCTCCAAAAAAATCAATTTAAATTTAAGGAAAAACCTAAAATAAATTGGAATTTAAATGTACCTTTTCCAAAATGATGTACAGTGGTACCCAAATGGCCTCTCAGTACATCCCCTTTCTATGTATAAAAATACAAATCTTAATAAATAAAAGACAATAATATCTGGTGGAATCAAAACCAAAAACATAACTGGGAGAGAATAGAATTATTTCCTAGGAGGAGAGGACTAATGAATACTATCCAAAGAGAAGTTTTACCTTAAATCACTAAGAAATTATCTTTAGAACACCCCAACATCAAGGGGAATAATGGAGATTGCAAGGGGCTCGACCCCCTGACCATGGGAGAAAAATGCGGGGGGGGGGGGGGTAGGAGGCTTAACCATTGAAAATTTTGATGGGAAAAGAGTAAATTTTACCCCTTTTAACTCCATATGAAAGATGGTACAAGTCCATCATATAGTTGGTGTAACTTTTAGTGTCACCTAGTTCACTTTCAACCCTATTGTCTAGCTAGTGGATTTAGACTATAGATCAACATCCCTATAGTTATTTCTTGATAACTTCATCCACCATTCACCCTCATTTATCTACAAGAAAACACTTTTTGAGGTGTCCAAACCATTAGTAAACTTGTCTGAAGGATAGTTCAAAATTCATCCTTCCCAATAAATTGAAAACTCACAATTCACCTTAAAATGAACAACTTGTGCGGATATGAGGTATCACAACCAAATACAAAATAACCTAAATATGGAAAAAATAACTTCATGAATGATCTTGTGTGTGAGCACTAAGATAGTGTGACACACATCCATACCTTATACATAGCTAACTTGGGTACCCATTAAAGAAACATATTAGGTGATAAATTCTTAACGTTTGAAATCATCATATAAATCTAAAAATTATAAAACATTTAAATAAAACTCATCTCATATTCGACACCCTCTTAAGTAAATATCCAATTTAATAATCCATTCATGTAACAAGGATATATAATGTCCACCAAAGAAACCTCAAACAATATCAAGTAACAAAAAACAAAGGGGTTCAATTAAGGGTCAAACATATCGCTCAAGAAAATCTATCATAAAATCTCCAAAGAGGGCATTCTATAAAAACCCTCTTGGAATTCCAATCCATTTTCATCATTTGGAAATATTTCTTTAAAAAATATTTAAAACTAATCCAAGGTCAACCAAACCTAAAACCATTTAAAATCATTTAAGAACCCACTTCACTTTCATTCCAAAACATTCTTGAAAAACCACACATAAAACTATTTCAGGACCCAAACAAGGCACAAAATTTTAATATATTGACTTTTTTTAAAACAATCCATAAATAAATTTTAACAAAACACTTATCCTTCAACATCACTTTATAGATTCAAAAAAACGATAATACAACCTTCATATAAAGTCATAAAAACCATTATAACATTTATTTAGTCCACCACAATAATCACATTGGGATTTAATTTGAAAAATAAATAATTAGAAAAAATTATAATCCTAATGTAATTCCAATTAAATAAAATGTACAAAACACCTACCTCTCTCAAAGAGGAATTATTTCACAATGAATTGCCTTCAAATGAAAATGTTGTGCTAAGAAAGGAAACATCCTCTATAATACCTAATCACTAAAACCCTTAAAGTTAGGCCACCTAAAACCCTAAATATGACAATTTTAGTAGCTATAGTTCTTGGGAGAGTGAGAACCAAAAAGGAAATGGATTGAGAAAAAGGAAGAAAAGAAGGAAGAGAAATAGGAGAAGAGGGTTAGAGAAACAACTTATAATCAAAAGAAAGAGGCCACAAATTAAAGAGTATAGGTGTATAAAAGTTCCTTCACACACAAGGGGGAAATGGAATAGAGAAGAGATGGGAAAACATTAAATTCAAAGGTGGGTAAAAAAATAATTTCATATTTAATTGAATCTCAGTAGATCGCATGATTAGGTTGCCCGATTTGGTAAACCATGTTCCAATCATGCGAATTTCACTAGAACCAACCTAGAAACACCATGATTTGGCCTCAAAATGTATCGAAATGTGAACCAACTCTAAAAACATCACTTTTAAAACTATAGCACCCCACATGGTCAACCCACATGGTTTCCCCTAATCATTAAACAAATCAATAACCTTAAAAATTCACTATTTCACACATGAAACTTCCTAAATTTTAAATCATCCAAAAATAATTTAAAATAGGACATGATTGTGTGTCGTAGTTCCAATGGAGGTGAGTAGTGAAAAATAACATTAGATTAACTCTCCATATTTGAGGGTGATCATATATGGAAAACCATACAGTGGTAGTTCAATAATGTTAGGGAAAATAACTATTTTATTAGAGTTATGAAAAACTAGTTCTTAAAGAATGGAGTATTAAACGTGAGTTCATTGATGAACAATATCTAAACTTTTAATATAGAATATTAGATTTAATTAACACCAATCTAGAGAAGATCCTCATATATATAAACCATTGATGAACTACCCCAAGGTAGTGATCAGAGAGAGTAGAAGAGGGAGTGTCCATTGGGTGAGAAGCTCATATTCTCTAAATATATAGTATATAAAGTGAGTCATAATATGAAGTTACCTTGTACAAATCGTGTATTCACATAATGGTTAGTAAATATTAGAATACCAATACATTTTTGGTTCTTTTATTATCAAATGAATCCCATTTTAATGAACCAAGAAAAACCATTTCTCCCTGGTGTGTTCTTTATTTAGCTTCTTTTATTGGGATGTTCTTTATATTTATTGATAGATCAAATAAATATTTCTACCACCTTAGGAAAAATATCAGGTTGATATAATTTTCTAAAACAAAAAGTTTTTATTGAATAACACTCTAATTCACCCTATATGTTAGGGGGTTTTTGGGACTACGGAACAAAAAAATTACATTATATAGTTAATAGAACCAGTAAAGATTAAAAATAGGTATGCATTAAAATATTCATATTATAACCAATATTCAAAATATAATCCATTAAAATTATATATAATATTTGATAGGGATGTCATTTATAAATGTGTATAGTATAAAACTATGACATGACTATAATAAATAAAAATATTATTATAATATTCATAAAAAAAATAATCCCATTGATTTAATCATCATATTAAAATAAATTCTATATAATTACACTCACTATAATGACCATAAATAGTGCTATAAAACAGATAACTACATAAAGCACCACTATAATCTAGAACTCTGAAGGATCGTACTCTAAAAAGAATGAAAAATATATAATATACATTTTTATTACAGGGAAAACAATAATTAATGGAATAGACATGATATATAAAATAAGTGAATGAATTTAGAAGTTATAATGATGTTTTTTTATAATGGGTAATATGAATATTGGAAGAAAAATGTGACTTTTGGAATAATAAGCACCCAATATGAACATTACAACAGTAATTTAACCGTTAAAAATACATGTGTATAACAAAATACATGAAATAAATTTTTAAAAATATAATTCATAATTATTAATAATTTATGTTTATAAATTAATACTAATATAATTATACACATTTTTTTAAGAATAAAAATAATATTTATTAAAAAATATTTTTTAAAATTTTGTTTCAAACAGGTGATTTTAAAATACATCAAGAGTTTACTTAATAATTACAATTATCATATATAGAAATTTAATTTAATAAAAAAGACTTTTTATTTGTAATACACACATTGAAATTATCCAATGGTGAATTTTTCATAAATTTTAAGCTAATTGTTTTAGTAAATAGTAAAATACAGTATGAATATATTTTTACTCTTATGACTTTATTATGATGAAAAAATTATTTAACAATTAATATCAGTTAATACTTGAAAAAAATATTCAATTCTATTAAAATAATTTATTATAATTAATTAAAATAAATTTCTAAACCAATATCAGACATTCTAAAGTCTAAAATAAAAACTAAAGTTTTAAAATAATATTTTGGGGAAAAATGATATTTCCATGGACAAAGTAATATTAAAAATTGGATTTATGTTTTCAAATGAATTAAATTAAAAAAACATGTATTAAATTTCAAAAACCATGAGCTAAAAAACATGGGTAAGACAATGGTTTTTCATTTTCAACAATCTATATTTCCAAAGTCTAAGTCCCAAAATTAACAATCAATTCCCCTTATTTTGTATAAATACCAACCCATACTCCAATAAAACCTCACTAAAAAATAAATTAGAATTATTCTCCCCCCATTATACCTCTCACGAGTCCCTCTAAGGAATTATTAGGATTATACGGTATTCATTCTCAAGATTTAAGAAGATATTTCTCTAGGTAAGGGTTTCCAATCTCTTCTCTTTATTTTTGTAATACATTCCAATTCCATACCCATTTCAATTTCAATGTGGAATGTTATTAATATTAATATTTATAAATTCATTATCGTATTGTTAATGATATATCACAATTAATTCTCATTATACCACCTTCATATGCTGTTAGAATGCTTAAAATTTCCTATAATTGTAAACTCCATTTTTTAAATACGAACTTATGCAATGTATTTGTGGTATTATGGATGTATTATTTCTAAGAGGTTAGATTTACATATAGAAGGATGATTTAGATATTTCTATTGGATCTTATTTTGGGTCTAAAGTGTGTTAAACTCTATTTTTTCACATGATCTCCTTTTACATTAATACATACAAACATATAGGTCTTTCTATAATAAAAATTTTCATCCCTAATGCATATAAAATTCATCTAAGACATATTCCTAATTTTTATGGGGAATTTTATATAATATATTTGGACTCAATTCATTGAAAAAAAATTATATTCAATGATTATTTCTTATTAATATCGTTGAGCCATGTGTGTACATTACACCATTACTTCATTATAATTTATTTGATATGGAAAATTTCTATTTCATTTTAAATATCCAATAGTTTCTAAGGTAATAGTAGGATATTCACCTCGATAACTATATTATTCTATTAGATGGGGAAATATAGATACTACTTACATCCATTATTTGATATGGAAAATTTCTATGAGGTTCTGTAATAAACATTATGACATGTATTGTTTATCCATTCTCTTCATATGTTTGATGCAATCGACTTATTATGTTATAAGTGGGGCCTAGAACTATAAAAATCTTCAACTAATTGGTAGGTATCATAATTCAAAATATCTTGGGTATTTTTTGTATTCATTAACCATTTATATATGATTAATTGGCATAAATCTTTGATGGTGTGGTTATGGTGTCCAACATTATGAATTCCATCACTATGAGGTCAACTATTATTATCCATGTGTTTATTTTGTGTTATGTCATCCATGGAAATATTATTCTCATAGTTTCATTTTTTATGGAATTATTCAATTATTTATTTTATTCATATTATACATGAAATTCTTATTCTATGATATCTTATTCTTTACTCTACCCTTTTTTGAGAATCTAAGCTCACCCCTTTATTTTGTTTCCCATTTCTCTATGGAACCATGAGTATTTCTACATGTGACCTATGTATTATAAATGATAAATAAAAAATCTTTCTTGTATTTAGATGATTTATCTTAAGCCTTCAATGTAATGTAATGTTAATTTATATATATTGATTTTTCAGACTACTAAATTGTTGGATATTGTGTATTTTGATCTATGCATTAAGTATATTTATAACAAAATGACCACTAGATTTAGGGAACTAGAGTTTGTTTGCTGCAGTTTGGGTCATAACATGTTTAGTGTAAAACATAATAAGTATATTTTGTAGAACATAGTTATATAATATAACCCTATTATAAATCGTTAGAATATTTTATAAATATTTCTACATTGCATAACATGAATTTTTAATG
This sequence comes from Viscum album, assembly GCA_963277665.1. Taxonomy (NCBI): domain Eukaryota; kingdom Viridiplantae; phylum Streptophyta; class Magnoliopsida; order Santalales; family Viscaceae; genus Viscum; species Viscum album. Next base: position 1,939,138,705 of record OY728141.1, read on the forward strand.
AATTAATAGAAATTATAAACTATAATTTATATTTTATATTTTTATTCATAAACTAACTATGTATATTCCATTTTTAACAAAAGTTTCCTAATATTTGGAACATAAATCATGTTAACACCTGTAATCAATATAGAAATTTCTCTCCTAATCAAATCAATAATGATGGTGTTCGAGAAGAGAATATTATGAATATATCATAATAGTCAAGTTAGGTTATGAAAAATAATATTTTTCTTATAGATAAAACATTTTCACCTCAACATGGTATAACAACATTGGTTCATTTCATGTGGAAATAATATAAATCCTTGAACAGAACCATTAATTCATTAGTGTAAGATAAATATATTACATCTTTAGAAGAGATATTCCAAATTTATGATGTATTTAATGGAAGAAGGTTATCATGGATTTATATCATCTAATATTAGATGATGATCAATATTTATCATTGATTCACAACACTAAGAAGGAGGTAGAAATCAAAAGCATGGGGTGGAATGATTTTAATGTGATTTTTCTTTAGCGAAAAGAGCTAATATGGAAATAAAATTTGTAAATTTATGACAAAATGATGTGGAAACTGTTAATGAGTATGAATCGAGATTTACAAGGTTATTGAGGAACACTATAGATTATGTGAGAAGTCCTAAAATAAAGATCAATAACTTCTTTTATGGTTTAAATTATAGTCTTAGAAGGTTATTAGTCTCTTAAAAATTATCTTTATATGAGGAGATAGTGAAAAGTGACATCAAGATTGAGAATAAGTTTTCAAAGTATTATATTTTCAACGGAATCTAATATAAGAAGAGGAAAATTGAGCTCCTTTTGAAAAAAGAGATGAAGGGAAGGGTATAATTTCAACCATGTAATAATTATATAAGGAAACACCATGGGATTTCTTGAAGGGATAGGAATTATTCCTTAAGTGTAAAGATGACGTTCATAAATATAATGTGTGTAAGGGAAAGGGATTATCCACTTATTTTCATTGCTATAATTACATAGATATATGAGACTATCCAAGTAAACTCCAAAAGTGTTAAGGTAATATACCCTATGATAGTCCAAGGGAGAAATACCATGATTATGAAATCATAAAAGTAGAATTTAAGGTCCCAATTGATGTCATATCATGTAATTTGATCATAAACTAAAATTTATATAATACATTATTTAATTATATATCCATGAAGTCATTTTATATATTACATGTTTGATAAAAAATTGAATCATCCCATGATTCATTAAGGAATGCGATTTTAGTTGAGCTCCTAGTGGAAATATTATTGTAACAAAATTATATTTTTCTATCTCTATTAATATTTATAAAGGTTCTTTAGTTTTAAACCTAGTTGTTATACAAATGGTTGACTTTGATATAATATCTGTAATGAATTTTATCTAAAAATATGATACTAGAATTTATTATCAAGAAAATAATATTTCAATTTTTGATGCTGGAATAGAATTCCTTTTTTATAGGAAAGATTTCATTACTCAAGTCTTGTTTGTAACCACCTATAGTGGCTTATCTTAATGAAATTCATTGAGAATATGGAATAATGAATGAGAAATATATCCTAAGCATAATGTATGTATATATTTTTTAAGAATATATTGATGTATTTCATAAATAATTACTTAGATATCCACCTTATTTTTTAACTCTCCATTGACCTTATCCTTTATGAGAACCCCATTTTTAAGACTCCATATAAAATGGATCCAATGGAATTTGTGAAATTAAATAAGAAACTACAAGGGTTTTCTAATTTGGGACCAATACACCCTAGTGTTTCATATTGGGGAACACCTATCCTATTTTTGAATATGAATGAAAGATTTGTGAGGTTTTTCATTGATTATAGAGAAATGAATTCCACTAACATTAAAAATAAGTTTCCCTTACCTTTTATTGCAAATATATGATATTAGATTCAATTGGATTAGAACTTATCAAAGTTTAATATCAATTTTTTATCATCAATTAAATTTTAAGAAGGATGATATACCAAAGAAAACATTTCATATGCGGTATAAGAATTATTATTTCACAATAATTCATTTCAGGTTATCAAAACAACCTTATGTGTTTATGGATCCAATGAATAGGGTATTCAAGGATTATCTTGATAAATGTTTTTATGTTTTCATTCATGAAATATTAATATACTATAAGAACTATATATATCATGAGATCATTTATAGATTATTCTTGATACTATAAGAGAGAGGGAGCTATAGGGAAAATTTAGTAAGTATGAATTTTTATTTAAAAATATTCTTTTATTATCTATATTGTCTCTAAATATGGAATATTTTTTTAACCTTAAAAGATGAATGTGGTTAAAGAATAGACTACACCAACAAAAAAACTAATATATATAGTTTCCATTCCTTAGATTATTAATATCGATATTTTTTTAAAATATTACTTGATTAGTTAATCTTTTTAACTTAGATGACACATAAAGGGTTCAAATTCACATGGTTAATAGAATGTGAGGAACTTTTTGAAGAACTAAAGAATATATTGATCAATTAATTGGTATTAACCTTGTCATTAGTAAAAGGAGGATTTTTTATATACATTGATGCCTCAACGAATAGACAAGGGTGTGTCCTTATACAAAATGATTGATTTTTTCCTTACTCATAAAGGAAATTGAATACACATGAAAAAATTTATCCGACTCATGACCTTGAGCTGGCAGCTATAATATTTTCCATTAATATATAGGTTATCTTTTTCAATGGTGAAAGATGTGATATATATATGAATCATAAGAGTATTAATTATATATTATCATAGAAATAAATCAATATGAGACAAAAGGAGATAGATGTAACTACTCAAGGAATATGAATGTAAAATACACTGCCACCCCAGGAAAGAAAAAATGGGCATATGCATTATTTTAAAATTATAATGGAGTTCTATCTATGATTTGGATAAACAAAAATCCAATGATCATGAATTTAGAAAACATGGACATGAAAATTACTAGAAAAGAGGAATATTATTATTCTATGTAATTCCCAACCATCTTAACTATAGAAGATAAATAAGTCTCAACTAGATGAAAATGGACTATAAAAGAAGATTTAAACCATGGAATATGGGAGAGTCAAAGACTTAATATATGAATATGGTTTATTATAGTTTGGAAAGATACTATGTGTACCATTAGTACCTTAATTGAAGATAGAATTACAATATTAATATCATTGCTCAAATTTATCTATACAACCTGGCAGTGACAGGATTTATATAAATATAAGATATAACTTCTTGTGGGAACATATGAAGTGGAGAATTTATGAATATGTGTCAAGATACTTACTATTTAAATATGTAAAGTCAGAGAGATAACTTTAAAAGGGTGTCATGTGACCTATCCTATACTAATTTAGAAGTGGGAAGATATGATAATGGAATTTTTTATTGGGATTCTTAATAATTTTAAGAAGAATTATTCTATATGGGTTATTATGGATCATCTTGCTAAGACTGCACATTTCATAGAAATAAGGGAGTATATACCCCCTTGAATGTATTGCATGACTCTATTTCAATGATGTTATGTGATTCATTGTGGGACATTATAAAATTTATATGATTAGGAACCTCATTTCACATAAAAACATTAAATGATTATTTAAAATGATTTGAACATTAAGATACATTTTATAACCTCCAACCATCATCAAACTGATGGGAATTCTAAAAGGACCATCCAAACCTTGGAGTACATATAATGTTAGTCATAACTTGAATTCCAAGGAAAAATAGACCAACACTTACCTCTGGTGTTTTTTTTTCAATTTTAATATCTTCCATTTGAGTGTCAAAATGGAACCATAAGAATATTTATAATGGAAAATATTTGAAACTATAATATGTTGGGGTAAATTTAGGGAAAGGAGGCTGGTTTTTCCAATACTCATCAAGGAGAAAATTTAATAGGTTAGATCTATCTAAAATTATATTAATATGTCTTAGAATAGATAGAAAAGTTTTACTAATAATCATAGGAAGGTTTTATAATTATAAATATGGTTTGATTTATTATTGAAAGTATCGCAATGGAAGGTATTTATAAGTTTTGGTAAGAATAGGAAGTTAAGACCGTGGTAAATTAGCCCTTTTGATATTTTAAAGAGAATTGGAATCATATATTACAATTTGGATTTTCTACCCAACCTCTCTAAAGTGGAGGATATATTCCATGCCTCATTATTGAGTAAGTACATGCTAGACCCGACACACAAACATTCCAATTAAAAAATGGAGTTATTCCTTGACTTTTCCTATAATGAAGAGTCCACCCAGATTTTTTACAATAGAGAGAAAGTGTCCCAAAATTATACAACCCATCTCGTGAATGTAATCTAAAAGAATCAAATGTTAGAAGAAGAAACAAAATATCCTAAGGAATCAACAAGGAATGATTACCATCATTTTTTCATATATTGATTTATACCTCAACTTTTGAGGAAGAAATTATTTATTAGGGGAGAATTAAGACTCAAGATATGACTATAATAAATATAAATCTTATTATAATACCCATAAAAAAATAAACACATTTGATTACTTCATAATAGTACATCATAGCCTAGAAAATTACACTCACTATATCATCCACAATTGGTACTATAGAACACATAAAAAAATAATTCACCAACATGATCTTGAACAGAAAAGGATCATAGTATAAAAAGAATGAAAAAATATATATGATAAATTACTATTATTAAGAAAAAAATAATAAATTGAATAAAAATGTCATAGGAAATAATGTAATGATTTTATAAGTTAGAATAAAGAGTATTTATAATGGGGAAAATGATCGTTGGAAGGGAATGGTGATAATTAGAATAATAACAACCAAATATGAGCATTCTAACAACAATATAACCATTATACATACATGTTTTCAATAAAATACATAATATAATTTTATAATAATATACGTAATAATTATTTAAAATTTATATTGATCAATTAATATTTATATAATTATACACTTGTTTTTTTCTATAAAAATGATATTTCTTTAAAATGATATTTTAATTTTATGGTCCAAACACATGATTTTTAAATACACAAATAATTTTATTTAATAATTAAAATAATCATATAATGAAATTAATTTCAAGAAAAGGACATTAACTTTTGAATTATCACATTGAAATTATCTAATGGTGAATATTTCAAAATTTTCTAAGACAATCGATCTTTTCAATAAATAGTAAAATACAGTATGAATATAATGTACCTATAATGTATTTATTATGATGTAAAAATGATATAATAATTAATATAAGTTAATATTAGATGAATAATAAGTTATTTTATTAATATAATTTATTTTAATGAATGAAAATTGTTTTTCAAAACTATATTAGACATTCCAAAGTCTAAAATAAAAATTAGGGATTTTTAAAAAAATGTGAAAAAAATGATATTTCCCAAGCCAAAGTTATAAAAAATATGTATTATATTTTTAATATGAACAAAATTAAAAAAAATATGACTTAAAAATAAAAAATGATGAGTAAGACCCCATGGTTAATATAATGGTTTTTCATTTTTCATAACCTTGATTTCCAAATTCTAAGTCCCAAAATTAATAAACCTTTCACCCTCATTTTCTATACATACCCACCCATCACCCCATTACTCTTTAATCTATAATTATTGAGAAAACTTTTCCTTTCATTATCCATCTCAAGAGTCCCTCTAAGAGGTTGTTATGGTTCTATGGTGTTCTTTTTCAAGCATTGAGATGTTACATTGCAAGGTAAAGGTTCCTAATTTATTGTCTTTCTTTTTTTGTATAACATTTTCAAATTCATTTTCATTTAAATGCAACATTTCATTACTATTTATTTATATAAATCCCTTACTGTATTATCAATGATAAACCATTATCCCCTATCATTATACCTCCATAATAATTCAGTTTCATGTTCAAACATTCTCATAGTCATAAAATTCATTATCCAAATACCAACATATTCCATGTATTTATGATCTTGCAGATATATTATTTCTAAGAGATGATATTTTTTAAGGATGGAAGATGAAGATGTAGCTGGTGGAACCACTATCTGGTCCTAAGTGGATTAAATTCAATTTTTTCACATGTTCTGATTTACAATCATTGCATAGCAACCAGAAAGTATTTCTTAAAGAATGTTTTTTATCCCTAATGAGTATCAAATATATCAGACATACTCTAAATTTTTAGAGGGAATATTTATTTTTTTCATTGGTCTCCTACCATTTAGAACTATTGTATTCAATGTCTATTTTCTATTTATATCCTTATACCATGATATTACCCTACACTACAACTTCATTATCATTCCTTTGATAATGGTAGCTTTCAATGCATTGTGAATATCTTATACTTTATATGTAGATTTTGGGGTATTCAACTAGATATATATATTATTCCATTGAATGTATAAATAATGATATTTTTCATATCCATTATTTATATATGGAAAACTATTTATTACTTAGACAAGATTATGTATCAGGATCCTCAAGGAACATTATAATATGTATTGTTTAACCATTCACTTCATATAATGGATGAATTGAAATTATTATGTTATGGGTAGATCCTGAAATTATATATCCCCTCAATTAATTAGTAGGTCTCATAATTCAAACTTTCTTAGATATTTGGTGTACGACTTATCCATAAATATACATGTCTTGGTGATGTCTGACATTATTCATTCTGTCACAATGAAATTAGTTATTGTAATCCATGTGTTTATTTATAGTTATTTTATCCACTTATATATTATGATCATTATTTCATTTTTTATATAATAGTTTGATTATTTTTTCCTACCATATTATATATTTCATTATTTTGTTATGATAGGTTTCACTGTATGCTACATCGAACTGAGCATATGTGCTAACCCCTTAATCTTATTTCCCATTTCTCTAAGAAACCATGAATATTATTACCCATGAAATATAGATTATTAAGGGTAAATAATAATGTATTTATGTATTGAAATGTAGTATCTTATGTTTTCATTGTAATGAAATATTCATTTATATAATTATGTTTATGAGACTATTAAACTATGGGATCTTTTTTATTGTGATCTATGTATTCTTTACCATTTTAATAAAATGACCACTTTCTCTAAGTTACTGGATTGTGGTGTTATATAGTCACGCATTCAAAAAATAATTTATGTTGAATTAATTTATTTATTTAAACCAAAAATGTAATTATAATAAGGTTATAAGTATCACAAAACTCATTAAGAGATATAATGTTCAAAACAATGGAATTACAAAAATTAATATTTAATAATAAAAATGTATTTACAATGTTTTAAACCTCCAATAACACAAAACATAAAAATATTTAATTTAACTCATTTGGATAACAAGAATCTAGAAACACTTTAATGGATAAATATTTAATAAGTAAATAAACTAACTTAATATTTAAAGAAATATATTCAATTAAGGTTATAAAATATAAAATTTTCTCTATAACAAACTAGTAATTTATATTAAAATGTTTTTAACAATAACAAATCCACTATTTTTTAGGAAAATAAATAGTAAAAAATCATTGTTAATTATAGATGGTATGGATATTCTTTCAACAACATTAAATATATAAATAAAATTTTAAATTCATATATATCAAAGTGTAGATTCATAAAAATAAACATATTTTACTATTATGTTAGATATAATGATAAATGTTTTTGGGATTCCATTCCAAAAAATAACCCCTCCATCGATCATAAAAACACATTCAAAATAAATTTTTTGATCATCATGGTACTCAACAAAATCCGAGTCAAAATAACTAATGACATGAAGTTGATCAAACATATTATAGGTTACTCTATAATTTCAATTGTGATGAAAATATCTCCGTAACATTTCCATATTTTCTTAATGATCCAACCTTGGATAACTCAAGTATTTCTAAAAATCATTAATAGAAATAATAATTTCAGGATAAGTACAAAAAATAGCATGTATCAAACAACCAATAAAAAAAGTGTATATGAAAATTTCCCTTTCAATATATTTATTTATCATTTTGATGATTTATATATTAGATATCTTATTTTTTCAAATAGGTGGAATATTTTATAAACAATAACTCATTTTAAATAAATTGTAATCTTTTCAATATATCATCTCCAATACATCCCAATAATTTAACATGACCATCCACATTTAATTTTTACTCATAAAACAATATAATCATCCCCAATGACCTTTTTATTGAAGTACACGTTCTATGTATTTTTTAATTGGTCAAATTGAAAAAAAAATATAAGCCAATGTATGTCATCAACATACATAATATGAATTACTAATTTTATCCCATTAGTTTATAAATATATAAATTGATACAAAACATTATCTTGAAGGCCTTGGAATGTTCAAACCTAATAAAGTTTTAAATATTTTTGTCCTGATGATTTTTTATGCCATAACAAGATTTCCTCATCTTACAAACCAAATGATGTTGACTTGTTTCAACAAATTCATCAAACCAAATAAAATAATATTTTCAAATATCCATTTTATGAATCTCTAAATTAAAATTGTATACTTAGGAATTAATAACTCTAAAAAAATATTTAAAAGAAACTAATGAACATATTTATTTATAAAAAGTTATTTTTCATTGATTATATCTATTTTATACTAATTTTTCTATATTACTTTCAATATTTAAATAGTGATCATGTCTGTTTTTAAAGAAACATTTCCACTCAATGGGTGTGTGAACATATATTAATCTTGCAAAATTCCATCCACTATTACATCTTATAAAATATATCTCATCATATAAAAAATTTAACCATTTTGAAGCATGTGAAACATTAATGGAATATTTTAACATGACAGTATTTGTATCTAAAATGCCCCATCCTTAAAAATTATATAATATTGAGTTAATTCAAGAATTCACATTAAGGATATTTTAAAGTTTAGAGTAGTAGATAATTATTCCATAACTAATAAATTACATCTCAAATATTAAAAAGTAGACACTTCTACTCTATCCATTTTTTTCACAACAATAAAACTAATTAAATAAAACAAGAATTATTTTATTGATATAAATCTTGTCAAATTATTCCTTTCTCTTTCCATACTTTATACCCTATGAAAAACATTTCAAAAACTTTTGATGAGTATAAAAAGCTCAGTAAGGTTTATAACATAATGAAAGAAAACATTAGTCCATCAATACTTACAATTCAATTTTTCAATAATAAAAATTAACCTCTTTAAAATACCTCATAAAATCATTAGATTTATAAATAACACATAGAAATCACAAATCACAAAGGTAACTTGTGGCATCCATAACATACTTACATTATAGATTTCACAGCTACATAGAGATTTACGTTTGGAATACCCATCACAGTATATTCCATAAATCTCTTAGGAGAAACATTAAAATTCATCTCTGTCACATTACCCAATACAATGGAGAGTTATCTTTAGCTCACCCACCCTCAGTTTATCACGGAACCACCTGTATACATAAATAATGCCGATGAACCATAACATAATCTTAACAAATAAATCAATCATAATGGAAAGATAAAATTTCAACATTGAAATCACAATATATCATTTCAATATATTGGCATATTCAATGATTTCGCAAAAGGATTTTTAATACCAAAATACATAAAATGGTTATATGGTATATATTTACCTTTTAAAAACATTACGGCTTATTACGGACGCCAAATATCAAATGATGCTCATTGTGGCAGAAAGGTTATTATAACTGTGTATGTTAAAAAGAAACATTCCCCTGTAAATTAGTAAAACACTTCATAAAACAAAATATTATTTTTGAAAACCATTGAATGAAATTAAAATAAAAAGGTTATAATTATACACCGTATAAAATAAGGTCATGTATAATCCAAAATATTCCTCAATGAAAGAAGATTGAGGCGAAGTCCCTTAATTTGAGTCCAATTTGTCTCGTTCATTCTTTATATTCCTGAATAATAAAAATTGGTTAATTTATAATTGATTTAGAAAAATTTTCAAGTTTATTATTCATTTTATATTACTTATCACCATGTTATAAAAATTATATAATTATTTATGTTCATATAGGTTGTTTTGTCGATATTCGGTACTTTAGTTGAAAATGAACATGGTATATTTACAAATTGTCCATGTGGTCAATAGTCCATTATCCAAAAAATAGTATTAATGATTTAAATATCATATATATCTAGTATATATATGTATTTATAATATTCAATTACATTTTGTGATAATAAATGAAATGAAACATTTAGGGAGACGGTAGGTCGTACGTACGCATGAACACTACTTTCATTTACTTTTAATATTAACGAAATGAAATCAAAATGAAACATAGGTATATTATAATTACAATATAATATCATATGTTATATATGTTACATAATTTTATTAAATCCATCCTTTATAAATTCTATATTTGGCATGAACAAGTCATATCACTTTGAGGGGGCGGTAGTGTGCACTTCCACAAGTGAAATTATCGTATTTACACATAATATAAATCTTAAAGGTATAATTTAAATGAAAAATAAATAGTCATAGAGATAATATAAATATAATATATATCATATATATATATATATTTCCATTACAATTTCAACCATGAGATGTGTTAGGGGAAAATTGTTCAATCATATTTTCGTGAGGTGGTAGTTTTCCAGCCACAAAACAATATGTTCATATCTATTAGATGGAGGTATGTGTAAGTGTAGTTAAGATAATTATCATAAAAATAACCTATTATATTAACAATTTTTTTATGTAATCAAATAATACGAATATAATAGAGAGTGAATAATTAAAATAATGGAAAGGAACTTTAGAGAAGACGCTACCTCTTAAAATGTGTAACTACCTTTGATTTGAACCAAAAGGCTTTATTGAATTTTATTACACCAAAGGTAAGGATTCTAAGAGGAAGGGAGGGAATTTTTAGGATTATTTGAGTAGAATTTTGATAATTCAATGGGCATGAGAGGTGTTCATTATGTAGGTACATGTGGTGGATTTTTATAAGAGGGAGGAGGGGCACTTTAGGAATGTCTAGAAATATTAATTTTTTAAACATTCTATATCGATTAAAAATGAGTAAAACTTCAGTTAGTAAGAATATAATATTAATTTAAGTCTAAATAGATTCATTAAATAATAATTATATAGGTTTTGGATATTTTTTCATCCTTATCTTTTTTATTTAACCCTATTATACTCTTACCATTTAATCAAGCACTTAGCACTTTGAGAATAAAAATAGTTACCAAACATGAAAAATTTCCAATGAAAGAGTAATTAATAATATTTTAGACTTATCTTAACCATTTGGATGAATATTGTTTTTTAAATTTTATAATATTAAAAAAAATCTTTTGTAATATGAATTATGTCAATGTTGACACGATTCATATCAATAATTTTTTTAAAAATCCATAACAACATGATTACTTTGAATAAACTATATTAATAAAAATATAATATTTAAATATCATCCAAAAAATTATTTTATGACACCAAAATATTAATTTTACAATTATTTTAATATTGAAAATATAATTTATTTGAATCCTTTATTACTGAAGCAATCACTTCATCGTCATTGGGTCATAATTAAAATAATTTATTTAATGTCTAAATTATTTAAATAAAATATAATTATGTCGGAAATATTTCTATCTTTCTAATTAATATTTATAGTCCAATAGATCACTTATATAACCCCATATAATAATTGTTTTACAAAAAGATACTTGTTTTTGTAATGTTTCTCTTTATTTTAAATTAATTATAATATAATGTCATTATTACTCCCCAGTAGATCCATTGGGTCCCAAAATCTACCCAATTATTCCTTTGGTTGGAAATATCTCATCCATTATGATTAGGACATGTTTTATGGTAGTTTTATATTATTATAATATTATTTTTATCCTTATTTAACATATTTACTCTTTAATCGTGGTAAAAAAAATAACAACTGAAGTTATTATTCATAATGTCTGAAAATAAAAGGTACCTATTCACACAATTTGAACATTATGATTTTAAATATGGAATCCATTTTTTTAAATTCAATAAACAGAATATTTAGTAACTAATTTAAAATTAATTCCAGTTGTCAAAACCAAAAAACATGAATTTTAATAAGTAATAACAATCAAAAGATTAACATGTGTTTATGTTCAATTTAAAATTAAAATTACTTCCAATTACCGTAATTGTATTAAATAAAAAAATATAATCTAATTACACTTTAAAACCAACTAAATGGACAATCTATATATATAAATAAATTAAAAGAAAAAATAATTTTGAATTAAAATGTAGTATTTGTCATTATTCATTAAAAAATGAATATTATCAAAAATTTACCAAAATTTTATAAAAAGTAAATTTTGATGTCTTTCTTCTATATAAGATGTTTATTTTTTCAAATAGAACATATAAAAGTGAAAAAAAAATATTTAAAAAGTGATTTCCATCAAAAGGCGGCAAACTGACCTTTTAAAAATATTAGAGTATTTCATGATTAAAATTGAATTCATTATTATTTTAAGCCTCAAATATTTAATGAATAAATGTAAAAACATTTAATGAATATGAAAAATCATATTGTAGTTGGTTCTGTTCATTCCTACCTAAAACAATAGCTAGTCGTTGACTACTATTTAAAATAATAATAATATTATATTATTTTTGATATAACTCAAATATGTGTGTAATGTAAGATTTTAAAGAAAACTGTTGTTGTATGTTGAGTACACTATCAGACAAAGCATCCCCATTTAATGTAAAAAATAATAATATGTTATTCATATATATTAATAGAAATGAAAATTTATTATTCTATAAATACCAGGGATCCTATATCATTCTAACCTTTAGGGAATTGAATGCTCTTTATATTCACATATAAAATAAGTGGGGATATTTATCCCGCGTAGTATTTTCAGATTCTCATGTTTCTTATTCAACCATATGGTTTTTTACAAAACCTTTACCTGATGAATTACCTTATTCTGCAACACTTTCTCTTTGTAGTCAACTATCTGAACTATTTATTCGTCATAAGAATGATTCTCTTCCAACTGAACTACTTATAGACTCAAAACATGATATGGATATGACATATACTTTCTCAACATTGAAACATGAAAAACATTATGTACCTGGGATAAACATGGAGGTAAATCCACTCTATAAAAAACTGATCAAACATTCTCACTTATTGCCTAGGGTCCAATGAACCTAAGAATCAACATTCATTTCTTACCAAAACTCAACACACTTTTCTAAGGAGAAACTTTGAGAAAGACATGATCACCTACATCAAAATAAATATCCTTCCTCCGGTTATCTGCAAAACTTTTCTGGCTGCTCTGAGCTATTCTCATGTGATTTTGAATCAACTAAAATTTTTCTGCCATCTCTTCAACCAATTCTGGTCCCATATACATTCTTTCACCTACTTCATCCCAAAAATCTGGAGTTTGACACATCTTTCCATCAAATACTTCAAATACTGCCATCTATATACTAGAATGAAAATAGTTATCATATGAAAAATCAACATAAGATAGATGTTGATATCAAATTCCCTGTTAATCTAGTGAATGAGAAAGTAGCATATCCTCCATGTTCTGAATTTTTCATTTTGACCAACCATTTGATTAAGGATAAAAAGGTGTACTAAAATTTAATTCAGTACCCAACGACTTTTGAAGGCTGTTCCAAAAGTTAGAAGTGAACCTGGGATCATGATGAAATACAATAGCTATGGTAACTCTAGGTTACCTGACAATCATTTTAATATTAAATTGATAAAGTCGATATAGAGATAGAGTATATCGAATATGCAAAAAATGATTAGATTTGGTCAATCGGTCAATAATAAACAAGATTTAATTTTTAGCTAGATAATTCATTTGTAATCCCTCTAAAATTCCACTGATATATTTTCATATTTCCAGTCTGGAACTAAAAAAGGTTGAAACATCCCTTTTAGTAACTTCCGCTGTTCTTTAAACTGTTGACAAATCAAGCATATTAGGGTAAAGTCCACTATATCATTTTTGATTCCACCCCACAAGTAATACTCCCTAATATATTTATACATATTAGTAATACTAGGAAAAACTGAGAATGAAGAAGTATGAGCTTGACATAATAACTCATTCTTCAATTGTGAATCATAAAGAACACATAATCTCTTTCCAAACCTCAAAACACAGTTTTTATCAATGTTAAATTTAGGTAACTTACCCTTCTAAACCAATTCTACCTTTTTCTAGAACCCTCTATCTTCTTTCTATGCTTGATTAATTCTCTCTGATGGAGAAAATTATAGAGAAACATGAAAAAAATAGAGGAATTATCTGCACCAACAACTTTCAATCCAAAATTAATCAAATCAAAAACCAAAGGATCTCATTCCAAACAGAATGTGGTTAATGTAGAATTACTTTTCCAACTCAAATCATCAGCCACATTATTTTCTTTTCTTAGATGGTAATGAATCATGAAATCGTAATCCTTGATTAATTTCATCCATCTTCTCTTTCTCATATTCAATTAATTCTGAGTGAATATATACATCAAACTATTGTGATCAGTATATATTTCACAATTTACACCATTAAAATTCTGACTCCAAATTTTTAAATAAAAAAAATAGCAGCTAATTCCAAATCATGTGTAGGGTAATTTAAATCATGAGTGTTCACCTATAGTGAATCATAAGAAATTACCTAATCATTCTGCATTAGGACACACCCTAGTCCTTTAAAAAATACATCACTATAGATAACAGATTCACCATTTCTGGAAGGCAGTTCCAAAATTTGTTCTTTCACTAATCTTTTTTTTAAATTCTTGAAAACATTCATCACATTATTTTTTCTAGATGAACTTAACACCTTTTCGTGTGAAATTAGTTAGTGGTATAGATAACCATGAAAAATTGTCAACAAAACTCTGGTAATAACCTTATAAACCAGGAAAACTATAAATCTTGGTTATATTTGTGGGTCTTGCCCATTCTTCAGCAACTTTTGTTTTAGCAGCATCAACAATTATTACATATTTTAAAACAATATGAACATGGAATGAAATTTATTGTCACCAAAACTCACACTTGATGAATTTACCATATATTTTCTTTTCATTTAAGGTTAGAAATACAACCCTTGAATGACTTTCATCCTCCTCTTTAATTTTAGGATATATCAAAATATCATCAATAAACATACTACAAACTAATTCAAGAACTCATGGTAAATTCTATCCATAAGATCCATGAATAAAGTAGGTGCATTGGTTAACCCAAAAGGTATAACAACAAATTCATAGTGGTCATATCCTGTAAAAAATGCAGTCTTCGAAATGTCTTCTTTCTTTAATTTCAACTAATGTTACCTCGAACTCATGTTAATCTTTGAGAAATACGGATCTCCCTGAAGCTGATTAAAGAAATCATCAATATGAGTCAAATGACACTTGTTCTTAACAGTGATATTATTCAATGCTCTATAATAAATGCAAGTCTCATTGAAACATATTTATTTTTAACAAACAACACAGGACCACCCTATGGTGATCTTCTAGGTCGAATGAAACCATTATCTAATAAATCCTAAAATTGCTTCATCAACTATAAAAGTTCAATTTTATCCATTCTATAAGGGGGTTTTAAAATTGGATTAGCATCAGAAACCAAGTCAAATGTAATTTCAACTTCCCAACTTGGTGTTAAAGCAGGAAAATCACGAGGAAAAACTTCAAGATACTCATTGACCACTAGCACATCATTAATATGAATAGTTCATTTGTTTTAAAAAATATGTGCAAGGTAACATTCATTTCCATATTTTACTAGTTTCTCATCTTCTTGATATGTTATCCAAATTAAGGGTTCATTCTTGTAAAAAAAATTGAAATTCTTTTTGAAAATAAACCACTTTAGCTTTGCAGTCAATCTTATATGATAAATAAAAATCCAATACATACTAAAAATGAAATCAAACTCTACTAGAGGGAATGTAATAAGGTTTCAACTATATTCTTTCCACAAACAAGGACATGAAGGTTCTTATAATTTATTTTTTTCCCAACATTTCCTCCAGGTGTTTTTACCACATGTTCAAGATTCATATTTTGATATGGAATTCCCAATTTACTAAAAAGGTTATCAGAAATGAAATAATGTGTACACACAGAATCAAAAAACAGATTGGAATAATCTAAATAAACAAACAATATACTTAATGCTACCTCATTTGATGGCCCAACATCTGCTGAAGTATTTTCAATGGATTTCACCACCCTATTTTTCATTTAGCCTGGCTTCTTTCCATCATTTGATTTCTTCATCAGACACTCATATTCATAATGACCCATTTCATTGCACTTAAATCATTTTGATAACTGTAAATAAAATTTTTTCTTACCACCACCCTGATCTTTT
Organism: Viscum album; assembly: GCA_963277665.1. Lineage (NCBI taxonomy): Eukaryota > Viridiplantae > Streptophyta > Magnoliopsida > Santalales > Viscaceae > Viscum > Viscum album. The sequence continues at coordinate 1,939,155,270 of OY728141.1, forward strand.
TCAGTGTAATTATGTTCCATATGTCCTATTTTATAACATTGTAATCACTTACAAGAATTCAAAAGGCATTCCCCAATGTGCTTTTTACCAGAATTTTCACAAAATAAAAAATCAGGTTTCTTACCATAATAATTTTTTGAAGAGTTCTTCCCTATTTTCTGTCACCTCGACCTCTTATTTTGTTGATTTTCAAATAACACAAGATCTTCAAGAAACTCAACTTCCACATTCTCCTCACATAGAAATAGTTTTTCATTACTTTTGAACTCACTACAAGCTAATTCCATTCTATACTTTGGATTAAATCCTTAGTAGAAATGATTGGTTTTACATTCAATGTCCCATATAAAATTTGGAGCATACCTTTCCAGTCAAGTGAATTTCACTTTATAAGAAGCCAATGTGTCATCCTCCTGCATCAATTCCAAGAATTATTTTTCCATCCAAAGTCAAACCAACTTAGGAAAATATTTCTCATGGAAAATACCTTTGAATTACTCCCAATTATGAGAATCAATATCCACACTATCCTTAATACTATTAACCATCAACCATCACTGATCGGTTTCATCTTCAAAATGGTAAACAGAAATACTAACCTTTTAATATTCTGAACACCCCATGACATTGAAAATATTTTCCAGTGATTTAATACACCCTTTAGCTAGAACAAGATCAAATGATCCTCTAAATGATGGGAGATGTTTCGTCATGGAATGATCCACTACTAACATGTTCTTTTTTGGTTGATACAATTGATCTCACGCATGGATACCACCACCATTTATAGCCTGAGTAAATTGTTCTATCACTAGAATAAACTATCCAGTTCTGATTCCAACCATCTCAGGTTGCTAATTTGGAAGGTTGATTTTCCTCTTGATACTGTCCCATCATAGCTGCCTTGTTTCCTCTGTGGAAAACCATTCTGAACACATAAATATATTCGGGGAAACAACATTGTAATTTTCAAATTCTATATCATTTAAATCTTACCATAAAGTAAAAATAAATTATGGATATTTATTTAACTATATCCTAACTCTTAATGTTATATAAACTGACCATTGATACCAATTGTAAGGCCTCATCCTTAAATATTACATAAACCTGAGTTATGTCAAGAATTCACATTTAGGATCATTTCATGTTTAGTGTATTGGAGAACTAGGCCATAACTAATACATTATATCTCAAATATTTCAAAGTAGACACTTCTACTCTATACAATTTTTTCCCAACAATAAAACTCCTTAAATAAAATAATAATTATTTTTTTCATATAAATATTCTTAAATTTTTCCTTTCTCTTACCCTTCATTATACCCTATGAAAAACATTTCAACAACTTCGAATGAGCATAAAAAGCTCAGTACGGTTTATAAAATAAGGAAATAAAACTTTAGTCTATCAATACATACAAATCAATGAACTCATACTTTTAAATCATAAAACAAAAATTTTTTAACATACCTCATAAAATAATAATAATTATGAATAACACATAGAAATCATAAATCACAAAGGTAACTTGTGGCATCTATAACATACACACATTGTATCTTTCATAGCTATATAGGGAGTGATGTTTGGAATACACATTATAGTATATTCCCTAAATCTCTTATGATAAACAATAACATTTACCTCTATCGTGTTACCCAATGCATTGGAGAGCATTATCAGGCTCACCTACCCATGGTTTATTACAGAACCACCCATATACATCAATAATTCCCAAGAAATATAACATAATCATAAGAAATAAATCAAGCATAAAGGAAATATAACATTTCTACATTGCTATCACAGTATATCATTTCAATATATTGACACAATAACTGATTTCTAAAAACCATTTTAAAAACCAAAATACATAAAAATGGTATATGGTATTTATTTACCTTTTAAAAACATTATTGTTTGTTAAAAAATCCAAATATCAAATAATGCTTACGGTGGCGGAAATGATATTGTCACCGCCTATGTTAAAAAGAAGAATTCCCTTGTTATTTTATAAAACACTTAATAAAACAAAAAATTCATTTCGAGAACCGTTGAATGAATTTAAAATAATAGGGGTATAATTATACCTCGTATAAAACAAGGTCATGCATAATCCAAAATATGCCTCAATGAAAAGAGATTGAGATAAAATCCCTTACCTTGAGTCCGACATGTCTCATCCGTTCTTTATATTCCTAAATAATAATCTTAGGTTAATTTCAACATGATTATGAACCTTTTTTAAGTTTATAATTCATTTTATATTACTTATTATCTTGTTATAAAAATTAAATTATTATTTTTGTCGATATTCGTTAGATGAGTCGAAAATGAACATGATATAATTATAAATTGTCCATGTGGTCGAAATTCCACTATCTCTAGAATAGTATTCATAATGTAAATATCATATATATCTATTATATATATATATATATGTATTTATAATATTTCATAACATTTAGAGATTATAAATGAACTACACCGTTCATTGAGATGGTCGACCGTACGTACACATGAACACTACTTTCATTTATTTTTCATATTAAGGAGATGAAAAATAAATGATACATAGGTATATTGTAATTATAGTATAATATCCCTTGTTTTATATGTTACATATGTTAATTAACTCTATCCTTTCAATGTTCCATGTATGGCATTAGAAAGTCATATCACTTTGAGGGGGCGGTAGTCCACACTTCCTCAAATAAAATTATCATATTTACACATTATAGAAAGCATAAAGGTATGTTGTAAATGAAAAATACAGAAGCATAAAGATAATAAAAATATAATATATATCATATATAAATAAATTTCCATCATAATGGCCACCATGAGAATTGGTAGGGGAAAATTTATCAATCATTGTTTTGTGAGGCAGTAGTTCACCATCCACAAAAACAGTATGTTCATATCCATTAGATGGAGGTGTGTGAAAGTGTAGTTTGAATACTTCTCATAGAAACATCATAGTATATTTATGATACTATTTTTTGTGTGTATCAAATTATAAGAATAGAACATGGAGTGAAGAAGTAAAATAATGGAATGGAACTTTAGAGAAGATACTACCTCTTAAAATGTGTAACTCCATTTGATTTGAACCAATTAGCTTAATTGAATTGCCTTCTAACCAAGGTAATGATTTTAGGAGGAAGGGGGATGTTTGGAGATTATTGTTTCATAATATGGATGATCCAAGTGTGAGTTATGTAGGTAGAGGTGGTGGTTTCTTGTAATAGGGAGGAGGGACACTTTAAAAAGATCTAGAAATATTTATTTATTATAAATTATCTTTCAATTAAAAATGAGTCCAAATTTAGTTTATTCATAGATAATATATATATAAGTATAAATAAAATCATCCAATAATAATTTGATAGGTTTTGGATATCTTTTAATCCTTATCTTTTTTATTTAACCCTTTTTTACTCTTAGCGTTTAATCAAGCACCTAACACTTTGATAATGAAAATAGTTACCAAAACATGACAAATGTCAAATAAAAGAGTCATTAATAAAATTTTAGAGTTATCATAACCATTTAGATTAATCATTTGTTTATTTTTGTAATTTTATAATATTTAATAAATTATTTTATATTTTAGAATATGAATTATGCCAATTTTGACACTATTCATATCATGAATTTTAAAAAAAATCCACAACAACTTTATTCCTTCAAAAAAAATTCATTAATAAAAATATAATAGGTCAATATCATACATATAATTCATGGATAACATCAAAATATTGAAATTAAATTTATTTTAATATTTATAATATCATTTAATTGAATCCATTATTAATGAAGCAATCACTTCATCATCATTGAGTCAAAATTAAATTTATTTATTTAATGTCTAAAAATTATAAATAATATATCATGATGAAAGAAATAATTTTATATTTATAATGAATATTTATAGCCAAATAGATCACTTATTTTACCCCATATAAAAAATTACAAAGAGATACATGTTTATTTTACGTTTCTCCTTATTTAAAATTAATTATTATAAAATGTCATTATCACTTAAAAGTGGGTCTATATGGTCCCAAAATCAACCAAAGTATGACCTTGGTCAGGCATATCTCTTTTAATAGGATTATGACATTTTTTAAGGTAGTTTTATATTATTATATTATTATTTTCTAACCTTATTTACCAGATTTACCCTTTAACCATGGTAAAAAAAATAATTACTGAATTTAAGATTCATAATGACCAAAAATAAAAGGTAAATGATAATAAAATTTAGACCCTCTGATTCCAAATATGGAGTCCATTTTTTCAAATTCAAACCACAATAGTTTCATTAATTAATTTATGATTAATTCCCATTATCAAAACTAGAATTCATGTTTTTAAGAATTATTAACTATCTAAAGATTAACATGGGTTTATGTTCTGTTTAAAAGTAAAATTACTTCCAAGGACCATAATTGTATTAAATGATAATAAAATTATACAATTACTTTTTAAAACTAATTAAATACACAATCTAACTATATAAATAAAATATATGAAAATTCAGTTTTTAATTAAAATGTTGTATTTTTCACTATTCATTAAAAAAATGAACTTTATTAGAAAGTTACCAAAATTTTATTCAAAGTAAATATGGATTTCTTAATTATATATAAGAAGTTTTTTTTCAAATAAAACATTTAATATATAAAAAAACTAAATTTAAAAAGGGTTCTCCATCAAAAGGCCATAAACCAAATTTTTAAGAATATTAGAGTATTTCATGCTTAAAATCATATTCATTCTGATTTTAAGCCTCTAATATTTATTGGATTAATGGAAAAACATTCAAAAAATATTTAAAATCACATTGTAGTTAGTTTTGATCATTCCCGCCAACACAACGGCTAGGTGATAACTACCATTAAAAATATTATTTTTATTATATTAATTTTCAATATAACTCAATGTTATGTGTAACAGAAGATTTCAAAGAAACCCGTTCTTTCATGTTGAGTATGCTATCAGACAAAAAATCCCATTTAATGTAAAAAAATAATATTTTATTCATAAATATTAATAGAATAGATAAAGTATTATTCTATAAATACCGGATATCCTACAGTATTCTCATTCCAATCATGTTAATTCTCTTACAAGTACACAATATATTCATCAAGTATAATGGTCTTAGAAATTCTTAGAGATCTCCTTAATATAATTTCTTTAGAAAAATAATAATGTTTCACTTTACCTACTTATGGTCTAATAACACTATATTCTCTAAGAGAAGTTATGTAATGATCATCATGACTATTAGGTGACACACACTAGTCATGAGGAGTGGAAAAAACAATTAAATCCCCCTATGTTTGTAGTATGAATGGTAACCAGAATGTTGTTCTCCAAGGAGCAGTGTTTTAATCTTGGTGTCACTTAAAAAATAACATGTTTGAATGATTTAAGAAATCAAGAGGTTACCTTATGAAGGATTGTGAATTTAATATGAGAGAGAAGTGATTGGATTTAGGTTGGGTTTTCCTATTTGTGATTTCAAAATAGTTTTTAACAAAATATGAATCCATGGGTTTTAGAAAAATTTGTTATGTGAATTGAATAAAAATTGTTTCTTCATTTCACATTTGAGTTAATTATTTTTCAAAGTGTAGAAATTTTAATGGACTAATATTAATTACTCAGGAAATAAAAAATCTGGTATTTATTCCCCTAAATAATTAAATTAATCTATCTTAATTTCTCTACGTGATTTCGCAATCACTAAATCACTCCCCTAGTTGATTTTCTTCAAAGACTATCCAATTGGTGTAAAAATGAATAGATCAAGCAAGGGTAGAGTAATATTTAAATAAAAGAAATTTAATATTTAAGAATAAATCAAAATAAAATCATATTTAATTTAAATTAAAAAATAAAATAAATTGAAAATTGTCAATTTAAATGAAAAGAATTCCTATGAATAAAACATCAGAAACTCAGACATGACAAAATGGGACCCCCTATAGTTCACCCAATCAAAATGTATTCTACCCCTCCGTGAAAGGTGAGGTCATAGAATTCAAATAATAAAATTAACATGGAGGAAGGAATTAAAAATTAAGAACAAGTAGGAGGACGTTCTCCTCCTCTTGGATGTTTGCTGGTGGCTGGAATGGGATGTGAAGGAATGAATTGAGAGGTAAGAGCTCCTCTCCATTTATAGGCAGAATTCTCCTTCTGAATGTGACGCGTTTTATACCCCTTAAATGACTTTTTTTTCATGTTTCTTACTTTAGAAAAGATGTTTATAAATTTCTTATCTATTTCCTCTCATCATATCAGCGAATTTATCCACCATATGAAGGAGTTAGGTAATTTTCATTTAATAGGATGTTTTCTGCCCGAAATTTACATGAATCTTCATCCAAATGTATAATTATCGATATCCACCTTAATGGCTGAAAAACTCAATGTAATTTAATGTGTGAGAGCACCATTGAGTCCTCTTACATATCTAGGTTAAATCACCGAAATTGTAGTTGTGGAGACCGGGTTGTGCATCCGTTACGGTGGTGGGGTTCACATTGTTCGACCTGAAAACATTTCCAAATTAAATGGGTTTTTGGGATAGTAGATATTTGAATTAGCACTAGGTCCTAAAGACAATGTGTTATGAAATAAAAACATGAATCTAAAAAAAAAAATTACATAATTTTGATATATTTGTTATAAGAAATGAAAAAAATTCCATAGTGGTCAAATTTTTTCCAAAACCCTAAATTATGCATTTTTCACAATTTTTCTCATTTTCATTCTAAAATTTATATTCCCCAAAATTTTTACAAAAAAATTATTTTACATGGGATATATCATTGAAAAAATTTAAAAAAATCATCATTATTTGATAAAAAAATATTTACGTAACTTTTCTCTATCAAATACCCCCACACTTAAATCATGCTTGTCCTCAAGCATAAAATCTCATCATCAAAATTAGAGGACACCAATATTACCAATATTCAAATTTCAATGCCATATAATCAAAAAAAATTAAGTGTGAAATCAAAAATTAAAAAATCTACATAAAATATCAATTTAATTTCCCATTTTTCAAAGAAACAAATAATTCACATATTTTACTTTTCCCTTTTGAAAACTGATGGAACTACTCTTTTTATTCATTCAAGATCCTTTATTCATTATTATTAAACATGTCATGTTATTATTTACATCACTTTTGATTTTTTTTCTCTCCTTACTCATGATACAATCCAAGAATAGTTATTCTCATATCATAATAACTTTCTTCTTATCCATAATATTGTAAATGAATTAATTTCTCCACTTTTTAAAGACAAAAGACACATAAAAGAATGAGGACTTGCAATAAAGGTTCAAAGGAATCTGAGGATTATGGTTGGTAGGATTTGATGCTTTAAAAATTAAGGCTCAAGTAGGAGGATATACTCTTAAGTAAAATGCATGATATTAAAAGTAAAAGTGGAATGAAATTCTCCCCTTCAAAGTAGCAACACCAACTTTCCAAAACTCAAAGTAAAGGTCATGATCAAATTATGAAAAATGAATGATTTGTGCACCTTCCAGAATATTTTTATTAATTATTTAATTTTTTCTTTTATTGAATGATATGATTAGATTAATCCTCACATCAATCACCTAACCATATATGATCATAATATTGTCAGTCTTGAAAATGGTGATATTTGGTTCTCTCAAATCACAACCCATTTTTTTCATTTTTTGATTCTTTTTGAAATTTTTTTCATTTTTTAATTCAAGAGAGGAAAACAATAGAGTATAATAAATTAATCTACATCCTTATACAATTCCTATAATAACACCCCGACACTTGTTTCAAAAAATGTGTGTCATCTCGTCATCCATGATTCTTTTTACCTCCTCACTTAAACATTAAAATATCATGAAAATACCATGACTAGGGTAGGAATGGATAAAAATGGATTGAAACATGGATCATCCCTATAAAGGTCATTCATGGTCTCTATGGGATAAATGAAGGATTGATGTAAAGGTGGTCTTCTTTGAAAAGTAGCTTTTTAAAGGATTACTCAATCAAATTAAATGTATTTTCGCGTAGTCATATCTTTGAAAAGTTTCAATACATGTTCTGGTCGGTTACATGTCCCATGATCACTAAATAAATATGCTCAAGGATATATAAAAAGTACATAGTCTATAAATCGTCTCGGGAATGTGAAATATAACATTGGACAATCACTCATGGCATGACTAAAAATAAAAAATCAATTCACATGAACTTATGGAATTCAAAGCATGAAACCTGGTAGGGAAATTTTGTTTACATGAATCAGTTACTTCCTTCAAATCATGAGTCATCATTTCAATATTCATGCTTTATTATAAACATTAAATTCTTAATTTCAATAATTTAATCATATCAACATTGAAATCTAAAACATGGCATCACTAGGTTCCTAAGAAACTCATGTCTCCTATATAAGTCGAGTAGAACATGATTTCAAGTGTGTGCATGCTATTTTATCTTTTAATATCAAAACATGATTTTGATGAAGGAAAAAAATGAAGGGAGTTTAAATGATAATCATAAAATGTGAAATACTTTTTGACATAAAGCTTTTCTTCCTCTTCTTCTTCTTATTGGGTCTTCCTTCCTTCCATGATGGTTCTTGAAAAACTAAAAACACTCATACCAGTGTAAGAAACATTCTATTATAGATCAATTGGGTTATGTAATAGGTAAATGACTCCTAAATCCTATGAAAACAGTGAAACTCAGGTTTCCACCAGGAAGCACCTTGGTTTAATCTCATTGGCTTGACCTTACCTCATGAGAAGAAATCAGTAGATGGTTTAGGGAAGACTGACCTCCTCCACCAGTTCTTGATGTAAACTTCCATAGAACTTCTTTAGACATTGACCATTCATTGTGAATGGGTTTCCTCTTTTTTTATCAACCTGAATGGCACCAAAAGGATATACATTAGAAACAAGAAAAGAACCTTCCAACCTGGAACAAAGCTTACCTGCCATTAACTTGAATATGGAATTATAGAGTAGAACATGGTCTCCAGGTTGAAAGGTCTTTAGTTGAATCTGTTTGTCATGTAACACCCTGGTTCTTTCTTTATAAATTCTTTAATTTCCAAAAGATTATCTCCTGATTTCTTCCAACTCCCGCAATTGTAGTTTTCTCTCTTTCCTAGCACTCTCCAAATCCATATTCACCTTTTTCACAACCCAATATTCATGGTGCTCCTATTCTACTTGTAAGTGATAGATTTATCCATAAATAAACTGATTAGGGATCATTCCAATGGGCATCTTGTATGATTTCAGGTATTCCCATAATGTATCTTCAAGCGTTTGGCTCCAATATTTTTGGTTTGGTTTGACTATTTTCTCAAAAATACCTTTAATCTCACAGTTTGATACTTCATCTTAGCCATTTTTTTGAGGATGGTAAGGTGTAGATATTTTGTGATTCACTCCATACATCCTCAGCATAGCCTCCACTCTTATATTGAAAAAATGTGTCCCTTGGTCTATAATGATGGATCTTCGTACTCCAAACCTACAAAAAATGTTTTCCCTGGAAAAATCACACACCAATTTGGCATCATCAGTTTTGGTGGCTTTGGATTTCATTCATTTATAGTCATAATCAACAGCAGGTATAATATATGATTTCCTAAAAGGCACGGGTAATGGTCCCATAAAATAAATTCCACAGACATAAAATATTTCACAAAAAATTAGGGGTTTTTAGGGGATTTCATTTCTTTTTTTAAGAGTTTCCATAAAATTGAAACTTTTCACATTTCTTACAGAAATCATGAGCATCTTTAAATAAGGTAGGAAAATAGATTCCAGATTATAAGACTTTATTAGCAGTTATTTGATGTCTAAAGTGTCCTCCACAAGCAAGTGTATGAAAAAATTGAAAAATAGATTCAACTTCACTTGCTGGGAGACATCTTCTCATGACTAGGTCATTGCAAATTTTCTAGAGAAAGGGATCCTCCCAGATATAGAATCTTGATTCAGCCTTAGGTTTATGTTTTTTATGGGGGTTAAGTGAAGAAGGTACCTGGGATGTATCCAAATAATTGACTATTTTATCATACCATGGTACTTAATCCTCCAGGATATAGAGCTTCTCCCCGAGTATGTGATAATTGAGTGGGTTTATCTTAGGAATTTTTATCTTAGTAGTGTTGGAATGCCTTCTGAGGTGATAATACACTTGGTTTTCAGATACCTTTTTGTCTTTAATCTCTAGATTGAACTCCTTTAAGAGGAGTATCCATCTCACCTGTCTTGGTTTGGCATCATCCTTCGTCATCAAATACCTAAGTGAAGCTTGGCCAAAAAATACCACTACTTTAGTCCCAAGTAAAGATGACATGAATGTATCTAATGCAAAGACAATGGAAATAAACTCCTTTTATGTTTTTGTGTAGTTGACTTGAGTAGAATCCAGGGTTCTTGAAGTATGTGTTATGAATTGGGGTTTCCCTTATATTCATTGGGAAAGAGCTGCTCCAATATTTCGATTTGATGCATCACAAAAAAGCTCAAATGGATGTTCCCAATTTGGGGAAAACATTATCGGTGAGGTGATCAACTTCTATTTTAGCTCATCACATGTCATCCTGTAATTATCTTCGAACACAAATTCAGACATTTTCAATAGCAATCTTGAGAGTAGAAGAGAAATATTAAGAAAATATTTGATGAATCTCCTATAAAATTCCACTGGCCCAAGAAATGATCTGATGTGTCTCACATGGGTGGGGTATGGAAAATAAATGATCACATAAATTTTATATTTATCCACTTCAATTCCCTTTTGAGATATGATATGTCCTAGAAAAATTCCTTTTTCAACCATAATGTGGAATTTTTTAAAGTTTAAAACCACATTTTTCTGTACACATGTTTTTAAAACATTTTCAAGGTTTCCCAAGAAATGATCAAATGAATTACCAAAAACAGTAAAGTCATCGAGAAGTATCTCCAGGCAGTTATCTATGTGATCCAAAAATATTCTTACCATACATCGCTGAAATGTACCTGGGGCCTTGCACAATCCAAAAGGCATACTATTGTTTGCAAAGGTTCCAAAATGATAGGTGAATGTCACCTTCCCTTGGTCTTTTAGGTCAATCCAAACCTTAAAATATCCAAAAAATACATCCAAAAAGCAGTAATGCATTCTATCTACCAGTCTTTCAAACATCTGATCAATTAATGGAATTGGGAAATCAACTTTCTGGGTGACTTGGTTTAGTCTTCTATAATCAATGCATACCCTCCAACTGTTCGAGACTCTCATGGGGATTAATTCATTTTTATCATTCTCCACAATGGTCAAACCTTTTTTCATTGGAACCACATGGATAGGGCTGAACCATTGAGAGTTAGAAATTGGGTAAATTTTATCTGTCGCCAAAAACTTTTCAACTTCTTTTTTCACAACATAGATGATGGTGGGGTTTAATCTTCTCTGGGGATTCATAACATGATGAGAGTCTTCTTCTAAAAATATTCTTTCTGAGCAGACCTTGGGTTTGATCTCGGGTATATCCCATAGGCTCCATCCTATGGCATGAGATTTTTTTAGAATTTCAATTAGTGTTATTCCTGGGTCCCAAACAGATTATTGGCAATGATCACATGAAATTTGTCTCCCTAAAAAAGATATACATATTTCAAATCACTTGGAAGAGGTTTTAATTCAAGACTCGATGGTTGTTCTATGGATTAAAATGCCTTCACATCTCCTACATCAAAATCATTTATTCCCTTGACAATGGGTATCGTATCAGTTTCTTCCAAGAAATTATAAACGTATTCAGAGGTGATTTCAGAATTTCCAATATTTTGAGTATTATCTCCTCCCATCATGTGTTCTTCTAAAGCTACAAATTCTTGAAGCATACCTGAATCATTTATGGGGTCACTACCTTCTCCATGGGAAATTAAAAATAGGTAATGGTTTCTTAAAAAGTTTTTTTAGTCATGGATATTTAATTTCACCTTTGTGTCTCCTAAATCCATGGTTAGGGTTTCTTTGTCCACATTGATGAATGCTTTTACCGTTTTAAGGAATGGTATTCACAAAATTATGGGTGCATGTCTCGGCGCGTTGTCCTCCCTCGTGATGAGTACATAAAAATCTACTGAAAAAATTATTTCTCTGACTCTTACAAGCACATCTTCCATAACACCATCTAGAATAACAGTGGATCCATTTTCAATTTGGATAACCACTGTTGCGGGCTTCAGATCACATATTTTCAAAGACAAGAAGACAGAATTAAAAATTACATTTATCGAAGCACCAAGGTTACACAAAGCATCAAAAATATCTTTGGAACCCATTGTACAGGCAATAGAGAATGTCCCTGGATCTGGACATTTTTTGGCTAAAGGTGGGGTGGAAACCGAAAAGACACTCTTTCTAAAAACTAATTTTTTATCCTCATCGTTATTTTTTTCTTGGTGCATATTTCTTTTAGAAACTTTGCATATGTGGGTATTTGGTGGATTGAATCTAGTAAAGAAATGTTGATTTCCATTTTTCAAAAGGTTTCATGGATCTCCCTTTGATGTTGTTCTTCTTCATCCTTTGATGATCGAGTAAGTGCAGAAGGGAATGGTACCTTGTTTCCAACTTTCTCTCTTTGTTTCCTTTGAATTTTTATTTCATACTTCTTCTTGGGGTGGATAAGTTTGTAATCAGGTTTTTGTTTGTAATAATCCAACTTACATGGATCAGGTGGTGGAATATCCTTACCTCTTATAGTCGTGATTGGAATAATATTCTCCTTTGGATTTGGGATAGTTTGGGCCGAGAGTTTTCCTTGATTCATGGTTAAAAGATCCATAAGGTTATCAAACTTGTTGTCCAAATTTTTCACAGTCTTCTTCAACTCTTCAGTCTCTATATCTTGGTGGAACTTCTTAGAACATGTTGGATACTATTCAAAATTATTTCATTGGAATGGTGGTGGTTGTAATGATTATTGTGGTTGGAAGAGATGCTTGTATCGTGTCTGGTTTTAAAATTGCTATTGAAATGGTGGCCTAGCCTGGTTTTTTTCCTCCGTATCCTTTTTGGGTTTGACCTTCTCTCCATTGTTGATTTTGTGGGAATTGCCTTTGCTGGAATGCAGCTGCACAACTTTCTGTATCTTGTATCTCAACACATTTATCCATGTAATGATGTTGTGATGAACATAACCCACATACCTGAGGTGGAGATGGATTCTCATTCACCTGCTTGATGGACATTTTCCTCACAAGGCTTGTTAGTTCTTGAATTTGTGTTTTAAAAAGATGAGATGAGTCAGAAGTTCTTACCTCATGTGTCCCTCTTGTACTAGTTCTTCTTGTCCTGAATTGTTGTGAATTCTAGGAGATCTTCTCAATCAAGATTTGGGCTTCTCCGAGTAATTTTTCCTTCAATTCTCCTCCAGAGGATGCATCAAAAAGGTTCCCCTTAATGTCCCATATTCCTTGGTAGAAAAATACCAGGAAGTGGTGCTCTTGTATTACTTAGTATGGGAAGCTCACAATAAGCTCCCTCAATCGTTCCCAATACTCATAAAGAGTCTCACCGGTAGCTTTTCGAATGGAGTATATCTTCTTCTTGATTCCTGTACTCTGGGAAGCTGTGATAAACCTTTTCATGAATCATTGTTGGAGATCATCCCAGTCTTGGATTTATCCGGGTTTTAAGGTATTCATCCACTCCTTCACTACTCTCTCAAGTGAAAAAGGGAATTCTTTCCCCTTCAGTTGCTCCTCTTTTACTAATCTTGGTTTGAATCTTGAACACACATGGATGAATTCTTGAATGTGCCAATTGGGATCCTCACCTTCAAGGCCATTAAATTTAGGTAGCAGTGGAATCATGTTTACTCCTAACTCAAAATCATTTGTTTTTTTATGCATGTTTAACCGATTCTGTTGGTAAGACAACTTTTGGGCACATAGGTCCCTAAAGGTTTGCCTTGGGTTTTGTGCCATTATTGGTGGTTCTAATTGGACACTTGAGTCTTCTTAACATATTTCGTAAAAATTGATTTCAAGATTTAGATTATTAATCCTATAAAATGTTGGGGTTGAAATCAAGTAGATCCTCATTTGAGATCCTGGCCATTCAGATTTACACTTGCTCCCCGGAAACAACACCAGTTTTGATGCACACCTATCATGAGATGTGGGAAAAAACAATTATATTTTTTCTAGTGTATTATAGTAGCTTACCAGGGTCGTCTCTCTGAAGGATCCCTCTCAATGTTTTTCACTTACTTTATTCTAATTCACCTTAACTATTTTTTTTGTTGTTTTTTATTTAAATTAAATTGATGAAAATGTTTTTTTTGTTTTAGATTATTTAAAATATGAACTATCATGCAATGAAAACAGAATTATTTGATGAAGAAAGAACTTTGTTTTGGGGTTTAGTCATAGGTTTAATCATTATTCTCTATTATATGTTGATTTCAGTTTGATAATCCAAACATGAACTCTCATATTTGAATCACTACTCTTTTCCATAATAGAAATAGTTTAATTTACATGTCATTGGGGGATATCACCCAATCTGGGACATTTTCCTCACCAATGCATGCTTCTCAAATATACCACAAACATAAAGTAAACATTAATGAAAATTCAAGAACAACCTGACCTCACCCTGATCCAAGTCTCGTGATTAGCCTATTATTTTGGGGAGTATGAGATTACTTGGTGGAGTGGGTGGAAGAAGATAGAGAGAGATAGAGAGAGATAAAGAAAAATGTATAGAGAAACACAAATGCATGAATTAATAAAACTAAAATTTGAATTACAATTGTAAATAAAACTAAAATAAAACTAAAATAAAAATAAAATAAAAAAAGAAGAAATGACGGGGGAAGAGGGGAGCAGCAGAGGAACATGCCCAAGTGGGATCCCTCCTTGGATTTGGGTGTTGAGCTAATGATTTGGGGAGGCACTAGCCTCCTTTTATTGGAAGCATTCAGTACTACGAAAGTTTTCACATTTTTGGACCAATAAATGGTCGATTCATGCATGAAACCATACTTTAATGTTGTTCATAAATTTACTCCTCGTTCACCCTACAAATTTCGTCACATTTGGACCCCGGATGAATGAGTTATGAATTTTTCATTGGTTGTTTATGTTTCTAGATGAAGCTTTTATGAAAGTTTTCCAAAAGTATCTCAGTCAATGGCTGCCATAATGACTTGAAAACCCCCCAAATTTGTTGTAGAGCTGACCTTATCTATTATCTTTCCATACCAGGTGGGAACACAACATTTTAATTTGTTTAGGTCGTGTTTTGGTTCCTTTATGTTGTTGGGGTCCAAGTTGTCTGCCTGAAAAAATTTCTAACTTCAATGAATTTGTTGGCCCTTTAGATGGCCGAATTAGTGCCTGGTCCAGAAGAAAAAAATTGAGGAAATAAAATAAGTATTCTATCAAAATTTTAAGCAAAAATATTGTAAATATATTTAATGAGAATAACAAGAATATCCTTGTGCTCAAAATCTTTCCAAAATCCAGAATTATTCACTTTTCTCTATTATGCTCATTTTCATTAAAAAAATCAAATTACCAATTATTTTAATAAAGCATGTAAATACATGGGGTTTATTAATGAAAATAGTAAAAAATAATCATTATTTGATCAAAAATATGCACGTAAATTTTCTCTATCAATAGGGATCAAAAATTTATTTCAAAATAAAGTGGGTAACACCAAAACAACAACACGGTCCCCTGAAAATTTAGTAAATGTATACAATTGTCAAAATAATCTATTTCATACTCAAATGACAAAGAACTGTCATTTTAATGTACTATTATAAAAATTGTAATCATAAAAAATACCTCTAGAACCTATATATTATCCAATAAAGAAGTTGATTACTGTTTTATGATAAATCATTTTTAATTTGGGATTCCAAAACCCCTCATCTATTTTACTACCCAACACATGAAAATGTTTCAAACTAGGTTTCTTTCTATTAATTGTCTCATAAGATATTTTAAATAAAATTTTACTAGGTACTTGATTTGGAATGAGGCAACCCGAGCATTCCATACATGTATATTACATCATTTTAGATGAATATTAAATATATCCCATAATAATACACACCTTAGAGATATAATGGTTTAGTTTCTTTGGAGACTACATATATAATCATCTAATTTCATGAAATATGTTAAAGATATCCCACAAATATCATCTCATATTGTACACCTCTTATACATACCCAAATCAAAGTATATATTCATAACCTAGTGAAAAGAAACATGAGAATGTGATAGCTTAGATGCAGATCAACGGTTAGCAGAAGAGATACAACTAAATGATCAAATGTGAGTATAGGATAATAACATAATAATGATAACATGATCATAACATGCAGAATTCATACCCAATTAGTTAAATATATTTAATCATGAATCATGGAATAAATATTTTTTATAACAAAATACATAAGTCATAAGAGTTAAAAATCATCAATAATCAATCACAGGCCATGAGAACATATCATAAGAATAAGGTATAATTTTTTGGAATACACAAAAGTATAGAATATCATTTCATTAGTCAAGTGTTACTACAAATACTTTCATAGTGGGTTGAGTTCACTCCCAATTCAATAATTCCCATTTTCAAATATTACTATAAAGACTAAAATCCCCTTTTCAAGGTTTCTTTATGAAACTATGCTCACTCCCCATTATAGTACTTATTTTCTCATGAAATATCCATCTCTACCCAATTTATTAAAGGGACGCATAATTCCAGACCCATCAATATAAAAAACAAAAATCATACATATGTGTGACATAATATCATAAAACAGTCATCATATATTCATATCATTATAACATACCTCATTAAAAGGAAAAATGTTTTATAAAAATTTCATCATTTCATCAGAGCATAACCCATTGAAAAAAACATGTTTCCTAAAGGATTCATTGGAACTTAATTAAAATGTGGGAATGTAAAAAAATTCATTGTATCATTCTTAATCCATGATCATCGTAATCCATCCATAGAAATAAAGTGTATATTATTATAAGATTATATTAATATTGATTCATAACAATCCTTAAATGATGTTGACATAGACCAGAAAAACATTTAAAAGAACATTCAAACCGTTATTAAAAAACATGAGACAATTTTTCTTTTATTTTGATAATGTTTCAACTAAAATTATAATAATATTTAGAAAATAATTTTATTTGAAAATATTCATAGAATCCTATAAAGAATTCTTCAATGAAAATAACATTCCTGATGGTGGGAATATCCATTCATACGATGTGCGTTAAAATAGAACATTATTTTCACACTTATCCAAAAGAGTAAAAATGTTCTTTCTTATAAAATATTTATTTAAAATGATTTGTTACAAAAATTTACAAATAAATTGAATGTTAATGAAAATGAACTTTTAAAAAATTTCAATTTGATGACGAAACATCAATAAAATAATTTTTAAGGGAATGGACATGGAAGGAAAAGTTACTCAACCAAATTGGAAATAAGGATGGCATTTCTTTTTAAAAAATTCTTGATAATTTTATTCAACAAAAAGTGGAAAATGTATTAAAAAAATTCTATGAATAAGCATTGGAGAATAAAATAGAGTTATTTTATAGGATAATACATACATATATGTATATATATAATTTTACTAAACACAAATTTACTATAGACAATACCAAAAGAAATCATATTTTAATATAAACCCTTACCTAAAGTTCCATATTTCTTCATACGCATTAAAATATCAGATATAATATATATTTATTTATTATAGAAATATTTTGTAAATATAATCATTCATGACTTATTTTTTAAAATTATTTTCATATTTTCCAATCATCATTTTATTAATAACTCTTCTATTAAATGGATATTTATATGAAAAATAGTTTTCTAGGATACATGCACGTTGGTCATGGTTTAATTATCTTTAGAATATCAATAATGAATTAGTAACCACATATATACATCTTGTAAACATTCAAAATTATTCATATAAAGAGGTGAGGAAAAATGAATAACATCACTTTGTCGAGAAATAATTCATATGTATCTTGTAGTGATGTTTCAACTTTTCGATGGATGGGACAAAAGAAAGGTAAATAATAATTCACTATTAAATAATTATTGTTATATCATAAATATAATATATATTCAATAAATCTATCCTTACTACCATCCATGTAAGGAGGATATGAAAAATGAATCACATCACTTCGTGGAGGTGGTAGTTCACACGTACGCATGAGCAATGTTATCATTTGTAAACGAATGGAAATGAAAGAAGGTAGATAATGTATTTTAATTAAATAAGTGTAATTATTCCCTAAATATCATATATAAACGTCAAATTTATTATAATTACTGACCATGAAATATAGTGATGGAAAATTAATCATATCACCATATGGAGGTCATAGTACACATGTATGAATGAGTTATATTTTCATTTCCGATTTGATGGAAAAGATGTAGAAAATTGTTGTAAAATCATCATAAGGAAATATAAATATATTTTTTATACTATATTAATTATGTTATTATAGATATAATAGTTTTATAGAAATTTTATGAATAAATAACAGTGATGGTACTCGGTTAAGACTTAAATCTCTTTATTGAGAAACCTCCTTTTTCTTACACCTTAAGCAATGAAAAGACGGTATTATGATCACGTAAGGATAACTATGATGTGTTTAGGGATGTAAAAAAGGATTTTGGTAGGTATTATATGAGATAAGGGACTCTTAAATAGTGAGTATGATAGGATATATAATGAACCTATATTTTATCAACGAAATTTCCCCTATGATTGTATAATTATGTCAAACTTAGTAATGTAGTATTATTTATAGCACATGAAAAACATGATAGAAACAATTTTTTTATTATAATAATTCTAAAAATAAATATAGAAAATAAATATATCCATAATAATTGAAAAATATTAAAACGGAATAAAAATAGCAAATAAGATAACTAATATATGAAATTTTAGATCCGCTCGATCCGCTAAAATAACCATACACACAAACACCACTATAGAAATAAAGATGACTATTAGTGATGAAATATTCATCTTGAAAATGAAAAATATATAAAATTTAGATAAAATATAATTGAATGAGGAATAAATTAGATATGATGTGTTTATAGGAACCAGGGAACACATATGACTCTTACAAATCTAACCATTGTAATAGTAATCTGATCATTGGATTCTGACCATTGGAATAGAAATATGACCATTTAAAATTGTAAAATAAATATTATAATAGTATAATAACTTATGTAATTGTAAATTACATTTATTTATCTTATAAAATAAAAATATGATGCATTTATATAATGATACTAGTAAATAAATCATTTAAAATTGGTAAAATAAGTGTTTGTATTTTTGAAAACCATATATGTTTTATTTTTATTTGTATAAAAAATAAAATAATTTAATAGAAATATAATTTCCATAAAATGGATTTATTAATTAATATTGTCCTATATTTTAATGATAATATAATTTTATGAGACCATAAGTAATTTTTCAATGGGTCAAAATACATATTATAATATTGAAATTTGTATTTTTTCAAATAAATATGGAGTTATTTTAAAAATAATTTTTCTCATATTTATAAATTTATTATAGAAAAAATATTTCATTTTTTAATATAAACATTAAAAAATGGTTAGGGTTAATTTTTGATATATTTCTAAGATAGTTGACTTTTTATGAATAGTTGAATTCTATAAAATATGGAATTTAACATTATAAGTTAAATACATGATTAATTGCATAAGGGATGATGTAAGAATACATTATTTCATACTCAAATAAAAAATTTACTATATATAGTCCCAATAATCAACACTATTTTTAGTCTTGATCCAAAATAAGAAAATAATGAATATAATATTCAGAAAATGACCCTTTCCTCCCCTTATAAATACTGACCATCACCTCCCATTCTCCTCACATATTCTAAGCCTTGTAGATTTCCTAAAATTTACCCAATTCTCTTCCCAATCCTCTCCAATATGTATTAGTTCATTTTTCTCACCAAAACACCCATTCCAAGTTCCCTAAGGTGTTTTCTCAAAGAGAAGTTATACAAGAGGTAATATTCTCAAAATGGATATTTTAAATTATTTTATTCTTATACCTTATCCTCAAATCCTTCATCCAACACGGAATAATAACTACAGTACGATATATATTATAATTTTATATTTATAATTTAAAATCTACCATTTATCTTCTTATCGTCTCCTCTTATTCTAAAAAAAACCATTGTGCATATTATGTCGGCCCACCACCTCCATGGATGGAGTGTTTTAGTTTTCCATTTTTACCATCATGTAGGGTTTAAATTAAATTATAATGGTTTAAAATGATATAAATATAAATATTATATATTTTTCCCACATTCAGGATTGAACATATGGTCAAAATATTAAATAAAACAAAACTAGTTCACGATGGTCGGTAAAACCACCAAACTAAACCATCTATATAACTTTAACGTATTTACTAAATGAATCGTCCATAAATCAGAACACATATGGGAATTTGGGACTATCTAATTTTTCTTAAAACATGAATATCATTTGTTTCAATTTTGGAATTGTAGTCCCCATAACACCACAAAATTTTAAGATAACACTATGATCGATAATATATACTAAACCTAATACTAAAATTAAATGAACCATGACATATTATTAAAATTTTATTATTAAAATGGGACCACTTTAAAAATTCCATTAAATTGGAAGGTATAAAAATAATTAACTAATTTTTGAAAAATATATAAACTTTTTATTAAAAAAAATTATTTATAAATGCTTAAGAAATAACATCACATTTGTAAATAAAAACATTTATTTGAAAAGTGATTTTAATTCTATTTCTAAGAAAATATTATAAATATTTTTTTTGATATTTTAGAAATTTTATTTTACAAAAATAAAATAAAATTTTAAATCTTAATATTGATATTAACTTAGGGTGAAATTTTTTGATTTTTTTGAAAATATTGATTTTTTCATAGAATAGTGAAAATACCATTTTTTGTAAAACTCTAATTTTTTTAATAAAATAAGTAATTTAAAATTCACATTATTATTTTAAATTTGTTAAATTATAAAATATATATTATTCAGTTATATATAATCAAATTAATTATATTTCAATCACCTTTATACTAGATATCAGTATAAGTTTATTTTTAGGCTTAAAACGCATTTTTCTAAAAACTGTTTGAAGGTGAATAATGTTCATCTATTTTAATTAATTAAAATATCCTCGAATGAGGAATAGTTTAAATGAAATTTATATTATATATATATATGAATTTAAATTCATATAATTATGATTTCTATTCATATACTTAATATAAGATCATTCATTGCTTGAAAAAAAATCATTTCTTAAAAACCTTTTTTTCGACACATTATATGGGTTTAATTTTAAATTAAATTCTATTAATTCAGTGATTTTACATTGATAAAATTTATTAAATACTTGGAATAATAATAATTAATATTAATTAATAATAAAAATTAATATTTTTTTCATAACGAATAATAATAAAACTAAAAAACTAGTTCCTGTGGGGAAAAATTAAAATGATAAAAAGTGAGTAACCTTAGAGGTAAATGGAAAAAAATCTTTAGAAATTTTTAATTTATTAATTTTAGAGGATTTTATTGATCATATCACCCCTCCAATCAATTATTTATCAATTTTTTAGGCACTTGACTTGAGAGTAACTTTTGATTATTGAATACTTTTGGTTATTTACAAAAATGTCACACCTCCTCCCTTTTAAAAGGACACCCACTTTCGTATGATTTCCACATTTTGAAAGATTTATTATTCAGAAAAGAAGAAAAAAATTAATTCTTCAATTTCGTACCTACATCCTAGAGTCCTTTTTTATTATCAAAACCTATAAGGAAGGATTTTTTTTGCAAACCCAAAGAGGATGTTTGAAGAAGATGTATCAATCTTAACTGAGAAATTTATTTTGTTTCTTCTTACACATATATAAAATATTATTTATCCATTTTCATATAACAACATAATTACAATCCATATAATTATATGTTATTATGGTAATATTATAACAAGCATGCATCTTATCTCCCATCCAATGGGGAAAAAAGCATCATTCGTGTGATGGCAGACTACCACCTCACGAACCAATGTAATTCATTTTCAATCACAGCCTCTAATAGTTTTTTAGGAAGATGGATATAATATTTATGTATTATATTAATTAAATATTAATAATTATTTAAAAATAATAAATTATATACTTTATTAATTTTCCTTCCATTGAAAAATGATATCATCATGCGTGTGTATGGTGCAGTACCACCTCACGAAGCGTTGTGATTCATTTTTATTATTATTTAATCACAAGGTTGGTAGATTTAATTGAATTAAAATAAATAGCATGATATTTATTATATAATTATCATTATGGGAAGATAAAATAACAATTTCATTCCTTCAGTAATGATCGTTAAAAAATGGAAACATTACTCATGCATACATACAACCTATTGTCGCCATGATTATAACATAGTTCATTTTTTATAACCATATTTCATGGTTGGTTTTAAATAAATAATTTGTGTATACAAATGAAAATTATTTCATGATTATTATTCTAGAGATTATGAAATAATGAAATCTTTGACCATGATCGACACACCGATGGAATTTTGAGTCTATTAACTGAACGTCCTCAAAACACCTTCCATGGACATAACTGATTAAGTAAAAAAATATTTCATTAAAAAAGGATGTAAATGTTTTAAGTATAAGGGGTTAAACTTGTAAAATTTTATTATGTAAAAAATTGATATAATTTTATTTTAAAATATATGAAATACATACATAAAAAATTACAGATTCATGGTAAGGGTTTTATCACAAAACATCATTCTTGGAGACACTTGTCCTTTTATGCACCTGATTTCTTTTAAATAGAACATATAATGAACGATTATATCTTATAACATGAATACTTCATACATAATGATATTTTATGTTTAAATTCATTTACTTCATTTATGGGAGTTATGATTCAAAAGTTACCAAAGTCGTAAGTGTTTATGTTTTAATCTCATTTTAATTGGGATTATTTATGATTGAATTAAGATTATAGGAAATTATCTAATAATAGTCTAATAAAAAACTTTAATTTTCTACTCTATAGGTTTTTCATGAAGTTTTCAAGTAATGATACCATTTACCTCTCGTTGTTACTTAGAATCAGTGTGAAAATGTTTTCAATAAAATCTTACTTAATATCTCTCTTCAGTCATAAATATTTTTCTTCCATATCTATGTTTTATAAAAACATTTTCAATAATATTTTTAACATTATCCAATTGATTTATTATATCCATTGTAACCAATGTTTTAATTTGTATAAAAAAATTAAGGGAATCCTCATTTTTTTTTCAAATGAGGTAGTTTTTAACCTTTTACAATAGTGTGAAAGGAATGTTTTTTTAACTTACATGACATCTAAGAAATTTTCTGCCATCATGACCACTCAATTTTTTGAATTTTATATTATAATTTTCCATGTTTATTTGTAAATAATTTTTTTTCTATAATGTATTGGATGTTTTTATATTTTTGAAATATTATTTCAAAGAAAAAACTGGTATTTTTCTCATGAAATGTTTTATAAAATATTTTAAAGACATTTTCATCAATGAAGAAATCATTTGATATTATGGATTTATTATAAATTACTTATACATGTCTCTCAAATTTATACCAATATTATTATCCATTAATTTTATGGTGTAATACATGTTATATGTTTATCTCTCGAATGCAATCATTTTAAAATTTCCTTTGATAATGATTTGTGATAAGGTTATGCAACCAATTTTCTCTCAATGGGTAATTATTATGTTTATTCATTATGACTAATTTCCTTTTTATAGTACACATAAACCGTAAAAATGATATGATAGGCATACACAAATAATACTAAAATGTATTTATTAATTTTTTAGTCTCAAGAGGCGTCATGTATGGGATTAGGAAGTAAACCTAATCTATTATGGGATATTGTGAACCATGTGATATTTTCTAGGAAATTAGCCTTGAATAATTTTTATGTCATGTTATATGTTTTTTCCACATTTACTATGATTTTATGATCTTATGATACCATATTATTTATGTTATGAATCCATTTCATTATTCATGATCCTTTTCATTTATGATTTCATGTAATACCTTTGACTCACATGTTATGTTTCCTTATCAAGTTTATTCCCTTACTGGGTTTTTTAAATCAATCATTTTGTCTATGTATTCCCAATTCTATCTCATGATGTTTTAGGAAATTGAAAGGATTTTGGAGCTCATTATGGAGAATAAATTAATAAAGTTTTATTTTTTGTCTAACAATAATTTATTATAATCCTAGTATTCCAAATGTGTTAGGCTTGATGATCTTTAGGTTGTAATTAATGGATTTTTATGTTAAAAATTAAGTCATAATATGTGTAAAATTATTTCCTCACTGTATTTGGTATTAGAGAAAGTTATAGATATATTTGGGGATTAGGACTATAATAATTTAGTGAGAACCATAGAGATATGTATAAAGATAATGATAAGTATAAATAAATATCCTTTAATTTTGGTGATGTATAGAGTGAGTAGGTTCCAAGATATTACATCCATGTTTGGATAATACCAGTGGATGTGGATTTGGAATAGTTTTAACTGGTGATAATAAATCTAAAAAGGGTGATTTGAGATGGACCCGATCATTACCAGGTGAATGAAAATTGGCCTTCCTACAAACCTCATTTTACACTATCATGGGATATACATCAGAAATTCACAAAACTATTTATGAACCATTAGGAAATACCTGAAAAAATTGTAATATTATAAAACATAATAGGAAATATTTCCATAGATAACCAAGATTAAAACCTAGAGACTAATAATTTAGGATATACATTCCATTTATAAGTTATTACTTTTTGTTTTATATGTTAACCTTTTGTATGTTAATTCATTCCATCTTGTTTCTTTTTTTAGTCAATGATGATAAATAGAAGAAATCATACCAATATCCACTATGATGGGAAATGTAATGAATTATATAATGATATACCTTACTTAATGGGAATGAAAGTTATAAATATTGTGATAATTCAAATCAATTTTTCACAAATTGCAATTAAAAACTCAAACATAGTTGAATTTACCTGTGCATAAAATAAAAGAATGTTCATATCTCATATAAGTTAATGTGTTAAAGATAATAAATAAAATCAGATTAAATTTTGTACATGTAAAAAATGTGGGAATAAACACTGTATAAAATTCATTAAATGAAATAGAATATGATTTATCTGTGGGAAATGATCCCACAAAGAAAATAATTTAAAAAAAATGATGGGTCTGGTTAACAATATATAAGGAAATAATGTTCAACCTAAGGAACCACTAATAGTACAATTTCATAGATGTGGGGAAATTAGTCATTACCCATTTCAATGCCCTAATCTATGGATTAATTCGAAAGTTCCTATGTTAGAAATATTATTAAAGTGAAACTAATGAATTGTTTATCAATTGAAACTCAAGAATCATGTCATTCAATTTTTTTTACGAATGGTATACTGGTTATCAGAATCATGGATCTTCTAAGGATTTTTCTAAAATAGTTTTTCTTTAAAGATTATCAATAATTTTATGAATGGGAAAAATGAAATAGAATGAAAATTTAATTGGACCATGCTATTTTATAGAAAAGCACATGATTTTGTAATGTATAATAATTTATATGTGCTTTATGTAGAGTTAACAATTGTCAATTAAGATTATTTGATTTTGTGTAAAAAATAAGCTATATAGAAGACATTAGTGGTTATAATTTATTTGATGATTAATATTTTTTTGAGGATGTTCGTCATATTTTTTGGCACTCTATAGAAATTATATAAATATAGTTTTACAAAAAGGAAAACACACTTTCTATGAATAACTCATTTTATCCAGCAAGGCTATGAGGCATGAAACCATAACTAAACGGTGATAAGGGTACAATACCTACCAATGTACTATATAATCTACCAGTTAATAAAAAATTGTTTTCAATTGAATAACCTGGTCGATAAATATTATGTTTATTTTAGTAAATATATTAGTGGATAAAATCTTCCTGAATTTTTAGGATTTTTATGTGATTAATGATATTTTGGGAAATATTTTATTTGGTTAAGATATATATATATATATAACCTTTATGTTTAATGTAAATGATTATTTGGGAGTAATGCTATTATGTTTTTTGAGATGTAATTTAAGGGTATGAGATAACCTGAGGTTAAAAATATTTTTTAATGTTAAGCTTATTAAGGATAATTGGGATATATGTTTATTTATTAAGTGAGTAATATATGTGAAACCTTTTCTTTTATTTTTTAATTTTTGAGACAAATATATTCATATTCTTTTTGTGTATTATCTTACTTTATACTAGATATTTTTCTTTTAATAAATATATGAGGAATTTATTGTTACTCTTTTAAGGATCTTATGATCTATTAAAAGTTAATTTTAGTGCTTCAAGATAAAAAAATTATATTTTGTATTCATTCAATAGAGTTAGAGGTGAAGTAGAAATTAACCTTAGCATAATGAAAGGATGAAATTGTGTTTTTAAAATGAAAATATATCAAGATATTATATTTTCTAGTGTTCTATATGTTGATAGAAAAATTATCCCTCAACTATAGTAAAAGGATCTTAAACAAAATGATATATATTACCTTTATATCTGATGAATAAATGGCCTTTTAATTCGTCACATATTTTTTCTTTTGTGGTTTTTAACATTCTATTTATTATTCACATTTTTATGATCAATGATGAATATCACTCTCTATAATTATTTATTCCTTTTTTCCAGGTCCACATTTTCACATACCCCCAATGTTCTCCTACACGGAGACATAGTCATGTGACATTCCAGATAACCTTATTTTTTCCCTTTCTCTCTTTTAATAGGATGTTTTATTAACCCTTTTTATGATGTGGGTTTTCCACAAAGAGAATTTTCAAATTTAAATCCATGATTACTAAACACAATTTAAAATTTAGAGTATTTAATTTCTCTATGTTTGTTATATTGTAATTCCTTGATATTTTAAAAGAACATTATGTTTGATAGCGTATACAACTCACAACACTGAGATTAAGAAAACTATGATATAATATTTAAATATTATTATGTAAATATAAGAGTTATAAACTAAAAATTAAATGGGATGACAAGAATAATATTAACTAATTTATGAAATATATATAAAGGTTCTCATCAATATTAATTTATTTAATATAACACTCAATTTTTAATAAAAACTTTTACTTCAAAAATGATTTTATCAATTTTTGTGGGAAAATTCTATAATTAATTTTTTTTATATTTTATAAATATTATTTTTTAAAAATAAAATAATATTTTATATAAAAATATCTATAATAAATTGGGGTTAAATTTTTTCATTTCAAAGAAAATATCGATTTTTAGTGAATTGTGAAGAATGTCGATATTTCTAAAACTATCATTTCCTTTAATAAATAATTTAAAATTACTATTATTATTTTAATTTATTTCAAATTTACATAATTATTATTTATTTATATATAATTAAATTAATAAAATTTAAATCATATTTATACTGTATTTTAGTATAAGTTTATTTGTAGGCTTAAAAATGCATTTTACTGAAAACAGTTTTAATGTGCACAATATTCCTCTATTTAATTAATTAAAATTATACCTAATGAGTAACAATTTAATTTAATTTTTTATTATATATATATAAATATTAATTTATATTTATATAATTAGTATTTTTACTCATATATTTAATAAAAGATCATTTATTTCTTGAATAATGAATTACATGAAAAACTGTTTTTCGACACTTTTTATTTGCTCAATTTAAAATTAAATTATTTAAATTTTGTTAATTTAATTGGATAAAATGGATTAAATATTTGTAATAAAAATAATTACTATTATTTAATATGTCCAATTTAATTTTTTTCATAATTAATATTAAAAATAGTAAAAAACTAGTAATGGTTGTGAAAAATTAAAATGGTAAAGAGTGAGTAACCTGAGTAGTAATGGATTAAAATGTTCAAAACATCTTTATTTATTAATTTTTTAGGTTTTTTTGACAATTTATCACCTTTAATCCATTATTTATTAATTTATGAGGCACATGTCTTGAGAGTGACATCCCATTATTGAATAGTTTTGGGTATTTACAAAACTGACACTCCTCCTCCCTTATAAAAGGACACACCCTCTCCTCTCCTTTAGAAAGTTAGAAATAATTTTTTACAAAAATATCTACCCAAATACCATCATAACTTTCATACCTCTTTTTTATAATCCTTTTCTTGTTATAAAATCCCCCAAGGGATGATTTTGGTGCAAAACTATAGAGGTTTTTTAAAGAATATGTATCGTTCTTAACAAATAGTTTTATTTTGTTTCTTCTTCCACCTCCTTAAAATATTATTTAACCATGTTGATATGGTAAAATTATTATCTACCATATAATAATATGTTATTATGTTTAAATCAATACCCACATCAATCTCATTTTCCATCAAATGAAAAAAACCATCATTCATGTGTACAACAAACTACCACCTCATAAACCAATGTGATTCACTTTCTATTATAGCCTTTCATGGCTATTTATGATTATGTATATAATATTTATATATTATATCAATGAAATATTAATAATTATATAAAATTAATATATTATATAATTTTTTACCTCGTCATCCATTGAAAAATGATAAAATCGTTCATGTGTATGGCCGACTACCACCTCGCGAAGTGATATAATAATTTGTCTATTACAGCATCACATGGATGGTATAAGTAAGTGTATTTAAAGAAAAATAATTATATTTAGGATATAATTATCATTATATAAAGGTAAAATAACACATATGATCTTTCTATCTTGTTTTTAGAAATATGGAAATGTTATACATGTGTACGTATGACCTACCATCTCCATGATTGCAATATAGTTCACTTTTCATTTCCTTATTTCGTAGTTGATTTTAAAAGTCAAATATATATATAAAAATTAATTTTTTTTAGATAATGTAATGGTTACCCCTTTTACCATTATCAACGCAGAAATTCAATTTTTAATTTATGTACTTAACATCCTCAAAACACCTAACTTGGACATAAATGATTATGTAATTAAATAAGTCCTTAAAATAAATGAAGTAAAAAAATATAAGTATCATGTGTTAAACATGTAAAATTTTATTAAGAAAAAAAAAATTCATATATGTTCATTAAATATAAGATAAAATGTGTACATGACAAATTCTAGACTCGAGGTAAAGGTTTTGTCTCAAAACATCATTCTTTGAGTCATATATTATTTAATGAACATAATTTATTTTAAATGGTTTATATGATACATAACTAAGTATAATATCATTAATAATTCATAATTAAGTATATTTTAAGTTACAATTCATTAACTTCATTCATGGGAATTATGATTCAAAAGTCACCAAAGCGGTAAGGTTTTATGTTTCAATTTAATTTTAACTGGTATTGTTTATAGTTGAATTTACATTATAGGAAATTAATTTATAATTATATAATAAAACCATTTAATTTTATTCTCAGGTGTTTATGAAATAAATTTCAAATTAATATTACCATTTTACACTATTGTAAATTTAAAATTCTTGATATTTTTTTTACGAAAATACGACTATATTTCTCTCTTCGTTCAAAAATCCTTTTTCTCCCACATCCATGTTTTCTAAAAATATTTTCAATAATATTTTTAACATTCTAAAAAAGATCTATCAAAAATATTTTTACCCATTTGTTACTTTTTCTAAAATTATTTTAAAGTGATCTCCTTATCATTTTCTAAACTAAAAACTATTTAACATTTTTACAACAGCATAAAAGGAATGTTTTTAACTTATGAACCATGTATGAAATTACCCGACATAATTTTAAATAACCTTTCCCTAGTATCCTATATTTGGTATTTACATTATTACATTATAACTAGATAAAATAAATCACATCACAACTGATATAAATATTTATTTTCCATGGAAAACTAGATACATACATGAATCTCACAATAAAATTTAAAAATTGAAATACAATATAGTATTACTTATGAGTACATCACTATTTCATTTATCATATCTCAACATATCAATTATAATACACATCCGAGAATCCTAGAGAAATAAAACATAAACATTGGGTTATATGTAATGATCAGTAATCATATGTGTACAATTGAACATATCAATAATAAATGAACAATAATTGACATGGAAAGGTAAATAACTAAAACACATACCATTTAATCAAATACATGATCATAAATAATAATATGGAAAGAAAAACTGATGATAAAATAATGCCATATAAATAATCAAATGAGCAAGAAACTTATCCATGGATATTATAAGTACTCAAATAATCACATGTATATCAATATCTAATATCATAATTATCTAATGATAAATACAGACATCAAAACCATACTATCAAGACCACATGACAAGATATATTATATGAATGGGTAATGCGTTGGCCAAAAACTCAAGATTGTTTTTATCAAGAGACCTACTAATGCTTCTAGGTGGTATAGTAGGCATGCACATCACTTACTAAATAAATTTAATTCCTCACATGAAAGGGGTGAAACATAATCAACATAAACATTTGTATTGAAAAACTAGTATACATAATGTTAACACATACCCAAATCAATAATCATAATCATAAACCATTAAACGTAATATGTATAACAGTATAAAAATTGTACATATCCAATAAAATTGACCATAAACTATCCTTATAAATAATATTGATGATATCATTAAGACATATTCCAAATAGAGTGGATTTGAAATAAGGTTTTTTTGACACTAATGAGTTGAAATACTATAAATATTCCATAAAAAATTATTGAGTAAATGATCATTTAAACTTTAAAAATCATATTCCAAAATATGAAATTTAAATAATACTAAAAAAATATTCAAAAATATCTTTTTAAACATGTAAAATAATATTATTAGTAATGAGTGGTCATGATGGAAAGTAATTACATACATTTTGTATAAGTTAAATAATATTCCTTCAACACTATTATAGAAAAGGTTAAATAATTCCTAGTTTTTAAATTGAAAAAGAAGATTCATTTAAACCTGTTTTTTAAGTAATGCATGGGAAAAAATTTATTTAATAAATCATTTTTATAATTTTAAAACATTATTGAAAATATTTTTATAAAACATGTATATGGAAGAAAAAGGTGTTTTTATCCAAAGAGATAAATGAAGTCTGTTTTCATTAAAAACATTCTTTTGGTCTCTTTTTTTCTTAAAGAATGAAATATTAGAAGAAAAATATTATTCTCTGTAAAATAACATAGTATAAGAAAATTCTTGAGTTTATTAAAATATATATCATATTATTTCATCATCATAAACTTAATCTTGAATAATCCTGATAAACAATGAGATTGTAACATAATTTTTTTTTCATTTTGTTAACTTCTAAATAATAATCCCCATGAAAGATATAACTTAAAATAAAACGTTAAATACCATGAAGATAAAGGGGTTCATTATATAAAATTTAAAAGGTCAATTATATACACCACCCAAAATAAATAAATGGTGAATACTGTATATATCACATAGAAGTAAAAGTGAGAAGAGAAAGCCTTACCTCTAATCTGATTTCCATCATACATGTCTGTACCTCATGTATAATAAATATATATTTTTTATAAATATATTATATAACCATAATAATATATTTTATACCATATATTACTTACTTATAGTATTTTATTACCCATTTATTACTAATTATTTGTTAAAAATGCTATTTCCTGTGATAATTGTTTCATTTTTGATGTATGTTTTGGTTAGGTAATTTGGGTTTTTTTAATTTAATCATGGTTTCATCATTTATATAATGTTATATATAATATAAATATTATATATAATAATTATATAAGTATTTATAATAGTTAATAAAAATTATATATGATGAGATGAGATACGTCATTCATTGAGATGGTATATCATAAAAACGCATGAATACTATTTCTATTTTTTCAATAGATAGAAATATAAGATAGTTTAATAATATTATACGCTCAAGAATCATTAATATATAAAATATTTCATTTATATTCATTAAATATTTCCTTATTACCATACTTTTCAAACAAAAATGAATAACATTTGACATGTTTACCTGGAGGAGGTAGTACACACATACGCACGAGCGACATTATTATTTTCCAATAGAGAAAAAGGTAAAAAGGTATATATAATATTACAATTACAAATTATATTAATGTTATAAATAATATATATATATATTTATATATCTATGTGTGTCCGTTTGTTTAATCCATACTAATATATAGTTTAGAGAAGTGGGGATGGAAAAAAGATTTACATCAATTCTCGAGGTGGTAGTATATCATACACATGACCAAAATTTTTGATTCCCATTTGATGAAAAATGAGGCCTATAAAAATTATTACATTAAAATAATAACATATAAGTATATAGGGGATATTGTTTTATTAATTTATCATAGTTGGACAAGTATTTATAAGAATAAGTGAAAAAAACATGGTTAGGAACATTGCCTATTCTTCAAAAAAACTCTTTAGGTTTATAAATAACACCTTCATAAATAGGATTTATGATAAAATAAATGACTCTAAAATGAGGGTATCGATGAAAGGATGATATTTAAGTAAGTATTTTATGAATCAAATATCTTTTCAAGTGTAAGGAGGAGAGGAGAGGGGGTTTTCTTTTATAACTGCTGGCGATGATGCACTCAAAATATTTGATAAGAAAAAGTGATACCCATGTTTTTAACATGAAAAAATGATCAGATGGCTCATTATTGAACCATGGATCATATAATTTTGAAATATGGACATAAAATAAAAATCTCACAAGTTTATAGGTCATTTTAATGTTGGATACATGACCATTCTATGCTGTAAATATGGTATTGTTTTTGTTTGTTGTCAATCCTCATTAGATTATAGGAATTTGCCAAGAATTTTATCATACAGTTTAGTTGAGAAATAGTATTTAATATGGCATCATTTCCTAGTGTTTTCCAAATTTTTGGCCCAAAAAATTGGAATATGGAGAAAAGTGTTTTTGGAAAATGGAGTTGTGTTCAAGATTGAAGGGTGTTTAGAAAGTTACACGCATGTCTTGTTTTGGGATCAAAGAGTCAAAACATGGAAAAGGAAAAAAGTGCACGCAAGAAATAACTATGCACAAAATATGGTGTTGAGAAAAAGAATCGTGCTTGCCCAATGTGACATCAAAAGTGATTTTGCGCGCTCAGGAGGAATCTTGTATGCACCGAAAAAGATGTTTCAAAAACATTCATGTAGGGCCATCGAGGCCTATAAATAGGTTGATACCCCTGAAAAGTTTTAAGATAATTTTTCCAATGAAAATTCAGTTGCTCTATTGTGTGGAATATTCGCATGCAAAAGAATAATAGAAAGTTAATCTTGCGAGAAAGGTGTTTCTTTAGTATAAAAAGACAAAGTGAACCCTTCGGTGTAGTTGTGCGAAAGATAAGGGCTTCGAGGGAAAGTATGGGTTGTGAAAAAGTCATCTTTCTTGACAATTCCCAAATCTTGCGTGCAAGTAGAGGTATTGCTCACAATGTGGTTTTATGATTCTGAAAGGCCTTTGAATATCCATTTTTTGTGATCAGAACCATCAAGATAGTCATTTTATGCCCTCAATGAAAGAAATGTCTTGTTATGGATTAATACAAAGACTTCAATTCAAATCAATTGATGTGACCTTCATGTCGATAAACTGAGTTAGACTTCCCTCAAGACAATGAGCTAGGGGGTTGACGGAAGTGATTGGAGGGACGCAGTAACCTATACCTGAACTATTGTAATGGTAGTGTTTGTGGATAAAAGTTACTATGAAAAAACATTTTAATGCAAAAACTAGTGAAAAATAGTGGATTTAGGTATGATTGAAACGCTGTCGGCATATACTTCTTGAACATATCCCTTTGCGGCGAACCAAGTAAAATTTTTGTGTCATCTCCTTACATTCATTTTTCGGGAATATTTAACAAGTTTCTACCAACGTGGAAACAAGATACACAACTCTAAAAAGAAAAATATTACACCCTGATTCACCCCTCCCGTCTGAGGGTGTTCTGGGTTCCTTGAAGTGGTATCAGAGGGAGGTCGGTGGTGTTTGATCTATCTTATACCATCATGGAGAATTCATCCACTGTCAGGGGAGTCCCCCTCTTCAATGGAAGTAATTTTTATATCTAGAAGAAACTAATGAGATATCATATATGATCTCTTGTAATGGAAGTCCAATTTTACACTATTCCAGGAATAAAAGTCACTGATCCAACAGGGCTGGTTATGACTGATGCAAACATGAAAATTCTTAATGTAGATGCTAAAGCGTAGACTGCTCTCCCCGAAGCCCTTTCTTATCATATCTATCCAATGGTGAATATTTTCACCATACCAAATTCCATGTAGGATAAACTTCAAAATATTTATGAATGAGACATGAATGTTAAGGAGGAAAAACTACAAGTCATGCACAATAGGTTTGATGATCTGAAGATGTATCCAAATGTAAATGCAAACTCCTTCAATAAAATTACTGAAGTGGTTGGACCAATTCATGGTCTAGGTGATGAAATCAATGTCGTTGATATTGTCAAGAAAATATTGAGAAGACTTCTACACCTGTATAATGTAAATTTTTCATCCCTTGAGGAAATATATCTTCTTCCAAACTTTCTCTGGATGATCTGTTGTGGAGCCTATTGTAATATGAAATGAGAGTCATTCCATAAGATGCTATGACTGGTGTTAGAAATGAAATGGCATTCAAATCCATGGACAAACTAAAAATTTCAAAAGATAGTAGTGGTGAGGATCATTATAAAAAAGAAATTATTTCACTCAATTCCATGAAGTTCTAGAAGGAAAAGGGAAATTTAAAGGGAAGTAACTTCTAGTTTTCTTTCTTTGTGAAAAAGTTGGGCATATTACCTCTCAATGCTCAAAATTTTTTGAAGGAGAATAAAGAGAAGGTAAACACATTGAGAAGCCTCATAAAAAGGTTTTTCAAAAAGGGATACTTTAAATATAGAAATAATGTATAGTAGAAGAGTTTGTTCTATAAAGAGGAAGATGATGACAATGATTTATGTGAAAAAGAAGAACTAGACTTTAAAATCAGAATCAATGCTTTCATTATGGAAACCATTGAAAAGTCAAAAACATTAATAGATAAATCTATAGATAACCAGTTGACAACTAATTATGATCCCAAATTACAACTTAAGGAAGATTTGGGTAAGCTTGAGAATAAGTGTAAGAGTTGAAATAAGTGGAATCAATTTGTGGAAGAATCATCAAGAAATGGTGATTAGCATGAAAACGAAATTGAACGAATGGAATAATTGGTGAAAGTACAATCATCAATCCTTGAAAGGTCATATGATGTTTGGGAAATAAATATCATAATCAAATAATATGAAAAGTTCATCAATAACCATTCCTTGAGTTTGGAGGAGAAGTATAAAACTATTCAGGGACTCGAAGAATAATTAGTTTCTCTTAAGTGTATGCTCAAACGTGAATTAAGTTCAAAAGAAGTAGTGAAGAAAATATAGTTTGGTAGGTTCTCAGATGTTGATCTATTGGAGAGACAAAAAAGAGGGTCTGATGGAGTTGAAAGGATTTTTAGTGGTCGAAGACCTGCATACATGGGAAATAGTGGAATTGGTTATGATGATGAAACATCAAATGCTACAAATAAAGTGGAATAGAATAAAGGCAAGATGAAATTTGACCATGTTTTAAAATAACCAGATGACCTGAAAAAGAGACCCTTAAATCAAAGTGGAAAGAGAACAGAATACTATCCCAGAGCTTCCAGGAATAATAGGTAGCAAAACTTTTCTCCCAAGGAAAAAATGCATGAGGAAAAATAGATGTGAGAAGACATTTCCTCTAATTAAATGAATGTTCTATGGATATTGGGTCCATAATATATCATTTGGAGAAGAAGTGAGGATCTATGAAAATAGGGGAGAGCTAGAAGTTAAATAGAGGAGAACAAATTCATATCCTACTACTTATAGAAGAAACAATTTCGATGGATATTATTTTAATTGTTCTAACTTTATCCATAAATCCATTTATTTCATGATGAATAGTGACAAGGACACCTCATACATAAATCTGAGACAAGTCATAGCTCATCAACATTGCATTGTTGCTCTTTCAAATAGATTATTATCTCTAGAAGAAGATTATGACAATGAAGAACCCATGTACACATAGGAGAGAATTGAATGGTGATTAGGGACCTACACTCAATCGAATGTCTCATGGAAGGAAAAGAAGAATATTGTGAAATACAACCATGTAGAGGAATCCATCAAAGCTAAAAAATAAAACGCACATGGATTCTTGATTGCGGTTTTTCATCTCATAAGACATGTAATGCATAGTTGTTAATTAATGTCAAGAGAAGGGTTGATAGAACAATACAGTTTGGTAATGATGGAGCACTGAATATAAAAGGAAGTAAAAGTACTGAACTGGCTAATGGAGGGATAAAGAAAACTGAAGTCCTTTATGTGGATGGCCTATGATATAATCCCGTCAGCCTGAGTCAACTCTGTGACATAGGACATATAGTGACATTCATTGATAATGGCTGAACTATCAAGGTAAATACATGAAAATCACTTATGAAAGGATGCAAAATAGAAGGAAAGCAGTATCAGGTTGATAGTAATGAATACATTTTCTATATTAATGTTAAAGAAGAAAATAACTTGTGACATTGGAGACTGGGTAACATCAATCAACAAGACATGGAGAAGATATCAAAACTAAAGATTGTCATAGATATTCCCACTTTGAAGCATGAATGGTAAATGTCTTGTGATGCATGAATTTGGGTGAATCTGGTATGCAGTTCATATCATCTAAATAAGAAAAGGGATTCTCATTTTCTTGATCTCATTCATACATATATATGTGGCCCGATAAATGTTTTTGTAACTCATGAAGAAAGGTACTTCATCCTTTTTATAGATTATAACCGTAAAATGGAATTTTTAATCGTTACACAAGAAATAAAAATTGCTTGACTGCATGAAAACATATCTTCAAATCTCTAAGAATGATACTAGACAAATAATCAAATTGTCGTAATTTGTCAATGGAGGAGAATACATGTCCATTGAATTTAAAAATTACTTAGAGAAGCATGAAATACAACATGAGGTAGCTATTGTGAGAACTCCATAGAAAAATAGAGTTGTTGAACACATGAATCGGAAGGCGAATAACATGGAATGAACTATGCTGATGGAGTTTCATATTCCTCAACATTATTGGAAAGGGGTTGTTCAAGGTACAATGTATATTCAAAAATGAATAGGGATTTATATGGGTGAGATAAAGACACCATATGAATTATGGCATGGAAAGAAGCCCTATATGAAATAATTTTTTGTTTTGGAAGAAAATGTTACATCAGAAACAGAGATGGAAATCAAGGGAAGTATGGTGACAATGTAGATGAAGGAATTTTCCTTGGATACTCAATGAACTGCAAATCCAACCAGTGTTCCAACAAGTGCCTGGGAAGGATTGTGGAAATCAATGATGTTACAATCATTAAAGAGAAAACCGAAAATTCTTCGAGGAATTCATATGTTGATGTGATAGAAGATGAGGAAGAAATTGAACATGGGGAAAATGAAAATAAAGGAACAAAGGATGGTGTAAAAAATTCTCAAGAACCACATCAAGATGTTGACTCAGAAGAAGAATCTGAAGCGGAAACCACTACTAGAGAGAATTAGTTGAATATTAAAGGAGGAATCTAAGAGAATAAATTGATCAATCAAACATTATTGGGGATTCGACTGCTCCCACATAGATATGGATAATGAGGAACAAAACACAATAATTTTTTTTATCAGTTGTAGAACCATCCTCATTTCAAGAAGATGCAAAGTATAAATCATGGGTAAAGTCTATGAATGAAGAGTTAGATCAATTAAAAATAATAAAAATTGGGACTTAGTCAAGAGACCTGAAGGTCACAATGTGATTGGTATGAAGTGGATATTTAAGGAAGAGTTTTATAAGAATGGAAATGTGGTCAGAAACAAGGTGTGTTTGGTTTGTAAAAGATACTCACAAATTGAAGGTGTCAATGTTGAAGAAACCCTTGCTCATGTGGCACGATTGGAGTCAATCAGTCTATTTATTTCCATGTAAATCCTAATAGGATAGAATGTGTATAAAATGGATGTCAATACATCATTCTTTAATGATGTTCTTGAAGAAGAAGTCTATATTGAACAACCAATGGGTTTCCATCTTTGAAATGATGAAATGAAGGTCTTCAAATTAAATAAAGAAATCTATGGTCTGAATCAGGAACCACAAGTATGGTATTCAAAACTGGATTCATACGTAAATAAGTATGAATTTAAAAGAGAAGGAGAATATCACAATCTCTATGTAAAGAATTTTCAGAAAGATCAGTTCATGGTTCTAGTTTATGTGGTTGATATTATCTTTGGTGGTAGCAGGATGAGATCCGTGCATGCATTTTCCAATCACATAAAATCAAAATTTCAAATGTATTCGATTGGGGACCTGAAAAATTTCTTAGGGTTGTAGGTGATTGAAAAGAAGGATTACACATTCATTTCTCAAGTAAGGAATATTAGAGAGTTGTTGATGAAATTTAATATGCATGACTCTAAACCAATGTCAACTCTAATTGTAGTTGGAACCAAACTTTTAATGAAAAAGGATGGGGCCACTTTTAGATACCACCATGTATAGGAGGATTATTGGAATCATAATATACCTAATGGTGACATGACCTCATATTGGCTTTGCAACATGCTTAGTGGCCCGATTTCAAAGTAATCCGAAGGAAAAACATATAAAGTAATAAAAAATAATGAGGTACATTCAAGGTAATCATAATTATGCGTTATGCTTTGTTTTAGGAAGGGATAGTGAATTATGAGTGTTTTTTGATGTTGATTGGGCTAGAGATGTAGTGGACAGAAAGTCCACCAGTGATGGAACATTATATATTAGGAATAAATGCATGGAACAGTTAAGAAAGAAACAAGAAATTACTTCTCTTAGTACTGCCGAAGATGAATATATATCAGCTACAACGGCATGCACTCAGTTACTTTGGATGAAGCAATAACTGAGTGATATAGGTGATGTGGTGAAACAACCAATAGTGATTTCTATGATAATAAGTGCACAATTGATATTATGAAGAATCCTGTTTGAAATTATCGTATGAAACATATTGAAATTAGATATCACTTAATTAAGAAAAAAGTTGAACAAATTGTGGTCAACATGGAACATGTGGGAAC
This sequence comes from Viscum album, assembly GCA_963277665.1. Classification (NCBI taxonomy): domain Eukaryota; kingdom Viridiplantae; phylum Streptophyta; class Magnoliopsida; order Santalales; family Viscaceae; genus Viscum; species Viscum album. Next base: position 1,939,194,967 of record OY728141.1, read on the forward strand.
AGATGATCAAGTAGCTGACATTATGACTAAGTCTCTATCAACGACTATGTTTGAAAAACATCGATTGAAGCTCAGTGTTTGGACAACTTTTGGTGCAAAACGAGGTTTTGTTTTTCCCCTATCTCTAGTTATGTTTATTGTTTTCAATATATTTTTTATGTGATGAAGGTTTATGGGGGAGATACTATCCAGAGGTAGTTGGTTTTGAGATAAACAATAATCCTATATACTAGTCTCTGGGTTTATTGCTAATGGGTGAGATGGAATGAATTTAGAACATCTTGTAATTATTCTATGAAATGATGAAAATTTGGTGTTAGGAGGATCAGGAATAATAGGATGATAATTCAGTTTTAGGAGGAGAAAGAATAAATTCAGGACATGTAATGCTTCTGTGATATAGTAAGAGAAAATCATGGATATCTTTAAGAATTCCAAAACATGGGAGCCCAATTAAAGCTTCCCTTATTGTTTTCTACATTCTGCATTAATCATGTATAATTATAGCCTTGGCCGAGTTAATTCTTTCATTTTATGTTTTTCATATGGCTAGTGCTCTATTGAATTTATTTGGAGATTTACAAAAGAACCAAGAGGAGGATATTGTTGGAACCACAGCTATTATATGATAGAAATGGAGTATGGATTGTGTTTTTTTCAATCCTCATTAAAAGTTTAGGATGTTTTGCAGGAAAGTGATCATATAGTTCACGCATGAAATAGTATTGATGGTGGCATCGTTTACCCGTGTTTTCCAAATTTTTGGGCCCAAAAATTGAAATATGGAGAAAAATGTTTTTGGAAAAGGGAGTTGTGCGCAAGATTGAAGGGTGTTTAGAGAATTTCAAACAAGGATTGTTTTGGGACCAATGAATCAAAATATGTTAATGGAAAAGTGTGTGTAATTCATAATTATGCATGAAAGATAGTGTTGTTAGAAATAATCTTACGCGCCCAATGTGATGTCAAAAGGGATTTTGCGTGCTCAGGAGGAATCTTGCATACAATTACAATGATGCATCGAAAACTTGTGTGTAGGGTCATCGAGGCCTATAAATAGGCAGCTACCCCATGAAATACATAAGAAAAATTTTCCGACAAAAATCCAGAAGCTCTTTTGCATGTGAAAGAATTATAGAAATTTAATACTGCATGCAAGGTGTTCCTTTAGTATCAAAATACCAAGTGAACCCTTGGGGGTAGTTGTGTTAAAGATAAGGGTTGGACCGAAATTATGGGTGGTGAAAAAGTCATATTTCACGACAATTCCCAAATCTTGCATGCATGTTGATATATTGCGTGCATGTGTGGTGTTATGATTCTAACAGGATTTTGAATATCTAGTTTGTGTGATCATCGACATCAAGATAATCATTTCAGGACTTCAATGCAAGAAATTCACATACTGGACTGAGGCAAAGACATCAATGAAAATAAATTTAAGCGACCTTCAAGTCAATAAACTGAGTTAGGCTTCTCTCAAGGCAGTGAGAAAAGGGGTCAATAGAAGTGATCTGAGGGACATAGTGACATATTCCTGAACCATTATAAAGGTAGTTTTCCAGGTATATAGTGACTATGACCAAGCTGTGTAATCCACAAACCAGTGAAAATTAGTAGATTTAGGTAAGACTGAACCATTGTCAGTGTAGTATCCTTTGACGTATCCCTTTGCGGTGAACCAAGTAAATGTGTTGTGTCATCAACATACATTAATTTTACTGGATGATTTAACAGGTCTCTACGAACGTGGGAACAATATCAAAAACATTAAAAAGAAAATTTTGACACCCTGATTAAACCCTCCCCTCTCAAGGTGTTGTGAGGAACTTTAAGTGGTATCAGATGGAGGTTAATGGTGTTTGATCTATCTTATACTGTCATAGAGAATTCAGCCTCTGTTAGGGGAGTCACCCTCTTAGATGGAAGTAATTTTCAGATCAGGAAGAACAGAATGAGATATCATCTAAGATCTCTTGGAATAGAGTCCTATTTTCTACTATGCAATGAATAAAAGTCACTGATTCTATAGGGCTGGCTATGACTGATGTAGATAGGAAAATTTATGATGCTGATTCTAAAGTGTAGAATACTCTCACCACATCCCTTTCTGGTCACATCTATCTAAATGTGATGAGTTTTAACTTAGAAAATTACATGTGGGATAAAATTGAAAATATTTATGAAAAAGATAGAAAAGTGAAGGAGGTGAAACTAAAAGTCCTGCACAATAGGTTTGACGATCTGAAGATGCATCATCATGAGAATACAGACTTCTTCTTCAATCGAATTATTGAAGTGGTAGGAGCAATTAGAGGTCTAGGTGAAGAAATAAAAGATACTGATATTTTCAATAAAATAATGTGAAGACTTCCACCCCTGTAGAATGAAATTGTATCATCCCTAAAGGAAATAGATCTTCCCAAACTTTCTCTGGATGATCTTTTGAGTAGCCTACTGGAATATGAAATTAGAGTCAAGCAAGAAAATGTTACGACTCGAGTGAGAAAAGAAATATAATTCAAAGACATAGACAAACTGGAAATATAAAAATATAGTAGTGGTGAGGATTATGAGAAAAAATAAATTATTTCTCTCATTTCAAAAAAGTTTTAAAAGGAAAATAAAAATTTAAAGAGAAATTACATCATGTTATCTTTCATTGTGGAGAAGTTGGGCATATTGCCTCTTAGTGCTCAGGAAAGTTAAAATATGAATAAAGAGAAGGTAAAAATATTGAGAAGCCTCATAAAAATGTTTTTCAAAAAGGTATACTTCAAATCAAGAAAAAAAGAACAGAAGAATAGTTTTTTCTATGAAGAGGAAGACGATTATAAAGATATTTTTGAAGAAGAAAAACTGGAAATTAAAACTAGAAACGATGATTCTATGATGGATACCATTGAAAACTTATACCCAAAAATATATATAGTTAGAGATAACATGTTGAAAAATAATTCCGATCCCAATTTTCAACTCAAGGAAGCTTTTGGTAAGATTGGGAATAAGTATAAGATATGAAATAATTGGAAAGAAATTGTGAAATAATCATTATAATATGTTGATTAGCTTGAAGCTAAAATTGAACAACTAGAAGAACTGATGAATGTACAGTCATCAACCCTTGAAATTACATATGATGTAGTGGACCTAAAGATCATAATCAATGAATAGGAAAAGGTCATCAATGAACTTACCTCGAGACTTTAAAAGATGTCTAATATTGTTGGGGGGATCAAAGAAGAAGTTGTTACTCATAAGAGTATGCTCAAAAGTGAATCATTTTCAAAAGAAGCAGAGTAGAGAAAAAAATTTGGTAGGTTCTAAAATGCTGAGCTGTTTGAGAGAGAAAAACGAGGATCTGATGGAGTTGAAAATATTTTTACTGATCAAAGGCACTAATGCATGGGAAATAGTGGAATCAAGAGTGATGCAAAAACATAAAATGCTTCAAATAATGTGAACTAGAATAAAGGAAAGATGAAAATTGATCAAGTTGTAAAAATCACCAGAAGCTCTGAAATGGAGACCCTTAAATCAAACTGAAAAGAAAATAGAAGAATGTCCTTGAGTTTCCAGGAATAAGAGGAAGCCAAAATTTTCTCCCATGGAAGAATGCATGATGACAAATAGAATTGAGAAGACATTTACTCTCATGAAATATCAGTTCTAGAGATATCTAGGCCATTCAATGTTATATTATGAAGAAGCAATGAGATATCTAAACATGGGATATCTAGGATTTCAATAGAGGAGAAAAAATTCATGTCCTAATACTTACAGAAGAAACAATTTCTATGGATATTATTTTCATTGTTCTATCTTTGGCCCTAAATCCATTTATTCTTGGTAGAAGAGTGACATGGACACCTCATACCAATGTCTGAGACAAGTCAAAGCTCATAAACAAGATAGTTTTGATATTTCAATTAGGTTTTCACCTATGGAATAATATTATGACTATGAAAAACCCATGTACATGGAAGATAGAATTTGAAGGCCATCGGTACCCTACACTCGATCGAATGTCTCATGGAATGATAAGAAGAAAATTGAGAAATCCAACCATGCAGAGGTAGCCCTCAATGATAAAAAACAACAGCACCTAGATTCCTAATAGTAGTTTTTTGTCTCATATGATCGGTAATGTAGAATTTTAAATGAATTTTAAGAGGAGGGTTGATGGAATAGTACGGTTTGGTAATGATGGAGCTCTGAAAATAAATGGAAGTGGAAGTACTGAACTAGATAAAGGAGAGATAAAGAATACAAATGTCCTTTATGTGGATGGCCTACACCATAATCTCCTCAAGAGGAGTTAACTTTGTGACTCAAGACTTATATTTACTTTTAATTTTAAAGGCTGAACTATCAAGGGAAAGACAAGAAATTCAATTATGAAAGGATGTATAATAGATGGAAACCTATATCTGGTTGAGAGTAAAGAAAAAAATTTCTACATGACTATTGAAGATGAAAACAACATGTGCCATCGGAGATTAGGGCACATCATTCAACAATACATACATAAAATATCAAAACTGAATATTGTCATAGATATTCCCACTATGAAGAGTGAACGTCAAAATTCTGGTGATTCACACATTTGGGGGAAGATGGATTCATATTCATATAATCCAAAGAATAAAAAGGCATATAATCTTCTTGATCATATTCATACAGTCATATGTGTCCCAATAAATGTTTTCGGAACATATAGAGAATGTTACTTCATCCTTTTCATAGATTATTATAGTAGAATGGCATGTGTAACGGTTATACATAGAAAACAACAAGTGCTTGACTTCATGAAAAAATATCGTTGAATAGATGAGAATGATACTGGAGGAACAATCAAAGTGCTGCAATCTAACAATGGGGGGGAATACATATCCATTGAATTTAAAAATTACTTAGAGTGCCAGGGGATACAACAAGAGACAGCTGTTATGAGAACTCCATATAAAAATGGAGTTGTTGATCATTGGAATCGGCATGTGAACAACATGGTAAGACTATGCTATTTGAGAATCATATTCCTTGGTAATACTGGAAAAAGGTCGTTCTAGCTGGAGTGTATATACAAAATCAAACAGGGCTTTATATTGGTGATATGAAGACACCATATGAATTGTGGCGTGGAATGAAGCCCCCTCTGAAATAATTTCATGTTTTTCGATGTAAATGTTACCTCAGAAATAAAGAATGAAATCAATGGATGTATGGTGACAATGCATATGAAGTGATTTTTATTGGATACTCAATGAACAGCAATGCCTTAAAGTGTTTCAACAAGTGCCTAACAAGTAATGTGGAAAGCAATGATGTTAAGATCATTGAAGAGAAACCCGTAAATTATTAGAGGAATTTATATACTAATGTGAAATAAGATGAGGAAGAATGTGAACATGGAGAAAATGAAAATACAGATTCAGAAGATGGTGTACAATATTCTCAGAAGCCACATCATGATGTTGACATAGAAGAAGAATCTGAAGAGGAAACCAAGTCTAGAAAGAATTTGGTTGAATCTAAAAGGAGGAATCTGAGAGCATAAATAGATCTAAAAAACATTATTAGGGATTGGATTGTAACCACACACAAAAGAAAAATGAGGAATAATACAAAATCTGCATTTCTATCAGTTGTGGAACAATACTCATTTGAATAAGCTACAAAGAATGAATCATGGGTGATAGTCATTAATGAAGAGTTAGATAAAATTGAAATGAATAAAACATGGGACCTAGTAAAAAGACTTTAACGCCACAATGTGATTGGTACGAAGTGAATCTTCAAGAATATGTTTGATGAGCAAAGAAATGTGGTCAGAAACAAGGTGCGCCTGTTTTGTAGAAGAAACTCAAAAATTGAAGGTGTCATTGTTAATGAAAACTTTTCTCCAGTGGCATGATTATAGTCAATTAGGTTATTTCTTACTGTGGAAATACAATGAGGATATAAAGTGTATCAGATGGATTTCAAGATATCATTCTTTATTGGTGTTCTTGAAAAATTAGTCTACATTGAATAACTAAGGGGTTTCTTACATAGAAATGATGAAATGAAGGTTTCCAAATTAAATACATCACTCAATAGTCTGTAAAAGGCACCACGAGCATGGTATTCACAACTAGATTCATACCTAAGGAAGATAAAATTTAAAATAGGAAGTGTATATCACTATACCTATGTAAAGAATTCTCAAAAATATCTATTCATGGTGCTAGTTTCTGTGGATGATATTATCTTCGGTGGCAACAGGTAGCGATCAATTGATGAATTTTCCAATCACATAAAATCATAATTTGAAATGTGTATGATTTGTGAGCTCACATATTTCTTAGGGATATAGGTGATTCAGAAGAATTATTACACATTCATTTCTAAAGAAAAGTATGTAAGAGAGCTACTGACGAAATTTAATATGCATGAATTCAAACCAATGTCAACATAGATTGCAGTTGTAAAGAAACTTGGAAAGAATGAGGATATAACCTATGTAGTTACCACTATGTATAAGAGGATTATTGGAATCTTATTGTACCTACCAGATACACGACCTGATATTATTTTTTTCAACATGCTGAGTGGCCAAATTTCAGAGTAATCTGATGGAAGAACATATGGATGCAGTAAAAAATCATGAGGTGCCTTCAAGGTACTCATAATTATGGGTTGTACTTTGTTGTAAGAAGGGATAATGAATTATCAGCATTTTATGATGCTGACTAGTCTAGAGATGTAGTGGAAAGAAAGTACCCCAGTGGTGGAGAATTCTATACGTGGATGAATTGTGTGGGCTAGTTAAGCAAGAAACATGAAAGTACTTATCTTAGTACGAACAAAGCTGAATATATATCCACTACCAAGGCATGCAGTTAGTTACTTTTGATGAAGCAACAACTAATTGACATAGGTGACTAGGTGAAACAACCAATGGTGATTTTTGTGATCACAATAGTATAATTGGTCTTACGAATAATTATATTTAGAATTCTTGTATGAAACATATTGAAATCTGATATCACTTTATAAAGGAAAAAGTTGAACATGGTGTGGTCAACATGGAACATGTGGGAACAGATGAGCATGTGGCTGACATTATGACAAAGATGTTATTAATGGCTGTGTTTGATAAACATTGGTCGAACTGCAGTTTTCGACCACCTCCAAGTGCATAAGGAGGCTACTCTTTCCCCCTTTCCCTAGTTATGTTAACTGTTTTCAATCTATTTTGGTATGTGACGTAGGTTTATGGGGGAGATAATATCCAGGGGAGTGGGTTTTGAGCTGAAAAATGAACATATACTAGTCTTTGGGATTATTTTCCATGGGGAGAAGGAATAAATTTATACATCTTGAAATTCATCTGTGACACGATTAGAATTTGGTGTTAGGAGGAGAAGGAATGACACAATGATAATTATGTGTTAGGAGGTGAAGGAATAAATTAATCACATGTAATGATTTTGTGATACAGTATGAGAAAATATTGGATGTATTTAAGACTTCCAAAACATGGGAACCCAGTTCAAGATTCCCCTATTATTTTCTACACTAATCATTATTCATGTAGACTTAGAGTGTTGGTTGATTTAATTCTTGTGTTTCAGGTTTTGTTTGTGGCCGGTGTTCATTTGAATTTATTTGGAGATTTCCAAAAAACCCAAAGGGAGAGATTTTTGGAACCACAATGGTTCTATGCTGTAAATGGACTATGATTTGTATTTTTTTCAATAATTATTAGATTTTTAGGAAGTTTTCCAGGAAAGGGATTAAATAGTTCAGGAGATTAATAGTATTGAAGGTAGTGTCGCTTCCCTATGTTTGCCAAATTTTTGGGCCCAAAAATTGGAATATGGAGAAATGAATTTTTAGAAAAAGGAATTGGGAATAAGATTGAAGAGTGATTAAGGACATCTGTGAAATTCTTGTTTTGGGATCAGCACATCAAAATATGGATAAGGAAACAAGTTTGTGTAAGACATAACTGTGTCAGAAATATGGTGTTGCACAAAAGAATCTTACGTTCCCAATGTGACGTCAAAAGGGGTTTTGTACACTCAAGAAGAATATTGTGCGCACCTACAAAGACGAATCAGAAACATGAGTGTAAGGTCATCGAGGACAATAAATAAGATGCTACCCCATGAAATACTTAAGAGATTTTTTCCAACAAAAATATGGTTGCTCTGCTGGGTGGAATATTTACATGCGAAAGAATTATAGAAAGTTAATCTTGAACGCAAGGTATTCCCTTAGTATGAAAAGACCAAGTGAACCCTTTGGTATAGTTGCGCGAGAAATAAGGGTTGCATGGAGAGTATGGGTTGAGAAAAAATTCATCTTTCACAGAAATTCCCAAATATTGCTTGCAAATTGCGGTATTGTCTGCAGGTGTGGTGTTATGATTCCGACATGATTTTGAATATCTGGTTTGTGTGATCATCACATTCAAGAAAATCAATTTAGGACATTGATGAAATTAGTGTCTCGTGATGGATTCAGACAAAGAATTCAATTCAAATCAATTTTAGTGATCTTCAAGTCAATAAACATAGTTAGACCTTTTTCAAGGTAGTGAGCTAGGGGGGTCGACAGAAATGATTTGAGGGACATAGTGAGCTATCCCTAAACCATTGTAAAGGTAGTGTTCCTGGCACAAAGTGACTATGAACAAACCTTGTAATCCATAAACAAGTGAAAATTAGTCGATTTAGGTAGACCGACACACTGCAAGCATATTCTCCTTGGACGTAGCCCTTTGTAGTGATCCATGTAAAAGTGTTGTGATATCTCCTTACTTTAATTTGACTGAAAGATTTAAAAAGTTTCTACCAATGAGGGTATAAGATCCAAAAAATTAAAAAGAAAAATTTGTAAACTTGATTCACCTAGATCGTCTCAGGGTGTTCCATGGTTTTTCTTTAAACCCTTATCTTTTTAGGTTAACCCTTGGTACAACAATTTTAACCTTGACCACGGTAATTAAGTTTTACTATTTTTACTATTCTGTATAAATAAAAAAATAAGTTTAAATAATTATATAATATTTATTATGATAATTATAAATATGTAATAAAATTTTTAAAATTCAATTCATAGAATTGATATAAAAAAATTTAAAATTAATCCATTGGATGTGATGAAAAATAATTCTCCAAAGAAAAAATTTTCAGAAGAGTAGAATTTTTTAATATCAAAATTCAATATTAATTTTATTCAAATGACCCAAATTTTATTTATTGTATTATAATTGAAGTAATTTTAATTTTAAATCAATTTAAAATAAAAATATAACTTTTAAATGCTTAAAATGAAAAAAAAATCAATAAAATTAGTAGTTTTTACTATTCATCAAAAAATTAATCTTTCAAAAAATTGTAAAATTTTTGGTGTAAGATAATTTTTATGTGATGATTTTAAAAACAAAGCCCAATTTTTAAAATATATTTTCGAAATGTGATAAACATTAATTGTAAAATATTTTTTCAAATCAGAATGAGACCGCTTTTTAGGAAAATACAGTTTTCGGAAAACATTTCTTTTTTACTTAAAACCATTCTTATTTTATATCTAATGAATAGATAACCAAAAAATTTGTTTTATAAATGATTATACCATATAATTTTGGTAATTTATTTAATCTTATTCACACTTGAAAATTTATGGGTTATGTTATAATGGTATACTATTTTACATTTCATATATACTCAGGGTTGTTTGTCACATACACTACCAGACACAATGTTCTTATTTTAGAATTTTAGGGTGTTATATTCTACCATACATAAAAAAATTGTGTCCTAAATATTTGAACTTGTGTTCATAAATCAAGGGTTTTCTATCTAAAGATACCTTTTTGAAAAACCCACTTCGTAAAATGTGTTAGACAAATTCCTCTTAAATGAGGGAAAGATAAATATAAGGGCCATGTGGAATAACAAGTAACTGGGTTTCTATTTTGGAGAAAATTAGTAGGAATTAAAAACATAGACATGGAATAATTGAATAAATAATTGTTTGGAGTGATATAAATTATTTATCAAAAGAAAGTGAATGATCTAGAAAAAGTTAATGACCACAAAATCATAAACTTTTAATGAGTTAAAATAATATTGGTTCATTGGATATGATGGTAATAAGATAATATTTTTGTTTCGAGATCTGTTTCCTAGAGTTGAGGTATTATTTTACTACCATGATAGAGAATAATAGAAAATATAATTACTATTTCATAATTTGATTAGGCTTATATCAATTTCCACTTTATTTCTTACTCCATGAAATGAATATCCAAGATGAATTTTTTATGCCTGAAGAACTAAAATAAACATTTAACAGATAATAACATCCATAAAAGTTTGAAAAGTCCTTAAATATTTCCCTAAGTATTTACAAAACATAAAATGGTTAGAACGACTTATATAATATAATATATTAACCTTCATACCTCAACAGTATAACCAAAAGATTAAATTAATCTATTCCATAAGTATTTATCTGTTAAATTTTCTAAGTAAAAATAATTTCATATTAACTAGTACATCACATCAGCTAGTAATAGGCATTGTACCCTTTTCAGCCTTCGATTATGGTTTTAATCCTTATGACCATAATAGATTTGACTGGTTTTCACCCAGTATGCGGTTTGTACTTTATCTAAAACCATATTAATATAATTCTTATAGTTTTTCCAAAAATATTAAGAATGTCCTAAAAATACATTGGTAATCAAATCTCTTTTTTTAACCATAAGGGTTTTTTATAAAACACAATTTTTCCACAAAATCAAATAATCCTAGTTGACTATTATTACCCTAATATCATTGATCAAATTGAATTTAAAGGTTATAAATAGATTTAATGTCATGTCAAAAAAATATAAAGTCATTCTTACTTAAATATCTTTTTCACTAAAACATATATTAAACTAATGGGATATATTTCCATAAATATGCCCAAAAATATCCTTAATCCTACTAAACTCCCATCACATGTTACCTCAAAAGTGGTATTTATGACATTGGACTTATCATCATCCTTAAACTCATAAACCCATGATGGTATCTATAATTGTTAAGTTAATATTACATAACGAATTATATGATTCCAAAAATAACATAATACGTACATGTTTCATTATTTTTATGAAAAAATACCATTGGTAAAAATACTTTTACAGTATAATTCTTGTATCCAAATACACAATTAATTTAATCAGTCCTCTTAAGAGGTATTAATAGAAAATTCTTTACCTTGATCACTTATCTTCTACTGATGTATATTCTCTTGGATCTTAGAGATTTTTTCTGTGGCATTCCCTATCACCTTATAGTCGAAACATTAAACATTAGAGGTTTCTTTCTTACCATTTCACTCATGTTACTGATATAATTTATCTACACACTTGAAGAAAACACCCATTACCCTCAATAAATTGCCAAGTTTTTTCTTTCCACAATTATCACATGTGGTAAAATCCTTGTTTCCCTTATTCCAATTATCATTTTTTCTCTATTATCCTCTGAATCTATTTCCCTCTTATGAATAACAAATACATAGAGAATCATTTCTTTATCTTTATATCACATGATATTATGTCCTCATATGATAAGAATGTTTCAGAGAATAGTTCTCTATATAGGATTGGATTAATCACGTCAAATAATTTTTCAATCCTTCTCTATAGATTATGTATGTTGTTCTGAACATGACTTGTTAACCATGTAAAGTTGACTTCAAATTTAGAAAAAATTTCATCTTCCTTTATTCTTATATTCTGGTGTTGTCTCTCCATATCGTAGCTTTTATCGTGATGAAAATATTTTTTTGAGAGGAATACCTTAAAATCCATCCAATCCCTGATTTATATTTCCTCCTCAACCTTAGTTTTTTGAATCAATGACCATTATTGATCCAAATATCCTGAGAGATTATAAACATTAATGATAATCTTATCACTTTCATTACTTCCCAGAGAAATAAATATCTACTCTAACGAAATTATCCATTTCTAAAATTCAAATGGATTTGTAGTCCCACTAAATAATGGAGGTTGTTGAGGCAAGAAGTGGTCTAAAATTTTTAATCACTGGGGTGGATCAAAAGTATGCTCCATATCATCAATGTTATTAATCATAAATAGAGTCAATTTCCCCAAAATGGCTATAATTTTATTAGTTCCTACTAAAATTGCAGCTCCAGCTTCATTATCTTTCCATGGAAGGAAATCCATACATTGAGTACATGAATTGATATGGTTCTCATTACATTATATAAGAGCCATTTCTAAACAATTTAATAAGCTATATTATATCATAACATTATGTTTCATAATTTATAATCCCACAACTAGTGAAACACATAACATAAATTGAAAAATTTATTCATAGATAATCTCATATTCATAAACATGGTTTCTTTGAGAACGTTTTCAAATAATAAAAATACCATCAAATCCATTATAATGGTTTGTAAAGAAAATTTGAATTATCCTAATCATTTCCCTCGAGACAATCAAACCAAGTGTAAATAAAATCCCATTGTTGTGTACTAGGTGATAATTGAGTCAAAGCCCAATGCACCGTTTTCAGAATTATTATACTAATGTAAAACTGTTCTAGAGCCACATCCACCTATAGTATCTTGTTTGGGATGTGTTTCTAGAAAAAAACCACATAATATATTCCTCAAAAAATAACTATGATGTTCTTATATTCTTATACTCAAAGTATATCATAGATTCATGTTCTCTAATAAATATTTTCCTACATCTAGTCCCTATGGTTTCTACTAAACTTGATATGATTCTTACTATAAAGACCCCAAACCTAGTAGCCCATATTCAGTGATTAATTTATTACAGTGTCACTTGAAATAAATAATCACATACCAATGGGAAAAATAGTTTAGAAGTCTTTAAAAACAATATATATAATTGAATCTCGTGTTACAATTAAAAACATGAAATACAACAAACTTTTTTTTTGATTACACCATTATTCTCATAAGAATATCGGTTTATATCAATAGTAATACACTTCCTATAATCCTAGGGAAAGGATAAATGAGAAAGGGGTGAGATCTAATTCTTAGTAAGGGTACACATAAAATTAAATCTATCAATAATAAATAAGACATAATAAATATTTAAAGGTAAGTAACAATAAAATTCCATTTAATCAATTACTAAATCATAAATAATAATATGGTAAGAATACATGATGGTCAAATAATTCCATAGAAATAATTTCATTATTTTGAATATCATACATGGATATTATAACCAGTCGAATAATCACATAGAATCCAATAACTAATATTATAATAACATAATACATAATATCTTATATCATAATCAGACCATCAAGGCCTAATTCTTAGACATCTTATATAAATGGGCAAGTCAACATCCAAAAACCCAAGATAGTATGTATAATGAAACATACTGATGCATTGAGAGGATATAAAGGGACCATCCCATCACTCACTATGTCCAATTCATTCCTTATATGATATTTTTGAAACATAATCAATATATACATTTATATTGAAAAAATGGAATACAAAAGTTTAATACTCTCCCTAATTAATAAACATTATCATAAAATAGTTACAGTTATATAAAAAATGGTATCAAAATAGTACATCACCAGTCTAAATGATTATAAAACATATATAGAAATCAAAAGGATGGTATCATTATAATATATTCCCAATGTATAATAATTAAAATAAGATTTTTTCTCATTTATGAATATAAATATTGTAAACAAATCCATTAACAATATTCATTTCACACTATTGTAAAAATATTAAATGGAAACTAATTAAATAAATGAAAATAATATTATTTTCATTTTCTATAAGAAATAAATCATGGGAAAAATGTATTTAAAAAATAATTTGGATAATGTTGATACAATTGTATAAAATATGGATATAGAAGAAAAATGGGGTTTTGAAAGAAGAGGGAAATGAAATTTTTTTCATTAAAAATATTCTTTTGATTTATTTTGTTATTAAAGAGATAAAATTGAGAGTTAGAAATTTATTATAAATAAATAACAATAGCGGAATAAAATTAATGAATTTATTGAAATATATATTATAATATTTCATCATCAAAATCACAATCTTGATCAATCCTGATAAATAATGAGTTTGTAACATAATCCTTTACCATGTTGGTGACTTTAAAATATTAATCCCAATAACAAAAATAAATTCAAATGAAACATAAAAAACCACTAATATTATTGTATTAATGATATAACATATAAATGTATAACATATACACCACACTAACGAACTAAGTGGTGAATATGGCATACATATCACATAAGTAAAAGTGAGATGAGAAACCCTTACCTTAGGTTTGATTTCCTTCATAAATGGAAAAAAAATATTAATATATATATAATATAAATATATTACTGAACCATAATAATAAATTTTATACCAAATATTATTTAATTATATTCTTATATGACATATTTATTAAGAGTTCATTGTTAAAATCATTATTTCAGGTGATAATTGCTTCATTTTTCATGTATGTCTTAGTTTATAAAATTCAGTACTTTTTCATTGATCATGGTTAAATAATATCCATAGTATTAAAAATTATATAAATATATTATAAAAACATTACATAAGTATTTATTATTTTCCATAATATATATATATGGGAAAACGAGTTACATCATTAATGGAAACATTAGGTCATATATATGCATGAATGCTGTTTCTTTTTTTCCAACAGATAGATGTAATAAAGGTAAATAAAATTTAAAATTTAAATAAATGTTTTTATATCAAAAATTTTATTTATATTCTTTAAATATATCATTATTACCATCCATGAAAAAATAAAATGAAAAACATTTCACATTGTTATGAGGAGGTGGTAACCCACACATAGACAAGAGTGACGTAACTGTTTTCCAATAAATTGGAAAGTAAGAAGGTAAATGTGATATTATAATTCTAGAAGAATATAAATTTCATAAATTTCATATAAATTTTCTAAATCTTTCATTATATCCCTTTGATAGAGACAGTTATGGAAAAGGAAATACATTTGTTCGCGAGGTGGTAGTACACTATACACATGATCGGCGGTTTTATTTCCAATTTGATGGAAGAAGAGTTGTGTATAGGTTATTACATTAACATAGTAACATATTAGTATATATTATCTACTATTTTTATTATTTTATCATATTTTAATAATATTTTATTCAGTGAAAAGGTTATGTGAAATGAAAATTCTTGTTTAGAAACTTTACCTCTTCTATAGAGACCTCTTTAGGTTTACAACTTGGGAATTCATAGATATGATTTTTGAAAAAGAATATCCTAAATGATTTGGGTGGGTATTTAATAATGATATTTAAGTAGTTATTGGATAATCCAAAAGGATTTTGAAGTGTTAATAGAAGAGGATGGTGGGTTCCATTTTATAAGTGGGGAGAGGACACACATAGAATTTTTGAAATGAATAATCGATACCCACGATTTTAAATTTTCAAAAGGATCCAAAATGGATAATTATAGGACCATTTAAAATATATTTTCAAAATATGGCCATAAAACAGTAATTTGAAAAGTTTTGAGGTCATTTTAACATTTATATTTTTAGTTTGACCCTCTAGTAAACTTGTTTTATCCTTAACCACTAAAATTGATTTTTCCTATTTTTATTATTAATTATGACCAAAAACTAAGTTGATATTTTTATATAATAATAATTATTATTATTATATTTATGGAATCCTTTTTTCTAATTTAAATTCATATAAGTGTCAAAATTTAATATATAATTAATCCCGTAGACACAACGAAGAAGCATTTTTCAAAAGAAGAAGTTTCTATAAGTATAAAAAGTTTTAATATCAAACATCAATATCAAATTGATTACAATAATATATATTGTTTTAATGATACTATAATTAAACTAATTTTATGTTTAAATCAATTTTAAATAAAAATTGATGTTTTAAATTCTTTTAAAAAGTTTGTTTTTAATAAAAACCTGTATCTTTCACTATTTAGTGAACAATTAATATTTTCATAAAATTATAAAAAAAATCAAAGATAATTTAGAATTTATGATTTAAAACATTAAGTACGCATTTTTAAAATAATTTTTCTAAATTTTTTAAAAATTAATTTTAAAATATGTGTCCAATGTGTGCTGAGACCACCTTTTAGAATAATACAATTTTACAGAAACTATGTTATTTTCTTTCAAATGATGAGTAATTTATTTCTCATAAATAGATAACAATTGAATATATTTTATACATGTGTAAAACATATTAATTTAATAATTTATTTAATTCTATTCATATCTTTCAATTTAATGGCTAATTTATAATGACATACTATATTAGGGTTTATTTAGACTCAGGGTTGTATGTCGCATACGATATTGAACATAGTGTTCTTCTTCTAGAATTTCAGAGAGTTACAATCATGATCAATAAATTATATGAAGCTTAATTTATACTTTTCCATGATTCTTTTTAATAAAAAAGTTGTACATGATATTTTGTAAAATTTTAGATTTTGAAGAAGTGATTTCAAAGTGAAATGGGTATTTTGATCAAAAAGTATTGCATGTAATGTTTTAAAAAATCATCAATAATGAAAAAATTTGATGTTATGGGTTACTTATAAATTAATTATATATTTATCTCACATATATAACTATATTATTATACCTTACTTTGATAACGTAATACATTTCTTATGTTCATCTCTCAAATGAATCCATTATGAAATTTCCCTTGATAATGAAATTAAACATGGTTATAAAACCCATTTTCTCTCCATAGGTAATTATTATGTTCATTCCTTGTAATTTATTTCCTTTATATGGAACACATAAATCATGACTATGTTATAATGGGTTTACGTAGATATCACTTCAATGCATTGGGTAAATCTTTAGTCTCATGAGGCGTCATGTATAAAATTAGGGAGTAAACCCAATCCATTATGTGACTTTGTGCACCATGTGATATTTCTTATGTAGTTATTCTTGACTCATTCTTATTTCATGTTTTATATTTCTTCTACATTTCCACATTTCCTATAATGCTAAGATCTCATGATACGATGTTCATTCTATTTTTTCTTCCATGTGATTATTCATGAGACTTCACTTTTATGATATCATGTTATACCTTTGAATCACACATTATGTTTCCTTATCATGTTTATTACCTTAAGGGGTTTTTATCTCAACAAATTTTCTAAATATTCCCAAGGGAATTTCATGTAGTTTTTAAGAGCTCAAAAGGATTTAGGATCTCATTATGAATAATAAAATAATGAAGTTTTATTTTTAATCTCACCTTGAAATATTATGAACCTAGTCTTCCACATAAAGTCAGTCTCATGATCTTTGGGCTATAATTAATTAATTTTTATGTTAAAAATTATATAATAATTTATGTAAAATTATTATGTCGCTATAGACCCATTTTATAGTAATCTCTATAATATTCCTCAAGTGATCCAACCCTAGAACCATGAAATGAACGCCCCTGGAATTGGGAAATTAAACCTTACATCTCATCGAAATGGTTCTAAATGAAATATTAATATAATTATAGATAATAAAATATAGGTGAAAAATATTATTAATTAAGTAATTAATGTATTTAATTTGATTATTATGTACATTAATTCCGTGTATAGAATGATTCTAGAACATAAGGAAGGGGATCTTTCTAAACCACCCTATTTTCATTAGGTTACACTCTCTCAATCATTACCTCATTATATAATTAAATGTTTCTTTTTTAAATCATAAATTTTATGTATATATGTCCCCTGAATATATAACTAGTTTAATTCAAATTTCTTTGATGGAGATATACCTATTTTAAAGGTTTCCTTCTCAATTTCGTTCATTAATAGAACCTTATTAAAGAGAACATCTCTATCTCTAACTCCATTTCAAGTAAAAGTCCAAAAAATGTTTTAAACCATCCTTGGTTTATAAAATTGACCATTTTATTACGTAAAACACTATTTTTAATTAATTTTTATATAAATTAATATGTTCCTTCCATTTTAAATACTCTTCGCCATTTTCCCTAAAACCTTTCTTAAGAGGTACATTTCCAAAGTTACATATCCACTATTTTTCACATATTCACATCACATGGGAATAATTGTTTATGAAACGTGATTATGTTTCACATATGAAAGTCCAATAATATTTTAATTCATTATTTCATGGAATGTATTATGATATCTCATCTAGTTTTTCTATAAGATATAATTATGCAGCCCTGCAGGGGTAACCACTATGTTTAGGCATTATATTTGATTCTTTATGTGGAACACAAATACATGTACATGTTATATTGTGAGTACCTAGATATGACTCTAATTAATTGGTTAAGAATTATTTAATGACTTGAACTTTTTAATAATATTTATTTCCTAATTTTGTGTGTTATTTTATTTTATACTCAACAAAACTATATCCTTTAATTAATGAAGCGAGTATTATTATAATGAGACTGTTGGGTTTCAATTATTATATGACCATTGGAAACTATTATCATAACATTGTGTTTTTATAAATACAGTTATCTTTGTTAATTAATATATAAAGAAGATTGAATGGACTCACCCAGTAGACTTGAGCCATATGAAGCCCATTTATCAGAGCTTAGGAAGGAGGTAGCAACATAGGGATTTTCTCTAGACCAAGACCTATCCAAACTTCAACGTATAAAGATTGAACGGAATTGCCTAAGGGAGAAGTTCATGCTAATTGAAATCACCACTTGGGCAATGTTTTTTGAGCCACCCTAAGATTCTATCACTTTAGAACACCTTACACTTAGGTCATATGCCGGTGTTAAAAGGTGCTATGTAATGAGACCATAGTTGCCTTATGTGATCCTTTGATATAAATAAAAATTGTGATTTATTCTTATGGTGAAGTTTATGAATTTTCAATTGTCTGGATAAATATACGATGTATATTATTGATGTTTACAAAAAAAGAAAAAATTTAAAATATTTATGTAAACCTTAAATAATTAATAATGTGTAATTATTTTCAAAAAATGGTCTTCTACAATTGTGATCGGTGATAAATTCAGAGTCTAATAAGATCAACATGGATTTTAGTGAATATTAATGTAGGAGTAGTAATATACCCATATAAATAGTAATAAATATTAATTTGACCAAAAAAATAGAAATCTCACCCATTAATGTATAAATATATTTTAGACATCTTAAAAGTGAAAAAACGATCAGAGTTTATGTTTTTGTATTTTTGTACGCCATAAATAATTTATTTAAAATTTTATAATTAATTTAAAAATTTAAAATGTGAATGTATATTCATTAAATTTAATCATAAATTGTTACTTCATTGTCTTATGGGTATATGATATTTTTATGGGACCTTGATTACTTTTTTAAGGTGTTACAAAATGAGTTATAGTTTTAAAGTAGTATTTTTGGAATAAATATTAATTTTATTTAAAAATAAAATTAAAAATATTTAGAAAATTATTTTCGTAAAATTAACTTCAATTTTGAATTCAGATCATCGATATTAGGTTAGGGTGAATTTTTGGGAATTTATTGAAACAGTTGAATTATCAGCGAATAGTAAAAATACAGTTTTGAGTTTTGGGTGTTTAATGACATCATTAATGATATAATAATGATGTAAGATTTCTGGTCAACTTATGAATAGTGTTATATTCTATGAGGTGTCCCAGGTGTCCAATACCAGGGGCAGACCCAGGGATTTGCAAATACCACTGATGAGGTGTCCCTTTGAAATTAATAATTTATTAACTCACTTTTCCTATAAATACCAAACCATTTCCGTAATTTATTTCATTCCAAAATCATTCTCAATGATGTTCTGGTCTCATCACCTACTAAATATTCTTCCCAAGGTTCCCTTAGGCCTCCCAATGTCTAGACGTTCAATATTTAGAAGTTACTCTTCAAGGTAAGGGATCATTTCACCCTCTTCTTTTAAGTCATGACTTCCTTTATGTTGTGTCTTTTAATTTTCATATATTTATCATGAGGGTATATTCTTATATGTTCTCATTTCTGTCTATTTCATGTCTAATTTTTGAGAGACTCTTTCCGATCTCATCAATTTCTTTTTCTGAATTTTTAAGTGACGCCGTTAGGCTGTCGAATTTCTCATAAGAGAAATCCCATCTTCTCTTTTCTTTTAATGTTTATTTTTCATGTGGTATGTCATTAAAATATTCATACCATGATCTTTTACAGTACCCATATAGTATTGTGAATTATTTATGAGTGGGTTACCCTTGTCCTCTCTCTTTTCAATGTCTTCTAAAACCATGTTATATAGCCGTTATTCTGCAGAATGTTCGTCCCAAACATTCTATATCTTTCTCTCAAAAAAATTTCTTGTTTTATTTTTGTGAATAACCAGACCTATTTCGTTTCGATGGATGTTCATAATTATATAAAAATGATATATTTTATTCCATAATTGAAATACGCTTAACCCTCACTCCCTTTCCATGGGTTATAAATGACATAATGATCTTAATTTTAAGAACATTTAAAACGTCACGATTTTGTGATGAAATCAGTTTCTTTCATTATCAATGGGTTATTTATGAAATATTTTAATATGATCTATGTGGATCACATGAAATTAAAGACATATTAAGGGTTCTCCTTTATATCTGTCTAATGCATTGGGAAAAGAATTAATCTCTAGAGATGATAAGTTTTACGATACCTTGGTGAATAACCTTGGTAATTTTTATGACACCTTGGGGTTGGAACTTGGTGATATGTTCATTAATTTCTAAATAAAATTTTATAGCCACATATTTATGTTATGTTCCAAGTTATTTTCTATATGATATTTCTATACTTCCATTTCTCATGTCTTTATGTGTTTATTCAAGTTCTTATTGATATCACAAGTACACTGATTCCCTTGTTTACTCTTACTGGGCATTATGCTCACCCTTTCATTTGAATGTATGTCTTCAGGTTATGAGATGTAGTAATTTTACTTAGGATGAACTTATGATGAATCCTTACAAGTGGATTATAATAATTTATTATGTTGTATTCAAGATTTATTGATCTTGATTTCCAAGACACTAGACATTAAAGATCCTCTGTGTGTAAAATGTAATGAAAATTTATCTATTAAAAAGGAGGGATGCCATAATTTATGTCTTATGAGATGATATGTATGGTATTGGTAGGTAAACCTAATCCATGATGGTAATTTATCTAAGATTTAATGTTTTCTTGAAAGCTAGCTATGAATTACACTTATGTCATGTTTTTTTGTTTAGAAATTCTTATGTTTATATGATCTTATTATTTTATGTTATTTATTCTATACACCCATTTGATTATTCATGAGACTTTCCTTTTATGATATCATGTTATGCCTCTTGGATCATATTTTATTCTTCATTTTCATTGATATTCTCTTATTGTGCTTTGTATCTCGTCCATTTTTTTAATGAATTACCATGGATACCCTATAGAGTTTTAAGAGATCAAAGTTATTTAAGATCTAATCATGAATATTGAAATAAAGAAGTTTTATTTTATAATAATTTTTTTATTTTATAAAGTGTATATTCCAAATAAACTAGGTCTCTCAGTCCTTTGGTTGTGTTTATTAGATATTTCTATTAAAAATCATGTAACAATATGTCAAAAAGGATCGGGTCACTATAGTTGTAATTGTTGTAAAGTCTATTTATTTTTGGGGATTTGGACTAGAATACTTTAGTTAGAACCCTAATTATAAATCAATTTATAGGATAATTTATTAAAGAAATGTGAAGTATAGAGTGGGAAATTCCAATAAATGCGTTTATGGAATAGTTGTTCCTAGAGGTAATAACTCTAAAAATAGAGAACTAGTTATTAACTCAATCATCACCTAATGTATAAAAAATAGGCCTTATTGTACACTTGGTTTGAATCTACTAGGAAATATGATTTAAAAAACTCTCAAACTCTTTATGAACTATTATAATGAACATTAATGGATTTTTAGGTTAGAAAACATAGTAGGGAAATTACCATGGTTAATCTATATTGAAACCTAGAGACCCAAAATTTATGATTTACAGGTAATTTGTAATTTATTCTATATATGTTAATAGTTTATGTATTTATATTATTTTTAGTTTTAGTATTATTATACCTAATTTTATTTCCTTTATTTTAGTTAATGGTGGGAAATATGTGGAACTGTGCCAATAATTAAAGTGATATGAAATGTGATGATTACACTAATGATATTCCTAAACCATTAGGAGTGGGATATTATAAATTAATGGAATTACTAGCATAAATACATTGAGTTATGAATGGTAACTTGAATCAAGTGGAACAACCTCTTTCTAAGAATGTGAAAGTTACCATCGACTCCTTATATGTAATAAAGGACTCTTACCATTAATTGATATTTGTATTCCCTCAACTTAGAACAGTGTAATAACCCTATTGAAGAAATATTCTCTATGATCTAATAATAAAAATAAGATAAATTCATATTAGATGTTTATCTCATAGATGGAGAAAATGATCAATGGTGGAAACTAATCAGGAACATAAAGTATAAAGAGGAAATTAATTTTGTTGAATGGAAAGGATTGGAGAAAATATTTTTTCAATAAATATTTTCCCCAAAATCGTGATCTTAAAATTTAGAGGGAGTTACATATACCAAAATAAAGGGAAGATGAGTTTAACAGGGTTTGTGAGAAAAATATTACATGGATTTTACAGTACACCTTTGGCATTTTCATCAACACAAAATGTAAGTTATCTACAAAATCATTGGATTAAATTCGATTATAAAAAAATATTTAGATATTTTATATTTTGAAAACTATGAATAGATTTTCCATTGTTCCCTTAAGGTCAAGATGGAGATGATTGACTCTTAGTGGTCTCGTGGGGTTGGAGATAATGTGTAAAATAGAGTTTAATTTGGGATAACCAATTTATAAATCCCATTGAGGAAAGGAAACTCAACCTCCAATATCTTCAAAGAGTTTATTTATCTATAAAACAATAAAAAATTAGTTAAAATAATAATAGGCTTGATAACCTGCTTAATATGCAACATCGAGGTTTAAGAGAATTGTGATATAATATTAAAATATACATTATGTCATTGGGTATGCATATGCATAAATTAAAAATGAAATAAATATATAATGTTCATAAAAATAGAAAAATATTGATTAATTCATATGAAAAAAACCATCATTTTTAGCGAATTCATTTTATGCTTCAGAAATGAATTTTCATAAAAAGTTATTTTTAATAAATATTTTCATGGAAATTATAAATAATTTAATCTAATTTTATAAATTTTATTTTATAAAATGAATGAAATTTTTGAAATCAAGATATCAATATTAACATAGTGTAATATTTTGTGATTTTTCTGAAGTGATTGATTTTTCAGTGAATAGTGAAAAATATCACATTCTCCAAAACATTCATTTATTTTTGTTAAATAAATAAATTTAAAATTATAATACTATTTTTTATTTTATATTAAGGTGAAATATGATCTATTTTATTTAGAATAATATAATTTGAATTAGTAATATACCAGATTATGATATAAGATAATTTTTTTTCTTAAAAACGCATAATTTTTTAAAAATTGTTTGTTATTACGTTATATGAGTTTATGTTAAAATTTATTTATTCCACTTATATAAATTGATTCTTGAAAAATTGATACCATATTTTGAATCTTGTTCTTAAAATATGGTAAAAATATCCCTTTTATTTTTTGTTTATTATGAATAGTAACCATGGTAAATATTTATCACCATGTTAAGGGAAAAATATGATATGAAATAATGTATAAAAATCCGCCCAAAACATGAATTAATTGAATTTTATGAGATAAATTAGAATATATCCTTCCAAAATTCTAATATATGTTATTTTGGTGACATTTTCCTTTGAAAATGATGTTGATATATTTTTTATATAATGAGAATTCCAAAATATCAGTACCTTGAATTTAATATCTCTAATTTTATTACCTAATTGTAAAAAGAGGATTAGTTCATTAATTGTAAAATTTTGTTACTATTTTCAAGTATTCTTAAAACCCTCTTTTTATTGAACTTTTGATGGTTGTCGTTCAGGGTTATTTCAAGTTAAATTTTATGAGTTTTGGAAAATTCATGGCTAATTCCCAGTTGGTGAATGGTTTTCCCATACAATGAACACATTCAAAGAAATCCATAAAATCCAAGGAAGTTTTATTTCAAAAAGTTGGTGCATTATTAGTCTATCCATGCACCATCTTCGGATAAACCATGTGAACCATTCATAATATGCACACAACTTTCGAATGGTTTGTCGAAACCATGCGCCTTTCCAAGGAAACCATGTGGACAAGATATTACTGGATTCAAACTTTTATTAAAATTTTCTAAACCAATCTCAGAGGTCCCCAATATACCGGTATGAAACCAAAATAATTTCTATTATCCTTATAGCTCTCATGAATTATTTTTAGTCCCATAGATCCCTCCCGTAAGTAATTTAAATCATGATAAAAGACCATCGATCTTCAAATGATAGGTTTCCTTTTTTGGTTCTCATTCTCCCGTAATATATCTTATCCTCACTAAGGTTCCATGGATCCCCATGTTGATTTTTGGATCTAATAATCACTATTTTGGATTTAAACCTAGGTTGGATTCATAGATCTTCATTTTCGGTATTCTCTATTAGAGTTTTCCATTTATGGCTTTGTGATTCATGATCTGTTGATCCCAAGGAAGGTGTTTCTATATTGATTCCCAATTTATCTTAACCCTAAATTAATATTTAAAATTCCATTGATAATTTAAATTAAATTCCTTCATTTGTAATAAATTAATTTCAATGGTTTGATTAAAAACCCAATTTTATTGAACTGGTGTTTTTTATAAATCGGATTTGGCATGAAATTTAAAAAAACCCAATTCCATTGAATTAGGGTGTGTTTATGGAAATTTTTGGATATATTAAAATTTTAATTTAAATTGTGGATTTTGTAGACATTTTTTTAACTAAATCATTTAATTTTTCTATGGAAAACAAATTTGATGGAAATTTTCAAAACACTAAATCCCATTGAATTGGGGTTTGTTTTGAAATTGATATAATTTTTTGAAAAATTAAATCATTGAATTTAATTTATGGAAGTATATTGTGAAATTGAACAATTTGGTTTCAAATAATAATTTGTGAAAAATGGATTAAAATAGTTTTTGATAAAAACCATATGGTTTTTATCTTGGTGAAAAAGCAGGTTTTTTATAAAAAATCAATTATGGGTTTTAATGGGAAAATTGGAAAATTTGAAATAGAGAATGGGATTAATTGTATTTTGAGTGGTCTTGCAATATATTTCCCATTGTTATTTTTTACCAGAGTACATGAAATATTTAGGTAGTTAGTGAGTTATTTGGATGACACATTATGACATACAATGTTATAAAACATCATATTAGCACATCACATCCCTTGGGAGATGGGGATGAGTCCTATTTGGGATTAGTCCCAAAGGGGTATATGTATATATTTATCATTTCATAATGAGTGTAGGGTCCCTATATCTTATAAATATCATAACTAATTAGTCATATGACCATGTTTCTCACATGTTAGTGTTTTAAATGAATAGAAGACATTTTTGTAAACTATTTTACATGAATTATAATTTATACAAACTATTTTATATAAAAGTGTTTATTTAAGACATTTGTGTAATGTTTACTTTGTGTAAATCACTTCTTTTTTTAAAGATAATTCTATTGTGTGAAAGGTATTTCCATAATTTAAAATATAAATTGTGAATTTACAAAGTATTTATATCATTTTAAATATAAAGAATGATTTCTTTAAATATGATTTTGAAATTCCAAACCTATATATTTGAAAATTGAAATCACTTTCTTGGGTAATTTAATATTTTCATCTTGTTATGGAATCTTTTGGTGGAATTCTACTGGGATTTTTCTCACACCCGACTTGTTCCTTCAGGTGTTTGTATGTTACATCCTTCTAGGATAGAGCAAGCAAAAAGGATCACTTGGAGGTGGTTCTAGTTGTTGATCTGTAGACATGGAGATTTTTGTTAGATTTGGTAATTGGGTTGTTTTTCCTATTTTATCGTACTTGGTTGTAGTATTTTGGGTTGTTATACTTATTTTACTTCTAGTACCTTATTCCCAGTGGAGTTTCTTTTGTATTCATACTGATTTATAATATTTCTTTCACATTGTTTGTGGAAAATTAATTCCGACATTATTTTTTTATGATGTCTGGAGCTATTCACCGATCCATGGGGATCGAGAATACTATTGTACATATGTTACTATTAGATCAATTATCTAGTAACCAGGGTACCTATGAAGATTTTTGTATATGTTTTTTCAGAGTTTCAATTTGAACATATTATATTAAAGTTAGTATGTAATGTGAAATCTTTTCGGGAATTAAGAGGTAGTTATGATTGAGTGTATGTCAAGATCTCACTGTAATGATCCTTAAGTGTCTATGGGTGGTTAGGGGAAAACATATTGTGTATTAGTTCTTGTATTTCCCATACTTTTTTTTGATTGGATTTAAATCCAAATCTTTTTATTCTATCTATTGTGATTAATTTCCCTTTTTTATTGATTAGAGTGTAACCTAATGTCATTATTTCGGTGTTCTAATGTTGTGTATCATCATTCCTCCAAGAAGATGTGTTAATCAAATCCATGAAAAAGCTATTACTGATCCTCAGTGAGTGATTCCTATTGTATATTTGAATCTAGTAGAGGTGATTGTGTGCACTGTCCAAACTCTAGGATAGGCACCCCCTCTAGTTCTCATTCAGGTTCCAGCTATAAAACCTCATAGTGATTCTATTAATATTCATTATCAAGAGTTACTTCAGCAAAATCTAGAACCATTCAATGCCTTAAATGATCCTCAAGAGTCTGAGTAATGGTTGAGGAGAATGGAGCTCTTGTTTGGGTCCTTAGACACACCTAATGAAATCCTGGTAAGGTTTGCCACATTAATGCTGGAAGGACTAATAAGGAGATATAGGGGCATGATGGTAATTACGAATAATTAATAGGTATTAGAGTGTAAATAATTCATGTTTATTTTTACTGACACGTTCTATCCAAAGCCTAGGTTATTGGCCAAGACAACTGAGTTTTTCAAACATGAGAAGTTGAATAGAACTGACAAAGAGTAGGAAAACAGTTTTGATGATCTCATGCATTTCACAACTGACATTGTGTCGAATGAGAAGACAAAGGATCAAAGTAAATGGTAGGGACTTCATTGGGATATTCATTCTTAGGTTTTCTTGGTGAAGCCTCCTTCTTATTCTGATGTTCTGAATAAAGAGCTTATGGTTTAAACAGACCTAGCTGGAATCTCAGGGTTATTAGGAGTTTCTTTCTCTCCTAGTGTAATCGTGAGTTCCTTCAAGGGAAAACAAAAGTGTGATGTTTCTCACAACATTTCTTGATAGTAGGGTCATTCTAGACATCTTAAAGTTCTAATAATAGGTCTATTGATTTTCTAGAAATGTGGAAAACTAAGACATTCAAAGAGGGTTTTCACTGAACTACCCAAGAACTGTGGCTCCTACGGACTCTTGAGGCACATACAGAGATTCTACCCTGTCAATTATACTCCATGTAAGGGAAAAAGATCATAATATCCTCCTAGAACAACTGGGAAACTAGATTATTCATGTATAAAATGGTTCTAACAACATTTACTCAAAATTAAGATACATCATGTAATGGAAGAGACTCCATAGGAAGATGACATGGTTCCAACAACAATGAGAGGAACCATTACAATAGCTTCATCATTAGTGACTGCTCTATTTGATACTGGTGAATCTCCTTCATTTATTTCAACCCATATTCTTAATATGATAAATCTTCATATATATATATATAATATAATGTTATGGATATTAATACACCTCTTATTATAAAGACAGATCAGGGTCTCCAAATACATGCTTGTGTCTTCTCTCTATTACATGTCGTGCTTTCTTGGAGTTTTTTAGTTCTTGAAATGAAACCTCTTGAGGTCATATTTAGGATTTATTGGCTCGTCACCAATACAACCTGAATTTTATTTTTATCTTTGATGAGTTTCATTTACTACACCTAGTGGTGTGCCTCATGTATTTCAAGGAGAATGGGACCCAAGGTTGAGTAGGGCCAGACCTTCATATCCAGATTTAAGAAAAGTAATATCTGTATTTTATTTTTATCTAGAGTGAGAATATTTGAGGGGTGATCTCCCTCAAATTTTCTTTGAGTTTCCCAACAATTTTTGATTCTGACTTCTCTGGTTTTCCACTATTAAGGGAGGTTGAGTTTTCTATTGACTTAGATCCTGGTACTTAAAAAATTTCAATTCCATCTTACCACATGGAAGCATCTGAATTGAATGATTTGAAGTCTTAGTTTAATTATTCAATTGAGAATGAGTTTATACACCTATGTGTATCACCTTGGTTTGTGAAAGTTATATTTTCTAAGAAAGCTGATGGTTCACTTTATATATGTGTTGATTACTAGAAGATCAATTGAACAACGATAAAGAAAAATTATTTGTTTTCATTGATTTAGGATCAATTTGATCATTTGAAAGGTGATATTTTTTATCTAAGATTGATCTTCACTCTGGTTACCATCATTTTAGGATAAAAGAATCTAACATTCAGAAAACCACCTTTCAAAGTAGGTATGACCATTATGAGTAACTTTTTATTCCCATTGGTCTAAGCAATTATCATACAATTTTTATGTAATTAATGAATCAAAATTTCCATGAGTATTTAGATTCTTTTTTGGTAGTATTTTATGAAATACGTTTTTATTCTATGTTTGAGTAGGATCAGGTTCATTATCTGAGAACAGTTTTGTGTTTTTTAAGAAATCAACGAATTTATGAAAATATTTTAAAATGTGAATTCTGTATTCGGGAAGTAGAATTATTAGGACACATGGTATCGAAACATGGTATTTCAGTTGACCCTAAAATGTTAAAAGTTGTTATTACATTGTACCAATAACACAATGTTCTCAAGATTCATAGATTTTTGGGTCTAGCTGGTTATTATTGTTAGTTCGTTAAGGACATATCAAAGTTGGATTCTTCGATGATTTCCATAATTTAGAAGGGAGTGAATTTGTCTTGGAATGATAAATTTTATAGTTATTTCATTGAGATGAATTTTATTTTGACTACTATTCTGGTGTTGAATCTTTCAGAGGGAAGATAGGGCTCTGTGGTCTTCTGTGATGTATCGAGTTTTGGTTTGGGTTGAATTCTAATGCAAAGTGACCATTTTGTTGCCTATGGATTGCATCAGCATGAGACACATGAGAATAATTAACTCACCCATGACCTTAAAATTGTATATGTGATGTACATTCTTAATGTTTAGCGGTGTTACCTTAATAGAGAAAGGTTTATAATGTTTTCCTTCCACAAGAGCTTGAGTTACTTATTCTATCAAAAATATTTAAATATATACCATAGGTGTTGGGTATAATACTTGTAGTATTTAAATTTCAACATATCCTATACTATAGGGAAAGGGAATCTCATTATAGATGATTTGATTAGGAAACTTTTGACCAAGGTAGTGAAGGAATCATTGGAAGAGTGGAACATGGTGGATCAATTTTCACAGTTGTATATAGGAGCCTAGTAATCAGGGGCCGAGGTTTCCTTGGCCAGGTTCAATTTATATATGATCTTCTTGAGATGATTCTTAAAGAATATAATCATAATTAATAGTTTTGTATCATTAGAGACTCTCTTTATGGTGGAGATATAGTTTCTGAGTGGTCATTATCCAAAGAGGGAATTTTATGCTGTCATAATCAAATTGTTGTAACATTAGAAGTAATGAATGTTGTTATGGGAGTCTTCCATAGATCCCTATGAGATATGCACCCAAGAACCATGAAAAATTTCTATGGAATGTGATGGTAGTTTTGGTGTCCATGTATGATATGGGTCATTCCTGATTTTTTTCTCTCATTGTTATATGTGAAAATAAGTTAAGTATGATCACAAAAAACATTTGGGTTTGGTTCATTGGCCCCCATTCCATACTTATTAGTGGTATGAGATATCTGTATAATTTGTTGTTGGTTTTCCATGTACCTAGAGAAAAAAGAATGGGATATGGGTTATGATAGATCATTTGACTAAATCAGTTCAATTTTAACCCATTCATGACACAACCAAAAGTTAAGGAGTTGGGAAATCTCTACGTGAAAGAGATTGATCATTTTCATAGAGTTCCATATGTTTTGTTCTCTGACTGGTATCCTTGGTTAACTTATCATTTTTTGAGAGTCCATTAGGAGGCAATGGGATCTCACATCTATTTGAGTATGATATACCATCTGCAGTCGGATAGCCATAGAGAAAGAGATTTAAAAATTCTTGAGAATAAGTTTCTTGATTATGTTCTCAACTTTGGTGGAGCATGTGATGATCATTTGAAACTTGTTGAGTTTACCTATAATAATACATACTAGTCCATTATTATAATGGATCCTTTTGAGGCATTTTATTGTCGACTATGTAAATATCTGCTGTGTTGATCGGATATTGGAGAATGTTCCTTGGTTAGACCACATTTGGTGAAAGAGATGATTGAAAATATCTAGTTTATTTTTTAAGGAATGGTGATGGCACAGAGATGATATAAGTATTATGATGATTGTTACCATAAACCTCAAGAATTCTATGTTGGCAACTAGGTGTTATTGAAATTTTCACCCCAGTTGGTTCATCGATAGGTTGAGAGGCAAGGGAAAATTTCTCCTCATTTTGGGGGACATTCTAAGGTTATTGAAAAGGTTGAAAGAGTTTCTTAGCATATAATTCTTCAACTAAAGATGATGTCAATATATTATTTTTTTCAGTTATCTAGGCTATGAAAGTATTTATCTGATCTATCTCATGTTTTGAGTTGGTGTGATCTTAAATTTGATCCTGATTTCTCTATGACTAAACGGTCAGTCATGATAGTTGATTCTAAAACCAAGGTACTTGGTGGTAGGATGACACCTTTTGTTCATGTGCTATCGAATCATAATTATAATTATATGAAATGTGGGATATTGAGTCATTGATGATAGAGTAGTGGCCTCATCATTTTTTCATGGATGCTTCTTTGTAGGATTTATGGTGATAGAAATTTTCTTATGGTGGGGATTTTGTGAAATCCTGTTACTATATTATTGTATTCCTAAACTCCTATTTTTATCAAGATTTGGTTGGGTGTCATTTTGGCTTATTTTAGGTTAAAATTTTAAGAGTTTTCATGAAAATTATGGATTAGTTCACGGTTGGCACATAGTTTGCCCAAACTGTGCACCCTTTCATAGAAAATCATGAAACCTAAGGTAGTGAAATTTCACACAGTTGGCACATGGTCAGTCAAGATATGAAACATCTCAAAAGAAACCATGAAGCACTTATATAATAGGTGTTTGTCCTATGTGTGGTTTTTCTAAAACATTCACCTTTCTCAGGAAACCATGTGGATGGGTTTTAAGTTACCTGAATTTTTATTAAAAATTCTCAAACCCCTCTTTAAGACCCCAATAGATCGGTATACAACCAAAAAAATTTCTCCCATTATTCAAGATCCCATGAAGTGTTTTTAATCCCTATAATCCCTCCTAGAAGAAATTTGAATCTTGAGGAATGGCCTTTGATCTTCACTTGGAAGGTTATATTTTTCTGTTATCATTCTCCTACAATCTCGTTTCTCCTTCATAGTGTTCCAGTTATTCCCGTGTTTATTCTTGGATATAATACCCATTTTTTTGGATCTAAACCTAGGATTGATTCATATATATTTTCTTTCTTCATTCAATATTGGTGTTTCTGTTTGTGATTTTATGATTCAAGATCTGTTAATCGTGATGAAGGTGGGTTCTATTACGATTCCCAATTTATCTTAACCAAAAATTACTATTTCAAATTAAATTGACGACTTAAATGAAATTTATATATTTTTATTAAATTACTTTCATATTTTTTATTAAAAACAAAATTCCATTGAATTGGGGTTTCTGTAAATTATTTTTGGAATGAAATTTGAAAATCTACGATTCCATTGAATTGGAGTGTGATTATGGAAATTTTTGGATATTTAAATTGTTGATTTTATGGAAACTATTTAAACTAAATAATTGAATATAATTATGGATAATGTAATTGATATATATTTATGAAAACCCCATTTCTATTTGATTGGGGGTTTTTTTATTTAATTAATGGAATTAGTTGGAAATTAAAATTTTGAGATTAATTTGTGGAAGTAGATTATGTAATTTCATTATTTTGTTTCAAACCGTTATTTGTGAAAATGGATTAAAATGGTTTTTGATAGAAACCTTAGGGTTTTATATTGGTGAAAATTCATGTTTTTTATTAAAACCCATTATGGTATTTAAATGGAAAATAGAAATATTTGAAATGGATAATGTGATTAATTGTATTTTGAGTAGTCATGAAATAAATTTCCCATTGTTATTTTTTTCACTAGAACTCATGAAAGTCTTAGGTATTTATTGAGTTCTTTGGATGGAACATTTTGACCAACAATATTTTAAACATCATATCATCTCATCACATCAGGTGATGGTGATGATTTCTCTTAGGCCTTAGGACTAATGGGGCGTATGTACATATTTTCCATTAAACTATGAGTGTGGGGTCCTTATATCCTATAAATATCATACCTAATTAGTAATATGACCTTGTCTCTTTCTTGTTTGTATTTATAATGAATATATTCCATTGTTGTACACTGTTTTAAATTATTTCTTATTTATATACACTATTTTATATAACACTGTTTATTTAATCCATTTGTGAAAAAATCCATTTGTATAAAGCACCCCATTTTTTATAGTTAATTCCATTGTTTGAAATACATTTATAAAATTTGAAATGTGCAGCATAATTTCTAAAGTATTTACATCCTTTGAAATGTAAAGCATGATTTTTGTAAATATTCTTTTGAAATGGTAAACCTATTTATTTAAAATTTGAAATCATTTTCTTGGTTAATTTAATATTGGAATCTTGTTATGGAATCATTGGGTGAAATCCTACAGGTCTTTTCTCACACCCTACTTGTGTCTTCATGTGATTATAGATTACATTCCTCTAGGATCTAGAAAGGGAAAAGGATCACCTGTAGGTTATTCTAGCTATTCATCCATGGACTTGGTGAGTGGCATATGAGTTTAGACTTGGGTAGTTTTTCATGTTTTCTAGTACATGGTGGTAGTACTTTGGGTTGTAATACTAGTTTTACTTCTAGTACATGACTCTTAGTGGAGTTTCTTTTATATTCATACCAATTCTTAATTTTTATTCCACAGTTTTTGTGGAAAATTCTATCCCACCTTATTTTTGTCTAATTCCAGGTGCTAGTCATTGACCCATAGAAATTAGGAACACCCTTCAGGCTATGTCAGGATTGGACCAGTTATTGGGTTACTTGGGTACCAAGGCTGGTTCATTATAGTTATAATAGTTTATGTTAGCGATTAATTATTTTTTATCATATTAATTTATTTTTAATTTTTTGGTATGAAATAATTACCTTAAATGCTTACATTATTATGGCACATTATTTGTGTAACCAGTATACAAACTATGTAAATGATTTAAAAATTCTGAAAGTAATATTTTTTGAGTGATTTATTGGCCCCTAATAATTTTGTATATGAATATAAAATATTGTGGATGTGTGAAAGGTTTGTGTTTCAATTATTTTTTTTATCTTTATTCCTTAAAATTAAAATTAAATGCATAGTGTCGAAAATGACATTAATGATATTTTATTAAAAATAATATTTTTTTAAATTATCTAAAAATCCAAAAAAAACATTACAAGAGAAAAAATAGAATGATAAATGGTATAAAATTGCATCCTTATCATATTTACAATCAAATTATTACCTTATAAATAAAATTATAACCCATTAAGATTGAATAAGTTGTTACTGCAATTAAGGTTAACTAATTTTAACAAAAGTCTTAAACAAAAATATAAGTGTTAAAATGATTAAAAAAAGTGATTAAACAAAATTTTATTGTTTTATTTATACCTTAATATTATAACCATATAATATGTGTTATTTTGAATCCATTTTAATAAGACCATGTTATAGAAATATTTTAAAACTTTGAAGAAGTAAAACTGTGCCCCTCTCCTCACTTATAAAAGGGCAGACATTATGTCTTTTATTTACAAAGAATTGAGCCATATAACTCAAACGAAATACCTAAAAATTTCTATTCTAAACTCCCATAGTCATGAATTATACATTTTGGTGTTCTCAAAATACCATTTCAAGGATCTTAATCAATGGATCTAATGTAAGTCCATCGAAGAAGAGGTAATCGTCTTTACCAACTCATTGAAATTTATTTCTTCCTATAATTCATCTAAATATATTTTAACCATAATAAAATAATAATTACAGCATTGTAAATATACTTATATTTTTTTATGATAATGGTAAAACCAATTTCCATCACATTTTCATTCAATGAGATGCAAAAACATCACTCGAGCATACGCACGACATACCATCTAAACATAGAGGTGACATTAGTTTTTCATAAAAAAATTAATTGATTGATTATAAATATGAAAATAATTAATATATATGATATTTATGAAATAATAATTCTTATATAATTATAATTTTATATATATCTTTATACCATACAATCTGTAGGTAAATTATATTGTTACTTATATGTACGTGTGAACTACCTCCTTCACAAAGCGATGTGATTCATTTTCCATTTTCAATTTACATAGATGGTAATAAGGATATATTTAATATATATATATATGATATATATGATATAAAATGATTCTATAAAGGTGAATTATTAATTACCTTTATTTCTTATGATCCATCTAAATGTGGAAAAAATGTTCATGCAAACATACGACCCACCATCTCCATGAATAGTTTAATTTATTTTTCTATATCATCCATTTATGGAGGAATCTAAATATATATAGAATTAATACATATAATATTTATATAATTATTATAATTATGATGATTATTTAAACCTGATAAAAGGACAAGTAATGAAACTTCTTTGACAAAAGACACATGAGAAAACAAAGTTGTTAACACCTGAAACAATGATAATATTTAATGATTGTTATATAATGGGTGATTAAATGTTATAATAGGATAATATATGATATTAAAAATATCAATATTTTTGTTATAAATTAATAAAAATTTGTTAAACTGTTATACATGAGGTTAAATCATGTTCATCCAAGGGAAAACATGAGGTAAGGGCTTTCATAACAAAATTTCTCTTCATTGGCTAATATTATTTATATATTGTCTATGTTATTACAATATTATGTTTATAATTACATATGATTATTTTATTTTTAATTTAAAAATTAGTTATGTGGATTTAATTCTTTTACACATAATCATTTAAAATATTAATTATCATTTCAATGATATGATATTTCTAAGGGATTTCATAAAAATTTCCACTCCATTGAGATATATTTGGTATTATGAATTTATTTATTTTTATATGGTGTATATAATACCCCATTGATGTATTTAAAATGAAAATATATTTATTCATGATGAATAGATTTTCGATTCAAGTTTATTCTTTTAATGGGTTGTAATTTTAATGTTACCAAAGAGGTAAGAATTAATTTTACAGTCTCATTTTTTTAGATTTATCTAATTTCAATTGAAGGAAACTTATAATATATCCTTTATAAACACTATACACTTTCTTATACTACAAATATTTAATTATTTTTATATTTTATTCCAAATTTTCTTTTCTTTGGAACTTTAATAAAGAAATGAAATATTTAAAATAAAATCCAATATTATTTCTCTTTTTCATCAGGTATATTTTTCATCCAGGAATATATGTTTTGAAAAACTATTCTAAAAATACCATTATATTTACCCAAATTATTTATAAAAGAAATTTTATGTTATCTTTGAGTTACAAGGTTTGAAAATAATCTTCATAAATTTTTTAGAGTGTAATTTTTTACTTTATTTTCAAAAAATTAAAAGGAATGGTTCTTTTTAATGTATAAAGTGTTAACATATTTTCACACCACCATAACTATTTTAAACTATTTAACATATTCTATAATATTTCTATGATTTTACAAGGAAATTTATTTTAAATGTTTTTTTTCATTTACTTCTATTCATTAAATGACTTGATTTTACTATAAAATCTATATTTTTGATGAATTGATGGTCATCTCTTATATCTTGATTACTTTTATGGTCATTAAATTTCTCCCAACACATTGAATTTATTGTTTTTTTAATAAAAAGTGAATTTTCAGTCATTATAAACTGTATAACATTTCTTCATATGGTTTTTACCATGAATTTTATTTAATTGATAGATGAAATATTAATAATATGTATTCTTTAATCAATATGAATATTTGTTGATAAGTCATATTTTTCATAAATTAAACTCATCATTAAATATATAATATATTTATTATATAAGAAGTGATTGGTGGGGCCTAGAATTACATAGCCCCTTGATTCATTTACAGGTCTAATGGGGCCAACCTGTTAGCTAGGCTTCTTGAATGACTTTTCATTGTATACCTACCCATTGATTAAACTGTATTGACAAACGATTTTGATGGTAAAGATATCATTGTTTTTTAGATCATAAAATCCAATATTAATAATTTATGTCATTAAGAATTAAGTTATTATCATCAATGATATGGGTGTGTTGATATAATCCATGGATGCATTTTTTTCTTAATTTATTGACAAAATGGAATATTCATTAAAATATTTGTCTTTCCATATTTATTAATACTTAGCTAATAATGATATTCTTCACAATAAATAAATCTTACTTAGTATTTGAGCTCACAATTAATTTTTTTCCTTTCCTATCATATGAATAATGAATATTTTAATGAGTTCATAGATACATAATATTTAATTTCACTATGTTTTATACTTTACTTCTAATGTAATATGGGAATATTTTTTTTATCTGATTTCTCTCAAATACATTACTGATTGTCCCTTTGTGGTGAAATCCTTTGTATATTATGATAATATATAAAATTATACACTAAATATGGGATTATAGGGTTGAGATATCTATAGTTGGTATTAGAGGAAGTTTAGAATAAAATTTGAGAACTAAATTTTGGAATACATTGATTATGAAATTTAACCCAATAAAACATTAAGTATAAGTGTAAGTATAGGATAATATCATAAAATATTTTTATGGTATTTTATAAACCCTAAACCTATTATCCTTAAGTCAGTTACGTCTTTATGACATTGTCATATGATATAAGGAATCACATACTGAAGGACTAAATAGTTTTGTAGTCTTAGTAAACTAGATACATACTTATGTCATTCATTACATTTAAAAACCCAAATTACAATATTTTTTTTCAAGATTATCATTATAACTTATAGAATATTATTGAACTT
The DNA here is from genome assembly GCA_963277665.1 of Viscum album. Lineage (NCBI taxonomy): Eukaryota > Viridiplantae > Streptophyta > Magnoliopsida > Santalales > Viscaceae > Viscum > Viscum album. The sequence continues at coordinate 1,939,232,622 of OY728141.1, forward strand.
ATTTTTTAGTATACTTTATGGATTATATGGAAAGGAAAAAAAGGGGGAGATCAAATGCTTAGTAAGGGTTTAGTACAATGGAAGTTATCAAGAATCAATAATGAATAATCAATATAGATATGTAAATAAATGAACACATTTCTATTTAATCAATAAATTTGAAATCATAATAAAATAATTCATAAAAAATATGGAAAGATACATAACTAAGACTACATTCCATTTAATCAATAAACTAAGAATGAAATTCGTCTAAAGGCAATATCATTGTGAAAATATCTTGGATAATAATAACTAAAATCTTAATGAATGAGATTCTTAATTATCAGACATCATGTATTAGGAAAATGATAACTATACCATAGATACCTTTCAAAATATAGTTTAAAAATATTGGTTAAAAACAATTATAGTTTATTCAACTATATATATTCTGTCAAGACCTTTCACAATCCAATTTAAAACTACATGATAAAACTCATAGGGTTTATCCAACTCATTTTATCTAATGAGAAATATCGATGCATTTAGGGGATATATATTGTTCGGGACCCACCGATCACTACATGTCCAAATAACTACTAATTTAGTAGATAATAAATTTAATTCATTAATCAGTATGATTTATCATCAAAAATCTATATTGAGTAAAGGATACTGATTTATTTATATTTCCCTAGTCAATCAAATAACTTTCAAAGAAACAATTACCTGTAAAATGGTATATATTTTAGGTAATAATAATATAAATTACTAAATAATATTTAAATTTAGTAGAAATTTAATTTCCAATGAAAAACTATCACAAGAAAGTGATTGTTTTAATATAAAGTTAACAATCACAAAAAAAGTGAGATTGCACATTAACTTTTACCATTTAATAATTTTCAATTCAAATAAACATGGAAGAAATAATTTAAATTTAAACTTATAATACAATAAATTATTAAGGAATAATGATATGACATGTCAAATGGGTAGTATATACACCATATAAGAGTTCTTTGGTGCATAATAATAAATAAGTCTCAATGTAATATAAATTGCGATTAAATCCTTTACCTCAAACTTCCTTTTGATTAAACATTCCTCAACCTAATGTATAGTGGTTTTAAGCATGTTATTATCTTAAAACAAAACAATATTAATATTTATGATATCATATATGATCTATTTACAATATATTATCACCCATTCATTAATAATCTTTCATTATTTTAATTGCTTCCAGCGTTAATTGACCTATTTTGTATGTCTGTTTTTTAATTAATGATATGGTTCACTAGTATATAATATATATCCATAATATCCTGAATTGTGTTATTGTTATTAATATAATATTTAATAATTATATAAATTATTATACCCATTTATGAATGTTTAACATGAAAAACAAATCACATCGCTTCGTGGTGACGGCAGGTCATATGTACACACATGCACTGATATCATCTCTTCGATGAGTAAAAGGGTTAGGAATTGGGTGATATATTAAATTTAAATAATAAATATTATCTCATATATATCACTTATATTCATCAATTTTAACCTTGTCACAATATATGTATAACGTAACTGAAATCAAATCACATCGCTTCGTGAGGCGATAGTCCCCCATACACACGAGCAACATTATTATATTTAAAATGGAATGGACTGTAAAAATGTATATGTGATATAAAAATTAAATAAGTATAATAATATCATAATAATAATATACATGAGATAATTCCATCATGATATTCAACCATGAGTGGTGGTGACAGAAAAACGAATGGCATCGGTTTGCAAGGCGGTAGTCCGTTGTACACGGGAATGATGATTTTGTAGCCCATTTGATGGAAGTGGAGATAGATAATTATTATGACATAAAAATAATAACATCTCAGTATATTTTAGATACTATTTTTATTATATTTTATATTTTAATATATAATTTAATATAGAAAAATAAGAAAAAATGAAAGATAGTTGTTAAGGTAATTACCATTTATAAGAGAAACCTTATTTGGATATCCTATTAAGCACCCTAGTGATCATATTTGGGGAGGACTAAAAATTTAGAATGTTAATAATAATTTTTGGGAGGTATTTGTAAGGTTTTTTTCTGAGAAAAATAGCATAGGATCTATGAAAATGTTAGGGGGAGGGAGTTCCCTTTTATAAGTGGGGGAAGGAAACCCTCATAGAAATTACAGAGAAATTTCCCAAAAGAATCCAATATATTAAAGTAATTAACATGAAAAATGATTGAATATAGAAATATATTTCAATTCGTTAAGGGTAATATGTAAATAAGTCCATGAAATAATATTTTTTCATGTTTTTTGGTCATTATAACCCTCATTATTTTAGTTTGACCTTACAGTAAATTCATTTTTACCATAACCAAAGTAATTTTTTTTGTATTCAGCATTAATTTTGTTAAAAAATTCTGTTGGGATTATTATATAATATTAATTCATATTATTCAATATATTTAATCCATTTTTCCAAATTAAGTTAAAAATTCTGGAAATTTTTTATTTAAAATAAATCCCACATACACAATGAGAATGTGGGTTTTTAAAAAGAAAATATTTAAAAGTTTACAAAGTTTTTATATCAAATTTCAATATAAAATTATTAAAATTAACTAAATTGGATTAATATATATATAATTTAACTAATTTTACATTAAAAATCATTAAATATATAATTTAACATTATAAATTATTTAAACAAAAATGCAGTTTTTAATTAAAATTTAGTGTTTTTGACAATTCATTAAAAATGAAACTTTAAAAAAAACCCAAAAAATAACCATCATATAGTTTTTATATTATAATTTAAAAAATTAATTTCATTTCATCAAATAATTTTTATAAAAGTGTTAATGCTAATTTTAAAGTATGTTAGGAAAGACTTACTAAATTGTCCTTTAGTAAAATGCTGTTTTTCAGAAAATATATTTTTTTATTTCAAATGATTTTTATTTTGTTTCTAATCAATAGGTAATAATAATTTTCATAATTAGTTATTACTATTCTTACCCACTAACCTAGTATCTCGGATATAATGGTAAATTTTAATTAATATTTTAATATTGTATTATTGTTTAAACCCGGTGTTGCATTTAACGTGAGATAAACTCAGTGTAGCATGTAATGAAAGCTAAACTCAGTGTTGCATATAATAAAAGATATTTATGAGATTGATTTTATTTTAAAAATATTTAACAAAATGTTTCAGGGTGTTATATTTTCTTCTAAGATTAGTGTTTCATTTCATACATGTTATCAAATACAATGTTCTTATTTTATAATTTTAGGGTGTTATAGGTATATATTATTTGGTTTTCCAAGAAATTCATCCCTCTCTGGATACTTCAAGTGGATTTGGTTTTGTTAAATTTGAATCTAGGATTATTAAACCTGAAAAGAGCTAGTTGAATAAATCATGACCATCATTCTAGTTCGTCTTGAGTGTGCCTTTACAATGCATCGGGTTTGACACTGCCATATGATATGAATGGGTTAATTCAAAATTTCTTTATAAACAACTATAGTGTATTTGAATAGATAGTGACTATGAATATCATAGGTTAAACATACATTTACATAGATTGAAAATATTATGTCAGGATTTATATTTCCTATAAATGATCTTCAGGATTATATGATTTCCCACTATGATTATAGATGCTCATAATATGAATTATGTTTTCATTAAATGGATGAAACTAGAAGTAACCATGTTAATTATAAATATTATGTAAAATCAAACGATATTAATCTTAAGAAAACAAATTTTTTAGGATATAGAATCTAAAATCTTGTGATTATGACAAACCAACTATCTCATATCATGATTAAAAATCTTATCCCAACCAAAATTCCTTACATATAAAATAATGTAAAGATAAATTTTCATGGAAGTTTAGGTAATAAAAACCAAGTGAATAAAGAGATTCAACATAATACCAGTCATGATTTTCTTATGTTGAACTTTAGTAAATGTATTCAAGGAAAAAAGAATATGTTTTACCTGTGAAGAAATAGGGCATCGACCAATAAACTACCCATTGAAAAAATAAGACAATGAATGATCGGGATAAGGATCAATAAGGTCATATTAATAAAGAATTAAAATCGTTTTGTTATATATATATATATATATATATATGAATATGAATAATATATGAGTAACATATAAGAGGTATGAATTATTTTTATAGTAACCCTTAAAATAAAATATAGTCAGATTTAGATTGAGAAAATTTGGGATATGATTCATATTTTTAATTGTGGGAAGTGTTAAGAAATTAAACAAAAAATATTTGTTAGAATTTTATGATGGCTATTGAATGATATATGTACCTAATTTTTGGGTTTTTAAAATTATGATGTATTGGTATTTATTGATCATATCTTTACATCCATGGATTATTCTACCGATATTTAATTTAATTACGATATATGGAAGGGTTAGTAAATGTGAATTATGGGAATATAATATAAAAGGTGTAGATAATCTGTAGGATTAGTACATCCTTTTATATTGACATAATTAAGCTGATAAATTATTTTTTTAGGAAACAATTTGAGCTATATAGATAATAATGGAGATTGAAATGTAATTTGGTGATTAATATTTTTTAAACATGATTATTATATTTTTTGGGAACATTATAGGATCATGAAAAATTATGTTCATATTATATACTTCCTTATATATTTTATATGAACACTAAAATTTAATTTAAGTGATTTTGGTAAAAAGGGATATTTGAGGACTAGGCAATAACCCATCGCATTTCGTATAACCTTAGGGCTCGAACCCACAACTAAAAGGCAACAACGGAAAAACACCTACCACTGGACTTTGTGTTTTCTTGGTCAAAATAATATTTTATAGATAAGTGGTCAAAATTATTTAGGAATAAGTCTTAATTTAATTTTAAAAATAATATATGTTTTTTTATGATATGATGATCTATGTTATTTAGGAAATGATTCTCCTATTTTGCTGAGTGTATAACTTGGGTTATATATATAACACCCTAAGATTTTAAACTATGAAAATTGTGTTTGATAATACATTTATATAGTTACAAATTCCAATAGAAACTCGCATATTATATAATAAATTTCAAACAAACTTGTTGGATCGGGGACTTGGCCTAATAGCCATACCACAAACCCCAACCCCACCCTCACCACCCACGATGACCGCAAGGGAGGGGTAGCCTATATGAAAAAAATGATATTTGAATAGAATTTAACCCCATGATATTTTATGATATATATTTTTAAAACATATTCTGTCTCATGATGGATTGTGATGCACGTAACACTGGGTTTGAACAAAATAGGATACTATTTTAAAATATTGTTCATTAGACATGAAATTTATAACCAAGCTATTAATTTTGAAGGTATAAAAACGACTTACTAAATTATGAATATTATATGTTTTACACATTTATAAAATTAATTGAATCATTTCAAAATTATTAGTAATAAAATAATAACCATTTTAATGAAAAGGAAGTATTTTCTGAAAAACTATATTTTTCTATAAGTTTATTTAGTCAATCCTTACACAAATAATTAAAAAATAATTTTTAACAGTTTTGTATAATTTATTTTTTAAAAATTAAAATAATTTTTCAAACCATCATATCAAAATATATTTGGGGGAAATTTTGGAAATTATCAGAAAATATAGATCTTCCAGTTAATAGTGAAAATATCAATTTCTGTAAAACATTTATTGTTTGAAGAGAAATAAAGTAATTTAAGGGAAATTATGAATTTAATATTATTTAAATTAAAATAAGTATTATTTTGTTGTATTTAATATAATAAATTACATTTTAATCACCTTTCTACTATATTTTAGTATAATTTTATTTGGTTTAAAAACACATTTTTCTTAAAACTATTTTAAAGTGCATATTGTTTACCAATTTTAATTAATCATAATAAACCATATTGAGAAATTAATTAAAATAAATTTATAGAATATAAATATAACTTTTATTTTTAAATTCATACCATGGTTATTTATATCCATATAGTTAATATCAGATCATTTTTCCCTAAATAATACATTTTTGGAAAACTGCTTTTCTATCGTGTACGTAGGATTAATTTTAAACTAAGTTCTACCAATTATATGAATTTAATTTTTCAAAAATGAATTAATTTTTTTAACCATAATAAATAATATTATCTAATAATGTTAAAATAAATTTTTACCATAATGAATACTAAAAACAGAAAATAAGAATTGTCGATGTTTAGGTAAAAATCGGTTTTTCGGGAGGTTAAATTTACAAGATATAGGTTAAAAATGACCTAAAACTTGTCCAAATATAATTGGGTGGATTTATTGAGACCTTATAACCTATAAGGGTTTCTAATGACCCATTTTAGTTTCTTTTTTATATAAAAATGAGTTTATCAATTTATGTTTTCAAAAATTCTATTTGTGTCTTCTCCCCCACTTATAAATGGCCACCCCTCTCCACCCCTCTTCACACGTCCAAAAAATTTTGTTCATATAATACCTCAAAAAATCCATTAGTTAATTCAATACTCTCATCCTAGTGGCCTTATATTTATTAGGAATACCTCCTAAGAATAATTTAGATATAAACCCAAAGATGCTCTCTGAAAAAGAGGTAATATTCTTAAACATGCATATATGTTTTATTTCATTTTAAACAACATTAAAATTATCTAAAATTATTGTTACATAATAATATAATTATAAAATATAAATGGATATGTTATTATTTAAATTTCATAACCATTTTCCATATCCACTTAAATAAAATGCAAAATGAATCTTTAGATCATGTGGCTGGCAGACTACCACATTGTGAACTGATGTAATTTGATTTCCATTACCACCTCTAATGGAAGAATATAATGATTTATTTAAAAAATTATATTATATTTATGAAATTATTATAATTTTTTAAATATGATATAAAATATAAATTATTACCTTCCATTCCATGAAGGGATACGATAATGTCACTCATTTGTATGACGGACTACCGCCTCGCAAAGCGTGATAATGCATTTTTCGCTTACACTTTAAATGGAAGGTATTGAGGATAGTGTTAATGAAAATATGTGATATTTATTAACTAAAAATAATTATAGTAATATAATATTACATATATCTTCTTATCTTCCAATCCCTTGGAAAACATCAACTTTGCTCATGTGAACATGTGGACTACAATCTTCTAAAAGCGATGCGAACTAATTTTAAATTTCTTATTATATTCATGGTAATAATGATGTATTTGATTAATATACATGACATATATAACATAATAATTATTATTTAAAGGTTAATTTTCATTTTCATTTCTTATATTTTATCTATAGAGAAAAATGGTAATATTGTTCATGCATACATACGCCTTACTGTCTCCATACATGATGTAATATATTTTCTATCTATTAATTTTATAGATTCACAAAGATAACTATATAATTAATATATATGATATTAATATCACTGTTTACATTTTGAATATAATATAACCAAGATGAATTTAAAATGACCAAAATTACCGAACATATCATAAATGAAAAATGTAGCAATTATCAGGTAAAATAATAATTGTAACAAAAAATTATTAATAAATGGGTGATAAAATACTATAAGTAAATTATATATGTTATGAGATATATGATAATGGTTCTATAATGGAAGTATAATAAACATATATGTATTAAATAGTAGTATAATACCTGTAAAAAAGGAAGTTGAAAAGGTGATAATGGGTTCTCGTCTCACTTTTACTTCAATGAGACATATGTTATATTCACCACTTACTTCTTTATGAGTTGTATATACTGACCATTTTGATATGTTATATCATGAATGTATTTATTTTTATATTTATGGTTTCATTTTATTTTACTCCTTTCATGGATCTTACAATTCAAAATCTACCAATGTGGTAATATATTTATGTTTCAATCACATTTTAATCATGATTGTTTATACATGAATTTACATAGATGGAAATTATTTGATAATTGTATAATAAACACATTTAATTTTATTATCCTATGTTTATTCATGATTTTTTAAATTAATAGTACCATATTAAACTCTTTTTTACTTAAAGTTATTGGGAATTCTTTTTGTAAATCCGACATAATTTCACTCTTTAAATAAGAAATCCTTTTTATTCCATTTTTTCTAAGTATGATTTCAAAAATGTTTTTAAAATTATCCAAATGATTTATTAATGAAATTGGTACCCATTTTTAGACTTTTTAAAACAAAAAAACCGATAGTAATCTTCATGTTATTTTCTAGAAAAGTCTCATTTGGGTTTTAAACAAAATGCGAAAGGAATCATTGTTTTAATAAGTGAGAGATGAATGTAATTTACCATTTCCATTACCACTCAATATTTTAAAGAATAATTAATAATTTTAAAAGGTTTATTTTAAGGAAAATTATTTTAAAAAATATTTTTGAACTTTTAGTTTTAAAACTTTATTATCAATGTGTAAATATTATTTTACCCAATAATTTTTTAAAGGATCTTTGAATGGAATTTTTATTCATGAATGAAGAAAACCCTTATTCTACATATGATTCAATGTGGATATATTTTAATGATAAAATACTTCGAATTTATTCAGATGGGTTATGATCAATTTGACTAGGCATTTTCCAGTTTGATACCATTCATATTACTATGGATTATTTATGATTATGTTTATTAGATGGGGTAATTGATAACATTATGTATGCTAGTTTTCAATAAAAATGTTTTTTTGATTAAATTTCATTCCTTTTATATAAGGAATGAATTGGACTTAATATGTTATAGGTAGGGCCCGCTATAGCTGCATGATGCATTGGTATGTCCAATGAGACAAACTAGTTTGGTTTTTTTCTAAGGAATTAACCACTTATGTAATATGTAATGGTATTAGGCCATTAATGTATGATTATGGTCTCTGTAATTATGCATTCTCTCAATATGAGATTATTCATTAACATACATGTGATTCTTTGATTAGTTAGAATACCCATTGAAAATTTTCAATATTATGTGATTATGTATGTTGAATTATTTGATATTTATTCATATAATATTATGATAAAGTTATTTATTAAATGCTTTGTTTTTATCATACTGATTATGATTTATTTATTAATATTTTACATTTTACCCATACCATTACTGAGCATTTGAGATCACCCATTTCTCATGTATTATTTTCCCTAAGATACCAGGAAGATTTTTATGATTTATATATAGGGATAGTCTAAGGGGGCTTATGAAATTATAAAATAAAAAAAACTTTTGTATTATATGTTTTCAATTTAAATGTGAATTTCAATAATGTATCTAGTTTAACAAGACTACTAAACTATTTGGTCCTTTGAGATGTAATTCCTTTTATCTTATGCCCATGAAAAAAAGTAACCACCGACTTTGGACTACTAGGGTCAGTGTCTTTACAGCCATTATTAGATAAAGTTTATTAGAATCCTTGAGAATTAGATTTAGGAAAATATAGATTAAGGAATATAACACTATGCTAGAAATTGAGGATAAGTATATAATAACATCCTAAAGTTTTATTAAGGTAGATATTTTTTGGGTTTTCATATCAATACATCTCTGTCGAGATACTACAAGAGTAAATGGTTGTAGAATATATGTTCCTAGGTGTAATAACTCTAAAAAAGGTGCCTGAGGAATGACTTTAGCATTACCTGGTACATGAAAATGGTCTTACTACACACCTTGTTTGAAACACGAGGGAGTTATGCTATAGATAATTCCCATTTTCTATACAGAACATTATGAAGGATTTGAATTGATGATGAAATTGAATGACCAATGATAAAAATAAGGTTTATTTTATTGAAAAGAAGGTTTCACGATTTAGAAATACTATACATGATTATATAGTTTTCACACTATGATTATTGTTGCTCACACTAATTTTTCGTTTCAGTCAATGGAAGCAACCTGAATGAATCATGTTAACATTGAATATGAAGGAAAATTTAGTGAATATGATAAACCAAATAGGATTATAATTGTCCTGAAGGATATTAATATTATTCCTAATTACTTATCTTGGAACATGATTAAAAACATATACCTTAACCAACTCATGGACTCATAAAAGAAGAGAAGGATGGATTTATCTATGAGCTTGAGTGATAGAGACCATGGAGAATAGAAGGCTTGATTTTACTTATGTTAAAATATGGACATAGACACCCAAGAAAGTGTCTCAATGGAACAGTAAAATGTTTTATGTGTGGAAAATAAGCATATAATGTAATGATTTTTTTGGAAAATAAAGAGTATGATGGAAGGAAATAGATTTCACTATAGGGATCCATTAATAGTTTATTATATTAAATGATGGAAACTTTATAATAATAAAATTCAATACCCTATTATAATGGTAAAACCATATACCTAGGAAATACATATATTGAAGTAAAGGGGTTGAAGTATTTATGTATTGGGATTATAGAATTAAATTATAGAATGATTTTTATTAATGGTATTTGGTCATAAGAATCATGAAATATCTAAGGATTGTGTTGTATTTTTTAATCTTATATTCCTTCATTAACTTAATATATATGCAAACCATCATGGGTTTTTGAGTTTCAGATTTATCATATGGTCAAAGTCTCAAACACCCATGTTAAGATTTTATGTGATCATATTTTACAATGATTAATGATATTTTGGGAGATATTTATGGAAATAAAACCCATTGGTTTAGTATAAGTTTTAGTAAAAAAGTTAAATAAGGAATAATTATTTATTATTTTTTGGGAATAAGTTTAAAGGCATGGGTAACATTTAGGTTTTATATTATATTTGATGTTATGGTAATTATAGGTTATTACACTTTGGGAACGTTATAGGAATTATATTAATATAGTTTGAGCAAAAGGACAGCCAGTATATTAAATGGCAACCCATCATATCTTGAGAGGTTGGGGGGCTTGAGGCTATAACTAAAAGGAAATAAGGATGATGTTCCAACCACTGGCCTAAATGATTTTCTAGTTAATATGAATTTTTTACTAAAATAATTTTATGGAAAAATATTTATAGAAATGATTCAATTGAAATTTGGGACTAAATTTTATGTTTATAGATTAATGTATTATATTAGATGAATTATTCTAACCATTTAGGTTTTTGAAAAATACATAAGGACATACAGAATAACTTCTCACTCTTTTATGGATCTCATGATTCCTTAAAATTTAATTTTAGTGATTCAAGCATTAAAAAAATCATCCTGGATATTCATTTCTTGCATTTATAAATGAAGTGGAAATTGATCAATGAAAAACCAAAGGAAGAAATAGTAATTTTATTTTTGTGTGTTCTCAATCATAATAGTATATTAATCTCTTAACTCTTGGAAAAGGATCTTGGAATAAAAAAGTTGTCTTATTGCCATTATATATGATGAATAAAATATTCTTATAACATATCATAGATTTATGTATTTTTTGGTTGTTAACATTCTCATCAATTTTTAATTTATTTTTATCAATGACCACTATCACCATCCATCATTTTTTTGGGTATTACGATTTTATTCCAGGTCCATATCTTTACTTCCCTCCTATATTCTCCAACATGGAATCCTATTTATGTGTTATTACATATGATATTTGTATTTATATTTATCTCTTATCAAGAGGACGTTTTATTAAACCTTTTTATGATGTGGGTTTACAATAAAGGTATTTTTAAATGTCAAACCCTTGAGTTATGAGATCTAGATTAATTGCAAGGATGAAATTTATTTATGGAGGGTATAATATAACAGTCCAAGATTTTACAAGAATAAAATTGGTTCTGTTATCTTATATGATATGAAACAATGGTATTTGAATAGAATGTAACACACATGAACATTATGATATATTTTGTTTTTAAATAAATCCAATCTCATGAAATCATGCTATGTACACAGTACCTGGTTTAAATAAAACACAATACTCAATTAAAATATTAACCATTAAACAGGAAATTTATAACATAGCTTTTAAGTTGGTGGATAAGAATATGACAGAATAAATTATAAAAATTATATGTTTCACACATGAACAAAACAAATTCAATGGTTATAGTTTGATGAGAAATAAAATAAAAACTCTTTTAAAGAAAAATAATTGTTGTGTGAAAACTGTATAGCTCTAAAAGGCTATTCAGTAACTATTTACTCGCATAATTTAAAATTAATTTTTACCACATTTAAAAAATTTATTTTACAAAATTACTTTATTTTTCAAATAATGCTATAATAATAAACTTAGGTTAAAATATTTTGATTTTTAAGAAAATATTGATTTTTTAGTGAATAGTGAAAATACCATTTTTTGTAAAATTGTTATTTCATTGCAATAAATTAAGTATTTTAAATTCATTATGGATTGAATATGATTTATAGTAAAATAAGTAATATTTATTTATATTTAACAAAAATAATTAAATTTAAATCACATTTATTCTAGATTTTAGTATATATATTTAATTTTGGTTTTAAATTTTTTTTTTCTAAAAACTGTATTAATGTGAAATTTTTTTCACATTTTAATTAATAAAAATTACGCATAATTATGAATAATTTCAATTAAATGTATAGAATATAAATAAATTATTTTAATTTTAAATTCACATGATGATGATTTCTATTCAAATAGTTAATATAAGATCATTTTTCATAGAAAAATACATTTCTTTCAAACCCTGTATTCATCATGTATGTGTGATCAATTTTAAATTAATTTCATCCACATATTTAAATTGAATTTGAAAAAATGGATTCCATATTTGGAATTAGGATAATAAAATTTATATAATAAGTTAACTGTAACACCCCAAAATTCTGAAAGAATAAAATCTTATTCAATATCGTTTGTGACACACAAAACCGAGCATAGAAGGAAATCTAACATTCATATACTTTATGATATATTTATTTCATAAATTTATTAAATACCTTCAATTAATTGTAATACATGAAAGACTGGGTTTTACAGATTAATAATATATTGTTATAATTATTGTTTAATATGATAATTATCGCCTAATAATTGGAATGACAAGTATGAATTGGATTGACTAACTTATGATAAAATGTAATATTAAAATAATTTATTAATTATACATTTTTAGTAATAAAATAATAATCATTTAAAATAAAAAATATATATTTTCATAAAAACTTTTTTTTCTAAAAGAAGGATTAGTCGTTTTTTATGCAGATAAATTAAAATTAATTTTTACTTATTTTAAAAAATGTACATGAAAAAAATGACCTCAACTTTTGAAATTATAATAAAAATATTATCTTAGGATAAATTTTTTCAATTTTTCTAAGAAGTTTCATTTATGATGAATAGTAAAAAAAATATTTAATAATAATTGAAATTGTATTTTTGTTTAAATTATTTAAATGGTTAAATTATATTTTTGTGTTTTTTTAATGTAAACATATTTATATTTTATATAAATTAATCAAATTTAGGACGTTTTAAAAATATTTTTATTGAATTTATATATAAAAACATTGTACTTTTTTGAACATTTTTAGTCTAAAAACTCACTTTCTCATCGCATACACCAGGTAAATTTGAAATTAAATTCTTCTACCTCTATGAGTTAAATTTGGAAAAATGAATTCAATAATTGGAATTAGAATAATTTATGTTATCTAATAATTTCAACTTAATTTTTGAGCATATTTATGTGTAAATAGTTAAAATTAATTATTGTGATTATGGTTCAAACAGGGTTTCCTGCGTTACATGGGTTTGTGTTAAAATTAATTTTACACATACATTGTTTTTTTTATAAATTGGTTTAAATATTTAGAATCATTAGGTCTAAATATATAATAAAAATAATTTTATTTTTATTTTTAATGTGTAAATTACATAGGTAAACAAAAAGATACAAGTTATCGTGGTAAAAACAAAAAGGGTAAAATTGAGTAAACTTAAAGGGTAAGTATTAAAATGATAAAAATGTTCTAATTTGTGTGTGTTGGAGGTCTATATTAAACTAATAAAATATTACATCAATTATTATTCAATTTTTTAGAGACATTATGTAAATTATACCTTCTAATAGTGAATACTTTTAGGTATTTACAAAAATGGCACTCCTCCTCAACTATAAAAGGGAACTCACTCCCCTAACTTATTCACACATTCAAACCACATTGGTTCTGGAAATTCCTAACCAAATAACTACCACAATTCCATCCCTTCATCCTTTAATCATTATTTTTGTCATAAATCCAACCTAGTATGGCTTTAGTGAAAACCTAACAAGGATACCCGTAGAAGAGGTATTGTTCTTTAATGGGCATCTTTATTTTATTACATTCTACACCACATTAAATTATTATTAAACCATTATGATATAATATCCTCAATATATTAAATATACTGGTATGTTTTGATAATAATGTCATGACCTAAAACTATCCCCACTTCTATAAAATAGGTTATCAAAATCATTGTTCGTGTGTACGGCAGATTATTGCCTCACGAACCTATGTCGTTCATTTTTCTATTACCACCTCTCATGGTTCGTTATGATGATGGATCCAAAGTATATATATTTTATTTATAAAATTATTATACTTATGGATAAATTATATCATATACACCATTTTGTTAATTTTCATTCCATATGAGACATGATAAAGTCACTTGTGTGTAAGACGAACTACCGCCTCACAAAGTGATAAGATTCATCTTTCACTAATGATTTAAATAGAAGGTGATAAGGATAAATTTAATGATTATATATGACATATATGAAATAATTATTATATTAAGGTCATATATATTATTGTAAAAATATAAATTAATTTCATTTTATTTCTTATATTTTCACTCAATAAAATATGATAACACCGTTTGTGTATGAGTGAACTACCGCATTCATGAAAGAATATAACACTCTTTTCATCACCATAGCACATAGAAAATATATATATTTATATATCTATATTTAAATAAATAATATTTTATTTATGAATTTATTATAATTATGTAAGGATAAAATATCACATGCCTATTTTCCATAATTATCATTAAAAAATAGAAATGTTACTCATGTGTACATATGTCATGACGTCTCGATGACCGTAATGTACTTCATTTATCAAAAAAAATTCATAATTGGTATTAAATTTATATTTTATGTATAAATATTATAATTATTTCATTATTATTATTATATAGATTACGAAACTATATATTATGCATAATAACATAATCTTTCATGACAAACCATCCATAAGAAAACAAGTCAATTAACTCCCAAAACAATAAAAATAATGAAATATTATTGAGGAACGGGTGGTAAGATGTTATAAAATGATAATATATGATATTATAAATATTAATATGGTTATATTATAAGTTAATAACACGTTTTAAACCACTATAATTTAGGTTAAAGAAAGTATAACCCAAAGGAAGTGAATGGTAAGTAATTTCTTCCGAATTTACATTCCATTGAGACTTATTTTTTATTATACACAAGTTCACTTTCTTATGGTGTATATACATCCCATTTTACATTTAATATCATGATTAATTCATACTTTATGTTATTTTAGGTTTCACTTTTAATTATTTCATCCAATGGGATTTCACATGAAATTACCTAGTGGTAAAAGTTATTATGAAATCTCGCATTCTTTTGTGATTGTTATATTTCTCTTGAAGTAATCACATTCTTGAACATTATCAATTGTTTACTAAATTTATATTAAATATACATTTTCATGTATTATTGATATTATTATTTCCTAAACCATATACTATTTTTACATATGGTTTTTACTTTGAAATATTAAATGGGAAAATAACGATAATTCCATATACTTTACTCATTATTGATATTTAATGATGATGTATATTGAATCATGAATTAAATTTATTATTTGATTTATAAATAATTATTTGTACCGATAGTGATGTGTGGGGTTTGATAAAATATCACCCCTAAACACATTAGCAGGTCTCACGAGACAAAATAAGTTCTCTAAATTAAACAGTTATCTACCTGTAGTATTTAAATTCTCTTGTAAAAGGTATTGAAAGCAGAGGTATAATTATTACTTATATCGTGGAATCAAATAATTAATTGTTTCCCTAATTAAGAGTTTAGTTTTAATTATCCATGGTATTTCCACTATGATATTATCTCTAGGTGCATTTTCTTTTTAATTTTTTGATTAAATGGACTATATTTTCAGTTATTTACTTTTCTATATGTATTATTCATTATCCAGTTATTTAAATCACATGTGTTCTTGGTTATTTACCTTTACATATTTATTATTCTTATTGATTCATGACATATTCCATTATAATTAACCCTTACTAATAATTTGAGGTCACCCTTATTTTGTTTTCTTTCCCTAGGATATGAATATGAATTCTTGGAATGAGCTTCAAGGATGACGATTTTATACCTTTGTTGTGATTTATTTTATTTTCCCAATGTAAAATGGGTATCATATATGTATCTTGTTTTGGAAAACATTTAAACTATTAGATGCATCAGGATTTGATTCATTTTATCTATTCCAATGTAATAAAGTAAGACACTGGCTTGAGGCTATTGGGTTTAGGGTCATTACAGTAGGTATCAGAGGAATTTTGTAGAATACTTTTGATCTAGATTTAAGAAAACATAAATTAGGTAGGGTATTTCTGTAATAGAATTTGAGAATTAGTATAGAAAAATTTCTTAAGGTTTTTCTAAGGAAGTTATTTAGTGTTTTTTATATGAAATACATCCCTGTTTGGATACTACAAGTGGATGTGGTTCTGGAACAGAGGTACCTAGGGGTAATAACTCAAAAAGGTCACATTAGTCTTAACCTATTCATCATTAGGTGTATAAAAACAAGTCTTAATTTCAACCTAGTTTGACACTCTCATTGGATATTCTTAGTATAATTCCTATTTTCACTACAAACTATTATAAAAGAGTTGAAAATAGATATATCCTCAAAGAAATTATATTTATGATTATGAGATTATACATGAATAGTTTTTTTAATTTATGTTAATTATTTCCCTATTGTTTGTATTATATATTATGTTTCATAATTATATGATCTATTCTAGTATATGCCATTATTTAGAAATGGTTCATGGAAGGAAAGTGGTATTATTACTCATGGACAATGTAGATATTTCCCCAATGAGTAATCTAAAATATATGGTATTGGAACTGAGAAAATTTTAGCTAATTTGGGAAACATAATCAGTTAATGAAAAATAAACTTTTCTATATTGATCAACATATTCCATTAAAATATTATCTGATGTTGGTTCACTATATGTGACAAAGTTCCCCATCATTTTGTGGGACTATAGATCTAATGGGAGCTGAGCAATGGATTATGTCTCTAGAGAAGATATTTATGGTGTTGGGATGTAGTGAAAATGAAAAGGATACACTTGATGTTTATTTCCAAAAATGTGATGTTCATCAATGGTGGTTGTTGATCTAGAATACCGAGGAAGAATATGAAATAGAACTCATGTATTGAAAATCATTAAAGGGGACATTATTTGACAAATATGTCCCTCATTAGAAACAAAATGGGATGAAGATAAACTTCATTAGCTTAATGAAAAATGAAGTAGTAATCATTGATGAGTATGAAGCTACATTTACAAGGCTATCTAGGTATGATATAGATTACATATGCAATATAGGGTGAAAGATTGACCATTTATTTGAAGGTCTTCATGCAAGTCTCCAAAGGGAAATAGTCTCTCAAAATTTTTCATTATGTGAAAAAATAGTTTTATATGCTATAAATATAGAGAAATATTTCTAAAAGTCTTATAGATTTAAAGGGAAAATGATAAGATGATGACGGAAGTGGGAAAAATAGATAAAGGGAAAAATATAAAGAAAGATTTTTCTACATGTAATAAATGTGGAAAGAAAAACCACATTACATTCATTAAGGGAATGGTATTTTTATACATGTTTGGAGTGAATGGACACCATGATTGTGATTTCAAGGGAAATAAATAAGTTTCCAATTTTCAATGCTTCAATTGTAAGGATATGGGGCATTACAAAAACAAATGTCCCTTGTGTCAAGGGAATATACCTCAGAAGAAGCCAATGGATAAAGGTAAAACTTATGTTATTGGTACAACCAAAGTGGAATGATTAATGTTATTGAGTATTTAGATTCTTGGAATATATTATAAAACTATTTTATTGATGATAAAATGGTTATAGAAATTATGAAATGTGTAAGGATTGTACTAAAGTACTATTTAAAAAAGGAGATGAAATCATGTCTTGAATACTTCCAAGAAAATAAATTCAGTGGGAAGTTTAAATTCAAGTAAAACACATGATTGAGTTAAATATAACCCTTAATGTTCCTAATATTTAGGTAATGATGTTGGGATAAATAGATGATTGATATGGATAAATAAAATTGGATAATTATGATTTACTTTGAACTTATTACTGATTTGTTGAAAAATTATTAATGATATCATCGATAAAGTTTACAATATTTTAAGATTTAATGAATATATCCAATAATTTGTGCTTTACTTAAGTAATAATGATGAATTCATGTTTTTAATAAGTTTTTATAGTAATTCAGGTTGTTACCATGTTTCAAGAGAATACATGATGAAGGGTTCATATGTTTGGTATGTCATGATTAAGCGCTACTTCATGTTTTTTAGGGGATTAATGATATGTTCATTTTGGAAATTTAGGGACCTTTTCTCTAAATTTTCATATCACAATATCTTGGAAAGAACATGAGGTTAACCATTTATGAAATTGATTAAATTTAACTATGGGAAAGGATTTAGAGAAGACTATTTTCCTCAATATATGAATATTTATTAATATTGGAAAACATTTTCTAACCATTTCGTCATTGGAATATATTTAGAGGTAGATATAAGAAATTTTCACTATTTTATGGATATTACAATCAATTAAAATTGAAGGGTTGTTCAGATCATATTGGTTATCACCATAGTCTGGATAGCAGTCTTCAAGGTTCTCTCAAAGGATATCATCTATAATATTAATTTACTAAACAAGTGTTTTAAGTATCTCATCCTTCACAAGATCATATTTTGTCTTCTATGTTGAGCTAGTTGGGTGAGAGGGCTCAACAGTCCTTGTGCGTCCTTTACTGTTATTGGGTTCCCATCTAGGGGAAAATAACTCGATTGGGTCTACAAGGCCATGTAAGTGAATTTGATGGTGATTTAAAATGCGTAGGGGATTAATCAGAAGTAGAACTGTCATAGGGGTAGGTTATCTTCAATTATTCATGCCTTAGTGTTCTTATTTGTGAGGTCAACCATGTTCACTATTACTCTTACTAAACGCATACCCTAAATATCACCTAGTAGGCCGAGTTGATGTAGGATAGGAATGAAGTGAAGAGAAAAATTCTACTGCAAGCCACAAATCTGATCATGTGGATATTCCAATTCAATAGTTTTGAAAATCATAGTGAATCTTTTAATGGATCGTTTCTAATGATTATGAAGATAATCATGTGATGTAGGGTTTTGAGCCACTGCATGTACTGCCAACTCAACCAGGAAGCATCATTGTATGATTTCATCATAATGTTCCTGGATTTTTGAATAATACAAATTAGGATGATGGATATAGAAGTGTGTTGTCCCCATGGTTGGGTGGAAACACATGACTTCATCCCAAGTAAATGGCTCTAGAATCCCGAATTATGAATTAGTGATCTGCTAAAAAGTATTAAGATGATGGTCTGCTATAATAATTTCCAATAAGATCCTTCATTCAGAATCAAGATCCTTCCCTTGGCTGACCCATTCATCAACTTGGGGTTGATGAGAAACTTGGAATGGTACTGATATAGACTACTCTGGTGGAAGACCTTCTAGTGGAGATAATGTGGCCTCGGATGATAGGATTCAACATTCTGGTTCATCCCCCATAGGTGGAACTAACTGAATCATCACATCCCTATAGGATGAAGTACTAACCATAACTTCATCTGTGAAGGTGTCAGCTTTTGGTGATGAATATGAGATGTTATCATTGTCTACCAGAACCCATAAAAATCATTATAATCTTATGTCGAGGTAGCAGATGATCCTGGTGATGGTAGAGAGGACTACACAGTGAGACCCAAAACAGGAGCCAAATATTATTCCTTTTTTATGTACCTATGAAGGGACTCAGGAATTTAGTGCATTTAACTTTCTTTAATGACAATTCTAACATTCTTCGTTCCTACCCCAAACTCTGAAAGATATTATTGGGGCGAAGGATATATCATTGAATCACAATCCAGAATAGAATCTGAAAAGAAGTCCAGATTGACAGTGATCTGGCATTGTGCATGATTCTTCTTTCGGCTATGATAGTTTTCCATTTTTCCCTGTGATGTTTTCATGTGGTAGGTTAAATCTTTAACATAGGGAGGATCTCCATGTGGGTTAGTTCTGTAATGGGGATGGCCTCCACTGGATCCAGTCGGGAAATGGGGAGGACCTATATGTTGAGTGCTGATAAGGACATGGGGAGGGCCTCTATGTTGGGATAAAGAACCTAGAGTACCTATACATGAGTGAACTAGAGTGTAAGGAGAACCTGGTAAGTCGTCAAATAGAACATGGGGAGAACCTCAGCATGGGAAATATTGGGCATCGTGAGGACCTCCATGCTGAATCTGGGACATGTGTGGAGTACCTCTGTGATTGGAAGTGCTGGAGTAGAGAGGGCCTCCACTAGAGATGGTAAGGACATAGGGAGAGCCTCTATGCTAGGCACCTGTATCATGGGAAGGACCTCCACAGTAGTTGGTAGTGGTTTTATGAGGAGGTCCTTCATACTAATCTAACTAGACATGAGAAGGACCTCTGTGTTTATTAGTGATGGGGTGAGCAGGATATTCGCATAGAAAACAAGAAATATAAAGAAAATATTGATACCTTGGAATATGGGAACAATGAGGACCTCTATGATAGACATAAATAAGATGGGGAGGACCATCACATGGACTGGAATTTGTACATGGATTACCACAATACTAGATCTCAACATCACTGGATGGCTTGTGACGATAGAGAAAACACTTTAAGGTGTCTGGAAGAGTAAATATATCCTTTCCATGGGGTGGTAGGGGTCTCAATTCCAACTGTACATAGAGGTTCCCCTACTCTGAAATAAAATGGGAGTGATAGTATGCATTTTTGGTGTCATGGGACACTGATGTTGTATAATAAGATGCTCTCTATCAAGAATCTTCTTGATATTGTTCCCAACATTAACATTAGCTCAGCTGAAATGGGACTGGCGATGTAGGGGGTGGAGAACACCTATTCCTCAGCCTGAGGGATAAGATGGTAGTTTGGACATAGCCTGGTGGGATACATCCTTGGTATCCTTAGGTTATACTCGATTCTGGAATGACTTGAATATACCTTACCTAATTGTCTTACATGAGTGAATCATGGGAGCATTCCTAGGAGATGACCTCAAAATAGTTGAATGTTGTAGTTGTGAGCATCAGATCCATGTACAGCCCAAGGGGGTGGTAGGGATGATGAGGTATAGAAGCCTTTAGATCTTGGTGGAACATATCACTTATTGGGATGACCCCTAATTGTTCATATCATTGAATACATGTATCAATTACCCTCCTCTAGATAAACTCTGAGGGTGAGATAGGGTGTGGGTACCTAATAGCCATGATTGTGGATGACGTTGTGGCAGAGGTGGTGTTGTATGATATTACTTCATTAGAATTTCACCTTCCCCTTCATCTCTAGGTAGGAGGTGACTATCTTTTTATATCTCGGGTCTGGGAAAGATGAAATATTAAACAATTAGCATAGATAGTAGGAAAAATGTTCTTAGTTCCCTAACACCATTTATTCTTCCATGGATGTATAGAAAGATCTATGCTGATGATGTCACAGATTGAAATGACCAATGATTAACTACCCCAAATTCTGGTATGTTCTACAGTAATACCACTATTTACAAGGTGGGACCAGGAGCCAGATGGCTAGATCTGGGGACATGTGTATCTATTGATGTATGAAACTCTACTAATCACCATGGTTGAAGGAGAGAATATTGACATCAAGTTCACCATTTTGGTTTCCAACACTTTTATCGGGGCGCGTCGCTCGAGTGAGTTTAACAGTCACCGACTGTGCATTTTACCATCCATTCTAGATTTTAAAAGGTGGATGATATTCATCACCTATTCAGAAATGTATACTCTTTGATCGAAATGGGATGATAGGATGTTGGTCTTTCCTTCCATGGATTCCTCCCCAGAAATTTTTCACATGGTCTGGTTCTCCCTTAATGATTAAGATGTTGTTAATGAAACCCTTCCCATTTCCATTACTTTTTGGACACTAGATAATTGCACTGCTTCTTTCAGGACATTATCAGGGTCATGTTAGGGAAACAACATTCAGTTAGGGATGTAGTCATGTTTGGCATCACATGCTAGTTTAAATGATGGAACCTTAGTACACCTAAATTCTCTTTTATTTGAGGGATTCTTGTGGGAGTATAATCCCGAGGCATCCTATGTGGAATGAGTGGAATATTATTCCAGAGGTATTCCTTTTAGGCTTCCTTGGATTCCTATGTTTAACACGGGGTATATCTTGAGTTCAAATTTTTGAGAAGATGGATAAAATAGATTAGAACACAGAAAATAGTGGATCAGATGGATACGTCCCTAGGAGGGAGCACTTGGAAGGTTTACCATGTGGATGGGGGAAGAGATCAGAAAGTATGGAACTATGATGTATTGTCGCACAAAGTGGATAGTTTCACATTGTGAAAGCTAAATTTAGAAATACATAGGGAATATTAGAGAAGGTGGGTCTCAAAAAAGTGGACAAAAAGTGTTGGCCTCCTTCAGTTTTAATGCTCATAAATCATGCTTAACCATGCTAATTCTGATTTATTAGGAAACATTGTGTTTAATCCTGTTCAAGTATAATTTTAACAGATGGTGTTAGTGTTTACTTCATAAAATATAATTACATGTCTTTTTATGTATGATATTCTGGTACATGTCCTGTCGAATGAAAAATCACTGATACATGAGCTACCAATGACATAAGCTGCCGATAAGTTGAGTCATCGACTAAGAGACTTAGGAATTTCTTTATTTATGAGACACTGATATTTTGACCTATCGATGCCCGAACTACAGATGTCCAACCTACCGATAGTGTGATTGACCAATACTCTGAATTTTTTAATGTCTGAGCTACTGATAGTAGAGTTACTGAAACATAAGCTACCACTAGTCGAGTTATTGACATATCATCAATCGACAAATCGATTGATTGATAATATGTTTGAAATACCAACAAAAGTGGTCAAAAAATATAATGGGATACCAATATAATGATCTAACCATAGCATGACACACAAACAGTTGGAGCTACCAATAAATTGAGTCACCGATGTTCTGTCTATTACATTCAAACATACCTATAATATTCATATTTATGAAATTTAGTACTACTTATTATATTAATGAGAATATATGTATTTTATAGACAACAATAAATGATTTCAAGGACTAGTACGAGGTATGAGGTGCCAGAGAACATGTTGGTTTTCTATATCAAAGGGATATATGGAATAAAAAAAGGGAGAAAGAAGTAACCTGAAATAAATACCCAGATCTATTTGTGCAACTTAGAGAAAAACACAATAACTCCTTACTAGGATTTTATAAAGATTCTACTAGGAATAAAAAAAACCAAAAGTCTATATAGCAGCAACTTAGAAGAAAAAAACATCGAGGCTCAATGGGAACAGAATACAGAAGTAAAAAGAACTCTATATTTTGCAGTCTGTTTCTTGAAGATGACTTCAGCTTTACAAGTATCACTCTGATGGAGTCCAGATGATTTATCGAACTTCACACAAATCATTATAACTATTATCTTTTTTCATTGTTTATTGTTAATATTTACATTTCGTGAAGTGTGAATATGTATATTTTATAAACACACACTAACTCCTCTACCAAACTGTAATACACAATGATATCTTCACTATCTCATATTTTTTCACTTTACATTCCCATGGAAAATAGTGGAAGATGTACATTCATGGCCAGTAATCTTGTCTTTTTTATACCTCTACATATACTATAGGAGAGGTATAGTGACCTAGATAGTTTATTCACTATTCATAACTAGATCTAGATGTGAATCATGTTTAATTTTCATAAAATGCCTTCTGGTAGGTGATCACGTAGTAGAGAGGATTAAGTCTCATATTAATACTAAATATCTTGTTTACTTCTTCTATGAGAATTCATGTTTTTTCTCTATATTCTTATAACTATTTCTCAAAACATAACTCTACATTTATTATTAAACTTAGATAGTCTCTATATTAGAATTTTTTTGGTAGACTGATTTCTAATATTAGAATAATAATTTATAATGTTTTAACAGTTAATTAATCGATCTTTGAGAAATCTTTAGAACAAAAAATTCCATTATAAATCTAAAGCATTGGCTAACTGGATAGTATTTTTTTTGGAAATTGGGGGATTTTAATAAAAACATTTTTAGACAGAATTTTTTACAGGAACATAATTAACTCTCTCTTCAGTGTCCTACTCTCACCAACATTTTTTTACCAAAGGTTGTTTTATTATTTTAGAGTTTTAAATAATTTAAAGATTTTTCAACTTTGACTCTAGTTCTGTTTTAATGATATCTATATTTTTGGTAGTTCTAAATATTTAGTTCTTTAAAACTGATTAATAGTTCATTAATATGTGCAATAGGATAGAAAGTACTACTACCAACAATCCTTTCTACTTTAATGGAACAAACTTTTCTCAATGGAATCTCAAAATGAAAATGCATTTTAAAAATATAGGTTTTAAAATATGGTTGTCAATTCTATAAGAATATAAGATTAATACTACTTCTAGGAACACATGGGATGATTCTAATAAGGAAGCCTACAATATTAGTTGTAAGGACATGAATGACTTTTATTTATCCTTAAGTGATGAAAAATTTTATAGGATTTATACATGTAAAACATCATAAGAAATTTGGGATACACTGGTTCATTTAAATGATGGAACCACTAGTGTTAAATAAATTAGGCATAAAAAATATACTATTAAATATGATAAATTGAAGATGTTTCTTGATGACCCAATTTCTGACTTGTATCTCAGGTGCAATAAAATTGTAAACATGATGGTATCTTTGGGAAAGAAAATCATATCCCAAGAACAAGTAATTTGAATTATCATATTCTTACCAAAAATATGGAGAGGAAACTTAGTATTTGTAATGGAATCATATGATATTAATACATTACCTATAAAGGAACTGATAGGTAAGCTGATGATGTATGAAGGAGAGATGAAGGTAAAGATAGATGAACATGATGAACTAAAGGGAATTTCAATGGCTTTCAGAACCACTACCTCCAAAAAAAGAGGAATGTTAAGGTTCATGATTAAAATTCCTATAATGAAGAATCATCAAGTGATAGTGGTAAGGAGATGACATTGTTGGCCAATAGATTTAAAAATTTATATAGAAGGAAAAATTTCATTAGGAAGCCCGGTTATAAAAAGAAATATGACAACAAAGGTAACTAGAAAATGGATTGGATGGGAAATGAGAATACAAATGAAATAGTCTGTTATGATTATAAGAGAAGAGGACATGTAAAGATTGAGCGTACTAAATTAATGTTCAAAAGTAAATATGAATAAAATGATAGAAAGTAATAAAAAGGAAACAAAGTCCACCTCGAGTGCTTCTGAATACAACTCCAGTGAATCTGATTCTTCACGTGATGAGAACCATGAAAAAGTAGATATGTGTTTCACGAAAAATACATATGAGGTAACCCAAGAATATCATGTACATAATTCATATTATTATGGATGTGAACCTAATTATAAAAATATGAAAAATAAATAAATGTTTGAAAAATGTAAAATGCTTGAGGAATACATGAACACAATTGAATGATACATATAAATCTATTAAGAAAAAATATTCCCTTACCATTTGTGATGAATCTAAACTAATTATTGAAAAGGAAAATAATTATCAATTTCTCAATGAGAATAATGGACTTAAACTATATATGGAGAAATTAAATAAATATTTAGATAGATTCAAAAATGGTAAAGGTACCTTAGATCAAATTCATGGAGAAAAGGTTTCTCCAAAGTCAACTAAGGGTATTATTTATCAACTTGAAAAAGGAAAACCTGTTAAACCCAATTTTATATCCAAATCTGAAAAACTTGTTTTCATACCTATTTCTGGAAAATATACTGCAATTCCAATGATGTAATATCTCCTATTGTTTCATGTTTTTTGGCCAAATAAAATTTCCTTTTATAAGACACGAAAAACTGGTTAAAGGAAACCCATAGAATAAATGTGAGTTCCCAAAGCTTTAATTACTAATGTTACTAGACCAAAGCAAGTCTGGGTACCAAAATATTTCATTGTTTGATTTATTTTTATTGGAAAACACGTGGAAAAGTTCTTTTATGAGCTTTTGGTACTCTGAAAGTGGGTGTTCAAGACATATGACATGGGACTATTCTTGCTTTACGAGTCTTATCAAGAATGATGGTTGGTATGTCACTTTTTGTGACAATGAAAAAGGAAAAATCATTGGACTTCACTAAATCAGTAACACTAAATCAATTTTAATTTCCAAAGTTCATTGTGTTTATGATCTTAAGTACAATATGCTTATAATTTCAAAATTATTTGATGATGCATTTTAGGTTAAATTTGAAAATGATGCCTTTAATGTTTTCAATTCTAAAAATTAGTTAGTATTCCCTGATTTTAGAAATGAAAATGTTGATGATGTGAAATTAGATTTTATATTTTCATAAAATGTTTCTACATTGAGTGATTTTCACAATGAGTCTTGGTTCTGGCATAGGATATTAGGTCATAGTAATAGTCACTCCCTTAGAAATATTACTTGAAAAGAACTAGTAATGTATCCACCTAAACATGAGTTTCCATATGAAAATTTCAGTAATCCTTGTCAAAAAGGAAAACAATATAAAATATGTTTCAAACAAAATAAAAACATTTCAACTTATAAACATATTGACTTGGTTCACATGGATTACTTTAGACTATATAGAGTTTCTAGTTTTATTGGGAATCATTTTTTCAATGTTCTAGTATATGAATTTTCTAGGTATACATGACCTTTCTTTTTAGCTCACAAGAGTGAATCTTTTTCCTACTTCACAAAGTATGGTAGAACTATAGAAAATATATGTGGTCCTAGAATTAAAACCTCAAGAAGTTACCTTGGTTGGGCGTTTGAAAACCATGAGTTTGAATCTTTTTTCTCACAAAATGTATATAGTCATAAAATCTCTAGTTGTAGGATACCTCAGTAGAATGATGTTTTATAAAAAAGAAATATAACCATACATTAAGTTTCCTAAACTATTCCCAATTAGTATGGCTTAGCTATTTAATTTTGGGAAGAAGTTGTGAATATAACTTGTTATATAATCCATAGAGTTTTAATTAGACCTATTATTTTGAAAAATCCCTTTTAGTTTTTTAATATTATGAAACATAAGGTAAACTAGTTTAAATTATTTGGTTACAATGTATTTATTCTTAATAAAAATATAATCCTGAAATCTTTTCTTCCAAAAGTGATGAAAGAATTTTACTAGGTTATTCAATCACTAGAAAATCCTATTGGGTCTTCAATAAAAGAACCAGGTATGTGTAAGATTTCTTATATATCAAATTTGATCAAACAAATTCCCAAGAACTTATGCCCACCATATAAAATATGGAGTATGATATGTACAATTTGGTCATAAATGATAGACCTTCTAACACTTTTGTGAAGAAAGTAACAAAACCCTCCAGTTCCAGAAAATCTCTAGACTCTAATCATAGTAAACCCGAACCTATAGATAAAACTGAAGTAATTGGAACTTCATTTTCTAGATCTATTATATCCCTGTAAAACCAACCCTTAGATTATGTACTTCGAGATTTAGATAAGGGAAAACATACTAGAGTTTCTCTAAGAAACTAGGTTGGACATCAAACATTCTTGTCACAACATGAACCTAAGAACATCAATGATGGAATGTATGATGGATTTTGGGTATTGTCTATGCAATAAGAGTTGAATCAGTTTGAAAGAAAAAATGTATGGAATCTTGTTAATAGAACCAAATATATATTGACTGTAGGAACTAAATGGATGTTTATAAATAATGTAGATGAAGTTGGTATCCTAGTGAGAAATAAGGCCAGAATGGTTGCATAAAGATATAGTCAAGAAGAAGGAATTGACTATAAGGAATATTTTTCACCGATTACAATAAATGAATCCAGTATAATTATGATAGAATTTGCAGCACATGTCAATTTCAAACTATATCCAATGGATGCTAAAATTGAATTAGTAAATAGGTATATAGTTTAGTATGTTTTTGTTGAATAACCCCTCAGTTTTATAAATCCTCATTTTTTCAATAAGGTTTTAAAATAATTAAAATCGCTGTATGGTTTAAAACTTGCTCCAAAAGATTGGTATGACAGGTTCAACACTTTTCTAATTTCAAAACGTTTTAAAAAGGCATAGCTGATATAATTCTTGTTATAAAAATAATTTCTAAATATGTTTTTGTTGATCAAATTTATGTTGATGTAATTATTTTGGGATCGTCTTATGATTTTTTATGTATTTATTTTTAATAAATAATGCAATGTGAATTTGAAATGAGTTTAATGGGTGAACTCTAATTATTTCATGGATATCAAAATTTTCAAAATAAATAAAGTATTATTTTAAATAAATGTAAGTACATGAAGGATAGTTTAAAATGGTTTGGCTTTGATATTAGAAAACATTGTTATACTTCAATGAGTACCACCTATAAATTGGATCTCAATTAAAATGGAAAATCTATTGATTAAATTAATTACAGATATATTATTGGAATTCAACTCTACATGAATTCTTATCGGCCTGATATTATTTTTAGGGTGTGTATTTGTGCACGTTTTCAATCAAACCCTATATAATATCATTTAACTACTGCTAAAAGAATTTTCAAATACCTCAAGTATAATACCAACTTATGATTGTTCTACCTAATAGAGAATCATTTTGACTTAATTAATTATTATGATGCTAATTTTGATGGCTATAATTTAGATAGAAAACGTACCACTGGAACAAGTCACTTTTTGGGAAAGTTTATAGTATCATGGTGTAGTGAAAATAAAAAATCTGTTGCATTAACTAATACTGAAGCTGAATACATATCTACTGATAGCCTATGTTCTTATATTATGTCGATGAAACATACATTATTGGGTTTTGGATATTAGTTTAGGCATGTCCCTATAAATTGTGACAACATGAGTGTGATTAAAATTTCTAAAAAAACCAGTTTCTCACTTTAGAAAAAAAAACATATTTATGTGAGACATCACTTTTTGAGAGATAATTATCAAAAGATGATATAAATTTTGAATTCATTGGCAAAAAACATCAGCTTTCTGATATTTTTACTATCCTTTAAATTCTAATAGGATAAATTATATCAGACACGAGTTGGGGATGATCAATTTTTGAGAACTCATCGATTATGACTTGTGGATATGACTCACCGATTATGTCTAATCGACATAACACACAAATGATGTCTCACTGGTAGGACTCACCAATGTTGACTTATCGATGGCTCTCACTAATGTGTTACACTAACTGATATTTAATTATCTTCTTTTCCTGAAATTCATAATGTCGTTGTTTTATTATTTTTTTATTTTTTTAACTTTAAATTAGAATTTTATATTTTCAAATACCTAAGTGATTAAATTATGGGTCGATCAAATATGTTTTACACTCACACTGTTAATCTCATACTCTTACCCTAGATCCTCTATCTACCAAGATACTACCTTTCTCTCTTGAACTGATCACTTCAAAACTCTCTCAATGGCTCGTGTCAAGCACAAAATTCAAGGATATGGAGAGGGGATTCATCCTTCCAAAAATTTAATAGGGAATCTATTTAGCATAAGCATAAGCCTAAACATGCTCATCTATAACTCGTGGACCATAGCATAACCCCTGAGAAGGAACTTCATTCAGAATGGTTGTTGTCGGGTAAGTCCCTTTTGCTGAATGTGTTGCAAAACCAAGGTTAGTTGGAGTGGTTCTTCTATAACAAGTGTCCATATTATATGAGGTTGGTACATGGTTTTTACCAGTATGCTGACTTTTTGTAGGAAGGATCTGTGGTGTTATGGATAAAAAAATTTTGGATGTAAAGAGAGTTTCTTTTTCATCCAAGTATTGGGTAGAATACTTGAAATTTCCACATGAGTGTGTCTATGATTACCATCAAGGAAGTGCTCCTCCAACAAGTGACTTCTTCAGTTATGAGGTAGCATTGTCTATGTTGACATGAAGTGGAGAGCATATGAGGCCTATTGATATAGTGCATGATGGTGAGTGTAGGATTTTTGTAATTATACTAATATCTGTTTGGTCTGATGGTGCTTCACTTATGTTTCAGGATGTTTACCAATTGTATCTATTGAAGAAATTACATAAAGTAAAATTTTGAAAATATTTAATAGTTCATATCAGTGAGATGATCAAAACCGATTATAATTCAAAATATTTATTTTATCCTAGAAGTATCTCTGCCATATTGAAGGATAAGGGCTTTATAAAGGAAGGTGAAGAGACAGTCTCTACATTTGATGGTTTATTTCTATACAAATCTATCTATAAGAGGATGAAAATCAATTAAAATCTCTTGAAGAACGTGTGGGTAGATTATAATGTCAATATTTATGAGAAATTTTGTCCTATTGAAAATCTCTCAAGGATGAGGAACAAGATTGATCCTCGTCTTGGTCCAGATGAAGCCGGTGAATACTCTCATGAGGATGTGGCTAAAGAAGGTCAAGGAAATTAATCTCTTAGAGATGACATGAGTGATCCTGACATTATTGATAGTATAGTGGGGATATCTTATGGCCCTGCATGTCCACCTAGACCTCTAGCTTCTAAGGAACCACTTTGACCTGAGAATTATAGTGATGAGATTGAAGTCTCAAAAAATGATGAGCATGAGGGAAACTCTGGTAGTGGGGAAGAATCATGTGAACAAGAAGGAAGTGGCAGTGAAAATACGATGATGTTTAATAAGAAAATGGAGGTGATTTAAATGATGGAGAATCTATAGAGAATAATGGAGAATATGGAGGTGATAAGAATATGAAGAAAGTGATGATTTAGATATTAAATTAGACCATGATAATGATGAACAAGGTCCTTATTAAGATATTATAGATCTAACCCAAGATACTATTGAAAATGAGAATCCTAATAGTCATACCTTAGTAGAAAAAACCATATTATTGATTCCCATGAGGCTTCTGAATAGATTGTGATTGAGTAAGGTCTCTTGATGCTCATGTTGAACAAGCTTTCCATGTTTGGGAGGAAGTTCAGGCTATAAAAGATGTATCTGTGACTCTGGGGAGGGAGTTGGTTTATTCAAGAAAGTGTCCATCATATGAGAGGGAGCGACAAGCTAAATGGGAAAAGGTTGATGTTATTTCTCCCTTGGTGGATATTTTTTTTAATAGTATGAAGGGGGTACCTAGGATATGCGACTCTAGGTTTTGACTACCATGATTCTAAGGATATAGCTTCTACTCCTGATCCTACTCTTATGGTTGGTTCAGAATATATTATGTATATCACCAAATATAATTTTAATTCCATAAAGGAAGATCTATTGGATGTTGTTCAATCAATTCCTTCACATCCATCTATTCCAATATCTAGAATAGTGAACAAGATTCTAATTTTTTTACCTCGAGAGTTGAATATTAGGTTGAGCCAAGGTAGATCTCCCTATTGGAATCCATTTTCACAGTCAATAAGAAAAAGATAAATGAATTATTTGATATGGACTCATCCATTAACAAGTTGAAAAATGAATATAAAGAATATTTTGATAGAGTTCTAAATGTGTTTGAAGACACCTCTTTAGAGTCATCTAAGGATGATTCTCCTCCTCCAACTCGTTATCTAGTCATTTTGACATCTTTTGTCAAAGATTCTATGAATGATGTTTCCATATTAGCTACTAATCCATCTCAAGCTCTTGATATAACTCAATTGAGATTAGATATCAATGATATAGTGCAAGGTTCCTCCATCTCAACTGCTCATATTTCTCACTCTCCTCCAATTGATATGGTAACACATGTGATTATAAAGGAACTTAAGAGAATGATGGGTAGCACAAAATAGGAGAGTGTCTCAATAATTAGGAATAATTTTGACAATATTTAAGATATGGTTAAGATTTAATCCACCGGTTCTACAAAGGATAAAGAAAAAATCGCCACAAAAGTAGATTTCTATATCCAGAGAATTTACACAAAAAACTAATTAACCAGTCTCTTCAAATATTTAGTGGAGTATTTGACGCTATATCTAGTGACTCAAGAATTCAAAGAGAATGTTAGGAATTTGAAATTGTTTACTCCTACCCTAGATAATTTCATAGAAAATAATGATGATTTTGAGAAGGCCATGACTTATGGTGTTGTGATCCTCTGAGACATCATCGATCTGCTCAAACCCTACCTACACCGTCACAACGAATCTTTTGGTGATCCTATTACTAATCCTATCAGACCGATACTAACTCCTTGTACATCCTCTTCTTCTACCCTTATCTCACCTTTAAACATGAATTGTGCTCAAGATCTCATCCAAATTCGTCCTGTCATCCAACAGAAACTCACAGGACCTACTTCCACTTCTAGACTGAGGTTTTACCTTCAGTCTTCATAGGAGTTCCTATACCTTCCCTCACTATCTTTGTTGATCCTCTAACTACTAACACTGAACCTTATTATCTTCCATCCTTTTATTCTGTTAAATTAAATGATGTTATAGAATTTTTTTTACCCGATAAGTAGTGGCATCACTTTTTGATAAGGATTTTATTTACTCTTTTTGTTTTACTATTTTTGTTATCTCTTGTACTACTTGATTAATTTTAATATCATTATTATTTATGTTATTTATTTTTAATTTACTATTTCCTTTTCATAATCCGAAAATGGGGAGAAATAATATGACATATAATATGGAATCTCTCTCAGGGGAGCATACGATTAAGCTTGGTATTAAAAGGTAACATATATTTGACACAGACCATTCAACAAGTAATATGTAGTTAGGTTTCATTTAAAATTTCATCTCAATAATTTGTGTAATATGTTAAGAATATTTTTTTATGATAATAATAAATCAATTCTGTTATTGTGGTATATAATTCCATTATTTTTTATCATCCAAAGGTGAGATTGTTTTCGTCCTCTAATTTTAATTCTCACAACTCATGCTTCACTATGATAATTATGATTTATTAAGATACATTATATTTAATCATGATAAATTATAATTTTAACCTCTGATGTTAGTGCATAAATCGTTGAATAGAATTAAATATTTTGGTTAAATATGAGATACCAATACATTTCCTACTCGTATACAAGTCACTAATACATGAGATACTGATGATATGATCCACCGATATGCAGAGTCACGAATAGAGTGACTTAAAAATTTCTCTAAGGATGAGTCACCAAAATATTTTCCTACCAACTTCTAACCTATCGATGGTGTGACTGACCAGCCCTCAAAATTTTATTAATTATGAGCTACTGGAAGTCAAGCTACCGACACATCACCTATCGATAGTCAAGTTATCGACACATCATCTACCGACAACTCCAATGACCAATTCAAGTTTGACCTGACGACTGAAATGATCTATTGATAAAATGAGAAACCGATTGAATGATCTACCTATAGAATGATACATTGATTGTATGA
This sequence comes from Viscum album, assembly GCA_963277665.1. Taxonomy (NCBI): domain Eukaryota; kingdom Viridiplantae; phylum Streptophyta; class Magnoliopsida; order Santalales; family Viscaceae; genus Viscum; species Viscum album. The sequence goes on from OY728141.1 coordinate 1,939,266,682, forward strand.
GCTATCGACAAACTGATTCACTGATGCTCTGTCTATTAAATTTAAACACGCCACTATTGGTCATATTTATGAAATTTAGTACTACTTATTATCATAATGAGAATGTATGACTTTTGTAGACAATAGTTAATGATTTCATAGACCATTAGAAGGTATGTGGTACCAAATAACATGATTATTGTTTGTATAAAATTAATATATAGATCAATAAGAAAAAATGAGAGAAATAAGTGACCTGAAGGAAATACACAGAGATGTTTGTGCACCATAGAAAAAAACACAAGAGTTGCCTACTGTTTCTACAAAAATATTCTACTAATAACCATAAAGACCCCAAATCACTAGAGAAACAACTTAGATTAAAATAAATTATCAAGGATCATTGGGAAAAGAATACATAAGAAAAAAATTACAATCTGTTTTTCTATCTGTTTCTGGAAGATGACTCTAGCTTTACGTCTATCATTCTAAAGGAGTCCAGAATCATCATTGAACATCACACATGGAATTCTAAAATCTTATTATCTTTTTTCTCTGTCTGTGCTTAATATTTACATTTTGAGTAGTGTGTGTATCTCTATTTTATAAACACACACTTACTCCTATGCCAAATTGGATGATACAAAGATATATTCACCATCTTATATTTTTTCACTTTACATTCCAACATATAACAGTGTAATAGGTCCCAACAAGGACTATTTTTTTGTCTATTTTTACCCCCACATATATTGTGGAAGCATTCCAATGACCTAAATCATTTATATATTGTTTCTACCCCGATCCAAGGTCTGTATCATGATTATTTAATATAAATTTCTTGATGCGAAGTGATCACCAAGTGTAGAGAATTGGGATCAACTTGTGACTGAACCTCTTTATTAATTCTATGATGTATATTCATGTTTTTTTCTCTATTCATATTAATAATATATAAAACATAACTATACATTGATAGTTAATCTTAAATAGTGTTTATATTAGAGTTTGTTTTAGTAGTCTGGTTACAAAAGATAGAATAATAACATAAAATGTTTTAAACGAGAATTAATAAATCATCGAGAAATATATGAAATAAAAAAACCCATTATAAATATTATAAAATTTATAACTACCAAGTATTTGATTTGAAATTGGGGGATTTTTAAATAAGAATTTTTAAATAGAAATTTTTAGTGGAACTCAATTCATCCCTCTCTCTAGTGTCATACTCATACCAACACCAAGTCTTACCATTGGTTGGGATTGAACCATAGAGAGGCTTCCTAAATACCATGTGTAGAATACAAGGATCAAATCCCATGTAGTTTAGGGGGAGATTTGGGGCTTACACGTTACTAGTGGACCTGGTGCTGCAAAACGTGGCAAAGATGTGACCCTACTATGATTGGCATAAGGTAGTAGAGAAAATGGTTGGGAATTATGGATGGTTAACATCCTATATGAATGGAATGATTTCACCCAGATGTGGTGGCCTGGGTAAAATCAGGATGGATATATCATGTTGAAGAACCCACCAAATCACTACTAGTTAGGGATCCTCACAAAGGAATGAACCCTTTCTAGGATGATCTGATGGCCTATCTAATCGCTCACTTTGAGGAACATGAAACCCAAATGGTAGTGATCCCAACTAATTTTAAGCCAAGTCCATCGTGTATGGATGATATTCCAGTTCCCCTAGACCTTCAGATTCTTACTTTCCCCCCATCAATGTGGTGGGAGAACCCCTACAGCATCTGAAAAAAATTATCTAAATATGTGGACCCATACTGGGAACTCCAGTATAGAAAGAGATCACCAAGAAATGGTTCTTCCTGATGACACTAGAAGGTCCCACATTCCTCTAGTAAAACTAGCTACCCATTAGGTTCATAGACAGTTGGGAGGATCCTTTCAAGATGTTTTTTTATTATTTAAACTCCACTACATGGAAGAAAAGTATATTTGACATCTACAATTGCATGAAAAGGATAGATGAGTGCATTGCAGACTTCTTCACAAGACCGAAGAGCCTCACATATTCACCTTACATGCCACTAACTCAAGATATGTTGTTGAAAGTGTGCATGGGGAATGTGAAGACAGAACTAGTACCCTCTATTTTCACATAGAACAACCCAGTCAGATTTTATGTATTTTTTGATAAGCCTTAGTGCATTTAAGAATCCTTATAGTAGGCCTAGTAGGAACAATCATTGCCTCCTACATATCCTGTAAGAAGAGTATTCATGTTTGGGACGATTGTCGTTTTAAAGGTAGAGGACCCTAAGATAGAAGATTTGTTGTTAATAGAGGCTCCTATGCATCCTCGTTGAGGTCCAAATCCAGAAGCCAAGCCTCAAGTTTTTCATTTCCTACCTCAAAATTAGATGGTGCCTCTACTTAATGCACCACCCCACCTTTTCAATATAATTAGGCTTTATCCCCCATCATCCTCCAGCCCCTCATCTGTTCTATGCTCCCAGATTCTATTTTTCAGAAAGTAGAAACCGTTTTTACATTTTTGAAAAATATCAGGTCCCTGGTTATTTCTGGAGTGTCCTAAATCATGGAATCCTACAGTTTCTAGAATGTAGGAAACCTCAAGTGGTTCATCGAACTGATCACCACAATTACATCACCTTTTCTAAGTTTCTTATACATACTCTCAAGAGGTTCTAAGTGTTCAAGGAATAGCTTGAGGACCAGGTTGACAACAATATAGTCATGTTGGGCCCTACCCCGATATAGGTGTCTTGTGTTTCCACAAATCAAGATAGAAATAGTGAGGGGAATAAAAATTGGTCTCCAGCTATGGGTATCAGAAGTATGATGACTTGGTGGCACATAAGGTAGTTGTTCGTGCTCATTGTATCATCTGTACCCATTTGAACCAGCCCATGCCTTCTGAATCCACAACACCTCCTCCATATTCTATTTCTCAATCTATATCTCAGCTTTCTACCTCATGGAAAGGTAGGTTCTGACAACATAAGGGGGAGGAAATCCCCCCACCAGTGGTGAAGGTTTCTCATATTCTTATAGATTTCATTCCCCTTCATTGATAGGAATAAACCTCAGGATCTTCCCAATATTGGAGGATTCTTTAAGTGATGATATGGGTATGCTTTCGTTAATATCATTAAACTAGAAGACCCTTAAATGGTTAATGGTGACGATGAGTGCCAGATAGATCCTCCAAATTTCCCTAGTCGACAACATTATCAACAAAGTCATGGATACATGAATTGTCATAATGCATCGGGTAGTGCTTCCAGCCATGTCGTGCATGCCACCAAAACCAGACAATAGGCTCACCAAGGATCTCTTATTTTTTGGTCCTCTAATCTTGTCTAGTCAGATTCATTCCCACCATAATTTTTTTCTACATGATAAGGAAATGTCTCCATGACCACACTACGATCAGTTGCATCCAGTTATTACAAGACCTCATCCATTTGGTAATTTTCTGATGGCCATTTTGTGTTGTTTGAATAGTGGTCAGTGGGATTTCCCCTACACTAGCCAGAATCTTTTGGTTCAATCAGAAACATCTATAATACTACCTAACATAGAGAATATTTTTGTCAGTAAAAATGTGCACCTGACACAACAATATTATGTGGCTAAGAACCTTTCCAACATTACTTCAAAGCTATCTACCCTCGAGGTTCTCCCCATGTATGATGATATTCATGAAGCCCTCATAGAGGATTTAATAGGCCCCCACTATTTAAAAATAGTGGTTGTGGCCACAGATTGTATCCATGTTGAGGAAGGTGAGTATGCAGAATCTCGGGCCGATATCCCATTATCAGGAGAAGATGAAGGTCCTCCCATACAAGGTCACATTCACCCGTTATACATCAATGTCTAGTTTTAATGTATTGAGGTCCACTTCTGTATTTTCAACACATGTTTTGGGATTTATCTCATCCTAAATTGGATTATCTACAAACTAGGGATGATTGATTTATGTTTTAGTCCCTCTAATTTGAAGATTCAAGGATATGACCAGACTAACAAGATTCTATGTGGAAAGATCTTTCTGATTACCCAGTTTGGTGGCCGGATCTCTAGCACCGAGTTAATGGTCAACTTGTAAGACCCCAACTAAAATGCAACATCATATAGCCTTGGATCCATATGCATGAAATAGTTCCTTCATCATATCATCAATGCCTCAAGTACTCCCTCAAATTTCGAGTGGGCATGCTAGAAGGAGATGTGTATCCATTTTACTCTTATAAAGCCTCATACCTGGACACCGACTGCAATAAGATTATGTAAAAATAGGTTCATTACAACAAGGTTGAGAACACTACTGTTCTAGCCAACCCATGGAAATATCTAGATGATGACTTCATCCTCCTGATTCAACGATTGAAGGACATGACCCAAAACATGGGATTTTATATTGTCTTATCAGAAAGGAGTGAGAATAAAGTTCATAGGAATATGGAGCATCGGACGTTAACTTCATGCTCCTACATGAATCTACCTCAATTCATACCACATACCCATACCCCCTGTAAGGTATTGATACATTTCCCCCCATGGAAATAGCGGTACACCAAACTATATTATTTCGCCAAACCATACTAATCTGACTCAATCCAATAAGCCACTACTGCTTTGATATTTTAAAGTGTTGACCCCTAGGTAGAAGGATTTAAATAATTGGATCGACAGATTTTTTTCCATGGTGTTTGTAGTGAAGAAGTGTACAGATGAAGATTCTGATACTGCTCGTATCAATACCACCATTCTGTCAGGATCAGCCGATTCAAAACAGTTTCTTTTATCTAATTATCCTCTCATTGTGGATGATTAGGATGATTTGGAAGAACCTCCTCCCAAAATTAAATAAGGTTTCTCCACCACCGTCGATGAGTCGGTACAGGTTAATCTCAGTACCGATGATTCTTTTAGACTATCACAAATCAATGCATCTATTCCCATGGAAGACCAACAACAACATGCAGATTTCCCAAAGTAGAATGAGGATATATTTTTTTAGAGCTATGAATAAATTCCATGTATAGATATTCAGTTCACTGTCCACAATCTCAGTCTCTTGGTTACACATTGCTAGTTCCAACAGCCTCCTAGGAAGATACACCTGTATCACAGTGCCATGGTCGAGGCTGAATTTGATAATCTCATCTAATCCAACTTCCACATGAAAGTCTAGTACACTATATGGTTTCCCAACAATGTACTTGTCAGAAAGAAAACGGCCAAATTATAGTCTTTAATGATTTCTAGGATCTCAACCATCTCTGTTCGAAGGATGAGTTTACCCTTCATCTAGAAAAGCTATTGATCAACACCACATCCAGATTCTACGATTTCTCCTTCATGGTTGGGTATTCTAGATATAATCAGATCTGAATGTCCCCGAAGGATGAATAACCAACCACCTTCAGAGCACCAAAAGGACCTTTTTGTTATAACGTAATGCCTTTTGTTATAAAGAATACAAGATCCACCTATCAGCATTCTATGCATCACATATTCAAACCGATCATCAGGACATTGTTGGAATGAAACATGGATGATTTTGTGGTCAAATACCACCAACATTAAGACTATCTCAAAAATATTGACAAATTTTGTGGATTCATCTACTCTATCCATATTAGTATGAACCCCATGATGTGTTCCTTGAGGTTTACCTATGGAAGGTTTCTCATATTTTTCATTTGATACAGAAGAATCGAGATCGATACAGAGAAGATCAAGGCCATCGGTTAGAAGAATCCTCTAATCAAACTTTGATAACTTTGAGTCTTTAAAGGCCACTTATCCTACATATGTTGATTCGTTGAGAATGTGGTTGGAAAGTTTAAGACATTATACCAACTCATGAAGAGTGTTTTCAATTACCAATGGGATAAATAATGTAAAACTACTTTTCAAAAGATCAAGAGGTACTTACTATAGCCTCCTGTTTTGATGCCACCAATCACTAGAAAGTCACTAGTCCTTTATGTGACCACCCTAGAATGATACTTTGATGCCCTTATCACCCAGAAGAAAAATCAAGGGACATATAATAGCTTATACTATCATAGCATCATGCTCCTTGATAATGAGACCAAATATTACTCTAGTGAGAAGAGCTATCTCACCCTGGTTTTTGCAGTGCATAAGTTTCATCACTATCTTATGTATCACGAGATACAACTCGTATTCCATGTGGAACCAATAAAGTATATTCTAAACCACCCTATGTTGGTAGGCCATGTGGATCAGTGGGAAGATATCCTTAAATAGTTTGAAATCAGGTTCATCCCATAGAAACGTGTCAAGGGTTAGTCACTGATAGAATACCTTGCAACCCATCCAACTCCTACATATAACTCTATGGATATTGACATTCCATATGACGAAATTATATTAGAGGATTATACAATGTCATTTTGGAATATGTACTTCTATGGTGATTCTCTAAGTCCCACCCAAAAAAGGCTCAATGACCCAAGACTCAATAGGTTAGGTTTAGATATCGTCTTCATCACGCCTACATAGGCTATTTTTTCCAATTCGTTCTTGCTGGTTGAAGGGTACACCAATAACAAGGAAAAGTATTAGGCCTATTTCCCTAGTCTAGAGATGGCTCTCAAAATTGATTTTCCCCACCTACACATGAAGGGGGACTCTGAGATGGTTATCAAGTTGTTCAATGGTGACCACGTCATTGGGAATCTAGAGCTCATCTCCCTCTTAGAGCGCACTCACTAAATGATGGCCCATTTCCCTTATCTAATAGAGGTCACCCATGTTCATTGGTCATAGAATGGTAAATATGATGCCTTTTCTATCCAGGATGCTTCTCTCCAAGAGCCTAACTAGGATGATCATATTATCCATGTGGTGCATTGAAATGTAATCGCTCTCACCAGTTTGGACGATGATGATAATCCCAGGTAAGTCACCTTACTACTGATTCCTCCACACCAATATTTCCAAGTCCCCCTAAAAAACAGAAGATACCCCTAGTTGGACAATTCCTTTTTTATTACCTACAACATGGAATTCTATCGATAGGAAGAGCTGAAAATAAGAGAATCTTTCAGTGTGCAGTGTAGTTTACCCTCTAGATTTTTCTCGTCCATGAAAATATCCTAAAAAATCATGGGATCGATGTATTTTTTCCTCCATTGATTCAAGGAGATGTGATTCCTCATTTCATGTTGGGATTCCATGTGGTTTCCTATAGAGCTCATCAGGAAAGGTTGAAACTCTCCCACCAGATTTGAAGACTAGGAAATTTCAGGACTATCATGGTATGTGGCTATAACATGTTCACCCATAGGTGTCATGCATGGAAGACGCAATCCCACTCTATGCATCGGATTCTTGAGCCCATCCATACTACAATGTACTCCTCACCCTTTATGGTCAAGGGACCCAATGTCATGGGGTCATATCCACCAGTAATAGCTCACCAGTAAAAGTTTATCATTACTGCCACAGATTTGTTTTCCATGTGGATAGAAGTGATACTGCTTAAAAAATTCATGTCTCGTTCTATCATAGAGTTCATGAGAACCAACATCATCCACTAATTCAGAGTCTCTCAGGACATTCTTTCTGATAATGGAACCTACTTTCAAGCAGTTGAGAAGAAGAAATTGTATGGAATGTACAATATCCAATCAAACCACACAAATCGATATCATGAAAAAGAAAATGGGTAGATCGTGGTGTTTAAAAATACCCTCCCTAATATTTTTTAGAATATGGTTGATCAGAAAAATAATTATTGACCGGAAAAGTTCCCTAACAATCTCTAGGCTTATCGGTTGATGACTCGTTATTCCACCTAGATGACCCCATATTCATTGGTGTATGGGACAAAAGCAGTCCTACCCATAGTGTTTATTATCGCTCCATAATTCTTTTAATGATATCCATATGTCAAAATAGATTATCGAAGTCTATTAGGATAAGCTAGAAGCCCTATATGAGATTAGGATTTAGGCCTTGCACAATCTGGAGAGGTAACAAAACAAGATAGACAAATATTTCAGCAAAATGGTTCTCTTTTGTACTTTATTCCAAGATAACATGGTATTGGGTCTAAGGATTACAATGATACCTAAAAAGAATCCACCAATTTTGGAACCTAAGATGGTGGGAACCTACATTATTTATAAGGTTTACCCCAATGGTGCATAATCTTTGGTCACTATAGATAGTGAGCGAATTACTCCTCCCACCAATTCCAAATTTTTCAAGTAGTACTTTCCTTTAGAGCCTTAAAATTATTACATCTAGTCTGTATGATGAAAAACTACCAATCATCACCATCCAACATGACATTAAACCATTCCAATGTTCTTACTGCATGACATTAAACCACACGAGATTCAAGAACTGTGTATGGATTGATTCTTACACTCCCATGATACCTTGGAACACCCAAACATTTTTCCCTTGGGCCTTACCTAGGTTCAACACTCCCATTTTTCTGGGGTGATACATGGTTTGGAATGAGACCACATTATTCTGTGTTCAGATGGGGTTCATTACCTATCTATACTAGATATACCCATTAGAAAAAATCTCTATATTTCTTTTCTTACATCCTTCATAGCGTTAAATGGTGTGACCCTTTGTAATGTATGGTGTTAAATAGTTTTTGTGTTCCTATCGCAAAATGTTAGACAACACGCCATTCAAGAAATACGTATGGATTACTTCACATCCATATAGGATACATTGAAATGTAGAGATATTTAGTCCTCAGGTCTAGCCTAAGTACAGTAAATCCTATTATTTCCCTATCTTCTTGGACTAAGTATATTATATTGGGATCATGTGGTGTGGTATGGATGTCTATTGTCCTAATTCACAACATGTTTGAAAATATCATATCACATATCCCCTTTAGGGGCTTCCCAATTTACCTACATCATTATCAATTCATGCTAAATTTCACAATATTCATGAACTATGTAAGGATTTATTACCATTCTTATAGGATCTGTAGGAATGCTTGGAAAATTTACCTTTGGGTCCAACCTCATGTTCCTCGACCTTTCTGAACCTTTTTCTCCTTACGCGTTCCAAGTTTTATATCCTTAAACTAAGATCCTTCCAATCCAACATGAAGTTGAACTTTTGGTTCCTTCCGAAAATTCATTAAACTATATATCAATTATGTTTCATTACGCATGAACATAAAAGAAAACTGCCCCTTTGACATGCATAATGTTAAACTACTGCAACTTCCTTACCGCATGAAATTAAACTGCACAATTGTTTAGGAACTACATAAGGTTTGATTCACATCCTTATAGGATACATATAGAATTATTTTACATTTTTTCTTCAGGTCCATCCCCAAGATCCTCCCATTTCCCCGCTTGGAATGTGATTCTTTATAGAAGCATGTGGTTTAGTGTGGAATTCTATTTTCCTAATTCATATCATGTTTGCAACATCTAAACCTTGTTTCTCCCTTCAGAAGATATTTTTGTCACCTTATCCCTTAATGCATGATATTAAACATCACTGGTCATCATGAACTATATATGACACGATTCCCATCCCTATGCGATATGTAGAAATTCTGGGACATTTTGGCTTCAGGTCTAGTCCCATGTTCATTAACCCATTTCCCCCCATTTCCCCACGCGTCCTCTCTATTCATCTTACCCTAGTTGAATCCATCAACCATTTTATTGACTTGTTAATGTGATCTGATATGCTGTGGAATGAGGCTTTGAGTGTTGGATTCTTAATGGACATTATCTAATTCCACCTCCATGCTCTGTGTGCCAATTTTATGGTTCTCCATAATCATTCTAATCCAAAAGGACCCCCAAATAGTATGTATTCTCAACCTTAATAATCAACTACCAATTTGGGTCAATGTCCCAGAGGACCTCAAATGTCATTTTGAGACAAGTCACATATTGCAAATATGGTCAGTGATTAACCCTCATCTATTTGTTCTCATTCTTGGCCATAAGATATGGATATTTATTTCAAATATGTTCAGTAGTAATCCTTCACTTTTTCTCCAATACCATTGTGTCCCAAATGTTGGTCTTGTGATTGACATTCCTTCTCACATATTTATGTACCGATAGAATTGCAGTACTCAGTGTTCCATCACTCTATGATCCTTTAAACCATGAGTGGGAAGACCCTAATCCTGTGGTTTTCCTAGACTCCACACCTATGTTCCTCTATTCTGTTCTTCTATATGTTGTAATGATATTCTCTTCCCCTTGTTTCCCACACAGATCATGGATCATGTAGGCTCTGGGGTTCTTGATAAGGATTAAACATTCATGGAAGAGTCATACACCCAATGGAATGAACTCTATGACTATAAACTATGATTTTAGGACCCAGATTCCATGATGTGTGACTTTAATCTATGTGTGTGTTCTCTCAGAAATTTTGGATGCAGTGTGGTCCTCTTTTCTCTCAATCACATCTGTTTACATTATGATGCCACCACTAAACAATTCATCTTCAGCGTGGTCCTAACTCTATGAAAATAAACAATGATCCTTAGTTTCCAAGTTTACATTACATTAAACTACTTCACATCCTTGATTATCTCTATTTTGGTTGAAATATCCATTTTTTTGTTGTACATTTCCATGACTCTGTTAGAGATGTATGAATGGATTTATTCTCATCCTTTTGAGGTATGTAAGAATGACTGAACCTTACATCTATGATACAACAAAGACCCTTTTGATATGTATATCATCATTATGTAGGTTCATCTAGGTGTATGTGGGTGTGATTCTACCTCTTTGGTTCTCGTTGATTTTGGGTTTATAATAACTACACTAACTACTTTTCTTGAGAGTACTTATCCTAGAATTCATCCTTACCGCATGATGTTAAAAAAAATGGGTATCATCCATGCTTCACAAGTCCTCTTTATTTGTTTCTCCACCACCATTCACATCCAAAAGGACCCCAAAATAGTATGGATGATAGACCTTAAGGCTCACCTACCATCCTGGTCCAACTTCCCATAGGTTTTTGAATGGTATTTTGAGATAAGTCCTGTGTTGCGAATATGGGAAGAGGTCAACCCTCAGTTTTCTGTTCCCATCCCAGGTCACCCAATTTAGATATTCTGTTTTGAATATGGTCATTATTTATCATCCACCATTATTCCACCTCCATTTTTCAAAAATATTAGGTGCAATGATTCACATTTTTAGCCTTTATCTTCTCTTACCCTTGGTGTTATCCCTTTTTTACATCCATTTATGTTTAGTATGAATGTTGGCCTTGTTGGGATTTTCCCACTTGACATTTCACTTTCATTTTTATGCACTCTCATGTGATGATAAAAGCCTAACATAACCACTTATTTCCCACATTGATCATGGATCATGTGAGATTAGGAGTTTTTCTAGGGTAATACTTATATGTTGGACTACGCTAACCTAGTCCAAGATCTATGACCTTAAACTGTGATTTCATTCATTCAAACCATATGACATTAAACTATACTTCCTCATCCCACATGACATTAAATTGTATCATCCTTAACGTATGATGTTAAAGTACATGGACTGATCCTATCATATGACCTTAAACCGTGACACCATCATCCCGATCACAGAATGAAATATAAAATTGTATTGTGACATTATCAATTTAGAGGGTATCACCTTGGGCACTGGTTGTCAACCGTTTCATTTTACAAAGCATATATTCAAATTTATTCCTATAGAGACACCTAAAATTTTCATCCTGGACTGTTCGGTCAAAAAAATATGCCAATAAAAGAACAAATAAGATATATAAAATACATCTCTTTTTATGTACGTGGGTTTGACTAACACAACATAATTTCCTCAAGAACTATGCATGGATTGATTCCTACCCTCATGGGATACATAGTGATGCCTGGGTCATCAATCATTAGTCCAGACACAAAATTCTTCCCCTTTTAATAGAAAATCATTTTTGTCCTCACTGCCGAACATTAAACTACACAGTATTTGAGAAATATATATGGATTGAATTATGTATATGAAGGATATGTAGTGACACCTAAAAATCGTACCCCTAGTTTTGACCATAAAATTGTAAACTCTTCATTTTGGACTTTTTCATCCAAGGTCCCCCTTTTATAATATGTGATACGGTGTGGAATTCTTTTATCCTCATTCTTTTCGGGTAATGTTTTTCACCACACATGTGTCCTTTTAGGTGGAAATTCCCTAACCATATGATAATAATCCGCATCACATCCTTCACCCAAGGTTCATGATGTTAAACTGCCTAAAATTCCAAAAATACACACATCTCAATTTCTTTCCTTATAAGATACACATTGACGCTAAGATACATTTTCTTTAGGCCTAAACACGATCTTTATTGTCCAAAATATATGACCTTAAACTAAGACCTAATGTCCTCTACACATGACATTAAACTACCACCCTACCTTGAACATGTTTAGGATTCACCTTGATAATTAGATGATTCTTTATCTTCCTCTCTAGAGATAATTTCCCCTACCTGTGTCATTTTGTAACCGCAATACGCTTCAATAACTATGTGTGACTTGATTATCATTCGTATGTGATAGGTAGTGACACCCATATATTTTTTCTTCAGGTTTAACCCTAGGTCCATTGACTCCCTAGCCCTTTGACCCTAGTTATGGTCCGAATCATATAACCTAAAACTAGGAACCTCAAAGGGATATGCGGTGAGATGTTTGGTGATAGAACTATTTGTCTTTCATTCGTATTTGGGTTGTCCCCACTGCATCACATATGACTCTTTCCCATTTATTTCCTATTATTTTTATGGAGAACATGCCTCATTTTTCTCATTCATGTCTGGTTTATTCCCTTTGTGATGTGAAAGAATTCTAAGAATAGACATCATAGTCCATACAACACCACTTTAAACTATCATCTAGGGTCTATGTGGTGTAACCTTAAACAATATGGAAACGTCCTAGTTTTATGACGTTAAACTACATACCTATCACCATCATTTTCATGATATAAAACTCTAAGGTATAATAGGTCATCACCAAAGTGTTACTTCATGGATGATGGTTTGATCTTGATTCAGACCGGTATGCTCGCCAAATGTGATTTAGTCAAGGTGACATAATTCCACGAGTTTTTAAGTCCTTTAAAACATCCCTTCAATCCACCCCATGTTTCTCATTCCCTATTATTTGAATCCTCATCCCATTTCACATAAAAAGGAACCCCCTAACAGTATGGATCCTCATCCTCATATTTTAGTAAACATCCTAGGAAAATTTTCCAAGGTTCATAAGAGGAAACATTGAGTTTGTCCCCATGTATTTGAATAAAGTTTGAGGCTGTATCTCATTTATTCATACCCATTTCGTGCTAATGCAATAGGGATGTTTTGTTTCAAATATTGTCAATATTTATCATCCATCATCATTCCTCCCTAACTGTATTTCAGAAAATGGGTATCGTGATTCCAACTTCTCAATCCCCATTGTTTGGGTTAATTCCAACACCCCCAGAATTTTCCTTCTTATGCACTAATGCATGTTGGGAAAGGAATGTTGTATGATATATGATCCATATTCTCCAGTCGCGTCCCCTCTCTCAGCTTGAATACACTGGGTGGTCAATCAATGATAGAAAACCCAAATTTTTTAATGGTTAGCTAGTACTCTCCTATAAAAAGTGGATAATTACGTGATCATCCCTAGTTTCTCACACTGATTATGACCCACATGATCTTATGGATTTATCATTAGTTATTTGATAGTTAATATCGAGATGCATAAAAATAAGAGAAATTATTATCCATGCATTCAATTCAGGATAAGAAAATAATGTGGAAGATATGTTTTATGAGTATGACCAAACCATGACCCCTATTAATCATCCCATTTGATGGACTACTTTAGTTTTTACACCCTCTATCATACATCTTCCATATTTTCATCCCACACCCTAATCAACCTTTTCACTTTAATAGCAATAGATAAAATCCCATTGACCCTAGATTATATTTTCTCCCAATCGGCTCTAAGTTCATCCATTTATTGGTTCACATGCGCTAACAACTCCTGGGATTCATTTAGATGAGATCTTAATCATTTAATGTCCCCTAACTGATTCATGATAAATGTGGCATGATCAATTTTATTATCCTCAAGGAACCATATTTCATGTTTTTCCACATGAAATTTATGAATATTCTCATATTTCATTATACACCAGGCATCATCTAAGTGTTGGTTTCTCTCTAGTGTCTTCTCAAAGAGATAGTCGTGGATCGTTATATGATGATGACAAGCATCCAACCCTCTAATATAGAATAAATTTAGCCAGGTGTGAGGGGGGCCCATCTTACTTAGCCATTATACTCATGGGTGAATGAGGATGTGTTTAATGAACATCCATTCCTTGATCTGTGTCATGTATCTCACATTGGTTACATTAGAATCAAAACCATCCATCTCTTTATGATCTATAGGTCTATATTTAGGAATTGTGGATGGAATTTCTCTAGAAGGGTCTTCCTATGGCAGTTGTTCTATGGGACTAGGCTCTATGATATTTGGGAAACCATATTTTCACATATTTTCCTAATAAAATTCCCCCTAAATATATTAAAGTTCTTTCCTTGGTAGTGGCGTCACCTGTGATCACAACTTCATACCCACTAGGTAATAATGCTCGATCTACATGAGTGGTCAGTTCTTCATGGACTGGTACTATCCCTAGTGGATATCCCATAGATGTCTTAGTCTTTTTAGTTTTCCAATATTCATGTATCATGATAACTGCATTAATAATTTTTACCTAGGATAGAGACGTTTTCAGATAATATAGGTTAGTTAGTAAATATAAGGGGTTTTTAGAGCTATGCACAACCAGATCGAGTGCCTTCATCACCATAGGAGATTCATACACAAGGGATCCCTCAGTGATAGTTAATTAGATAATTGATTCCATCTAATTTTGTGATGTGGGAATAACCCAAGATTCTAATGCTGTCACACTGACCCCATTCATTTCTCCAGCGATGATTGGTCTGCCACCATGCTCACCCCCAGAAGTGGTTTCATGGATATGTCCTTCCATGATAATCGAAAAATGTTTTCCCCCTACAGTGGGAGATCCCTAGTAATCATCACCAATGTGTTCCTAGATTGTAAAAGGTGCAGTCAGTGTATTCAAGTTATGGAAATGGAAGGGAACAAGATAGATAAGAGTTAAATCTTACCTTGAAATGTTTGGCTAGTTCCTCATTAGAGCCTGTGATTTCACTGCTCTCATGTTGGCTTCTCTGCTATTCCACTATCCATAGAGGTCCATCACCTCCAAGCACCTATTCTTAGGCCTCCAATGACACCTCTTGATATTATTATTCCTCTACTTATTCCTCTTCCTTTTCCACTTATTCTTCTACTTCATTGTCATCCTCATCAGCCACCTCGGTGTCATTTCGTTGAGGATGTGTTCTTGAACAAGAAATACATTAACCGAGAAATATGGTTCTTCATACCACCCATTTTGGCATTCATAGGAATCCATGGTTGTCAGGTATGTGTGTTGGTGATGAATATTTACCCTATACACCACCTGGATATAACCTACTTCCAGAAGATCAAGCACAGTGAACACTAGTATTCACCACAGTTCTTTAGTTATCATTGATTGTCACACCACTCTCCATGTTCACCAAAATCATGGGAAAATGGCATCAACAGTCATCAGCAAGAGATATCTTAGTTTCCTCCCAGGGACCCCACTAGCTAGCCCATGGTGTTGCCGTTGGGACCACCCCTATTTAGAAGGAATAGGCGCAGTTGCACCTTGTGATGATCCTACCACCGATGTTCCCAATTGTTCCACCCTAGCCACCAGGTTTGACTATATTATTAATTCCCTAGTATCACATTGCATGCTATCTCACCATCCAATCTTGACACTCACTACCTTGATCTGCCAAATGTATTTACAAATAATTGCGTCCAGATAAGACCCCACCTATTGGTCATCATATTATGTTGATAGGTTGGAAAAGAAATTAGTGGTGGGGGATGTAATGAATTCACAAAGACTATAAATTTTGAACATCATCCAAAGTAAAAAATGGTGCAGGGATGCTTCTCTTCTCAAAACTCTTTATAAACTTTTTTTGGCTTCTACTACATTCACCAAAACTATTTTGAAAACTTTTATGTCATGTAGGGTTCACATAAGATTTTCCCATCAATTTGGGCTACCCAAACACCACCCCTAATACACTACAAATACTCCTTCTACTCTTGTGGGCCTCACAAGTCATCCAAAATCTAAAAAATTAGGATTTTAAATGGATAAATGTTTATGTTTTTATGATTTTTGATCATGAGATTAATTCCATCCTCATTAAGAGTTGGAGGCCAAACCCGATTGATATTTAGGAGATATGGCTGTTGGTTGTTACTTGGAGGATAGATATAGTTTGGGAAATCAAACCCACCATTGTGTGTTGTGACCCAACCAAGAAGAAATCGAAATAGTCTGTAGATTATTTTGGGTGTACTCTCTCGTGAGATGCACCTTATAATTCTATAAATCATATCCAACAAAAGCACTCCGAGCTTGACATTGTGATGGGAATCCATAATCCCATACAATACTATTGTCTATGGATGGACCCCCATCCTTATATCTCAAACCGGATGTAGCCACCCACTCAAGGTGGTGGTGAGTAAACCATCATATCTCACATGTGGGTCCTAGATTTCATTTAGACTAAATCCCCATGATTGGTATTCGCATGCTTCCAAGACCGCCCAGTAGAACCCGACCTTTCCCCTCTGTGGAACATTTGGGAACTGTTTTCCTCATCCTAGATTATTTAACCTATCATACCTTTTGAAAAAGAGGCTAAAACATTCCATATAGGATATTTGTTTTAAGATGTACTTGATATTCAACCTCTCCTTCTCAAACTCCAACAAATACCATGTCAGAATGGGGGTTCGAACCTTGTCCCCATAAACATTCTTTGTAAGTAAGAGTTCAACATATTGGACCCTTCTAGAGGGATGTCTCCAATGAAGTGGATATCCCAAGGGTTAATGTCAACCTCCCCATGGTGGAGATGGAAGGTATTAGTGTCAGGATACAACTGATTGAATAGCTCCAGCACAAGGACTTGCGGATGGTAGAAATGGAATTACGATGTCCACAAGACCACAAATAGACCTAATTTTCGAATCTTCACCCAAAATTCCTTACATGTTCAACGTACCCTATACAACCAGGACCACTCTGTTGTGATGTTTCCTATGGATGTCATGTCCAGTCTTGTTTCTATCCCATAGTCTCATTAGTGATACTGCTCTAAAAAGTTTTTTCAAAGTGGGTGGGAAATTATTCCACAATTGGTTCACTCCCCATGACTATCCTAGTCCATGGATATAAGATATAAATAGCTATATCCCTACTTTCTCTGATAGGGTGGTCCCTGTTCATGATGTTTAAGTGAAAGATGTTATCGCCATGCATCACCCATGACCACGGTGAGTCAGTCTCAAAGCTCAACATCAGCATGCCCCCTCGAATGATGATGTTATATAGTGAGAATTTCATTCCAATCACATATTCATTTTGATCTTGTGTCAGTATTTTTGAAAGTGTCTGATTTTTTGGATAGAAACCTTTTTCACATGAATGATATGAGGGTTCACGATCATCTCTACCCTTTATTAAACATTCACAGCATCCCTCTCATCATCAGTCTATTCCCTGACCATCTCGGTTAGGCCTCTAGTAAACGAAGTGTTTCACGTGAGAGACAGAGGTTCTTCATGTAATGATGACATTGGATAACAATATCGATCATAGCGACATAGGAAATATGACTAAGGTGTAAGCTTGAATGATCTAGAAGTTTCCTATAACGAATAGATTAAAATCGAGAGATTTCACATAGAACAAATAAAATTTCATTTGTGAGAGTGGATCACCATTTGTAGAGAAACGTCAATGTGTAGGGCCATACCCCCTACATATTTATAGGTGCGAATCGGGTCTTCCAAACATGCTCAGGGTGCCTTACCCGCTAGATTAGCCCTTCCACAAACACCGCTAGAAATTTATTATTCCCATTGGTGTTTCCCTAAGAACCCAACCTTATGGTTCCCCTTCAGATCAGATTCCGAGGGTGGAATTTTTTGGCACCGAATTATATTTAAGGCCATAGATTGGAATATTTCAGTGACCTAAAGACATATTTTTATTCATTAGATGATTATGATAATCCTAAGGATATAGTGCGCAAGATTTGGTTTGTGAATACAAGGATGAATTCCATGAACAATCCTTTTTCCTATCCTATGCGACGATAAATGGAATTCTTGCACTCAGACATCTGAACAACAAAGACATATGCACAAAAGAAATTGGGTCGGCATGCCATCGAACTGAAAAGTGTTTAATGGTCTTCCAAGACCAATGCGGCATTAAATGAATACTTTCACACCAACCTCCTTTCATGCCACCGCTTTTATTTTCACCTATAAATATAATGGTACACCTCATGTGAAAAAACTCAAAAAGTCAAACTGTATCCCCAGTGCGCGTAACACAAGACCTTCTGTGACTATTAGATATTCATGATGTCAAGATACTAGATCCTGAGCGACATTTCTCCCATGTTTACCCATTTGGGTTGGATCACTAGGTCTTTACAATCACCCGCTTCCACTTTCCCTAAGTCTAGTGTGCACAAAATATCCTTCTTGTGCGTATAACTAATCCTTGTGTAGTAAATCCAGTGCTCGAGATCCATTCCCTTTGTGTGTTAGTCTCCAATCATGATAGAATCCTTAAATTTTCATCAAATACTTCAATATTTCATGCACCCCTTCCTATTTACTCCATGAATTTTCCTTATTCCAAGGTAGCATGTTCGAGATCCTATTGCATGCAGAATCCTTATCTTGCATGCACCTTCTCTGTGCGGCCCTCAGGGCTTGTGCGTAGGTATTTTTGGGACACCAAAGAAGTGCTCCCTTTTAAATTTACATACCTCATGCTTCTTTACATAGGCACAATAAAAACTTTTTCTTATTCAAATATCCACTATAATGTGATCCCATCAAGTGACAACTCCTCCACGTCACTCCAGTCAGACATTTCTTGTGCCCTCCCTTCCTCATGTTCGGGTTGGTACAAGTTATGTAAGTCCAAGGGATGAGGAGTGAGTCCTCATTTTCTAACATGTTGGATGTTAAACATCCATGCAACCTCATCCATAACACACAACATTAAACTATGAGTTTCCACATACGTGGAATGAATGGGTGGACTCAAAGGAGAATGAGAATCAGCTCTCTCCTTCTCCTCTCTCCCTTTGTGCATTGTCAACATGTGGGCCTCGAGAACTCTCAATTTAAGCCCCGATACACCATGATAAAGTGTTTCTTGTGAATAGATGAATATCCTCTTCAAACATCATGAAATCCTCCTCAAACATCTTCTATTTAGTAAGTCCGAATCTCCAAATCCCTAGGCCACTACCCATGCTTAAGCCCCACACCATCTTTTGTGGTCACACCCTTTACGAACCATCTGTCTTGTCTACTATTATCTCTTATTTCTCACACCGAGAGTGAATTACATCGGCCTAGATTTTAACCATAAACATGACACCGATTTGGACCACTAACCATGAATAATTACTATTCCCCTCGTCTTGTATGATGTTAAACAACATCCTCCTAAACTATGTGTACATTGATCCTCGTTTTCTAAATAGGGTAAATAAGAATCCTCTCCCCGGTTTAAGCCCCTCAAACCGATAAATAAAATTGTTCCATGAATTTCATGTTGGTTCACCTTCACACTCTATGATGTTAAACAACATGCCCCCTCTCAAATACATTGTTTTTGAATCCCAGCCACTGGGATATATAATAATCCTCATAGAGGTTCAACCCCAACCAATGATAAAATTTGGTAATTCCTCCTAAGGATGTTACCTCCTAATGTAATACTATCCCTTTTTGGGATGCATCTACTAGATCAGACACTCTGAGGTTCTCTGATCCCCATGGATAGCTAACCATGAATAAGCCCCCCCACAACCCATACTCCCCAAAACAATGGTTCCCCTCTTGTGATGGGATGCTAACCATGCATATTCTCCGAGAGTGTCTTTGTTTCACTGTACTTTGTGTACACCCTAATTATAAACACCATTAAAGAACTACACAGAACCTGATTCCAAGCCATTGGGATACAAAGGAAGCCTCTTTGATGGTTCTATCCTGTCATCCATGTCTCATCCTGGTCTTTCTTTCGAGCCTTTGTGTATTTAGAAGATCATGACCCAATCCAAAGGATCTACATCCTCTAGTCCTTTATCCATTCACTCCATTATCACAAGCTGCTAATTCATGTGTCTTATCACCACACTAGAACTATGTGGACTTTGATCCCTGTCTTAAATGCTGGGTACATAAATAACCACCATGCGGTTCAATCCCAGCATCGTCATCTTCATGTCGGTTTCATCTCATTCATCTTCACCCTTTGATACTTCCTCCATATCCATCGTTGTTTTACCTATTCCACCGTATCCTGGTGAATTCATTCCATTTATACTAGAAGGTTACCATTCATAATCCTCAGCCATTTTCTCCAATACATTACCCCTACCTTTGTAAGGTTCCATATTCACTGCTTTTGGAAGATCCTAGGCTGCTAGTCATGTGTAATCCCCAATTCACCCCTGAACTACATGGGGTTTAATCCTTATATTCTATATAGGGTAATAGGAAGCCTCCCTAAGGTTCAATCTCATCCAATGTTAAACCTTGGTGTCCCCTTTTCTAGGACCCACCTTCTCTAACCCACCCTTTATGGTGTTCATATCAGCTTTAATGGTGTGAAACAGTCCCATTTGGTGGGCACTCTATCCATTGCCTATTATCACGGATGTTTTTGACCATCCACCCAGTAATCCATGTAGCTTGTCTCTCCTAGGCATGTATCCATCTAATCCACTCTTGTTATTGTTCTGATCAATCTGATCTACCTCATCATGATTTTAAACTCGCGGAATACCTTGTGTTTAACATGTGAAGTATAGCAAAACCTCAGAGAAATGCCACTGGCATATGATTCCCTACATTCAATGTGGTATGTCATGGGATTCCATGACCTCAGGAATCCCTATAATAAGGTAGAATTCAAGTGAACCATTGTTTTGGCTTCTAGACATACCAGCAATGCCCAATGTGAATGTATTAACCCTTTGTAATGTCCTGAAAAACTAAGGTAATTAACCAACGTTTACAAAGGGATGGGTCCATGAAGGGATTTTTGAACAACGTCTTAATATTTAAGGGAGATATGGAATCTACGATGAATTCTAAGGAGGAATCCATGAAAGGAGATACTGAAATCTCATCATCCCATTTTGATCAAGGAGATGACATCCCTGAAGTGGTGATGAATACCACCCACTTTTGTAAATTTAGAACATGTGTATAATGTGCATCCATGGAACACCAAACACACTTGAGTGGCACGCCCCCAACAATGTATCAGAAAAAATGTTATGCATAGGTTTTATATTTTTAGAATTGAATTAAAACAATGTATAATTTTACACATTTGATACATATTTGATAACAATAAATACTTTATATGTTTTTTGTTACACCAAATTCATGATAGAGTCATAAAAACAATGATCTTACAAAAAATAAGATTTTTCATTGTTAACTAAATAATATTAATTTAGAAACAAATTACCAAAAAACATATTTTTAAAATCTTGACAATATAAATTCAAAAAACTGTAATCATTTTATTCAATTTAGGTACCAAAATTTATAAATTTTGTTTTTAAAGGAAATAAAATATATAAAGAAAAGGTTCTTTTTTAAAAAAAATCAAAATTTTAAAAATTATGTGTTTTTATATTATTTAAAAGAAATGTATAATTTAATGAATCCTAATATATTATTTCATATATAATAAAAATTTAAATATGTCCAATTAAATTAAATTTTATATAATATATAAAAATTTAAATAAAACGTTTATATTGATAATAATAATTTTATACTAAACAATCATTATCAAATACCATTAAAATTAATTATTTATATTTGAAAATTCATAATTTACTAACCCATTTATATTCATATATATCATCTTTAGTTTAAAAATACATTATTTAACGATTTAAAAAGGAAAATTTTAATATTTACTGTGTAAATATATATTTATAATATTTTAATATTATATTTTATTGCAATATATATAATTTTTGAATTGTATTATTTGAAATTAACCTCAAATTATACATGAGTTTTATATATCTATTAGAGATATGTATATCCAAACATAAAATTTCCAATGAACATATTTATAATGTTGAAATTTTATTCCTATATGTTTCCATACCAAACTCATTCATTCCATTAACACTTCTTAAGTAGCACATCTCAAATAGATATTTATCATTTAAGACCTAAAAATATTATTTCTCAATTAAATATTTTTGTGTCAACCAATGTAATGATAGGATAAATCATTTTTATATTTATTAATATGAATTATATAGTTAAATTAGTCATAAAAATATTAAGTAATTTTTAAAACAAAATTGAAATTGTATTAATTAATAACTTTTCATATAAGGTTTAATTTAAAATATTTAATTATAAATTTTAGAACTGTAATTTAATAAAATTAATAAGATTTTTTAAATAATCATATCACAATTTACTTTCCGTGATTTTTTTTTATTTTTTTGGAAAATATCAATTTTTCAATGAATAGTGACAGATACCGATTTTGGTAAAAATGAATTTTTTTTAATAAATTATGTAATTTAAATGCATAAATATCGGTTGAATATTTTTTAGGGTAACCTATGTATAATTTATTAATATTTTATAAAATTAATTTCATGTTAATAAAATTTATATTTTATTTTTGTAAAAGTTTGTTTCAAGGTTTAAAAATGGGGTTTTCGAAAAAATCTATTTTAAAATGAATAATGTTATTCCTTTTAAATTGATTAAAATAATACATGATGTAAAATATATAAAATGTTATTTATATATTATATATTATTAAATAATAATTTATTTTCATACAATTATTAATATTTGTCATAGAGTTAACATAAAATCATATTTTTCTAAAAATTTACGCTACTTATAAGCATGTTGTCACACCGCGTCTGCTGAATTAATATTAAAATACATTTGTCTAATTTTTTATTTGAATTTGGAAAAATGATTTACATATTTATAATTGTAATAATTTATAATTTATAATAAGGTAAAAGTAAATTTTTAAAAAGGTTATTAATGAAAACAATTATAATTAATTACAGCGATTAAGGGAAAAATGAGTTTACTTAGTAGTTTAATATAAAATATAAGGTGTATAAATGACCCAATACTTTCCCAACAACACTTTAATGTCCATTTTCAACCTCATAAATTGTATTATATTGTTTTTTTTCACTATTGGTTCCTTTTTGGAGGAACAAACATGGGTTCACATAACGTTTTTCAAAAAAAAAATTACAAGTGTTCAACTCACCTCACAAATAAACAACCACACCCTATCCCCCTATATTCACACCATAAAAACAAATTGGTTTTAAAAAATCCTTCAAAAATACAATCTGAACATCCCTAATGTAATCCTCAAATCTATAAATTAGGAATAAATCCAACCAAATAAATCATTTGATGTAAACCAATAGGATATACCCAAAGAAGAGGAAATATTCATCAATAAGAGATTTATTTTATTTCTTCTTTAACCCAATTAAATAATTCTTATAAAATGAAAATATAATAATTTCACTATATTACATATATTTAGATTTTTTAATTTTAAGATTTTGACCCACAACCACATACACTTCCATTAAATGTTTTATAAAATCATTATTCGTGTGTGCGATGGACTACAACCTCGTAAAATGATGTCCTTATTTTTCCCATTACCCCTCTCACCATTGTTTATAACGATTTTTATAAAGGTTATATATGATATTTATAACATTATTAAACTTATTTAGAAATTTTGTCATAGATAAATTTTTTTGAATTTCATTATTTATGGGATACGGTAACATCGCTCGTGTGTACAGAGGATTATGGCATCATGAAGAAATGCGATTCATTTTCACTGACTTGTTACATAGATAGTAATAAGGGTAATGATAGTAGATATATTTGATATAAATGACAAAATTATTCTATTAATGACATATTAATCATTTAATAACTATAATATATCATTTTTATTTTTACATTTTCACTCCCTGAACAAAATGATAACGACGTTCGTGTACTTGTGGACTACCTCTTACTTGAAGCGATGTGATTACATTTTTAAACAACACACCCCAATAATGATATGTATATATGTGTATATATTTAAATAAAATTTATTTTCAAATTTAATTATAATTATGTAATTATTATATATTATTTTCTTGTTTTTATAATGATTATTGAAAAGTGAAAACATTACTCATTTGTATGTACGGCCTATCGTCTCTACCATCGTAATGTTAGTTAATTTTTCATAACCAACCATAATTATTGGTTTTAAAAGTATAATGAATTTATATATATGATAATTATATAATTATTATAATTTATTATATTTTTAAATAATGACCTCTTTGACCATATCTGACAAAACAATGTCATTTTTTAAAAATAAGCTGAATATGATAAAAACACAAGAATCAAACATAATTGATTAGGTAAGTATATATAAAATGTTAATAAGTGAAATAAAAGTAATATTAAACATTATAATGGTTATCTAGAAATTGAATAGTTAACATAAGATAATTATTCATGAATATAACGACACAGACAACATGTCAGACTTAAGGAAAGAGACTTCATCTCAATTTCCTTTTGTTGATGAATACCATGAAGTTATGCACTTATATTATTTTTATAGTGTACATAAATACCCTTTCACATTTTATATCATTTATATATTTATTATCATTTCATTTTTTGTTTTTTATGTAAGTTATTCATATGTATTATTATTTAAATATTTCAAAATGGATACGGGAATTTTCTTCTAATTAAATCATTTTTTAATTTTCTCCTTAAAACTATATTTCCCTTCCATGTTGATGTTTTAATACTATTTTTTAATTATTTTATATATAAATTAATGATTTATAATGTTCATGTATTTTTTAATTTATTATAATTTGTTAAAATTGAATCTTTCTATTTTTTTAAACGGAACAACGATAAGGAATTTTCTTAGGACTATGACTGTTATTTCATTCATAAATTAAATTTAATGATTAATTGTTTTCATAAATGGAAAATCATCTTTATTGTTTTTTTTGTATTTTGGTATTTAAATTTTTCATTGAAATGAAATTATATTTTTATAAAATAAAGTGATTTTCATTTGATTTTAAATAACATTATCAAATATGGAAATGTTTATTTCATATTGTGGTTCTTATACATTATATTTGATGGGAGGGCCCAGATAGCATCACGTGAGCACATTATATCATATATGATGGTTTCACCTAGATTCTGCTCTAATGCATTCGGTAATGATTTTTTTATCTGAAAAATTATATTTAAATTTTGCTGTATGGTTATTAAAATCTGAAAGCGTTCTATAAGGATTATTTAAGGGTTATATGAGATGATGTCCCAAGGTATATTGAAAAATTTTCTATCATACCTAATTAGTTTTAATTAAAATCATTTTTTTCAGAAGGAAAAATAAATGACATCATTGAAAGTAATTCTATTTACCTATAGGGGTAAAATGTCATGTTTTCAAGGTTTTCATATTTTTCACTAGACTAATGGTATTCTTAATTATATGTCCATTATTGAAATTTTTTAAGATCATGAGAGATTTTAATGTTTTCTTAGAGGATTTCAAGACGGGTAAGAGAATATAAGAGGTAAAATTAATGTTTTGACGTTTTTTCAGGAAAATAAATCATGTTTTTTGTAAACATTTTTTGAGGTGATAAAAATGGATACCTATTGTAAGTGTCCAAATTGAATTATATAGTTGTATATGTGTGATTTAGGAACTAATTATCAAAACTAATAAACCTGGAAACATTTTCAAAGTGAAAAAATATAATATTCCTAAATTAAACTAATGATTTTATAATGTTTAAGGTCATTTCCTTATAGTTGGTATCAAATGTTGGTTGATATAACATCATATGTCTGGGTAATGATAACAGTATGCCAACAAAATATTTTACCTTATGGTAAAGTTAAAATAATATATCATTTGAAAATTACCTTGTTGCTTCATCTAAACTATGTCTATTCAGAATGGGGTTCCATATAGAAAATTAATAAGATGTATTGGGAAGGAAGTGAGAGGTAAATATCTTTCCAAATTAGAATCCTATGATGGGTGGAATTGGAACAGAGTAGTTTTTTATTATGACAGATCAATTTATATACGTGCTAAATGGTGGTGGTATCCATGCTATAGATGAACTTCCTCAACCACGAAGGAACATGTCTATACTAGATCATTTAATGGGGGAAATGTCCCTTATATTTCATTGAATCATCATACCCTATGGTAGATAAAGGATGGATCAATTATATTGAGAAGAAATTTGATTTTAGGGGATTTTCATAACAAAAAATCTATGTCTTATCATTTATCATGTTGAAGGTGAAGTTGATTGGTGGTAGTCTTTATCTAATAATACTAGAGAAAAATTTAATATTGTTTCCACCGAATGGAAAATATTTAAGGATATTTTTATTATAAAACATTCCACTATGTTTTTCTTGACATAGAATGGGAAAAAATTACAGAATAAATTTTAAATGATAGATATTCCTTTATTACATATAAAGAAACATCCTAACATTGGATAGGTATGTGTTTTTTATTCAAGAAAATGATTGAAAAACTAAAAAGGTTTACTCATGATTGAATCCACTTTTACGAAGAGATTTAAATTCATATTAATTTAATATTTATGAGAAAATGGTTAATAATGTCGATACGATTGAAATGGAACTTTCTAACATGTGTGTTCCTTGAGATGACAACAATAAGAAACGATGAAGTTTGTAGTCAATGGAGAAGAAACCAGCTATGTATTACATAGGAAATCCCCCCCAGTACTTCATGTGTGGAAATATATATTTCAAGGAATTTTTTATGGGATATTGGAATTGATTGTGGGGTGGTCATTTTGGTCATACAACTTATGACTACAAACAAAAGAGTCTTGAATAACCAAATAATAGGGTGACTAATATCCATCTAATTGTGAGGGATTTTTGTTGAAATTATTTGGTTCATTTTTCTAAATCATGTCCTATGTTATTTTTAGATTATATGAATAGGCATGATAACAAATAAAAAGTTGTATAGAAATAATTTTCCACTCCTAAAGATAATGTTGGGAAACTAAATGATGTGGGGACAAGAACTGGAAAGAAGATTGGTGAATAATTCAGTATTTGTCTTGCCTTAAATTAAGGGATAATTCGACATCTAAATAAATTCTTCATTTAAATTACATGGCTTATTACAAATTAATAAAGATTGTGTAATTGTTAATTCCTTACATAAGTTGAAACCTATTGAGTTAAATTAATTTACGCATGATTTGGAACTAGATAATATGGTTTTTCATTTTAAAAACGTTGATGTATCATTTGAATGATGTAAAGAGTGAAATATATACTAATAACAGTAAATTGAAATATTTTTTCACATAGAAATAATTGAACATGAGAGTTAGAATATGGATAGAAATAATAAAAGATTATGATTTTCGAAATCATTTCTATCCTGGAAAAGAAAACAATGTGGCCGCTGCTTTGAGTCAAAAAATGTAATTATACATTAACAATATTACATTTGGAACATGACCATATGGTAAATGATTTGATGAATTTTGGAATATATATTGTTGATATAGGGGTATAATTTTTTCTGTTTTATGTTTTAGTAAAGTATACTTTGTCAGAAAATATTAAGAGAGACCAAAATGATGATCAATCATTGTATGGAAAGGTAAAATCCATTAATAAGGATAAGGATATTAATTTAAATATTTTAGTAATAGGTTTTTTATGATTTTTAAAATGATTATGTGTGCCTTGTGATTCCAAATTTCCGAAAGAGATATTGGTTGAAGCTCATAGTTCTCTATTTTCCCTTCCTTTGTGAGAAATAATGATATAAAAAGACATTTGGGTGTTTTACTAGCGTGATTGAATGAAAAGTGATTTTATTGAATTTACCATGATGTGTTTTAATTTTCATAAATTTAATGTAGAATGGAATTATTTGAAGGGGATTATTGATCCTTTTACCATGATGAAGTGGAAATGGAAAAATATATAAATTGATTTCGTAGAAGGATTACTAAAGACTTCTTAATGTAATAATGTGATTTGGGTTATTATTGATCGATTAACTACATATTTACATTTTTTTATTTGCAATAAAATGTATTTTGATTATATTTCATGAATGTATATAAAGAATATAGTGAGGTCACAGGTTGTGCCTATATCTATTATATTATACCATGATCTTATGTTGACATCTAATTTTTTGAAATGGCTTCAAAAGTTATTGGGAACTGAATAAAATTCTAGTATATATTTTCATCCTCAATCAGGTGGAATGTTTGAGACGATAATTATAACAATGGAATATATTATTTATTATTTTTAATTGGAATACCAAGGAATTTTAGATCAACATATTTCTTTGGCTGAGTTTTTTTATAATAATATTTTGTATTCTAGTA
Source organism: Viscum album (assembly GCA_963277665.1). Taxonomy (NCBI): domain Eukaryota; kingdom Viridiplantae; phylum Streptophyta; class Magnoliopsida; order Santalales; family Viscaceae; genus Viscum; species Viscum album. The sequence continues at coordinate 1,939,295,476 of OY728141.1, forward strand.
TACAGATGGTAGCATTTGAAGAATTATACGGATTGTGATTTTGGACACCAAAATTTTGGGATACTATAGGAGAAAGGAAGTTGATGGGACTATATTTAATAGAGGATATGGTAGAGGAAAATTATTTAGTTCATATAAACATGGGGAATACTTGGAGAAGGAAAAAAGTTTATGTATGTAAATAGAGGAAAAATCATTCTTTTGAAGTAGTTTATCAGGTCTTTTTCTATGTTTCCCCATGGAAAATTTTATTGGGATTTAGTAATAATGGTAACATGAGTCTATGGAAAATTAGAAGATATGAAATAATATATAAATTCAGATCATTTTCCTATCAAGTGTCCATACATATGGATTTATCACAATTATACAATGTGTTTCAGGTTTCAATATTAATAAAATATTGGATATATTCATCTCATATTTTTATCCATGAACTTGTTTAGTTGGATGAAAATATTTATTATGATAAAAAGTTAGTTCAGGTTCTTTACCATAGGGATAATTTATTTCAAAATAATTTTATTCATTATGTTAAGGTTTAATGGAAAACCATACCGTTGAAGAAGCAACATGAGAATTTGAAAATGCCTTGAGAAAAAGATATCACCATTTGTTTAGTATGCAAAGAAAATTTCTAAGAAAAAAAATTATAAAATGTGGGAGGATTAAAAAAATAGTTTATGATATAATAAATAATTTTTTATTTATTAATATTAATTAGATTGTTATATTAATTACAAAAATATTAAGTAGAATTTAAAACAAAATGGAAACCGGTTTAATTAAACACTATTCTTATAAGGTTTTATATAAAAGATTAATTTATAAATCATAGAATTTTAATTTTATAAAATTAATAAATTTTTTAATATAAAAATATCAAAATTTACTTTGGGTGAATTTTTTTATTTTTTTTATAAAATATTGATTTTCAGTGAATAGTGAAAATAATGATTTAATTTAAAAAAGTCAATTTTTTATAAATAAAGTTATTAAAAATTAAAAATAAATTTTGAATATTATTTAAAGTCACCTATGTCTTATTATTTATATTAAACCACAATAATTTCTTATTAATCAACTTTATATATTGGTTTTTATTATAAGTTTGTTTTTGGGTTTAAAAATTGGTTTTTCTGGAGACGGTTAAAAATCCATAATGTTTTTCATTATAAATTATTTAAAATAATCACTTATTGAGAAGTTCTTCAATGAAATATATAGATTATATATCCAAAAATAATAATTATTTTCCCACAATGATTATTAATAGTCATAGATTTAATATAGAATCATCCATTTCCAAAAAATTACTCTTCTTAAAAAAATGTTGTCTCATCATGTTTGGGGGATTAACATTAAATTATATATCACAAGTTATGTAAATTTAATTTGAAAAGTTAAATTAAATATTAGGAATAGAAATAATTATTAATTTCTAATATGTTCTAAATATTTTTTTACGAATTTTATATGTGAAAATAATTAAAATTAATTACTATGATTATGATAATAATGAGTTTACATAGTAGTTAAACATGTAATATAAGGTGTAAAAAACAGAAACAAGAAAAAACGAATTTTATAGAAATGTTTTGACCTAATACCCTTTAATATTGTGTTTTTGAGTTGTTGGACTCTTTTTCTGGGAAAAGTTTTTGGTTAACCTGATTTTTCAAAATTAATACTATTGTTCTACTCACCTAACTTATAATAGGAAAACCTCTCTCTCTATATCGTCAAAACTAAAGAAAAAATTAGTTGGACCATGAAATAATTATATAAATTATTAAATTATGTCTTATATTTTTATAATCCTTACATTTTTATAAACCCAACAAAGGAAGGCCTTCGTTGCAAACCAAAGGAAGCCACCAGTAGAAGAGGTAACCTTTCATCAAAATGCTTTTTATTTTAATTCTTTCTACACTACATTAAATTATCAGTATACCATGAAGATATACTAACATCATTATATTCCTTTTAATTATATTTTTTATGCTAAGGTTATAATCTATAACCACAAACACTTCCATCAAATGGGTTATTAAATCATTATTTATATATACGGTATACGGATGCCATGTGAAATGACGTTGTTCGTTTTTCCACTACCACATCCCACGATTTGTTTTAATAAAAAATTAAAAAATTACATATGATATAAATAACATAATAATACTACTACATTCATTATATACTATATAACATTCTATATTGCTTTATGTAATGGATATGATAACATTGCTCATGTATACGGTGGAGTACGTTCTCACAAAGTGACAAGGTTCATTTTCACTAACGAATTAAAATGATGACAATATGGGTAATTATAATGAATATATTTCATAAATAAGAAATAATTATGTTGTTAATAAAATATGTATCATTATAAAAATATAATATATCATTTTTATTTTTACCTTTTCACTCACTGAAAAAATGATAAAGTCATATGTCGACATGTTGACTACAACCTCCTAAAATCAATGTGGTTTGATTCTTCATCCCCAAATAACAAGAATTATATATATATATATATATAAGTATATATAATTAAATAATATCTAATTTATGATATTATTATCATTCTAGAATGATGAAATATTACTAACCTTTTTTATATAATATGCATAGAAAAATGGAATTGTTACTCATGTGTACTACAACATAACATTTCCATGATCCTAGCATTAATTCAATTTTCATAAGAAAATAACTATTTGTTTTAAAGTATAAATGACATATAAATATAATAATTATTTCATTATTATTATTATATATATTTTTAAATAAATACCACTTTGACCATAGTTGACCTACCAAAGTCATTTATGATAGATAAGGAAAATATTGTCAAAACACCCGATATAAACCTATCTAATTAATTAATTATATATAAATTTTTAATAAGTGAAGTAAAATTAACAATAAAATTGAATAATTTTCTCAGTAATGTAAATAATTAACATATTTTAATTATTCAAGAAGTTAAAGGCACATATGACAAGTCAGACTTAAAAAATATGACTTCGTCTCAATTTCCTTTTGTTGAAGTATATCTAGAGGTTATAAAAATCTATAATTATTAAGGTTTATATAAAACCAATTTATCTTTTTATATAATTTATTTATATATTCTCATGGTCATTATTTTTTTAATGTTATTCTTTTATGGGGAATATGATTTATATATATCCAACTTTATGTATGAATTTTCATCAAAATTAATCCACTTTTACTGTTTTCCTTCAAAATATCATTATTTTCCATGTCCATGGTTTAAAATTATTTATTAAATGTTTTATATTTAAATAAAATATTTATAAAAGTAAATTCTATTTAAATTTTTTTAAAAGGATTTCAATATTAATATTTTTTAAATGATTTTAAGGGAATATAGAAAATAATCGTTCATGACATCATGACTGTTATTTTATTTCAAGATTCCTTTTCAAGCATAAATGTTTTTAAAAGAAAAAAACTATATAATTTATTTATATATTTTGTTATTTGAAATGGGTTTTAGAATAAATTGGTATTTTTATATCTTAAATTAATTTGAATAGGAGTTTAAAAGTTTTTTTTTCAATTGATGAAATGTGTATTTCATGTTGTAGTTATTGGACAGTATATAAGATGGGTGTTCCCAGATTTCACTCCAATGAAGTGGGTAATGTTATTTTTTTAAAATAAATATATTATAACCTTATATTTATTTCATTAATTAGGGTTTTTTGTGAGGGTTTTGTAATGGTCATATATGGGTTACATGAGAAGATGTCCTAAGGTACCTATGTGAATTATTTATTCATACAATTGAGTATTTATTGAAATAATTTGTTTTAAAATGGTGAAATAAATGATCCTTTTTAAGGAACAGTATTTACCTTTATGGGTAAAATTTAATTGTTTAAAGAAATAGTCTTTCAAGGTATTTCATTTTTTCACGAGGCTAACAATTTTCTTCTTTTTATATCCCTTATTGAGTTTTTTTTACTCATCCGACAATTTTAAAAACATTTCAAAGGATTTAAGGATGAGTATAGGTGTGGAATAGTTCAAATTGAAATTAGTGAAGTGTTTTTATGAAATAAAATCATGATTTTTTTAAATGTTTTATATGCTGAAAAAAATTGGATAGTGATTAGAAGTGTCATCTTTGTATTATAAGGGTTTCTTATGTAGGACTAATAACCTAATTCTCTAAAACTCTTAACTTAAAAAATACTCAACGTAAAGGAAAGTAAAATTATTGGCATAAACTCAACATTAAGTTATGTTTAAGTCCATTTACCTATAATTTTATTCCTCAATATTGGTTTTATTTATCAATTTGTGATCCTCATGGGTGAAGATTATAACACTCTGAGATTTTTAAATATATATTTATTTTAAATTAAGTGAATGTTTGATATCATTATTAATATGAAAAATTGAACTAAACAAGCCAAACCATATTTATCATTAATAAATATTTTGTATAATAAATTCTATAATATATAAAAATATTGAAATAAATTATAAATGCATACAAAATATTATTAAGCACACATAATGTTTTTAAGAGGGTATTTTTCAATAACAAAATTCATTATATAATATACATTTATATTGAAGCTACATTTATAAATTTTATATATTAATTATTTTAAAATGAAATTCATTTTTGAATTATTCAAGACAAAATTAGCTCTGAATAAATTATGTTATTTTTACGAAATAATTTCTGTTTTTTAAGAATAGTGAAAAAATAATTTTAACTATATTTATATCAGTTCTGACTAAATCCAGAAGTTAGTATACATTAAAAATGGTTAAAACAATTTTTATAATAAAAAAATAATTAGAGATATAAACTATAAATATTAAAACACTATTATTGGATGATTTAGAGGACATACCAACCATCAAAATATCATTTATAAATGTACAATTGTATAATATTTAAGTGTCAAACCCAATGGAAGGAAGGTGATTGGTATAAAAAATTTAACTATTTATAACATTTTAATATCGAGAAATATAGTTGGAATTTGTATGAGTGAGTTTTAGAATTAAATAGAAATGTGTGGTATGTTATTTGTGTCAAACAATGTAGTTATGGAGTTGTAAAACAAATGATGATATTATTTTTAATGATGTTAGGGGAAACAAGTTGATGAGGCCTATATAAAATGAAATTTAATTACTTACATTTTCACTACAACGTACTAAACCACTATATGAAAGAGCAGTTAACCCCACTAATTCTATCCACATTGATGTTGTGGTACATTCTCTTATGTCATGTAAGATTACATGAAGATGAATAATATAGAGAATAGTTCTTTGGCTACCATCAATGTTATATTATTCCATAAAATGGTGATTTTTTTTTCAAAATTCATTCACTTAATAAAATTGATGATAATTTTAGATGAAAAAATGATTCAAATTTAAAGGAATGTTTTTTATTGAAAAATTCGTTGGTCAATACTTTGATTTAATCAAAGAAGAACTGATTTTGATGAAACATAAAATTATTAACTATAATAATTTAACCAACCATCTGACAATTCCTAATTAAACTCAAATAATAATCCAATTCAATTTAAAACTGAATTGGAAAAAAATATTAATTTAAGAATTATCCTACACCTTGTCTTTCTACACATTTAATCAGCATGTTCTCTGGCATTAAAAAACCATTTTCCACATTTAATCTATAATCTCTAAAATTCATAACAATGTATACCTACACTAAATGAGGCATGAGACTTTGAGAAAACACATACATGAGTTATTTTACACCATTTCACTCAGTAATTTCATCAAAAACCTATATAGAATCCACAAAAAATTATCAATTATTTGAAAAATAAAATAATGGAGTAAAAAATTTGGATTTGGACCTCCCATCACAAGGAGACCAACTTACCAAACAATGTTAAAATTAACTTCAAAACACAAAAAATATAATTCATAGATCCCGTGGAAATATCATAACATTTCATCACCCTCATTAAAAACATAATGATTCTCAAAAAATGAGATTTAATATTAGGATTTAGGGAGAAAATCAATATATTTTATCATGAGAAGACTACATTCATGCTGATTTTGAAACCTGAATTATATTATTAATACCATTGTAAGTCGCACATTATCACAAACCTTATTTTCACCAAATTTTATTCCATGACATTGAAATTTTAACTATTCTATTACACCTTTTATTTAAACTTGTTTCTCACATGTAAAATTCCTTTTGGAAAAAATGATTATCTATTGTTCTTGTGTTTTTATACACTAATAACAGGAAAACATAAAAATTTAAATTTTCTTTATAAAAAAGGTCATTTAAATGGGAAGAGAGAGTTCAAAAGGATGGGGTTCCTAAAAAATCACTACATAATTCACTAATGTGTAAAGATGAACCCACATACAATCTTATCATCCTAAAAAAAGATATGACGAACCAATTTTACTAAAAAAAATAAATAATGTATTTATATAATATGTTTCAACTTTTAATAAATATATATCCATAAAAAATTTAAATTAATGTGGAAGAATATATCAATTTAATGAATTTATCAAATTCCTACACACAAATCACAGTTCCTGTCCTCAAGTAGTCAATACTATAAACCCAATGGAATAAAATTATTCTAAGGGGGAAAAAGTAAATTTCCACTAAGAATAGGTTTTCAAATGGATTCTCCCTTATGTAATATTTTTATAAGAAGAAGTTATTTCTTTCTTAGAAAGAGGACATTTATTCAAAAGATGATTTATTTTTTAAAATGGTTGATAATGGTAACTTTGAAAGAGTTTGAACAAGACAAACATTCTATTTAACTAAAACATCTAAACCTGTCTTTAACTCTAGGATAAGATACATGTATAATTAAATAAATCAAAATAATTAGACAGACTATTAAATAGTTATGAAATATTAATTAAAAGAAAATAATAAATAACTTGTAAATGTAGAAAAGGATTTTAGAATAAGGAGTTCAAAAATAATAATGCTTTTAAATCCTAATACCAAATGATGATAAAAAATATATATATTTAAGAGATAAAATAAAATACTGAATCCAATTTAGTCCATAAGAAATAATAAAATTTAAACCTTTTAGATTTTAAAAATAAGAACTTTTACTTTTGAAAAAAAAATTCATTCGCTAAATAAGAATGTTAAAGCATTCAAAATTACTAATTTTAAAAAATCACATATTTTTAGGTTGTTGCAATGAAAGTACAAATTATCTCAGAAATAGACCACTTTCCCATACATAAAACATAATAGTTTCACTAATTTTGAATGAAATGGTGTATGATACACATAGATAGTTTTGATCAATTTGATTTTCAATTTAGTAGTGAAGAATCCATGAAAACACTTACAAGAGATCTCAAATACAACAACATGAATAATATAAATTTTAAGTGACCTTGTAAACTGTTAACATGTAGACCTATTTAAATTAATTATTAAACACATATTATATAGTGTACATACATTTTATTCAACTATATTTAAAAAATATTTTGAAGCAAACTTAGATAAAATCATGTAAAATATGTAAGGAAAACATTAACATTGTGTTTATATCACAAATCTACAAAAAAATCACTAAGGAAATAAATTTCAACATTATATGTAATTAAATAGTAAAAAGATATATCATATTCTTCAAAGAATTATATAATTGAATTTATGAATCCATAAATTGTAAAAAATAAACTTCACTAAATGTGTGGCTTTATCCCTAGAATCTAGTCTCTCAGGTCACCCACATTTACCATAAAATATAAAACATGATTTTTAGTAGTAAGTTATTTCCATGGTGTTATTGCTTTTCAAATTGATTTTTCAATATTAATGCAGTATTATAAATTAAATTAATATTTCTAAATTTACCATTTATTTTTAGGGAATTAATCTGGTTCCCACCACTAATGTTCTTAAAAAATGTAGATTTAACATTAAAATCAACGAATTAATTAAATAAATATATAAGAAGAATTTAAATGATGAATAAATTAAATATGTGAGGATCCAAAAAAATACAAAGGAAAATTTAGAGTGAAAATAAACCATCATGAATCCATTAATACACATCATGGATTAATATGTTCAATACCATGTCCGCATTTGAGAACCCACACATCAAGGGTTCAACTCAGATTAAGATTTTCATTTTATATCCCATTTGTATTCATATTCTACGAGTTTAATTCTATCCAAAAAGTTCAAATGTAGTGATATTTGTAAATCAAAACACCAAAATTGTACCCCAATGATTTTTCTCAAAAGTTAGTGGTAAAATTTGTGCTCAAATAAGTCCTTGGAGTGATATAAATTAAACTTCTCAAAGTTGAATCACAACCATAAGGATTAATTTTTTTCATTGACTATAAATGGAAAATCTGACCATGAAAAAAATTTAATGTTTAATTGGTATTTCATTTGTTAATCCTTGAATGAAACTTCACACATTTAAGACCCTTCACATAATTAAAATCCAATAATACCATCAATGTTGATTCTCAAAGAAAGAGAAATGATTAGATAATATTAATCTTAATCATATATAATAATTTTAGTTGTTTATTTCCATGTTTAATGGGTTACAATATAGTTTAAACCACATTATACCAAAATCTCTAATGATTCATTAAAAAAATAATTTAAGATGGACATGGACATGAATGTTTTTCCTTTTTACAAATACACATGAGTTTTAAATTTTAATCTGGATAAAATAGGATGGGAATTATTTATAGTAAAAAATCACATTTTAAAATACATTTCGTAGTCAATAAAGATTAAACATATATAAAATTTCCACCAAAAAACTATCAAACTGTGTAAATACTTAATCATTTATGAACACTTTATTGCTAATAATAAATCTAATAATCAACATTCTGTAACATGAATTAAATGAATATGGGAATAATAACATTCAAAATATTAAAATAACAACTCCGATGATTTTACAAGATATATCATTTGAGTTCATCTAAAAAAACCTTTCCCTCTTATAATTAAGTTATATCCCATAGATTATTCAGAATCTGGTTCCTGTAAATTGATATAGATTGAATATAGACTCCAATAGATTAAACTCACAAGTAAGGAAAAACTAGAGGTTAAGATAAAATTATGTATGATTAAAATTTATGAAGAATGGAGCTTCTCATAGACATGAAAATAAGATGTATTATTCTATAGTGAACTTCATTGATGATTTATCTTGAAATAAAATGGATTAAACCCCAGAGATTAATCCACGAAGGAAATATAGGGTAATAGGTTGATAACATCATCATTTCATTCGAAATAAATCATGAGAATAGAAATGTGTTGAATTCCAATAATATTTAAATTGATACTCATCAATTTGATTCAATAAATTATAAATTTTTTATTATATTAAAGGCAACCAAACCCTTTGGATACCTCTAAAAATAATGCTTAATTCTTTGACAATTAACTGTGAATGGTCTATTATATTTCATAATAATATATAAATCTCTATTTTCTAACACCATAAGGTTAATTATTGGTCAATAATACTTGGATTTAAATTTCGCAAGAAAAAGACTAAGTATGGAATAAATAAATCAAGACGTTTTGGACAGTGTTAAAATGTCTATTTTAGATGATTGGATCATGAAATAATTATAGACTATCATTTTGAATAATTTAATTTTTATAAGAATATATCTTATTATCATAAATTTCATTCAAAACTAATATTATTCTCTCTCTAGTATTTTTGAAATAATAAATCAAGGTTTAAACCACCCAATATGACATGTGCTGCAACTCCATTGGTAGGTGACATGATTTTTAAAAAATAATCTTATATAGAAACATTACTTTGGGGGTTTAAAGTAATTTTTTAATCCCAGAAAGCCTCATTAAGTTTCATAACCCAATTTTTCTAAGAAGTAGAAATAATTTTCTCTAAAAATTTACTAATCCATATTCGAGATTTAATCTTGTTCATTAGATTGTGTATGATAAGTAGTTTTAGATTTGTAAATAAATCAATATATTATAATCAAAAATTTAAACTTATTATTCTAAAAGTTTATTCTATTGTTTTTCATAAAAGTTTATGGAACCCCAAAATTGAAATAATGTTCTTCATTATATATCTGATAACATAATTAATCTTATTATTCATATTTTCTACTACTTTAACCTATTAAGAAACATAGTATACAATCAACATGATATTTTCATTCCAATGGGAATTTAGAAAAGGAATTTTAAAACAAAATCTGTAAACATAAAAAAATTCAACGTCTAAAATTCATTATGAGGCAGTTTTTGAATCCTACCAACATTCCTTAACCTTTTACACTTATCATAACCAACAATGAGACTCCATGTATCCTTAATGATTATAGAACTATAAAATCCAAGATATATAACGTTTCATGCAGTCATATCACCTTTTTTAGGTCCCAAAATGATTTGATATAATATGTTTTAAAAATGGGAAATATATTTTTCTTAGGAACACACCTCCATAGAATTTAATCAACAGAACTCCTAAATAGAAAAGGGTTATCCTCAAAATATGTTTTAAATCACCAATGAAATTAATGATTTTGTTTTGTTTAAATTAATTGGAAATGACTCAAATAGAAATTTAATTTGAAGAATATGTATACTAGGAAGACTGTTCGACTATTATAGAAAACAATTTTTCATCTAAGAAAGAAGAATTGATCTACCTAGCATCATCAGTTCGAGTACTAAAAAACCTATAAAAATGAACAAAAACTACATTCTTAGGATCATTATTATTCTTGATCACTAAATAATTTTTTTATAATAAGTATTCATGTAATAAATATTTGTGTACCCTCTTTTTCAGGACAAAAATTATTCCAAGGTAGGATAGTCAGTGAAGACATCGACTGTAGAAATATTAATGTACTACAAAAAATTATCAAGAGAAAACATTACATCTTATTACTTCTTCTGAGAAGTGGTGTAATTTTTTTCGGCATCATCCAACAACCTTATACTATAGTATATTGCATTCAACCCCTATTCTTTTCTTTTTCCTAAAAGAAATACAATATCCACATTAATAGAATGTAGCGTAATTTTAAATGGAATCTTATAATTATGAGAAATGATGATTGGTATAGAATTGATTTTATATTTACAAAGATTTAATTATTTTAGAAATTTTTCAACAAAGAAGAAGGGTGTATCTTTATCCATTAGTGAGAATAAAGGAAAAGTGATTTTATAAATATATTTTACAAATCCATCATAAAAACTAGAATGTCATCGAAAACCACAAATACATTGAAATTAAATTGAGGGGTAATCTTTTTATGACCACTATTATAGCATTTCCAACCTATATACCCCAACCATATAATATATGACAATAAATCACTTCTGCTACAATATATTGAAATTTATTCTAATTTGGAAAATAATTAGCCTCTAAGAATATCATAAAAAATTGTTCGAAATTGTAAAAAACTCTAAAATGTACACCAAACAATAGATATATCATTCATAATATGATCTATGACCATTTCAATAATTTCTGAAAAGATAGTCAACATACACCTTTGAAAGGCATTCGATGCAGCACATAATCCAACTGGGCATTCTCTTATAAGAAAATTCCCCTAAGGGGGATGTAAAATTGTTTCCTTTTAGTCTTATTGGGCTCTTGGGGTTTGGTTATAACCATATTATCCATCCAAAGAAATATATATAATCTCGCATGAATTTTATCTAAGAATGGATTGGGGAAATGATCCTTCGTAGTGGTTGAATCAAGCTTTCTATAGTATGTAGAAACTCTGCATCGATTTGTTTTTAACATGAATTTGGTAATTTTTTAAAATATTAATAATATTAAGAGGCCTATTTTTCATGGATAATTAAAATATATTGATGAATTATCAAACATAAATAACATAAATAATCCTAGAATCATGAAAGTTAATCATATCCTCTCTAAAAAGCTTCTATATTGTTCTAATATATTCATCTATCACATATCTCTTTTTTGATTTTCTTACATAGGGATTATATACATACATAATGACAAAAAAAAATATTTATTGTCAAATATGATATTTCCAATGGAGGAATTTTAATTTCTAAAGACATTCAACTTCTTTTCCACCTAACCTTCCACTAGTTTTCCAAAAAATGATGATATAATTGAAAGGGTTATCCTCCAAAAATTAATATTTCATGTGGTTGGGAATGGGTTTAACAACCATTTTGGAATCTCTTCCATAGAAGGAATACTCTTAGGACTAAGAGGATTAAGGTATTAAACATGTATCTTTATGTTAATATTATTGTTTGACAGATTCAGAATTTCATGTTAAGAAACAAAATTTTTATCACTATTAAAGGAAGTGGGTAACTCTCTAAATTCATGGTCTAGATTTTATTATGAAAACATTTTCCTAGAAAATTCGTCAAAATATGAAATGATCAATCCTTCACTTGTATCAAAATGTTACTTAACCTAGTTTGAAGTCATAATTTCATCCTCCACCCCCCTAAGAAATTTCTTACTCTCATGAATATTAAATTAGTATACTAAATATATATACAATACTATAATATATTTCCTAACAATCTCTAGAGAATTACCAAGAATTTTATTTTTATAACATTAAAAATGTTTCAAAACTAATACTATAAATTCACATGATTTTATTCATCCAAATATTGTTCATAAATTTTTTCTAGATGATAAAATGATTTCTCACATTCAATGATTTCCATTTTTGAACAATTCTCACCAAAATTTATCTTTTTAGTAATTTTAAACACCTAAAACTCTATTTGTTTCTCACAAAACTAAAAAATCATCTTTCCCACGATTATAATGGACACTATTGGGGAAACAAGGGCCCACCTAGGATGATATAAATATCTTGGTCACACTTTATATCTAAAACATGAAAATCTTCAGGTACAAATAATTTACCAACTCTAATATCAAATTCATCAACACAACCGAAAGGACATGTGAAAATTGAAAAACCAATTTTGTAAACATAATTTTTTGGTGTAATTATCTAAATGATACCTAGTGAAACAATTGTAAATGATTTATATTGTTGTTAGTACAAATGAAACCAATACAATTTTATTGACCATTATTCCCTATGTTACATGGAATGAAAAAATTTGGAAAATCAAGATGTTTTTGTGTGATTTTTATTAAATGATAGTGTTTAAATCTTTAGTGAGGACATAAGTAGAAATCTATTCTAACATATTACTATTATAATAAATATTTTTTTTGGAATTTCAAATTTGATTAATTCTAAAATAAATCATGAATAAAAGGGATGTCAAAATTATGCTTCTTAAAAATCTCATTGAATTAAAGTAATTATGGTTTATTATATTTAGGTTTTAATTTTTAATGTAATGGGAAGATTGTATGTTACTTCCTAGGAACAAAATGAATCTCCCTATATATCATGTAAAAATTTTATTTCCCCCTGTTTTTTCAATTTTTAGGTCTTTTTGTGGTTTTAAATTGAAATTGTATGATTTGTTTCATTTGTAGAAGAGTTTTTTTACATTTATAGATTTACTTTTTCCGAGATTTTGACATATGGTTTGTTTAGTAATTTAATTTTATTCATTAAATGAATCAAATATAACATTATGTTGAGTTTTTAAGCCCATACTTGTAACCACAACGAAAAAATTTTCCCCTAGACTCAATTAATTAGCACTATAAATATTATCTTTATCTCAATATTTTGTGTCTCATAACAATTTCAATATTTTTAGCTCTATGTAATGAATTTTTTTCATCAATTTCAGTATTTTTTATTCATGATGATATTTATTTTTGGCTGCCGAATCATCCATACTTTTTAATATTTGAACAAATTTTAATGAAACTAATCACTCCTAGTTACCTAGGGAATTAGAAGACACCACCCCTTTTTTGTTTGGAAAATATTTCCAGGGAGTATATTGGTAACCAAAGGTACCAAGTTCCTATCTTAGACTTCCTTGATCTCTCGAAGAAAATCAATTGTTTCTATACCCCGGATTACAATAGATAGACAATGGATATTACTTTTCTTGCATCATAGGACCATATTATATAAACATAAAACACAATTGAAAGTGATCTTTAAGAGATCCATTCTAATTTTTAACACCCACTTTATTAGTAATTCTTTTGAAATTTGTATTCATAATATACTAGAGTTTTCCTTTTTTCTTGTTGGGTATTTATTTCCTCCCCTAAACTAGTGTTATTTCCTCATATATTTACTCTTCTTATCCTTAAATATTATTTTTTGAGTTAAGATAATAACTGATTAAAATTTTCCTATCATACTAATTAGTTTTTTATGTGTAGTTTCACATAATATACTAGTCTACTATATTCAGATCCAATGTGGGAAAACCTTTGTAGAAGGCATAGAAAATATGGAAGGTATGAAGTTTTTGGGCGGGACACTTCTTGAGAAGGAAAATAAACATATCCCAAGACTCATGAGGGGGCATCTAAATCCCTTTTATAGAAGTTATCAATCTTGTTTCTTAGTTTTACATTCAGTATCATAGGATAACATTTCATTACAATGATGTTTTATATTTTTTCATAAGTTTTTAAAAATGTTCTCATGAAGAAAAAAATAATGATTCCATGAACATACCATTAATCAATAAGATAAAACAATCATATTATGTTAATTCTCACATATCCCTTGAAATGTTTGTTTGTACACTATATAATAAAAATAGTCAATAAAGAACAGTGAGACCTAATTAGGAATTCTGTTGAATGCAAGAAATAGTAAAAGGCACGATTGTTTCAATTCATAGTTTTTAGCCCTATGAGTAATCCTAATGTAATAAGAATTATATGACTCCTTAGGGAGTTATTACTCCCTCATCTTGGGATCTTTAAAATTTTCATCAATTATTTCTAGATGATAATGTTGTTTATTATTTTAATAAACACTCACTCTTAAATTTTTCATTTCAAATTTTCTTGTCTTAGAGTTTGAATACATTTTTTATTTTTTATTTAAAGTCTCTAAATATTTATATATTGACTTCTTTGTAATGAAATAATTTACATTTATAGTTTTGTAACAACACACAACTAATTTTTTTTTTCTGATTTGGAATTTTAATTTTTAAAAATTTTATTTTTATTTTAGGTTTTTTAAATTTTAATGATTTTCTTCGTGGAATGAAAATGAATTAAACCACAATGATTATTAAATTTTTATTAAGTTGGAGGAATTTAAAGCCATCACATTATTACATATATAATTACACTTGTACTATAGTTAAGGGTCAAACCAAAAGGAATGTAGGTGAGTGGTCTAAGGATTTACCAATTTATTAGATATAGTAAAAAATAATGGAATAAATGGAATTTTTATGAGTAATGTGAAGAAAAATGTTTGTTTTTAACATGTTAATAATGTTAGATAATGGAGTTAAAGAGTTTTAAATTATATATTTATAATATTTTTAATGATTCCAAGGAAAAACGTCAATTTTTCTCATTTAAAATAAAATTTATTTACTTAAATCTTCCCTACAATGAGTTGAACTAAAACCTAATAGAGTATCTATCCAAATAAAGTCTTTACAAATTGATGTTTTAGTAGTCTCTACAATTTTGAATGGGAGTATTAAAATTATAAAAACATATAGAATAGTTCTTTGGTAATTATCAATTTTATATTGTCCCATTACTTGGTGAGTCTATCCAAATTCATCCCCCTAAAAAATTATATTAATTATAGATAAAAAAGAACCATTTAAATTCAAGGAAAATTTTTTATTGAATTTTTTATTTTTTGAATTCATCAATACAATCTAAAAATAACCATTTAAAACAAACATCAAATGATTTCATATAAAAATTTATCATTTATGTCAAAATAATTTATTGTACTCAAACAATAAACCAATTCAATTTAAAATTGATTTGAAACAATAATTTCATTATAATGGAGAGGATGCATAAATAAGAAGAGAATTAAATTAGAGAAATGAAAAACTAGACACCCTAGGTGTAAATTACACAAAAATAATGGTTAAATCAATATAAAAAAATATCATATATTTGATAGAAATAACCATATAATGTAGTATAAAAGATGATGATGAAGATATTACTTTGAGATGTAACTTGAAACCCATATGGTCGAACTCTACTCCTACTTGAAGTTATCCTTAGATATCCTATGATATAATTCAGGAAAGGAATATTCCATTAAAAATCCTATAGTTCCTTAAAATTATTCACTTTTAATTTACCTCTATACTGACATAACAACACTGCATGTAACAATTTATTC
This sequence comes from Viscum album, assembly GCA_963277665.1. Lineage (NCBI taxonomy): Eukaryota > Viridiplantae > Streptophyta > Magnoliopsida > Santalales > Viscaceae > Viscum > Viscum album. The sequence continues at coordinate 1,939,311,844 of OY728141.1, forward strand.
CATTATATTTTAACTACTGAGATTAAATTACCTTCATTGGATGAGGAATGTGACTTTGAGAAAAAAATTACAAGGTTAATATGACACCATTACAATTAGATAATATATTGAACTTCTAAAAGGTATGCAAAAAAGTGATCAATTATTTTAATAACGAACTAATGAATTAGCAAACCGGGATTTGGACCTCCCTTTAAAAGAGTAGAAATATACCAAAAAATAGTGAAATTCTCTACATAATGTTTCCCCTCTAGTGTAGAGAGACCATATAATGATACCTAAATTTTATCACCATCATTTTCCACACCAAGATTCTACAAAATTGAGCACCATCTTAATTTTTAGTGAGAAAATCCACATCTTCTAGCAAGAACCAACTCCGTTTATAAAGAATATGTAACAAAAAATCTAGTAGAAATTGCATTAAAAGACTCATATTGTAATTAACATGAGTATCTACTCATGTGATGCCTCTAATTTAAAAAATATATTATTCCATAAATCCATCAATATAATTTTCCTTCTCACTTGTGGATTTATTTCAATAAAAATGATTGTCCCCAATTCCAGTGTCGATGTAATTCAGCAACAAGCCAAAAAAACTTATTAAACCACCTTAAACTGAAAATGAATGATCAAACTAGGAGGTAGAGGTCAAGATACATTGGATACTAGAAAATAATCCACAAAATTAGCATATGATTGAAGTTGAACTCTCATCAAATATTCTCATCCTATAAGTGATATAATAACTCAAATTCAGTGAAAAATATAAAAAAATTGTATTTATCCAATATGATATCATATTCAAAAAAAATACCCAAAAAATAATATAAAGTCATATAAAAACTATATAATTTAAATAACTATGCCAATTAAGAATTTAGAAAACTGATTTTTAATATTTTATTAACAGAAGTAATATTTTCCAATAAAAGAAACCATTTTTTTATTTAAGGAAATTAATTATTATTTGGGTAAAATTAGGTTTTGGATTTATTTTATATAAAAAAATATTATATTTTTTATAAATAACTAATTTTTATCTTGAAATTCAAAAAACATTGATAATTTTATCTTATATATAAATTTAAATCCTAAAAATAATTTAAAAAAAAGGTTTTTACACATTATATGTGTTAGTGTTAAAATAAATATTAATTACACATATAAAATTAATTTAATAAATTTTATTTATTATATTTAATCCATAGTTCAAAATTCTACACCACTTCCAATTATATTTTTGGGAATTAAAATAATAACTTAGGTAAAAACGTGTTACCACAATAAAAGCTAAATGGGTAAAAAGTGCTAACCAAAGGGGTGAAATGATTACCATATTAAAAACATGTTTTTAATTCATTAGTTGAGGTGTTTATAAACAAAAAATTCTCTACACTCTATTACATTCAATTGTTTAGTCTTCTTAACAACTAAAACAAGTGATCTCTTTAAATTAAGAAGAAATATTTACAGGAATACCATTCTCAATACATATAAAAGGTTCTTCTCACCACCCATTCAAGACAACACCAAAATTACTATTTTTTATTGAAACTCTATCCTTTATCCTTTTCATATAATCATATTTTAAATATATTTTTCTTTTTACATAATAGGCATACCATATTCTTCCCCTTCTAAGGAATCCTCTAAGGGAATATTCAATGTTCTCGATGTGAGTACTCACTTTTCCTCAAAATTGTATCTTTTATATATTTCTCTTTCAGACATGTTATTACCTATATCATATGTTGAATTACGTATTTATAATATATTTAATTATTATATATTTTCGTAATAACTTCTAACCACCTTCCCCCTTTTGAATTAAGAGAATCAAAAATGTTATTCGCGCATTAGCGTGGACAACTTTTTCTATGAAGTAACGTATGTCATATTTCATCTAATTTAATTATTATTATTTAAATTATATTAAAATTTGATGAAAAAAATGAAAATATCTAAAATTTATAATTATTATTCTTTAATAATGATAATATTCTAAAAAATTACCTTTCATTACTATAATCATCACTAAAATATGGCATGTTCATATTTCGGTTGGTCAAACCACATACTTAAACAATTCAATAAAATAATATCATTGATGACTATAAAAAATTATTTATAGATAATATATGATATAAATAATTATATAATTAGTTTATTTTGAGTTTTTAGTTTAAAAATTAACGTGAAACCCATGAATTATGATGTCAATGTTCATTCATTAAAAATCACTGAAACATGCTCTTTATAAATATCATCAATAAGGATCATATCCAAAACACTCATAAAATGAAAATATAATTTAAAAATAATTTTTAAAAAATAATTTAATGTACCATTACAGATCTATTGGTGATAAAATTTAGGATAATAAGGAAGAGTAATAATTCTATTACTACAATAGATCAAAAAAATCAATATTACTCACACCCAATATTGAAAAAACATAAAAAAAAAACTAATATAAAAGTAGAGAATAGTTATAAATGAATTTTATAAAGGAATAATGATATTAATAAAATTATTATATATGTTATTATGTTAATTTTTTTATATAGGATAATCATGTTCGTAAGTGGAATTCCAGATTTAAGGCAAGGGGATATTTGTCTAAAATTTAATTTCTTGTTCGATATTTCAAATCATGCACCATGATATATTTATTATGGTGTGATTGATACCAATTAAATGTATTGTAAAAAAATAATTTAATTCATTATATTTAAATATTCATAATAATTTATTTCTTTAACTGGCCTTAATTAAATAGATACCAAGGTTTTAAGGGTATTTGTTAACTTAACTCTGTTCATTAAGTTATAATTATTCTTCTTGAAGTTCTTTTTTAAAAATTAGGTTTTTTATACTATAATATTTTATTTATATGTAAATTATATTATTTTATTACTATAATTACTTTTTAACTAAATGGTTTTACCTTCATAAAATTTATCCTAAAATAGTATATCATTGTTGATAGTAATTTTCTTCTGATTTAACAATAATTCCCTTCATTTTCCTTATATTCAATACCCACTAATGATATCATTTATAATTAGAAATATAATAATTCCTTATATAATTTTAATTTCATATTTTCCTTATCCTCTTTTTAAAAGGGTTTGTTGTTAATCTTTTTATAATGTTGATTTTTAACAAAGGTATTTAAAAATATAAAAAAATTGGGGTTTCTAGCCTTTCAGGATAAATTTTTTTAACATCCACTGCACAATTTGTTTTGATAACTTTTCGGTATTTTAAAGGATCCATTTTCAAAATTTAATTTTCAAATTAAAAGTTTTCTACCATTTTCACCTCTTCTTTTTTAAACCATTTTTTCCTCTTAAAGGATCCTTTACTGATGATTTTTGTTTCAAAATGTAAAAGTTTTAAAAAAAAATTTTGACATAATTTTTTGGAAGCGAATATAAATATTTAATGAAATAATTATTTATATTTATTTGAAAAAATATTCTTCTGAATTTCTCAAAATATACCTTTTCAATTTTTTTTTCATGGTGTCCTTTAAGTTCATCCATCACGTAAAATATAAAAACATTATCAAAAACCACTTTTATGATTTCACCAAAAAATTAATACTTATATCTAGTGGAATTATTTCTATAGAATTTATTTTTCATTAATCAACCCCTAAATTTTCATATGAAATACACTTTTTGGGTGATTGAATTTGTTATATCAACAATTTATAATCTATATGCCAACTTTTTTTTCATGGGTTCTTTAATATGTGATTAATGATTATTTTCAATTACTACACATATGCACGGATTATTGATAGTAATTTTCCTATACTAGCCTCTAATTTATTTTTTAAGGTTTTATATCTCTTATAATAAGAATTTCATGTCTGAACATGATCACATATAGCTTTGTTCAAATGGTAGTGTGTGGAAAAGATCACACAAATATTTCATCACATGAGAGTGTAGGGACATGATAATAAAAATATTTTTTAAGATTATAGTATGTGTACATGATCAAAAATATATATATATATATATATATATATATTTACATTATAGATCATTTAAAATATTTCAAATATCTTTATTCACATGATGGTTCATGGAAATGATCACATGTATAATTTATCACATGATATATCAAGGATATAATCACTATATTCGTTTTTCACAATATTCTTCTTGGACATGGTTGTTCTTAAATATATTCATAATATAATTATTTTCTATGAATAAGATTATTTTATATTTTTATATTCCTATGATTATGATCCATGGATCATGTTTATCATCTCACACTATTTATCTATCATATATGTTTTGTTTTATTTGACATTACATGTCCTTATATAATGTTTTTTGTAAAAATATTATTGTTCCATAATATTTTAATAATATTTTTCCCACTAGATATTATTTCATTATATTCTTATGATCTAAACATTGATTACATATTGATTAGTTTTCCCCTAACAGAGTTTTTGATACCCACCATTTCTTAGGATTCAATTCTCTAGGATATGGAGATAAAAATAACCTATAATGATTCAACATGGGATTATACTATTGTTCAATATTAAGGAAATGTTCACATGTATCATAAAAATAAGTCTCTTATATAGATGGTCCTCAAAGACTGTAAACTGTTAGTTCCAATGACTGTGTGTTATTTTTTAAATATAAAAATTAGTTTATATAATTTTTTAAATAAAAGATAGGTTCATCTCACATTTTATTTAATAAAGTATTTAATGAATGTGTTTCTAGAACCCGATTGAAGAGTGTGGGTCTGAGTCCCTTTAGTAGGTGTTAGAGAAAGGATTAATTATTTTTAACTATTATTTTTTATTTTTAGGATTATAAAGGAAAACATTTAGTGAAATCTATGGGAATATGTATAAGGGATAAGTGTAGGCATAGGAATACATCCACATATTTTGGTGACTTATAGATAGTGTGGTTTTACTAGAAATTAAATCCATTTATGGATACTATAATGTGGTTGTGGTTATAGAATTAATGAACCTTTGTGTATTCACTATAAAAAATATAGGTTTATTATCAACTAAATTATTACTACGGTGAACAATGAGTAGCCTTAAGACTACACACCAAGATAGACACTCCTAAGAGATACTCTTTGGATAATCACATTATATTTACTATCCACAATAAAGGATTTGTTATATTATGAAATTAGGTTAAGGAATATGAGACATACCAACATAAATAAACCAAATTTGAACATATATTTTTTTATATTGAATTGTAATATAATGTACTAATTTCAAAGAGTAATATATTTTAAGGTTGAATTTTTCATGAAATTATATTACAATAATCCAATTATAGTTATAATTTTTAATAATTAATTATTAACGAATTTTGGTTTTAGAAATTTCTAGATATTTGAAGAACCATGCTAATAGAGGATGTGCTAGGAAATTCTATAATTGTCTTAATGAGAAAACAAATGCAGTAGAAGCTATTTCTGGAAAACTTATGGTAAAGTCCACTAACTATCTCGAGTTATGATTATAATATCGAGTATTTCCAATCTTCTAAACACACTAAATAAAATTAGTATCGAGATTTATAGAATATTAGGTAGAAAAGATTATGATGGAAAGAATATTCATCTTCAAACATGTGAAAAATTTAGGAAGAAGTTATAAGGCCCCAGCCTTAAACCTTACTTAATATTGAATTAAATGAATAATTCACATTGAGGATCTTTTCAGGTTTAGAGTTTTAGAGAATTATAACATAACTATTACATCTTAAAAGATTACAAAGTAGACACTTCTACTAAGTCTCCATAAAATAAAAACTCTTAAAAAGAAAGATGTCTAGATTCCATGTTTTAGATAGCATGAAATTCCCTTGATCCCATCCTTGACCAAATTCCACTTTAGGTCCAGTGAAAAACATTTCGAAAAACTTGGGGTGAGCATAAAAAGCTCAGTAAGGGATACAAAAAGAATGAAAAATGTTAGTTTTTCAAACATCAAGTAAACCATGTATACTATATCAAAGTAATACCTTCACCTTCATGAAGTAGTAAAAAAAATCTTCACTGAATAAAGTATCATTACTTACCTTTTTGTAACGAAAGTATTACCATAAAACCCATATAAAGAACACATAGAATATATAAAGGTAACTTGGGACATAAACATACTTAAGTGGAATAACCATACGGTCAACTTCCACACATATCACTTAATGGAATAGCCATACGGCCAATTTCCATACATACTTAATGGAATAGCCATACGGCCGACTTCCATACCCAATGCATTGGAGGTTATAACGTAACCACCTGTCCTGGTATTCACGGCACCACCCGTCATATGGTTTATAACGTAACCACCCATTAAAATGTCCAAGTACCAATATAAAATCATAAAACATAAAACCAATATAAAGGAATGATAACATTTCCACATTTCAATCACAATATACCATAAATATATTGACATAATAGAATCCTTTTTCAAAACCATTTTCAATACCAAAATACATAAAAGAGTATATGGTATTTATTTTATTCTAAAAACATTACGGCTTGTTGAGAAAGCCAAAGATCAAATAATACTCGCGGCGGCGGAAATGGTCGTTGTCACCGCGTACGTTAAAACAAACATTCCTTTTTGTCGTTTAGTAAAACGCTTCGTAGAAAAAGATTCCTTTTGTATAAAAGTAAAAGTCAAAGGAGTTTATACACCGTATAAAAGAAAGTTGTGTATAAAACGAAATATGCCTCAATGAAAGGAGATTGAGATGAAGTCCCTTACAAAGATAATTTTTAAAATGAAATAGATATATTATGTGTATTCACTATAAGTACACATAAATAATGTACAAATAAAAGATATGACATAATAATATAATGACATAATTTGAAAGTAGGAGATTAACCCAAAGAATGAAAATTGGGTTAAGAAGTTCCCTTACCTTGGGTCCGACTTGACTCGATCGTTCTTTAACGTCCTGAATAATAAACTTGAGTTAATTTATACTTGATTAAGAACCTTTTTAAATTTCATTATTCTTTTTATATCACTTATTGCCATTTTATAAACATTATGTAACCATTTAAGTTAATAATGTTTGTTTTGTCAATATTTGGTTCTTAAGTCGAAAGTTGACTTCTTACAATTACATGTTGTTCGTGTGGTCAAAAGTTCTTTATATCCAGAATGAAATTCCTGATTTGGATATCATATATATCATATATATCCAGCATATACATGTATTTATAATATTACATAATCATTTAGAGGTAAGAAATGAAATGCACTGTTCATGGAGACGGTAAGCCGTACGTACACATGAACGCTACTTTCATTTCTTTGTCATATTAGTGGAATTAAAACTAAATGAGAGGTATGTATATTTTAATTCCAGAATTATATTCATCATTTAGATATATCATTAATTATATATATACATTATATACATGTAATTTTAATAGTACATTACATTTGGGGATAAGAAATGAAATGCACCGTTCATGGAGACGGTAAGCCGTACGTACGCATGAACGCTACTTTCATTTCTATCTCATACTTTAATGGAAAGAAATAATAACGATATAGAGGTATATTATAATTCCAGTATAACATCATATATAATAACTTTAAATCCATCCTTTACACGTCCCACATATGGCATTAACGAATCACATCACTTTGAGGGGGCGGTAGTCCACACTTCCTTAAATGAAGATATCGTGTTTACCCATAATGGAAACCATAAAGGTGTGCCAAAAATGAAAAATACAGAAGCTTAAAGAAAACATAAACATATTATATATCATATATAAAAATAGTGACATCATAATGGCCACCCTTGAAGGTGTTAAATGAGTATTGAACAATCATCATTTCGGGAGGCAAAATTTCGCCATCCACGGAAACCGTACGTTCTTTAACCATTTGATGTAGCTGTGTGAGAGTGTAGCTCAAATAAATATTATAACAACATCCTAGTATATTGAAGATACTGGTGTTGTTACAAAAGAAGTAAATAAAAAGAGTTTAGAGGGTTGGAGAAGCAAAATAAAACAAATGAACAAGAGAGAATGAATTACCTTTAAAAGTGTAACTCCCTTTTGATTTGAGCCTAAAGGCTTCCTTTGAAAGGATTATTCCCAAAGGTAATCCTCTAGGATGAGGAGAGGGATGTGGAGAGTGTAATTGGGCAGGGGTTGGCCGAGCCAAAGGCTTGAGAAGTGTGTGAAAAGAGGTAGAGGTGGGGGCCTTTTATAAGAGGAGAGGAGGGGCACTTTTGGAAAGTAAAGAAATATTACTTCATTTGAAAATGTGTTTCGGTTTTAAAAGGTCCCACATTGGTAGAATTAGTGGATAAGGTGATAAGGGTTCGAAATCCACTCATCCAACTGGTTTTGGACATGTGTAGGTTTTAGATTTTTCATTATCATTCAATTTTATTTAAATTGCCAAATAATGATGTCATCACTGCATCATTATTATGTCATGAATAATTTAATTTATTTAATGTCTGAAAATTATAAAACAAATACTATGATGTAGTAAATCTTTTTAGCTTTCCAATTTCTATTTATAATCAAAAATATGATCTTTATAACCCCATGTAAAAATTGTTTTAGTAAAACATATCATGTTTGTGTCATTTTTACTTTTACATTAAATAAAAATATATTAATGTCATTTTCCAACTAAAGTGGCTCCATGGGGTCCCCAAGTTGTCCCACGGCTTTTATTGGTCGTCCATGACACAACCAATAAGGTTGGGACATGTGTCTAGGTCATTTCATATTATTAAAGCATTATTTATACCTTAAACTACACTAATTACCACTAATTGCGATTAAGAACTTAATAAGTTACTATTCACCAAAAATTATTATAATCTCATTGAACCACATTTTATTTCTTAATGACAACCATGTATGTCGGATTTTTAAAATTCAATACACATTAGTGGTAAACTTTCATTTAACTGAAAAATCAGTTTGCTTGATTACCACTTAGTGGTTTCACTATTCATCAAAAATTGAAGTTTTTCAGAAAATGACCAAAAATTTACCCTAAGCTATATTTGATATTCTGAATTAAAAAATGAAGTCCATTTTACAAAATTCAAAACATATAAGTCAAATTAATTAATTTAAAAATTAATTCCCGCTGTCATGACAAATAGCGTGTTTTTGTGAAACAATAAGTATCAAAAGATTGACACCAGTTTAAGTCCAATTTCAAAGTGAAATTGATTCCAGTGACCACCATTGGATTAACTGGTAAAAATATTTTCTAATTTCACTTTAAAACCAATTAAAATAATAATCTAATTATATAAATAAATTATATTAAAAAGAGGTTTTGAATTAAAATACAACATTTTACACTATTCATAAAAAAATGAACTTTATCAGAAAGGTACCAAAAATTTACACAAAGTAAATTTTGATGTCCTGATTCTAAATAAGAGTTATATTTGGTCCAAAATAATGTATAAGAGTGATCAAAACTATATTTAATGACGGTTCACCATTAAAAGGTGATAAGTGAACCTTTAGTGAAAATTAGTGTATAAATGCCTAAAATTGAACTCTTTCCGTATTTTAAGCCTTTATCTTTTATTGGGTAAATGTAAAAACATCTAAAAACATATCTAATCATATTTTAGTTATTTCTATCCATTCCCGCCAGTACAACAGCTACTTTTTAACTAACATTTAAAATAATATTATTTTATTACTAGTGTGCTACGTAAGTTTCAAAGAAACTCATCGTTACGTATTGGGTACGCTATCGAACATAGCAACCCCTTTAAAATAAAATTAATATTTAATTCGTAAATATTAATAAATATGAAAATTCTTTATTCTTTATTTACCTGGGATGTTACATCCTTCCCCCCTTTTGGGAATTGCGTCCTCACAATTTTATTCACTTATCAAAATAAGTGGCGGTATTTATCCCTCATAGCATTTTCAGATTCCCACGTTGCCTCTTCAATCACATGGTTTTTCCATAAAACCTTTACCTGATGAATCACCTTATTCCGTAACACTTTCTCCCTGTGGTCAAGAATCTGGACTGGGTGTTCTTCATAAGATAGGTTCTCTTCCAGCTGAACTACCTCTGGACTCAAAACATGAGATGGATCCGGCATATACTTTCTCAACATCGAAACGTGAAAAACATTGTGTACCTGAGATAAACTCGGAGGTAAAGCCACACAGTATGCAACTGATCCAACTCTTTCCAGAATTTCGTATGGTCCAATAAACCTTGGACTCAGCTTTCCTTTCTTACCAAATCTCATCACACTTTTCCAAGGAGAAACCTTGAGAAAAACATGATCACCTACCTCGAAAGATAGATCCTTCCTCCAGTAATCCGCATAACTCTTCTGCCTGCTCTGAGCTGTTCTCATGTGTTTCTGAATCAGCTGAACTTTTTTCTGCCAACTCTTCTACCAATTCTCGTCCCATCAACTTCCTTTCACCAACTTCATCCCAGAAAGCTGGAGTTCGACACCGCTTCCCATATAATGCCTAAAATGGTGCCATCTGTATACTGGAATGAAAACTGTTATTATATGAAAATTCAACCAAGGAAAGATGTTGGTCCCAACTTCCCTGATAATCCATCAAACACGCTCGTAGCATATCCTCCAATGTCTGAATTGTTTGTTCTGACTGCCCATCTGATTGAGGATGAAAAGCTGTACTAAAATTTAATTCAGTACCCAACGACTTCTGAAGGCCTTTCCAAAAGTTAGAAGTAAACCCGAGATCACGATCCGATACAATGGAGAGAGGAACTCCATGTAACCTGACTATCTCTTTAAGATACAAACGGGAAAGTTGATCAAGAGAGAAAGTATCTCGTATAAAAAGGAAATGAGCAGATTTGGTCAAGTGATCAACAATAACCCAGATTGCATTATTACCTCGAGATGTCCTCGGTAATCCAACAACAAAGTCCATGGATTTGTTTTCCCATTTCCACTCTGTCACTGGTAAAGGCTGAAGCATCCCTTTCGGTAACTGCTGCTCTGCATTAACCTGTTGACATGTCAAACACTTCACAGTAAAATCAGCAATGTCTCTTTTCATTCCATCCCACCAGTAATACTCCCACAGACCTCTGTACATATTAGTACTGCCAGGATGAAAAAACAACTCATTCTTCAACTGTGAATCACAAGGCACACAAAACCTCTTCACAATCTTCAAAACACAAACAAAAACTTATCCAAGAACTCATGGAAAATTTTATTCATAAGGTCCATGAATACAGTAGGTGCATTGGTTAACCCAAAAGGCATAACTACAAATTCATAATGGCCATATCTAGTACGGAACGCAGTCTTCGGAACGTCTGCCTCTTTTACTTTCATCTGATGGTACCCCGACCTCAAGTCAATCTTCGAAAAATACTGAGCTCCCTGGAGCGGATACCACTTCATTCGATGGCCCAACATCTGCTGAAGTTGTTGAAAATGATTTTACCACCCTTTTCTTCTTGTAGTCTAGCTGCATTCCCCCAGTTGAGTTCTTCGTTGGACACTCGTTTGCATAATGACCCATTTCATTACACTTAAAACATCTTACCGTTGGTTTTTCATTTCCTGCTTGATCATCTTCCTTACAGTTACGAGCAATATGACCAGACTTACCACACCTAAAGCACTTACCAGACTTGGATAAACATTCTCAAGGATGCATTTTACCACACTTCTCACAGGATGGATATTTGGTTTTCTTACCTCCTTGCTTCTTTGATGAATTCTTCCCCTTTGCCTGCCAACTAGACCTCTTATTCTGTTGTTTGTCATAGAACACCTGATCATCGGCAAACTCCATTTCCACCTTCTCCGCAAATCGAACAAGTTTTTCATAACTTTTGAACTCACGAGAAGCTAAATCCCTTCGATACATTGGCTTTAACCCTGAGTAAAAACGGTTTATTTTACTATCAAGATCTCGTATGAAGTTTGGAGCATACCTTGTCAATCGAGTGAACTTTTCTTCATAAGCAGCCACTGAATCATCCTCCTGCCTCAATTCTAGGAACAGTTTTTCCATCCTAAGACGAACCACCTTAGGAAAATATTTCTCAAGAAACATACCTTTGAATTTGTCCTAGTGAAGATCCTCAATCTCATCACTATCCCTTATATTTTTCACCATCGACCACCACTGATCAGCTTCACCTTCAAAACGGTAAATAGCAAGACTAACCTTTTGATGTTCTGAACACCCCATGACATCAAAAATATTCTCCAGTGCTTTAATCCACCCTTCAGCTTGCACAGGGTCAGATGATCCTCTGAATGATGGGGGATGTTGCCTCATGAAATGTTCCACCACTGACATGTTCCTCTGCGGTTGATCTGGCTGATGTCCTGCATTGATACCACCACCATTTATAGCCTGAGTCAACTGTGCCATCACTGCAACAAACTGTTCAGTTCCGATTCCGACCATCTCAGGTTTCTGATTTGGAAGGTTATCTTCCTCCTGATGTCGTCCCAACATAGCTGCTTTGTTTCCTCTGCGGAAAACTATTCTGAACACAGAAATATCTTAGGCGAAGCAACATGGTAATCCGTAAATGCTATATCATTTCAATCATATTATAATTTAACACTTTTCTAACTCCTAAAGTTGTCTAAACCATCCTCTGATACCAACTATAAGGCCCTAGCCTTAAACCTTACTTAATATTGAATTAAATGTATAATTCACATTGAGGATCTTTTCAGGTTTAGAGTTTTAGAGAATTAGAACATAACTATTACATCTTAAAACATTACAAAGTAGACACTTCTACTAAGTCTCCATAAAATAAAAACTCTTAAAAAGAAATATGTCTAGATTCCATGTTTTAGATAGCATGAAATTCCCTTGATCCCATCCTTGACCTTATTCCACTTTAAGTCCTGTGAAAAACATTTCGAAAAACATGGGGTGAGCATAAAAAGCTCAGTAAGGGATACAAAAAGAATGAAAACTGTTAGTTTTTCAAACATCAAGTAAACCATGTATACTATATCAAAGTAATACCTTCACCTTCATGAAGTAGTAAAAAAAAATCTTCACTGAATAAAGTATCATTACTTACCTTTTTGTAACCAAAGGATTACCATAAAACCCATATAAAGAACACATAGAATATATAAAGGTAACTTGGGACATAAACATACTTAAGTGGAATAACCATACGGTCAACTTCCACACATATCACTTAATGGAATAGCCATACGGCCAATTTCCATACATACTTAATGGAATAGCCATACGGCCGACTTCCATACCCAATGCATTGGAGGTTATAACGTAACCACCCGTCCTGGTATTCACGGCACCAACCGTCATATGGTTTATAACGTAACCACCCATTAAAATGTCCAAGTACCAATATAAAATCATAAAACATAAAACCAATATAAAGGAATGATAACATTTCCACATTTCAATCACAATATACCATAAATATGTTGACATAATAGAATCCTTTTTCAAAACCATTTTCAATACCAAAATACATAAAAGAGTATATGGTATTTATTTTATTCTAAAAACATTATGGCTTGTTGAGAAAGCCAAATATCAAATAATACTCGCGGCGGCGGAAAAGGTCGTTGTCACCGCGTACGTTAAAAAAAACATTCCTTTTTGTCGTTTAGTAAAACGCTTCGTAGAAACAGATTCCTTTTGTATAAAAGTAAAAGCCAAAGGAGTTTATACACCGTATAAAAGAAAGTTGTGTATAAAACGAAATATGCCTCAATGAAAGGAGATTGAGATGAAGTCCCTTACAAAGATAATTTTTAAAATGAAATAGATATATTATGTGTATTCACTATAAGTACACATAAATAATGTACAAATAAAAGATATGACATAATAATATAACGACATAATTTGAAAGTAGGAGATTTACCCAAAGAATGAAAATTGGGTTAAGAAGTTCCCTTACCTTGGGTCCGACTTGACTCGATCGTTCTTTAACGTCTTGAATAATAAACTTGAGTTAATTTATACTTGATTAAGAACCTTTTTAAAGTTAATTATTCTTTTTATATCACTTATTGCCATGTTATAAACATTATGTAACCATTTAAGTTAATAATGTTTGTTTTGTCAATATTTGGTTCTTAAGTCGAAAGTTGACTTCTTACAATTACATGTTGTTCGTGTGGTCAAAAGTTCTTTATATCCAGAATGAAATTCCTGATTTTGATATCATATATATCATATATATCCAGCATATACATGTATGTATAATATTACATAATCATTTAGAGGTATGAAATGAAATGCACCGTTCATGGAGACGGTAAGCCGTACGTACGCATGAACGCTACTTTCATTTCTTTGTCATATTAGTGGAATTAAAACTAAATGAGAGGTATGTATATTTTAATTCCAGAATTATATTCATCATTTAGATATATCATTAATTCTATATATACATTATATACATGTAATTTTAATAGTACATTACATTTGGGGATAAGAAATGAAATGCACCGTTCATGGAGACGGTAAGCCGTACGTACGCATGAACGCTACTTTCATTTCTATCTCATACATTAATGGAAAGAAATAATAATGATATAGAGGTATATTATAATTCCAGTATAACATCATATATAATAACTTTAAATCTATCCTTTACACGTCCCACATATGGCATTAACGAATCACATCACTTTGAGGGGGCGGTAGTCCGCACTTCCTTAAATGAAGATATCGTGTTTACCCATAATGGAAACCATAAAGGTGTCCCAAAAATGAAAAATACAGAAGCTTAAAGAAAACATAAACATATTATATATCATATATAAAAATAGTGACATCATAATGGCCACCCTTGAAGGTGTTAAATGAGTATTGAACAATCATCGTTTCGGGAGGCAGAATTTCGCCATCCACGGAAACCGTATGTTCTTTAACCATTTGATGTAGCTTTGTGAGAGTGTAGCTCAAATAAATATTATAACAACATCCTAGTATATTGAAGATACTGGTGTTGTTACAAAAGAAGTAAATAAAAAGAGTTTAGAGGGTTGGAGAAGCAAAATAAAACAAATGAACAAGAGAGAATGAATTACCTTTAAAAGTGTAACTCCCTTTTGATTTGAGCCTAAAGGATTCCTTTGAAAGGATTCTGCCCAAAGTAAATCCTCTAGGATGAGGAGAGGGATGTGGAGAGAGTAATTGGGCAGGGGTTGTCCGAGCCAAAGGCTTGAGAAGTGTGTGAAAAGAGGTAGAGGTGGGGGCCTTTTATAAGAGGAGATGAGGGGCACTTTTGGAAAGTAAAGAAATATTACTTTATTTGAAAATGTGTTTCGGTTTTAAAAGGTCCCACATTGGTAGAATTCGTGTATAAGGTGATAAGGGTTCTAAATCCACTCATCCAATTGGTTTTTGACATGTGTAGGTTCTAGAGTTTTCATTATCTTTCAATTTTATTTAAATCGCCAAATAATGATGTCATCACTGCATCATTATTATGTCATAAATAATTTAATTTATTTAATGTCTTAAAATTATAAAACAAAATACTATGATGCAGGAAGTCTTTTTAGCTTTCCAATTACTATTTATAATCAAAAATCTGATCTTTATAACCCCATGTAAAAATTGTTTTAGTAAAACATATCATGTTTGTGTTATTTTTACTTTTACATTAAATAAAAATATATTAATGTCATTTTCCAACTAAAGTGGCTCCATGGGGTCCCCAAGTTGGCCCATGGCTTTTCTTGGTCGTCCATGACACAACCAATAAGGTTGGGACATGTGTCTAGGTTATTTCATATTATTAAAGCATTATTTATACCTTAAACTACACTAATTACCACTAATTGCGATTAAGAACATAATAAGTTACTATTCACCAAAAATTATTATAATCTCATTGAACCACATTTTACTTCTTAATGACAACCATGTATGTCGGATTTTCAATATTCAATACACATTAGTGGTAAACTATCATTTAACTGAAAAATCAGTTTGCTTGATTACCACTTA
The DNA here is from genome assembly GCA_963277665.1 of Viscum album. Lineage (NCBI taxonomy): Eukaryota > Viridiplantae > Streptophyta > Magnoliopsida > Santalales > Viscaceae > Viscum > Viscum album. The sequence continues at coordinate 1,939,327,891 of OY728141.1, forward strand.
GTGGTTTCACTATTCATCAAAAATTGAAGTTTTTCAGAAAATGACCAAAAATTCACCCTAAGCTATATTTGATATTCCGAATTCAAAAATGAAGTCCATTTTTCAAAATTCAAAACATATTAGTCAAATTAATTAATTTAATAATTAATTCCCGCTGTCATGACAAATAGCGTGTTTTTGTGAAACAATAAGTATCAAAAGATTGACACCAGTTTAAGTCCAATTTCAAAGTGAAATTGATTCCAATGACCACCATTGGATTAACTGGTAAAAATATTTTCTAATTTCACTTTAAAACCAATTAAAATAATAATCTAATCATATAAATAAATTAGATTAAAAAGAGGTTTTGAATTTAAATACAACATTTTACACTATTCATAAAAAAATGAACTTTATCAGAAAGGTACCAAAAATTTACACAAAGTAAATTTTGATGTCCTGATTCTAAAGAAGAGTTATATTTGGTCCAAAATAAAGTATAAGAGTGATCAAAACTATATTTAATGACGGTTCACCATTAAAAGGTGATAAGTGAACCTTTAGTGAAAATTAGAGTATAAATGCCTAAAATTGAACTCTTTCCGTATTTTAAGCCTTTATCTTTTATTGGGTAAATGCAAAAAACATCTAAAAACATATCTAATCATATTTTAGTTATTTCTATCCATTCCTGCCAGTACAACGGCTACTTGTTAACTAACATTTAAAATAATATTATTTTATTACTAGTGTGCTACGTAAGTTTCAAAGAAACTCATCGTTACGTATCGGCTACGCTATCGAACATAGCAACCCATTTAAAATAAAATTAATATTTAATTCGTAAATATTAATAAATATGAAAATTCTTTATTCTTTATTTACCTAGGATGTTACAGAAGTAACCAAGGATGTGTATTAAGGGAACAAGAAAACTATTCAAGTGTGTAAGGATTCTCTATTAAACTCTTTATTTTTGAGATGGGGATAGAATAAGAACACTGAAATGGATGTGAATAATATCTAATGTATCCAATTTAAGGAATTTTGTCTTTAAAAATACGATTCTCTAACTGATTGAAAAAAAAGAATAATAAACAGTATAAATTTCTTAATCCAAGGGGCCAAGGGAAAGCCTATGCTATCCGTAATTCTAATATTAAGTCATGAAAATATAGGTTAACTTGAAAATTCACACTTAGATCAATATTTTTTTGATATATAAATAGAAACTAGTTCTAGCCACCATAGTAAGACTACGATTTGTTCTATGAGTTTCTAATCAATAGCTCAATTATTTGATATTATCAAGGGAAAAAATTTATTTTTATTGTATCTTCGTAGAGGATTACAAAATATTCTTCATTGAAATCTTATTATCCATCCTTAATATGATTTTATTTGATTTGTGAAATGTATTGGTTGTCTCCACATAGAATCCATAGTAATCAATGAAATAAGAAAGTCACATTTCATATTTCAATTGAACATGTGAACATCTATTAGGAAAATTATGACTATGAGAAATAATGGGAACCCAATTCCATTATAGGATTTATGATAACTAATCATGCGGTTTATTAATCTCAAGTTATTGGAGACAAACTCAATATTAGTATTGAACTATTTTAATAAAAAATGATACATTACCTATGCATTTTGGTATCACTATAGAAATTACATTGTGATTCATGTATATCTGTTAGATAATATTAGTTAGATTCACTGTCATGTGATAAATAAATTTTCTTGGATTCAATTTATTTAAGAGGGAAAATTTAACACCCCAATATTCAAAATTAATACCCTGTTTGATAGCTTTCTCCACCTGTAAGACAAAACTAAAACAAGAAATACTATATTTATTATTATGAAAACATAACGGCAAAACCATTTAGTAATAGAAAATATTTTTATCAATTTTAAATTTATAAACAATATAATTACTAAAAGTAAATGTTTTAAATAGTATATTTTTAAATAAATGTGGTTTTATTTATATATATTTTATTTTTATTTAAAGGATAAATATAATAATGTTAAAAAAATTATAACTATAATATAGTTTTTTAAATAGTAATGTTAAAATTATATTAAGTTTCTTTTCTAGATCATTATGAAATAATATATTATTAGATGATTAGTGGAAATACAGTTTTTTCTAAAATTATAGAATTTATGAATCTATCAAGACATAATTATAACATAAAAAATATAATTTTTTTCATGATTAGATATTTATTTTAGGTGTAATACAATAAATTTCAAAATAATATTATGAATTTATAACACCAATTTTCAATATTTTATTAACTTAAGTAATGTTTTCAAATAAAATAATTTTTTTGTCTTTTATTAAGATTAAATGTTTTTTCAAATTTTTTATTTTGGATTGATTTTAAATCCATATGAAATTTATTCATTTTATTATAAACCTATTAATATCATGAAAATAAAAAAACATTGATAAATTTATCTTACACAAAAAATTTAATATTAAAAATAAATTTTTTCAAAAAACATATTTTTACATGTTACGTACGCTAATGTTGAAATTATCCACTCTTACAATATTTTAGATAAAATTGATTTTATATTTGGAACAAATATTTCAAAAAATTTAATAATTCAAATTTTTAATGTATAAATATAATTAAATAGGTAAAAACTAGTTACTGTAGTAAAATCTAGATGGTAAAATGAGTTAAACAAAGGGGTAAAAGAAATAACATTTTAAAAAATGTATACAAATGATTATTTCAAATGTTTTTACACCAAAATAGATATCCAATCCAGTATTTTTTTATTGTACATTATATATGAAATAAGTGATCTATTCATATTATGATGAAATATTTTAAATAATTCAATTATTATTAATTGTAAATGATTCCTCGCACATCCCCTTTAAGACCCCTAAAAATAAAGTCTCATACTTGAAAGTATACAATTATTATACAAAATATAACATTATTTCACTTCCTTAATCTTTTTTTCACTTGTTTTTCTCTTAATTACTCCCTTTCAAGGGAATATTCCAAGGGAAGACACAAATTTCTCTATGTAGGCACTATCTTTTTCATAATGTTTATTCTATACTATATTTCTCCTTCATATATATTTTCATATTATTAGTTAATTTTTTATAGTATTCTAAATGTTGTTACAGCATGGAAATTACCATTGACCATATTTTTATTTTACCAATATAAATAATGGAAACACCATTCACATGATTTTGCATACTACCACCTCAAAAAATTAACATATCCCATTTTTCATATATATTATTTATTATTAATTATAATCTTTTCAAATTTAATTCAAACAAATTTAAAATCTCAATTTAATATCATTAATATTCCATCATAATTACATTATTCCAAAATAAATGAATTTCATAAACACACACATCCATTAATTAAAACATGTTCATGTATTGGTCCGTTGAACCAACTATATGAAAAAAAAATTATAGAATAATATGATAGACATAAAATCACTGAAATCACATTGATAGATCTGGCATTTAAATCATATAAATTATATATCTGGATTTGATACTATTGAAGGTGACTCAATTTTATCTATCCAAAGCATACAATATCAATGGGAAATATCATAACCCTTATATTTTCAAGGACCTTTTAGGTTTATAGTGTTAGATAATTAGTAAAAACTTACTACCTGCATCTTTGCATATCCCTATAGCTCTAAACAATGGGTATAACCCAGAAAATCATGGGTTCTTAAGTCATTGGTATAGGGATAAATTCACAACTTCTATAAAAATCATGGACACACCCTATATTGATTTACTAACACCCACAGTTAAATTGAAACTGTGGGTATATGTCTATACCCACAGCTCCTGCTTGGCATCCAAAAGACCCAGGATCAAATCCGACCAGGGATGAATTCCTGGGGTACTATAGTAGTACTGTAGCATAAAACAATAGTAGTACCATAGCAGTGGTGGAACTGTAGTAGCGGCAGAGAGACTGTAGTAGGTACTGTAGCGGTGGCGGTAATGCAGTAGCAAGTTACTGTAGTAGTACATTTCACTGAGGGGTCCTTTGGACCAATTATTGGGCTTTTCAAGACTTATATTCAGGCCACTTTGCCTTGGGCCTTTGGGAATTGTAATGGGTCACCCTCTACCCAGTCTAAAGAGGTCTTTGCTTTCAAATAATAAATTGAGGCTTCATCCCCAACATTTAAAAAAAATTAGTATTAGTCATCCATGCATGTATCTTTTACTAAATAAAAGATATAGGGGATCAATATCTCCCTCATCATCAACAATTCCATCGTAATCAACATCATCATCTGTTCCTCAAGCACCGACATTATCATCATCATCGGCACCACCACCACCACCACAAACACTGGTACTATAAACTAGACCTCCACTATATCCTTTATTAACATTAGTTGGGGAATCATATAAAGAGTTAATTTATCCCATACATGAGTAAAAAATATTATCATCCTCTAATTGATGTGTTGGACGTATAGATGGAATATCATTCAGGAACTATTCGGTGACATGTTTACCTCTTTAATGCTCATGTATTGCTATTTTTTGCCTCGACTGATTATTTATGAGTTCTTTTATCCTTTGTTGTTTAGAAGGTGTTTTTGGTAACCTATGAGGGACAATACCTGGTTGGGATGATGTTTTCCTTGGTTTGACATCAGACTCTACCCTAAATGTCCTCACCTAATACCTCTCTCAAATGATCATTTGGCCCAAAGTTATCATCTTTTTTCTCCTCAAGGGCCTCTTAGGCACACTGTTGGAAATATATAAAATATATTTAGTTTTGAATTACACATCAAAACTTTAAATATTAATAATAACAATTACTATATTTTTTTTTTATGTCTGTTCATTTACAAAACATTCAACCCTTTTCTTCCTACTCGATAAAGATAATATTTTATGTGGCAGATGATCATCGATGCCCAATAAATCTTTAAAAAAACTAAATAGATTATTAAAATAGTACATTATTGAATAAAATAAAATTGTTAAACTAGGTATGAATTAAAATTTTACCATTTGAAGAAATCCATAAAATGAATTAACATCAAAATATACATTTAATTAGAAATTTCTTACCAGTGGAATTAAATTATCAACACATACTAATTAGCATGTTAAACATGGGTATGATATGGATTTCTATTATATGTTTATTTTTTTCTAATTAACTTTGTGTTACATTATCTTTTTTTTTCGATCACTTTAGAATTTTGATCAATTGTTCATGAAGTATAATTTTTATTTTGTTTGTTTGGTAATTTTGAAATTTGGTCATTTGATCATTTTTCAATTTTAAAATTAGGCCATTTATGAATTTTGGAAGTTGTTAAATTTCACTTGGATAGTTGTTCATTTCTATTTGTGGCACAATATTTGGTTATTCCATCCCTAGGTAATTTTTCTCATTAGGTATTTAGGTTTATTTTTTTAAGATTTATTTTCATGTGGCCATTTGAACTTTTTTTTATTTAGATATTTTGTCATATGGTCATTTGGGCATTTGGGTATTTGGCCAATTTTCAATTGTCCATTTGGGGAATTTGAGTATTTTTTCAAATGGGAATTTTGAAAATTGGGAATTTAAAAAATTGGACAATTGGCCTATTGGAAATTTTTCCATTTGGGAATTTTTATATTTGGATATTTTTTTATTTGGGCATTTGGATATTTATAAATTCAGCTATTTGGTCATTTATCCAAATGGCCAATTTTACAGTTGGAAATTTGTACATTTCCCATTTTAAATTTTTTCCATTTTGGCATTTTTTATTTAATAATTTTTGAATTTGAGAATATGAGCATTTGGGAATTTGGTTAATTTAAAAATTGAGAAATTATCCATTTGGTTGTTTGGCCAATTGGCCAGTTGGCCACTCGGCCAATTGGTCACTTAAACACATGGCCACTTTTCATTTGGCTATTTGGGAATTTATTCAATTGTAAAATTAGGGAAATAGGAAATTGTTAAATTAGACAATTTGGAAATTGGGACATTTTCCATTTGACCATTTACCCATTTGGTTATTTGGACATTTTTCCATTTATCCATTTCACAAATTTTATATTTACGAATTTGTCTATTTTAAAAAAAATTCATTGAGAATTTGTCCATTTTTAAATTAATCTATTTGATAATTTTGGAACATTTTCATTTGTCCATTTGGACACTAGGTCATTTTTTCCATTAGTCCATTTGACAATTTGGTCATTTTTTCATTTGTTCGTTTGGTCATTTGTTCATTTATCCATTTTTTTGATCATTTTACCATTGGACATTTTTTCATTTGTTCGTTTGTTCAATTTTTCATTTGCTTAATTGGTTCAACAAAAAAAATTACACTTCATAATAGTTTCACCAAAATAGAATTAATATTTAAAACCCACAAAATATTAAAAATAAACTCTCTTAAATTTAATTAAAAATAGTAATCATTTAAAAAAACCCAATCCTTTTAAAAACTAATTCTTATTCAATAAATAATTTTAAAAAATATTTTTGATTCATAAAATGTAACCAATTTAAGGTATTCAAAAAAATTTCACAATATTTTCACCATTTAATAGAAAATCATAAAAAATATCTCCTTATTTTAAATGGGAATTTTTAGCCTTATCTTTAAATGATTTAGGAGAAGAAAACATAAATTTTATAGTAAAATATAACTAAATGGTGAATTTATCACATTCTAAAATAATATATTTAATATCACTCTCCACATGAAAACAATTGAAGTCTAGAAAATAGATATATCCCTAATAGTTTTCAATTCATCTATTAAATACCTAATTTTTAGGTAACTTTATAAATATAGATATTATTTATATTCATATTAATTTATATAGAGCATCTCGTGATCAGATATTTTAGTGCACCCCAAATAGTGAAAATACATCATAACATCTTTGTCTGACTGTTTTTCTGATGCATCATAAAAAATTAATAAAATTAATAAAAAAATCATATTTTCAATGAAAACAGTTTCAATTTAATAATACCTTAAAAACATTACTCTTCCAATATGGGATAATTTCATTTGTTTTTTTTATGGATAATTAGTGAATATTGGTACACCCTCTAAATCGGAACTGACTCTACACTTACAAAAAATACATAAATCTTGCTTATAGGATCCCCACAACTCCCCAAGAACTATTAAACATCCAAACATATCATCTTCACCATCATGAAAGTTAAAATAATGCTCTAACGAGCATGTTAATTGAAATTGATACAATTATAATATAGATATCAATTTAAAAAAATTTCTTACCCGTACATATTCTCAATATTTCCACTAGATTTCTTTACTAATATGACTCTATGATAATGGTTTTACTCTAATGATATCATTGTACTTGGCTAAAGCTCCAATAAAACATATACACTACTTTTAATTTTAACTTATCATTTATCATTATTTTTTTGATAATTCCAGGCATCACGAATACGGGTGAACTGACAATGCCTTTCAGAATATCTCATAAAATAATATTAAACAAAAATAAGAAAAATTAATTCGTTGTACAATAGGAAAAAATGATGTGATATAATTTGATAAAATCATAAAAAAACCCAATGCATTCTCCTCATTATGATCTGATGAATTCATGGGTTTTTTTGGATCAGTATCCTCGAACGGATGATTCTTTTCTAATGCATGCACTAGGTCATCATCATGCACTATAATGGATGATGATGCAATTGAATCCTCATATCCCAGATAGAATAGTGGAAATTAAGGTTTTGATAGACATGCTAGGATAAGGATAGTTGGGCTGGGGATACATCATAGGATATGCATATGGTATATGTGGGAATATCTCTAGAGACATAATTGACATGGTTTGGGAAGAAGGGGCTAAATAAGATGGTGAGGGGGTCAAGGTTTGGAACATCCAAGGAGGATCAAGTGGAGGATAAGAAGGTTTGGTATATAAGATGTACGATGGTAGTTCAGGGTGTGAATGTGAATGATGTGTGCTCTATGTAGCTCTAGGAGAACCCCCACTTGGACCCGTATGAGTAGGCAGAGTAGAATTCTACTATGGGTCACCTGTATGTCCATTCAATTTTTTTATAAATAATAAAAACATGGCTGTAAATTTAATGAAAAAGAAAAATATTTCAATTATTATACACTCTAAGGGGACCATAAGATGAAACCCTAGCTCATCCATTTTTCAATCATTATAAAATAATATCATTCTAAAAACTTCATCAATATATTTCATAATTTTTATAATAATTAAATGTTCAATTTTTGGAAAGAGGTTTTAAAAATTATGCATACAACCTAGAAGTCAATAAATTCATAATAAAAGTCATCACTTATTTTCAAAACTAAAATTTCAAGTCTAGTTATATATTTTTTAAAAACCCATTTTAAAGATAGTTTTATAAATTGAAATAAATCTAACTAAATTAAATTGAAACAAAAAATACCAAAACAAACATATCATTCCAAACTAAAACTTAATTAAAAAAATTATAGTAGTACGAACATGAGAAACCCATATAATGGTAAACTAAATGAACTGTGAACATATATGGTTTCTTTCTTATATATCCCACCTCTAAATCAGTTTTGAAAACAACAATCATAGTGGGAAAATTTATTAAATAAAATAAAATATTTTTTTCAACACCAATGGGGTTGTTAATGGTGCCCATTTATTCTTCAATAGTATGATAAATATTTCTTGGTATTACTTCAACAACGACACCATAATCTGTTCTCTAATGATCTTTCACATAAAACATGTATTTATCAATTAAGGCCAAATATATTGTTCACCATTAACCATGAATCGAGTCATTCTAATAACTATAAATCCATAGTCAACAATATATTTACCATTTCATGTCATTGATTCAAACCATCTAACTTTCATCATAGGGACTTGACTATGAGATTAGTAATCCAGTAAAAATATTTTCTCAACAAGACACATTTTAATATTGATTCCTACTATCTGATGAAATTTAATAACCATACATTATAGCTGTTAACATAATGTCGTCATTCAATTTTCTCAGATTCACCCTTGATGTACTATCAAAAAATTATACCCATCAATTATTAAGTATTTTCAATCACAAGACAATGAATTGGGATAAAAATATAATTCTCATAATTCTTAAGATATGGATTCTAAAGTAAAACATAATTCATGAAATATATATATAAGAATGATTTAATTAAATGAATATCTATATTTTATGTTAATTAAAATAATTGTTATACATTTGATTTCAACCAAGTAGAAAAATTGTTACTATGTAATGCCTCTCTCATTCTCAAAGATAGATATTGATGAAATCTAGTTATTATTTGTTTATATTTTCTATATAAAAATTTAATAAAAGTTTCATGTATATTTGAAATGAAATATTATGAGATAACATATAAAAATTGGAATTAAATACTTTTTATAGTCATTGAACAATCCATAGTAAAACAAGATTGTGTGATGATTCATATCCCACTCCTCAAGGCTCAATGTAGGCAATGTATATGACCTAATAATACCTCTAGTTTAGGGAAGGGATGAAAATTTGGGATTAATGGATAGTTTCATAAACAATTTGTGGCACATTTGATGGTGTTCTATCTATATTTTCCTTTTACCAAGATTCATTATTTCCTAGCAAAATAAATAGTAATATTGCAGACAAGTATGAATTTTATTAGTTGAAAATACAAGATTCTTAATTTGCTTCCATACCTTATACTGATTTGATTGAATATCTACCCATAAAGAAGAATTTACTTAAAATATATATAAATATAATCAATTTAGTTATTATAAATTCCATACATGAATTCTCTATGATATAACCACATTAAAAATTTCAACTTTGATATTTTATTAAATACCTTATATATAGGTTTTCAAGCATCATCCATTAAATTTTTTACCCTCTCAACGTTTTCCTCTTCATTGTTTTTCTCATGTGTATTGATTTAATTATTTTATTGTACTGAAAAATATATCTCACATGATGATGTACAAATGGAAACTGATCAACTATCAAATTCTCTATACCGCTTCTTTCTTTCCGTTCATGAACAGTTGAAGATTGTCTCATCTCTTCAATAAGATAAAAAATATATTTTTATTTTTTGAAATCCATCTTTTTTTATATAGTAGCTATATTCTTCTTGAATTAAATATTTTCCTCCCAAACAATTATAACATGGGAATTGTATACAACCTTCATCTAATTCATTGTTAAATGGAAAATCTATAAAAATATCAAAACTATTTTGAAATTCGTTTTAACAATAGTTTGAATGATACTTCAAACATCTATCCATTCTCTTACATGGATGAAAAATATATTCAAATATATAATTTAAACATTAATATCATATATTTTTTAAAGATAAAAAAAACATCATGTTGATAATTTATATGTATTTTTATATAAAAATGTAATTTTTCAATAAAAATTAGTTTATAAATGTTTTAATACTTTTGTGAAAATTTAAAATCCCAGTTAACACATTTGAATATTCTACCGAATAATTTCATAGGCATGTGATGAGTTTGTGTGAGATTACGAATCCCATAAAAGCTCAACGCATCCAAGAATGAAATATTAAATATATTATATTACACACATTCATGTTATCTAAAATAATTGAATAACTCCCAAATGGTGTGTCATATGATAAATTTATGACAACTTTTAGGTTCCGGACATGGTTTTTTCCCTCAAAAAGATATATTATTTTTAATAACATATGTTTGGTTAGGCCGCTCATGAGAATAACCTATTTATTATTTTTTTAATATATTCTTTTAATGGAAAAATTATTATTTCTCTCAAATAGTGTATCGAATGAGAATCCCAAGACCACTATTATGTTTGGAATGTAGGGTTTACCCTAGGAAGGGTGTAATTTTTTAAGAATCAGGCATTTATGTCGGATCTCTCAGTAATTTAATTTACTAAATATTATTTTATAATAATAAATTTTTTAATTTAACTAAATACATGTTTAATTTTCATCTTCCTTTATTTTATATTCGACACATCTATTTTTGATTAAAAAATATTTTGGAAACCTCAATTTATCATCATTTGACATGGAAAAATATTTGAAACACCTTCACCCGGATAAATCAATGACTATAGTTTAATTTTAAGTTGAAACTGTTGATTAAATTGGGGTTTTAGAAAATAATGATGGAATACAAGGTTGGGGATTTTTATATTCGAGAAACCATTATTTTATTTCTCAATCCTTTTTATTCAAGTGAATTGAGACTTTGATGGGGGTGTTTGGCTAACCCACTAATGATCATCTTGTTCTTCTCTTCCTCAAACAAGATGTGTGACTTGTTCTAACCCGCGTTAGGTTTAATCAATGTCATTTTATTTTATTTATTTTTCCAAAACATCTCTCTTAGATAAAATGTTCAATACTGATCAGATTGATGCTTCACTAGTGCCATTAGGTTTATCTCGAAGAGAATAATATAATTATTATCATTTTTTTAAGGCAGCAATGTATTTTCATTCAAATTTTTCACAATTAAAATGTATAAATAAACCTAAAAAGTAAAATTATATTCTTTGAAAAATATTATCAAGGAAAATATTTTAAAATTTATCCACGGATAAATACTATAATTATAAAATGAAAATATTATCGAATTTTCAAAGATAATTACACTAGAATATCAAATGATAATTTTAAATAAAAAAAATATGAACGATTGAATTAATATAATTATCAAAAGATAATTATAATGAATTATCAAACGATAATAATTACCAACTATCAAGTGATAATTAAAGTGAATTATCAAAGAATAATTGCATGAGTTTATTTAAAAAAATATTTCTAATTTATTAAAATATTAATTATAACATTGTAATAAAATGATAAAAATATCATATTTTTCAATAGATAATTGATAAATTATCAAAAGATATTTTTTTAATAAAATTTAGAAAAAATATAATCGCACAGACTTGATCAATGGATAATTTATTAGAAATTATAAAAATATATTTATTAATTTCTTAATTATGGGAAATTATCAAAATATGATTATAAAAGGATAATTTAGAAAAAATTATAAATATATTATTATAAAATGATAAAATAAGAGAAAATATCTAAATAAATTTTAAAAACGATAATTTATAATAAATTATAATATGATAATTATAAAAGGTTAATTTAATATAATTTATCAAAATATTATTATAAGAGGCTAATTTTTGATAAATTATATAAATATTATTATAAAATGATAATTTAGGAAAAATATAAAAATATAATTATAAATTTATAGTTAATGAGAAATTATCCTAATATAATTACAAAATGATACTTTACGAGAAATTATCAAAAAGTAATTATAAGAGGATAATTTATGAGAATGTATCAAAAAATAAATATAAAAGATAAATTTAATAGAAATTATTAAAAAATAAGTATAAATAGTTAATTTATAAGAAATTATCAAATGATAATTATAAAAGGATAATTAAAGAGAAATTACCGAAATACAATTATAAAATGGCAATTTATGATAAATTATCAAAAGGTGATTGTAAAATGATTATTTAGAAATTATCATTGAGTGAGAATGTATCATAGCTTGTGATATTTTATTTCTTTTTGAAATAAAATATCTTCTATTGGTTAAAGGAATCCTTGTTTAACTTTGTTTGTCAAAAATTATTATAATAAGGGTGCAAAGAGTCGATCATGGCTAGTTTTCCCACATAGGTAAGGTATCACACAAAAACAATACAAACATGTGTTGTGTGTGTTACCTTACCAATGATGATATATTATGCTTGATCGTGTATCATACCATGCTATGTATTGTTTGTTGAATTGTTATTCAATCCCAAGATAGGTGGACCATTGTGACATGTTATCTGTTAGAGGGGGAGTGCACATGACATGAAACAATGATGATGAGGGACTTATTCACAAGGCATGGATACGAAGACGCATCAGGGATGTCGTGTGATGAACATGATGACTAGAAGATGCTAACGGATTGGTTACTCAATTTTTATAGGATGACTAGTAGCTCTCGATGCCTAGGTGATGTCAAGAACATAACCTTATTAATTATTACTGATGCTGAGTTGCACAATCATAGGATTAAGAGTAACATAATTCATTATCCTAATGGGTAATTCTAGAATCTTTTAACGCCTTAATTTTCTATTTCAAATAGACCCAAAGTAGGTATAGATGGGGTTTTGTGGGGGATTAGTTAGCACACAGTCACTTAGTTTAGATTATATGTTTATTATTATTAAAAATTTATAATTATTAGGGGATACACTATTATACTTGAGAACATCAAGTTAATGACCCATTGTGGTCTCCTACTAATTATTTTACTCACACACTACTCAGGCATGTGGTTGTGCATGTAGATTGCATGGGGGGTTTGGTGAAGGTAAAGGTCCATATTGTGGATAGATGAGAAAGGGATAATGGATCTAGTATCAAAAAAGGATGCACTATGGAGATTTTTCTATTTATTTATTTACATTATCTTTGTTATTTCCACTGGACATTCTTGTCACTTATAGAAGATTCATTTTTAATATTACATGTATTCCATATTTACCTTTCAACAATTTTACTCTAATTATTTATAATACTTTTTATTGTTTATTATTGATTCAATGAAATGATATTGAGTTTATATTACCCCCACTAATAGACATAGAAACCACTACTAGTCGGTTTCCACAAGCATATGTGGAGACACACATGAGCTCATCATTTATTCCATCTTGGACCCAATGATTTGGGTTGGGATGTTACAGAATGGTATTAGAGAATAATATAATAACTAAATTTTTATTATCTTTCTTCAGGTTGATAAAAGTTAGATAAGATATAGGATGGTAGGGACACATGAAGGGAAACAATGTTAGTTCATGGACATCACTGCATAGTGGACCTTAGATTTTCCATAAATGAGAAACTGTGTTTTGTTTCTACCATTGATTAAAATAAGCTTGGATGATGCACATGATGTTAATATGTGATTTATGTGATTTTAGTTATGTTCATGCATCATGGCTATGAATTTAGGTTCACATTCATTATATATATGTTATTATACATCCTAATACATCAATAATTAAATTAATTGATTCATACTATTAATTCAGGATAGTTTATCCTTATGTGATATATTAGTTCCATGTCGTTCTGAAATATCTTTATTGGAATTGATTATTTGAAATGAGCTTGTTGTTATTTCGGTATATATATTAATATTGTGACTAATGTGGATGGAAAAAAGCAAGGGTTAGTGCTTGGAGGAGTATTGCTTGGGTTAAGGGTAAACTCATAGGAAAACCTTATTTGATCCCATAAAATAATTATGGTTTAACCTAAAGAGGTTGTTTTTTTCTTATATGTGATTCTTCACATTAGAGAAGATATCAACTTAACATTTTATTATAAAACTACATGGGATGAAGGATAAAATACTTTTTTATGGAAGGATGTTTCAGCATTACCTATGGATGCATAAGAAAATGTAGTTTAGATTTCTCCCACACCTACTCTTGGAGTATATAGTAAGTATACTTTAACATTAAGTAATTCTCTTAGTGTCTTTACTAGGAATAAGTTTTAATAAAAATGGTCAAATGTGACATTACATCCACTTCATCATTATTCGTCCTTCCTTGAAATTGGAGGCCCTCAGGTTGTTGAATAATGGGTTGAAATTGTTTTAGATCTTTGACGTAGTAGATACTTTGAAGGATCTTTGGGTTATGTTAATAGGTGCCCATGTCAGATACAAAACCATTTCAATACCCTTAATTATATAGCATCAACTAAGAAAATGGATATCAAGGTTCTACTAGATAAACTGTTAATTAATGGATTTATTAAGCTAATTACTTTACCATGGGTTTAACCTAGGTTGTCTTCCCAGATTCTGGAAAATAGTATTCTACATTGCATTGATTTCTAAAAGAAGAATTGGGTGACGGTTAGAAATTGATATCCACTATTCTCAATTGAATATTTTTCAATCAGATATGGCAAGCTTAATAGTTATCCAAGATTGATTTTCTATTAATATATCACCATTTGTAAGTTTGAGAGTAGGATATTCCAAAGACAATGTTTCATTGAAGGTATGAGTTGTATGAGTATTTGGTAATGTCATTCATTATGATGAACACATCGATTGTGTTCATGGACCTCATGGAAAAGACCTTCAATCCATACCTAGACTCATTCATCATAGTGTTCATCAAACGAAATATTCATCTACTCACCATCATCAAAGAAAAATTACAGGGACATAGATATAGTCTTGAGTATGATTCATGAACATTTGGTTTATGGTATGATATAGGAGTACGACTTCTGGATTTGACAGGTGAAGTTTCTTTGATATGTGGTTTGTGAGACCAGTATATCTATAGATGCATATAAAGATGAGGCAACAATGTCAAGGACACATATGCATGTGTTTGAGATTATGAGTTTTCTTTTTTTAGAAGGATATTATCGATATTTTTCCATGAATTATTTGGATTATATTCACCCTTAATAGATTTGGAATTAAAGGGTTTGAAATTATTGTAGTCAGACCATTGGGAAGAGGCTTTCCATGAGCTATTGGGAAGATTGAAAATAGCTCTAGTGATGACACTACTTGAGCTTTGGATTTGATAGGAAATGTGATGTGCTGAATCAATGGGGTAATCCAAATAGAGTATGTAGTATCTTATGGGTCTCTCTAGCAATGATAACATGAGTGTAACTACCCTACACATGACATTGGGCTAGAAACCATGGTTAGCGCAGTAAAGTGTTGATGAAATTGTCTATTTGGTGAGAGATTTTTTTACATACCATAAAATCCTTCACAATATCTTCACACAAGGGGACCTAAAGTTGAGAAGGAGGCACTCGGTGGATATGACTATTTTACATCATATTTTCGGAATTAATTATAGAAACATATTGGGACTCACCTAAGGTTTTTCAAATTGTATCATCACAAAAATGAAGGATAGTCCAAGTAGTCTATACGCATGTTAGAGGATATTCTTTGAGCTTGAATACTAGCCATCGATAGAGAGTATAAGGATCACCTATCCTTGAATGAGTTCACACTCAATTACAATTATCATGAATCGATTTAGATGGAACTTTACAAGGCTCTTTATAGGAGACCATATTGATCACTGCTTGCGGGCATGATGCTGGTTAGATAATAGTTGTGAGCCATGTTTGGTTTTAGAGGCCTCAAAGAGAGTGAATATAACTGTGAAGAGGTTGACCACCACTCTAAGCAGACAGATTTCTTCTTCCAACTGTTGTTGGAGACCATTGGATTTGGGTTGTGGGAAATCAATTTATTTTTGTGAGTGAATCCCTAATGGGGGTAGAGACGTCTAAGGATGTAATGAATGATAGTACTTCATTTTCTTGGAAACACAGTGGTCACTAAGTGGATATGGATATTGGACTATATTCTATACCACAATTCTCTCTATCAAGGTATGCATAAAATTTTACATTATCAAAGATTCAGAGGTAGATACCTGACCCTGCACATATTTTTTTGTGTGATGATGTTGAGATGGATACTAATGCATCTTATTTGGAGCATCTAGAGCATATCATAGATCGAAGCAATAAGATGTTGTAAGGAATGATTGTACTACTAGTTTGGATTTAGTGGTAGCATGGAACAATCCACAGGGAGATGTAAGAACTCTATTATAATGTTTGATCTTAGATAAATTTTATTTTAGAGAATGACTGCTTGAGATACTTCTCGAGGATGAGAAGCCGTTAGAGGGAGAGAATTGTAATATCCCATTTTTTAGAGATAATAAAACCCTCTTATTTATAATATATAAGTAGTTATATGTGAAAATATAATTATTAAAAAAAATAACAGAATAAATGTTCTAAATATTTTTCTAAAGGCTTAAATCCTAGTTAACACCTTGGAATATTCTATCAAATATTTTTGGTGTTAGGTTCTGAGTTAGTGTAAGATTCTAAAGCCCGTAATGCCTTGAAACGGATGGAAAAAATAATTAATTTATTTTATTATTTATGTGTGTTTTATCCAAAATATTTGAATAACTATAAAATGGTGTGTTATATGATAAATTTGAGACAACTATTAGGTTGAGGATGTTGTGTTTAACTAAGGCGGGGTATCAGATTCGTGAGCATCAAATGTCTGGTCAGGTCACTCATGAGAATATGTTATTTAATATATTTTATTATTTTGTTTTTATAAACATAATTATATAGACTTATAAAGGTGTGTCATATGATATATCCATTACCCCCTTTACATTTGGAATGTTGGGTTTACCCTAGGTGGGGCACAACTTTTATGAGAATTGTTTGTTTTCTCAGATATCTCATTAATTAAAGTTATTAAATATTTAAAATTAATATTTACAATTGTTAATTTAATTAAGTACCCCTTTAGTATTCATAATCCTCTATTTTGGATGTCACACCTCCATGAATTGCAGTAATGGAGATGAGGGACCTATGCATAGGGTAAGGATATGCTGATGCCTTGGGGATGTTGTGTTATGCACTCGATGAGTAGTAGATTCCATGGGGTATGTTTCTCAGTTACTAGGGGATGCCGAGTAGATCTTGATTTTATGTTTATGCTGAGATCATAACATTCTTGATGAGTAGTAATGTGGAGTTTCACAATCACATGATTCTATGTTCTAGGATTCATTAGCCACGTGGAAAATCCATGATTCTTCTGGAACTGTGATTACCAATATTGCATAGAGCCAATGAAGGTACTACTAGAGGTTTATGGGGTAACACCCCAAGCATCCACAGTTCGCTTCTCTTTGAATAATACTGTAGCGTGTGTTGTACGCAACTTCTAGTTCTAGCACACAGCACAACCAATCAAACTAGCCGATATGAATAGTAATACCCATTTTTTGAAATATTATAAATATTATTTTTTTTAAATAGACTTCATTTCTGGATTCAGAATATCGAAATTAGCCTAGGGTGAATTTTTGGTGTTTTTATGAAAACTTTCATTTTTTGATGATTAGTGAAAAACACTGAGTTATTAGTTAAAACAGACTTTTAATTTAAATAATTATTTATTTTATTTAAACTTATTTTATGTAAAAATAGATACATAATTCCTATATAAGTTCAATGTAATTCATTGGATTCAATTTATATTAATTTTAGATATATTAAAATTTTATTGAACTTTTCACCGTCTTTTACCCACCTCCTAGGAGAATTTTCAAATCCACATAAAACATAATTTTACCGCATCTATGAGTGGAATTTCAAAAATCCTGGAGACATGGTTAATATCAAGGAGTAAAATTTTGTTTAATAAGATAAAAATAATTTATGGTGAATAGTAACTTTTTACTTTTATTTACCACGGTTAAAACTAGATAGGGTAATTAAGGGTAAAAATGATATTAATATTATCCTAACACATGTCCTAATTCTATTGGACAAGTGTATATCGAAAAAATACAACCTTGGGAATACAATATTATCATTTTGGTCCACTTTTATTAGATCAGTACATTTATTATTATTTAATTCAAAGAATAGTTAAAGGAGTTAAAATCAATGTTTAATAACTAAATTTTTTTTAATATAGTGATATACATAAGATAAATTCAATTATAAATATTCATTAGAAATCTAAAAATATTTCCTATATAATGGTAGTTTATTTATAAGTTTTAGACATTGAATAATTTAATTTATTTATGACACAATGGTGATGTAGTAATTACCTAATTAATGAAATATTAAAATAATTGATATTATAAATATCAAAATAAATGTAATTTGAGACTTTTTATGATTTCCACTGATTTTATACGTTAATATAACATATTAGGACTGGTTATATAAATTGTTTTCGAAATAATAAGGCTGTTATGAAATTATCAAAAACAAAATACCCAATAGTGTCAAAATTGACATAAAAGAGTTTTTAAAACAAATATTATATTATTAATTGATATTCTCTTCCAAAATATCTAAGGATCAGCCGGAGGACTTATATAATGATAGGTGTATTATTAAGGAACACTTGGGGGGATATTGGAAGTTTATATTATGTTTATTGACTGTATAATATAAAAATACAAAGAGACATGGTAAATGTCAAACTATTTAACTAAGGGTTAAATATAATGTATAAGGTTAATATAGTGACCCAAACCAATATAAAATCTATTGGTTGAAAGGATTTCGACCCAACCCCACCCTAACCATTAAATAATCAACTTTGGAGTCATTATTAACTGAATATGAATGTATTATAAAATAATATTTCTAGCTTTTCCAAAGGTTCCCCTCACCCCTCTTATAAAAGGGAACTCCCCTTTCTCTCAAATTCATACCATAAAAGCCTTTTGGTTCGGCCAACCCCTGACCAAGTATCCTCTAAACATCCCTTAATTCAACCTCAAGGTATTATATTGATCATAAAACCAACCTAAGGAGCCCTTTTGATCAAATCAAAATGAATAACGCGAAGAAGAGGTCATGATTTCACCACCATCTTTCAAGTTCCTTTTTTCTTCCACTTATTCTTTCTTTGATATATCCATTCTAAATTAATAAATCCAGTATCTTCTATATAATTTCTTGTTATTATAAATATGGTACAACCATATTAAGTATATTATCCATCCCTAGGATGATATGTCACCATACGTGCGTACGTACGGCTTACCGTCTCCACGTCGTGGTGTAATTGTTATTCAATACATTATTATTTAGATGGGTATAATAATGATCTATAATTCATGTAAATAATAAATATAACATGATAATGATTCTGTATATATGATACACCATCCAATTATATCTTATTTTGTCACTCGTGTGTATGTACGGACTACCGTCTCCACGAACGCGATGAGATTCATTCCCCATCGTATCCATTCATTTCTAATCCTCATTTTATGATTGAAAATAATGTTTCAGGACTTGATATCATTTAGGATATGAATATGATACCACTTATCCATAAAAATCATGGCTTATATAACAAAATTTATAAAAGAAAATGAGTAAGTTAACACTCGAAATGACAATAATACTAAGATATTATTAACAAAGAAATGTTAAAAGATCATATATGATATCATATTAATGTATATTATTCTTGTATAATTTAATAAAAATTATTTCACCATTATACAAGAGGTTAAACTACCCTCGACAAAGGAAAAGTACAAGGTAAGGTTTTCTTTCACATTCTCTTCATTATCCGAGGTTGTTTATATGTAATTATCTACTGGGACCTCTTTATCATCCACATCCATGTTTCTCAAAAATGTATTTTAAATCATTCTTACTATTTTTCATATTATGGGTTAAATTCATTTATACCCCTTTTAACTTTTTATAAGAAGTTTATAAAGGAATCTTTCTGTCGTTTTTTCAAACAAGGTCCTTTTTAACCTTTTTGGAAAAATTAAGGTATGAATGTCTTTTTAACATACAAGGTGGGTGCATATACATTCCACCATTATACAATAGTCGAAGCATCCCTTACAAGTTTATAAGAATATTTTCAATGTAAATGTTTTCTTTTATAATTATGTGACTTTTAAAGGATTAAAAAAAAATAGATATTTCTCTCAAATAGTTTTCATTTCATCTATGTCAACATCCTTTGATGGATTTTAAGCTTATTTGAAATTTATTTATTATGATACAAAACATCAATATTGTATTGAAGGTTTTGTGATATGTTTGACTGTGGATGTGCTATTTTTTAACCAATCACAGTTTATGGAGAAAGTATTTCACATTTCGTATTCTAGTTTAAATACAAATGTTTGTGTTATATTTAAACCTGTTCATATGAGGAATGCATTGGACTTAATAAGTGACGGGTGGAGCCCGCTATAGCTCCTCGATGCATCGGTAGGTCTTATGAGACAAACTAGTGTCTTGGTAGAAATCCATGACAAAATCTTATTTTTAGTCTAGGCACAAGTCCTTAACTATGTGGTTATGATAGTCTGGAATTATGCATTCCATCATTATGAATGTGGTTATTGATATTTCATGTGATTATTTGACTAGTATAATATCCATGTGAATAAGAAAATGGCATTATTTCAATTTATTTTTTCCATATTATGCTGAAGTTCACATTTAAAAGGCTTTTGTTTTAGTTATACATTTCCTTAAATGTTTATGCTTATTTATGAATGCTTCCACTATATTGATATCCTTACTGAGCATCTAAGCTCACCCCTTTACACGTTTTATTTTTCCCAGGATGTGAAGAAATATTTTATGAAAGACCTGCAGGGATAGTCTGAAGGAGATATGAGTGTGGACTATGGAGACTATGTTATTGTAGTTTTTCACTTTCTGATGTAATGTAACATTTATGAATGTATCTAGTGTTTCCAAGGCTACTAAACAAATCGGTCTTTCAGGACATGATCTTTTGTGATCATGCCAATGTTATGTGATAATGCACCGACTCTAGGTAACTGGGGTCGGGGTGTTACAGTTGCTATCAGGGGAAGTTTATTAAAAACCATGGAAGCTAGATTTAGATAATATCTGATTAGAGCACATAACATTAAGATAGACTTTGAAAATTAGTATAGAAGAACATCATAGAATTTTGGTATTTTAGGGATTTTGTGATTTTTATGAGCAATACATCCCTTTATGGATATGAGAAGGTAGAGGCGGCTCTAGCACAGATGTACCGAGGGGTAAAACCTAAAAACACTGCTTTGAGCTAGACTTGAATGGGAACTGGTTCACGACATTGGGCCTTGCTTCACTCTTGGTTACGACACTCCCCGGGGATATGTTTAGAATAATTATCATTTTCTTTACAAAAAATTATGAAGGGTTTATGAGTATATACTTCCTCAAGGAAAACATTTTTATGATTATGGATTATATCCATAAATAGTTCAACTTATGTGAAGTGTTTTACATGTTTGGATTTATGTATTTCAATTCATAAAATAATCTAGTGTATGGAATTTTTTTGAAATGGGGCCTAGTGGAATAAATGGAAACACTATCAATGCATGCACTCCATGTAGGGATTTACCTCCTGCTCAAGATAATTATAGTGGAGCTGGTGATGCAACTGGGGCTGATCATCTAATCACCATACTGGGACAACTCACTCAGGTTATGAATAATAACCTTACCCATATAAAGCACCCTGATCCGTAGTGTGGAGGATCAATGTTAGATCGCTTAATGAGTAAACTAACACAAACATTAAATGGGAGTACAAATCTATTGGTAGTTGAGAAATGGATAAGTTCCCTAGAGAAAATATTTCAAGCTTTGGGGAGTAGTGAAAGGGAAAAAGTTATCATGGCAGTTTATCACCTCACTAGAGATGTTGATCAGTGGTGGTCATTGATAGAAAACACAGATGAAGATGATGAAGTGTCAAATATTGAATGGATAGAGTTAAAAGATCTTTTCATATAAAAATACTTTCCTCCTGACCATCAATCAGATATAGAAAGGAAATTTTTGAGTCTGAGACAAAAGGAGGATGAGAATGTCGCAAAGTATGAGGCTAACTTTACAAGGTTAGCAAGGTATGATAGATATTATATACGTAAACCATGAAGTATGATTGATCATTTCTTTGATGGTTTAAAAACATTTCTTCATCGAGAATTTGTGTCACTATCCTTGTCATCGTATGAAGATATTGTGTCATGTGCTATCAAGACAGAAAAAGAATTCTATAAGTCTTTGGACTTTAAAGAAAAGAAAGAGAAGAATAGATCTATTAATCACTCTGGGAATAGAAATATGGGGAAGAAGGGAAATGTGGAATATCCATCCTGTAGTAAATTTGGGAAGAAACACCTTGGTACTTGCTTAAAGGGAACGGGAGTCTGTTAATAGTGTAGTGAAACAGACCACCAAGCTCATGATTGAAAGGGGAAGAAAGAAGCTACCTATGTTCAATGCTACAACTGCAGGGAGAAGGGAAAATATGCAAATGACTGTTAGGGGAACTTACCTCAAAAGAGGCAATGGGATCAAAGACAGGCTTATGCTATCACTACTGCTGAGGTAGAATCTCTGAAAGACGTGGTGGAAGGTAATTTAATGGTTTCCTCAAGTTTAGAAAATGCATTATTTGATTCTGGATCATCGTATTGTTTCATATCTTCCCTATTTCTAAGGAAATTAGATAATTCCAATTTTATTTAAAAGGGATTTTTCAGTAAAAACTCTATAGGGAGGTATCATTGCAACAATGATTTGTGAATCATTCCCCATTAGATCACATAAATTTTCTTTATCTTCGGATCTCATCGTCATACCTATTATTGAATTTGATATAATCCTTGGTATGGATTCGCTTTCTGGCCATGATGAAAAAATATATTGTTAGAAGAAAAATGTTTCTATTTTTGATGATGATTATAAGGATCACCTTATCTTTAGAGAAGAATCATCACTACCTAATTCTTACCTAGATCCACCCCCAGTAGCTCAACTAAATTCAATTATTGGGGAGGAAGAGAATGAAATGACTATGGGTGAGGAAAGGAATGTTCAAATAGAGGATGTACCAATTGTGAGAGAATATGTTGATGTGTTTCCAGAAGATTTACCTGGACTTCCTCCAGAATGAGAAATTGAGTTTTCCATTGATTTAATTCATTGTTCAAGGCCTATATCGAAGACCCCTTATAGAATGGCCACGGTGGAATTAGATAAACTAAAGAAACAACTAGAGGAATTGAGTAATAAGGTATTTATTCACCCTAGGGTTTCTCTATGGGGAGCCCCTATTGTTTTTGTTAAAAAGAAAGATGGATCTATGATTTTATGTATCGACTATAGGGAGATCAATGCTATAACAATAAAGAAAAAGTATCCCCTACCTCGCATTGACGATTTATTCGAACAACTGCATGTAGCTCAATAATTTTAAAAGATTGAACTTCGATCTGGATAACATCAATTGTGTGTGAAGAAGGAAGACATTCCGAAGACAGAATTTTGAACCAGGTACGTGCATTATGAGTTTACATTAATCCCTTTCGGAGTGACTAATGCACCATCTGTATTCATGGATCTAATGAACAGAGTGGTCAAAAAATATCTTGATGACTTTTTAGTAGTATTTATTGATGATATCTTGGCATACTTTAAAAGTTATAAAGATAATGAAAATCAATTGCACATTATCCTAAAGACTCTGAGAAGATGTGAATTATATGGGATGTTTAGCAAGTGTGAATTCTGGCATCAAGAGATCTCTTTTCTTGTCCATATTTTATCTAATTATGGAATCTCTATTGATCATTCTAAGAAAAGAGCAATCCAAGAATTGACAACACCAATGAGTATAACAAAGGTACGCAGTTTTATTGGCATAGCAGGTTATTATCGGCGTTTCATCTAGAACTTTTCCCAATTGGCTAGCCCATTAAAAAGGCGCACACATAAAGGGGTTAAATTTTTTTGGACAAAAGCGTCTGAATAATGTTTTGACGAACATAAGAGAAGATTAGTCAATGCTCCTATATTGAATCTACCATTGGGGAATGATGGGTTTGTTATTTATAGTTATGGTTCAAAGAAATGACTAGGTTGTGTCCTTATGCAGAATGATAGGGTTATTGCATATGCATCACGACAACTGAAAACTCATGATCAAAACTATCCTACTCATGATCTTGAGTTATTTGATGTAATTTTTTATTTTGAAGATATAGAGACATTATCTCTATGGTGAAAAATGTGACATTTATAGTGATCACAAGAGTTTGAAGTACATTTTCTCATATAAAGAACTCAACATGAGGCAAAGGGGATGGATTGAACTACTCAAGTAATATTATTGCACGACACACTACCACCTGGGGAAGGAAAATAACGTGGTAGATGCTTTGAGAAGAAAAGATCATGGAGTTTTGAACATAATGATAGTTGAAAGGGGTCCAATTTTCAAGGATTTAGTTAAGATGGATATGTGAATCACCATGGAAGGTGAAACATCAATTATTTTTCAAATGGTTTCAAAACCATCGTAACTAGAAAGGATTTAGAGTTCTCAGATCGATGACAAAGAATTTCAAAAAAATATTAAATCTGTGAATGATGGGAGATTGAGAAACATTGTCTATGAAGATGGAATTTTGAAATTTGGGGAGGGACATTGTGTTCCCAATATACCTGATCTAAAAAAAGAATTATTGGACGATTCTCATAGTTCCAATTTCTATATACACTTTGGGAGCACCAAAATGTATAGAGATTTGAAGGAACATTTTTGGTGGGACAACATGAAGAGGGATATTGCAAATTTTGTGTCAAGATATATGGTTTTTCAACATGTGAAAGTTGGAAGGAAACAACCTGGAGGAGTCATGCAACCTATTCCCATACCGTAGTGGAAATGGGACAATATTATGATGGGGTTTGTCATGGGGCTACCAAAGACTTCTAGAAGGAATGATGCAATATGGGTTATTTTTTATCATCATACCACGTCTGCACATTTTCTTTCTATAAGAGATTATCTACCACTGGAATGTTTAGAAAGACTTTATATTAATGAAATTGTGAGACTTCATGGAGCACACCTGTCAATTTTTTCTGATCGTGATTTCTGTTTACATCAAGATTATGGAAGAATCTTCAGAAGGCCTTGGATACTGAACTTCATTTGAGCTCTACCTACCACCCTCAAATGGATTGACAATCAAAACGGACAATTCAAACCTTATAAGACATGTTGATATCATGCTCACTTGACTTTCAAGGTATGTGGGATCAAAATTTACCTCTAGTGGAATTTTCCTATAAAAATATCTTCCATTAAAGTATTCGAATGGCACCATATGAAGCGTTGTATGGAAAGAGATGTCACACACCAACCTGTTGGGATGACACTGGTGAAAGAAAACTTCTAGGCCTAGAACTGGTGGAGGAAATGATGGAAAATGTGAACGTAATCCAAAACCACATCAAAGAATCTCAATGTAGGCAGAAGAGCTATGTCGATAATCGATGGAAGGATTTGGACTTTCATGTAGGGGATCTTGTTTTCTTTAAGGTTTCTCCATGGAAGGGAGTTATATGTTTTGGTAAAAAATGTAAATTGAGTCCCAGGTACAGTGGACCTTTCGAAATTCTAGAACGAATTGGTGTTGTAGCTTACCGTTTGGCAATGTCACTAAGTCTCTCCAAAGTCCACGATGTGTTCCACGTATCACTGTTGAGAAAATACATACCTGACGCAACGCATGTACTCACTTATGATGAATTAGAACTGGAACCTAATCTGTATTATTGTGAAAAGCCCATCAGGATTCTTGATACCAGAGAACAAGTTCTGAGAAGCTGGACGACTCTTCTGGTAAAAGTTCTATGGATAAACCATAAGATGGAAGAGGCAACGTGAAAACCCTAGGAACATATGATGAAGAACCACCCGAGACTTTTCATGTGGTAGTATTCTAGAAATTTCTAGGTCAAAATTATTTGAATTAGGGGATAATGTAACACCCCAAGCGTCCACGGTACACTTCTCTTTGAATAATATAGTTGCGTGTGTTGTATGCAACTTCGAGTTCTAACACACACCACAACCAATCAAACTAGTTGTTATGAATAGTAATACCCACTTTTTGAAATTTTATAAATAATATTTTTCAAAATGGACTTCATTTTTGGATTCGGGATATCGAAATTAGCCTGTGGTGAATTTTTGGTGTTTTTATGAAAACTTTCAAATTTTTATGAATAGTGAAAACACATAGTTTTTAGTTAAAACCGACTTTTTATTTAAATAATTATTTATTTTATGTAAATTTATTTTAAGTCCAAATAGATACATAATACCTTTATAAGTTCAATATAATTCATTAGAGTCAATTTATATTAATTTTGGATATATAAAAATTTTATTGAACTTTTCACCGCCTTTTACCCACATCCTAGGAGAATTTAAAAATTCGAATAAAACATAATTTTACCGCTTATGTGAGTGGAATTTTGAAAATTCGGGAGACATGGTTAATATCAAGGAGTAATATTTTGTTCAATTAGATAATTTTTTTGGTGAATAGTAACTTTTTACTTTTATTTTCCACAGTTAAAAGTGGATAGGGTAATTAAGGGTAAAAATGATATTAATATTACCCTAAAAGTCCTAATTATATTGGACAGGTGTATCTTGACCAAAAGCAACCATAGGAATAAAATATTATCATTTAGGTCCACTTGGATTAGATTAGGACATTTATTATTATTTAATTCAAAGAAGAGTTAAAAGAGTTAATATCAATGTTTAATAGCTAAATCATTTTTAATATTGGGTTATACATAAGATAAATTCAATTGTAATATTCATTAGAAATATAAAACTATTTCCTACATAATTGTATTTTATTTATAATTTCTTAAATATTAAATAATTTAATTTATTTATGACACAATGGTGATGCAGTAATTATCTAATTAATGAAATATAAAAATAATTGATATTATAAATATGAAAATAAATGTAATTTGAGACTTTTTTATGAATTCAACTAATTTTATAGGTTAATATGACATATTAGGACTAGTTATATAATTTTTTTAAGTAATAATGCTATTATAAAATTATCAAAAACAAAATAACCAATAGTGTCAAAATTGACATAAAAGAGTTTTTCAAACAAATGTTATATTATTAATTGATATTATATTACTAAAAATATACGGTTCTGTCAACGAACTTAAATAATGATAGGTGTATTATTAATGGACCACTTGAGGGTATCTTGGCTTTTTATAGTATGTCTATTGACTATATAATATAAAAATTCAAAGAGACATGGTAAATGTCAAACTATTTAACTAAGGGTTGAATATAAATGATAAGGTTAATATAGTGACCCAACCCGGTATAAAATCTATTGGTTGAAAGGATTTAGACTCATACCCACCAGAACATTTAAATAATCCAGTTTAGAGCCATTACAAACCGAATATAAATTTATTAAAAAATAATATTTCAAGCTTTTCCAACGGTGCCTCTCACACATCATATAAAAGGGAACTCCCCCTTATCTCAAATTAATACCTTCACAGCACTTTGGTTCGGCCAACCCCTGCCCAAATATCCTCTCAAATTCCTTCAATTAAACCTAGAGGCATTAGTTTGATCAGAAATCCACCCTAACGAGCCCTTTTGATCAATTCAAAAGGAAGAACCCGAAGAAGATGTAATGATTTCACCACCCTCTTTCAAGCTCCATTCTTCTTCCACTTATTTTTTATCTATTATTTCCATTATAAAAAAAATAAATCCATTATCTTCTATATAATGTGATGTTATTATAAATATGGTACAACCATATTCAGTATTCTATCAATCCCATGGATGACATGTCACCATACGTGCGTACGTACCGATTACCGTCTCCACGTCGTGGTGTAATTGTTTTTCAATACATTATTTTTTAGATGGGTATAATATTGATGTATAATTCATTTAAATAATAAATATAACATTATAATGATTCTGTATATTTGATACACCATCCAATTATATATTATTTTGTCACTCGTGCGTACATACGGACTACCGTCTCCACGAACGCGATGAGATTTATTCTCCATTGTATCCATTCAAGCATAATCCTCATTTGATGATTGAAAATAAAGTTTAAGGACTTGATATCAATATGGATATGAATAAGATACAACCTATCCATAACAAACACGGCTTATGTAACAAAAAATATAAAAGAAAATGAGTAAGTTATCATCCAAAACGACGATAATACTAAGATATTGTTAACAAATAAATGTTAAAATATCCTATATGATATAATATTAATGTATATTATTATTTTATAATTTAATAACAATTATTTCACCATTATACAGGAGGTTAAACTACCCTCGACCAAGGAAAAGTAGAAGGTATGGGTATTTTTCACAATCTCTTCATTATACGAGGTTGTTTATACGTAATTATCTACTGGGGCCTCTTTATTATCCACATCCATGTTTCATAAAAATGTATTTCAAATCATTATTACTATTTTAAATACTATGGGTTAAAGTAATTTATACCCTTGTTGACTTTCTATAATATTGTTATATAGGAATCTTTCTGTCATTTTCCAAACAAGGTTTTTTTATCCTTTTCAACAGAATTAGGGTAAGAATGTCTTTTTAACTTATACGGAGAGTGTAGCTATTTTCCGCCATTATAAAATCATCAAATATTCCATTACAATCTTATAAGAATATTTTCAAAGTAAATGTTATCTTTTATAATAATGTGACTTTTAAATAATTTAAAAAAAGATATATTTCTCTCAAATAGATTTTATTTCATCTATGTCTACATCCTTTGATGAATTTTAAGCTTATTTGATGTTTATTTATTATGATAAAAAACATCCATATTGTATTGAAGGTTTTGTGATATATTTGAATGTGGATGTTTTATTATTATACCATTCATGGTTTATGGATAAAGTATTTGAAATTTTGTATGCTAGTTTTAATATGAATGTTTATGTCATATTTAAACAAGTTCATATAAGGAATGCATTGGACTTAATAAGTGACGGGTGGATCCCGAACTAGCTCCTTGATGCATCGGTAGGTCTAATGAGACAAACTAGTGTCATGGAATAAGGCCTTGAAAAAAATCATATTTTTAGTCTTGGCACAAGGCCTTGACTATGCGGTTATAATAGTATGGAATTATGCATTCCATCATTATGAAAGTGGATATTGATATTGCGTGTGATTATTAGACTAGTATAATATCCATGTGAATGTGTAAATGGAATTATTTCATTTTATTTTTTCCATATTATGTTGAAGTTCATGTTTAAAGGATTTTTTTAGTTATACATTGCCTTAAATGTTTGTGCTTATTTATGAATGTTTCTGCTATATTGTTATCCTTACTAAGCATCTAAGCTCACCCATTTCCATGTTCTATTTTTCCTAGGATGTGATGCAATAATTTATGACTGACCTGTAGGGATAGTCTGAGGGGATATGAGTGTGGATATGGAGACTATGTTATTGTAGTTTTTCACTTTATGATGTAATGTAACATTTATGAATGTATCTTGTGTTTTCAAGTCTACTAATCTAATCTGTCTTTCGGGACATGATATTTTGTTATCATGCCAATGTTATGTGATAATGCACCGACTCTGGGTAACTGGGGTCGGGTCGTTACATATGGCATATTGGTTAGCGCACCTATGCTCAGTTTTGGATTGTTGATTTATTATTGTTACACATTGATCACTATAATGGCATGCATTATTATACTTGATGAAATCAATTCAAGGACACATTAGTGGGGTCCTACTTATTCTTGTACTCAAACCATAATTAAAAATTTCACTGCACTTGTAAAATTCATGAGATATCTAGAGAATATAAAGGGAACTCTAGTGGGTGGTTGAGCGAAGGGGTTTGGATCTTATAATAGACTATGATGAAACATGGATGATCCATTGTTTATTTATTATTTTATCTTCATATTTACTTATAGAAATGATTTTTAGTTAAGGGAGATGATTGATTGGTGTTACAAGTATTCCATATTTACTTTTCTACTTGTTTACTCTGATTATGTATTATATTCTTTATTACTGATTATTGATATGATGAAACGATATTGAGGGTATAGTAACCCCACAGACATACTCACTCCCCCAATACTAGTCGGTATCCTATTGTATTTGTGGAGACTTGTATAAGGTCACATGGAATTCCGTATCAGACGGGGTGATTCAGGTTAGTATGTTACTTAAAACATAGTTACAAAATTTATTACAATCTAATTTAAAATGAAAGTCATCAAGTCAGAATAATATCTTGAAAAAACAAATTAAACGATAAACAACCTGTGTAATTAGAGACTCCTAAAAATAATGAACCAATATAAGTACAATAAATTGAATGATTAATATCTATTACACAATCTTATTAAATAAATATATCATTATGAAAAAATGGTTTTTAAATATGTCATATTTTGAATATGACATTAATCAAAATAAATACACTTTTTATTATGATATAAAACATTTAATCAAGAATAACAATAATTTGTCACCTAACATCAAAATAATAAAAATATAGTGTAATAATATCAGGGAAATTATACCATAATTGATATAAATATAAATAATCATCCAAACATAATATCATAGAAACTATGACTTATAAAATGAAAAACACATATCAAAAAATTAATAATGCATATGAAAGAAAAAAGTTTTATGATATATGAAATAAAAATGTTTTTTGGGATTTAAGACACCTTTAATCTCATCATATTGTGAATGGGGAAATTTTTCCGAGTCAAATCACCTTGATCTAATACCATATAATGTCAGCATATGAAAATACCGATTCATTCTTTCAAAAATAATTTGTCACTAGCTACAATTCCATATTAGTGTATCTACCAATGAAATATATCCCCTATTATATTTTTAATAATAGGTCAATAAATATGAAAATTTCTACTATATTGTTTATACGGCTAGAATTATATCCATATTCAAAGAAATATTAAATGTATAGAGTAGAGGAAATTAAAGAACACTAATAGGAACCTAAATTGAATATAATGCAAGATGAAAGTGACCATTGTGGTATACTACTGTCAATCCAAAAAAAGAACAAGGAATTTGAAATAATTGGAAAAGTAGTTATTCGTGCTGGGACCCCGTTGTAAATGCCCCGTAACAGAAAATTGCATCAGAAATAGTTTTTCAATGTTTTTTAAAAAACCGGTTGCGACTAGCCCATTGAATAAAAAAATAAAAAATTACAAACAATTATATACCAATTTACGATGGTCTCATCACAAAAAAATTAAAAAATTAAAAATGCTAAAATTAATAAAATTGAATAAAATTATAATAATAATAATAATTATTATTATTAGTAAAGAATATTAAAAAAATAATACTATTAATAATACTATTAATAATATTTATATAATTACACAAATAATATAAATATAATAATTATATAAAATAATATTATTAATATTAATAAAATTAATAATAATAAAAATAATAATAAATGAATATAAAATAATAATAAAATATTCAGAAAAATATAAAATAATAATAATAATAAGATAATAATAGTAATAAAATAGTAAAAAATAATAATAACATAAATAGTAAATGAAAAATAATATAAAAATTTAAATATTTAAATAAATAATAAAGTAATGAGATAATAAAAAATTAATAAAATAATTAAAAACACAATATTTGCGACAATATAAAAATACACTATATAGAAATTTATAAATATAATATTATAAAAAATGGACATTCAAATGTATTATCATAAATATTAAACACATCACTAAGGTGGAGAGTCTTCTGAATGAGCTGGAGGAGCTGGAAGAAATGGAGGAGGGAATTCCATCCCTAAGTCATGAGTCAGACATCGCATATACTCCATCGTCTGCTCATGTTGTTGTTTCCATCGATAAACCTCCTCATACTGTTGATGTTGCTGTTATATATAGATTTGTTCTTTCTTGCTATGTGTACTCTCTATAATCTCACCCTGGTCTCACAGCTAGTCCTAATACTATGCAGTTGATAATGATGACTCTCTACAAGCTCCTCTTGAGCTATACGACGACATAACAATGGTGCCGAAATCACTATCATGCATCAATCAGGGGTAGATACCAATAACTTGGCCTTTCTTTAAGGCACACTAGGTTGCATGAATCTATATTGCCTCCTCAAATCATTCTATATTGATCTAATCATCATTCTTAGACTGTCTCTCAGTCTATGTTTGATACACCACAACCACATATGATTATGTGAATTGCAATTTTAAATAAAACTTCTTAAAAAATTATTTCTTGTTAAATTTAAAACTCAAAAAATATTTATAATTACCATAATCTTACATTGGTTATCACCACTAATCTCTCCTGTGACAAGATCATTATAAATCCTCTTATAAACATTGAACATGGTAATATTAGATTGTTAGTCTACCTATATGAATATAAAATAAATATTTTTCATTTAATGCTATATAAATTAATTTAAAATGGGTAAATAAAATATGTAACATATGCGTAATGAATGTATGACAGCTAGCTGGATGTGTCACCTCCTATATCTCCTAGTTTTCTCAACATACTAACAATATCCTCTGAAAACGACCACTCATCCCATGTGAACATAATCCTTGCAAAAACTAAGATGAAATGTAATCAGGTCAGTGGAAACAACAAAACTAATCAAAATCTACGACTCTTTCTTTCCCCATTATTTTACTCCCCAAATTGTGAAAAAATGATATCAACACTCATGTATACAACCTTGTCATTACTTCTAGATGGATTCGTGGATTCTATTATTGATGGGATACCATAAACCCTACAAACACATAATAATATCATGTTATTAAATAAATAAACTATAAAATAAATTTAATTTATTTATGTACTAGCCAATGATAACAAATGAATTTCTGATTATCTATGTGAATCTGATCCCATTTAATTTGTGCCCTAAAAAATAATTTTTCATTATAGCACACCTCTGTCCAATAGCTATACGTAAAAATACCAGAAGAAAAGAACCAACAAGAAAAATAATATTATATAAATAATGTAATTATAATTAATGAAAACTAACTAAAATACCCATGTACATACATCTAGAAGCATATATCGAAACCAATATATGGAAAACTCTTGGGGATTGGGTGAGGAATCATTATTCGTGAAAGACCACGACCCTCTGAGTCCTCGCTGCACAGCCGATAGTCTGAGGGTCTGATGATCCAATATCCTTCTTGTCATTAGGTAGATCAACACCCTCCAACTCATGAAACAGTTCTGAGTCCATTTCAAACACAAAATGATTTTTTAGCAAATAATGGAAAACAACTACTATATATAGATATATATTATATATTGTTATGACTAGAATTTATCATTGAAAAAATTAATCTCATCCTCATTTTTGTATATGAAGGTGTTTATATATTTATATTCCACCTCAATATCATCAATATACATAGGATTTTTAGTTTCATCATCTCTTTTCATTTCAAATTCATTTGTTACATCAATAACATTATTATCATAATAAACCCTTAACTATGGGGTGTCATCATTGATATTCATGTCTCTTCCTGGAAAATATGAATTCAAAGTAATCACTTAATAAAAATTAATTTCATTAACTTCATCAAAACCACATTAACTTCGAATAAAATGACTTTCCTGAGATTTTATTTATATAATTATCCACCAATAACCCAAAACTCTTAATGTAGCGTAGTAATTTGAATAGTAAATTTTATCTGAATGATGAGCCAATTGAAATGGTTCATTTACTACAAGAAGACTTTTGTATTTAATATCAATGTCATCATGGATCAGATGAACATGCAATCTGCTCTTAGTATCTAACAACTCACATTTAAGAATTTTTATGAAATTTTATCCCAGATAACAATGTTCAATAATTTATTCCATAATTTCATAAAAGTAAACCTCAATTTATATATGATTATATCCTTTTTAGAAAACACGTCTATTAGTTGATTTTTTTACTCAATATATGAATATATATGAAATTGAAAACCATTTACAAAATATTCTCTATACAATCAATTCATTTTTGATTGTGGGATTGTTAATACGTACAAATATTTAACAATTTTATCTACAAGTTGATATAACTGAAAATTTATAAAAAAATATTAATATAAAATGTAATAAATTGATTTTATATGTTAAAAAATAAATAATTTATGTTAATCAGTTTTTAAACAAGTATAGAAAATTATTTTCCCGACATTCTTCAAAAGGAACTGCAATAATTTTTGGAATTTTATTATTGATATTATTATCATATAACCTAAATAATTTAATTTACTATAGAAATGATTATAGAATAAGTGATAGGATCGCTGACAGTACAAATGATGTCATTTATTCACATTTAATAATAACATTTGTATGACCTCTGTGATGTTCATCATTTGAAAGTCATCATTCATGAACTCCACCATAGCCGTGATATAGATTATTAAAAAGAAATAATTTATTCTAATTTCATTGTCAGAAATTACCAAATTATGGCCCATGCAGTTTTTTTAGTGATATTCATATTGAAAATAATGAGACCATAAAAAAGAAATTTCCTCCTACAAATAAGCTACTACAATATATCCTTCAACTGATGCTTTGTTACGTACTTTTTTCTTCCATTTTTACATGAATATCTCAAATGGGTACATCCACCAGAACTGTACCAGAACACAAAATTTTACATCATGTCGAAAATGTAATATCAAATGTTCTATTGAGTCAAAGAAATCTGGTGGGAAGATATTTTCAAGTTTAAATATAATTAAAAAACACCTTCTTGTAGTCTACTTTGTACATCATAGTCTATCATTTCTTCAAAGATGTATCATAAAAAATATGTTCTATCTTCTAAAACATCTCAAATCGATGAATTCAAAAAACCTTATAATCCAATCAACATAATTACTTCCTTTGTAATATGAAAGCCATATTTTTTAAATCTGGTAATATGACCATTCCTAATAGATTATCCCACATTTAAAACAGAACCGTATTAAGGTCTCAAATCTACTATCCACTAAAAAATAATCAATTTTATTTGCAATTTTTGTACTCTTCTTTTGGCTTCATTAAATTCTGCGATTATACATTTTCAAACTGTTCAAGTTCTAGTCACCTACAAATTTGGGAAAGATCTAATCTTTCCATTAAATTATATTTGGTCTAACCTGGTTTATAAAAAATTGTATAAAATATAATGTCAAAATAGTTATTCTCCATATTCATGACATATAACATGTGATATACCAACAAATCCAACCAATATGGGCGATATGAAAAAATGCATCATTTTTTCAGTTACATTTTCTTCCCAAATCCATCAAATTTCTTATTTGTTTGTAGTTGGTCCAAATATAATGGGAGGTAATGAAGAGAAAAACTATTTTAAATCCGTGTCAGAGATCATTTTTGGAGGTCCATCTCTCTCAATTGTAACTTTTCTAAAATGATATTTATTCCTACGAAAAGGATTATTGGATGGAAATAACCTGCAATGACGGTTAAAAAATAAGTGTTTCTTCCATTAATAAGAATAAATGCTTTTATATCACTCATATAGTACAAAAATGATTCTATACCATGTGTACTCTATCCATATAACATTCCATATGCTAGGAATTCACAAATTGTCTACATCAATGAAGCTTTTAGTAGGAGATTTTGTTTCACAACCACATCATATGTACTAACACCATTCGTACATAATATATTTAACTCATCAATCACTGTATTCAAATAGACATCAATATTATTTTTTAAATGACATAGAATTAATAAGGTCAAAAATATATATGGATCCATTATTAACATCTAAGGAGGTAAATTTTACGGAGTTATAAAGACTGGCCAATAAAAATATTGATTACCGTAAGAACAAAATGGACATAAACCATTAGTAAAAAGACCCAATCCCACGTTTTGGGATTCTAAAGAAAAATATGGATGTAATTGGACAAAATATTTCAATGAATCACCATCAGAGGGATGATAAATTCTTTCAAAGGATGAAATATTGGGGTTTTTCATTAAATCAAGGAAATTGTGTTCTGAGACCTAGATAAACACTACAATATTAGTGTGAGAGTGAAATACCTCAACTGTCGGACATGAATCAATCCCAAATTCCCTATTTTAGTTTCTTTATACCTTTATTCTCCACATGTAAGACTATTATCCCATGAATCATTTTTATCATAATATAAGATGAAATCATTCGAACATTCAAGAGTATTTTGATAACCAAGACCCAGATTATGAACCAACCTCTTTCACTCATATAAATTTATAAGAAACACATTCCATTCAGATAATAGTGTTTTAACCAACGAGAATATCTTATTAAATAGATATTTTAAATTCCATTATCTGATTTAAAAGTGATAAATTTTGTAATTGCTTCAAATTTTATTATCATTCAACTTGAATATAAGGCATGATTAGAAAACCTCACAACACATAAAATTGAGATGGTTCCAACTCAAGAGTATAATCAATATCATCTTGAGTTTTATATTGTTGAAAATAAATACCTTCCACATCTTGTACAAATTTTTTAAACAGTGGTGGTTATGGAACCAAATTATTATTATCTTATCTGGAACTGCATTAACCCTGTTTATACAGAAAAAATTATCCTTTTTAAAAGAAAAAAACAATATATGACCAACAATATTATCAAATGTGTCAAACATCATTAGACCACATTACATTAAGGGACAAATAATTGTCCCATCTGAAAAAAATTTGTTTTGATGATGAAAATAATAAGAATGTTTTAACACCCTCAATATATATTAGATTTATAATAGATCTATATGGATTCCCATGTTGATTTACCCAATAATCATTTTCAAATAATGACTATTGTTGACTTTCTTGTTCCATATTTCTCTAAAAAAATATAAAATAAATAGTTTTTTATGAATAATTTTATATAAGGAAAACCGTATCCAAAAAATTAATTTTTTTCATTTATTCCTTATTATTCTAAATTATTAGTATTTATTCTTAAATATTTTTAATTATTTATAATTATTTCTAATTATTACAAATAATTACTAATTATATCTAATTAATGCTAATTATTGCTAATTATTGCAAATTATATATAATTATTGCTAATTATTGTTCTTCATTACTAATTATTTCTTAATACTACGAATTACCTCCAGTAACAACTAATTATTACTAGTGACTAGTAATTATTACTAATGATTTCAATTTATTAAATAAATGATACAATTTATTACAATTTATTATATTTTTTTACTAATTGTTACAATTTGGTACAATTTATTACAAAATATACCTTTTTATTATTAATTATTACAATTTATTACTAGTTACTACTAATTACCTTAATTTATTATTAAAACGACTATTTATTTCTAATTGGCCCTAATTAGCGCTAAATTTCGCTAATTATTATTAATAATCGCTATTTATGACTAATTATCGATATTTATCACTAAATATCACTATTTATTACAAATTATTACTAATTATGACTAATTATTTTTTAATTAGTAATCATTGTTACTATTTATTATTATTTATTACTAATTATTACATGATAGTACTAATTATTACTAATTATTACTATTTATAACTATTTATTGGTATTTATTACTAATTGTTAATTTTTATAACTAGTTATTACTAGTTGTTACTATTTATTACTATTTGTTACTATTTATTAATGATTATTACTAATTACTACTATTTAAAGCTATTTATTAATATTTTACACTAATTATTATTATTTACCCCCTCTTTTTTAATATTTTGAATGATTTATTACTATTTACTGATATTTACCGCTAATTATTACTATTTAGCACTAATTATTACTATTTACAAATAATTTTAACTATTTACTACTAATTATTAATAATTACCTCTAATTATTAGTAATTACCACAAAGTATTACTAATTACCACCAATTATTACTAATTACCGCTAATTGATACTAATTATTTCTAATTATTAATATTTATTACTAATTATTAATTTTTATTAGTAATTATTTATATTTATTACTAATTATTACTTGTTGTCATTAATTTGCACTAATTATTAGTAATTATCACTAATTATTATCAATTACTGCTAATTATTTCTAATTACTACTAATTATTACTAATTACCACTAATTATTACGTATTTCTACTAATTATTACTAATTATTACTATTTATAAATATTTATTATTTATTATTACTAATTATTAATAATTATTACTAACTATTACTATTTATTACTATTTATTACTATTTACTACTATTTATTTTGATTTATTACTATTTACCTCAATTTATTACTATTTACCACTATTTACTAATAGTTACAGCTAATTATAGAAAATTATGACTAATTATGACTAATTAATACTAATTATTACTAATTATTACTGAGTATGAAAAATTATTACTAATTATTACAATTTATCACTGATTATTTATAGTTACTGCGATTATTACTTATTGTTTTCTAATTATTACTAATTATTGCTAATTATTACTATCTATTGCTGATTATTACAATTTACTGATTATTATTACTACTAATTGTTATTAATTATTAAAGTTTATTACTATTAATATTTATTACTAATCATTAATATATATTATGATTTATTTGTATTTATTAATATATATTAATATATATTACTATTTATTACCAATAATTATTAATTATTACTAATTTTTACTAATTACCACTAATTATTACAATTTACTAATAGTTATTACTATTTACCTATAATTATTACTATTTACCGCTAATTATTACTCTTTATTACCTATTTTTACTATTTATTACTAATTTTTACTAATTTTTACTAATTATTACTCACTAATTTTTAAAATAATTATTAATTTTTACTACTAATTACTACTAATTAATACTAATTATTAATATTTATTACTAATTATTACTATTTACCACTAATTATTTCTATTTACTGCTAATTATTTCTATTTACTACCAATTGTTACTATTTATTAATAATTATTAATATTCATTACTAATTACTAATATTTATTACTATTTATTAATTTTTATTACTATTTATTAATTACTATTGCTAATTAGAACTAATTAGTTTTTTTACCCGTATTTATTACTTTTTAATACTATTTATTAATATTTATTATAATTTAATTATAATTATTACTAATTATTACTAATTATTACTAATTACTACTAATTATTACTAATTATTACTACTTATTACTACTTATCATGAATTATTATTACTTACTACGAATTAATAATAATTAATACTAATTACACATAATTATTAGTAATCTACGAGAGTTGAATGAAATTATTACAAATTATACTATTTACTTTTAACTGAAAAATAAAATCATAATGAAATAACATAATTGTAAAAATAAATATTGCGAAATAAAACTATCTAATTCTAATTTAATTTATCGCTAATTAGCAATAATTATTATTAATATACTATAAAATGAATTAATTAAAAAATAAATGTAATAGATAAATACATTAAAATAGATGCTTCCGTACGATGGAGGGCTTGAAAAACAAACCAATTAAAATTTTGAAACTTTGAAAAAATTTAAGAAAAAAATATGAGAGTATAAAGGAAGAGAGGAGTTGAGGAAGTTGTAAAATGGAAAAAATCAGATGAGGGTATATAGAGGATAGATAATTTGTGATGGGACATCCATCACAAATAGTAGTATTTGCAACAAGACCCATCGCAAATGATAAACCCTATTAATTAGAGGGGGTTGTTAAAAAGGTATTTGTGATGATTTCCGTTGCAAATGCTAACCGACGACAAAAGTATTTGCGATGGGATTCGTCGCAAATACCTAGAATTTGTGACAGATCCTCTCACGACCCATCCCAGAGGGTCCCGTGTCGTGACTACCCCAAGCCCGACTCAAATAGGCTAGGGGTTAGTGATAGGCACCGAGAAATCATGTCCTACAAATGGTAGGCATTTGCCTTAGTATATGTACCCATGCACACGTCTCCAAGCCACAAATGCTAAAATGTAAAAAAAAAATAGTAAGTAAACAAATACATGCATACACTATATCCCAAAAAACAAAGTAAAGTGCACTAAAGTAAATAGGGTCAGAATACAAGTCCACCAAAAAGAAATGTCTATAAACCAAAAAGTACAACCATAGATAATGGTATTGGGAGTGCGACTCGGATTTATAGGAACACCACGGCCTACCTAAACATTCAATGCTCTGTCTGGTTCTGGTCCGCCCTCGACTCTATAAAAATGTAGCTTGTTAGCACAAGATTTGACATGTGCGGGCAAACCCCATACATGGTTTAGTAAAACAATACTCAAGGAGGCACCCTAAAACCAAAAATTAATACCACAATGGAAATACCAAATCAGAAATAACACAATGTTAATACCATAGAGTAAATACCATCAAATAGGAACCACATAAGAAGCACAATAAAGGAAATACCAAAGAGGAAATACAACACAGGAAATACAAAAAATCAAAAACCATGAAGGAATTGTGCAGTCAACTTCTTAATGATATGCACTCATGCCCATTTATAACAAATATCCAGATATACATTATCTGATGAGACAACCAGTCTCCATGATACAGAGAGTCTACATGATACAAACAGTCTCGGAAAGACACATAACCATTGGGAGTCACACAGTCTCTATGAGACACACAGCCTTTATAAGACACATAGTCTTTGGGAGTCGCACAGTCTCCATGAGACACATAGCTTCTATAAGACACATAGTCTTTCAGAGTCACATACTCTCCATGTCAAAACACTACATAGCATTCTGCTCAAGGAATTCTTGTTCCAGAAGAACCTACTCATCTGGCTGTTAGGCCATAAGCACATATCCACAAAAACACACTTAGTATTTCTCAAAAGGACAATCTCGTCTCAAGAGTCCAATGTCAAAGATGGTTCATCAGACAAACACACAATTTGAAAGCTATGACCATTTGAATAAAACGGTCTGTGCACCTGAGTTCGACCCATCCCTTTGGCTTACCCGACCCAGTACATTCGACCTTGACCGACCCGACCCGGTTTGCTGGGCTTACTGGGTCATGCCCCGTTGGGCTGTCCGGACCAGCCATACTTGGACCATGTGGACCGACCTATTGGAACATGGCCTAGTGTAGTCTATTCACCCCGTGCGGCCTGTGTAGGATACCCATCTAGTTCCTCATGTCCATATCCTATGGATTCACTCTCCTCCACCATGATAGCCACGTCCTGCGGCCACTCCACGCGCCCATCTACTACGGGTTCCCACACTGTCTGGCCCCCGTAGTGTGCACCTCCGTCACGCCAGTGGCCCCTTTCATGTGCCACCTCTCCTACTCTAGTTCTCGGAAATCTACGATGAAACCATATCTAGGATCCAAAGGACTTAGAGCTACATTGATCCAGTCTCCATTTCATCTTTCCACCAACATGGGAGTCTAATTGTGTTCGGAGCCTCCTGAAAATTCATGCATGACCAAGATTGTCCAACAACAAAGAATTCAAAGAATGGTGGAAGTGAAGAGCACAATAAACACCCGATGAATGATCCTTATTAGTTGTTTGTATGAGACTCGATTCGTTGTTATTATAAGGATTATCTATGATCCATAATTATCACAAGGACTTACCACCCATTAAAACACCACAAAAAATATCCATCCAACAAATGATTGAACCATGGATCAACCTCATTGGGGTTTGGTCCATGTTCTTCGTAGAATTTAAGAATGGTGAATCTATGAAGGAATATAATCAAACTACCAA
This sequence comes from Viscum album, assembly GCA_963277665.1. Taxonomy (NCBI): domain Eukaryota; kingdom Viridiplantae; phylum Streptophyta; class Magnoliopsida; order Santalales; family Viscaceae; genus Viscum; species Viscum album. The sequence continues at coordinate 1,939,370,417 of OY728141.1, forward strand.
TAGATGAGAAGCGGTTGCATTGTCGTCATTGATGGGATCCTTCAACTATATTGGCATGACGATCTGTGATATGATCTCTGATCTGTCTTCATTTATTTGAGAGGATTCTTTCTCCATGATTAAGTGGAATTCAAGGGTTATAGAGATAACCATTAATTATCTGAGAATAATAAATAAAAAGGAATCTCGATGGTAGGTAACTTTAAAAAAAATATCTTAATTTATTTTTTTATTTAAAACGTCGAAAAATTACTTTTCACAACCGACCTGCACCGGTCGATTTTAGGAATCACCTATAAAAAAAACACATTATGAACTCAAAGATGGTTCAAATTTCATATCGGAGTCACCATTCATGTGTTATTAGGATTTTAAAATAAAATATTTTTCTTTATTTATTTTATTTATTGTTACATCCTTGGTGACTTTTTTCTTCAGATGTCCCACAACGATCAATGTTAGGACGTACCTAGGGTAAATCCACCATCTTGAGTTCAATCGTACCCTCAAATTTCCCATTAGGGAACCTATATAAATGTTATTCAAATTTTTAAGGAATGACATGAGTGAGTGCTATTAAAAACATACCAGTTTAAATGAATTGTTCAGGGCACACCGTGCCTCAGAATCACACATCGTCTAATTTGCTGGACTTATAATTTTCCAAAATAATTTCCAAAACAATTAGGAAAAATCTGAGTCATTATATATATCTTTCCACCAAAAACTATCATTTATGATAGGAGATAATTTCCATCATAAATGCTAAAAAATATTTTTAAGGGTCTTTGTTATGGGTATAGTCACCCATTGTAATTACCATTCCCATGGTATTGCATGCATTGAGTGCCAAAATACTTGTGACGGGACATCTATTCCCATAAAAATAATTGGTTACTTTTATTGGGAAAAGGTCTTGTCCCAAATAGTGTTTCTTAAATTACTTTTTTCAATGGGACCCTTCCCCATCACAAATAACGTTTTTTGTAGTGTTGTAAGAAAAAACAAAGGCATACTTATAGAAATTCCAACAAGGTACATATACTTTTATAAATAAAAACTAAGGAATAATAGCCGAAAAATGTGTAATTCTTATCATGATTGGTCTTCTAATTTTAAAACATAATTGAGGATAACATTTATTAATGGAGGTATTATGTTTATGGTTAACATTACTTATATTATTAAGGAATTAGGAAAATCAATTTTGTATGATGTATTATTTCAATTTAAGACATATTTAATTTGGGGTAGATTTATCAATAATAAATAATTAATCCATTCCATTCCAAATTATGAAACCCATCCATTACTTCAATATTGATGAAACCTATTAATTGAGTTAATGTGTGGTTGGATGGTTTTCAATTCATTTAACAAGTAGTGGAAGAAAATGGATAACCACTCAATACATGATAACCGAACTAATGAATCATACTTAGAAAATAACTATTTTAAACTAAATAGTTAATCAATATAAAATAAACTAAGGTTTATACTTTTAATGTTTTCTTAAATAAATAAATTAATATGTAGAAATTTATCAATAGAAACCATGTTCTATAAAATAAATAACATAAAATAATATTTCCCTTAGAAAATAAATAATTAATTAAAGATATTTAACAAAAGATTTTATATATATTTGTATATAATATTTTATTTAATATTCATAATCATTTGAAAAATAAATATGTATTTTTTTGAAGAATATTTTATCATCTATTTATGTCTAAATCATAATAATGATCTCAATAAAACATTATTAAAAAGTAATTTAAATATAATGGTGAATTAATTAAAAACCATCCTTCATTGATAATGTAACATTTCATATTTACTTATAATATAATAATCACGTAAATAATAATACAATTAATTCTTTTTTGGGATGAAATAATTAAATAAATATTTTAACCATCATTCATGATATATCAAATCAAATTAAATTAATTAAATACCATAACTCAAGGATAATGAAAACCAACATTTACACATATATTTAACTTAAATATGATTGAAATACTAAAAAAATATAAATCAATAAAATAATCCACCAAAAGAACATCAAATTTAAATAAAATTCCTTAGAATCCCTAGGATAGTTTTCAAAAGGTTGAAATTAAAATAATAAAAAAACTTAATGGAATCTAATAAACTATTTTTATTGTCTATTTGATTATAAATTAAAAAAACAATGATATAAGTTATTCCAAAATGCTCTAGTAGAATCAAATGAATAGATAAAAATGAAAATAACAACCAGTGAAATAGAAGAAGGATTCAAAGTTCACTACTATGATATCAAATAGTATCTAAATCAAAACACCCCTGAATTATGGGATAATTGTAGAGAATATATCCTACCATCACTTGGGTGAGGGTATAAAAAATAATAGGAGTGAAGTAAATAATATCTCTCAAATATCGCAGAAAAAAAGATAGAAATAGAGGAAGAAGAGATGGATAGTGGGGACAACATCATTTGACTACGGGAGGGGGTGGCCGAGGCTCATAGGAGTATAGGGAAGATTATGGATCATTAATGAGGAGGGGAGGGGTTGATATGTTAAAGCTCTATACCCATGGTTTTTTAATAATAATTGGTATAAATCAACCTATACCTTAATTTTTTTTAATCTATGGGTATAGTTTTTTATAGGATCTATATACCCACATTTTCTCTAAACCGTGGGAATAGATGTGTAAAAAAGTTAAATTTCTAGTAGTAATGCTTTCCTAATAAATAACCAATAATTAAAAATATATCTTTCCAAATATACTATGTTTTTCATATACCATTTTAGGTCATCAACATAATCCATATGAAACCCTTTTATACATAATTCATTCAATATACAACCTGATAACATGGGGAAAAGAAAACATAAGAAGGGTAATCTCAAATTCTCAGCAAGTGTAAAAATAATTTTTAATAATTAAATGTCATTAGTGAGAATAATATGTTTTTAACGGTTTGTGGAAATAATAAATTTGAATGATTAAAACATATTAATATCCATACCCATAAATACCTAGATAATCAAAGATGAAAACATTTCATAAGGCCTTAACAAAGGATAGAGTCATCAGAGTCAATAATAATAAGTCGTGATATCAATCATGGAAGAGTAAAAATTATAAACCCATAGAAACCATAGAAAAAATATATTGGTATCTTGGGACAATATCTTCATAGAACAAATACGAATACCTTAAAATGGAATACCAATATGGTCGACTTATATTCCTAATGCATTAGAGATCTATCATAGTGCACCCATCATATATTCTATAATTGTATTACTCTCTGCTATTTTGGCACACAAATCCTATAATAAATCACCATGAAAAAAAAACATGAATAATGTCTATAGAGTTTTCATTTTACTATAAAATACATAAAAATAATCAGTATCCCTTTCATAAATTGATTATCCCAAAGAAAATAAATGGGTTCCATAATGATATCTTGGAAATATAATTAACCAAGGGAAAAGAAAAATGTTTCATAACAATCTCTTTTAAACTTGATTATCAAATAGAAAAGAAATGGGTTCCATGAATATCTACTTGAAACATGATTAACTCATAGAAATAACATATTTACATTCCAATCTCTTTGAAACATGATTATACCATGGAAAATACGAAGGTTCTATAATTGTTTTTCAAACATAACTAACTTGTAGAAGAGAAATCGTTTCCATAAAAACTTATTTGAAATAATAATAATCCTTTCATAGAGATAATGAATATGGTATCAATGAAAAATATCACCCTTGGACCATAATAAAAAACATGGGTTAATGACATTAATGAATGGAAATACCATTAAAATACAATTAGAAACATTTTGGAGGAAAATACCATTTTAAATTGGAAAATCACTTTTAAAAACTAAAAATTACTAATGAATTTCAAAAAAATAATTTCATGGATTATAAAATTTGATACTTGTAAAGGAAGCATGAATTAAAATAATGATAATGATGGTGGTAAATTCTATCTATGTTTTACATGTTAAAATAATGCTTTCATTCACAATTTTGAAAAAATACAAACGATCCTTGATTGGAAAAATTATAAGAAGATTCTGTTTCAAAAAAATTTAAAGATAAAATTATGATTCAAAATGATGTTAAACTATTATATTAAAATATTTTACATTTTCTTTGAAGAAACTGATTTAGAAAAAAAAATTATTTTCGATCTAATAGAGAAATGAAATAATATTTTCCTAAAAAAATGTCTTTTAAGAATCACTTTTTAAAATTCTAAAAACTACCCACATAAAACAGAATCAACTAAATATTACAATATAAATAGAAAAATATAAAGTAAAAATCAATTAATTGAGGTTTTAGGATAGTGGGAAAAAAAATTATTGTATTTTTTTTTAAAATCCAATCTTTTTGAAAATATTTTAAAATAAACAATAAAAGTTTATTTATTAAATAAATTAATTTACCACTGGGAATACATTTGAATCATAAGCACCATGGGAGATTAATAATAAATAGAATATTAATTGACATTAGAATAAATGGATTCATGATATAAATTATCAAATGGGTTGTATAGACACCTCTTAAAATAATATAGTCAAATAACATGAAAATTATTCCATAAATAATGGAAATTGAGATGAGGTCCATTACAATGATCATAACTTTGAAGTGATAATGCATGACTGTTTTTATTATGTGAATCAAATGTAAATACACATATAATAAGTGGAAATAAAACATAATATTTTCTATATTCATTGAAAATATAATTATATATTATTAAAGGTAAATAAGAATTAATAAAAACCTTATGAAAATAAATTAGACTAGTGAAATTATTAACCCCTTGGTAACTTTCATGTAAAATCCCATTTGATGAAATAATTCAAATTGAAACAAAAAATACTACGATTTATGATGGATTAATTATAATAAATGTATAATTGTTAATATATAAACCAAATTATAAAAATAAGTGGTGAATATGGAATATATGTCATAGAAATAAAAAGGGTGATGAGAAAACACTTACCTTGAGTCTAGACTTTCCTTGTATATCCTAAACTCATGTATAATAATATTGCATAGATGATAGGATTTCTTAATAAAATTTTCCGAGATTGACAACTTATAATTAACTAATATATTTTATTTCTATATAATATAATTTTTTAATACATAATCTCTAAAGTCGACTTAGGGTGTTTTAAGAACGTTCTGTTCATTATTTAAAAATAACTTTGGGGTGTCGACCATGGTCAAATAGTTAATTTTTAAAAAAAGATATTAATAATCATGAAATAACTAATACATGTATTCACTTATTATAATTAAAGTGGAAATCATGAAAAATGGCTATTATAAATGAACTACATTATGATCATGAAGACGGTAGGTCATACATACACACGGGTAAATGATTCTATTTTCAATGAGAATTATAGACAACAGGTAAGTTATATTTTATATTTAAAATATGATAATATTATTATATATATAATATTATTTTTTAAAATATACATATATATATCATCTATAAGGTGTAGTGATGAAAATAGAGTCATATTAGTTTGTGAAGGCAGTTTCTCATGCGTACATTAACAATAGTTTCATTTTTTAGTGAATGAAAAGGAAAGAAATAAAGTGATATATTATCTTTTAGAATTTATAAATATATAATTATTATAATTATTATTTCATTTATATGACATACATTCATTAAAATTATCCTTATTTACATCCCTGTAAATCATTAGTGAAAAATGAATCACATCGTATCGTAAAGAAGTAGTCCACCATACAGACGAACAATGTTATTATATCTCCCACATAATGGAAATTAAATATTAAATGTGATATAATAACTCCAAAATTATAAATATGTTACAAATAGAATGTATATTACTTAAATACATCATTAGAAAATGTTTTGGGAGGCGATGATGGAAAACCAATAACAACGGTTCCCGAGGCTGTAGTCCGCATACACACAAATGATGATTTCGTATCCCATTTAACTAAATATGATATTTAATTAGGTTTTTAAATTAATATAATGAAATTTCATTGTATATTAGCATATTTGAATAATATTTTAATGATAAGTAAAAAGAAATAATATGAAAACACATTGCTAGGATTTTTTTCCTCTTCTCTGACCACCTCTTTAAAATTATGCCTTAATTATTCCTATTGTGAATTTATGAAAACAAAGGATTATAGAATGAGATTAAAGAAGTTGTGAAGTGATTTTAGTAGCTATTGAATAAATCATAATTATATTAATTTCTGAATAAAATACGGTAGAGTGTGTCATTATATAAATGAGGTGAATGGCACACTTGTAAATTTTGAAGCGAAAAAGGTGTACCAACTTTTTTAAAATTCAAAAAGGGTAAAAATAGATTATAATATATCCATTTACATGATATGGTATAGATATGGACAAAAAATATAATTTAGATGACCTTTTAGATCATATTTACCCTTACATTTCTTTGTTTAACCCTCGTTAAACCCGTTTTCACCTTATCCACTCTAATTAATTTTTTCTATTTCCCAATTCATTGTAGTAAAAAATTAGTTTGATATTATTATATCATATAAATTATTATGATCCCAATTATGGAATTCATCTTAATAAATTAAATTCCCTAAATTCAAGAAGGTTATTATAAAATAAAATCCACAAATGCGATGAAAAAGATGATTTTTTAAACAAGTGCATTTTTCATAGAAATGAAGATTTTAAATTAAGACTATGAATAATAATAATTAATTTTTGAATTGAAATTAAAATATATAAATACATAATATTTAAATTTCATTTAAATTATTCCAAATTATAGGATATTTTATGTAATAAAATATAGAATCCTTATTCACTAAAAACGGTTTTTAGAGTTATCCCATTTTTAATCCTAATGATGAATTTATACAAAAATGCAGTATAAAGATTATTAAAAATAAATATAGTGGATTAAATATAAGTAAATTATACTTATTTTAATTAAATTAAATTTCAAAACATAACTTGGCTTCTAAATTGCATAAATTATTAAAAACAAATGACATTTTTTAGAAAAATCAGTAGTTTTTATTATTCATCAAAAAATAAATATTTTTTTAAATATCCAAAAATATCACCCAAATAAAAATATTATATTTTTATTTAAAAAAGAGTTAATTTTATAATATAATTTTTCAAAACGGTCAATCAAATTAATTATGAAATTTTTTCATGAAATTTAATATAAATAAGTATTGTAGGAAACTTATTTTTGATGCATAAAATTACATTAATAAAAAATGATTGAATATTTACTAAAAATTTATAAATAATTTATATTGATTATTATATATATATACTAAATTATATAATACTATTCATACTATCCAATTAACTTTCTAGGTTATAATGGTTATATATTTCGCTGGTCATTTAATCTCAGTGTTGTGTGTCAAATATATTATCGAACAGTGTTTTCTTTTCATAAATAAATGTGTGTTAAAATAAATGAAAATGAGAAATAAAATAATGATAATATATTATTTTAATATTTATATAATGGTTTAATTTTTTTCTATAACGGTACCATTAATATTAAACTCATTATTTTGGACACAAATACTGGCTCATTAAAAATCATTGAAACATGCTCCTCATTCATTTCATCCTTAATGGTTGTTAAAAAAATCCCATATACAGTAATTATAAAATTTTAAAGAACTTTTAAACACAATTTAAATTATTTTTCATGATTCTCGATGGATGATCGTTGGGGGAAGAATGAATAACAAAATCATTATTATGAAACTAGTTCAAAATAATCAAGTTTACTCACAAACAATATTAAGAATATATTATAACTAAATAAATACATGTATAGAATAAAAAAATTTATATTTATGAATTTATATATATATATATATTAATAAACTTATGAAATAGTTTATTAAGATAACTTTAAATACAACAGATTCAAGCACATTAGTGGATGTCGGGATTTATGGTAAGCGATTAATTATATCAAATTTACTTTCTTGAGTTGTGTTTCTTATTTTGTACCATGATATATTTAGTAGTGTGATTATTCACCAATACATTTCTTTTACCAATATAATGTAATTATTTGTGATTGAATAAAAATATATTTTTTTTAATAAAATTTCATTATATTCTAAAGATAACATGAGTGTAAGGGACTTTATTAACTCAACTCCCTTCATTGAGTTATGATTATTATTATTTGAATTATTTATTACAAAATTATTTTTTACATAAAAATATTTTATTTCATGTTACATCATATTCCAATATAGATAGAATAAATTTTTATTTCAAATTTGTTACCTAGCTGAATTTCCTCCAAGAAAAAGTATTTCATTTTTAGAATAATTTTCATCCTAATTAATGATAGTTTCCAATACTTATTCATATTTACCATTACCACTAATTTTATCTTCTATAATTGGTAACCAAATTATTTTTTATATCAATTGAAATTCATATTTTCCTTCACCTATTTCAAAAATGATTTTTTGCTTTTTTTAGGATGTGGGTTTTCAAAAAAGGAATTTTTAAATATACAAAACTGGTTTCCACCCTTTTAAGATCAATTTTTATTTTCAACTACAGAATTATTTTGGATAACCATTATTAATTTTCAAGGATCTATTATTTATTTTTATTTTTAAGGTTTATTATTTTCAAATTTTTTACTTCTCCATTTTAAAACATTTATATCCTTTTCAAGGATCCTTTAATGAAGAACCCTACTATAAAATAAATGTTTTTAAAATATTTTCACTTGAACTTTCGGAAACACTTATTTATTATTTAAGGTCTCATTATTGAGATTTATTTTATAATATTTATTTTTAAATTAATCTTTTTAAATTTATCAAAAATATATTTCCAAAATGAATTTTGATAGTGATTGACAACTTCATCACTTATATCAAAGTTAAAAGCATTATATAAAAAATATTTTAAGATTTTTTAAAAATTATATTCATTATCTTCCACAAAATTATTCTAATTGGAGTAATTATTCTAGAATTAACATATAAATATTATTATGAAATACTATTTTTGGTATTTTAATGTAGGGTATCTACTATTTACATTTATGAGGCCAGTTTTTATGAAACTATTTGGAAATTTTTTGAATCCAATTTTTCATTCCATGGGTTATTTGAGATATAATGATTTATTATTTTAAATTGGAACACATATGTATAGATTATGGATTTTTTAATACTAAATCTATGTACAATTAGTTATTTAATGTTTTATATCTCATGAGATATGGATGTTATGTGTAAACATGACAACATATAACATTGTTCACTTGATGATATTATAAAAAATCATCTTTTTCACATTATAATATGTTTATATGATCAAAAATAAATTTTATTACATGATAAAGTGTGTAAATGATCTTATATATCATTATTAACATGATGGTGTATGAACATGATTTCATATAACATAGTTCACATGATGGTGAGTGAAAATGACTGCATAAATCTATGTTTACATGTTTTTCATGGAAATGATTACATTTTTATTTTGTCGCAATATTATTTCTAGGCATGACTATTATTAACCTTTTTCATAATATTGTTATTTAATTTGCCTATCATTTTTGCCTATTAATATATTCCTATGATTATGATCGTTGGATCATGTTTATTATGTCACTCTCTTTCACCATGGTAAACGTTTATCTATTTTATATTACATGTCCTTTTATCATGTTATATTTAAAACTCTTATTTTTTATATTATTTTAATAATATATTTTTCCCATATACTTGTTTTTTCATATTCATATGATCTAACACTTGTGGTCAGGATAATGAGGGCCCCCCCTATTAAGAGTTTTAGATCACCCCTATTTTTCTATTTCCTATGTTATGAAGCTGGCTATAACCTTTGAGAATTATAAAGTGGTTTGTTTCTAGATAAAAGTTCACATGTATCACAAAAATATTTCACTTAAATATCTAATATTCAAATATAATAAACCTTCCATTTGTGGTATTGTGTGTTATCTATGAGAATTAAAGTTTAGATTATAGAAATTATGTAAAACATAGATAAAATCATCTCACTTTGTATTAATGCTAGTGTTTAAAGAGTGTGTTTTTGTAAATTGATCCACGAGTGAGGCTCTAGGGATATTTGGTTGGTATTCGATCATGTTTTAGTAATTTTTTAGGATTATATGAGTTGTTTTGGAGATTAGGATGAGATAAATTTATTGAAAACGCTAAGGTAAAGTATAAGAGATAAGTCTATGTATATGATAACATCTTAAGATTTGTAAAAGTAAAGATTATGTGGTTCTCCTAGAAATTATATCCATGTATTCTAAATATAAAGTGTATGTGGTTGGGGTATAAATTCACATAGGGGTAATCACCCGAAAAAAGGATGCATAATTATCAAAACATTCATCACATTTGGGAATGGTTATTGGGCCTAAAACTACACACATTACTTAAGATGATTGTAGGATATAAATTAGTTAATAAAATTCTCTTCAAATTAAATTAGTAAAGATTAATTATGTCAAATAATTAGGTTACCGTATATTAGAGAACCAACATAAATAAACCAAGATTGAACATAGATTGATTAATGTTTAATGGAATGCTAATGTAATAATTCCAAAGAGTGAAATATTTTGAAGTTGATTTTTTTGAAATTATCTTATTATAGTTTACATATGGTGTTAATTTCACATCAATCGTGATTAAATCATTTTAGTTTTCGAAATGGTTCTATTTAGGATGAACCAAGTTAATAGTGGATATTATGGATAGTTTATTAATCTTCCTAATGAGAAACTATATGGGAGAAAAGATAGTGTTGAAAATCATGTGGTTATGCTCACCACAATATATTGAGTTACTATTAATATAATTTGTCGTTTAAATCATCTAAATATTACAAATATGGGAAGGATTGAGTTTTATATATGACCTGGGACAAATACAATCAGGGCAGCCAGATCTTTATTCTGGTTTCTTCAACACCCATTTGTGGATGGATTCTTCCTGGAGGTTCATCTCATGTCGCTGGTCGGTTGGGATTACTCCGTCTGGATTTTGCTAATGGGAGGATTTGGGATGGTGTCGATGGTCGCATCGGTGGATGTTTGAGGAGGTTGGCTCTGAGGATTGGTCTGCTTGTCTGATGTGTGTGCCTTGGTTCATGGTTTCATGGCCTTGATTTTATTGTTTGTAATTGGTGAACTGATGAAATGGTGAAGTGGTGATGTAGAGGTCTAATGTAGTGGTTTGGAAATGATGTCATGTTTGGTTTCTCACTTTTTCCTCAAAAGTGTTTTCATAATAAAAAATTTAATTTTCTGTCAGTCTACGAGAATCAAATCAACACCGCATGGATTTGATATTATCGATGAAAAACATATATTATTATTTTATCCCAATTTTTGGTTTATGTAAAATACATCATAAAAGCCCTTTTTATCACCCCTTTTTATTATTTTTATGTTTTTTTGGAAATGTATTGGATATCTCCACATAAAATCCATAGAAATCAAAGAAATAAGGAAATAAAATTCTATATTTCTGGAAATCGAATAATCATATATCAATGCAAGGATGAATACAATATATCTTGGAAATGAAAATATATTATGGGAGTAATGATAACTAATCATGACTGATTTTTTGCTCAAATTATTGGATTAAAACTCAATATTAGGGTTAAACTATTACGAGGGAAAATGATATATTCCCTAGGATAGTTGATATCGCTATAGTAATTATACCTTGGGTCATTTATATCTCTTAGATAACCTTAGTTTTTCCCACTAGTGTGTTATAATTAATATTCAAATAAAAATATTTATTTAAGGTGGGGGTAATTCAAATGCCATGAGCTTTTGTAATTGTTTTTCTAAACTAAAATCAGGTTCAATACCTTACTTCACATAGAACAGAAAAATAAAATGTGATGCACCAAATTTATTATTAAGAAGATTAATGTATTATAAAACCATTATTAAATAAGAAATTTTCCATCAACTAGAAATTCATTCCGAATATAATTAATAACACATAATGTTTTAAAATGATCATATTTCATTTAAAGTGATTTTCTTAATATATTGAATTTTCAATTAAAGGATAAATTTATTAATTTTATAAAATATGTTCTTTAAAAATAAATTCAATTTTTCATTCATAATTTAAAATTATAAGGATGATAGTTTTTCATTTTTTTTGAAATAATATATTCTTAGGTGAATAGTGAAAATACTGTTTTACTAAAAGAATATTGTTTATGACTATATAAAGAATTTAGTGTAACATAAAAACATATAAAACAATTTTCATGATCAAATATGTATATATATACTAAAAATTTATATATAAAAAATTTAAATATGAATTTATAATACAAATTTTTATCATTTTATAAATATAAGTAATATATTATAATAAACTAATTTTTTGGCCTTTTCTGTTAATATTTTTTAGTAATAATTTGGTTTTGGATTTCATTGAAAGTCAAAAAAAATTATTGGTTTTAAAATAATGAATTTTATATCATCAAAAAAATTTATAACTTTATCCTATATATAAATGTTAAGTTTAAAATTACAATTTTTCAAAAAATTGGTTTTTACACTTTATAAGAAGTAATATTAAAATTAATCATTCTGGGACATATAATTTTTATACGAAAAAAGGATTATATTTTTGAAATATGTATGTATAAATTATTTATTAAGTACTATTTTATATTTATGTATTAAAAACAATTACTTAGGTATAAAATTGTTGTCGTGACAAATGCCAAAAGGGTAAAAACAGTTAAGCAAAGGAGAAAGGGTCTAACAAGTTTAAAACATGATTCTAATTAGATATTGGAAGACTATATCCAAAAAATATCTAAAATCCATTATTGTCTATTATTTAGTCTTCTTGACATGTTTAGTATGTGTTATTTTAATATTATGATGAAATACTTATAAAAATTCCATTATCCCCAATTATAAAAGGGGCCTTTAAAAACCCCTTCAAAAGAAATAGATTTTTTAATCTTGAAAAAATCCCATCTTTAAAATCCCCAAGAAACATATTTCACTTTCTTAAGATTATGTAAACTAGATTTTTTTATTATACCTACCTTTCCATATAATACTCTACGTAAAAACTAAACGTTTTCCACCCACGTACTAAATTTTCCCAAACATTATTTGTTTTGTACCATTCCCATTAAAATATTTTTTTTAAATATAATATGTAGAATATGGTTTTTATAGAATATTTTATTTTTTTATATTGAGGGAATAACAATTAACTACATTTTTACCTTTTTCATTAAGAAAAATAAAAATTCCATTTGTGCATTTGTGCATTTATGCAGACTACTCCCATCATGAAGTAACATATCTCAATTTTCAAAATTTTAAATTATTATTTATTAAAATAAAATAAATAATGATTCAAAATAGGAAAAATATATAATTAATAATATTATTCTTCAGTAATAATTATATATTTTTTGAAAATAAACCTCTTTCACGAACATAATCATCCATCAATTATAGCATGTTCATGTTTAGGATGGTCTAGTCACCTACTTGAACTATGCTACAAAATTACATCATGGAGGACTATGAAAAATTAATTATTTTTTATATAACAAATAAACTATTAAAATACTATTTTCATTTTAATTGGAGTTTTAATATTAATAATAAACTCATTGGTTAAGATACCAATGTCCATTCATTAAAAATCATTGAAACATACTCATTGGTTATTTTATACTTAATATTAATAACCAGACGTAACATATAATGAAATTATAAAATTTCAAATAATTATAAATAAAAAATTGAAAAACCCTTTCTGATTTTAGAATGATGAATTTTGGGAGAATAATAGAGAAAAATAATGATATTATGAAACAAGTCAACAAATATTCAAATTTCCAAAACATGATATTAAAAAAAGAAAATAATAACTAATATAATTATATATAATAATTATAAATAATGTTTATAAAATGTTATAGATATGAATTATATTATAAAATTGTTGAATAAAATGGATATTTTGGGTGTACAAGAGATTCAATCACTTTAGTGGATGTTATAAATTATGTTAAGGGGTTCTTTATCTCGAATTTAATGTTATGAGAATTATTTATTATTGTGAACCATGATATCTTTATTTTTTTCTGATTACATATTAATTAATTTATTTTCAAATATTAATTTAACTATAGGGGTTTGATGTTCCATATCATGTTTTTCTATAAATAGATTTCGGTTTAATGAATATGAAGTATTTAAGTGAATTTTTTAACTCAACCCCCTTTGTTAATTAAAATGCATCTTAGTGAACTTATTTATTCAAATTTTTGTAACATAAAATTGTGTTATTATTTCAACCAAATTCTTATTACTATATATGTATAATTACTTTTCAATTCAAATATTTTACCTTGATGAATTTCATCATTAAACAAGTTTCATTTTTGAGATGAATTCTAATCACCTTTAATAGTAGTTTTCATTCCTTGTTAATATTTTTCATTCCATCCAATTTCATAGATTATAATTAGTAACCTAATTTATTTTTTTGTATGTGACCATAATACTTCCCTTAATATCTTTTAAAATGGATGTCTTTTACTATTTTTATGTTGTGGGATTCCAATAAGTGTATTTCAATATATTCAAAAAAGGGTTTTCAACCGTTTAAAAATAAATTTTTCTATACTGCACTATACATTTCATTTTGAATTTTTTTTTGTATTATCATGATTTAATTTTGAATTTTTTTAAAAATTATTTCTCTCCTATGTTTTTTCTTCTCCTTTTCGATAACTTTATGTATTTTAATGGATACATTATAAAATATCATTTATTAAAATTAAAAGGTTCAAAAAAAGTGCCACATCACCTTTTTAAAAATGTTATATATTTTTCATGGAATAGTTTTAACAATATAATTCCAAGTATTTATTTTGAAAATTAATTCCTTTCAATATCTCCAAAATGATCATTTGAAAAATTAATTTTCAATGTGAACCATAACTTAATCTGTTATGTTAATGTTAAAAGAAATAAGTAAAAACTCTTTTATGATTTCACCACTAATTTCATCTTTATCTATAATGGAATTTTTATATGGATGTTATGTTTCATTAATAAACCTCCAAATGTTATCATAAAATATACTTTTGGGTGATTGAGTTTTTGGTAGTGATTGTTGAATATCTTGAGTCCAATTTTGTATGTAACATCAGAAAATATTTTGAGACACATTTTTATTTCCATGGATTCTTTATAATGTTTTTGATGATTTTTTTCAATTGGAAAACATATATATTTGGATGATTGATGCACGAGGTATTATAACTCACTCTAATTCATTGGTTCATGTTTTATGACACGTGAGATAAGAATTTTTTGCATCAACATGATCAGAAATAACTTTGGTCTCATGATAGTTCATGTACATGATCAAAAATATATTTTCTTACAAGATGGTGTATGGAAAAGATCAAAAAATCATTGTTAGCATTATGGTGTGTGAACATGATAAGATATAGATTTTTTCAAATAATGGTTCCAATAAAAAACATTAATTAACATTGTTCACATGATTATTCATATACAATGATAGAATATATCATTATTTACATACTTGGGTATATACATGGTCGTGTTTTTCCTATGTTCACAAGATTGTTCCTGAACATAGTTATTCATAGCACTATTTATAATTTTATATTTTCTTATGTATTTGATTATTCCATATTTTTATATACGTATTATTTTGTACCATGTAAATTTTTTTATCTCAAACTCTTTTTTACATGGTACATATTGGTTCATTTGAGCTTAAGATTCCTTATATCATGTTTTATTGAAAATTGTTATTATTTCATTTTATTTTAAAAAGATGTTTATCCCATGATCATGTTTTTTAAATGTTTTTTGATCTTACACTTTAGATCATATTGATGTGTTTTGAAATTATTATGAACTTTATATCAACCATTTATTATTTCCCAAGTCGCTAGGTTATGAAGTTGACTACAATCTATATTTATTATATAAGGGAGTCTAGTGTGGTTCAGTTTTAGAGAAATGTTCATAAGAATCATTAAAATATGTATCTTATAGAACCGAACCCAAAATAATCTAAATGTTTTGTTTATGGTATTATGTGTTATTTTTTGGATTTAAATTTTAGAATATGGAAATGATGTGTAATGAGGATATACTTATCTATCTTTTTAAAATATATTTATTAAGGAAATAATTTTTAGAACTAGATTCAAGAGTAAAAGTCTTCAGAACATCAATGATGGTCTAAGAGATCTCTTAGTGATGATGATTTTAATATTTTCTATTTATCCTCACCTTTGAAATTCTGAATTATTAATGGATGTAATAATCAATGGTTAATAATAAACCATTGTTTTTACTACTTAACTTCATGCACTTCTGTTGTAATGTTTTACTATGAAAGAATAATGTTTTGTTGGTTAAATTATTAACTTGTATGAATTATAACCTAATATATTTCAACTAATTATAAAAAATAGTTTTGAATTATAAAAATATATATAAATAATATGTTTTTTAGAAGATGAGGAATTATAAAAAACACCATTATCATTCTAATAATCATTATCACACTACTACGCATCAGGTATCCCAATCCACCACAATTTGAAGTGGATGATTCTCTCTATTCAGATGACCCTAACCTCTCTAGTCAATATCCCAATATAACACTGAAAATATTGAACAAAATAAATAAATACTCAATAAAATCTTCTCCTCCATTTCAAAAAAAGGGATTTCTTAGGTTGGATTGAACCACAAAGATCCCTGGGCATACAACGATAGGTATCTCAATACACCAGGGTGTCTTCTACTGAGGATATACATCCCGATATCAAATATAAATACTAAGATAAGACTTTTTTCCACCTGGGTATTTTAAAAATATGGTCCTGAAATTCAGGTAAAATCCATTAAGTATATCACTCAATAATTTCATGTCGCAAAAGACCAAAAATTTGACATCAATACCATGTTCTCCCCCAAACACATGGGAAGAGAATAGGACCACCACAATCGATCAATGTTGAGAAACATATCTCTTTCCATGAATGGTCTAACTACAATAAATCAAGTAGCACTAGTGATTTCTATATCATCTAGACACATATTCTCCTAATAAGGGAATGAACCATGATGCCACAACTATGCTACTATGATCTCACCAACTAACTCAAAAGTAACTCCAAATCTTCAACTAATAAACCATGATTATAGATCTCACACTATGAGATGTTACTGCACCATTACCACTTTTATGGAAATATTAATGTGATACCCGAATGCTTAACATGCTTCTCTTTGAGTCACCATAAGGATAGATTTGGTCCATATACCCCACAAACACTACATAGGTTTATATCACTCCACTAATCCATAATTTGAGACACTATATCTTGAATGAATTATTATGCATACTTTGACCTCCCATAAAGGAAAATGTTATGGTCATCCCTCATAAGGATTCACACAATCATTGAAATTCCCAGGTTTTAATTTTCATCCACCCACATAAAGTATAATTACATGATGAACTTTTTATTGGTTTTTAACACTGCTTCCATGATTTTTGGCTCCAATTGAAATATTTTAGGGGGTAATTGATCATTTTTAATGGGGGAACCACCTTATTTATTTAACAAAACCTCAGGATAACAAAATTTAAAGCTTATTTATATCGAGGTATGTATCACAGTATATCATCACTATCAAAATGAAATATTATAGAATAATAATTCTCATCTAGGAACTTCTAGGCTAATATAATATGGAAATGTTCATGATTTAAAAATTTACTAAACTATGACTATCTCACCCCATATTTGAAACTAAGGATCTCACTTCACTAGAATGGTTGAGTAAAATTTAGTCTCTATGAGTGGAATAATTTTAATTTACCAACAGTTTTCTATAGGTTAAATCATAATTCATAATAATTAAGAATAAAATACATTAGTAATATCTTGTACCTATTCCATAAAAAACAATGGTCTTTGAAAATATAACATGAATCCTACTCTAATTTAAAACTACTATATCCCAACCATAACTGTCCATCAGGTGAATCTTCTCATAGCTCTCTCTATTAAAAAACATTCATAATAGAAACTAATCGAGTTTAGTGAATGATTAGAGGGGATAAATGAATCATACATATATATCCCATATTACACCAACATCTTCCCTAGAGAATCTACTTCATACTAAACTAACTCTTAAGGAAGATAAATCAATTAATCCATTGACTTCATTAGTATGGAGATATATCCCCAAAACTTCTATGCATATCCATAGGTAAAATATCTACATTATCTCACAATAAGGATGAATCTTATAACACCATACAATTTTAATATATGATTAACTTAAAATAATCTTGTGTTCTTGATATCTTTTTCCATAAATAACACCAAACAAAAATTAGAGAACTATATATTTAAATAAAAATATTAATATTAAAGATGACCGCTGAAACCTCAACATAAAATTAATGGAATTTAATAGGGTTAAATAATTTATTAAATATTTATATAAATAAAATAATGGATACTTTTAATTTGAATAAAATAAAATTAGAATAGCTAAAACACCAAAGAAAATCGTTTTACACTCTATCTTATATTTTTCTAAAAATGGTGTTTTATATTAAGAAACAAAGAATAGAATGACAAGATAATTATAAAATGCATGTATAATATGAACAATATATTTCCAATAAACTAATTTTAAATTAAAAGGAAGTAAGAATAAATAATAATAAACATTTGAAAAGATATTTTCGAATATGAATATTTTTCTGTATATTACGTGATTTTATTTAAAAATGTCATTATCATGCTTGAATAGTTTAATATAAAAAATGAATATAATTTTTTTATTAACTATAATAATATAAGATAAAGTTTATTTTTTGGTATTTATCTAAAAATAATTATTTTTAGATGAAAATATCGTTTTTACAAATAACATAACTTTTATGACATTATTAGTATATAAATATGAATTGGAAATTCATGAAAAAAATATATATGGAAAAATATTTATTTTATTTATGAAATTTTAATTTTAACTAATTAGGTTTTAATTTTTATAATCATATTTTATATTTTAGAAGATAAGTAACATTTTCGAAAGAAATATTTTAAATACATTATAAATATTTATTTTAAATTTTTTTTTTATTATTTTTTAAAATATTATTCAAATGAAATTAATTTAAAATTTATAATAATTGGGTCTGAATTATCTTTTAAGGAAAAAATTATTTAGGGTCATAATTGATAAGTTATCTTAGGTAAAAACTAATTACCATAATAAAAGATAAAATTGTAAAATAAATAATTCAAGGGGAAATGGTTTAAAGCAAGATAAAAAATTTTATATAATAGAGGTGATGAGGTATCTATCGAAATCATATATCCCCCACTCAATTATTACAAAATTTTGGTTCCACATGACATGTTTAACATGTACTCCCTTTATATAAGTTGAAATATTTACAAAAACATTATTCTCACCACTAATAAAAGGGTTGCATCTTCACCCCTTCATCGATCTAAAAACTATTTGGTTTACTTATGAAAATATAACCCTTTAAATTTACATTGAATACTCACACACTTTATTTATTTTCCTATTAAAATATATTTTCCAATTCCACACATTTTTATGGGATATTCTAAAGAAATCTCAAAGTGATCAACGTAAGTAATCATTTATACATAACTTATTCCTTTTAAAAATTTTATTTTCAAATTACTATAAAATTACATAATTATTAGGTATATAATTAATGTTTATTTTTTATGGAAATGATCGTTAATCACAATTTTCATTTCCAATTATGAAAAATTGTTAATTTGTGTGTTGTATGGACTACCACCTCAATGCCACATCATGTTTTGTTTTCCATAACCATAGTAATAGGCCTACATAAAGACATAATTTATATATATATATTTCATATTTATTATTTTTAAACAATGAACCATGTTACCCATTTTTCCCAGTATATTTAAGAACAAATCATTAATCATATGTACGTGTGAACTACCGCCTCCATAGAATGATTGGGTTTTGTTTTCATTTCATCGCTGCCATATATGGTTGTCAATGATGATGGTATTAAAGGAAAAATATGTTTTATATGATATAATTATTATTATGTCATGAAAGTTTGGGAAACATTTAATAATATAATCAATAAATTATTATTGTTAAATCATTCATTTAAAATGAGTGAAATAAAACGAAATAATTCTCTTCATTCAATGAAATAATTCTATATAAATTATATTATCGTTATAATTATTTAAAATTATGATATATAATAATAAAAACACTGAATAAGATCAAGATGCTTCTGATATAAAGATATCATAAGAAAACTACATCATAATCATTCATTAATAATTGTAGGTTCATGTTTGGATAAGTTTAACCACCAACAGGAACAATACAATGCAATTATATCATGGATGACTATGAGAAAAACAGTATCAGTATAACTTGATATAAATAATTAAGTAATTGTTTTGGGATATATAATGGTAATATCAACATTTAACTTGTTAATTAATAAATGACCTTCTATTCATTAAAAATCACTAAAACATGTCCATCACGGATTTAATCCTCACATATCATAACCAAAACAACCATATAATTAAATTATATGTTTATAACCTCTATTAGAACATATATCATATAATTTAGATGGATTATTAGTGATATAGTTTGAAAAAATGATAGATTCCAATACCTCTATTATGAAACTAGTTAAAAGAGATAATGATTACACACACCAGATATTGAAAGAAAGTTAAACAATAAATAATATATCTATTTATAAAATGATTATAAATGAAAATTATAGCTGATTATAGTTATAAATAATGTTCTTGTGAATTTAATAAATTATATTAATTTAATCATTTAGTATATTTGCTGAAAGTGTAGAATGTATCAAGACCGAGGTATTGGTTTTCATCTCAAAATTTTCTCTTTGAGTCAAATTTGAAATTATAAAATTAATCTCATTTATATAGTTCATATACTATATATTTGAGATATAATATCATGAATTATATTTTAATTATTTTATTTTATTTTGAATTTAAATCATTATAGTTTATAGTGTTTTAATTTGAATGTTTCTAAACCCATAAAGTTTTTTAAGGGTTTCAATTCTCATTCTTTAAGACTTAATAAATTTTATACACCATGTTATATTTTTATATGTATTAATTTATCATGGATATATTTTTATAATACCATTGTATTTCATGGTATTTACTAGACAAATCCTGTTCCCTTTTTCAAGTGTATAATAATTATGTTGTTTGTCCATTTGTAAGAGTTTTTGGTGACTTTATTTTTGTTCATTGAGTAATTAACATTCAATTGAACATATAATGTAGGTATATTATAACCTACGATTTTATTGTATGATATTATCTCGCTATTTTTATTTTTACAACAGAATCTCCCTTTTCAATGATTCATGCTCTGTGAAGTTTGTTTTTCATAAGGGATATTGATAGCTAAAGTCTCCAACCCAAGATCATCATGTTTAGTCATTAAATTATTACTTATATTCATAGGTTTTCTTACTCTATAATTATTTTAAATGTTATTTTATAATCTTCAATGGAAAAAAAATTTAATAAAAAGAAAATTATTTCTACTCTTCTTGTAATGTGAATTAAATAGAATGGTGTTTTGAAAATGTAAAAAATGGGATTCCATTAAATTTCACATTATTTATTTTATTCTCCTATTTTTTCCAAGACAAAAAAAAATTCTTTTAAATACCCAATTATTGAAGAATATAACACACCTATATTCCATATTATATATTCCCATTTAAATTTTTTTGAGTATGATATCATTTTTCACATGAACATAAACGAAGTTTTTTACAGATTATTAAATTAAAATAATATTATTTAAAAGATTATTATGATAATATATAACATATATATTTATGAAAAAAAATATTTATATTATTAAAATTTGAAATATGAAATAATGTTAGAAACACTTAATGTTTGAAAAGTCCATTTTTAAATAAATGTGTCTTATCATTATTTTTTGTATGTTCTATTAATATATATACATATTTGTATAAATAATTATATATATATATATATTATTAGATAAAATTAAGGTTATTTATTAATTTAGAATCTCAAAATTTACTACTTTTTAATATTTGATCATTTACAAAATATATCAAATTTATATTGAAAATATGATTTTTATGAAAATTATAATTTTCATGAAATTATCATCATATTAGAATTGCCGATAATTTAATGACATCATTTATGTTACCAAATATCAAATTAAGTAATAAAATAACTAAATATTAAAATATTATTTTAACTTATAAAACCCATGAACATCATTTTTAGTACTATGGAAAAGGTACATTAATAAAGAAAACAATTTTATGTATCTTTTTTAATTAATTAATGGTCTTGTTAAATATGGTTATGGATTGATTTTAATATTACATAAACTCAATTTTATTTATAATAAATCATTTTAATTGATAATTTTTTTAATATTAATAATTTCAACTCACACATTGATTTTATGATTAAAAACACTATTATTTGAAAACAAATGTTTTAAGCATTAAGCATGATTACTTTGAAATTAAACTTAATTACGCATAGTAATTTGATTTGATAAGATAAATATAATATTTATAGTTATAATATGAATTTGTTTTGTAATATTAAATATAATTGAAATATTATATACTAATTAATATGGGTGATGGTAAAAGTTACTTTGGGGAAAATTACAAATGGGTAAACTTAAAAGTGATAATAAAAACCGCAAAATCAATCAAAGGTGTCTCCCAAATGATTTTATGGGACTATTTGCATACATATCATGTTTTATATTCTATAATTATGATATATGGGGGGTCTTTGACCATGATTTGTATCATGAAATAATTTAATATGTTAAAGTAATTTCAAAACTACCCTCCCATTCACTTATAAAATAATAAATGTAAATTCCATATTTAAAGACCCATGAATTATAAATACATTATAAAAATCATCCAATATTTCAATTTATAAACCTTTAAGAAGATCTATAGCCTTTTTACACCCTTAATTGTCTTAAGACCATCATTTTCAAGGATAATTTGAAGGAAAATCAATGTTCTTGGCATGAGTATTACTATCCTCTCCTTATTTTTTTATAATTTTCCTATTCATAATATTATACAACAATGTTAATATAATTTATTTATTATATTATATATTCCAAAAAATTTATATTAATTAAACATCAATTATTCATTCCTTATGTAGCATCTGACAAGATAAACAAACTCATTTATCATGCATATGTGTGGATTAACGCATCCACGACACAATGTAATTTGTTTTTCATCACCGCATATTAGGGATGGTATAAAATATGAATTTAATGATTAATTATGTATTTTATTTCACTTATAAAATTCTAGAATGATCCATGTTTACTATCACATTCATTCCATCCAATAATTAATGAATGAGATTATTAATCTTGTGTTTGTGTGGACTACCGCCTCCATGAGTGACATGTAACATTTATCTTAAACCCCTAACATGGATGAGAATAAAAGTGAAATTATAAACTAAAATGAATTTTATATTTTTATTATAATTCGTAAATGAATATTTTTCTTATATTTACATTTTATTCATTAATTGAGAATTATTTTCGTTAATTTTGCATACGTGTATATTTACTCCCCCCTGAGCGAAGAATTTTATTTTTCAAAAATATCCATTATTAATGGTTATAAGAATGGTTTTTATAGATTTATATTATATTTATTAAATTTATAACTTTTTATATATTCTAAACACTATGTAACAAAACATTCTTACCCATTCTATTATCACAACATAATTTTTTTCTTAGTTTATCGTGTAATTGAGATATAGTTGTGTAATGTTTATATGGTGAATTATTATAGAATGATAAATAATATTAGTGAAATTTTTGAATAAGGTACTAAATGTGTTTAAAATTTTATTATTTAAATATGTTAACAATATATCACCTTCGTTCCTTAGAAATTGTCAAAACAAGTTTCTCTCCAACAACATCTTCAAGTGTAGTAATTATGAATCTGATGGGATAAAAATTTAATTTTATAAATAATCATGTGATATATATTACATAATCATAGGTAATCAATGAATGATGAAATTTTTATTAAATATTTGGGATCAAAATTAAAATTAAAAAACATACCCAAGATAATTAATTTTGTGAACACATAACACTAAAAACAATATATAACGAATGACTATATTATTAGTTAATAATTATAAATGAAGTATATAAAATGGCTATGGAGTTGTATAAATCTATGAAATATATGATTAAGATAATTATGTTTTTACTAGATATTAGAGTGTGATCAACTAGGTAGGGAAATAAGGTAAAAGATTTTTTTCTTGAACACCCTGTTTATCCATGTAATCTTGTGTTCATTTTCAGGAACATTTTCCTTTAATGGGATTGATTAAAATGTTACTAAAGATATAATTAATTTCTCAATTCCAGTCCTTTTTCCCATGTTTAATGAATCTATTTTTTTTCATCTTCAAAATATCTTTTTACTACCATTATCTTTTGAATTTATATATTTCATTTTTATATGGATATATTAATTATATTTAGTAATATTATTCACTTTTTTTGGAAATTTTACTCAAATAAAATCATGATCTTGATTAGAATTATTTACTTACTTTCTAATGAATGTTTTCTTCCATATAATTGTGTTACATATCAAAATTATTTTATAAAATTTTCAATGTGACCATTAAACTACTATTAACCAATTATAAATGAATAGTTTAAACACCCCTTTTACAATTTTCATCTCACTAAATGGTTTTAATGGTCTTTAAATGTTTCTGATAAGATCATCTTAAAAAAATGTTTTCTTCAAAAGTAATGTTTTTAAATGTTCCAAAATGAATTCTTTCCAAAAAAATTTAAAAAAATGATTTTCAACTAACTTAAATGTATCTTAATACAAAATTTTTCTTTTTTATAATAAAAATACACTCCATTATTTCAATATTTCAAAAATGGAAATTATAATTTTGATTTTTTATCAAAAATTAATTTTTAAATTTTTTCAAAGAACAAGGGAAATTCTTATTATCGAAGAAATTTTTGTAATGATTATATGATTTTCCTTCATCTATTTCAAATGTTTGATCAATAGAAATAAAAAAATTATACCATCCACCTTATTTATTAAGATATTATATGAAATTATCTTTTATATATATGGTATGATCAATCAGTACATTTTTTTATTCCTAATCATCCACACTTATTATAATGATTTACTTCCAACGTTTTTCCTCAATGAATTCCCAATGTTAAAGTACTTAGTTGAAGGTTTTTTACATAAATTACAAGTAAATTGATTGATTGGAGGAAATTTATATCTAAACATTATATCTATTTCTTATAAGGTTTAAATACCATATGAGTAATAATATTAGTTTAGATGTACTTACTAAAATTTTTGCTCAAAGTCAATGGATACCTAATTATTTTCAGTGGGATTATCATTACATTTTTATTGATGATATCATTAATTATTCCTTAGGGAACCACTTGAGAAGGATATAACCAATTTCATTTCCTTAAAATTTTATGATAAGCTTATTGAAACGATATAAAAAATATATATATGATTTTCATTATGGGTCGGGTTGGCCCAAAATTTTATATCAATCCAATGCATTGGGTAATTTTTCCATCACTTGAAATGTGATCATAATAGACTATGATGTGTAGGTATTTTTCCAAGAAAAATATGTTATGTTAACGAGTTCTTATGCCTTAACTTATTCTTATGATGTCTTATTTATGTTTTCAATACTTTATAATGATTCCATGAACAAATGTTATGATCATTGTCTAACCTATGTATATATGATATCAAATATTTATTCATGTTTCCATGGTTATGATCATCCTCATTATGAAACCATTTTTTGATTCATGTCTCTCATGTTATTATTTATTATTATGTTTACCCTTACTGATCATTTGAGCTAAAACATTATTATGATTACATTCCCCCTTATTATGTAATAAAGTACTATTTATTCTAATACTATAATATTATCTTGTGTTGATAATTTATGGGATTCATTGAAGACTCGTTATTTAATTATTAGCTTATTATATAGTATAAAATATACTATTAGATGAGAAGACTTGGATTTTTTAGTTGGCGTTCTTCATTAATTCTCTAAAACACTAAACCAAAAGGTCTAAGAATTGTAAATGTATAGAATATGTTGTAATCACATATGTGTATCATATTTAGTTACGTATGTTATGTGTTTTGGGAACCAGATCCTAGATCATGGGTTTGAGGTCTCTACAATTAATATCTGATTGGTTTTTAAATAACATTAGAGGTTAGGATGTTATTGATTGATGATGATTTATTATTTAGGAATGAAATCTAAGGATTATGAGTTAATTATGATCTTAGTTTCAAATATATAGATAAAAAGTTTTGTTGGAAGTGTTGAATATCCTATGTTGTTTACGAGTTATCATAAGATAACTTTAATGGAAACCCTTTATATAGGTCTATATATTTAACAACCCATATAAAATTTTGTAATGTATAGATTCTATGTTTATCTTAGTAACTAAATATCTTTCTGGACTTGGTAAAGTGGATGTAGTTTTGGATTGGAAGAATATAGGGGTAACAACCCCATAATGTGTTGGTTGGATATATCTCAGCTATTATTCTAGTAAAAATTGAATGGATCCTAACTAAAAACCTAGCCAGAAACTCCTAGGAGATATGGTTAGGATAACTATCATTCCCATTATGGAACATTATAAATGATTTGGAGAAACAAACTTATAGAAGTTAACTATATTAGATAACATAATTGTAAAATAACAATGGAAAACCATGATTGAAGCTAAAGACTAATAAGTTTGGGTATGCCCATCATTTAGGAATTATTTCTTCTAATCAAATAGTTTTTCATTTTTTTTATATTTGATAATTTATTTATTCTCATCCCAAAAAGTTATTTTATTTTAATGTATGGTGCAATAAAGAACCGAGAAAACAATATATGCCATGGAAAATGTGGCAATTATCATAACCGACAAACTATTAGTATAATAACTAAGGCTCAAAATCTTATTATTATGCCAAATAAACTATCTTGAAATATGATTATAATTTTGAACATATTTGAATTGTAAACCACACCAAAAATAATATGGATAGATTCTCATTCATTATTAATTGATTTATATGGTGGAGAAATAAAGATACAATTTTTATCATGTAATTTTTTTTGG
Source organism: Viscum album (assembly GCA_963277665.1). NCBI lineage: Eukaryota > Viridiplantae > Streptophyta > Magnoliopsida > Santalales > Viscaceae > Viscum > Viscum album. The sequence goes on from OY728141.1 coordinate 1,939,397,958, forward strand.
CGGAAACACATTGTAGAAGTTCCCAATGGAACAAGAAAATATTTTTCATGAGTAAAAAGATGAAAAAGATCATCTATATAATGAGAAAAAAAGCATCCAACTAACTTGATATAAAATTAATATTTTCATTCAATTTTGTATTATGATAATATTGTTTCCATTTCATTTTAAATTTTATCATATGTCATGTGTATCTTGCTGAACGGAGGATCCTTAAACTAAAATTGTATATATAATTTGATTATAGTTACATGTATATAGTTTGATATATAGATGGTTTTATCATAACATAACAGTGTTAATAAAATTTCATCAATAATATTTATTGTGATGTCTTTAGATTACATGTTGTATAAAGAGGCTATAAAAATTACTAGTAGTAATGATAACCTAGAGATACTATGATAGTATTTTTAATGTTATTTATTATGGTTTAGATACATCATATTTTTGGGAATCAAATGATGTGTGACCATTAGGTGTTGGGGGATCAAAAGCAGTGAAAATTTTTCTCATGCATTCTGCACTTGGTGATATTGATTAGTTGAGATCATGAAGAAAAACCCACCAATAATAACACCACATGTTTCAGGGGTCATTAGATGTTCCTATATATTGACATGTGTATTGGTATCCTGAACTGATATCATTATCAAGGTGTTACATTTACTCATATACTATTATTCAAGGAATAAAACCATGACATTAATAACATGGGGGTTTACTTGTGTTGGGTGTGTCATTGGTGGTATGACATTGGTAGAATGATCAAGATAGAATTTGTCTCTTCTGATTTGAGGAATTGATATCTTGGGCCTGGTTGATCAGGATTATAGTACCTTCATATATCTATGGAAATGATAGTTGAAGAAAAACCCAACAATTAAAAACAAAATGAATAATGTAATAATTGTCTATAAAACAAGTGTGCATCCCACGTTATGAGATATCGTATGACTAAGTGATTATATGACACAATGTGTGTTTGTAGGATGGTTTTCCTTTATATGAGTATTACTTATCTCGTTAAGGGACTTTATGGTTCACTAGACTCTACTATTAGTCAATTAATACTATTCAATACTACCAATATAATAGCCTAGAGTTCCACCTAGAATAATTTAGTGATGAATTTTCCCTATTATGTAGAATAGGTATATAGTCCATGGTGGGAACCACCACAGGCCCTGAGAGTTTTCTATATTTTATTGATCAAAGATAAATAAATAAAATCATTATTATTTAAGTATAAAAAAATTTGTTTAATTTTTTAATTAAAATTTATTACAAGTGTTTCAGTAAATGAATGAAATAATATTCTACAAACAAAATTTTATTTTAATATTCATGATTTGTTTAATATTAGTAGGAATTATTAGTGAAGATAATTATTTAGGTTTGTCATGTTACATATTTAATATATATGACAAGTATATCATATAATATTCATAATATTTATGATGTTTTATGATTTTAATAATTATTTATTTAGTATTTATTTATTAGATGTAAAATATATGGGTGTCATAGAACCCTAACTGGGTATTTTAAACATCCACTACCTAAATTGAGGAGAAGCTCATTCCAAGTACTATTCCTCAGTCATAATTGAATGTTATATATCCTTTCAAATCCTAAGAAGAGAAATGTTCTAAATTAGTGATAGATCTAATAATGCCTTCACAAATCGAAGGAACATGATCTTGGTTATCATCACAATGCCAAATAGATCATCAAATCTCTACGCTAGCACCCAAAATTTGAAATATGGAACATTACCTAATTTAATAAGAGTGTGTGGTAGATATTGAGGGGTTCAAACTCGGATACTTTAAGAAATTTTCAATTAATATGTGTAATAGATGATCACACATTTATTCTAATGATGTAATTATTCTATTTAAGTTTTTCTGCATTGATTAATTCATTTGAGATTCTAGGACTGTAGTGAGGCTCAGATTAAAATATATGATAAAGTTTCATCACTCTAGTGATGAAAATATTAAATTGCAGACCAACTATCTTTCAATAGGATCCTTTATTCTTTTAAATATTAATATAGGGATCATGAGAATTTTATAATACATGAAAAATTATTTTCCTTTAAATTTAACATGAGGGTTTGAAATCAGTGTCATTGAATCTTACTACTCAAAGATCTAATCTCAGATGAACAAATTTTGACCATATGAAAAACCTTTATGGAACAAAAGTGGTGATTTTAGATTTTAAAATATTAGGTATTAATTAATAGTGAATATATATTTAATATGTGTTACATTCTGTCATTATTCTCTATGAAAATTATTTTTGAGAACTCATTTTATTTTGGCAATGAACTGGCTGATATTTGGCCATCAAAATATTATCTTCCAAGGACCCATTTTCCTCATCTACTATAAATCTTCTAAGATAAAACAAAATATTTAGTTGAGTGACTTTATAGAGATTCCCTCATTATAAAAAAGTATTTTTTTCCTAAATCCTTTTGAAATCAATTTAAATATCTTTAAAAAGGAATGACATATAGGTATTATTCTATGAGAGGGACCACACCTCCACACTAGAACCTTCCCACACCAACTTCCTCCTTCAAGACATGGCTATGCCACCTACCGTAATATGATATAGGGACCACCACCACTAGTAATGGTCACCACACTATCAACTTCCTCCCCTCATTCGACATCGTTGACCCCACCATACCTTATCCCTCCTCTAAAATAGGACCACACCACTATAGAAGGTCCCACCCTTCCACATATTCATGGGAACCACCCACTATGGGGATCACTAACTCGAACAGATTCGTGGATGAGCATCAATGTCACCGGATGAGGCAACCTCTTTTTATGCATTCTTAGTCTCACCCTTTTTCCATCATCACTACCAAAGATAGCTGCTGCCATCACATTCAGAGAGATGAATAATGTCCGTCTCAAATATTCCTCCATCTAACCAAAATGGCATATGAAGTTGTTGCCATCCCTAACTCCAAACGAACTTAAAGCTAGAGTCAGGTGCCCTAGCCATGAGCAGACCCCCTTTTACCAACCCCCTAAGATCTTGTGGGACTGGATCCACACTAAAATTATCCAGGGCTTGTCTTCCCAACCCATATTGGATATGGGTAGACATTATTGGCCCATAACAACTCTACACATGCAACTCTTTCCAAAAATAGGCATGTAGGGTTTTGAACCATCCCATAATGGGTCAGAGTGGGGGTTTGGGACTATGATTAATTTTATATAATCAAAATTAAATAAGTTATTTTTTTAATTTTTTATTTAATTTCATATTTAAATATTAGTTTTTGTTTAAAAAATAAAATATTTTCAAAAATAAAAATAAATTAGTTTTATTCTTAAATTAATTAATTAAATATTTTTTTTATGTATGAAAAAATAAATTATTGGTGTGACCGAATTATAATATATTTTTTGAATTTAAATAATTTATGTAATTTATATAAATATATTCATACATTAAATTTATTAGAATTTAATTTTATCAGGCTTTCAGTTTACCCAATAATGGATCTTGGGCAAGTGACCATACATATATATGTCTGGATAATTTATATTAACTTATTATTACCTTCATGTGATGTTTGTAATAAGTAGTCAGTTTAATGTTGGTCTACATATAATCTTGTTTTTGTTCAATATTTATAAGGGAATACATATCTAATTGTTAATCTATATGTGTATTGCGCCTCCCTAGACGCCCTATCCTACATGTCATAATTCTAGATGATTAAATAATGAAACTTTAAGATGTGTACCCCATCATGATGATGTGGTATTATAGAAAAGAATCCAAAACAATATATTTTGGTGAGCTATGATACAAGTTTGGTATCGACTCAACGATGATACCCCTGGGTCACAATTTTACCATTCAATTTAATATGTATTTATCATATATATATTTTCAAGACCATTTTGGTATAATTATTTTTGTTTATGAATTTATTATTATTTTATTCTTGTGCATGTTTACTATGAGATCACAGAAAATAAGGAACAAGAAAAATGAAAATATATGCAAAGAATGGTGTCTATATTCTGGTACTTTCATTTGTGAGTAGGATGACATAGATTGAACATATTTAATCAAAATATACTACATTCTTCAAGAAATATTATAGATAACATAATGTTGTATTTTGTCTTACTACCTTCTGTTGCACAAATTTGAAAAAAAAGGTGGTGGTATGGGGTGCACTTCATCCATAGTGTAGGGTTCCTCTTAATACTTGGGAGTTCTTATGAGATTAATGTGTTGACTAAAATAATGTTGTTATAAAAGGAGTATTCATACCTACAATTCTATGACTTTGAGAGGAATGTTTTGGAGGGAATCATGGTTAAAATTTTGAAAATCTAGGACTTTACTCAACAGATCAAGGAACTGTGACTTAATGTGGTTATCCATCCTAATTCATTCCATTGAACACTATGAGTATCATCATACCCATTTATTATAGAAAATAAGGGAAGGATTCAAGGATCCTTTCCACTAGAATACTCTAGTGACAGATTATTCCAAATATGGAAGTGAGGGCCACTAAGTTAGATAAAATAATGTGAGTCGTTTAATGATTTACTAATTAATTGATCAATAATTTCTAAGTCAGTGATATAAATAACAAAAATAACTAGTATTTTTTTGCAGATAAAAATTAAAATCATAAACACCACCATAATAATATCACTAGGATCAAAATTGAATAAATAAAAATCATGATCAAACATAACATCCAGAATTGGTACAGGCGCTTGTGTATAATACTACGCCAAAAAAAGAACATTTATGTGATGGATTCCTCACTTCTTGAAGGTCCTATATAGGGAGAAAGAAAAAATGATAAATATTAATGGAAAGATCACATAGATGAAGTATTATATGTACAGTGTATCATGTTTTCATCTACCTCCAATCAATTATAGGGGAAGCATGATAATGATGATTCCAAAAAGATAATTACTCATCTATAATAGTTATATTGATAGAGGGTGAATAAATAATAGTATGAGATATAAATTGTAGTGTATAAGTGTAGTTTATCATAAGGGAATCAAGAAGGACCTCATGTACTCAATATGATCATGTACATAAAGATACATGATGCTCTTGGGTTCAAATTGAACCAAAAACTATCAACTGATCTCATTCTTTCCACATTTTCATCAATATTCCTAACATTAATTGCTTACTATAACATGAAGAATATGAAAAAATCACTCCAAAATATTTTATATTTTGTTCTTCAAGATGATAAGTATATGAAGAATACCAATTCAACAATCCTTTTCATGAAAAAGAGGCAGAAGGGAAAGGATACAGTGTCTAAGACAAGTCCATCCCGAATAAATTAGTGCATATTCCTTCCAAAAATCCCAAGATATAGAGGTAGGTAATGGGAATCAGGTTTTATACATTCTATATGGAAAATTATTCCACTAGAAAATTTTATATAGAGCTAAAAATAAGAATCAACGTGATTCTTGTAATTCATGTATTTTTTCATTCAGTTAATTCTTTCTTTATCTCAATGTTGGAAAATGGATAAAATGTGTCGATCACATATTAATATTTATATAAATAACTATTTATATTCAATAATATTGATAATCGTAAAGTAGACATCTAAGATGAAAATTAAATGAGTCTAGTATCCTTGGTAATGGAAGCTTATCATATGACTTTTTCTAATGGTTCGATTTTTATATTGAATAATTGTTTTTTACCACTAGTAACCAGAAACATATCCTCACTATCATGTCTAAACCCCATGAGATTTTATTTCATGTTTTGGAATTTATTTTCCCCTTTTATAATAATAACATGTGTTAGGGTATGGGATATCTTAACAAAATCTTTTATTTACATGGACATGTAAACCAAATAATAAAAATCAATGATAAAACTAAAGAACATGACACATACTACACTCACCTATAACACATTAGTCTTGGTCATATAATTGTTAAGTGATTATAAAAAATATTTTAAGTAGTGTATTTAGACTAAATTGAGTTAAAAACCATAGATTTATATCACACTTGTTTGTAATGGAAAATGTACATCCTTTTCTAGGAAGGGAGAAAGAGGCAATAAATTATTCGAGTAAATTCATACTGATATATGTGGTCCATTAGCAGTAGAGAAAATATGTCTGTTTTTGGACATCCTTACTTTTAATAATTACTATAATAGGTATGGATATATGTACATAATGGAGTATAAGTAATTTTTTTAGATTATTAAGGAATATCAACATGAATTAGAAAAATAGATTGGTAAGAATATTATGGAACCCTACCCACCCCAAGGTGGAGAGTATCTTATTAATGATTTTATTTTTCACTTAAAGGAGGGTGAAAAAAACATAGCTCGGTCCCCCTTATACAGAATAGTGAATTTGTGTTAATGATAGTTGGAATTGGACCATTCCATACATGGAAATATCAATGATGATTTAAGAAACACTTCCATTATCCATTTAAGGGTAAACGATATAGATAGTTTAATATACCATTTCACAAGTACCAACTAAATCAACAGACGATATTTCATACGCGTTGGGGAAAGGAAGGAAATCACATTTATCATGCATACATTTATGGGGGTTATATAATTTTTTGAAGACTGCACCTAGGAAAAAATTAGCATCCCAAATCATGATGAGAATCATTATAGGATATCCAAAAGAAGCCATCAGATATTAACTATATAACCCTTTAGTTAAAAACATGATTGTGGAATGATAAGAAATATTTATTGAGAGGGAACAAATTTACAATGAAAATAGTAGGAAAAAGAATTAATTAAATTAATTAAATTATCTAGATACACAAGAGTTGGTATGTGAACCATTTCCATAATTGTCTGTGGTAGATTAAGATGTTCCTGAGACAAAATTACTGTATAGGTCTACATGAGAGAATTGATAACCAGAGAATTATGTTTTTTTTTCACTGAGTCAAGTGAAAAATTAATCCTTGAGAACATGGAACCTATAACTTACAATAATGAAACATATGGAAAAGTTGTTATTAAATTGAATGATGTCATACATTCAAAGATAGAGTCCATGTACAAAAATTATGTTTAGATTTTGTTATAACCTCCTTATATAGTAGAACCCATTCGATCAAAATAGGTATTGAAGAAAAACATGGAAAGGATAGTGAGGATAATACTTGTGAAGAATTATTGGTAGTGAATGGATCCAAGAAACATCAAGGAAAAGACTATGGTTAAAACTTTGAAACCTTAGAAATGATTATGTATATTAGAATATTACATGAAATAATATCCATCAATGATTATTAAATATGGAAAATGGATGTCCAAACTGAGTTTAGAAATGGTATTTTTGTTAAGGATGTTAATATAACTCAACCGGAAGGGTATATACATTAAAATAATTCCAATAATGTTTTGAATTTAGAGAGGTCATTTTTTCCATTGATATAGGTATCACAATCAATTAATATTTTTTTAAGGAGTCCATAATAGAATTTGGTTTTGTGAAGAAAGAAAAATATTATTTTTTCATTATGAATGTTAATTAGAATTCCATCATTTTCCTATAATTATATATTGATGACATATTAATTATTGGAAATGAAGTAAAATTTTTACAGTGAGATTATACTTTGTTAAATTAATTATTTCTTATAGAAGTCTTAGGTGAAGTAGCCTATATTCTATGGATCAAGTTATATCAAGATAGATCTCATAAGTTTCTTTTTCATTGTTATTTTACATATATTGATAAGGTAATTAGAAGGTAAAGTATGGAACTATCCATGATCGGGTTGTTTCCCATGTTACATGGTATAAATATTTCCATGAAAATGTGACCAAAAACACATGTGAAGATTAAATGATTGATTAGAATACCTTATGAATCAATAGTGGGATATATCGTGTATGTCATGGTATGTATTAGGTTTGATTTTGGATTTGATTAATTTATTGTGGGAATATATCAATCCAATCCCGTAGATCTACATTAAGAATCTAGTAGAATAATCTTGAATTACATGATATGTAAAAATTATATGATTTGAGTGTATAGAGGAGATGTCAAACTAGTAGTGGGAGGATACACATATGATAGTTTCCAGATAGATCATTACCATCTGAATGACTGGTCAGGCTATGTCTTTTTCTTGGATAATGGTATAGTTAGTCAGGCAAGCTCAAAGAAACCTGTGATCACTAATTCTATAATAGAATATGAGTATATCAGAACTTATTATGTTGCATAGGAGGAAATATAGATTTGAAGATTTGTTTTAGGTATTTTTGTTTCTCCTATTAGTGAAGGAACACTTATAGTTTATTGTGATAATATTGTAGTAGCAATGGTTTTGAAACATCCCACGTCAAGTGAGAGTGTTGAAATTTGGTTTCCTTGACATAACTTGTGTATGTACATTGATATACATTACATGCCTATAGATTTAAAATTATATGTGTTTATCTTAACATAATGATGGGGATACTTGTACATCCACTATATTTATGGTAATGTCCTTTGATTACAAGTCATTTGAAAAGGTTAAATATGTTCAAATGATAAAATGTGAACATAGATATAAAATTGAAGTAATCTTAAAATTATTTCCAATTATACTGATAAGTCATACTGACATGAAAAAGATAATGTGCGACCATCATGTTAAAGGTTCTCATAAGAATTTATACATTCCCACATGGAGTTCACACATGATGATCTCGGTTAGATGAGGTCACGAGGGAATAATCGCTAACAGGAACACCACATGATTGAAGTGTAATTATTAGATCTAATATAATGGCATGTGTACTGATTTCCTACCATGATTTCATTATCAGTGTGTTTCATTGGATTATGTACTTTATTGTAAAGAAAAAACTACAACATTGAATTAATGGAAAGTTATCTTGTGTTGGGTGCGTCATTGGGGGTATGGTATTAGTTAAATGATCAAGATAGAACTTTTTTCCTTCCTAGTAGAGGAAGTGTTTTCTTGAGAATAATTGATCAGGATGGTTGTACATTTATAAATATATAACTATGTTAGTAAAATTTAAATATATCTAGTCTAATAAACAATTAAAAAATCTACAATGGATGACGACATAAGTGTGTCTCCTATTTTATGAGATATCATAATGAAAATAGATTACATTGCACAATATGTCTTCATAGGATGGGTCTTGTTGCAATTACTATTCATAATGTCTTTATAGGCCTTGATGTGTTTCTAGACTACACTCTTGGTTTATGAATATTATTCAATGTTATTGAGAAAACTTCCTAGAGGGTCAATAATAATAGAATATTCAAGAATCTTCCATATTATGGTTAATAGGTATATAGGATATAAAGGACCCACTGTGGGGTATATAAATTTTTTATGTGATATAAATGACAGATAAATAAATAAAGTCATTATTATTTGTGCCTAGAATAATTGTTTGAATATATTTATTGGAACTTATTATACTTGTTTTAGTAAATAAATGGAATAATATAATATAAATGATTCTTATTTTAATACTCATATTTCATTTAATATTAGTGGGAATTAATAGTTGAGTTAATGAAAAGAATTTATCACATAATATATTTAATATATATTACAAGTATGTGATAAAATATAACTAATATTTATGATGTACTTAATTCATCAATATAAATTAATTATTACTTATTTAGTGGATGTTAAATATATGGGGTCTAGGGAACCCTACCAAGGAATTCCAAAACATCCACTATATAAGCTGAGGATAAGCACATTCCATATTATATTCACCATGTAGAATTGATAGATTATCTCTCCTCGTAAATCATATAAAGAGAAACACTCTAACTGGGCGATCAATCTAAGAGCACCTTCGCAGAACAAAGTCACATGAATGTGGTGATTTTTGTGGTGTTGAATAGATCATTAAAGCTATGCGCTAGCACTCTGAATTCGATGAATGACATATGTAAAGGATCGAGAAGTGGGTATAGAAACTCAAGAGGTGTTTCACCTTAATGTTTTAACCAACTGTCATCAGAGCCATGTGAAAGATGAGCACACTTTGATTCAATTGTGTTTCTAATTATATTTTATTTTCATAATCTAATAAATTCACACAATATCTTCATTCCATACTTGGTATTAAATCACTAGAGACAATGAACTTTCATCACTTTATTGATAAATGTTTTTAAATATCCAAACCACCAGCTTCCTATGTGTACCAAAATCAAATCATGGAATTTTTGACATCCATGATTAGTTTTACTGTAAAAAATTTCAAGGAATAAATTTATCTACAAAGGGTAGTATGTAACATTTCATGATTACATTATATATATATTCATATATATCCCTTTAAATAATTCTTTGTGTGATATCTTTTTTTTCAATCACAGTAAAATGAATGTTGTGATACCTTATTAAATTATGACAATAATCTTTAAAATAACATTATGATTACATATAATAAAGATATATTATATAAAATATTAAAATTTGTTAAATTATAAAATTATTATTAAATAATATTAGAGAAACATTATATTTAAGGAGTTATTTTTGAAAAAAATCAGTTTATATTTATATTTTTTTATATAACAATTAATATATGTAATTCTTTAGTTACATTATAAAATAAATTTTCTTTTTTTTCAATTTATAATATGATGATTTACTTTGTAAAGATAATTATCATTTTTTATGATATATATTTTTAGTCAAAAATGACGTTTTTACAAAAATTATAATTTTAATGAATTTATCAGTGAATAATAATGTCATAGAAGGTAATAAAACAATTTAAGTGATAAAATATGAAATTGAGGAATAAAATAATGAATTTCAGAATATTATTTTCTATTATAACACTAATTGACAACTTTATTAGAACTAAGTAAATGGGTGATTTAATAATGAAGATTTGTCTGTGTATATTAATTAAATTAATTAATATTTTTGTTAAATTATGTTATGTCTTGATTTTAATGTCACACAAACTTAATTTTATATATAATAAAGCTATTTAGGTCACAAAAATTATTCACATCTATAATTTTAACTCGCACATTAATTTTTTGATTAAAAACATGATTATCATAAAACATGTTTTAAGAGTTAAGCATGATTATTTTAAAATTAACTTTTCGTAATCATAGTACAATTTTTTTAGAAAATTAAATCACATATATTAATATAATACTCAAATTACAAGGTAATATATATACTAATCGAGAAAATTTTAATTACATTACATGGGTGTTGCTAAATGGTTCCTTATCAAAAAGTACTCTTGTGATTAGTGATAAGTGAATGAAAAAACCCCTAAAACACTCAAATGTGTCTAAAAATGATTATATGGGAAGATCTTATGCTATATAATCTACTATAATCCATAATTTTAACTTATGTGGGTCTTTTCCAATAAAATTTTTAATAAAATCACTACATAAGTTTTTTTAAATCCAAAACTATCATTCACCTCACATATAAAAGGAAACACTTATACCCCTTATTTGAGCAAAAAATTGAAATTGTTAATTAAAATATTCCCATTTTCATCATATAAAACTCCCATTAATAATATTATTTTTTGACTCTTATTTAACTTAATTCTTTCATTTCCAAGGAAAATTCCAAAGAAAATCATAGTTCCCAACACGAGTATTAATCTCCTCTTAGTATTTATTTCTAATTTTAAACTTAATAATATTACATAAAATTGTTAATATAAATAATATAGTATCATATATATAATAAAATTTAATTTTATTAATTTAACATCAATTATTTATTCATTCAGTCGAATCTTCTAAGAAAGAAATGCAATAATTGTGCGTATGTGCGGACTACTGCCTCCATGAAACAATGTGGTTCGTTATTAATAATTTCATATTATAGATGGAATTGAGGATATTTTTGATGAATATTAATTTTTTATATTTCACTTATACAAATATTAAATTATCAGATTTTACACTTATCTTCTTTCCATCAATTCGTTATAGAATGAGATCGTTTACCATGTAGTGGTACAGACAAACAAATCCATGAATGACATGTCTCATTTATCTTAACCACTAAAAATAGATTAACCTAAATAAGTAAATATTATACTAGTATTATTTTTATAATATTTTTATAATTATTAAATCATAATATTTCATATACAGTTAACATATTAATCTGTTGAGAGATGGGTAATCTAATATAGAATGTGTGTGGACTACCGCCTCTATGAATGCTGAATTTCATAGTCCAAAACAACCATAATTAATGTTTCAAAAAATGGTTTTGAGGTAGATATATTATATATATTAAATTCAGAAGATATTTTAAATTTTATATTAACCTTATGTAATATAACTTTCTTTCTCAATAGATCATCACAATATGTTTTTATTTTGATTGGTTTACTACCTAAATTAGTGATGATGTATTGAGTTTATAGTGAATGATTTTGGAATGTCAAATAATTTTAGTGACATTTAATTATATGGTATTCTTTATTTTTTCAATTTTATTATGTTATAATATAAATATATAAACATGTCAAAAATATATCATCTTCATTCAGTCAAACCGGTCGAAACAAGTTTGCCTCCAGCCTCATCATCACGATTCGTAATAAATACACTCATGGGATAAATGTGGAATATTATAAATAATCATTTGATATATATTATAAAATAATATTATTTTATGAATTATGATATTGGTAAAAATATAATCTATTAACATTTACCTTACAAATAGTGTGAAAGATAATTAAAATTGTCACCATCGGCTGTTAAACATATGATATAATGAGCCTCAATATTCTTAGTAAATAATTATAAATAAAGTATATTAACAAATTATATATATGAATAATATTATAAAATTTATTATTAAGATAGTTTTTTATAGTGTAACACTCCAAACATTCATGATATGCTTCTCTTTAAACGATTCAATAGCTTTCCATACACGGAACACCCAGTTTGAGCGCACCATAACCTATAAAACTAGCCATTTAAAAAAGAGATTATGAACAATGTTTACCACATTAAAAAATTTATAAATTTTTATTTCAAAATAAATTTTATTTTGGAATTCGAAATATCAAAATTAGTTTAGGGTGAAATTTTGGTAATTTTCTGAAATGTTTAAATTTTTGATGAATAGTCAAAATACTACATTGTTGTTAAAAACACAAAATTTAATTTAAATAATTATTTTAAATTAAATAAATTTTAATGTCGCAATTGATTAATAATACATTTATTAACCTAATTTAGTTAATTGGAATCATTTTTATATTATAATTAGATATAAAAAATAATTTAAATTTTGAATGTCACTTTTACCTACCATCTATCCATATCTATGGATTGGAATTAAACGTAATTATGCCTCTTCTGTGAATTAAATTTCAAAAAAAGAACACATATGATTGTAATCAGTATGAAAATTCTGATCTAGTAAGATCAAACTAATTTTTGTTGAATATTAACTTATAGAATTTTATTTACCAGGGTTAAAGGTAAATATGGGAATTAATGGTTGAAATAAAATGATAATAATATAATTTTACACTAAAACTTGTCCTAATTTCATTGTATAAGTGTTTTTAGACCAAAATCAATTTTAGTTTGAAAATATTATCCTTTTTAAGCCACTTTGGCTTGATTATAATATGTATTATATTTTATTTAAAGAGGACTTAAAAATGTCATTATTCATGTTTTAATAAATATATAATTTTTAATAAGAGGTTATATAAGTTATATGGGTGACTATAAATTGTATTTATAAAGGCAAAATTTTATCTAAATAATGGTAATTTATTTATAATTTTAGTTAATAAATAATTAAATTAAATCATGACACAATAATGATATCGTGATTGAATTATTGATGGAAGAATCTATTAAATGATATTAAAAATATTAAAATAAAAAACTATTTGACTTAAATAACGACATCCACTAATTTCATAGATAAAATAGAAATATTAGTGACATATTGGATCTATTTATTTGAAGTTATCATGTTGTTTTGGTATTTTTAAAAATGAAAATATAGAATAGTATCAAAATTGACATCAATAATAATTTAAAATAAATAATATTATATATATATATGTTATAAAATTAATAAAAATATTATATTTATCAAATAAAATATGAAAAATATAAATTTATCATAAATTATCCAATTCGGGTTCGTTTTAAATTTTATAGTAACTATATTAACCCAATATTATAAAAAGACAATCAAACACGGTAAGAGATAAACTGTTTAACGAATGGTTTAATCCAAAAGATAAGGTTAATTTTGTGACCTAAAATTTTATAAAATTCATTGGTTGAGATTAGTTAGTTATATACTTATCTTATCCTCTAAATAAATAAACTTGGAGTTCTATGAAATCAAAAATCAATTAACAATAGTTCAGTTGTTTTGGAGCTTCTAAAAGTACCCCTCCCCTCTATTATAAAAGTGCACCTCTCATTCTCATTTATCCACAACTCTAAATCCATTTGTCTTAGAAAAACCATACCCACATATCCTCCCAAAATGATTCAATTCATTTTACAGTCCATACATTGGGATGAAATCCATTCAAAGGATTCCTTGTGTGCAAATCAAAAGGAGACGCTCAAAGAAGAGGTAATAGTTTTACCGATTCTGTTCAATTAATTTTCTACTTTTACTTCCTATTACTATGTTGTTTCTATAAAAAATTAATAAATCTTGTATCATATACAATATTATATGTTATTATAATTATGTAACAACCATATACCTCCATTTATCCATCCTACGAATAATAATTTCCCCGTGTGTGCGTACGCAGGACATACCATCTCTACACTGTGGTGTAATTTTTTATTCAACACTAAAATTTTTGGAATGATATAATGATGAGTATAATGGATTTAAATAGTAAATATCACATGGTAATGATTATTTATTATTATTATACCATCCAATTCCATAACATTTAACCATCAAGGGATTGATTCCATCTCTCGGGCGTACATACGACCTACCGTCTCCACGACACGATGAAATTCATTCACCATGTTAACCATTAAAGAATGTATATAAAATTTATATGATAATAATTATGAACCTATATCATTCTATATATGAATAAAATCAATCCTATTCATAACAAACATTACTAACACTATAAAACATGGATAGTAAAACGAAGCAGTTAACACTCAAAACAATGGTGATACTAAAATATTATTAACAAAAAAAATAGAAGAGGATCATATAAGATATACTAAATATATATATGGTTATAGTATAATATAATAACATAATTTAACAATTATACACAAAGTTAACTCACCCTCAAATAAAGGGATGTACAAGGTAAGAGTTTATTTCACAATCTCATTATTATCCAAGGATAGTTATACATAATTATATAATGGGTAATATTTATCATCCATATCCATGTTTCATAAAATTTTATTTCATAATATTATCTATAATTTTTTAAATCCATTTTACACAAGATTTAATTTCTACAAAACCTTTTTAAAGTAATCTTTCTGTTGTTTTCTAAATGAGGTACTTTTTGAGTATTCTTGAAAAATTAAGGAAAGAATGTTTTTAACTCATCAGAAGCGAGGAGATATTTGTTGTTGATATAATTCATTTCCATTTTTAAACACAACTTAAAATATTACAAGGTTATTTTAATAAGAAATTTTATCTTCTATAATTTTCCATATTTTAAATAATTTCTAATTAAAAAGGGAAATTTTTCTCAAAGAGTTTTAATGAATTTATTAGATTATATCCATATATTTCAACATTCTTTGTTGGGTTTTATGATTTATTGAGGCTAATTTATTATGATACAATATTCCAAATATTTTTTCAGGTTTTATTATATGATTGAAATTGGATGTTCTTTTTTTACACCATTAATGGTTTATGGTGAATGTATTAACATTTCATATAAACGTTTTAATAAAAATGTTTATGTTATGTTTCATCCTTTTCATTTGAGGAATACATTAGACATAGTAAGTTAAGGGTGGGTCCTTCTATATCCCATCGATGTATGATTAGGTCTCATGAGAGAAACTAGTGTCTTGGCATGAGGCTTTCACAGTGTGTTTTTAATGTCTAGTATTATGAATTCCCATATTCTGAGCTATGTTATTGGTATTGCATGTGATTATTAGACTAGTAGAATATCCATGTGAATATTTAAATGGAATTATTTGATTTATAGTTTCCATATTCTACTGAATATTATGTTTAAAAGGACAGTGTTTCAATTTTATATGATTCTTTAAAAGATTATGGTTATTTATGATATCTTCTAGCATTTTATTTATCCTTACTGAGCATCTGATCTCACCCCTTTCTTATGTTTCATTTTTTCTCAGGAGGTGAAGATGTATATTATGATAGACTAGTAGGTTTAATATATGGGATATGAGTGTTTTCAAAGGATACACTGCAACACCACGAGATGTTATGAAAAATATTCTTTTTAATTTCATTAATGTCTTGTAAGCTACACCAAAAGGATCTTGCACAACACTCATCACTGACTTGCCTTGCATTACACGCAATCGTGACCTTCCTCGATAGTGTGTGTAGTACGCAATAATGAGTTTCACTAAACAACAATATGCTATTAAAATATTATTAAAACTAGTCATTATGAATAGTAATAACCACTTTTTGAAATTTTGTAAATTTTATTTTTCAAAATGGAATTCATTTTTGTATTCGGAATATCGAAATTATCTTAGGGTGAAATATTTGTACTTTTTGGATAACTTTCATATTCTGATGAATAGTGAAAATTACTAAATTTTAATTAAAAACAACTTTTTTAATCTAAATAATTAATATTGATAAATTATTAATTTGAGTGGTTTTAATGTATATTTAGAATATATTTTTACAATTTAATACAATGTTGTTCATTGGATGTAATTTCACATTTAAACCAGACATAAACAAGTGTCAATATTTTGATAGTTATTATCTCTCAAAAACACGTTATTTGTTTTGACGACGGGAATTACATTTTTAAATTAATTAATGTAACTGATATGTTTTGAATTTGGTAAAATAGACATAATTTTTGAATTCGTAATATCAAATATATCTTAGGTCTAATTTTTTTGTATTTTTCTGGAAACGTTTTTTTTTTATGAATAGTGAAACCACTAAGTGGTAGTTAAAAAAACTGAAATTTTCATAAAACATAATTTTACCACTTCTGTGAGTGGAATTTCGAAAATCCGAGAGACACGGTTAATATCAAGGACTAAAATATGGTTCAATGAGATGAATATAATTTTTGGTGAATAGTAACTTTTGACTTTTTTTTACCACGGTTAAAAGTAAATAGGGTAATGAAGGGTAAAAATGATATTATTATTACCCTAACACATGTCCTAATTTTATTGGATAAGTGTAATTAGACCAAAAACAACCTCAGGAATAAAATATGACCATTTAAGCCCACTTTGATTAGATTAGGACATTTATTATTAATTTATTTAAAGAAGGGTTAAAATAGTTAAAATCAATGTTTAATAAGTAAATCATTTTTAATATAGGGTTACACATAAGATAAATTCGACTATAAATATTCATTATAAAGCTAAATGTATTTCCTAAATAATGATATTTTATTTGTAATTTTTAGACATTAAATAATTTAATTTATTTATGACACAACGATGATGCAGTAATTACATTTTTAAGAAAATATTAAAATAATTGATGTTATAAATGACCAAATAAATGTAATTTGAGACTTTTTATGAATTACACTAATTTTATAGGTTAATATGAAATGTTAGTATTGATTGAATTAACTTGGTTCGAACTTATCATTTTGTTATAAATTCATAAAAATCATGTACCAAATAGTTTCAAAATTGACAAAACTTAGTTTTTAAAACAAATATTAGATTATTAATTGTTAATTTATTCCTAAAAATCTAAGGTTCGTCCAAATGACTTAGATAAGGTTATATATATTAATAATTAACAACTTTGGGTTCTTGTTACTTGATATAGTTAGTTTATTAACCATATAGTGTAAGAAAACAAAAAGACACGGTAAAAGTTAAATTATTTAACTTACAGTTAAATCTAATTGATAAGATTAAAATAATAACCTAAAATTGTCTAAATCTTATTGGATGAGAGGATTTCGACCCATCCCCACTTTAGATTTTAAATAAGACCCTTTGGAACCATTATAAAAAGAATTTGACCTTAATATAAAATAATATTTTGAAATTTTCCGAAGGTGCCCCTCTCCTCCCTTATAAAAGGGCACCTCCTCCCCCACTTCCTCACACCAATTTGAGCATTCAAGCTCGGCCAACCCCTTCCAAAATATCTTATCCACTTCCCTAGTATCATTCTAGAGGTCTTGGTCTTCATAAAAGTCCATCCTTAGTTCTTTAAGTGGAGGTTAAGAAAAGGCTCGTCAAAAAGAGGTAATATCCATTACCGGTCTTTTTCAATTTCTTTATTCTTCAACATCTTCTTCTTTAGTTGTTTCATGATAAAGTAATAACATCAGTATTTATTATATACTGATATGTTATTATAAATATGAAACAACTCTAATTAACCTTCTATCCATCCTACGGAAAAAGGAAATCACCGCGCGTGCGTACGTACGGAATACCGTCTCCACGCCATGGTGTAATCTATTTTACGCCACCACCTTAATTGGATGGGTATAATGGTGTAATGTGTAACTATATATTATTATTATAAAGTGATATTGATACTGAAATAGTATACATACATTTCAACACAAGTTCACGATCATGAGAACGATATCATCGCTCGTGCGTACGTACGGACTACCGTCTCCACGACGCGATGAGATTCATTCTCCATGTAAACCATTTAAGAATGATTATAAAGTATATATAAGCAATAATAATTAAATATATGAAATTATAAAGCTACTGGATTTATGTATATATGTATTTCATCTACTTACTTCCATTCAAGACTATAAGGAATGGAAAACAGCGTTCATGCGTACGTACGGACTACCGTCTCCATGAACGGTGTGTTTCATTTCATTTATCTATCTATTATATATATATATACTGAATATATATGATATATAGATCATGTTTTATATTCTGTAGGTAAGTAAATCATGATATAAGAAATAATAATGTCAAGAACAACAAGTCCAAACACCTACGATAAATGAAACGATTTTACCCAAAACGCTTCTTTAACATGGAATTTACAAAAGAACGGGTAATATAAAGTCATAAGTGAACCATATATGATATCATAACAATGAATATGATTCTGTAATAAGTTAGTGACATTATTTAAATCAGTATACAGGAGGTTTGGATACGTACCAATCATATCGGACCTAAGGTAAGGGAAATATCACAATCTCATTTTTACCCGAGATTGTTTATACTTTCGTATTTACTGGGGTGTATTTTATCATCCACAGCCATGTTTACTCAATATGTAATATTAATTCCATCCAACTACAATTGTTTAAATCAAATTTTACCCTTTGGTGAGTTTTTAGTAAAAGATATGAAAGGAATCTTTTGCCATTTTTCGTACGAGGTACTTTTTGACTTTTCTGACAAAAGTATGAGAAGAATGTTTTTTTAACTTATACGGAATGAATGGATTTTTAAAACATTATTTCCAAGAAGCTTCATTTAAAAGTTTTCATGTTTATTTTTAATCAACTTCTTTTAGTTTAAAATTGTATGACATTTTAATAAAGGAAAAATGTTTTTGAAGTAGAAAGGATATTTTCCTCAAGAATGGAGTTCAAGAATTTTATCAAAATTATTTTTCATCTAAGATAATATAGGGTTCTGTTTCTATCCCTATTATTACATGAATTTGAATATTTTGTGATGGAAATATTTTTATGAATTCCTTTATCTTATATGAATTGTTTTATGATGTCACGATGTTTAAGATTCCCATTTTTATTACATGGGTTATGCAATGATGTATGATTTATGATTTTGTGGCACACATAAGAATAGTATCATTATGAGATGGGTGGGACCTATATCTCCCTCCAATTAATTGGGTAAAGATTTTATATCTCATGAGATAGACATGGCTGGAACGGTAGGTTATACCTGTTTTGTGAAACAGGACTAAAACGGGAAGTGAACTCGGTTCAGAAATGGACTTTGTCCACTAAGATAGTCTTGGCAATGAGTCTTGACTAATAAGATATTATTCTCTATGATTATGTGTGTATGCCACAAAGTTTCATGTTTTATGTTATGATTATTAGGATTTCATTTCACTACTATGATTTATCCCATGTTATGAAATTATGATCTCTTTTGTAGGTTATGATTTCCATAATGTTATGTTCTTATGAATATGATGTGATTGATATTTCTTTTATTTACCCTTACTGAGCATTTGAGCTCACACTTTTATGTTTTCCTTTCCCCAGGATATAAAGAAAGGTTTTAGTTAAAAAAAATGGAAGATCTTTATGGGAGATGTTGAAGATCTTTCACCACGATTAGAAGATTTTATTCTGTGTTTCCAATGACACTAATCTATTACGATCCTTGTCTGTGTGTTTTTGTTATGTACTAAGTATTCTGCAAAAGTAATGTAATTTCCATGTACCTCAAGCTTTAGGTCTCTACAGTTGGTATCAGAGGAAAGGTTTAGTCAACCTTTGGAAACTAGGATGTGAGGACTTTAGTAAGATCCCTAGAGATATTTCTAAGGTATGTCTATGGATGTCCCTAAGGAAAAGTATACGTATAGGATATAGACCTAGAACTTTGGTAACGATATTAGATTAAACCAAAGATGTTAGATATTGAAGTTACTCCCCCTTTATTATGAATTTTTCCTCTCAAACTATTCTTTTTGGGTTTTAGAAAATGTCTGGAAACAAGATGATTCACGATAATGGAGGATATGATGGACAATGGAATGATATTATTCATGAGAAACCAAATGAAATGGTATTTGGAGGTCCAAACATCATTATTATGCTGAATCATCAATCTCATAATATGATCAATAAAGTAAAATTTGGAAAGTTTCCTGACTCGGCTAATAAGAGAAAGATGGAGTTTCTTGATGATCATAGAGGAAAGAAAGTTCAATTTCCCATATGTAAATCATGTGGAAAGAGGCATCAAGGAGAATGTTTCAAAGGAACTGGAAGATGCTTTGGGTGTGGAAAAGAAGGAAACAAAGCTAGTAAGTGCAAAGGAAAAGGTTCAGTTAACACCAGGGATGAGGATAATGGTATTGCTACGACATCAACAATGGTTAAATGTTATAAATGTGGAATGTACAGGCATTATGCAAACCAATACCCTAAGGGAAAGTCTCATGAAGAGAATCAGTATGGTCGTATGGGTAGTATTTATGTAGATGATGATGAAGAAACTACAAGTGATATGTGAGATGAAATAATTGTTGAAGCTCGGTCAATGGTTTAAGAATGTAGTGGAATGATTACATGTTTATCATGTGTAATCTCATGGTACTATGGAATAAAGAGACATCTAAGGATTGTTACACTGTTGTCTTTCCATGAGTTTTGAAATTGTATGATTAATGGTACCAGTATCCATGAAAGGTTATTCAGATATTTTTGGAATTTAGATGATATGCGCATAATTAAGGGATAAGGAGCACATTAAATTTTTGATAGTATTCATGAGCTCATGACTGATATAAGGAGAAGGTCATATCATGGTTTGAGTATATAGAATTTTTGGATTTTGGTATGTGGAATGAGTTAACTTTTGACAGCATTCATGTTTTCACTAAGGATTAATGGGTATTCATTTTTCAAGAGAATACATCATTAAGATATTCACATGATTGGAATGTGACCAACAAGATATGTGGGGGATAAATGATGGTATTCACATGCTTGGTTGACGATATTTCAAGTTATCGTTTTCTTTATACTATGAGCTTGGACCGAAGTATTTTAGATAAGCCTAAAGATTGGAATGGATTATGTTAACCATAAGTTAGTATTGTTTAAGGATTGAATTTTTTTTGATATTATTTATGTGATGTTATAGTAATGTAGTTTTAGAAAAAGGACAACCTGCAGGACGGGCGACAACCCATCGCGTCGGACAAGGGTGTGGGAATCAAACCCACAACCGAAGTGCGACTGGCCTTTATCGCCTACCACTGGCCTACAGAAAGTCCATGTTTAGTAGAAACTATTTTTATTATATTAAGCAGTATGATATATGAAGTATAAGTCCATTTTAGGAACTATATAGGATTAATCTCACTATAGATTGACTTATGTATTTTTTGATAAATTTTCTATCCTTTTTTTTGAGACAGATGGAATGACCCATCATTCTATCACATGATCTCCTAACACATCACAAAAGACAAATTCAACTTCATTTCTTTAAGAGATGAAGTGGAAATTGTCCAAAGAATGAAAAACGATGAGACTATACCGAAATCACGAAAGTATTTCTTCTAATTTCATCAACTTTAGGGAAATGATCTTAAAAACCAAAAATGTTGTCCTAGTGCTCTTATATCTGATGAATCAGATGGTACCTTAGATCGTCACAAATTTATGGCTTTGTGATTGCTGGCTTTTCCATATCCATGTTCTCTACCACTCACCATCAGAACATGATGGTTAGCTTTCTCTTCCATATTCATATTTTCTCCTATGTGGAAACCCAATGATTAGATTATTTGGGTAACCGTTACGTTTCATACTTTTTTTTAAAGATTGGTTTTGGTATTCCTTTTTACGATGTGGGTTTCTATTAAAAAAACATTCAAATAGTAAACCATTTATAACCCCGACGAATTTCGAGGGCGAAATTCATTTTTAAGGGGGGTAGAATGTAACACCCCGAGATTTTATGAAAAATTTTCTTTTTAATTTCATTAATGTCTTGTACGCTACATCAAAAAGAAGCTTTCACAACACGCATCCTTGACTTGCCTTGCATTACACGCAATCGCGACCTTCCTTGATAGCATGTGTAGTACGCAATAACGAGTTTCACTAAAAACAATATGCTATTAAAATATTATTAAAACTAGCCATAATGAATAGTAATAACCACTTTTTGAAATTTTGTAAATTTTATTTTTCAAAATGGAATCCATTTTTGGATTCGGAATATCGAAATTAGCTTAGGGTGAAATTTTGGTACTTTTCGGATAACTTTCATATTCTGATGAACAGTGAAAATTACTAAATTTTAATTAAAAACAACTTTTTTAATCAAAATAATTAATAGTGATAAATTATTAATTTGAGTGGGTTTAAAGTATATTTAGAATATATTTTTACAATTTAATACAATGTTGTTCATTGGATGTAATTTCACATTTAAACCAGACATAAACAAGTGTCAATCTTTTGATAGTTATTGTCTCTCAAAAACACGCTATTTGTTTTGACGACGGGAATTAATTTTTAAATTAATTAATGTAACTGATATGTTTTGAATTTGGTAAAATAGACGTAATTTTTGAATTCATAATATCAAATATAGCTTATGCCTAATTTTTTGTATTTTTCTGGAAACGTTCATTTTTTTTATGAATAGTGAAACCACTAAGTGGTAGTTAAAAAAACTGAATTTTTCATAAAACATAATTTTACCGCTTCTGTGAGTGGAATTTCGAAAATCCGAGAGACACGGTTAATATGAAGGACTAGAATGTGGTTCAATGAGATGAAATTTATATTTGGTGAATAGTAACTTTTGACTTTTTTTTACCACGGTTAAAAGTAAATAGGGTAATTAAGGGTAAAAATGAAAATATTATTACCTAACGCATGTCCTAATTCTATTAGAGAAGTTTAATTCGACCAAAAACAACTTTAGTAATAAAAAATGACCATTTAAGCCCACTTGTATTAGATTAGGTAATTTATTATTAATTTAATTAAAGAAGGGTTAATATAGTTAAAATCAATATTTAATAAGTAAATAATTTTTAATATAGGGTTATAAATAAGATAAATTCTACTATAAATATTCATTAGAAATATAAAAAGATTTCATACATAATCATATTTTATTTTTAATTTTTAGACATTAAATAATTTAATTTATTTATGACACAACGATGATGCAATAATTAACTTTTTAAGAAAATATTAACATAATTGATGTTATAAATTTCCAAATAAATGTAATTTGAGACTTTTTATGAATTACACTATTTTTCTAAGTTAATATGACATGTTAGTATTGATTTAATTAACTTTTTTCGAACTTATCATTCTGTTATGAATTTCAGAAAAATCATGTTCCAAATAGTGTCAAAATTGACATAAATTAGTTTTTAAAACAAATATTATATTATTAATTGATATTTTATTCCTAAAAATCTAATTTTCTGCCAAATGAATTAGATAAGGTTATATATATTAATAATAAATAACTTGGGGTTCGTTTGGCTTGATATAGTAAGTTTATTAACCATATAGTGTAAGAAAACAAAAAGACACGGTAAAAGTTAAATTATTTAACTTAGAGTTAAATCTAATTGATAAGGTTAAACTAATAACCTAAACTTGTCTAAATCCTATTGGATTAGAGTATTTTGACCCATCCCCACTTTAGCTTCTAAATAAGACCCTTTGGAACCATTATAAACTGAATTTAACCTTTATATAAAATAATATTTTGAGATTTTCCTAAGGTGCCCCTCTCCTCCCTTATAAAAGGGCACCTCCTCCCCCTCTTCCTCACACCAATTTGAGCATTCAAGCTCGGCCAACCCCTACCAATATCTCTTCTCCAATTCCCTTGTATCATCCTAGAGGTCCTGGTATTCTTCAAAGACCATCCTTAGTTCTTTAAGTGGAGGTTAAGAAAAGGCGCGTCAAAAAGAGGTAATATCCATTACCGATCTTTTTCAATTTCGTTCTTCTTCAACTTCTTCTTCTTTTGTTGTTTCATAATAAAGTAATAACATCAGTATTTCTTATATACATATATGTCATTATAAATATGAAACAACTCTAATTAACCTTCTATCCATCCTACGAAAAAAGGAAATCACCGCGCGTGCATACGTACGGAATACCGTCTCCACACCGTGGTGTAATCTATTTTCCGCCACCATGATAATTGGATGGATATAATGGTGTAATGAGTAACTATATATGATTATTATAAAGTGATATTGATACTGAAATAGTATACATACACTTCAACACAAGTTCACGATCATGAGAACGATATCATCGCTCGTGCGTACGTACGGACTACCGTCTCCACGACGCGATGAGATTCATTCTCCATGTTAACCATTTAAGAATGATTATAAAGTATATATAAGAAATAATAATGAAATATATGACATTATAAATCTACTGGATTTATGTATATATTCATGTCATCTACTTACTTCCATTCAAGACAATAAGGAAAGGAAAACAGCGTTCAAGCGTACGTAGGGACTACCGTCTCCATGAACGGTGTGTTTCATTTCATTTATCTATCTATTATATATATATATATATATATAATGAATATATATGATATATAAATAATGTTTTATATTCTAGATGTAAGTAAATCATGATATAAGTAATAATAATGTCAAGAACAACAAGTCCAAACACCTACGACAAATGAAACAATTTTACCCAAAACGCTTCTTTAGCATGGAATTTACAAAATAACGGGTAATATAAAGTCATAAGTGAACCATATATGATATCATAACAATGAATATGATTCTTTAATAAGTTAATGAAATTATTTAAATCATTATACAGGAGGTTTGGATACGTACAAATCATATCGGACTTAAGGTAAGGGAAATATCACAATCTCATTTTTATCCGAGATTGTTTATACTTTGGTATTTACTGGGGTGTATTTTATCATCCACATCCATGTTTCCTCAATATTCAATATTATTTCCATACACCTACAATTGTTTAAATCAAATTTTACCATTTGGTGAGTTTTTAGTAAAAGATATGAAAGGGATCTTTTGTCGTTTTTTATACGAGGTACTTTTTGACTTATCCGAAAAAAGTATGAGAAGAATATTTTTTTAACTTATACGTCATGAATGGATATTTAAAACATTATTTCCAAGAAGCTTCCTTTACAAGTTTTCAAGTTTATTTTTAATCAACTTCTTTTAGTTTAAAATTTTATGACATTTTAATAAAGGAAAAATGTTTTTGAAGTAGAAATGATATCTTCCTCAAGAATGGAGTTCAAGAGTTTTATCAAAATTATTTTCCATATAAGATAATATTGGGTTCTGTTTCTATCCCTATTATTACATGTATTTGATTATGTTGTGATGGAAATATTTTTATGAATTCCTTTATCTTATATGAATTGTTTTATGATGTCACGATGTTTAAGATTCCCATTTTTATTACATGGGTTATGCAATGATGTATGATTTATGATTTTGTAGAACACATAAGAATGGTATCATTATGAGATGGGTGGGACCTATATCTCCCTCCAATGCATTGGGTAATGATTTTTTATCTCATGAGATAGACATGGCTGGAACGGTAGGTTATACCGGTTCCGTGAAACAGGACTGAAACGGGGAGTGAACTCGGTTCAGAAATGGACTTTGTCCACTAAGATAGTATTGGAAATGAGTCTTGACTAATAAGATATGATTCTAAATGATTATGTGTATGCCACAAAGTTTTATGTTTTATGTTATGATTATTAGGATTTCATTTCACTACTATGATTTATCCCTTGTTATTAAATTATGATCTCTTTTGCAGGATAATATTTCCAAAATGTTATGTTCTTATGAATATGATGTGATTGATATTTCTTTTGATTACACTTACAGAGCATTTGAGCTCACCCTTTTATGTTTTCTTTTCCCCAGGATATAAAGAAAGGTTTTAGGTTAAAAAAAGGGAAGATCTTTATGGGAGATGTTGATGACCTTTCACCATGATTAGAAGATTTTATTCTGAGTTTCCAAAGACACTAAAGTATTACGATCATTGTGTGTGTGTTTTTGTTATATACTAAGTATTCCGCAAAAGTAATGTAATGTCCATGTACGTCAAGCTTCGGGTCTCTACATACACTATGATGATTTTTCTTTCAGGATGTAATGTAAAACTTAGGTTTTTATCTAGTATTTCAAAGACTGTTAAACTATTCGGTCCATAATGATTTGACTTATTTTGATCATTCCAATGTAATAAAATAATTCACCAACTCTGGGAAATTGGGGTCAGGGAGTTATAGTTGGTATCAAAGGAAGTTTAATACAAACCATGGATAATAGATTTATAAATTAATTTAATTTGGGACACTACCCTATGATAGAATTTGAGGATATGTGTAAAGACCAAGAAATTTCAATGAAATTTTTATTCATAAATACTTTGGAATTTTACGAGTCTGTGAATTTTGACGGCACTTGATTTCGAGGCCCAGTGTGCCTGGAATCAATTTTTAAAGTTTTGTATGGTTACGTTCAGTAAACGTACTTGCGGTATTTTATATGTTTTGAACTGGTTCTCGGAATTGAAAGTCGAGGACACCGATGAACTCACAACACCGGTATTCGCTTAAGGGGACTTTCACCGTAGTTGTGTTTTATGCGGGTTGGAAGTTATATTTTGAGGAATTAATACTAAATTAATAAAATTGTTGGTACACAATTTTATTATTTAGTGGCGGTTATTTCCTCCCAAAAAGAGTTATAGGTGGGGCCCACACCCACATAACCTCCTATGAGAGGATTTAGTGTGGTCGGGCCCACACAAGCCCTACTCCTTTCATATTCCCTTAACTCTCTTACACTCCCCCCTTAATTAATGTGATCTCTTCTGCTACCTCTCTCCTATTAAATTTTTTCAAAAACTTCTTAATTAATGAATTGAACTTTTCAATTAATTAATTAAAGCATTTGAATTTTGAATTCATGTGTGAATAAACTAATAGCCTTAGCTATTATTTTTATTTTTCACACGTTGTGTTGGGATAATTTTGGGAAGGCTCTGGAGAAATATAAGAACATCGTTCTTCTCTCGACGAAGAATATCTCGGAAGAATAATGCGAATGAATTCTCCATAGACGCTTCCCTTCAGACAACACCGTTCTCTGCGACACCATTTTCCACGACGACCAACTACCACGACCCATGTATTTCGTGGCTCGATGATGTGCGACGTCAATTATCAAGGTAGGGGTGTGTTTTGATTGGGTCAATGTTGAATCATCTTTCCTTCTTGTTTTTTTTCTCTTTAACCACCTGCTACAGAACTAATACGGAGAGACCGGGCCAAAGGAACATGGTCTGAATCCTCCACCATTATTGTGATTGTGGGTGGTTCTTCGTGTTCCTAATGGGTGACGAACAACTGATCGTTACTGGTTCCTTATGCGACGTAATGGTTCCAAAATTGATGATTCAACATCATGACAACATAGCGGATGTGCGACGATGATAGTGGGCGACAGTTCAGACGAGAACGGGATGGACCGTTCCTCGACCATTATTTGAGTGGGAATTCAAAACGTGTTTTCGGAGCTGATCGGAAGCCCGAATACACCGAATCGACTTCGGGACATCTGGGCGACCTAGAGTCTGATGTTTCATGATGAACGAACCGTTGTAATGAAGATCGGGCATCAAGGGAGGTGCGCTAGCTAGAGGCGTCATTTCTGGAAAATTGCAGACTACACAGCGTGTACTCCTAGAGAACATGTCGTGTAGTGCGGGCATTTTCTATCTAGGGTTTTAGACGGTAGACGGCTAACACATAGAGTGTGACCTCTGTAACACGGCTTGTACTCTCCACACATCAAGGAGGTGGCGGCTATGCGTGACTCAGCGTGTATTTTGGGAAATACACGGACACAAACAGAAATACACGACCAAGAGGTACGATGTGTACTCTCTACGCAGAATGGCAGAAACAGCTTCGCGAGACTCGCCGTGTATCCTGGGGATACATGGACACGGTGTGGAGAACATGTGAATGAAATCTACCACATGGCCAGACACGTCCAGTGGTATGGGCCAACACATATACCAATTACACGGGTTGGAGAACATGAGTTGAGGCCTTGTACGGGCACATGGCCAGCGTACACGAAGCCGAACCCATATGTTTGGACACGGGGTGTAACCATACAACCCACCGTGTACTTACTTTTCTACATGACCAGTCCTTCGACATGGGTCGTTGCACACGAGTAGTACCAGAGGTCTGACTACACGGCGTGTACCATATACCAACACGCTGTGTACATTTTGGTAAAAGGCTTGGTCATCTTGTACACTGTATCTTGGATACGTTTTGTTTGGATTATCCCCCTATGACATGGTAGACCTTCGAAATACATCAACTCTGGACTTTATGACAGTTGATGTATCGAACCATTTGCTCGAGGAGCGGACCCTCCTGGAATCGAGCGTGCTGTGTGCGGGAACCCTAAAGCTGGATGCGACTGCAATGAATACTGTACTGGAATCCTCGGTGGGTTTGGCGATGACGACTACCATACTGGAATCCTCGGTGAGTTCGACGATGAATAAAACTGTACTGGAATCCTCTGTGGGTTCGACAACAATGACTATTGTACTTGTATCCTACATCGGTTTGACAGTTTCACTTATGTACTAGTATCCTATGTGGGCCCAATAGAGTAAATAGTCTAGTATCCTACGTGGGTCCGACAGCTTAGCTGGTCTAGTATAAGAATGATGTATACCCATGTGAGTTGAGTCTTGACTTTCAATCATTATCAACGATGTGTTTGACTTCATTCTTATGTGGACTGGGTTGTTCTTGGGCTCGAGAGTTGGAGCCGAACTGGATAGAAGACATAGGTATATGTATGGGCATATACCTAAGTAGGGTTGGATGATGCACCATGTTTCGTACCATAGTTATTTTTTATCCTTAGTGGATATTGTGAGACCCTGAGGGTCTCGAGGTTCCTACTGAGTATCGTTATACTCACCCCTGTATGGGCTATGGCCGCACTATATTGTATTGGATACAGACGACAAAAATCACTGATCGTGATAGAGACATGTAGAGGTGGATGGTCCCTAGAAGTGGACCACTTGAAGAGACCTACACGGATCAGACGGACAAACCCGGGGTGCTGAGGAGACCATATATACCCTCCCTTTAGGTGGGATTCCTGGAGGAAGACTCAGTGGTTGCTGTTTACTTTACTGC
Source organism: Viscum album (assembly GCA_963277665.1). NCBI lineage: Eukaryota > Viridiplantae > Streptophyta > Magnoliopsida > Santalales > Viscaceae > Viscum > Viscum album. The sequence goes on from OY728141.1 coordinate 1,939,428,214, forward strand.
AGTTGTACTAGTTTTTCAGTTGTATTGTACTTAATGTTGGGATTGTTTTTCTGGCCACTTTCTTTTTTCATCACTTACTTTTGTATATAGTTTTTCATAGTGCTTACTTCAGTGGTGTACTCTGTTGTGTTTTTTTACTTTTATAAAGGAAATGCCTTCCCAGTTTTGTGATTTATGCTTTTGGTGCTAGTTGCCAGCCCCTGGCCTATGGATTGCGTGCTTGGAGTAGTCACAGCACTAGCCCCGAGGACGGGTCATGACAAATTGGTATCAGAGGAGTCAGTTCTACCGCAGAACTCAGGACTCTGATATTTATTTTTGGTGAATCAATAATGTTAAGAGTATTAAGTGTGGTTATCAGTTTAGGGAGTTCAGTGTTGGTGCGGCGACTGACGTATCCATACACCAGGACCCTGACCTCTGATTTCAGACTCACAACATGAAAACCTTGATTGCATGTGTGTTTCAAAAGTTATATTTGTGATTACTTTGTGTCAGCTCACCAGGTATACTGTTTTAAAATGGCACACTTGTTTTTTTTCAGTATGTCCCCATGACGGCAGCCATCTAGGGTTACGAGTTACGTACGAGATTGTAGCCCACTGAGAAACAAGGCCTCGGTGTAGGGCCCCATCACAACAGAGGCACTAGCGATACCTATACCCGCTGGGCCACCAATAACACCATCCCCAGTAGCAGAGATTGCATGTCGCCTGAGTGTGTTGCATTATTTCCAGCGAAAGAGACCACCCAGGTTTCGCGGAGAGACGGACCCGCAGGAAGCTGAGGACTAGCTGGAGGCTGTCGTCAGAGGTTTCAGATTTGTTGGGACACCTTCCGACCTTATGGTGATCCTTGCCGCAAATTTCCTGCACATAATAGTAGGTTGATGGTGGAGCATGATGCTTTTGGTGCATTAGGAGGCATCTTTACTTGGAACAAACTTCGAGAGTCTCTTCCACTTGGATTTTGTTTCAGCCACCCTTCGTGCGGTGCAGATTCATAAGTTACTTCACCTGTGGCAGGGCAGCATGATAGTAGCTCAGTACTCAGTGAGATTTACTGACCACTCGTGCTACTCCATGGACATGGTACGTGACCCATTCTTCAGAGCCCAGACCTTTGAGCAGGGACTCAAAGATGACATCAGGGCTTCGATGATCACCTTAGGCATTCCGACGTGGGTGGGAGTGCTGGAGAGAGCCCTTCTTGTGAAGAGCATTCTCGCTGAGCCGACACCAACAGCGAGACCCACCACAAGGCGACAAGTAGTGGATTCTTCTGTAGATGGTAGTGGAAAGTTGACGCAGAGGTCCAAGTGGACCGGGACATCAGGTGGTCGATCTCAGGATACTTGTTTGGTTTTGCGGGGCACATGAAATCGAGCCAGCTATATGAGGAGTAGGTAGTACTATGCATGCGGCGGGCAGGGTCACATGGATCAAGATTGTCCGACCCGCCTTGTGGATGAGCAGAAGACTATAGAGGGACCTCCTAGGAAGAGGCATGGGTTTGACCCTTGTGGTCCGCTGGGAGCAGGCGGACATGGCATAGGAGATGGCCGAGCAGTGGGTGGTGGGCGATGTTTCGATGATCTACCACCACCACCACCTGGAGGTCCACCCCGACCACAGGGAGCTAGTGGACAGAGGTGTGCTCAGCTCCAGGAAGTCGAGGACTACGACCACAGGGCACCTGAGATGATTCGATGTACTATCTGTATCTAATCCAACCTTGCTGCAGTACCTATAGACACAGCTGTGAGTCATTCTTTTATGGTCGTTGCCCTTGTTCGGAGCTAGAAGATTCTGACGGAGCCGCTGGCTCGATCCTTATAGCTAGAGACTACTATGGGACCAGACTCAATGATTACGCACTGGTTCCGGCAGTGTGAGCTTACTCTAGGAGGCGAGAGCTTCAGGTGGGATATTCTTTTAGCAGCGTCGAGGCCTTATGACATCATCTTGGGTATGGACCGGGTGTCTATAGTCCATTCCCAGATCGACTACATTAAGCACAAATTGGGGTGTGTCCGCACGGATGGGACCAGGTTCACCTTCACCAGAGCGAAGAGAGACTTTGCAGTGTAGGATGAACATACACAGAAGAGAGGGCAGTCGATCACACATCAGTTGGCTAGTCTCATCCACATAGAAGTTGATGTGCAGAGTCCGAGTTTTCCTATTGTGGTGGATCAGGCATTTTTCCTGATGACGTTCCAGGACTACCTTCTCGCATAGAGGTATACTTATACATTGACTCGTACCCCAGGAAAACACCGATATCTACTCCAGCATATCGTATTTCTCCTGCTGAGCTTCGTGAGCTGCGGGTATAGCTGGAGGACTTACATGGGAAGAAATTTATCTGACCCAATGTTTCACCCTGGGCTTCACCGATTTTGTTTGACAAGAATATGGATGGGAGCTTACGACTGTGTGATGACTTCCCTAGCCAGAATCAGGTGACTGTAAAGAACAAGTACCCACTCCTGAGGATTGACGACCTCTTTGATCATCTTAAAGAAGCATGATGGTTCTCGAAGATATACCTCAAGTCTGGCTATCACCAGCTCAGAGTTCGAGACGTGGATGTGCAGAAGACGGCCTTCAGGTGTCAATATAGCCACTAAGAGTTCTTTGTTATGCCCTTCGGTGTAACCAAATCACCAGATGTGTTAATGAGTCTCATGAACAAGAACTTTCAGCCTTACCTCGATCGTTTTGTCGTAGTCTTCATTGATGAAATAATGATTTACTCAACCACAGAGGAGGAGCATTCCTTCCACTTCCGGGTTGTATTGGATACACTTTGAGAGCACCATCTTTATGGTAAGATATCAAAGTGCATGTTCTAAATTCGATAAGTTTACTACTTGGGACACCTTATCTTATAGGCTGGAGTAGCAGTGGATCTAGTGAATATCAAGGAAGTACGTTCTTGGGAGCCACCTAGGAGCGTGAAGGAGGTGCAGAGTTTCCTGGGTCTGGCTGGGTACTATTGGAGATTTGTTCCAGACTTCTCCAGAGTTGCAGCACCACTTTCAGCCTTGACGAAGAAGGGGAAACCCTTCATGTGGTCAGAGAGATGTCAGCAGAGCTTTTTGGATCTGAAGCAGATGTTGACAAGTGTGCCAATATTGAGGGTACCAGAGGAGGGAATTGGGTTCATAGTTTACTGCGACCCAATAGGGACAGGACTCGAGTGTGTCCTGATGCAGGAGTGATCAGTGATCATATACGGTTCATGACAGTTGTGGCAGCATGAGAAGAACTACGCTACACTTGACCTGGAGTTAGCAGCATTGGTTTTGACCTTGAAAATGTGGCAGAACTATCTGATGGGAGAGAACTTTATAGTCTATTTTGACCACCAGAGTCTTGGGTACATCTTCTCGTAGAAGGACCTGAACCTCAGATAGTGGTGATGGCTTGAGTTCCTCTAGGACTATGACTTTGAGATAGTCTATACTCCTTGGAAGGGGAATGTTGTAGTTGATTCTCTCAGCAGAAGATCGGGCATTCGGCTTCTAGGAGAGGCGACAGAGCAGCTAGCTGCGTTGTAGATATCCTTTGTAGATATAGATGAAGCAGCCTTTCTCCAGTCTCTCAAAGTCACTCCACCACTTATGTCGCAAGTCAGAGAGGCACAGTGTGGGGATTTCGACTACGAGGTGCGATGCACTCAGATATCCACAGGTCAGGAACCTGATGGATTTTCTGAAGGTAGAGAGAACATCATCCTTTTCATGGGACATACCATGGTACCGATCTCACTACAGGAGGAGGTTCTGATGGAGTTCCACACATCCCATCTAGCGGTACATCCAATAGTGGCGCAGATGTATCAAAACCTCAGATGATAGCACTGGTGGATGGGTATGAAGAATGTTGTAGCAGAGAATGTTTCACGATGCCTCATTTTTCAGAAAGTAAAGGCAGAGCCCCAAGTACCAGCAGGCTTGGTACAACCCTTAGAGGTCCTAGAGTAGAAGTGGGATGGGATATCCATGGATTTCATGATGGGGCTTCCACGTACATCTACAGGAAATGAATCTATCTGGGTGATCGTAGATCGACTAACCTAGTCGGCACCCTTCCTTCTGATCATAGAGTAGGTCATAATAGAGAGTTTGGGATTCCTCTACATTCAGGCGATCGTTGGTATTCATGGTGCTCCATCGTCTATCATTTCCGATCGAGATTCTCGTTTCACTTCCCGACTATGGAAGGTGTTATAGGAGGATTTTGGGACATAGCTACGTCTAACCACTGCCTTCCATCCTCAGATGGATGGCCAGACTGAAAGGACCATTCATACTCTCGAGGACATGCCCCATGCATGTTTCATTGACTTTTTTCGTAACTAGGAGGATCATTTACCCTTGGTGGATTTTGCGTACATCAACAGATACCATTCCACCATCGGGATGACACCATACGAGGCACTGTACTGCCGACCTTGCAGATCACCTCTGTGCTGGACTGACCCTGGGGAGTCAGCACTTGTAGGACCAGAGATGGTTCAGACTATGACGAAGAAGGTGAAGATCATCCAGGAGCAGATGAAGACTGCATAGAGCAGACAGAAGTTCTATGATGATAGGAGACGGAGACCATTGGAGTTCGAGGATGGTGACCACGTTTTCTTACGGGTCTCACCTCGATGAGGTCTACAGAGATTTGGACGAGGAGGAAAGTTATCTCCATGATTCATTGGACATTTCCAGGTCCTCATCAGAGTAGGTGAGGAGGATTACCGCCTTTCCCTTAAACCTTAGTTGCACCGGGTGCATGACGTCTTCCATGTATCTCATTTGAGGAGATACGTTCACAACCCGACCCGCATCATCCATCACGGGGAGCTGTACATCGATGAAGAGGCTACATTCACGGAGGTCCCAGTGGAGATCGAGGATCAACAGAAGCGGGTCCTATGTGGACGGTTGAGTCCTCTGGTGCGTATTCGTTGGCAGCACGGGAACCTCCAGGAGAGCACTTTGGAGCGGGAGGCTCATATGCAAGCTCAGTACCCCAATTGTTTTCAAAGTATGTGTTGTAGATATAAGGGGAAGTAAAGCCCTGAGGTGGGAGTAATGTAAAGACCCAAAAATTTCAAGGAAATTTTTTTCTTAAATACTTTGAAATTTAACGACTCTATGGTTTCTGACGGAGCTTGATTCCGAGGGCCGGTGTGCCCAAAATCAATTTCTAATGTTTTTTTCAGGTACATTCAATAAACGTACATGCATGTTTTTCTATATTTTGAACTGCTGCTCAGAATTGAAAACTGAGGACACCGATAAACTCGCAGCGCCGATATTCGCTTATGTGGACCTTCATCGCAGTTGTGTTTTATGCGGGTTGAAAGTCATATTTTGAGGAATTCATACTAAGTTAATAAATTTGCTGGTACAAAATTTTATTATTTAGTGGCGGTTATTTCCTCCAAAGAGGAGTTAGAAGTGGTTCTCACACCAACATAACCTCCCATGAGAGGATTTAGTGTGTTGGGTCCCACACTATCCCAAATCCTTTCATCTTCCCTTTACTCCCTTACACTACCCCATTAATTAATGTGATCTATTCACCTTCCTCTCTCCCATTAAATTTTTTCCAACACTTTTAAATTAATTAATTGAACTCTTCAATTAATTAATTAAATTCTTTGAATTTTAAATTCATGTGTGAATAAAATAATAGCCTTAGCTGTTATTTTTATTTTTCCCACGTTGTGTTAGGAGAATTTTGGGAAGGCTCTGGAGAAATAGAAGAACATTGTTCTTCTCTTGACAAAGAATATCTCTAATGAAGAACGAAAAGGACTTCTCCTTCGACGATTCCCTTCAGACAACACTGTTCTCTGCAACACTGTTTTCTACGACACCCGACTACCGTGACTCTCGTCTTCCACAGCTCGATGAAGTGAAACGTCAATTATCGAGGTAGGGGAGTGTTTTTATGGGATCAATGTTGAATCTTCTCTCCTTCTTGTTTTGTTTCTCTTTAACCGCCTTCTACCGAACTAATGCCGAGAGACCGGGCCAAACTAACATGGTTCGAATCCTCCGCCATTGTTGTGATTGTTGGTGGTTCTTCGTGTTCTTCATGGGTGATGAATGACAAATCGTTATGAGTTTGTTATGAGATTCAACAAACCCAAATTTAAAGACTTAACATCACGATGACCTAGCTCAGCTGCGACGATGATAGCGGCCAACGGTTCGGACCGGAATGGGATGGACCGTTCCTCAACCGTTCTTCGAGTGGGAATTCAAAACATGTTATTTTGAGCCGGTCGAAAGTCCAAAAACACCAGAATTGACTTCAGGAAAATGGGGCGACCTAGAGTCGAATGTTTCGTGATGAAGGAACCCTCAGAATGAAGATCATGCATCAAGGGAGGCATGCTGGCCAGAGGCATCGTTTCTGGAAAATTTCAGACTACACAGCGTGTACTCCTAGAGAACACGTTGTGTAGTGCGGTAATTATGCGGCTAGGGTTTTAGAAATCAGACGGCTAACACATGGCATGCGACCTCTGTCACACGACATGTACTAACCACACAACAAGGAGGTGGAGGATATGTTAGAATCAGTGTGAATTTTGGGAAATACACGTACACAAACTGAAATAAATGGCCAAGAGGCATGACATGTACTCTCTACACAGAATGGTAGAAACAACTTCATGAGACTCACCATGTATCTCGGGGATACACAGACATGGTGTGGAGTACACGGTCATGTACTCTACCACACGGTCAGACACGACCAGTGGTACAGGCTAACCTATGTCCCAATTACATGGGTTGGAGAACACGGGTTGAGGCCGTGTACGGGCATATGGCCAGCGTACATGGAGCCGAACCCAGATGTTTGAAAACAATGTGTAACCATACAACACATCATGTACTTAATTTTCTATATGAACAACCCTTCGACATGGGCCATTGTACACGGTCAGTACCTGAGATCTAACTACATGGCATGTACCGTATACCCACACACAATTTAATTTTTGGTAAAAGGCTTGGTCATATTGTACACATTATCAGGGATACGTTTATGATTGGATTATCCCCCTATGACATGGTGGGCCTTTGGAATAAATCAACGCTGGACTTCGTGAAAATTGATGTATAAACCCCTTGGTTGGAGGAGCGGATCCTTCCAGAATCCAAAGTGCTGTGTGCGGGAACCCTAGAGCTGGCTGCAACTGCAATGACTGCCATATTGGAATCCTCAAGGGGTTTGATGATGACAAATACTGTACTGGAATCCTCCATTGGTTTGATGATGATGAAAACTATACTGGAATCCTCTGTGGGTTCGACAACGATGACTAATATACTTGTATCATACGTTGGTCCGACAGTTTGACTTCTGTGCTAGTATCCAACGTGGGTCTGACAAGTAGCTGGTCTAGTATCCTATGTGGATTTGACTGCTTAGCTGTTCTATTATCCTACATTGGTCCGACATCTTAGATGGATCGGTGACTATATCTGATCATTTCTATTGTTATACAAACGATGTATACCTGTGTGATCTGAGTCTTTAATTTCAATCATTATCATTGATCTGATTGACTTCTTTCCAGTGTGGACTGGGTTGTGTTGGGCTCGAGATTTGGAACCGAACTAGATAGAAGACTTAGGTATATGTATGTACATATACCTAAGTACATTTTGTTAACACACAGTGTCTTGTATTTTACTTCTTGTTTATCCTTAGTGTATATTGTGAGACCTTGCGGGTCTCGGGGTCCCTACTGAATATCGTTATACTCACCCATGCATGGGATATGCCTGGACTACATTGTGTTGGATGCATATGACAGACAACACAGATCGAGGTAGAGACTTGTAGACTTGGATGGTACTCAGAGGTTGACCACTTGACGAGACATGCACGGAGTAGACAGATGGATCAGGGGTGCTGAGGAGCAATCTGTACACACCCTTCAGGTGGGATTCTCGGAGGATAACTTGGTGGTTTCTGTTTACTTTACGGTAGTTGAACTAGTTTTTTTTGTTGTACTATACTTACTTTTGGGATTGTATTTCCGGCCCCTTTTTCTTTTTAGAACTTAAATTTGTATACAGTTTTGGTTAGTTCTTACATCAGTTGCATACTCTATTGTGTTTTTTTACTTTTATAAAGTAAATGACTTCCATGTTTTGGGATTTACGCCTTTGGTGCTAGTCACCAGCCCATGGCATATGGAAGGCGGGCTTGGGGTAGTCACGACACGGGCCCCGAGGATGGGTCGTGACAATTTGTTTATAAGAAGAACCTAAAATTTTGATGATGTAGATATTATGAGGCCATTCCTAGAAAATAAATCCATGTATGGATACTAAAAGTTGACATGGTTCTGGAATATATGTACTTATGAGTAACAACTCTAACAAGGTGTTTTAGTCTTGGCTTTGGGTAACCTGGTACACAATAACGGGCCTTACTGCACACTTGTTTTGACAATCTCGGGGGATATGTTTAAGATAATTCACATTTTATTTACCAAAAATTATGAAGGATTTAAGAGTTAATATGTCCTCAAAGAAACCATTTTTATGATTATTTATTAGATATGAATAAACTTTTCAATTTTTGTTATGTACTTTAATAGTTTAGAATTACAAATTATGATGAATAACCTATTCTATTGCATGTCATTGTTTAGAAAGGGCACCTAGTGGAAGGAATGGAAACTGTATCAATACACATAATCCATGTAGGGATTCCCATCCTATTAAAGATAATGATAGCAGATATGGTGATACATCTGGTGTTTAATAATTTATAACCTTACTAGGACAACTGACTCAGGTTATAAATAATAACATTTCCTATATGGAGTAGCCCGATCCACAATGTGAAGGATCAATGTTAGACCACTCCATGAGACAAAAACATCCAAAATTAAATGGGACAACAAATAAATTTATATCTTAGCAATGGATAATCTATGTAGAGAAAATATTTACTGCTTTGGGGAGTAATGAAAGGTAACATGTTGTATTGGACGTCTATCATCTATCAGGAGAAATAGATCAATTCTGTTCATTAATTCAAAACGTTAAGGAAGATTAAGTGGTAAAAAATATAGAATGGAGGGTGTTTATGAAACTCTACCTGGAATAATACCTTTATTGTGATCTTTGAGTGGATATGGAGATTTAATTTCTGAGTCTAAGGTAAAAGTTGGATGATAGTGTTTCAATGAATGAAGCTAACTTCAAAAGGATGAAAAGGCTTGTTAGAGAGTACATATGTAACCCAAGAAGTAATATTGAACCATTCATTGAGGGGTTAAAACCATTCCCCTAATGGGAATTGGTTTCACAATCTTTCATATCATATTAAGATACATTTTCCTGTGATATCAAGACGGAAAAGAATTATCTAAGCCTTACGATTTAAAATTTATGAAAGAGAATATAAGGGTTGATGAAAACTCTAGAAAAGGAAGTAAGGGGATGAATGGAAAATTATAATTTCCACCATAAAATACTTGTGTGAAGAAACACCCTTGTACCTGCCTAAAGGGGGTGAGAGTTTGTTACAGGTGTAGAGAAAAATTCCCCCATGATCATGATTTCAAAAGAAATAAATAAGCTAGAAATTTTTAGTGAAAAAATTGTAAATAGATAGGAAATTATTAAAATTGTTGTTTTATGTGTAAAGAAAACATTCCCAAGAAAATGCCAAGGGAGAAAGACCAATATTTTGCAATCACAACCGCTAAGATTGATGTTTTTAATGATGTGGTGGCATGTACTTTAATTATTTTATCAACATTAGTAAAATTATTATTTGATTCTGGATCCTCACATTTCATTATATCTTCCCAATTTTCTTTGAAAATTATATATTTACAATTTCACATTAATAAGTGAGTTTTTAATCAAAAATACTAAGGGAATTCACATTTAAAAAATCTGTTTTAGGAAATGACCATTATGGAATATAAATGTTCTTTATTTGCTGACTTTATCATCAAACTGAATATTGACATTGATATAATCCTTGATATGGATTTTATATCAAAATATGATGAGAAAATTTATTTCAATATAAAAGAAGTTAATATTTGTGAGGAAGATGTTGAATCCATATTCATTAATGAAAAACCATCATCACCAAATTCTAATCAAACCCCACCATCAGTAGCTTTACTGAATGAGATTCTTGGATAGGAAGAGGAAGTACAATATAAGGATGAAGAAATAAATAGTCAAATTGAGGATGTACCTATTATAAAGGAATAAATTGATCTCTTTCCCAAATATTTACCTAGACACCACCCAGAGAATGAAGTTGAGTTTTCTATTAGCTTAATCCCTGATGTAAGAGAAATATCAAAGACTCCTTAAATATTTGACACTATGGAATTATTATATTTTTAGAAATAACTATAGGAGTTGTGTAATAACATATTTATTTTCCCTAGTTTTTATCTATATGATTCCTTCTTTCTTTTTGTTAATAAAAAAGATGGATCAATGAGGAAAAAAATTGACTATAGAGAAATAAATTCTATTACAATAGATTACAAGTATCCCCTGCCATTCATTGATGATTTATTTGATCAACATCATTGTGCACAATTTTTTTGAAGATTGAACTTTATTCTGTATATAATCATTTGTGTGTAATAAAGGAATATATTCCAAATAAAGCATTACAAATGATTTTTATTCATTACAAATTTACAGTAATTCCAATTGGATTGACTAATACACCCTCTATTTTCATTGATCTAATGAACACAGTGTTCAATGAATATATTCATGATTTTTTGTATTATTTATTTATGATATCTTTGTATACTCTAGATGTTACTAAGACCATAAGAACAACTTGAATATTGTTATGAATAATCTTATAAGAAATGAATTATATGGGAAGTTTATCAAGTTTGAATTTTGACTTTAAGAAATTTCTTTTCATGGACATATTGTATTTAATGATAGAATATTTTTTGATCCGGAAAAGACAAAGAACATCCAATAATGGACATCACCGATGAGCATAACTGAATTACACAGTTTTATTAGTTTAGAAGTTTACTATCAAAATTTCATCTAGAATTTTTCATGATTGGATAACCCATTAACCAAGATCACATGCAAAGGTGTTAAATTCATTTAAAAATGACTATGAAGATTGTTTTTAATTATTGAAGTTAAGATTATTCAATGATACTATTTTGAAATTACCATATGGAAAGGATGGTTTTGAGATATATTGTGGTAAATCAAGGAAAGGAAATTTTTGTGTCCTTCTGATTCATTGATTGAGATTTTACTTATGCGTCAATGAAATTAAAAATACACGAACAAAACTATCCAACTCATGATATTAAGTTAGAAGTAGTAATATTTTATCTAGAGACATAGATACATTGTCTCTATGGTGAAATATGTGAGATAAATATAGATCAAAATAGTTTGAAATATATTTTCTCATAGAAAGAACTAAACACGAGAAAAACTATAATTATTGATCTACTCAACTATTATGATTGCACAATACACATCCACCAAGGGAAGGAAAATAACAAGGAAGATGATTTGAGCAGAAAGCATCATGGAGTTATAGAAAAAATGGTAGTTAAAAAGTATCATATGTTCATGGATATAGTAAATATGGATATGAGAATTATCATGGAAGGTGAAAAATCACTATGTTTTCAATTAGTTTCCAAACCATCTTTACTAGAAAGGATAAATGCATTCAGTTTGATAATAAGTAATTTCAAAAGAATATTAAAGTTGTGATTGATGTGAGATTGATGGAATTCATTTATGAAGATCAAATTTATAATTTTCAAAGAGTATTTGTGTTGCTGCTACACTTGAGCTAAAAAGGATATTATTGGATGATGCTCATAGCTCCAATTTCCCTATACACCATAGTGGCACTAAGATATATATTGATTTTAGGGATCATTTTTTTTGTGGGGAAACCTGAAGAGGGATATTTTAAATTATGTTTTGAGATGTTTGGTTTGTCAACAGGTGAAGGCAGGAAGACAACATCCATGAGGAGTCATGAAACCTCTTCATATACCTATGTAGAAATGTGATGATATTAGGATGGAATTTTTCATGGGGCTGTCAAAGTCTCCAAGAATAAATGTTATGATATGGGTTATTATTGATCATCATATCAAATTAGCACATTTTATTTATATAAGTGAAAAATTAATAATTGTACTTTTATCAAGACATTATATTAATGATGTAGTAAGACTTCATGGTGTACCCCGATCGATTGTTTCCAACTACGATCCTTGTTTTACTTCAAGATTCTAGAAAAGTCTTTCAAAGGACTTATATATTGATATTATTTTGAGAAATAACTACCAACCTCAAAATGATGGGAAATCAGAATAGGTAATTAAGATTTTAGAGCACATTTTGATATCTTTCCCACCTGACATTCAAGGTATGTGAGATTAATATTTACTTCTAGTAGAGTTTTCCTATAATAATAGCTTCCAATCAAGTATTCACATAGAACCATATGTAGTATTATATGGAAAAATATTTCATACCCCAACGTGATGGGTTGATGTTGGTGAATGAAAACTCGTAGACCCATAACATTTTAATAAAATGACAAAAATATTGAAGATTATTCAAACCCATATCATAACAGCTCAAAGTTAGAAAATGAGATATGTGGATAACTGAAGAATGGATGTTGAATTTCAATTTGGAGATCATGTTTTCTTGAAGGTATCTCCATGGAAGGGTGTTATAGGATTTGATATGATGGGTAAATTAAATCCCAGGTACATCTTACCTTTCAAAATTATGGAACGAATAGGATCTATAGATTATCGTTGGGAAATTCCATCAAGTATCTCCCAATTTATTGTTATGTTCCATGTATAACTGTTAAAGAAATACATGAGAGACCTAATGCATGTACTGAACTATGAATAAATAGAACTTGAAACTGATCTATCTTACTATGATGTGCCTATTATGAATCATTACATTATAAAACAACTATTGAAAAATCAGACAACTCATCTGGTAAAAGTTATTTGGAGAAACCATAAAATTGAAAAGTCAACACTGAAACTTGAGGAACACATGATGAAGAACAACCAAATCCTTTTATGAAATGATATTATATATATTTATAGGATAAAATTAATTTATTGGGGAATAATTTAACACCCCAAGTTTCCATGGTATGGTTCCTTTTAAATAATTTAATATATTGTGATGCACATAACACCAAGTTTGAGCACACCCTGACCTATCAAACGAGCCATTAAAAACGGTATAAATAGTATTAACCAGATTATTATATTTATAAATTTTATTTTTTAAAATAAACTTTATTTTATTATTAGTAAAATTAAAATTTCCTTTTGGTAAAATTTTGGTAATTGTCAAAAAACATTCAATTTTTGATGAATAGTAAAAAATACTACATTGCTGTTAAAAACCGACAATTTAATTTAAATAATAATTGTACATTTAATTAGTTTTTATTTCACAATATATAAATAATTCTTTTATTTTCCCAATTTAGTTCATTAGAATCATTTTTAAAACAAAAAGAGATATAAAAATTTATCTAACTTTTGAACATCACTTTTACCCGCCTTCAAACCACAAATGTGAATTAGCATTAGATGAAATTTTACCACTTCTCTTAAATAAATTTTGTAAAATGGTAACATATGGTTGTAATATATATGAAAAACATGGCCTAATAGTATCAATATATTTTTTGGTGAATAGTAATTTTTGAATTTTATTTTCCACAGTTAATTGTAAATAGAGTAGTAAATGGTAAAAATAATATTATAATAACATAATATTACCCTAAAAATTATCCAAATTTTATTGGACAAGTTATATTTTGAAAAAAATAATCCTTAGGTCAAATATATGATCCTTTTTAAGAAACTTGTGTCAGATTATGACATTTATTATATTTTATTTAAAGAGAAGTTTAAAATATAATATTAAAATTTTAATAACAATATCATTTTTAAAATTAAATTATATAAGTGATATGGTAAAATTTAAATTGTTTTTAGAATGATAGAATTTTTATTTACATAATGGTATTTTAGTTATAATTTTATGAAATAAATAATTAAATTAAACGGTCACACAATAATGATGCAGGGATTGAATTATTAAAGAAAGAATCAATTAAAATATATGAAGAATATTAAAATATATAAAATTAATTAATTAATGAAATAATTTTTTTTTCTATATAACATATACATGTTAGTGACATATTTTAATCCTCTTTTCTAAGTTATCTTCTTGGTTTGATATTTTTTAAAAGAAAAATATGGAATAATATCCAAATTGAAATAAATGATACACTAAAATAAATAATGTTTTATTAAATGTAATAAAATTAATAAATATATTAGGTTTATCTAGGAAAATATAATAATGTTTATTATGTCATAAATGATCTAATAGGGCTTCTATTAAAATTTTATAGTAATTATATTAACCATGTATTTTTAATATACTAGTAAACACAGTAAGAGTTAAACTGTTTAACTAAAGGTTAAATCCAAAAAGATAAGGTTAATTGTGTCACCAAAACTTGCATAAAAGTATTTGGTTGAGATTATTTTTACCCATCCCCATATTATCCTTGAAATAAATCACTTTTTAACTATTTGAAACTGAAAATCAATTTATAATAATTTAATACTTTTGGGGTTCCCGAAAGGATCCCTCCCCTATCTTATAAAAGAGAACATCTCCCTTTATTTTATTCACAAATATAAATACTTTTTACTCGGACAAAACCTATATAAGTATCCTCCCAACATTCCAAAATTCATCCTAGAGACCATAATTTTGGAAAAAATCAATTCAATGGTGTCTTTTTGTGAAAATCAAAATGAGACGCTCAAAGAATCGGTAATAGTTTTACCAATTCCATTCAATTTCTTTTCTTATTCTACTTCCTCTTCATATGTTGTTTCTATATAAAAGTAATAAATTCAGTATAATATCCATTAAAATATGTCATTATAATTATGTAACAACCATATTACTCTATTTATCCTTCTTATGAATAACAATATCACCAGGCGTGCGTACATACTGCTTACCATCACCATGTCCTGGTGTAATTTGTTATTCAACAATAATTTATTTGGGTGGGTATAATGATGATTATAAGGTATTTAAATAAAGAATATAACATTATATTGGTTTTGTATAATTATTTTACCATCCAATTCCATAACATTTAACCATCATGGGAATGATACTATCGATCATGAATACGTACGACCTACCATCTCCACGACGCTATGTGATTCATTCTCCAGGTTAACCATTCAAGAATGATAAAAAAAATTATGGTAATAATTATTAACCACATATAATTATGGATATAATAAATACATCTTATTCATAGAAAACATATCTTACACAACAAAACATGCAAGGTAAAATGAAGCAGCTAATACCAGAAATAATGGTAATACAAAAATATTTTAAAAAATTGATATAAGAGGATCATATATGGTATCATAAATATGGATATGGTTATTTTATAATTTAATAAAATACTTTATCCATTATATAATATGTTAACACACCCTTGACTAGCGGAAAGTACAAGTTAATAGTTAACTTCACAATTTCATTATTATCTGACATTGTTTATACGTTTGTATCTACTAGGACATCTTTGTCATAAATGTACATATTTCATAAAATGTATTTCAGAATATTATCAACAATTTTTTAGATTCATTTGACCCATGTTTTAATTTTTATAAATTTTGTTTTTAGGGAATATTCCCATCATTTTCCAAATGGGGTACTTTGTGAACCTTTTTGAAAAATTAAGGAATGAATTTTTTTAACTTATACGACACGAGTGGTTATTTTACATCTATATGATTCCTTAACATTTTGAAACATCCCTTAAAATATTACAAGGTTATTTTCATATGAAATGTTTTATTTTATAATTCTGAAACTTTTAAATAAATTTAATGTAAAAATGGGTAATTCTCTCAAATAGTTTTAATTAATTTATTTGATAATTTTCACCTATGTCAACATCCATTACTAGATTTTATTCTTGATTGAGGTTGATTAATTATAATACCATATTCCATATTTTATTCACGGTTTTATGATATTATTCATTTTTATTTTTTATTTTTATTAGTTTTATGTTTTATAGTTAAAGTATTAACATTTTTATTCTACTTTAAATATTAGTGTTTATGATATGTTTCACCCTTTTCATATGAGGAATGAATTGGACTTAATAAGTGATGGGCATGGCCCAATATAGACCTTAGATGAATCAATAGGTCTCATGAGACATGCTAGTGTCTTGTAACAAGGCCTTAATTGTATGGTTATGTAAGGTCTTGGCATATGTCCTTGAATGTAGGGTTATGATTTCTGACATTATGCATTCCCTCGTTATGAGATTAGTTATTTATATTGAAGTTCAGTATTCAACTAGTAGAATATACATGTTAATGTTTAAATGGAATTATATAATTTATCCTTTTCATATTATTATAAATATAGTTTTATAAGAATTTTGTTTTACTTTTATACCTTTACAAAAAGGATTGTGCTTATTGATGATAGATTCCACTATATTATTTATCTTTACAGAGAATCTAAGCTCACCAATTTCTTATGTTTCATTTATCCACAGGATTTTAAGACATATATTATGAATGACCTACAAGGATAATCTAAGGGATATGAGTTTTTTCAAATGATACATTTTATTGTTTTTCATTTGAAGATATAATGTAATACCTATGTTTGAATCTAGTTTTTCCATGGCTACTAAACTGATCGGTCTTTTAGGATTTGATTTCTTGTGATCAAGACAATGTAATAAAATAATAAACAAATCTATAGTAAATAGGGGTCGAGGTGTTACATATAGGATGTTTAAGTGTGATCAATTATGATTGAAAATAAGTCAAGGATTTTTTTCCTGAGACACCCTTCATTGGTAAAGGTTTTACTTTATGTATCAATTTACATTAAAGTGGCTTATATGTCTTCTAATTGATTCTTTTTCATGATATATATTTTATTCATGTTATTATTTCCTGATTTCATTTCAATTTCCCCATAAATATTTTTTAATAAAATGTTACTCAAGGTGTAATTATTTTCATGAAAAAATCCATTTTTCTCAAAATTTGGGAAATCTCTTCTGGATTTTGATATTCTAAGTATCTTTTTACTACCATTAATCATTGAATTGGTACATTTAATTTTTCTCTATTGATACTAAAAATATTAATTTATACCCTCCCTTTTATAAACCACATCCTCAAATAAAATCATAATATTAAATAAAATAACACATATACTCTCTAATGGATGTTTTTCATAATTATCCATGTTTTACCTATGGAAAATATTTTCTAAAATTTTAGAGGTGAATTTCATAATTTTCTTCAACTGTTATAAATTAAATTTACTATCATCATTTTTAAAACTTGAGTTCCACAAAATAAATTTAAAATAATTTATTTTTTTTCCAAATGATTATTTTTCAATACGTTTTTCATCTATATAAATGTTTTATGTTTTTCAAAAATAAATTCTTTGTAAATTGTTATAAAAATAGAATTTTAAACTACCTTGAATTTCATAAAAGAAATATTTTGAAGGAAATATTTTAAAATTTATATTTGGGAGGTTTTTACCAAAATGAATCTCTTTTAAACATTTCTATGAGAATATCTCTTTCTTATACCTTTTTTCTTCTAAGATATTTCCTCTATATGATTTTTAGTTTTTAAAAAAGAAATTTTTCATTCTAATGTGTTAATAAAATGTTAATTTTTAATGGTTTTCAAATTTAAAGGTAAATTCATATTTTCAAATAAATTTTCTTAATGCTTCCAAGAGTGATCTTCTTCTATGTCATATATTAGATTAAAAATATTCTTCAAAAGATAATATCCACGGTCTATTCTAGGATGGATTATGAAATTAAATTTTACATATATTTTATGATCCATTGCTAATTTTTTCTTATAAAATCACCCACTTTTATAAGAATCATTTACTTAAAATGATTTTTCTCTTTTAATTTCATATTTTTTACTACATGATTGAAGGGTCTTCAAATATATTCCCAATAAATTGTTTTATTGGGATTTTTTTGGTAAAACATTAATCCATTTTTGATACAATGTAAATAATAAATTCATAATCATCATTGTTGAGTATTATTTACCTATAATTATGTATAAATAAATTATATAACCATTTATTTTCAATGAGTTTATCATTTCTTGTTTGTTAACAAGATCTGTGAAAAAACTTAAAAAGGATATGAAAGCCATTTTATTTACTAGTGTATTTATTATTTATTGATTGAAACTGTGTGGCAGACATATGTATGATTTTCATTATGTTACATGTGGGCTCGAGATTGTATAGACCTATGATTAATTTGGTAATGTCTCAATATCATGAGATATCATTGTTTGTGGGGAGTGATCCTAGACAATTATAGTGTGTGAGTTTTTATCCTAACCATCTTTGTTATGTCATTAAGGTATGTATCCCTAAATTATGAATATTATTTCATGTTTATATTTTCACAAAATTTTTATGATTTCATGGTCTTATGTCATGATCATTGTTTAATCCATGTACAAGTGATATCATCTTCTAATTCAATTTTTACATGCTTATGTTCATCCTAATTTTGATATCATGTTTTTCCACATGTCTCTCAAGTTATGATTTATTATTATATTTAACTATAAAAAGAATTAGATCTCACCCCTTCTAATGATTTCCTTTCCCTGGGTTATGAAAGAAACTATTATGTATGATAAGCATAAAAGAGTATATATTTCAATGAATCTATGTGAAATGTTTGAGACTCGTTATAGATTTATTAACATATTATATAGTAAAAAACGTGCTAATTTATTGAGAATACTAGTTCTTTATTATATTTTTATTATTTATAATACTCTAAAACTCATAACTAAATGGTCATTGGAATGTAATTTTTGGAAAGAAATTGTAATAATAGATGTGTAGAAAATCTAATGTTGTAACATAAATTTATTAATCACTGGATCCAAGAGCATGGGTCCCCGGGATCTACAAAGATTCTTTTTTTAATATAAATGGTTTTCATATTCATTCACGATTCGTTTTTTAAAAATTTCCTATGAATGTGATATGTATTTTTTTATTTTACCTCAATAATAAATATGTTTTATAAAAGATATTTATGTTTTAGATTCTATTTCCTTTATCATTTTAAAAATTCTTTACACAAATGAGGTCTATTTTTCATGATATATATATGTTTTCATTTGGGAGATTGAACTCGTGTTATCAAAAAATTCAATTCGTGTTATAATATTGGAAGCATTATTTTAGGAGGGTGTTTTTTAATTATGCGAACACACTTGTATGTTTTTTGTTTCATTAGGGCTATGTTCTCCTAAACCCATCCATCTAATTTCTCAAAATTTATTATGATAATGATATTTGAGTATTCAGTAATATGTTACTTATTTATCTATATGTTTTGAGCATCTCATTTTACAGAATTTATATTGGATGTTGTTCACCTAGAAACAATATTATTCTATCGACATGTGGAAATATATTGGAATTACATATATTGTTATTTCAATATGGATGAATATTTTCATGTTGCATATGAATTTTTTAACCATACACCTTCTTCCTAGGGATTATTTTTTTTGTTTTATCCATTTTATCAACATGGGAAAAGGTATTCATGTACTGTATATTAATATCACAACATAGACAATTATTGGTGAGTTGACTGTGTATTGTTTACCCATCCACCTTCTTTCTACAGATGGGTTATGGTAATATTAATCCTTTTATTGATATGGGGAATTCAATTAGAATTACTATATATATTATTATTTTAATTTTTACTATGTATTGATTAACCACCAACCTTCTTCCTCAGGACGGGTTTTGTTCACATTGTCAATTTTATTTAATCAAGGAAATGTATTAGTATAACAGTAAAAATGACTATTTTTATGTTGAATATATATTTATAAACCATACAAATTATTCTTCAATATGTGGTGTGATCATTTTAACCCTTTTATTAACATAGGAAAATGTATTTGCATTCCATATATTATTATTCCATCATGGAAGATTTTTGGAAAGTTGACTCTGTAATATTTCACAATCCAAATTATTCCTCTAAATGTGTTATGATCATGTTATCATTTTCTTTACATAGTAAAAATTATTGACATACCTGATGATTATTGGATAATTACATAGAATGAGCTGGTATTTATATTCCATATTCTTCATTTTACAGATATCCATGTTTTTATTTATCCAAACATTCCATAAGGCATTGAATGAATGGTCTTGTTAACTCCAATGGTGAATGAGTTGTACATAATCACGAGTTTCTTATGGCATAGAATGATATAATTCCACGATGTATCAATGTGTATAATGAGAAAAACATTTTTTGGTTATTTTTTTATGTATTCCTAATTCAAGAAGATGTCTTAATTTCAGTCTCAATGATAATTAATGTGTAATGTCACAAGGCCTTAAAATATGTTTTTATTGTATGAAATTATGCATTCCATCTATATGAGATCAGTATTATTGATACCCATTACATAATTTTTTTCATCGATATATAATGATCATATTTTCATGTTAATTATGGATTCATATTTTTTTCCAATCAATTCAATAATATTACTCTTCGTTTATTCCATGATTTCTTTAGTTCTATTTTTCCCTTACTAAGAATTTATGCTCACCATTCTTATGTTTTCATTTACATACATTTTTTAATAAATTTATTACATATGATATGTTTATAAGGATATCATGTGTGATATTTTTTTAAGAGATGCTGGAGAATCAATATGGATTATGTAGTTTCATATATATAGTGTTAAATGTCTATTAGCTAAGAAATTCCTGTGATTTTTTAGTTTTTTATGTTTCGTCATTATGTAGAGATCTAAATCTAAAAATATCATTCATATTTAAGAGATTAAATAATTTTTATTAATATTTGTTATTATGGATGGTTATATATTGGATTTTACAGCTAGAATCAAAGAATATCTGTATAGTATCTGTCTATGATTATTGAATCTTAGAGAATGAGTCAGTGGTGCCCCCATTGGGATCATATGAAATGTTTAGATAAAAATTGAGATTAAAATGTTTATTGATGATAGTTAAAGGTTGATAATATATGGTTGGTCATAAGTAAATAGGTATATAAAACCCATTGGGATTAGTATTGGATTTTTTAGGTAATAATATATTTCATATTGGGGTGTTAAGATTGGAGAACATCTATGAACATAATAGGTAGAATTCCAAATATAGGATGACATCAGGATGTTTTGGAAAATTCATGATTATGTGGTTTTCCTGTCAATTAATTCACTGTATTGATACAAGATTTTGATGTATTCTTTGGAACATATTACACTAAAATGTGTGAATTGGGTATTAACTCAATCACCACCTAGTTCATGAATAAGAGGCCTAGAAACACACATTATTTGATACTATTTGGGGATACGATTTGGAAAATAAAATTCTCATTATGATTATGAGGTATTTCAATATTATTAGGTTAGATTATCCAGAAAAGTTAACATAATTGAAATCAATTAAAACACATAGATTCATCTGTTAAGGTACATACTGATTGATATGTGTTTTCTAGAATAAGAGATATGTTGACTTTGAGAGCATAGATTTAAATTATTTTGTTTCAATGTTCATGGTAATTTTGGATCACTATTTTGGTGATTTGTTTATGTAGTATAGGAGAACCCAACACAAAGTTAACTAGGTTGAACATTGAATGATATAGCATGAACTAAAACTGATATAGGTGGAACTAAAAGAATTAAAAGATAACATGATGAAAAGTGTAAAATTATTTTAGGTTTAATGCATTTTATATTTTTTATTATTATAATTACTGATTCTCGCTCAAATTTACACAAGATAAGAAGGTAAGACGGTCCTTGTAGTTTAGCTTTGGTAGTCGAATCCTCAAAGACCTAAGAAGTAACCTATAGACATTTACAATCTATCGAATTTTTTTGGATATGAAGTAGCCAACTTGGGTTGATTTATATGGGTTTAAAATAACTCTAATAGACTTAAGTTAATTCAATTTAAAAGAATGAGTTGATCCTATGTTATCGCTCAGGGTGGATTGGACGTATTTCTTTTTTAATGATTTCAATTTCTTATATTTGATATGGGTTCATTTAAGGAGATAAAACAACATAATCACTTACTGGTTTAATGTCTACACCCTTGAATACTAATCACCTATACACTTGAAGGATCAATGTTTTGAGCACTTCAAGGTAAAGGTTCGTATTAGCACATGAAGTGTGTGACCTTAAATTCAACAAGGACGATGGAGTTTAAAAATCATCAAATAAAAATCTCAATTAAGGAAGTGATTATACATTAATGAGGTGATAAATAACATCAAATCCAGCCCCTTTATACTCTATTTGATCAACCCATAAGTGGGTTAGCCCTCCATTGATCCCATGGTTTCAATGGAAGCGGAAAGTAGACTCATGAGGTAGGAAGTGGAGAAGTAAAGAAAACAACAAAAATAAAATGATCACTTCACCGTTGTGTGAATAATTTCACAAGGTTTGGGGTGAATAAATTAAATCCTTGATCCAAAGATATCAATGTGATATGAATAACAACAGAATAAGAGTATAATAATAACTTTTATTAAGAAACTATAGTGAATTGAACAACTTACATGTGAAAGTCAAATTTGATACAACAAAATTGCAGCATAAAATTACAATTGAACAAAGCAGCCAAGATCTTTAAATCCTCCAACCCCACTGCCTTAAATAGGAATTTTTGAGCCCTTGGGTCGAGAATCCAACAGTACAAGTCACCCCACTTGAGTATGGTAGGTCTAGGGTGGTGGAATGTTTGTGGAAAGAAGACTTTCCACCCTTGACCTGAAAAAGGCATCCAACTTTCATGCACTGAACTGACGCGATTGAAAAGCCTTCTAGATGACCGAATTTTGGTGGGAAATATAAGACTTAAATTAAGATCCGAATATTACCGAGCATCCTGTAAAATAGAAGCCCAAAATGAGTTATGGGTTTCGAGATATGGTTTAATTGGTGTGCTATTTTTCTGGGCAGCAGAATATGGCCCAGAATTTTATCTCTATCTTGGGCTACCTAAATGGACACCATGGTGGCCGAATTAGCATTGGATCCTGAAGAGTGATTTGTTCCTCTACATGTATTCTATCATCCCACGAATGTTGGGATTGATTGGGCCTGTATGATGGTCCCCACTGTCTCATCAGTAGGATGGTTTCCAATCAAAATTCTCTATAATTGCTTCCTTTCATCAGAAAATATCTCCTTCTTCGTCCCTGAATTCTCCATTGATCCCTTAATGAAAATGTTCATATTGGAGGGTAGATAATTTTACAAAAATATAAAATTAAAATATGTATAATCAGATGAATCATTGGGTACTTAAATTATGTTAAAAAATGTACCACATAATAATGCATTTTAAGAATTTATTATAATCAGAATGTGAAATGATGTTAAAAGTGTAAAATGCTCTAAAATGGTGTTTATGAATAGTAAAAAACATTAATATTATGTATATTAACAATGAATGTTAGCCTCATTTAGTGGCTAATCACACCCCCAAACTTGAGTTTTTATAGTCTCGAGCAAAATATATCTCAACAATATGAAATTCGAATTCCCTTTTGGAAAAACATTTTAATACACAATGATCACCAGAAACCCTTATACCAAAAGATCATGAAACCCATCAAAAATATTTTAATACATGATAGTTTCATAAGCAGATCCCAACCCCAAGATCATTCCTTTGTTCAAATTTATTGCCATATTTCATCCAATCTCAATTAAGTATGAGGATGTGTTTTGAATCACAATAGACATGGGGGTTCATATTTATTCATGAGGGAAATTATTGAAGCGCTAGGTGGAATCACATTTCAATATTAAGATAAATATTCATTTTTTTTGTATAATTTTTTTTTGTTTTTTTATTTTTGTTGTTTTTTCAATTTTTCCATGGTAATTGAAGTTGCACTCAGAAGAGTCAACCCCTATAGTGAGACTTTGCCGATGAATCCCAGGATCAAAGACCATAGGGCACCAAGTGAAGCCCACATACTCGGGCATCATCTCGAGTTAACTCAGTCAAAAACAAATTCAAATTACCAAAAATAGAGATAAAATTACTAACTCTGGGCCAGACAACTATGGAGTCACGATCTCCAAGTGCCGCAAGCCACACATTAGGTCATTTCATTGCTCTATGAGGAAATTAATATTTTTTATATATTTTTTGAATACTGATATTAAACTAAAATGATCACCAAACCTATGCTATTTATTTATGGGACCCCATGAACTCAAACTAATACCCCACTATGCACGGGACGTGCATTGTGATCTTTTTTTTATTTGGATGAAAATATAAATGATGAAATATCTCATTGGACAGCCACACTTTCCAAAATCAATACTCATTAAATTATACAAGGATTAAAATCATAATTAGGGCATGCTAAATTATTTGATATTCAGTTTCAAAGTGTGCAATGTGTATTACCATGTTCAAAGTTAAAGGAATTTTTCCTTCCATTTACACAAAAAAATTCAAATCATTCATTTTTTTTGACACGAAAGCATTTTTTTTATTTTATCTCCCCCCAAACTAAAAAACACATTGTCCCGAGTGTTTAAAGAAAAGAAAATTTAGAAGGGGGTAGACGTAGAGAATGAATGTTCAAAAAGGAAATTGAAAATGAGGATCATGGAATGAAGTCACCTGGTGGTTGAAGTTGAAATTATTGGTGCTCCCTTTTAATCCTTTGATATCCATGTCGCTTGTAGAGTTCCCTAGTGGACAGAAAACAAACAAACAAAACAAAAGAGTATATATATATATATAAGTAAAATATAATTATATATATTAAATAAAATAAACTGAAGATACATTGTCTTGTTTTTAAATTTCTTGGTAAGGTATTATTGAAGGATCACACCACGTGACACGGATGAATATGGTGCTCCCCTTTCATACCCATCCATACTCATAATAGATGAACATGTCAATAGTCTATTTTTTTAAATATAAAAATGATTAATTAAAATATAAATTTTATTAAAACAACAAAATGATAGGAAACTGGAAAAACATGGATTTCCCCCCATGCATCACTTTTTTAAACGTCGTTATCTCGACCTGGACCATAAATATATCAATTTTTTCCTCGTTCATAGGTTGGCTCAGTTAACTCAACCACTATTTCCTGTTTATTGAATGATTCAACGAATGGTTTTAACCTTTGACCATTGACCTTGAAAATGTAACCACTTGTGGAATATTGAATCTCTACTTCCCCATGGGGGAATACATGATGCACTATGAAAGGTCTTGACCATCTAGACCATAACTTTATCGAGTGTAAATGAAGTTTTGAACTATACTAGAGCACAATTTTCCCTGGTTCAAAATGATTGACCTTGATATTCATATATTTGTAGGCTTGCACTCTAGCTTTATTGATCCTTGAATTTTCATAAGCCTCTATCCTTAATTCCTCCAGTTCATTGAGATCTAATTTCCTTTTTGTTCCGGCCAATGAGAGGTCATAATCCATTTTCATAATTCCCCAAAAGGCCTTATGCTCAATTGCAACAGGTAAATGGCATGATTTTCCATAAACGAACCTATATGGTGACATTCCTAGGATGATTTTGAATGTTGTACGATATGCCCAAAGAGCATCCAAGAGTTTCTCAGACTAATCTATCCTAGAAGGATTGATAGTTTTCTCAAGAATTTGTTTGATTTCACGATTGGATAACTCAGCTTGACCATCGGTCAATGGGTGGTAAGAAGTGGACACTTTGTGAGAAAGTCCATATTTTTTCATGAGTGATGAGAATGGATGATTGTAAAAATGAGTTCCACAATTACTTATGATATCCCTAGGAATTCCAAATCAAGAAAATATTTTCTCTTTCTGAAATCGGATCACAACATGATGGTAAATAGTCTTTGTGGGAATGGATTCAACCCATTTTGATACATAATCAACAGCTAAGAGGATGTAGAGGTATCCCCTAGAGTTTGGGAAGGGACCCATGAAAATGATTCCCCAACAGTCAAAGATTTCAACTACTAGGATGGGAGTGAGTGGCATTTGATTCCTTTTTGTGATGGACCCTACTTGTTGACACCTACGATAACTTTGAAAAAATGTGTAGGAGTCCCTTGAGAGGGTGGGCCAGAAATGTCCACATTGAAGAATCTTAGCAGATGTTTTCTTAGATGAGAAGTGACCTCCACATGCCTCACTATGAAAAAATTTAAGGATAGAATCCTGTTCAAATTCTGGGACACACCTCCTAATGACTTGGTCAGGGAAGAACTTATAGAGGTATGGATCATCAAACACATAGTTCATAACATCAGAAATGAATTTCCTTCGATCTTGAGTCCCTAAGAATTTTGGAATTCCTCCTGTAACTAAGATGTTGGCTATGTCAGCATACCAAGGGCAGTCACTCACAGAGTATAGGTCTTCATCAAGAAATGAATCAGACATAGAAAGGTGATTTAAGTTTTCTTTGAATTCCATCCTAGAGAGGTGATCAGCTACAACATTTTCAACACCCTTTTTATCCTTGACTGTGAGGTCAAATTCTTGTAAGAGAATGACCCACCTAATCACTATAGCCATGGAATCTTGCTTTTGGAAGAGGTATTTTAGTGCAGAATGGTCCGTGAACACAGTGATGGGGGATCCTAAGAGGTATGACCTAAACTTCTCTAAATCAAACACAATAGCAAGTAACTCATTTTCAGAAGTGGTGTAGTTTATTTGGGCTTCATTTAAAGATTTGCATGCATAAGAAATGACATAAGGAGTTTTACCACAACGTTATCCTAACACAGCTCCAACAGAAAATTCGTTGGAATCACACATAAGTTTAAAAGGAAGGTTCCAATTTGGAGATTTCATAATGGGAGGAGAGGTGAGAGTGGATTTGAGGGTTGAGAATGAACCCTCACAGCTTTCTGTCCAAACAAATGGAGCATCCTTTACAAGGAGAGCACAAAGGGGATGTGATATTGAACTAAAGTCCTTGATGAATCATCTATAGATACTAGCATGTCCTAATAAAGACCCCACTTCCTTGACAGTTTTGGGTGATGGAAGGTGACGAATGATGTCAACCATGGCTTTATCAACTTCAATCCCCCTACCTGAGACCAGATGGCCTAGAACTAGTCCCTCTTTAACCTTGAAATGGCATTTTGCCTAGTTTAGGACTAGATTATTTTCTTCACATATTGATAAGACTATGTCTACATTATGTAGACATCCCTAAAAAGTATCCCCAAACACATAGAATTCATCCATGAAGACCTCTAGAAAATCCCCTACCATGTCTGAGAATATTCCCATCATGCACCTCTGGAAGGTTCCAAGAGCATTGCATAAACCAAAGGGCATGTTTTTGAAGGCAAAGGTACCGAAATGACATGTTAATGTAGTCTTCCCTTGATCCTCTAGGGAGACCTCAATTTGATTGTACCCTGAGTACCCATCTAAGAAACAATATAAGGCATGACCTACCACTCTCTCGAGTACTTGTTCAATGAATGGTAAGGGGAAATAGTCTTTCTTTGTGAATGATTTTAGCTTCCTATATTCAATGCAGACCCTCCATCCACTACTCACCCTTGTTGGAAGAATCTCTCCATCCTCATTGGTTATCACTGTGATTCCAGCCTTTTTTGGATCCACTTGGATTGGGCTCACCCATTCACTCTCAGCTTTGGGATATTTAATACCATATTTTATTAATTTCAGGAGTTCATTCCTTACTACCTCCATGAGATTAGGATTGAGTCACCGTTGAGGTTGACGACATGGCTTGGAATCAGATTCCAGAACAATCCTATGAGTCCCGATAAGTTGGCTAATCCCAGGAATATCAGACAGGGTCCAACCAATGGCTTGCTTATGTTTCCTAAGGACATCTTGAAGCATCCTCTCATGATTGGATTCAAGAGAAGAAGAAATGACAATAGGATGTGTTTGATTTCCCCCTAAGAAAGCATAATTGAGTGTAGCGGGAAGTTCCTTCAATTCAAGATCAGGTTGGTTCATAATTTTAGCATAATATTGAGACATTGGATCAAGTTCAATTTCTTTTTTTAGAGATTCAGATAGGATTAATTCCCCACATGTAGAAGTTTTAGCTACAAGATTGTCTTGATCAGATTTAGGGAAGGAATTTGGAGTGGTCTCTATGAAAGTGGTTTCTTGAAAGGTTTCACTGATTTTTGGACCTAAGACTTCATCATAAGAGCAATTTGAAAATGATTCCATCCAAGGAGATAAACTTCCTTCTTATGAACAAAGGAAATCAATATCATCCTGACTTAAACTTTCGTCAAATATTCCTTAATGTTCCATGGATTCATTATCAATGATTACTATCATGTTTACTTCATTAATTTCCTCGTCATCCCCTATTTGTGAGCTTGCATTATAGATGATCAATTCTACACTCATGTTCCCAAAGGTGATGGTCATGTTCCCATTTCGGACTCGGATAATAGAGTTTATTGTTGCAAGGAATGGACAACCAAGGATGATTGGGGCATGTTCCTTATTTACTATGTTTGGATGGTTTTCAAGGACAATGAAGTCAGCAGGGTAGATGAAGTTTTCAACCTTTACCAGAACATCCTTTAAAATACCCTTTGGAACCCTAATGCTACGATCAGCAAGTTGAAGTGTGACAGATGTGGGTTGTAGTTCTTGTAGTCCTAACTGGCAGTACACAGCATAAGGGATGAGATTGAAACTATCACCTAGGTCACACAAGGCCTTGAAAACTTTTATCTCTCATAGTTCAACATTGATTTAAGGGAAACCCGGGACTTTCAACTTTGGAGGAATGGTCCCTTGAATGGTGGTACTCAGATTAACAGCCAAAATGACTTGGTTTTTATGTGAAATTTTTCTTTTAAAAGTGCACAATCCCTCAAGGTACTTTGAGTAGGCAGGTATGGTTTGGATTGCATCAAGAAGGGGTATGTTCAACTTTACTTGTGAAAAGATTTCCCCCAACATTTCACTTAGTTCAGGCATGGTTTTTCCACTCATGTGTTGATGAAATGGTGCAGGTTGTGGGGTTGTTTGTTGAAGAGTTGTTTCCTTGACAATGTTATCAATTTCCTTAGTTTGATCATGTGGTTCATTTGAATTTTCATCCAAGTTTGTATCTCCAGGTGGGTTCTGAATTAGTTGTTCAGGGTTCTCAATTGATTTCCCACTTCTTAAAATAGTCACAACCTTTAGTTGTTCATGAGTTTTTTGAGCATAACTTGACTCTCCCCTTGAAGTTGAGAATGGCACCGCCTGAGTAGGCATGGGTTCCTTTCCAATTTTGATGGTTTGAAGTTCTTGTTTTAGGGAAGATACCTCCGAGTTCATCCTCTCCATTTGTTTTCATAGTTCTTCTAGTAGGCTTTGTGGAACAGTTTGGGTTGGTGCTTGAGAATATTGGTTTATCCCGGGGGGATATTTTGGAAATGGGATGGTTTGTTGAAAATGGACCGGTGGCTATTGGTATTGGATAGGTTGGGTTTCGAACTATTTATGGGATTGGTAGTTCAAATGGGGGTAAGGATTTTGTCCATGTGGTTGGCTGGGTTGTTGGTTATCTTTCCAGCGGAAGCCTGGGTGGTTGTTATACCTTGGTTTGAAGGTGTTTTGGTATT
The DNA here is from genome assembly GCA_963277665.1 of Viscum album. Lineage (NCBI taxonomy): Eukaryota > Viridiplantae > Streptophyta > Magnoliopsida > Santalales > Viscaceae > Viscum > Viscum album. The sequence continues at coordinate 1,939,458,122 of OY728141.1, forward strand.
GAGGTTTTTGAAAGTTCAAAGAATTTACATCCACTGGGGGTCCTCCTAAAATAATATCCTTGATGGATGGAATGGTTTGGAAGTTGTCTGTCTTATGGTCATGTTTGTCACAAATTGTGCAAACATGGTCAGCAGTTTGGATTTCATGGACTTTCCTAAGGTCTATCTATTCAACCTTCCTATAGAGTGCTGCGAGTTTAGCCCTAAGGATTTCCTCTTCTCTAAATGTATGAATTCTAGTAGTTATTTGTGTATTTTCATAATAAGGTGATGTTCCCCATGTTTGGTTTTGTTCAAAAAGGATTTCTAGATACTCATAAGCATCATTTGGGGCTTTGCTTTTAAAGGTTCCATTACACATCATGTCAATGAATTGTTTGTTCCCTGGACCCAACCCTTCATAGAAAATTCTCACTTGTTCAGGAATAGAAAAAACATGGTGTGGAACCATGTTTCCAGTGTCTTTGAACCTCTCCCATGTTTCATAGAATGACTCTCCCTCTTTTTCAAAAAAAGTTTTGGATACTCTTTTTAAGTGCAATTGTTTTGTGGTGGGGAAAGTATTTTTTGTAGAATTCTCTTTATAGGTGGTCCCAAGAGTTAATGGATGATGGTCTCAAATTTTTTAGCCAATTTTTACCTCGATCCTTTAATGAAAAAAGAAAATAGCCTCATCTTAGCTGATTCTAGTTGATGTGGGGGACACATGGTTTCTACAATGTCATTGCACTCCTTAATGTGCAGGTATGGCATCTCGGACTCCATTCCATGGAATGTGTGAAGGTGGATTAAGACTTGGGGTTTAAAGATGTAGTTAGAATCTCCTAGGGGATTTTTTCTACTTCATGAGGGGGAATTTGTCCAAGAATGTGTGAGGTAGTCATTCATGGTTTGATCCATCGCATTCCCCAAGTTTGGGGTTGCCTAATTTGGGTTTCCATTGTGGTTCCCAGCCGGGCATATGAGGTGGTTTCATTGAAGACCATCAATTGAAATTGGCTCTATTTTGGACTCTAGAGTATTATGAATATTAGGATCTAAATTGAAATAGTTCCCTTGGTGTTCTTGACTCCCCAACCCCAGGACTATCCACCCTAACTAGATGGTTTGATTGATCGCGGGTGTAGGTGGACATGCGCCAAAAGAAAAAAAGAGAGAAAGTGACAAGTTAAGAGAATTTGGCTGAGAAAAGAATAAATGGGGGAGAATAGAATGGGTGTTTAGATGAATTAATTGGGTCCCCAGAAACGGCGCCAAAATTTAATTCTCGCTCAAATTTACCCAAGAGAAGAAGGTAAGACAGTCATTGTAGTTTAGCTTGGGTTGTCGAATCCTCAAAGACCTAAGAAGTAACCTATAGACATGTACATTCTATGGACTGTTTTTGGCTATGAAGTGGCCAAATTGGGATGATTTAGAAGGTTTTAATGAAACTCTACGATAAATAAGTGAATTCAATTTAATATAATGAGTTGATCCTAGGTTATCACTCAGGTTGGTTTGGACGTATTTCCCTTTTAATGATTTCAATTTATTATATTTGAGATGGGTTCATTTAATGAGATAAAACAACATCATCACTTACTGGTTTAATTCCTACACCCCTTAATACTAATCACCTATACACTTTATGTATCAATTTTTTGAGCACTTCAAGGTAAAGATTCGTATTAGCACATGAAGTGTGTGACCTTAAATTCAACAAGGACGATGGAGTTTAAAAATCATCAAATAAAAATCTCAATTAAAGAAGCGATTATACATTAATGATGTGATAAATAACATCTAATCCAACCCCTTTCAACTTCCTTGGATCAACCCATAAGTGGGTTAGCCTTCCATTGATCCCATGGTTTCAATGGAAGCGGAAAGTAGACTCATGAGGGAGGAAGTGGAGAAGTAAAGAAAACAACAAAAATAAAATGATCACTCCACCGTTGTGTGAATAATTTCACAAGGTTTGGTGTGAATAAATTCACACCATGATCCAATGGTATCAAAGTGATATTATGAACAAAATAATTAGATTATAATAATAACTTTTATTAAGAAACTAAAGTGAATTGAACAACTTACATGTGAAAGACAAATTTGAGACAACAAAATTGCAGCATAACATTACAATTGAACAACGCATCCAATATCTTTAAATCCTCCAACAACACAGCCTCAAATAGAAATTTATGAGCCCTTTGGTCGAGCTTCCAACAGTACAAGTCATCTCACTTGAGTATGGTAGGTCTAGGGTGGTGGAATGTTTGTGGAAAGAAGACTTTTCACCCTTGACCCAAAAAGGCATCCAACTTTCATGCACCGAACAGACGCGCTTGAAACGCCATCTAGATGACTGAATTTGGGTGGGACATAGAAGACATAAATTAATCCCCAGATATCCCCTAACATACTGTAAAAGAGCATCCCAAAAAAAAGTTATGGTTTTCGAGATATGGTTTAATTGGTGGGCTGTTTTTCTGGGCCGCAGAATATGGCCTAGAATTTTATCTCTAACTTGGGCCGCCTAAATGGAAACCATGTAGGACGAATTAGCATTGGATCCTTAAGAGTGATTTCTTCCTGGACATGTATTCTATCATCCCAAGAAATTTGGGATTCATTGGGCCTGTATGTGGGGGCCCACCATCTCATCCTTGGGATGATGTCCAATCAGCCTTCTCTAGAATTGCTTCCTTTCATCACAAAATATCTCCATCTTCTTCCATGAATTATCCATTGATCCCTGAATAAAAAATGATCATACTGGAGTGTATAAAAATTTACAAAAATATCAAATTAAAATATGTATAATCAGAAGAATCATTTGGTACTTAAAATGATGTTAAAAAATGTATGACATAATAATTCATTTTAAGAAGGTATTAAAATCATAATGTGAAATGATGTTCTAAGTGTAAAATTCACTAAAATGGTGTTTATGAATAATAAAGAACATGAATATTATGTATATTAACTATGAATATTAGCCTAATTTAGTGGCTAATCACACCCCCAACTTGAGTTTGGCTAGTCCCGAGCAAAATATATCTCAACAATATGAAATTCAAATTCCCTTTTGCAAAAACATTTTAATACACAATGATCACCAGAAACCCTTATACCAAACAATCATGAAACCCATAAATTTTTTTTTAATACAAGCTAGTTTCATAAGCAGATCCCAATCCCAAGACCATTCTTTTGTTCAAATTCATTACCATATTTCATCCAATATCAATTAAGTATGAGGATATGTTGTGCATCACAATAGACATGGGGGTTCATCTTTATTCAAGGGGGAAATTACCGAAGCACTAGGTGGAATCACATTTCAATATTAAGATGAGTATTCATTTTTTTGTATTTTTTTTTTGTTTTTTGTTGTTGTTTTTTTTGTGTTTTTTGAATTTTTCCATGGTAATTGATGTTGCACTCAAAAGAGTGAACCCCTATACGAGACTTTGCCGATGACTCCCAGACTCAAAACCCTTAGGGCACCCAGTGAAGCCCACACACTCGGACATCATCTCGAGTTAACTCAGTCAAAAACAAAATCAAATTACCAAAAATAGAGATAAAATTACAAACTCTGGGCCAGACAACTATGGAGTCACGATCCCCAAGTGTCGAAAGCCACGCATTAGGTCATTTCATTGCTCTACGCGCAATTTTTTTTTAATATTTTTTTGAATACTCATATTAAACTAAAATGATCACCAAACCTATACTATTTATTTAGGTGACCCCATGAACACAAACTAATACCCCCCTATCCAAGGGACGTGCATTGTTATCTTTTTTTATTTGGATGAAAATATAAACGATGAAATATCACATTGGATAACCACACATTCCAAAATCTATGATCATGAAATTATACAAGTATTAAAATCAGAATCAAGGCGTGCTAAATTATTTGAAATTCAGTTTCAAAGTGTGCAATTTGTATTATCATGTTCAATGTTAAAGGAATTTTTCCTTCCATTTACACAATTTTTTTTCAAATCATTCATTTTATTTGACATGAAATCATTTTTTTATTTTATCTCTCCCCCAACATAAAAAAACATTATCCCCAGTGTTTAAAGAAATGAAAATTTAGAAGGGGGTAGAGGTTGAGAATGAAAGTTCAAAAAGGAAATTGAAAATGAGAATCATGGAATGAAGTCACCTGGTGGTTGAAGTTGAAATTCTTGCTGCTCCCTTTTAATCCTTTGATATCCATGTATCTTGTATAGTTCCCTATTGGAAAAAGGAAAACAAACAAACAAAACAAAAGAGTATATATATAAGTAAAATATAAGTATATATATAAAATAAAATAAACTGATGATACATTTTCTTTTTTTAAATTTCTGGGTAAGGTATTACTCAAGGATCACACCACGTGACACAGATGAATATGGTGCTTCTCTTTCATACCCATCCATACTCATAATAGAAGAACAGATCAATAGTCAATTTTTGTTAAATATAAAAATGATTAATTAAAATATAAATTTTATTAATACGAAAAAATGACAGGAAACTAGAAAAACATGAGTTGCCTCCCATGCAGCGCTTTGTTTAACGTCGTTATCCCAACATGGACCCTAAATCTATCAATTTTTTCCTGGTTCAGAGGTTGGTTTAGTTAACATAACCTATATCTCATATTTATTGAATGATTCAATGAATTATTTTAACCTTTGACCATTGACCTTGAAAATGTTACCTCTTGTGGGATCTTGAATCTATACAGCACCATGGGGGAATACATGATGCACTATGAAAGGTCCTGACCATTTAGACCTTAACATTCTCGGGTGTAAATGAAATTTGGAACTATACAAGAGCACAAGTTTTCCCGGTTCAGAATGTTTGACCTTGATATTCCTATATTGGTAGGCTTAAACTCAAGCATTATTGATCCTTGAATTTTCATAAGCATCCATCCTTAATTCCTCCAGTTCATTGAGATCTAATTTCCTTTTTTTTTCTGACCAATGAGAGGTCATAATATATTTTCTTAATTTCCCAAAAGGCCTTATACTCATTTTCAACAGGTAAATGGCATGATTTTCCATAAACCAACCTATATGGTGACATTCCTAGGATGGTTTTGAATGCTGTACGATATACCCAAAGAGTATCCAATAGTTTCTCGGACCAATCCTTCCTATAAGGATTGGTCCGTTTTCTCAAGAATTTGTTTGATTTCATGATTGGCTAACTCAGCTTGACCATTGGTCTATGGGTGGTAAGCAGTGGACACTATGTGAGAAATTCAATATTTTTCCATGAGTGATGAGAATGGACGATTGAAAAAATGAGTTCCACAATCATATATTATAGCCCCATGAATTCCAAATCGATAAAATATGTCCTCTTTCAGAAATTGGATCACCACATGATGGTCATTAGACTTTGTGGGAATGGCTTCAACCCATTTTGATACATAATCAATAACTAAGAGGATGTAGAGGTATCCCCTAGATTTTGGGAAGGGACCCATGAAATTGATTCCCCAACAGTCAAATATTTCAACTACTAGGATGGGAGTGAGTGGCATTTGATTCATTTTTGTGATGGACCCTACTTGTTGACACCTATGAGAGCTTTGAAAAAATGTGTAGGAGTCCCTTGAGAGGGTGGGCCATAAATAACCACATTAAATAATCTTAGCAGATGTTTTCTTAGAGGACAAGTGACCTCCACATGCCTCACTATGACAAAATTTAAGGATCAAATCTTGTTCAGAATCTAGGACACAACTCCTAATGATTTGGTCAGGGAAGAAGTTATAGAGGTATGGATCATCAAACACACAGTTCCTAACATCAGAAAGGAATTTCCTTCGAGCATGAGTCCCTAAGAAATTTGGAATTACTCCTGTAACTAAGAAGATGGCTATGTCAGCATACCAAGGGCAGTCACTCATAGAGTATAGGTGTTCATCAGGAAACGAATCAGACACAGAAAGGTGATTTGAGTTGACTTTTAATTCCATCCTAGAGAGGTGATCCGCAATAACATTTTCAACACCCTTTTTATCCTTGATTTTGAGGTCAAATTCTTGTAAGAGAAGGACCCACCTAATCAGTCTAGCCTTGGCATCTTGTTTTTGGAAGAGGTATTTTAGTGCAGAATAGTCAGTGAATACAGTGATGGGGGATCCTAAGAGGTAGGACCTAAACTTCTCTAAATCAGACACAATATAAAGTAACTCCTTTTCAGTAGTGGTGTTGTTTATTTGGGCATCATTTAAGGATTTTCTTGCGTAGAAATGACATAAGGATTTTTATCACAACATTGTCCTAACACAGGTCCAATAGAAAACTCACTGGAATCACACATAAGTTCAAGAAGAAGGTTCCAATTTGGAGATTTCATAATGGGAGGACTGGTGAGAGAGGATTTGAGGGTTGAGAAAGAACCCTCACAACTTTATGTCCAAACAAATGGAGCATCTTTTACTAGGAGAGCACAAAGGGGATGGGATATTTAACTAAAGTCCATGATGAATGTTCTATAGAATCCAGCATGTCCTAAGAAAGACCTCACTTCCTTAACAGTTTTGGGTGATGGAAGGTGATGAATGATGTCAACCTTGGCTTTATCAACATCAATCCCCCTACCTGAGACTAGATGGCCTAGAACTAGTCCCTCTTTAACCATGAAATGGAATTTTTCCCAGTTTAGGACTAGATTCCTTTCTTCACATCGTGACAAGACTCTCTCTACATTACGTAGACATCCCTAAAAAGTATCCCAAAAACATAGATAAGTCATCCATGAAGACCTCTAGAAAATCCCCTACCATGTCTGAGAAGATTCCCATCATGCACCGATGGAAGGTTCCAGGAGCATTTCATAAACCAAAGGGCATGAGTTTGAAGGAAAAGGTACCGAACGGACTTGTGAATGTAGTCTTCCCTTGATCCTCTAGGGAGACCTCAATTTGATTGTACCCTGAGTACCCATATAAGAAACAATATAAGGCATAAACTTCCACTCTCTCAAGGACTTATTCAATGAATGATAAGGGGAAATGGTCCTTCTTGGTGAATGAGTTTAGCTTCCTATAGTCAATGAAGACCCTCCATCCACTGCTCACCCTTGTTGGAATAATCTCTCCATCCACATTGGTTATCACTGTGATTCCATCCTCTTTTGGAACCACTTGGATTGGGCTCACCCATTCACTCTCAGCTATGGGATATATGATACCATATTTTAGCAATTTCAGGAGTTCTTTCCTTACTACCTCCATGAGATTATGATTGAGTTGCCGTTGAGGTTGATGACATGGCTTTGAATCATATTACAGAACAATCCTATGCATCCCGATAAGTGGGATAATCCTAGGAATATCAGACAGGGTCCAACCAATGGCTTTCTTATGTTTCCTAAGGACATTTAGAATCATCCTCTCATGATTTTATTCAAGAGAAGAAGAAATGACAATAGGATGTGTTGGATTTCCCCCTAGTAAATCATACATGAGTGTAGCGGTATGTTCCTTCAATTCAAGATCAGGTTGGTTCAAAATTTCAGCAGAAGATTGGGACATTGGATCAAGTTCAATTTCTTTTTTAGAGTTTCAGATAGGATTGATTCCCCGCATGTAGAAGTTTCATCAACAAGATTGGCTTGATCAGATTTATGGAAGTAAGTTAGAGTGGTCTCCATGAATGTGGTTTCATGAAAGGTTTCACTGATTTTTGGACCTAAGACTTCATTATAAGAGCAATTTGAAAATGATTCAAGCCAAGGAGATAAACTTCCTTTATATGAACAAAGGAAATCAATCTCATCCTGACTTAAACATTCATCCAATATTCCTTCTTGTTCCATGGATTCATTATCAATGCTTCATATCATGTTTAATTCATGAATTTCCTCGTCATCCCATATTTGTGAGCTTGCATATAGATGTTCAAGTCTAGACTCATTTTCCCAAAGGTGATGGTCATGTTCCCATTTCAGACTCGGATATAAGAGTTTATTGTTGCAAGGAATGGACGACCAAGGACGATTGGGGTTTGTTCCTTATTTCCTAAGTTTGGATGGTTGTCAATGACAACGAAGTCAGCAGGGTAGATGATGTTTTCAAAATTTACCAGAACATCCTTTAAAATACCCTTTGGAACCCTAATGCTACAATAAGCATGTTGAAGAGTGACAAATGTGGGTTAGAGTTCTTCTAGTCCTAACTGGAAGTACACTACATAAGGGATGAGATAGAAACTAGCACATAGGTCACACAAGGCCTTGACAACTTTGCTCTCTCCAAGTTCAACATTGATGTAAGGGAATTCCGAGTCTTTCAACTTAGGAGGAATGATCCCTTGAATGGTGGTACTCACATTTGCAGCCAAAAGGACATGATTTTTATGTGAAAATTTTCTTTTAAAAGTGAACAAGTCCTTAAGGTACTTTGAGTAGGCAGGTATGGTTTGTATTGCATCGAGAAGGGGTATGTTTAACTTGACATGTGAAAAGATTTCCCTCAACATTTCACTCAGTGCAGGCTTGGTTTTCCCCCTCATGTGTTGAGGAAATCATGCAGGTTGTGGGGTTTTTTTTTGAAGAGTCGTTTCCTTGACAATGTTATCAGTTTCCTCAGTTTGATCTTGTGGTTCATTTGAATTTTCATCCAAGTTTGAATCTTTAGGTCGGTTCTGAATTAGTTTTTCAGGTTTCTTAATTGATTTCCCACTTCTTAAAACAGTCACAGCCATTAGTTGTTCATGAGTTGTTTGAGCACAACTTGACTCTCCCCTTGAAGTTAATGATGGAACCGCCTGAGTAGGCATGGGTGCCTTTCCAGTTTTGATGGTTTGAAGTTCTTGGTTTAGGGAAGATACATCTGAGTTCATCCTCTCCATTTGTTTGCATAGTTGTTCTAGTAGGCTTTGTGGAACAGTTTGGGTTGGTGCTTGAGAATATTGGTTTATCCCTGGGGGATATTTTGGAAGTGGGGTGGTTTATTGAAATTGGACTGGTGGTAGTTGGTATTGGATAGGTTGGGTTTGGAACTGGTTATGGGATTGGTAGTTCTGATGGGGGTAAGGATTTTGTCCCTGTGGTTGGCTAGGTTGTTGGTTATCTTTCTAGCGGAAGCCTGGGTGGTCGTTATACCTTGGGTTAAAGGTGTTTTGGTATAGAGGTTTTTGAAGGTTCAAAAAATTTACTTCCACTGGGGGTCCTCCTAAAAGAATATCCTTGATTGATGGAATGGTTGGGCATTTGTCTGTCTTATGGTCATGTTTGTCACAAATTGTACAAACAGGGTCAACAGTTTGGATTTCATGGAATTTCCTAAGGTCTATCTCTTCAACCTTCCTAGAGAGTGTTGCGAGTTTAGCCCTAAGGATTTCCTCTTCTCTAAGTGTACGGATTCCAGTATTTCTTTCTGGCTTTTCATAATAAGGTGAAGTTCCCCATGTTTGTTTTTGTTCAGAAAGGCTTTCTAGATACTCGTAAGCATCATTTGGGGATTTGTTTTTAAAGGTTCCATTACAAATCATGTCAATGAATTGTTTGTTCCCTGGACCCAACCCTTAATAGAAAATTCTCACTTGTTCAAGAATAGAAAAACCATGGTGTGGAACCATGTTTAGGGTGTCTTTGAACCTCTCCCATGTTTCATATAATGACTCTCCCTCTTTTTCAAAAAAGTTTTGGATACTCTTTTTAAGTGCAATTGTTTTGTGGTGGGGTAAGTATTTTTTATAGAATTCTATTTGTAGTTGGTCCTAAGAGTTTATGGATGCTGGTCTCAAATTGTTTAGCCAATTTTTAGCTCTATCCTTTAAATAAAAAGAAAATACTCTCATCTTAGCTAATTCTAGTTGATGTGGGGGACAATGGTTTCTACAATGTCATTGAACTCCTTAATGTGCAGGTATGACATCTCAGACTCTATTCCATGGAATGTGGGAAGGTAGTTTAGGAAATGGTGTTTAAAGATATAGTTGGCATATCCTAGGAAATTGTGTCTAATGCATGAGGGGTCATTGGTCCAATAATGTGGGAGTTAGTCATTCATTGTTTGATCCATCGCATTCCCCAAGTTTGGGGCTGCCTCATTTGTGTTTCCATTTTGGTTCCCACCCGAGTTTATGAGTTGGTTTCTTTGAAGACCTTCCATTGAAATTGGCTCAATTTTGGAATTTAGAGTATTATAAATATTATGATCTAAAGTAAATAGTTCCCTTGGTGTGCTTGATTCCCCAAACCCAGTATTATCCACCCTAACTAGACGGTTTGATTGATCGTGGGTGTAGGTGGACATGCGCCAAAGGAAAAAAATGAGAAAGGGAAAAGATAAGAGAATTTGGATGAGAAAAGAAGAAATGGGGGAGAATAGAATGGGTGTTTAGATGACTTACTTGGGTCCCTGGATACAACACCAAAATTTTATTCTGGCTCAAATTTACCCAAGAGAAGAAGGTAATATGGTCCTTCTAGTTTAGCTAGGGTTGTCGAATCCTCAGAGACCTAAGAAGTAACCTTTATACACGTACATTCTATGGACTGTTTTTGGATATGAAGTGGCCAAAATGGGTTGATTTAGATGGGTTTAATGGAAATATAAGAAACTTATGTGAATTCAATTTAAAAGAATGAGTTGATCCTAGGTTATCGCTCGGGGTGGATTGGACGTATTTCCTTTTTAATGATTTCAATTTCGTATATTTGAGATGGATTCATTTAAGGAGATAAAACAATGTCATCACTTAATGGTTTAATTCCTACACCCTTTAATAATAATCACCTATACACTTTAAGGATCAATGTTTTGAGCACTTCGAGGTAAAGGTTCATATTAGCACATGAAGTGTGTGACCTTAAAATCAACAAGGACGATGGAGTTTGAAAATCATCAACTAAAAATATCAATTAATGAAGTGATTATACATTAATGAGGTGATAAATAACATCCAATCCAGCCCTTTTCTACTCCCTTGGATCAAATTATAAGTTGGTTATCCCTCCATTGGTCTCATGGTTTCAATGGAAGCGGAAAGTAGACTAATGAGGGAGGAAGTTGAGAAGTAAAGAAAACAACAAAAATAAAATGATCACTCCACCATTGTGTGAATAATTTCACAAGGTTTGGTGTGAATAAATTAACACCTTCATCCAAAGGTATCAAAGTGATATTAATAACAACAGAATAAGAGTATAAGAAGAACTTTTATTAAGAAACTAATGTGAATTGTACAACTTACATGTGAAAGACAAATATGAGACACCAAAATTAAAGCATAACATTACAATTGAACAAAGCATCCAATATCATTAAATCCACCAAAACCACTGCCTTAAATATGATTTTTTCAGTCCTTGGGTCCATCTTCCAACAGTACAAGTCATCCCACTTGAGTATGGTAGGCCTAGGGTGGTGGAAAGTTTGTGGAAAGAAGACTTTCCACCTTTGACCCGAAAAGGCATCCAGCTTTCATGCACCGAACAGACGCGCTTGAAACACCTTTTAGATGACCGAATTTGGGTGGACCATAGAAGTCTTAAATTAATCTTTAGATATACCCTAACATACTGTAAAGTAGAAGCCCAGAAAGAGGTATGGTTTTTGAGATATGGTTTAATTGGTGGGCTGTTTTTCTGGGCCGCAGAATCTGTCCCAGAAATTTATTTCGAACTTGGGCCTCCAAAATTGACACCATGGAGGCCGAATTATCAGTGGATCATTAAGAGTAATTTGTTCCTAAACATGAATTCTATCATCCCACTAAAGTTGGGATTCATTGGGCATATATGTTGGGCCCCACCATCCCATCAGTCGGATGGTGTCCAATCTGCCTTCTCTAGAATTGCTTCCTTTCATCACAAAATATCCCCATCTTCTTCCATGAATTCTCCATTGATCCCTGAATGAAACATGTTCATAATGGAGTGTAGATAAATTTAAAAAAATATCAAATTAAAATATTTATAATCAGATGAATCATTGGGTACTTCAAATGATGTTAAAAAATGTACCACATAATAATGCATTTTAAGAACGTATTACAATCATAATGTGAAATGATGTTAAAAGTGTAAAATGCACAAAAATGGTGTTTATGAATAATAAATAACATGAATATTATGTATATTAACAATTAATATTATCCTCATTGAGTGGATAATCAATTACCCTATATTAATAATGATTTTTTACTTATTCACTCCAATTTGGTTTTAATAATGGAAAGAATTAAATAGAACCATTAGTTTAAGGGACAATGAAGAGATTACATCAATGAATAACCCATCATAATGGGAAATGAATGAAATTATTGGTCATTATTCAAAACAATGTATCCTAGAATATGATTAAAAATGTTAACATAGACAAATTCTCAAAAACAAAATATAAGAGAAATATTGAGTCTCATGAATGATCAATTGAAGAAGATGATGAAGGAAAGAGGATTCAATTTATAACATACCAAAATTATAAGAAGAAGATTTAGAGAAATTTCCTTAATGTTATATGTAAATACTATAAGTGTGAAGAAGGAATCCATTAAACACACCTGTGTAAGGTAAGGAGAGAATCTAAAAAATTCATTTCTTCATTTGCAAGAGAATTAAGAATTATGTGACACAATGTTCCAATCTAGGGGTCAATCAGAGAAATAGTCTCCAATAACTATATGTACAATGAAAATAATATGAAACTACTACTAATGTAAAATGTATTCAGTATTCACTTATGATTTCTTAATTTCCTAGGTTATGTAATTTTTCACCAAATACTGGATATGAATTTATTAATTAAAACCATAGTACAATGTTTATTACACAAATAATTTTCAAGATTTGTGGGAATTTATTCCTTATGGATCTTTATTTATTACCTTAGAAGAATTCTATTTGAAATTAGAAGTTGGTAGTTCACATTATTAATATCATATAATAAATGTTTATATAGAAATATCTCTTACTAGATCCTAAATAACCCCATGATCATCTAAGGGTATACTGTGATTTGTGAGTTCCCTATAGAAATAACGATGTTATAATTTTTTAATTATTGTGTATGAAAATTATTTTGGGGGATGAGAATGTGAAACTTGAAATTTTTGATAAATTATTTTTTAAAATATGTTAATGTGTTTGATTTTTTTCACCAAACAAAACACTAAACTTATATGAAACCATTATATATTTAAATAAAAATATAAATATTTCACAGGGTGATATAAAACTATCCAATAAATTAGTGGGAATGAATACGAGTAAGCAGTTCAAGAAATATTTATATTACCATAATAATGGTTACTTTAAATAATAATTAAATTCAATTAGTATACCTACAAAACTAATAAAATAATTTTATTCCAGTAAATATATTATTCAAAAAAAATTATTTTGAGAAACTAAGTGTATTATGATTAAATTATAATAATATATATTTGTAATATAGATAATATAATACCAATTGATTAATTATTGAATGATATGAATTAAGAATAAATAATTGTTAACATTTTAAAAATATACTTTTTGAATATGAATTTTTTTCCAATCCATTTTTTTAATTTATTTTAATATTGAATTATCTAATTATATAAGTTTAATTTGAAATAAAACCTAAATTTTTATTTTGAATAATGATATATTTTTAAGATGAATGTTTTGGGTTTTTTCTAAAAATAATGAGTTTTTGGTTTACTACTCAAGAATGATTAACTCATGTAAGATTATTAACACTAATTCCTCTGTCAATTTATGGATGGAAAACTCAAATAATACTCATGTCACATTTATTCTTGTTTCACAATGAATTTCCATGGACACCATTATCTCAATTAAATTTAAATTAGAAATTTATCTTGATACCCTTCCAGCTGAGATTAAAGAAACTTTTTTAAATTACAATTTTATTTGTGGAGATGAAATTCTTATTTGGGTGTATGCTACCAATAGAATTTTATTCCAAAAGTCCTTCTACAATATGTAACCTGTAGAAAACATTATCAATTGGACACAAATCCTCAACATTACTTGGATTCTACAATCAAGATTCTCTCTTTTCTGGAGAGTGCTTTATTCTAAACTTACCAGTAATTATTTCCTTCAAATTATTGATTTTAATATTTTCAATAAATGTGACCTTTGTAATCATCAAAGTAAATAAATAATCTTCTATGTTTATCCTCCTTGGATGTTCATTATACAATTTAGAGTAGGTGAAATATCCTAATACATGATGTAATACAATTCTATCTTCAATCATATTTATCATGTATCATTAATAATGTAAAAGTGTAGAATTAAATTTAAAATGTAAAATATAATAACTCCATACATGATTTTTTTTCTTGAATGTTTTTGAATTATTGGTTATTATAATCCTCCTCGTTGAAATTTTGATGTCTTATGGATCTATACATTTATTTGTTGGATTAATTGTAATACGAATGGTCCTTCAAGAGATAATCATGGTCTCTCTAGATATGGTGCCATTTTTAGAGATCACACAAGTAGTACTAGTGATTTTCTCTATGGCCCTTGTAGATTTTACACTTTTTTGCACTACTAGAAATTAGAGCTATACTAACTGATCTATAACAACAGTTTAAAAAACTGTTGGTATAGGCTACCTATTCAAATGGTTTGGACAAAACAATTGGAATAAGTAATTTAAAGAGACCATATACCAATGGTTTTGTAAAACATGTCGGAATAAGTCATAATTAGTCCATTATACCAATGGTTTTGGCCTAAGACATCGGTATATGATACATATAAAGACTTATCCAACATTTTTGGTGAAAAAAATTGGTATAGGTCCATTATAGAGACCTTGTACCAGCATTTTGTTTTTCTGAAACCATTGTTATAGGTCTAACCTATTATAACAGTTTAACCAAAACCGTTGGTATAGCTCAAAATATAAAGGAAACTAAACTAAGGGTTCCCAAAAGCATTGGTATAGGTACCAATATTTTTTATGTACTATTTTGTAAAATAAATTAAATATATCAAAACATTAAAAAAATTTGAATATACATATATATATTTACAAAATTATTTTGAAAAAAAGTAATATTAGGTTAGTGGTTAGGTCGTTAGATTATAAATGGGAGGTGCTAGGATCAAAATCAAGCCGGGTTTTATTTTTTACATTGCCTATATCTACATTTTTAAGAGACCATTGGTATATATTTTTCATTTGACCAATTCCAACAGTTTTACAAAACCATTGGTATACGTATATATAAACAGTTTTCCAAAAACTATTGGTATAGGTCTGTAAGGACTCCATAACAACCAACAACACTCAAAACCATCAGTAGAGGATCTAGAAATGGTTTGGAGACCAATACCAATATTACCAAATAGTAATTATAGTGTTAATTTCTATTACTATTGGATGTTGAAATGCATTACATTATCAATGTGATTGAAGCATCACAACAACATGATGCTCTAATATATAGCTCAAATTTGACTCTACCACAGGGGTGTGATCAATTAGATATTGCATAATTAATTTTTTTTTGAATCTTTTTTCCATGTATATTAGCTGTATAGAATATCCTTTCCTATGAATTACATTCTTACACATGTCTTTCGTTAATAATTTTTGGTAGCTGGTGGCTTGGATATCAATGGGGTGATGACTAGTGGATTGATCTCGATCAATGATGTTACTGAAGATATTTATTGTTTTTTGTATGATGAATATTATAAAAGTACATAAATAAAAACTTTTTTTACATTATTTTATTCTTATATAGGAGGTTTTTCCTTTTTGGAATTTCCTCGTTTTACAACAAAAAATGTCTTTTAGGTTAATATATCATTTTTAAAAATAGAATGGATTCTATATCATTATTAGTATATAAGTATGGATTGTAAATTGATGATACATATTTATAATACCAAATATGTGTTTTATATGTGAATTTTTATTTTATTATATAAGTTTTAATTTACAAAATCCTATTTTATATTTTTGAAAATAAGATTTACATTATCAAGAATTGTTTATAACACATTATAAATTTTTATTTTCAAATTATTTTTTATCACTTTTATAAATTCAATGAAAATAAATAAATTTAAAATATTTAATTAGTAGTTTCACATTATATTATGATGGGAACATTATATTTTGTCAAAAAGGACATGTTACCTTAGGTAATAACAAGTTACCAGAGAAAAAGATAAAATGGTGAATGTAATAATTCAAAGGGGTAGAGGGACTGAAACATGGTGAAATGATGTTTAGAGTTGCGTGAATGACGTGTGGAAAGAATTTTTCTCTTGATTGCTTTATTAAATCTCAATTCTGAGCAACTTGGAATGCTTAATAGGTTATTTATTTATACGATGTTGAAATATTTACAAAAATGTCATTCTTGTGGCTTTTAAAAGGTTCTTATCACAATACGTATAAAGAAATACTAAAAATTCAGAATCCCCTAAAAAACCACCCCTTTTTTCCTTCCCATAGATTGATCTTTCACTCTTTTGAGGTTCTGGTCACAAGTGATTAGCATATTCCACCTATTTCCAAGGGATCTTCCAAGGAAATATCAATGTAATCAACATGAGTAATCATTTTTTACTTAACTTATTCCTTTCCACATTTAATTTTTGAATTTATATATTACAAATATCAATGTAATTACATTAGTATTGGTTTTATAAATTTTTTTATTATGTTATGTTTATGACCATTAAACAAAATTTTCCATTTCTATTTAAAAAAAACCAAAATATAATCCACACAATATTTATACTAACATGTATTGTTTTTAATCATAATACTACAAGGCTTGTCTAAAATGGATTTCAATAAAAAAATATGATATTTATATCATTTTAAGACTCTGAAGCAATAATAAATATTAATCGTTTATCCCATTCTATTTGAAATAAAATCATCAACCATACATACAGGTGGACTACCGCCACCACATAGCGATTGAATTTCTCTTTTCCTTTCATCACTGCATTACATGGGTATTCCTGAGGATGATATTGATGGATTAATATGATTTTTATAATATCATTTATTATATGTTATGATATATTAGAGAACCTATAAATGATATGATCAATAATTTATTATCATTAATTTAGTGGTTTAAAATGTACAAACTAAAGGGAATATGATCTCTTAATTCTATGTAATTACTTTATATTAATTATAATATCTTTATAATTATTTCCAATTTTAGTGTATAAATATTATTAAAAGTATATAATTTCATTATTATTATGGAAAAATCATATTATGACTAAACAACCTCACAACCATCAATTAATCATGGTAGTTTCTTGTTTTGGTTAGTTTAATAGCTTACTTGAGCAATACTATTAATTTATATCATGGATTAAAAAGAGAACCTATGTAATGGTATAATATGGTATATTTTTTAATATTTTTTTTTGTTTCTGGAAATGTTATATTAACATTTAACTCATTAATTATGAAATATCACTTCATTCATTAAGAATCACTAAAACATGGATGTCACTGATTTCATCCTTGTCTATCGTAACCAAAACTAATATAGAATAAAATTATAGATTTAGAAACTATATTTTAATGTTCATTTCAATATTTAATATTACTTTCTAATGATTTAATTTGAAAAAATAATTGATACAAACACCTCTTTTATGATACTAGTATAATAAAAAATAATAACATACACCCAATATTGAATGAAAGTAAAAACTAAATAATATGTGTGTGTGTGTTTGTGTGTTCATGTGTGTATAGATAGATAATAAATGATGATTATATATAGTTATATATATGAATATGGTTTTATAGTAAGTATTAAATGAACTTTATTTAATCATTTCTGAAATTAGGTGCAATTGAATAATGAATTATGACTGAGGTAAGGGTTTTCATGTCAAATTTCTCTCATTCAGTCATATTCGATACTGTAAACCTAATTTCACATATGTTGTATATATACTACCTATTTGAGATATAATATCATAAAATATATTATAATCATGGTATTTAATGTTATATTATATTCCCTCTCTTTCATGGTGTTTTGATTCATATGTTTCAAATGACATAATGTTTTTCATGGTTTTATTGATTCATATTACATTTTTTGAAAAATGTTTTATTTTTATGGTTTATTCCTTACACATAGATATAATTTTAACATTATATTTTTTTCATGGGATTTATTATCTGAATATTTTTTCAGTATTCAATTGGGTATTGATTCCATTTTCCCTAATAGTTGTAGTTTTTGGTAACTCAATTTGCATTCATTGAGTTATTAACATTCATATTTACTTATAAGTTTGATATATTATTCCCTATGATTTTATTATGTTTTATTTCATAATTAATTATATTTTTACCACATTAACCACATATTAAATAATTCAGGTTTCATGTATTATTTTTTCCATAAAGAATATTGATAGCTCAAGTCTCCTTTCTTGAGTTAAATTGTTTTATAGTTAATTATTCCAGCCATTCTTTGGTTATCACACCCAAATATTTTATTACATGGTATTTTATAATACATTTTTGAAAAATTATATTTTTAATATTAATTAATGTTTTATAACAATTCTTACAATGAAACTTTTAAAAAATAATTTTTTTGAAAGAAATAAAAATTGTCTTTCATGTCAATTTCATATGTTTTGTTCTCTACTCCTCTTCATAAAGGAAACAAATTGTTTTCAAGGCTCTATTATTGGTGATTATATTAAATATTAATTTTTTTCGAACTTTTTCTCATAAAAGTTTCAAAAAATTACATTTATAAGTGACATGTAAAATTGTATTTAATGCCAATGATAAAAATGTTTTATAAATGATATATTAATTTTTCACATTAATTTAATTTATAATTTTTAAAATGATTTTTCCTAATTTGATTTTTTTCATGATATATATATTTTATCATTTAAGGTATTGAGCTTGTGGTATCAAAAAATATAATTATTGTGATACCATTCAAGGAATTATTTTGGGATGGTGTTTATCATTTATGTGAATAATATTCTATGTTTATTTATTTTACTAGGGTTCTTTTCTCTAAAAAAAATGCACCTTATTTCTCTAGATGGATTATGATCATGGAAATATGTTATAGAGTTAGTTTTATACTCATTGATTTGTAGAGTAAGAATATCACATTTTTCATTATTCATATTGGACGACGTTCACAAAACAAAAAGTATATTATTCTATTGACATGTGGAAACGTATTGGAATTATTTATGTTGTTATTTCAAAATAGATCAATATTGTAAAGATAAATGTTTATTATTTAACCATCCATTTTTTCTTTCTCAATGGGTTTTGATAATATTATCCCTTTTATTCACATGGGGAAAGATATTAGGGTACAATATGTTTTTATGTAAATATGGGATTTTATTGATATGTTGAATATATATTTTTTAAAAATCCACTTAATTCTAAAAGATGGGTTATTTTCATATTATCCCTTTTATTTACAAGGGGAAAAAATATTTACATTATAATACATGTGATTATTATAAAGCTGACTATGTATAGTCAAACCATACACCTTTTCCCTCTAGATTACTTATGTTCATGTATGCCCATTTATAAACTAGGGGAAAATTATTGGAAATACAATAAAGATAATTATTGGAGTCTTGATTATAAATTTGTTAACCACCCAACATATTCTATTGATTGTTTTATTATCATGTTATCCCTTCTATTGACTTGGGGAAATGTATTATAATTCTATGTATTTTCATTCCATTATAGAAGATTTTAGAAATTTTACTTTATAATGTTTGACCATCTAAGTTCTTTCTCTAGATGGTTTATGTCCGTTTTATACATTTATTGACACGGGTAAAAGAATTAAAATTCATGATAATTATTGGTCACTACAATGATGGATCATATATTGATATACTATATTCATTATTATATGGATAACCATGTTTCTATATAGAAAAAGGATCCTTATGAAATGCTATGAAATGCCTTTCTGACTCTTATGATGAATACATTAGAAATAATTTGTTTATAGGAAAGATACATAATTATATGTCCCCTAGATGGATTCATGGGTCTAATGAGACATAATAGGTTTGTGTATTTGCTTTATTCCATCCAAATTCAACAATATGTCTTGAATACGGTCTCAATAGAATGTAAAGTGTGTTGGAAAAAGACAATGACGAAAAAATTGATGTCGAACATTATACATTCAATATGTATGAGATTATTATTATTGAAATCCATGTTTTCATTATTATCATGGAAATTTCATGATCCATATTTCATTTTGATTATAGGTTCATGTTATTTATGTATTCCTTCAATAAAATTTTTTCAAAATTTATTCCATTAATGATTTATTTATATATCTCTCTTAAAGTATTTTGATTCCACACCTTCTTATGTTTTTATTTACCTATTTTATAAAGAACATAATTACACATGTTATGTTTATATGGATATAATGTGTTGAAAATTTTTCTAGTTATTTTTTTGACTTAATATGGTTTAAATAGTTTTATATATACATTGAAACAAACATCCATTAGTTAATAAATTCATGAGATTTAAGAGCTTATGATGTTTACTATTTTTTAAAATATTTAAACATGAACAGATCTTTAATATTTTTGAGATTTAAAAAAAAAAATTATTTTGTAATTATGGATGGATATATCGAAGATTTTATAGATGGTATTAAAGTAATATGTAATTTATGAGTCCATGTCAACCAGATACAAGATCATAGGTTTGGGGTTCCATAGGTGGTATTAGAGATAAGGTTTAGGTAACATATGGGATTAGGGTATTTATTAATTATAATTTAACGGTTGTCTAAATAGGGTTTATAATAAGATAAAAGGTATGTATTACCCATTAGGGTTTGTATATGATTTAAATTAAGCAAATAACATAAATTTTATTTTTGGTCTTGGATGATATAACCTTAGTAAAAATACAAAGAATATGTTTAATTATAGGATGTCGTATTAATTTTTTGGTAAAGTCATTAGTATGTGGTTTTCCTCGTAACTAAATCCTTATTTGAAAACTACAAGTGGATGTAGGATCTGAGACAAATGTTCATAGTGGTAATAAAATTATAAATATTAGATTGGGTAATAACCCAATAATAATATAGTTCATGAAAAAGAGGATTAATCGCACACCTCATTTGACACTGCGAGTCGATATAATATGGACAATGAAATTCCCTTTATGAACATTTATAGGGGATTTGAATATCGTTAGGTTTGATTATTATATAACAAAGTGACCATAAATAAAATAGATTTAAGCATTGAGATTTATAATATAAGCTATATATTAATTGATATATTTTTCCAAAATAAAAGATAAGTTGTATTTCTATATAAAAGATTTCCATGATTTTTTGTAAAGTTAATGGTAAATTAAGATCTTTATTTTTAGTACTATGGTAAAAATTATAATACAACACAACTAAAACAAATCTAGGTGGAACCAAGAATTATATAGGTTAAACTATGATTGATGTAGGTTGAACTAAATGAATAAAATGTCATTGTAATGATAATGGTAAATGATTTTAGGTTGAATCTATTTTATGTTATTGATTATGGAAATTTCTCCATATTTTTAATGATTATACAATTATTTAACCCTTTTGGATATAATAATAGTTGAAACTGATATTAACAATTTTTTGAAGCTATAATGAAAATATTAGCTCAATAAAAAACCCAGCACAATGAGAGGTGGAGTGATAAATGATATTATTATTCCAAAAAAAGATATATCTAAATCTAATTAAAAATGTAAACATAGTACAAGTCCCAAACACAGTAATGAATAGAATGAAATATTCTCAATAATTTTCAAGTAAAGAATATTATGAAGAAAAGATGATTCAGTTTTTTTACTTTTAAAACTTTTGGTTAAATAATGGGGAACATTTCTTTAAAGGGTAATTAAATGGTATAAGTGTGGAGACGAAGGTCATCAATGTAATAAGTGAAAGGGAAATAGAGAATCTAAAAAAGCATATTTCATCAATTTAAAAAGAGTTAGTCATTATGAAAATCAATGCCCTAATCCAAGGTAAAATGAGGGAAATAGTGACCATGAACCATGGGAATAAGGTAGAGCCTATGAAAAAACTACTATTCCAATCGATAATTATATTTCAATCTAGATTTTATAATATACTAGGAAATTTATGTTTCCACTGAATATTGGTTATTGAGTCAAACATAAAAAAACTAGTATGATGATTATCATATAAAACATTTTAAAGGTTTGTGTAATGTTATAAGTTATGAATATAGATATTATTCCTTGGGAAAATTGTATGTGAAATTATGAATGAGTTATCTCACTTGATAATGACGTTATTATAATTTTTATTAAATATAAATCCCATACTACATCTTAAATAAATCGATGATAAACTAGTTGTGAATGATTAATTAGGTGTTTCTTAAAAAATTAATATGATATTATGATCCAAATAATCAGAACATAATTTATTTAAGATCGGTAGAATGTAACTCCCTAAACTTTTGTTACATTATTACACCTAAATAGATCACGTGTTCGATATATTTATCCACATGCAATAATGAATTAAAACAAAGAAAAAAATATATTTTCATAGAAATATAAATATTTATAATCATAATTTAGAAATAAACATTGAATTAGTGGGATTGATTATGAGTAATCAATTTATAATGTATTTATAGAAAAAATGAACACTTTTAATATGAATGAAATTAAAATTGTAAAGATAACCAACTAGAAAAATCACTTTAAATTAGAAAACATATTTTTCTAAAATATTTGTTTTATTTCAGGAATCTATGAATATAATGATTAGATAATAATAAAATATATTTATAATATGAATTATATATTACTAATGAATTAATTACTAATTTATATGAAGTAATAATAAATAATAGATAACAATTTAAGAAGATATATTTCAATATGAACAACATTACAATAGATTTTTGGATTTTATATTCACATTGAATTGTAAAATATTACATATTATATTTTAAAAATTGAAAATTATTTAATTATTATTAATAATAATATAAGATTAAGATGGTTCTTTTAGGATTTATTAAAAACAAGTTCAAAATATTATATTTATAGATGACATGATTTTTATGAAATTACCTATATAAAAGTATGAATGTAAAATTAATAAAACAAAATATAAGGGAAATATGTATTTGACATGTTAATTAATAGTTTTGAAAGAATTTAATTTAATTTTCAATCACATATTTTATATTTTAGATCACTAGTAACATTGTCTCAAGAACTGTGATTAATACATTATATATTTTTATTTTAAAAATATTTTTAATCACTTTCAAAAACTAAATAAAATAAAATTAAATTAAAATTTAAAATCATTTCTTCTAAATAATCTTATAACTGCTACTATATTTTCATCAATATTGGACATGTTACCTTACCTAAAAAACCAATTAAGAGAGTGAAAAGTAAAATGGAAAAAGATATATTCATGGGGTAAATGGATTGAAAGATGATAAAAAAATTATATAATCGAGGGATGAGGTATATCTCATATTTATATTCCCCTAATGAAATATATCTAAATTTTGGATCCACTCAACATGTTTATCATGTTCTTCCATTATATTAAGATTAAATATTTAAAAAAATACCATTTCCACCATTTATAAAAGGGGCCTCTCACCACCCATTCTAAGTGATTCTAAAAATTAAATTTAATAAAAAAATCCCTTTTTTACTTCTTATACAATAATTATTGACTCTTTTATTCTTTTAATCATAATATATTAGCCTATTCTATCAATTTCTAAGGGATCTTCCAAGAAAATATCAAAGTGCTCAAACTGAGTAATCATTTTTACCGAACCTCTTCATTTTCAAAATTTCCTTATCAAATTAAGTTAGCATACTACCTAAGAAATTATATATATTCTTATTTTATACTTAATTTTATTATGTTATGATAATAATTGTCAATCATCTTTCACTTTTAATATAATGAAAAATGAAACCTTTATTCATGAGTTGTGTGAACTACCACCTCCACGATGCAACATTTATTTCATTCATTAACCCCCTTATAATGTTTCTATAATATGTGAATTTAATAAAATGTTAGGATATTTATATCATGTTTATGATTCTGATAAACAAACCATATTAATCTATTCTCATGTTCTATGGAAAATTAAATCATTAACCATGCATACATGTGGACTACCACTTCCACGAATCGATTGTTTTTATTTTTCTTTTCATCACCACATTACATGGATAGATATGAGGATGATATTAATGAATAAATATAATAATTATGATAACATTAAGGATATTTTATGAAAAAATACATATCTTATTTAACACCCAAATATTTTATGATTTTTTTTGTTATATTTAATTTTTTTGATAGGTTGTGTGTAAGATCATAAACCCTAGATGTAACGTCAAGGTTCCAGAAGCCACCTAAAGGCACCCCGTACCCAGTTGGTCACATGGCCTCAAGTGCATTTCCACGAACACCAGAGGTTTCCGACTAGCAGCGAGGGCCTTGGGTGTTATAGTGGGGAAACATTGCCTTCATTGGAAGAGTACAAAGCCGAAGTAAACAACACATACAATAGCAGAATCAGTAAATATTCTACAATAGTAAAAAACGGAAGACTAAAATAATAAACAAATGGAGCACACACAGATATATATATATATGTATATGAAATGATGCATGATACATATGTCTAGGAAAGCATCCAAACAAGTAACAGTGCTAGAAATACAAATAGTGCTAAACCAAAGTACGAAAATGAAAGATAAACATCTACTCAGCATCGCAAGCCATAGCTTGGTCCCATGCTCTCCAGCTCCACTGCAAGTCAAGTACCTAAAGTAGAAGGGAACTTTCCATTATCTATACCTGCAATAATATAATCTGTTTGGGCCCAAAAGCATTACCCAAATATGGTGTGAGACTAAATCTCAGTAGGAAACCACCCGAAGATCTGTCCCAAATAGTCACTGAGTATATGGAAGGTAAATGTATAGTAAATAGTAAATAGTAAATAGGAAAGTACTCGGTAGTAAACAATCTACAGTTAAATCAAGAAATAGTGAAGCAAAAAACCTAACCACAAATAGGTAACCCTCTAGGAAGTACTCACAGCCAACCCCTTTGGTCCTACAAAAGAAGTACAGACAACCCTCTAGGAAGCACACTCAGTCTAATCCATCAGGTTCTGTGTATGAATTTAATAAGACTCTCCAAGGAAGCACTCACTGTCTATCCCCTTATATTCAAAGGTAAAGAAAGTCTCTCTGAGGAATCTCACATAGTCCATTCTCCGTATAGTGTAGGTAAATGAAGACTCTCGGAGGAAGCACACACAATCCATTCCCCACATAGTCTATGGAAGTAAAGGACTCTCTGAGGAGGTATAAGTGTCAGTTACGCATATATCCCCAAGGTATATGACTCTCTAAGGAATCTCACTCATTTAATTCCTTTTATGGCCCCGGTCATTAAATTCTAATGAAGAATTTTTGTGGAAGCTCATGCAGTAAATTCCTTTTATATCCTAGGTTGTTCAATTCAAACAAAGACTCTCTGAGGAAGATCACACAGTCAATCCCCTTATACTCTAAAGAAATCAAGGACTCTCTGAGGAAGCTCACTCAGTCAATTGCTCTTATAGTCCACTACACCTGGTTCTCACGGCCCTATTTAGGTCAACGATCATAGAAGTGTAATAGGACCAAAGTAAACCTAGAGAATTAATTGTCTAAACAGTATACAACATATCAAGCATGTCGAAAACAAAAACTCTCCATCATATAGCAACATGCATGGAAAAAAAGCAATGCAGCCGAAGGACAAACAAGAGAAAATGGTCATAAATAGAACATGCATGGGGAAAACATCAAAATCATAGAAATTATCCAAATTCATAGCCAAATATCAACTATATAGGTATACAAGCATGGTTGGAGAACAATAAGGATAAAACAGTAAACACGCAATACCCCGTTCAAGGCATTGGTGGAATTTTCACATAATACTCAATGACTATGAACAGAAAGGCAAAAACCACCTACCTCGGTGTTAGGAGATTAATATATTTGAACCATGAAGCTTGTTTCTACATGGAACGATGTATATCAAAGAAAATGTCCAAAACATTCATCCCACAAAAGCTTGGATAAGAAGAGTAAATGGAAAACTAGGCTCAAGAAGAAGAGAGAACTAATCGATGCAATTCCAACACAATCAATGATGATCGAATTAGAGGATGGATAGTGGCTCAAGGGTTTTCGGAAGTTTTGCGGCTGTAAGGACTCGCTCGGACGATCAAGACCTAGAATATGAGAGTTCATTGCGTCAGATGTGACCCCAGTGCGTTTAATGAAAAACAACAAAGTACACGGAATGTATTTCTGTATTACACGGTGTGTACTTACTATTTCTGTACTCCGCATTAGGTGGCCTCTAATTTACTACCACACAACCATGTGTGCGACTACAACACAGCCAGCACACGACCTGCTGCGACAAAAAAGTACATGGCGCGTACTAATAATGTACACTGAATGTACTTAGAAAATTTCCAAAATTTCCTCTTTTATATAAAAAAACCAGAAAGGAAAAAAATTCTTGAAAAGAAGGTCAGTGTTCTTACAAACATCTCCCCTTAAAGAAATTTGTCCCAGAATTTCCCTAGCACGTAGTAGAAGAAGAACCCTCGGACAGTTCTGGCCACTGTGCTCGTACATCGGCATCCCTCTCCCAAGTCTAGTCCTATACTAACTCGTGCTTCCATAACACTCATACCAGAGGAATAGATCGGACATGGAGAACCTTTTTACTATGATCCACAATCCGGATAGGATGCTCCTCAAATGACGCATCCACATTGAGCTCAACCTCCTCAGGTTGAAAGACATGAGATGGGTCTAAAAAGTAACATCGGAGATGAGAAACGTGGAAGACATCATGCATAGCTTAGTACCTCTGAGGTAACTGAAAATGATAGACAACCGGCCCAATTCTCTCTAACACCTAAAACATTCCGGCGTACCTTGGTGAAAGCTTACCCTGAATCCTAATCCTCTTGTGTCCCATCCTCGGTGTGACACGCAGGAAAACTAGATCCCCGACCTCAAACTCCCGAGGCCGTCTCCACTGATCAGCATAAGGCTTATATCGAGACTGTGCAATATCCATCCTCTTACAAATCAACACTACCTTCTCATTAGTCTCCTTAACAAGAACAGGTCCCATAAAATCTTCCTCTCCTGACTCCAACCAACATAAAGGTGATCAGAATGGCCTACCGTAAAAAGCCTCATAAGGTTCCATCTGAATAGTTTCTTGAAAACTGTTATTATAGGAAAAATCCACAAGAGGTATGTACTTCTCCCAAGAACCTATAAAATCCAGAATGCTTGCTCGGAGCATATCCTCAAGCACCTGAATCGTATGCTTGGACTGGCCATCTATCTGGGTATGGTAAGCTTTACTCAAAAGTACCTATAAACCCCAAAAATTATAATGCCCCTGCCAGAACCGAGAAGTAAAATGTGCATCCCTGTCTGAAATAATGAAGTGTGGAACTACATGAAGACGTACAATCTCTTGAATTTATAACCATCCCATATCATGAACACTGATGGTCTCCTTGATCGACTAGAAGTTAAAAACCTTCATGATTCTTCCAATGACAACCCAAACTGCATCATTCTCTCAGGACAACCTCGAAAAAACAATCATGAAGTCCAATGCGGCTTAATTCCACTTCCACTCGGGAATGGGTAACTGCTGAAAAATCCTTGTGGGTCGCTGATGCTACGCCTTCACATACTGACATGTAGAACACCTCATAACAATACCATCAATGTCCCTCTTCAAACATGGCCACCAATTCTGACGGTGTAGATCACGATACATCTTGGTGACGCCAGGATGAACTGCCCAAACTGAGGAATGAAAATCCAGCATCATCTCCTCATGTGTGTCTACTAGCACCCATATGCGCCCTTGGAAACACAAGATCTCATCCTTGCCTACGATCCATCCAAGAATAAGGTCATATCTTTACTCACATTCCCTTATCACTAGGCCTTTAGAATCTGATAGCTACGTCATTTGTACTAGATCAAGAAGAGTAGAGGTAACAACTACAGAAGAAAGAAAAATCGGCCCCTGATTGTCGTGCACCTCCAAATTAATCTCAGAAAATAGAACCATAAGCTTCCACTCACTGCAGGCCTCCTGAATTTCTTGTATCTAAGTCATCATGATTAACACATTAGCCATAGTGTTTCCTTTACAAGGTGTATAGACATGCTCAATGTCAAAGGACTCTAGGTATCCAACCCACATGTGCTGTCTCAAATTCATATCACGTTGAGTAAATATGTACTTGAGACTCTTGTGGTTGGTGAATACCACAAATTTCTCTCCCAGAAGAAAATTTCTCCAATAGTATAGGCCATGAACAACACCATCCAAATACAGATCGTGCGTCGGGTAATTCCTCTAATGTGACCTCAACTGCTGATACCCGTATGAAACGACTCCATCACCCTACATAATCCCATCTCTCAACCTGATACCTGATGCATCACAGTAAATACTATAGGTCATTCCTGGTCTGGCATGACTAGTATCAGTGGTGAATTCAACTTCCCTTTCAGGTCCTCAATGGATGTCTCATAATAATCTGACCACATGAACTTCGCACCCTTCTTAGTCAAACTTGTCAGTGGTGCTTCCAAATGGGAAAAGTCCTTTATGAAATTTCTATAGTATCCAGCCAGCCTTATTAAACTCTACACCACAAAGACAATCTTCAGCTGCTCCCAGGAAACTATATCTCTCACTTTCTCTAGGTCTACTGACACTGCTGCCTCTGAGATTACATGACCCAAGAAGTGAATCTGATCCATCTAAAAGTGGCACTTTGAGAGTATAGAATATAACTGATGCTCCCTCAGTATACTCAAAATTGTATCAAGATGTGTAGCATGGTCATGTAGAGTGTGATAGTACACCATGATATCCTCCACTAAAACCACCACGAATGAATCCAAGTATGGATGAAACACTCTGTTCATCAGTTCCATGAAAACTGTAGGCACGTTCGTGAGACCGAATGGCATAACCATGTACTCATATAGACCATACATGCTCTGGAAGGCTGCAAGAGGTATATCTGATGGTCTAACATGCTACTGATGCTAACTGAATCTCAGTTTAATCTTTTCGAACACCCGGTATCCTCAAAGGTGATCAAAGAGATCATTAATCCCGGGTAAGGGATATTGGTTCTTAATCGTCAACTAGTTTAGATTTCGATAGTCCTCACAATGCCTGAGGGTACCATCTACCTTCTTTGCAAACAGGATAGGAGAACCCCAAGGAGATGTACTGGTTCAGATGCTACCCTTTTCCTGAAACTCCTCCAACTGCTTCTCGAGCTCTTACAACTCTGGTGTATCCATCCTATAAGGAGGAATGGACACTGTTGCTGCTCCTGGAACAAGCTCAATCGAGAATTATACCTCACGCTCCGGAGGCAAACCTAAAAAGTCCTAAGGAAAGATGTCCCTGAAATGATCCACCACTGGAGGATAGTCTAACTGTGAAGTCCCTTGGTCATCCAGACAAAGACATGAAATTTGGGCTATAACTCCTCCCAACCCATGATGGTCTGGACCCACTATGCTCGCTTGAACATCCCATTTTTCCCAATGAATAAAATATACACCCTATAGTGATATTAAACTCAACCTACGGTGATAACAGTAGACAACTTCCTGGAATTGAACTAACCAGCCCATCCCGAGAATGACATCGTATCCTATCATCCCTAAGACATAGAGGTCCCATAAGAAGTGACATCCACCATCCTATAGTGAGCACTCTCTGAACTGACGTACACAATCCGTTCTTGTCTCCAATGGTGTGTCTAGCGTCAAGATGTCAGTAGAAGAAAAGATGCAGAGTCCAAGGCTCTCCACAACACCAACAGAGATAGAGTTATGGGAATCCCCTATATCAAAAAGGGTAGAAGCTAAAACTAAGGCTATTAAGATTGTACCTCGAACGGTAGAAGGTTTGGGATCCTCTTCCTACTGGGTCTGGTCCACTGCAAATGTCAGGACTGTACCGTGACCATGTGACCCTACCTGACCACTCTTAGCTGATCCACCTTATTTTCACTGAAAACCGGGGGACTGGCTGCCACGACCATGACCTCCACCTCAGACTAAACGTCTGGAACAACGTCAATTCCCTGACTGGTGAGAAACTGGTGGCGCTGCTCCCGAATGAGGAGTCATAGATGAACCCATTTCACCAGCTACTGGTGAGATTATCTGACAAAAGCGATGAATTTGACCCATCATTCCGCAAGATCAGCACTACCCTAGGTCTCTCGGGAAATGTGGCCATGTATGCCCGCTTCTCCCACACTGGTAGCACACCACCTAGATACCAGAAGATGCATCATTCCTGCTCTGATCTCATCGTCCAACATCCCTGTGTTGCTTCCTAATATCAGCTGTCAGAGCACTAACTTTGGATGCAGAACTGCCCTGGCTCTCAGCTCCAGAATCCTTTAGATTGCACTCTGTGATCAATGCTTGGTTGAAGATAGAATATATCGAAGTCAACTTGAAGATTTTAACCTGTGACTGGATGCTGTGCCTCATTCCATCATCACGATTCTATGCAAGGACCAACTCATCACCTCCAGGAATAGGTGTGAAATGATACAGCTCTGTTAAGCGAGAGTAATACTCCATAACAGAAATAGTAACCTGCTCAGACTCACGACCTCCTAGGATAAATCATCTCTCAAGGTCTCCAGGGAGATGTAATCATAGAAGATGCGCCAAAAGACATCCGAAGACATATTATGCTTGTGCCCATCCGGTGAGACCACATCCCACCATCTCTTGGAAGAGTCTCAGAGCATTTAGGTAGCAAGATTCACCCTCCTCTCTGGAGGTATTTACATATGCTTGAAAATCGTCAGCATGGCCTCTAGCCAAGACTCTGCATCTTGAGGTCCTCCTTCCCCTGAGAACGTAGGAGGATGCTACTATTGGAAGAGCCGCGTCAAATCAGCCATCAATGGGTTATGAGCCGGTGCTCCCTGAAAGGTTTTCATCATCCTCAAAAAGCCCTCCCTGAACTGTGTATCATCACCTATGTTAAGAAAAAGAGATGGTGCCATGGCTGGCACAATGGGAGGATCTTTAGGTGGTCCCTGATTGGCCATGTGCTGTGTATGATCACCATCTTGAAACTGGTGCACAACTGGAGGACGTCTCGGTGGCATGACTCTGCAAAGTAAATCCCATATCTTAGTTCAAGATTATCAAGGACTGAAAACAAGGAGTGTAAGAATGGAACAAGGGAATGAAAGCACTCAAGTTTTACAAAACATGACTACATGGAATGTACATTTACTACATGGTGTGTTCTCTGGAGTCATTAACATTGGCATGTAATCCTACCTAAACTTGTCATGTAACACCCCAAACACACAATGTGTTGTCCTGACACACTGTGTGTACTTGAATCCACTTCCCCTGCCTGATTCCTTCTACATGGTTAAGCCACACTACTCTCTCCTAAGGCAAGACTGCACGACATGAGAAATTCCTACACGGCGTGCACTAGAAAAGCTTCACCCAGCCCGACTTGTTAGTGACATGGCCTGACACATAGCTCAAACTACACGACATGCTCTAGATGGACACAACATCAAAAAGAAAGGATAACACTAGACTATGTTGTTCATGACACGATAGGGTACCTTGGTTAGACTACACGACGTGTTCAAGGCTGGCACGACATGTACACGAAAGGGTGTCACAAACCTAGGTTGTTCATGACACAGCCAGGTACCTAGGTTAGACTACATGGCATGTTTAGATGGTACAAAACGTGTATTAGACATGACTCGGCCAACCTGTGTTGTTAGTGACATAGGTGGGCACGAGGTCAACACTACACGGTGTGTATAAACAATACACAGCGTGTTCACTCTTGGATTTTACCCATCCCAAGTCTCAACCCACATGACCCACTACCATAAAACAGGGAAAGGGATGCACTACCCATTATCAGCACTAAACAGAAAGTGGTGATAAAGGGTTATCCCTTTATCAGCGCTCGTTAAAAGTGAAGATAAATCTATCCTTTATCAGCACAAAAATACACTCTGATAAAGGTATACCCATTATTAGCTCCTTTTTTAGCATTGATAAAAGGGTACATTTATCAGCACTTATTTTAACACTGATAAAAGTTTTTATTCTTAATTTATATAAAATTTTAACATTTGTTAGCGCTAAAATAAAAGTGCTGATTAAATTATGTTTTATCAGGGATTTTATTTTAGCGCTGATAAAACATACCTTTATTAGTGCTTTCAACAAGCACTAATAATGGTTCCAGCGGTTTTTAATTTAACAAACCTAACAGGACCTCCTCTATCGCACGCGGTATAGCTTTCTCAAAAGCAGAACCAGGACCCTATTCTGCCACGACTTCTCATCCTCATTCTTCTCCTCTTCCACATCCTCGTCTTCCTCCTCCTCCTCATCCTCCTGCTCTTTCGCTACCGTCGTTGGGTTTTTCTCCTCTGCCGCTGCCTCCGCTCAATTGGGGTTGTTTCCTCCACCGTGACCACTACTGCCTCCGCCACTGAGACCGCTGCTGCCTCCTCCGCCACTACCTCCACCGCCGCCACCTCAATCACCGCCACCTCCGTCGCCACCTCTGTTTCCTCCGCCGCCGCTGGTCAGTGTAGGAGTATCTTCCCTTCCCTTGGGTTAATATAAATGAGAAATGATGATCCTGTAATTATTATGATGGCTTATTTTTTTTTATAAGTGAGTTGAACCAATGTATGGGTAGTTGGGGAATGAGTGAGAGCCCAGGTTGTGAGACCCTTGTCTTATAGGTTGTTTTAGATAGCGGGTGTGTGATAACCTATAGTAAGTGGTTGGTTTGGTTCACTAGATGATGTGTGTTTTGATTTGGGGATAAGAGTGGCACCCATGGGCTGTGTATTGTGTAATAATTTATGTAAGGGGTTTGTGTGAGATCCCAGTGGTCGTTAGCTTGGGACTCAGGATAGTAGCGAGTTAGTGAGTTTTGGTGGTTGGGGGAGACTACTGAGTGGGGTTATCTTGGTGTTATGAATACCATAGACACATAAACCCAGTGTAAATTATTTGACATGTGGTATTGATGTATATTATGTGTTATCATGTTGATAGCGAAGGAATGGTCATGCCTTGGATTTGTATAAGGTAAGCACTCCTTATTCTTGAGTTATGGTGTTATGACTGGGTTGAGGGACATGATAATTTGGAGTCCTAAACCTATTTATTTATATCATGGTTTTAATGTGACCATCACTATTGAACCTAGATGTATAGGTTTGGTGAAATAATGCATTGGTATATTCCTTTGGTTTCGAAATAATGTTGGGTAACTGGTGATCGTGTGGTGAGTTTTGGCATGGTGTGATGTTAAGATTGGAAAAGAACAAAAAGGGTGCCCCATTGGGAATATGTACTTTCCCCCTAATTTTTGTCAACATGTACGGGTAGTCTCATTGAGTTTCAATAGGGAAATTATCCTACTCACTAGATACCACGTGTTGTGTTGAAAAGATTTTACCAAGATGTTTAAAGTCATGCGATTAGGATGTATGTGTCGATAAAGGTGTGATAACAGAGGATTGATCATTGATTACTCATTTGGGATATGCTATCTAGAATAATCTTGGGGATTATACATAGTAAAGAGGACCAATTGGTCAGGGCTTACCCATTGTATGTTCATCTTTTATATTTTAAAAAGTATGTTGAATTCATTCTATCAAAGGTGGGTTCTATAATTTCTTGTTATCTTAAGGTTTTATTAACCATGGTGTGGGATGATTTCGGTTTTAGTGGGTTCTTTGGATTTGTGGGATGTGTTAAATGGTGTACTCGGTTTTAGATTATTTTATTCTCCCGAGTTTCCCCTATTTTATGTTTTCTTTTGTGTTGGAAATCTCCCCTATTGTGCGCCTCTCCTCTACCACGAACGAACCTATATCGTGTGCTTAACAACACCTTCACGGTGAGTTTTATCCTGTTACTCATTGGTTTCCTATTGTCCTCATGTTATTACTGTTTGATATTGATGGATATAATGTGAAATGTATGGGCCAAACGCCCCGCTGAAAATTGTGGTCATTGGTGGTCCTTGTTTGCGCACTAAATGAATTGCATGTTGGTTGGTTCTTGTTGAACATTTGCATATAAAAATTGTTATTTATGTATACGTGACATATGAATGAATTAACCAGGATGATAAAACTTTTGTGACAACCCCGGAATTAACAAATAAAATTGAATAAGGGATGCTTTGTAAATTTTAAAATTATGATTGTTTGGTTTGAATGGTGTTGCGATTGTGACCACGATTTTGTTTTTATGGTGTTTCAGTTGTTTTTATGATTGATATGCCATTTTCTTTCCATGTTGTAGTTCTCCCACCATTTAATATCCATCCAGAAATTACCCATTTCAATGGCACAATCACTTTGTTAGTACTGAAATTCCACTAAATCCTAAAAAACCACTTCTAAAGGACTCTATGAGACACTTTACGGTGTGAAGATGATGTTTTTAAGATTCTATATATTTTTAAAGTACATGGTATCTAGTCTTGTTAAATTGAACATGCTACACCATACATGGATTTAAAATAGATTTTAATGCCATAAAACAGTTATCTCCTAAATTTACATCACATGGCTCGTCTTCTGACTCAAACGCGGAATAAATTTTATTTTAAATGTTACATTTCATGTGAAAGTAGGTCACACAAAATGTATTTCCAAGACATATAATTAATCATGAAACCATATACATGCCACAAAATAATGGTAGAATCATATGATATGTGTTTTACATCACTCACACCCTGTATAGATACCATAGAAACTAAATGTGTATAGACTATAAACACCCAGTGTTCATGTAAGGACTACACACATTGTATTCCACAAAAAATGTAATGCATATCCGATGAAGTGACTCATTTTGTATCTAATGTACATGCCTTTAACTCAAGTTGTTCTATATGTCATGTATTTTCAAAGGCAAATGCATTCTTTTTAAGACTAACTTGGAATTAATTTGATATATGTCAGATTAAATCAGGTATCTTATCCATAGATGATGTTCACCCTACTGGACACACCATGTATATGGATTTCACATGAGTATAGAAATTGTAGTATACAACCAACCTTGACTAAGAACCCTACACATTGTGTACCCATTGAACAAATTGTGTGCTATGTTAATTTTATTATTTTTATTTATTTTTAACTTAGATGACAATATTTCATGTATGAGTAGCCCATTATAAATATCTTCTCATGTAGATTACAATATTATGATTCCCACATTCATTTGAAATTTCACACGATGTGGTTTGGATATTTTATTTATCTTCACTCTGCTTGAGAGTTAACAAGTGACAAGTGAGCTGTTTGGAGAAAATATGGAGTATGGTACTCCCCCATGTTTCAGTGAAGAGTCTTCCATGTATAGGTTTTAGGTACTCCATGGAGATATACAAAAGAAAAGGCACAATCCCCCGTATATAGATAATGTTCATGTACATTCACATGTTTTGGGGTAGGTTCCTCTATTTAATTGTAGAGGCATTTGTACCATGATTTTTTTTATAAAACCCATGCAATGATACTTGATTAATTAAAACATAATATTAGGCATGTTAGAGATCGAACATATAAAGATGATGAATATGAATGAAGAATGGATGAAGGCCAATCAGTTGAAAAAATAGTATGAAGATGGCGTGAAAGAGTTTATCAAGTTTTCATGAGATCATGCATGTGACCCTTATCAAATCCTTTGTCCGTGTTTAAGATGTTGTTATTCAAGAAAAATTAGTCCAGAGGAGTTGGAAAAAAACCTGATTTTTGAAAGGAATAGATTGAAGTTATACATGTTGGAATAAACACGGGGAAAATCAAATGTAGGTAGTGGCTCAGATAACACGACATTTTATGGATGATCTGATATGATTACAAGCGTGAACAATGAAGATGATCGTATGGAGGGTGTGATTACAGATGAAAATGATGATGAAGATAGTATTAAGGAAATGACAAGTACAGTTGAAGACGAACTTCATGATTGCCCAAACGTTGATTGGGAAGTTAAATAGTTGTGTAAAAATTCCATTGTATACTGGTTACACTAAATATACAACATTGTCAGCCATACTGATACTGTATAACTTGAAAGAAGGCAGCAGGTGGAGTGATGATAGTTTTATGGAACAACTTGATCTCTTGAATGACATGCTCCCAGAAGATAATGAACTCACAAGCCAAACTTATGATGGCAAATGAATTCTACGATCGAGGGTTATGACCTCTGAAAGAATACACGCCTGCACGAATGACTGTATATTGTTTCGCAAGGACCAAAAATCACAAAAATAATGCCCAAAGTGTTGTTCTTCTTGATACAAGAAAGATGATTCTAGTCCTACAAAAGTGGTATGGTACTTTCCAATCATTCCAAGGTCTAGGCTTTTATATGGAAGTGAGGAGACTTCAAGAGAATTCACATGGCATGCAGATACAATAATTAAAGATGGGAAATTATGTCACCCAGTAGACTCTCCTCAGTGGAAGAGAATTGATCGCGAGTATCCTGAATTTGGAAACGAGATGAGAAACCTTCTTATGGAGTTATCTACAGATGGGGTGAATCCTTTTGGTTTTCAAAGCAGCAGTCACAATACATGGCCGGTTATGTTTGTAAATTATAACTAACCACCGTGGTTATGCATGAAATGAAAATAAATCATGTCATCTATGCTTATATCCGGCCCAAAACAACCGGGTAATGATATTAATGTTTATTTGGCTCCATTGATTGAGGATTTGGAAATATTGTGGGATTTAGGTGTTATATTGTACAATTCTTACAAAAAAAAGATTTCACATTGAAAGCCATGTTGTAAGGGATTATAAAGGACTTTCCTGCTTATTGAAATTTGTCAGGATATAGCATTAAAGGAACTCAAGGGGGTCCCTTTTGCGAACAAGGTACACAGTTAATTAGGTTGAAACATTCATCAAAAAACGTTTTTTTAGGACATCGCAGATTTCTACCCCGACGAAATATGTCCCGATCTTGGATGACATAATTAGACGGAAGTTTAGAAGAACGTACAATACCATATCCACAAACTGGGGATCAATTGTTTGAGAATGTGAATGATTTGACCACTACTTTTGTTAAACTAGTTTTGAAAAACCTTCCAAAAACTGGTTGGAAAAAGAGATCATTTTTTTGAATTACCATACTAAATTTTATTTATTCAGAAATTTTCTTGATGTTATGAATATTGAAAAAAATGTTTGTGATAGTTTCATCGGCACATTGTTAAATGCACCCAGCAAAATGAAGGATGGAATTAAGGCTAGATTTGAAATGGTTGAGATGGGAATATGAGAAGAGTTGGCACCAGTGAAGGGTGAAAAATGAACATTTCATCCCCATGCTGCTTACACACTTTCTGGGAAGGAGAGATATCAGTTTTTCAACTTCTTGAATGACATAAAGGTTCCAGAGGGGTATTCATCAAATATCGCGTCAATGAGCAATTTAAAATTAAAGGATCCGAAATCACATGAATGTCATGTTTTGATGAAAGATCTAATTCCTATAGCTTTACGTTGAATTTTTCCCAAGAATGTCTGCCATACATTAACGAAACTATGTTTCTTCTTCAAAGCTATATGTAGCAAAGTCACAGACCCGACGAAATTGCCATCTATGGAAAGAGAAATTTCCGTCATATTTTGTGAATTAGAAATGCTCTTCCCACCGATATTTTTTGATATGATAGTTAATTTGATAGTTCATTTTGTGAGAGATATTTGACTATGTGGTCTTGTACATTAAAGATGGATGTACCCTATTGAACGGTATATGATGATTTTGAAAGGGTATGTCAAAAACTGAACTCGGCCAGAGATTTGTATTGCGAAGCAATATATTGTTGAGGAAGCCGTTGATTTTTGTACCAAATACCTGTCTGGTGTGGAAAACGTTTGCCTACAAAAATCTCGTCACACTAAGCGGCTTGAGGGCGAAAGAATTTCTGGTAGGGAGGTTGTCAAAATCAGTATTACAGATCGGGAGTAGGCTCAGCAATATGTTTTTCATAATAGTTTCGACGTTGACCCATATGTTCAAACCCACAAATAAATTCATAGGCATTTGAATCCATCTAGGGATGAAAAATGGATATCAAATACACATAATAGATATTTTGTAGGATGGTTTAAGGTCCATATTTTAAAGCAGTTAGATTAAAATCTAGACTCAATTTTAGAACAAATTCGATGGCTATCTGGAGGATCAAGTGTGTATGTATTATCTTAGAATTCTTATACAGTTAATGGTTATACATTCTATACTAATGGACATGATGAAGACAGTACCATGCAGAATAGTGGGGTTACACTTGTGGATGAGGCGATTCATGTTTCCAGTGCTAAGGACAAAAATCCAATTTATGCGAATATGTCATACATTGGCATCATCAAATGAATATGAGAGTTGGAATATAAAAAATTCAATGTTCCTATTTTTCAATGCAAGTGGGTTGATAACATGATTGCTGTAAAAATCAATGAATTAGGATTCGTGAAAGTTGATTTCAGTAAGGAAGGGGAGAAAGACAAGCCATTTATAATGTCATCACAGACAGTACAAGTATTTTATGTTCCAGACCCCGCAAACCAAAATTGGTCAATTTTTCGGTTATCGACCAAAACAACTGAAGGGTCAGATGAAAGTTCAATAGAGGATGCCCATTTTATAGGGACTTCACAATCATTTCGCAGTGGTCCCAATATAGATGGATTTTTGTATGTCAGAGGAGACCACAATGAACGGATTTACATAGTCGATAGAGGATTCAAATCTCTTCAGTCATTAAAGAAAAAAAAGAGAGTACAATAATAAGGTTATTTGTATATTGTAATATACATTGTGTTACGTTATGTTATTATCTATCCGATGCTACTTTTACACTACTGGAAATTCGGGATATAGCCATAGTTCTAAATCGTGCCTATAGGCCCTCAAACCGTGGTTATAGGTAATAGCCATGGTTCCTCGAACTGTGGCCATGTTTGGCGTGGCTATAGGCCTAGACCTATAGCCACGGTTCCAAACCCTGGCTTTAAATCTATAGCCACGGTTCAAACCGTGGCTTTAGGTATACAACCACGGTTGAAACCATGGCTATACTAAAGGCCAGACAGAATATATTGCCACGGTTTAAAACCGTGGCATTATGTCTATAGCCACGGTTAAAAACTGTGTCAATAAACCAATAGCCACGATTTAGAACTGTGGCTATAGGGTGTCCAAATCCATAAAACAATACCCCCTGGACAACCCCTGGACACGCCCCTGGACACCCCCCTGGACACCACCCAGACACCCCCTGGACACCCCTTGGACACACCCGGGACACCCCCTGGACAGACCCTGGACACCCCCTGGACACCTCCTGGACACACCCTAGACACCCCCCAGACACCCCCTAGACACCTCCTGCAGACCCCCCTGCCCTCCTCCCAACTTCCTTGAAGACCCCCCCTGCAGTAGCCCCCCTACCCAAGCACACCCCCCCCCCCCCCACATGCACACCCCCTCCCTGCCCCCCCACAAAATTTAATTCAGTTAGCATGCTTGCAATACAAATGAAACCTACTAAATTAACTGTAAAAGTAGTTTAATTCATAAATTTTTCTTATGCTCAATTCATGATTACAATAAATCTTTATTTTTATAGTAATCCAACTAAAATATAAAGATTGTTTTTAACTTCTAAATATTCAGTTCATGAGGAAATATGAACTCATAATTATACTAAATGATATCGAACTAAAATTTAAGAATGATATGTAAGTAAGTTAGTCTAAACCCCGGGACACCCGCCCTGCACACACCCCTTGGACACCCCCTAAACCCCGAGAGACCCCCTGGACACCCCCCGGGAACCCCCCCCCCCCCCCCCCAGACCATAGACACCCCTGCCAGTCTGCCCTCCCCCCCCCCAGACCCTGCCCCCCCAGACCCTGCCCCCCCAAACACAAACCCCCCCAAGAACCTTCCCCCCCACCTGCACACCCCCTCACTGGACAGACCCCTTATAGCTCCTCCCTTCCCCCTTGGATAGACCCCCCTAGAACATCCCCCACCCCTTTACACACCGCCACTCTCCCCTCTGGATAGAAACCCTTAGAACCCCCCCCCCCTTGAGGTAGGATCCGTGGTGGATGATCCAGGAGCTGCGCTATCTGTACCTATCCTTTAGGTAGGATCTGAGGTGGACGAACTAGGAGCTGCTTCTATTCTTCCAGATGCTTGTATTTTCTGGTGTACATTCATTCAGTTGTAGCTGTACTTTCAGTTGGGTTTGTATTCTGGCCCATTTACTCTTCATCACTTCCTTTTTTTACTTATTGTATTACTTCCGCTTGTACTCTATGGTGTTTTGTTTACTTTTTTAAAGGAAATGCCTTCCTATTTGTCGGGATTTATGCCTTTGGTGCTAGTCGCCAGACCCTGGCCTATAGAAGGCGGGCATGGAGTAGTCACGACATGGGCCTCGAGGATAGGTCATGAAAAATTGGTATCAGAGGAGTTCGGTTCTACCGCAGAACTCAGGACTTTGATCTTTCTTTTGTGTGAAGCAATAGTGTTAAGGGTATTGAGTGTGGTTATTAGTCCAGGGAGTCCAGTGTTGATGTGGCGGCCGACATATCCATACACCAGGACCCTGAAAACTAATTTCAGACTTTGTGCATGAAAACACTGATTGCTTGTGTGTTTCCAAATGTTTTTAAAAGTCTTCTCAAACCAGGTCAGCTCACCAGGTATAATTCATTTGAACGTGTCACGTTTGTTTCTTTCAGGATGCCTCCCGGCAGACGACCAGGTAGTGTCCTGAGAGTTGTACGTACTGACAGCCCACTGAGCGATGAGGCCTCAGTACATGGCCCTCTTCCAGTTGAGGCACCATCGGAGGCACTAGTGGTACTACCACCCATTGGGCCATCGATGCCACCAGCCCCAGCTGCAGAGAGTGCACGTCGCTTGAGCGCACTGCACGAGTTCCAGCACCAGAGGCCACCTAGGTTCAGGGGAGAGACGGACCCTCAGGCAGCTGAGGATTGGCCGGAGGCTGTGGTGAGAGTCTTCAGGCTAGTAGGGATGTTAGCAGAATTCATGGTGATCCTTGCTTCCAGCCTCCTTGAGGCAGTAGCAGGCAGATGGTGAGCCCAATGCTCCAGATGCATAATGAGGCATCAATCCTCTGGACGGACATTGAGAGCCTCTTCCGCTCGAAGTTCATCCCAGACACCCTCCGTGCGGTGCACATCCAAGAGCTACTATAGCTGCGGCATGGCATCTTGATAGTTGCCCAGTACTTGGCGAGATTTACCGATCTCTCGCGATATTCAACGGACATGGTACAAGACCCATTCTTCCGGGTCCGAACCTTCGAGCAGGGACTGAGGCATGAGATCAGGGCATCGCTGATCTCCCTCATCATTCCGACACAGGAAGGAGTACTGGAGCGAGCACTTTTCATTGAGAGATTTCTTTCTGAGCCTACACTAGAAGCGAGACCTACCGTAGGGCGAAACGTAGTAGAGTCTTCTGCAGTTGGCAGTAGACAGATGTCGTAGAGGTCGAAGAGGACCAGGCCATCAGAGCGGACGACTAGACCCGTGGAGGTGAGGAGGCTATCTATACCAACCCTTCAGGTGGGACTTCCAGTGGATGGCTCGACGTTGCAGCTTTAATTTTAGTTGTTGTACTTTCTTTCCAATTGTACTTTACTTTCAGTTTGGGTTTGTATTCTTGCCCACTTACTTTTCCGCACTCACTATTGTTGCCAATTTTACTTAGTGTTTACTTCTGCTTGCTCACTCTGTGGTGTTTGTTTACTTTACAAAGGCAATGCCTTCACCTTTTTGTCGAGATTTTACGCCTTGGTGCTAGTCACCAGCCCCTGGCCTATGGGAGGTGGGCTTGGTGTAGTCACGGCACGAGCCTCGAGGATGGGTCGTGACATCAAGTGCGCCTCCCCATATTCGAGAGGTTTCAGACTAGCATTAATAGTGTGAAGGTGGTATAGTGGGGAGACTATATCCTCATGTTAGAGTGGCACAAAAGATACAACAAATAAAATTAAATAGAAGAACGATTATAAAAATTAAGTGGAAGATTATATATATCCAATATCATAGAAAAGTGTTGAAGAAAGAATATACAGAAAAAATGAGTAAATATCTCAATATCAACATGGAAAGGTCTAAAACATGAATTCATGGAATGAAGATAATAAAAAGGTAAACATGGTAAGGAAGATACAAGAATTATATACATCCTTGAAAAAGAACAAAATCTACTCCACTAGAATCTAGAGCCTATTTTTGGTCCCCTTGACCTATGATCCAACTATAGTTAACCATGTCAAAGACCAGAATCAAGTCACATTCCCTTATCTATACCTGTAGGTATATATTTTTCTCATATACCAAAGCCATCCTTAGTAGGGTGTGATATAAAAATCTCAATAGGACACCACCAATGGTGTCTTTTTGTAATCCATGTAGTGATTGTAACTAAATAGTTTGCAGGTATAAGTAGAATATTAAAACAAAGATGAAATAAATAAATTTTTTTCCCAAGTTCCTATAGGAAACCAGGCGGGTTTACCTACTTTAAATCATGTCTAGAATAGAATTCTAGACAATCAATATATATATATATATAGTTGTAATATATACATATATATATATGTATATATATATTGAATCCACCAATATGAACCATGTTCGTCCTGATGTAAGTTTCCATATACCTAGAATACTAGTGCGGGTTGGACAGGGGTGTAACTCTGACATCCATGACTAGTCTAACGAGCCTATAAGCTCCTGCCAATGGGTACATGCTCTACACCCCAAGATATTCATCAGATGTCATGCATGACACTTGGGGTGGTTAGTGAGCCATTTTTACATCATTCTAGGGAAGGGATATGGCACAAAATCCCACCATCCTAACATTTTCAATGGTGTGAGACATCATGCTCAACACCCAATATCGGGTAGTGTGATACCACCACACTCAATAATCCCTTATCATCGCGTCACAACCTCTATAAAGGTGTAATATAATTTTAACTATAATAGTTAATTACCTCCCATCCATCTCTTTTTTCAATCATATTTATATAAATAATTCATATTTATATTTATAACATAACACATGATGAAACACCTCTCGTTTATTACTTTAATCAGATTTAATTTATTTTAAAACATTAAAAATCAAAATAGGAATGTTATACAGTCAAATAAATGGAATGGCCTTACCACCCTCCATGGACCATTTCATTTAATTCATCTAATTTAAATGAAGGAGGAAAACCATCATCCAATAGCCTCTCCATTAAATTTAATCATCCCATTCAATTAATTAACTCAAAGAAAAATATTTCCATAAGGATCAAGGTGTCAATTGTAAGTTATTGTAGTAAAGGGGGAAAAGACTACTTGGGAATTTCAAACTATAAGAGGGTCAAACATATAATACGTGACATGGATTCCATTTAATAATCATTTATTGGAAGAAATTTCCTTTGAATAATATTCTAGATTGAATTAGGGATTTCCAAAATTTTAAGATAATTATCCATAATGGAAAATTTCACTTGGCTCGCCCAAGGGGTGATCATATAAAGTGCATAAAACACATTTACTACCAAATAAGGGTCAATAGGCGTGTAATAGGACACACTGGTAAATTTGATATGAACAAATCAATTAAAAGGAGGTGCTCAGAAAAAGAAGATGTGTGACACAGTGGCATAATTATGAAACATCAAATATCGATGGGAAACCGACATGACCACCTAACTCAAGGCCATAAATGACTCATCACTCAATATGAACCTCATAATTTAATTATCTTTGAAGATATTTAAGGAATGGTCTAATTTATTGAAAATAGGCCAAATGATCTTACACCTAATGAACATGATATATTCGTGTAACAACCCGATTTTATAGACTTTTTATAAAGAAATAATTTCTATTGATATATTTAATTTCACTAATTAAAATATTTTTTTCACATAGAACTGACTTAGATTGTGCTAGATGCAACACTGACATGGTGTGCATTACATGTAGCACTGAGTTACTACGAAACATCATTTTATTGTTATAAATATTTCAATGGGATAATTATAACCCAGATGTTAAAATTAGTAACTTTAATAGTTATAAATACATTAAATATGTTATTTATAATGGGTATAAATTAATACCACATAACTTTAATAGTTATAAATACATTAAATATGTTATTTATAATGGGTATA
Source organism: Viscum album (assembly GCA_963277665.1). NCBI lineage: Eukaryota > Viridiplantae > Streptophyta > Magnoliopsida > Santalales > Viscaceae > Viscum > Viscum album. The sequence continues at coordinate 1,939,502,671 of OY728141.1, forward strand.
AATAAATACCTCATATTTTTGATGAAATATTTAATTTGTGTTAATTTCTATATGTTTTAAAATAATATTCTCTTAAAGAAACTACTTTTTTGTTCTTTTGTGAAAAATAAAAAAAATTAATTTTAGATAATAATTGAAATTTAATCTGATAAAATAAAATTAATTTTTTAATTAAGAATATTGAAAATATCTTAGGGTGAATATTTGGATTTTTTTCTAAGAAAATTTGTTTTTTGATGAAGAGTAAAAAATAAGGCAATTTATTTAAAAACAACCATTTTATTTAAAAAATGAATAACGTTAAATTTTATTTTAAATTTTATTTTGACGTCAAAATTGATAAATTATTAATACATAAATATAATTTAGGTAATTTTAATAATGTTTATATTGAATTTCTACATAAAAACTTATTGAAAATTTTAATGTTTTTACTTTTAAAACATGCATTCTCAAAATGTTTACAAGATTAACTTTAACCATAATTTTCCAACTTATATGATTTTAATTTTGAAAAATTGAAATAAACCGTTGTAATAATTATAATATTTTTTTTCTAATAAGATAAATATTTTCGATGAGAAATATTAGTGAAATTGATTAAAATTAATTAAAGTGAATAAGGAAAAATTAAGGTAAATAAGGGACTAAACCTTAATCAGAAGGCCCAAAATGACCTGGAATATTTTCTATAATCCATTAGATAATAGTAAATATTCTATATCATCACATGGTTATAATTTTATGGGTTATTTGGTTATTATTAAATGGAAGTTTCCTCTATAAATGGTTACATAAGGCAAAAGAAAAAAAAGAACTTTCCTGACCTTTAATATTTATAAAACATTGATATTTTTAAAAAACAAAATATTTTAGGTTATAAGTATCATTTTGAAATATAAATATATTATTTGTATCATAATAATATAAAAATTATCTTAAGAGACAATTATTTTCATAAAATGCTTAAGAAATACCAACATAGTGATTATTTAGTTAATAATTAACTAAAATAAATGATATGATAAATATTAAAAGTGAAGTTAATTAATGGAATTGTTATATGTAACTATTTATAATGATGAATATATCATCTTAAAAAAATTTAAACATAATATATTTTAATTCCATTGTTATTTTGATATTTTAAATTTAAAATTAAATAAATAATGTCAAAATTGACATTATTGTAATTTTACGATAATTGATATTTTATTAAATGTTCTAAAATAAATTAAAATAATATATTATTACAAGTGATTATTAAGTGATAAAAATATTAAATATTATGTATCAATAGGGAAATTTATCTTTTATAATTAACTAATTGAACAACAAAATCTAAAAACTTTATTAGTACAGTTTGGGTTTAAACGGTGTTTTGCGTGTCACATGCACTTGTTTTAAAAATTAATTTTCAAAACATAGGAAATGAATATTTTTTAAATAAGGTATAATATTTAAAATTAAGTTTCTCTATATCATATATTAAATCTCACATTATTTAAATATTAATGATAAAATTACTTAGTTTAGAAAACCATATTCTTTAATAGAAACCAAAATAAAAAAATGGTGAATATTAGAATTTTAGGATCCAAATTATTAAAATGAACAAATTTTTTATGGTGTAGATTTTACTCTCACTTAATTTCACATTAATTCATTATTTTTTCATTTGTAGGAACAATAGTTAAATGATACATCCCATTATTGAATACCTTTTGGTATTTACATGAGTGCTACCCCCTCTACTATGAAAAGGAATGCACTTTACCCCTTACTCGCACCTCTCAAACCACTTAGTTTCAGAAAATATATACCCCATATGAATCACAAAATCATTATATTCTTCTAATAATCCTTTGTTCAATCAGAAATCCTTCCATGTAATCCCTTTGACGCAAAACAAAATTAGCTACCTAAAGTAGATGTAACATCCTCTTTTAAACTTCTTTCTTTTATTTTCCTTCTCCACTAAATCAAATATTCTTATTCTATGATTTTATAACAACATATGTATCATCAATATACTATTATGTTTTTCTTATATGGGTTATATTAACACTTATAGATGCTTACATCTAATGGGTAACAAACATATTGTTTATGTGTACTACAAAATACTACATCACGGAGCGATGATTGTTCATTTTTACTTTCCAACCTTTGATGGTGAAAATTATGATAGAGACTACATTTATATATGATATAAATGGTATTTATAATGTCGTTATTTTTTTTTAATTCTTTTAAATCACATATCTTTATACTTTCCAGTTCTTGTAAATACGATAATTTTGATTGAGGAAGAGTGAACTACCACCCCCTCAAAGAAATCTGATTCCTTGACACCATACATGGAATGTATTAAGGATGATATTAGTGAAATTATATGATATATATGATATAAATATTATAATATAATAATAATAATAATATATATTTATATATATATATACATTTATTTCACTTACTCTCTTTCAATATGATAATAAAACAAAACATCATTCATGTGTTTGTACGACCTACGATCTCCATGAATAGTGTATTTCAATTTAAAATTCTATAATATATGGTATATTTAAATAAAAATATTTTGAAAAATATTTATATTTATATTATGGTTTATATTATTCAAATCATTATATAAGTATAAGGAGCATTGATTTTACAAATTAAGACATATGCAAAGAACAAAGCATATATTACCTGAAGCGAAAACTTAACATATAATTGTTAAAAAGTGGGTAATATAATGTCATAATGAAACCATATATGGTATTAGTTAAATATATTCTTTTATAAAATATTTATAATATACTTAAATTGATTATATATATATTTTTTTCGAGTATGAGGATATTCAAGATTTAGGGTAAGGGAATTTCATATCACTTTTTAATTTCTTAACATTCATGCATTTTTCACATCTCATTTCATTGGTGTGGTGTGTATACTGACCATGAATGTATTATATGAATAATACTATTAAATATATTTGTATTTATTTATCCATTATATGATATTTATTTCATGGGGGTAATGTTTCAAATGTTACCAAATTGGTAAGATATTTTTGTGTCAGTTTCCCTTCTTTGAGACACATGTTTTTTTATCTACTGACATTCCTTATCAAGGTGTATATAATTCCATTTTAAATAATATATCATGATTATAATTATTTTAAATATAGTTTAATTTTTATTTAATTTCATTTTTTACATGGATAACATGATTCAAAGTTACCGAGTGGTAAGATCTTATTGAAACAATCTCATTGTTTATTGATAATTTTTATGATTATGCATTCATTGATGAAATATTATGATCCATATCTAAAGAAATATCATAATTTATCATACCATATTCTTATTCATGTTATATCCCAGAAATGTAACCACTTTTCTACTCTTTGTTACATGATAGAATGAATAATATTTTTTATGAATGTTTGAATTTACCTATCTCATAGGTTATAAATCTTTTTTCCCTCAAACCCATATTTTATAAATGGTTTCCAAAAAAATTGTACAATTATAATATGATCTTTAAATGAAACTTTTACCAATTTTTTACCTTTTTAAAACAATAGTGTTTTTAAGAAGTATTCTTCTTTTCATTCTCTGGTCAAGACACTTTTCTAACCATTTTATAGTGCAAAATGAATGTTTAGTAGATATAGATTTACACGTCCTCATGAATTTAATTCCATTGAAGCATCCATTACATGATTAAAAAGATAATTATTAAGAAGTATTTTTTCTAATATTCTGTAAATTCATTTTTTAAATTATTTCTCATAAAAATGCTTTTCAAAATTTCATCATGATTGTATTATAATAATCTAGGGGAAAAGGGATTTACAAAGATTTTTCAAGATTCTATCATAAGTTTTCAAGTAATATATTTCTCTAAAATGTTCTAAGATTTATTTATAAGTATTCAAATTATTTTAAATAATTTTTTTTTAAAAAAATTCAATATATTTTTATATCTTTTGAATTTATTTTAAAATGTATGGTTTTCAAAACATTTTTAATCATTATTTATAATTTTTATAAATATTTACCATGAAATGGTTTTCAAAATGTTTTTGAACTTTCTTTATTAGCTTCCATAGTATTTTTAATGAGACTATTTTAAATAAAATCAAGAATATTTCATAAGATTTCAAGTAAAAAGTTTGTCAAAATGTTTTCAAGATTAATTTATATTTGTTTTTAAAGTATTATCAATGAAATGGTTTTAGAAAAATAAAATTTTCATTATAAGTTTTGAAGAAGTTTTCAAGGGATATGGTTTTCCAAAAAATTTATAATCTTTAATAATAATTTTTTTTATTATCATGAAAATGGTTTTGAAAAAGGTATAAGTTTAAAAAATTATAAAGGATAAATTACTCAAGATATTTTTTATGATTTTTTAAAATTATTTTCCATCTAAGATGAAATATGTTGTTGTTACTAATTCCTTTTTGAGAAAAGTATTCAATGATTCCATCCATACTCTTTATCTAAATGGTTTATGTTTTGAGGGAATGATGCTTATGAAATTATTTTCCCTTTACATGGTTATATTCTTGGAAAAATTGGTTCTTTTCATGGGTTATTCATTTGATGAAATGATTTTAAAAATTGTATCTTTTTCCCCAGGTTATGATATGATTACATATTTATGATACCAATTTCATTTGATGGGTTATGATATGATTTTTAATGATATTTTTGAATGTTTGTGTATGATTTTACTATGAGATGTTTGGGACCTATATCTTCCTCTGATGCATTGGGTAAATATTTTTATCTCCTGAGAGAGACAATGATGGTCTTGGTAGTGATCCATGACTACTAAAATGGTATGAGGAGTGAAATAATTTTTCTAAGATAGCCATGGAATTTGACTATGACTACCAAGGTTGTATGAGGAGTGAAATCATGATACTATTATCGATATTAGAGTGAACCATGACTACCATTATTGTATGGAGGCTGAACCCATGTGTCTAAGATGATCTTGGACGAAATTTCATGACTCTTAAAGAATGGAATCTATGTGGTTATGTCATTGTCAAAATTACATGACTTATTCCAAAGTTATTATTTCATGTCTTATGTTCATTATTTGTTTATTATTCATGGCTTATGAACTACACATCTTTATGTTGTGATTATTGTTTATGATCTTTGATATGAAATGTATGATCTTGTAATGTTACGATCATGTTCTCATACACCTATACTCATGTGTATTCCTACATTTCTACCTTGTTTACCCTTACTGGTTCTTACCTAGTTTCATGTTTCCTTCCCCATATTATGTATATATGTATTAGGTATGATTTTTATAAGAAGGGTTGTAGTCATAAAAAATCAAGTTGGAGATAATATAGATTGTTTTTGTAACATTGTTTACATTTACATTTTTTTCAAATGCCATAAACTAATACAATATTTGGGGATCCGTATATATAATGTTTTAAGTATTCTGAAAAATATATGAAATGCCTATATATGTTAAGACTTGGACATTATAGTTGGTATCAGCTAAAAGTTTTAGTTAACCTTTGGAATATAGGATGAAAAAAACATACTGAGAACCCTAAGAACATATCTAGGGATAAGTCTAAGGATAAAGAAAATTATAAGATAATGTCTTCAAATTTTGGTAAATGATAGAGTAAATGGTTTCTGAGTAATACACACATATCTAGAAACTAAAAGTGGATGTGGCTCTATAATAGATGTACCTAGGAGTAATAACTAAAAAAATATGTTTTGGGCCTAACTATGGGTAATCCGGTACATGAAAATAGGCCTTGCGGCACACATAGTTTGAAACTGTTGGGGGATATGCTTTGGGAATTCAAAAACACTTCACAAACCATCATGGAGTATTTAAATGTAATTACCATATGAATAACCTATAATAAACATAGGGTGTCATATATTAATGAATATTTCCTGATTTAAATATCTTATATGTAATTTTTAGTGATTATATGGCTTTCTTTAATGATATGTGTTTATCACCCTATGTGTTCCTATTTTAGTCAATAAAAAGAAAAAGATAAAACAAGGTTAACATTAAATTTTTATGATTTGGAATGTATGACATTATGAAAATATATTTCCATAGTGGATATCTCACAAAGAGAATCAGGAAGGTGGAATTAATATTGATTGTTCTTATAATGATAAATAGGCCACAAATGACATGTGAAATGCATGTGATGTTATTCCCGTATTGTTTACATTAAACATCCAAAGCATGATTTTATTAAGGTTTAGGAACCTTAATAAATTATTTTTATTTAATATTCTAGAGAAAAGGTATTAATGAATAAGTTGATGAATCATGAGTAATTGTTTAATAATAATGTTGGAAATATTTTGTATTTATGATTTGCAATTAAAAGATTATGTTTTGTGAATCATGAAATATATAAGTATTTTCTATATATGTTTTCATTAAGGATTAAAAAATATACATTCAATAATGATAGTGACATAGGAAATTGATATTTTGATTACTGGAAGTTAACCCTTAATGGTATCTAGATGTCGAGAAAATTGTGTTTATCTAGGATAAAGATATGATTAATTTGGATAAGTAAAGTTTATAGCACTGATTAACCCAGTTGTGGTTTTTGATTTATTGATGTAGTGGTCTATGTCACCATGAATGAGTTTTACAACTTATATGATTTAAAGAATATATCCAGTATCCTTTGGAATAATTAAGCACACATTTTATCCAAAATTATTTATGGTAATTCAAGTTATTACTATGGTTTAAAAGATTTTACGATGAGGGAATTCACATGTTTGGAATGCAACAACCAAGAGTTACTTTTTGATATACGGGGGATCAATGATAAGTGGGTTTGGTGTCATTATTTATAAATTTTTATATTTTCATAATTTATAAGGGTTATAAGGTCAACAATTTATTGGATTTTTACGTTAAACATTGGATGAAGTTTGTGAGATAAAATTATTATCTCAACGCATGAGGATTAATTCATAATGGATAACCTGCTATTACAATTTTGTATTGATGATAGCTGAAAATAAATGGGATGAATTATCATGGATTTCATGTTATGTTAGTACTTCTTGAATAAATAATTCACCATCATTTTTGAAGACAACAGTGAATTTAAAATTATTCAATACATGACTATATTAAATGAATTTAGTTTTAAAAGAGAAGAAAATCAAGTACGTATAACTTCTCCAGAAAAGTATTAAATCATAGTAAAATGATATAGAAACTGAAATGGTTATCCTAAAACCTTATATTATGATGAATCACATCGTCCCTTAGATCATCATAGATTTATGGATGTGTTAATATTAACATCATCTAGACCATGTTATCTATCACTCTCCTCTAGAACCTGATAGTTATATTTCTCCTCCTTGTCTATGTTTTCACTTTCATCTAATGTTCTCCTATGTGGAAGCTCAATTATATGTTAGTTTTGGTAACTGGTATGGTTCTAACTTTCCATTTTAAAGGGAAGTTTTAGTATTCATTTTTACAATATGGGTTTCTATGAATGAAATATTCAAGTATTAATCCATTGATTACCTGGATGAATTTTGTGGGAAAAATTCATTTTACGGGGGGTAGAATGTAACACCACAAGATTTTGTAGTCCTTTTTCCAAATGAAATAATTTTTATTGATGTATTTCATTGAAATATTAAAATATTACTTTCACACATAATAGAATTGGCTTGTGCAACACACAACACTTACTTGGAATGTGTTACACACAACACAGAGTTAATATGAAACATCTTTTCATTGTTATAATTATTTAAATAATATAATTATAACATAAATATTAAACATAGTAATATGAATAAAAATTACTAATTTTTATATATTATTTATAATGGTTTCACAAAAATAAATCGTATTTCTAATGAAATATAGAATTTTTGTTAATGTCTTTATATGATAAAAAATAATAGTTTCTTAAAGAAACATCTTTTTAGGTCCTTCTGTGAAAAATACTAAAAATAATTTTAGAAACTAATAAAAATTTAATTTGATAAAAGAAACTCCATTATTGAATTTATAATTTTGATATTATATTCAGGTGAATATTTATTATTTTTCTAAGAAATTTTTTATGAATAGTAAATATTAATTAAATTTACTTAAACCAACTTTTCTTGATTAAATAAAAATTTCAATTAAATTTTATTTTAAATGAAATTTTAATGTAAAAATAGATCAATTAATCATATATTAATCCAATTTAGTTCAATGGAATGATTTTTATATTGAAATTAGATATAAGAACTTATTAAACTATTGATTATTTTTTTCTTTAAAACCCAGCTTTCTCATAACATCTACAGGATTTTCGTTGATTTTAATTTTCCCACTTCTATAATTATGATTTTGAAAAATGGACATAAATAGTTGTAATAAGTATAATATTTTTTGAATAATATGATCTACTTAATTTTTTATGAAAAATATTAGTGAAAGTGATTAAAATTAATTACAATGATTAAGGTAAAACTAAGCTTAATGAGGGACTAAACCTTAATCTTAAACAACAAATTGACCTACAAACTAGTACAAAATCCATTTGCTTCCAAATATTTGATAGTATCTCCTCTATGTTTGTTAGTTTTATGTCTTATTGAGATATTATTAAATGGATGATCCTTATATAAATGTTTAATGAAGAAAAAATCCAAAAAGGGAACTTTCCAGAACTTAACATTTATGAAACATTAAGACTTGTAAAAAACGTCATATTTTATGTTATACATACCATTCTGAAATATAAATGGGTTATTTTTATCAAAATAATTTATTAATAATTTTTATATATGATTTAGATACATAAAATCCTTAACAAACCCCAACGTATTGATTAATTATGTAATAATTATCTAAAATAAATCATATTATAAATATTAAAAGTGACGTGAAATGATTGAATTATTTAAAATAATTTTTTTAGAAGATTAATAAATCATTTTAAACATATTTAAACTTATAATATTTTAATTATAATGTTATTTTCATGTTTTAAATTTAAATGTAAATAAATACTTTCAAAATTGACATTATTTCTATTTTAAATTAAATGATATATTAATAATTGATATAAAATTAATAAAAATACTATATTCATGAAAATAATTTTTAAGGATTCAAAAATATTAAATATTTTATATTAACTGAAAAAATTTTCTTTTATAATAATATATTGACCCATATATTGTAAAAACATTGTTAACACGATCTGGGTTTAAGTAGTGTTTTTCACGTCACATATGTTTTTTAAAAAATTAATTTTCAACACACTTGTGATTTTTATTTTGTAAATTTGGTATAGTATTTATAATTTATTATATCTTTATTTTTTTAATAAATATAAGTTTATTCTAATCTGAAAAGTTAAATTGCATAGGTTAGAAAACTAGATTCTTTTATAAAAACCAAAATATAAAAATTGGAGAATCTTAGAAGTTAAGAAACCAAATTATTAAAATGCCAATATATTTTTTGTATTGATTTGTTTAGTAAATAATTTAACATTACTAAATTATTTATCCATTTTTAGGCTCATTAGCTAAATGATACCTCCCATTATTGGATACCTTTTGGTATTTACAATAGTGTCACTCCCCCACTAGTATAAAAAAGAAAGCACTCTACCCCTTCCTCACACACCTCATCCCACTTAGGTTTGAACATTATCTTCTAAATAATCATCCCAACATTTCTATATTCCTCCTTGAAGATTACCATTGGTCTTAAATACATTAATGAATGTCATTTTGTGAAAACCAAAAGGAGTTACCCAAAAAAGAGGTAACATCCTTCCCCAAGATCCTTTCTTTTATTTTCATTATCCATTCCCTCAAATTTTATTATTCCACTATTTTAAAAAAACACCAGTATACTAAATACAATATTATTTATTTATTTTGGGTTTTTTTGTAACGCCCCGACCCCAGCTACCCAGAGTCGGTGCATTACTTCGTAACATTGGCATGATAACAAAAGATCAAGTCTTGAAAGACCGATTAGTTTAGTAGCCTTGGAAACACTAGATACATTCATAAACGTTACATTACATCATAAAGTGAAAAAATACAATAACAAAGTCTCCATAGTCCACACTCATATCCTCTTCTCACAATCCCTACAGGACATTCATAAAATACTTCTTCACATCCTGGAAAATATTAAAACATTGAAAGGGGTGAGCACAGATTTTCAGTAAGGATAACAATATTGCAGAAGCTTTCATAAATAAACATAAACATTTAAGGAAATGTGTAACTAAAACAAAAGCCTTATTGAACTTGAACATCAACATAATATGGAAAAAGTAAAATGAGATAATGCCATTTACTTCATCACATGGATATTCTACTAGATGAATAATCACATGAAATATCAATAACCACTTTCATAATGATGGAATGCATAATGCCAGACATTCTGAAACATTTTGTCAAGGCCTCGGCCAAGACGTCTAAAATGATTTAGGCCTCGGCCAAAATCACAAATCAAATGGGGAAAGGGCCTCGGCCAATTCCACGTCTAGTTGTCTCATGAGACCTACCGATGAAATTTTTTTAGAAGATACTTATATTTAAAATTGCTTAAATATACTCCAGTGTTTTTCTGAAAACATTATGCAAGCTTCTGAAAACAAAATAACTAATTCTGAGACTGTTCGACTAATTACAGGCCATGATGGGTCCATGCCCAATCCCTTCCTGTCTACCACACTCAAGAGTCGGGTTTTCTGAAAACATTTTTAAGCTTGCGTTAAATATGTATACATTTACACTGGATTTTCATTTATTTGAGAGAAATATCCCTTTTTTGAAATCATTTAAAAATCACATAATTATAATAGGAAACCTTTTGAATAAACTTAAATGTCAAAAGGGTTTATACACCGTATGAAAGAAAGTTGTGTATAAAACCAAATATGCCTCAATGAAAGGAGATTGAGACGAAGTCCTTAAAAAGATCATTTTTAAAATGAAATAGATCTATTTTGTGTATTCACTATAAGTACACATAAATAAAGTACAAATACAAGATAGGACATAATAATATAATGACATAATTTGAAAGTAGGAGATTAACCCAAAGAATGGAAATTGGGTTAAGAAATTTCCTTACCTCGTGTCTGACTTGACTCAACCGTTCTTTAACCTCCTGAATAATAAACTAGAGTTAATATATACATTATTAAGAACCATTTTCAATTTCATTATCTTTATTATATCACTTATTACAGTGATATGAACATTATGTAATTATTCAAGTTAATAACGGTAGTTTTGTCGATCTTTGGTACTTGAGTCAACAATAAACTTCTTATAATTACAAGTTGTTTATGTGGTAGAATATACATTATCTCCATAATTATATTCATGATTTATATGTCATATATATCTTATATATCCAGTATATACATTCATTTATAATATTATGTAACATTTAGAGGTAAGAAATGAAATGCACCATTCATGGAGACGGTAAGCCGTACGTACGCATGAACGCTACATTCATTTCAATTTCATATTTAATGGAACGAAATCATAATGATATAAATTTATAATATAATTCCAGTATAATATAGTGTATAATACCATTTAATCCATCCTTTATACATCCCACATATGGCATTAACGATTCAAATCACTTTGAGGGGGCGGTAGTCCGCACTTCCTAAAATGAAATTATCGCATTTTACCCATAAGGGAAATCATAAAGTATGACATAAATGAGAAATACAGAAGCATAAGTAAAACATAAACATATTATATATAATATATAAAAATAGTGACATCTTAATGGCCACCTTTGAAGGTGTTATATGAGTGTTGAACAATCATCGTTTCGTGAGGCAGAAATTCGCCATCCACAGAAACTGTATGTTCTTTAACCATTAGATGTAGGTGTGTGTAAGTGTAGATAGAATCATTATTATAACAACATCCTAGTATATTGAGGATACTGGTGTTGTTACAAAAAAAATTAATAAAAAGAGTTTATGGGGTTGGAGAAGAAAAATAAAACAAAACAACATTAGAGAAGACATTACCTCAAAATCGGGTAACTCTTTTTGATTTGAGCCAAAGGCTTCCTTGGGAAGAGTTCTGCCCAAAGTGAGGCTTCTAGGAGTAAGATAGGGATGTTGGGAGAGTATTTGGGCAGAGGTTGGCCGAGCCAAATGGCTTGTAGGTGTGAATAAGGTGGGAGAGGTGGGGGCATTTTATAAGAGGAGAGGAGGGGCTCTTTTGGAAGGATTGAAATGTTACATTATTATACAATGATTTTCAGATTCTAAAGGTCCCACACTTATATAATTCGTGGATAAGGTGATAAGGTTTCGAAATCGACTCATACAATAGGCTTTGGACAAGTGTAAGCCTTGGATTTTTCATTATCTTCTCATTTTATTTAAATCGTTAAATGATGAGGACATCGCTGCATCATATTGATGTCATAAATAATTTAATTTATTTAATGTCTAAAAATTATAAAAAAAATACTATGATGTAGAAAATCTTTTTATATTTCTAATGAATATTTATAGTCAATATTTGGATCTGTGTAACCCCACTTAAAAACTGTTTTAGTAAAACAACTCATGTTTGTGTCAATTTAATTTTAACATTAAATAAATATATATTAATGTCATTTTCCAACTAAAGTGGCTCCATGGGGTCCCCTAGTTGACCCATGGGTTGTCTTGGTCGGCCATGACTCATCCAATAGGGGTAGGACAAGTGTCAAGCTCATCTCATATTATTAAAACATTATTTTTACCTTAAACTACACTAATCACCTCTAATCGCGATTAATAACTTAAAAGTTACTATTCACCAAAAAATTATTTTAATCTCATTGAACCACATTTTACTTCTTAATGACAACCATGTATGTCGGATTTTTGAAAATCAAATCACTGAAGTGGTAATATTTCATTTTAACGAAAAATCAGTTTTTAACAACCACTTAGTGGTTTCACTATTCATCAAAAATTGAAGTTTTTCAGAATAAGGCCAAAATTTCACCCTAAGCTATAATTGATATTCCGAATTAAAAAATGATGTCTATTTTACAAAATTCCAAACATATAAGTTTTATTAATTAATTTAATAATTAATTCCCGCTGTTACAACAAATAGCGTGTTTTTAAGAAAGAATTTATATCAAAAGATTGGCAATTGTTTATGTCCAATTTCATTGTTAAATTAATTATAATGACCACCATTGGATAAAATGGTAAAAATATATTCTAATTATACTTTAATACCACTATATTGTATAATTTATCCCTATAAATTATTTTGATTAAAAAAGTTGTTTTAAGTATTTTTCACTATTCATAAAAATTTTGAAGTTCTCAGAAAATTACCAAAATTTCAACATAGGATAATTTCAATATTAGGAATACAAAAATGAATTCAATTTTGAAATATAAATTTTCTATAATTTCAAAAGGTGGTTATTACTATTCATAACGACTACTTTGATTAGTCGCGGTGTTTTAGAACTCGAACTTGCGTACAATGCAAGCTATTGCATTATTGAAAGAGAGGCGTATCGTGGAAGCTCGGGGTGTTACATTCTCCCCTCCTTCAATAAATTGCGTCCTCGCAATTTGATATTTTTCATTGAAAATAAAAGGTTGAAAATAGAAAATACCTTTGTGGAAAACCCACATTGGAAATAAGGTTAACAAAATTTAGTCATAATAAGAGGGAAATGGAAATAAGAAAGTCACCACCAAATTATGATCTAGATAAGGAGAACATTGGTGGCAATTAGAGACATATAATTAGAGGAAAAACGTAAATATTTGTAGGGAGTGATTGAGGTCATCAATCACAATCAACTGTCAAATTGAGGGCCTCAAAGCCTTCAATCTATGTTGATTTAAAATATCATCAGTTCAACAAGACATAAGGTATTAGGATAACACATTTTTTTGTTTTAATATCCCTTTACTAAAGTTTAAGAATTAATTTATTCATTGAATAAGAGATAGGTATATATATATTTATGCTTGACAACTAGAGTTTCAACCATCCACTCATCTTTCACTCAAAAAGATAATAGAACTCAAAAATATTATACTTATCCTAATTCTATAAGGTTCCAAATGTTAACAAATACCATTTAGATTAGTAAAATTATTTTGTAATTACCAGGGACTTCCTGTAGGCTAGTGGTAGGAAATAAAGGCCTGTCGCACTATGGTTGTGGGTTCGATTCCTACAGCTTTGTCCGACGCGACGGTTTATGCCCCACCCTGCAGGTTGTCCTTTTCCTAAAACTATAGTATCATAATATTCCAAAAATAATCTTCATAATTTTTTAACCTTAAACAACACTATCCAAAGATCAACTTAATCCACTCCAACCTTTATAGTTATCCAAAATACCTCTGTCCAGACTTTCTCTAAAAGGTCTCTTAATTCCAAAATCAATTTATCAGATTCCCCAAACAAATTAAAGTTTCTCTTTTTGTCACATACTAAAATATGATTACCTTCATCATATTAAAACCTTACTGAAATCAAAAAGTACTGCAGTACAATCTTTATATATATCACATTATTCTTATAACCAGAATATAATCCTTGTGTCCAAAAGCACCAATACATTAATTATTCCGCTTCAACTCTAGTCACAGCATAAGATTGGCCTTGATCCCTTGGCCTTTTCTGAGGTAAGTTTCCCTGACGCTTAGGGCATTCATTTTCATAATGACCCATTTCTCTACAATTGTAGCATTCAACATTGACAGCCTCTTTCTTTCCCTTGCAATCACGAGCCTGGTGACCCTTTTCTCTACATTTATAACAAACTCCCATTCCTTTTAGGCAAGTACCAGGGTGATTCTTCCCACAATTATCACATAATGGAAAATCCTTCCTTCCCTTTTTCCCTTTATCTGTCTCTTGTTCCACCGTTCTCTTCTTCTCTTGCTTTACTTTGTTGTCATAAGACTTAGAGAATTCCTTTTCTGTCTTGATAGCACACGAGACAATATCTTCGTATGATGAGAAGGATTGTGATACTGAAGCTTGACGGAGAAATGGTTTTAACCCATCAAAGAAACGATCAATCTTACTCCTTGGGTTACATATATAATCGGCAGCATGCCTCGCTAACCTTGTAAAGTTAGCCTCATACTTTGCGACATTCTCATCCTCCTTCTGCCTCAAACTCAGAAATTGCCTTTCCATATCTGCTCGATGGTCACGAGGAAAGTATTTTTCTAAGAAAAGCTCTTTGAACTCCCTCTATTCCATATTCAATACGTCATCATCTTCCTTTGTGTTTCGAATTAGCGACCACCACTGATCGGCATCTCCAGTGAGGCGGTACACTGTCATGACAACCTTCTCCCTTTCACTACTCCCCAAGGCATGGAATATTTTCTCTAAGGAATTTATCCATTGCTCAGCTACTATAGGATTTGTACTCCCATTGAAGGTTGGTGGTTGTTGCCTCATGAATCGATCTAGCATTGATCCTCCACGTTACGGATCAGGGTGCTCCATACGAGTAAGGTTATTATTCATAACCTGAGTGAGTTGTCCCAGTATGGTAATAAGTTGATCAGCACCAGTTGTATCTCTAGATCCACAATAATTATCTTGAGCAGGAGAGAAATCCCTACACGGAGTTCGTGCATTGATACAGTTTCCATTCCTTCCACTAGGTGCCATTTCTAAACAATGGCATAAACTAGATTAGTTTATGAATCAAAATACATAATTCCATATTTGTTAAACACTTTACATAAATTGAACTATTTATGGATATAATCCATAATCATAAAAAGAAATGTTTTCTTTGAGGAAGTATGTACTCATAACCCTTCATAGTGGTTTGTAAATAAAATGAGAATTATCCTAAGCATATCCCCCGGGAGTGTCGTAACCAAGAGTGCAGCAAGGCCCGTTGTCGTGCACCAGTTCCTGTTCGAGTCTAGCTCAAAGCGGTGTTTTCGGGTTTTACCCCTAGGTACATCTGTGACAGAGCCGCCTCTACCTGCTCGTATCCAGACAGGGATGTATTGCTCGGAAAACTCATAACATCTCTATAATACCAAAATTCTAGGAAGTTCTTCTATACTAGTCCTCAAAGTCTATCTTTGGGCTATGGGCTCTAATCAGAGTTTATCAAAATCTAGCTTCCAAGGTTAGTACTAAACTGCCTCTGATACCAACTGTAACGCCCTGACCCCAGCTACCCAGAGTCGGTGCATTACTTCGTAACATTGGCATGATCACAAAAGATCAAGTCTCGAAGACCGAATAGTTTAGTAGCCTTGCAAACACTAGATACATTCGTAAACATTACATTACATCATAAAGTGAAAAAATACAATAACAAAGTCTCCATAGTCCACACTCATATCCTCTTCTCACAATCCCTACAGGTCATTCATAAAATACTTCTTCACATCCTGGAAAATATTAAAACATTGAAAGGGGTGAGCTCAGATGCTCAGTAAGGATAACAATATTGTGGAAGCTTTCATAAATAAACATAAACATTTAGGGCATTGTGTAACTAAAACAAAAGCCTTATTGAACTTGAACATCAACATAATATGGCAAAAGTAAAATGAGATAATGCCATTTACTTCTTCACATGGATATTCTACTAGATGAATAATCACATGAAATATCAATAACCACATTCATAATGATGGAATGCATAATGCCAGACATTCTGAAACATTTTGTCAAGGCCTCATCCAAGACGTCTAAAATGATTAAGGCCTCGGCCAAAATCACAAATCAAATGGGGAAAGGGCCTCGGCCAATTCCACGTCTAGTTGTCTCATGAGACCTACCGATGAAATTTTTTTAGAAGATACTTATATTTAAAATTGCTTAAATATACTCCAGTGTTTTTCTGAAAACAATATGAAAGCTTCTAAAAACAAAATAACTAATTCTGAGACTGCTCGACTAATTACAGGCCATGATGGGTCCATGCCCAATCCCTTCCTGTCTACCACACTCAAGAGTCGGGTTTTCTGAAAACATTTTTAAGCTTGCGTTAAATATGGATACATTTACACTGGATTTTCATTTATTTGGGAGAAATATCCCTTTTTTGAAATCATTTAAAAATCACATAATTATAATAGAAAACCTTTTGAATAAACTTAAATGTCAAAAGGGTTTATACACTGTATGAAAGAAAGTTGTGTATAAAACCAAATATGCCTCAATGAAAGGAGATTGAGACGAAGTCCTTAAAAAGATCATTTTTAAAATGAAATAGATCTATTATGTGTATTCACTATAAGTACACATAAATAAATTACAAATACAAGATAGTACATAATAATATAATGACATAATTTGAAAGTTGGAGATTAACCCAAAGAATGGAAATTGGGTTAAGAAATTCCCTTACCTCGTGTTTGACTTGACTCAACCGTTCTTTAACCTCCTGAATAATAAACTAGAGTAAATATATACCTTATTAAGAACCATTTTCAATTTCATTATCTTTATTATATCACTTATTACAATGATATGAACATTATGTAATTATTCATGTTAATAACGGTAGTTTTGTCGATCTTTGGTACTTGAGTCAACAATAAACTTATTATAATTACAAGTTGTTTATGTGGTAGAATATCCATTATCTCCAGAATTATATTCACGATTTAGATGTCATATATATCTTATATATCCAGTATATACATTCATTTATAATATTACGTAACATTTAGAGGTAAGAAATGAAATGCACCGTTCATGGAGACGGTAAGCCGTACGTACGCATGAACGCTACTTTCATTTAAATTTCATATTTAATGGAACGAAATCATAATGATATAAATTTATAATATAATTCCAGTATAATATAGTGTATAATACCATTTACTCTATCCTTTATACATCCCACATATGGCATTAACGATTCAAATCACTTTGAGGGGGCGGTAGTCCGCAATTCCTAAAATGAAATTATCGCATTTTACCCATAAGAGAAATCATAAAGTATGCCATAAATGAGAAATACAGAAGCATAAGTAAAACATAAACATATTATATATCATATATAAAAATAGTGACATCTTAATGGCCACCTTTGAAGGTGTTATATGAGTGTTGAACAATCATCGTTTCGTGAGGCAGAAATTCGCCATCCACAGAAACTGTATGTTCTTTAACCATTAGATGTAGGTGTGTGTAAGTGTAGCTAGAATCCTTCTTATAACAACATCCTAGTATATTTAGGATACTGGTTTTGTTACTAAATAAATTAATAAAAAGAGTTTAGGGGGTTGGAGAAGAAAAATAAAACAAAACAACATTAGAGATGACATTACCTCAAAATCGGGTAACTCTTTTTGATTTGAGCCAAAGGCTTTCTTGGGAAGAGTTCTGCCCAAAGTGAGGCTTCTAGGAGTAATAGAGGGATGTTGGGAGAGTATTTGGGCAGAGGTTGGCCGAGCCAAATGGCTTGAAGGTGTGAATAAGGTGGGAGAGGTGGGGGCCTTTTATAAGAGGAGAGGAGGGGCTCTTTTGGAAAGATTGAAATGTTACATTATTATACAATGCTTTTCGGATTCTAAAGGTCCCAAACTTATATAATTCGTGGATAAGGTGATAAGGTTTCGAAATATCCTCATCCAATAGTCTTTGGACAAGTGTAAGCCTTGGATTTTTCATTATCTTCTCATTTTATTTAAATCGTTAAATAATGAGGTCATCGCTGCATCATAATGATGTCATAAATAATTTAATTTATTTAATGTCTGAAAATTATAACAAAAATACTATGATGTAAGAAATCTTTTTAGCTTTCTAATGAATATTTATAGTCAATATTTGGATCTTGGTAACCCCACTTAAAAACTATTTTAGTAAAACAACTCATGTTTGTGTCAATTTAATTTTAACATTAAATAAATATATATTAATGTCATTTTCCAAATAAAGTGGCTCCATGGGGTCCCCAAGTTGACTCATGGGTTGTCTTGGTCGGCCATGACTCATCCAATAGTAGTAGGACAAGTGTCAAGCTCATCTCATATTATTAAAACATTATTTTTACCTTAAACTACACCAATCACCTCTAATCGCGTTTAAGAACTTAAAAGTTACTATTCACCAAAAAATTATTTTAATCTCATTGAACCACAATTTACTTCTTAATGACAACCATGTATGTTGGATTTTTGAAAATCAAATCACAGAAGTGGTAATATTTCATTTTAACGAAAAATCAGTTTTTAACAACCACTTAGTGGTTTCACTATTCATCAAAAATTGAAGTTTTTCATAATAAGGCCAAAATTTCACCCTAAGCTATAATTGATATTCCGAATTCAAAAATGATGTCTATTTTAAAAAATTCCAAACATATAAGTTGTATTAATTAATTTTATAATTAATTCCCACTGTTACAACAAATAGCGTGTTTTTAAGAAACAATTTATATCAAAAGATTGGCAATTGTTTATGTCAAATTTCAATGTTAAATTAATTCTAATGACCACCATTGGATAAAATGGTAAAAATATATATTCTAATTATACTTTAAAACCACTAAATAGTATAATTTATCACTATAAATTATTTTTATTAAAAAAGTTGTTTTAAGTATTTTTCACTATTCATAAAAATTTTGAAGTTCTCAGAAAATTACAAAAATTTCAACATAGGCTAATTTCAATATTAGGAATACAAAAATGAATTCAATTTTGAATATAATTTCAAAAAGTGGTAATTACTATTCATAACGGCTACTTTGATTAGTCGCGGTGTTTTAGAACTCGAACTTGCGTACAATGCAAGCTATTGCATTATTGAAAGAGAGGCGTATCGTGGAAGCTCGGGGTGTTACATTTTTACCTACACATACACACAGTTAAATCTAATGGGTAACGAACATACGACTAACTTATACAATGAACCATCACCTCACAAAACAATAATTGTTCATTTTTTCATTACCATCTATCATGGTGAAAATTATGATGAAATATATATTTATATATGATATATATTATATTTATAATTTATTTAATAATCTATAATTATTTTAAAATTCAAATCTTTATAATTTCTGTTTTTTTAAATATGATAATTTTGTTTTTGGAAGCGTGGACTACCGCCTACTCAAAACATTGTGATTCATTCATACACTACAAGGAATGTATTAATGATGGGTTTAGAGAACATATATTATATATATGGTATAATAATTCTACTAGAATAATAATATATATACATATATTTCACTTTATTTATTTCAATAAAACAATAAAATGGAAACAACATTCATGTGTACGTACGACGTACCATCTCCATGAACCGTTTATTCCTTTTTATACTTTTATAATATATGAAATATTATAATACACATAAAATGAATTTAATTTATATTTATATCATGTTTTACATTCTTTAAATAGTGATATATGTATAGGAACTAAATATATAACAAATTAAGACACATGCAAAGAACAAATCAAATATTACTCAAAGTGAATCCTCGCCCTAGAATTATTAACAAGCGGTTAATATAATGTAATAATCAGAAAAAATATGGTATTATATATAATAATATTCTTCTATAAATGATTTATAATAAACTTCATTTTTTTAAAAAGGAATCATTTTCATGTATGAAGAGAGTCAAGACTTAATGTAATGGAATTTCATCTCACTATTTATTTTTGTCAGATTAATGACTTATAAACTGCTCATTTAATTTGTGTGGTGTGAATAATTCCCATGAATTTATTATATTAATAATTGTATTAAATTTATTTGTTTTTAAATATCTATTCTATGAAATTTCATTCATGGGGTTAATGTTTAAAGCGTTACCAAATTTGTAAGAAAATTTTGATTCAATATTGATTCTTTGAGGCACATGTTTTTTTATTCACCATGATTCTTTTTCAAGGTTTATATACTGCCATGTGACATGATATATCATTATTATAATAATTTTCATGATATTTTTGGATTTATTTAATTTAATTATCTTACATGAAGAGTATGATTCCATGTTTGAAACTGGAAAGAGTTTATTGAAATGATATCATCATTTGTCAAGATTGATTATGATTATGATTTCAATGATGAAATAGTATAATCCATATCTCAAAAAATCTCATTAATTTTCTTAAACTATAGATTTACATGTTATATCCATGTAATGGTACACTTATTCCACTAATTTTTTCTTAATATGATAATGAAATAGTTTTTAAGAAATTCTGAATTTTCCTTTATCTTTGGTTGGAAATTTGTGTTCCTCCAAAATCATATATTTTAAAAGGTTTCCAAATATATTATAATATTCATATATGATATTTAATTGATTTTTTTTAAAAAACTATGTTTTTAAAATAAAAGGGTCTATAAAAAAGAATCATATTTGTATTTTTCGATCAAGGTTTATTTCTAAAAATTTTACGGTGAAAAGGGATTGTTCAGATTGTACAGATTTACCTACCATCATGACCATTATTCCATTGAAGATTCCTTTAAAAGATAAAATGGATACTTTTTTAAGACACTTTTTTCTTAATATTGTGACTTTTTTGTTTAAATTTTTTTTTAAAAAAAATCTTAAATTGTTTTCAATCTTATTTTATATGTTTCATGGGGAAAAGGGGTTTTAAAAAGTTCTTATGATTCTTCCATAAGCATTCAAGTAAAAATGTTGTTAAAATGTGTTCATGATTTATTTATATGTTTTGAATTTATTTTCAATGAAATTTGTTCCAAAATGTTTTCAAAATTTCATGACACATTTTTGAAGTATTTTAAAATAAATGTTTTTCAAAACCTTTTAATGTCATTATAATTTTTCAATGTAAATTCAAATTAATTGTTTTCAAAACGTTTTAATGATTTACATATAAGTTTTCAATTTATTTTCAATGAAATAGTATTCAAAAAAAAATTCAACATTCTTTCATATGTTTTCAAATAAAAAGTTTTTTAAAACTTTTCCAAGCATTCTTTATTTTTTTTCCATTTATTTTCAATGAAATGATTTTCAAAATGTTTTCAATCATTAATTATATTTTTTCAAGAATCCTTACTTGGGAATAGTTTCAATAATATTTCAAAGATTCCATAATATGTTTATATGTCTATTTTCATGAAAATTATTTTCAAATGGTTTTATGTTTAAGAAAAATTTTTCTAAATAAGAATATATATTTTACCAAATAATTCTTTATAGATATTACAAAATTATTTCCAATTTTATATAATATCCATTGGTGTTTCTCATTCCTTTTTGGGTAAATTATTAAATGATTCCATACATATTTTTTATATGAATTTTTATGTTTTTTGGATGATGTTTATGACATTCATTTCTCATTCATAGGTTACATGAATTTGAAACCTGCTCCTTTTAATGGGTTATACTTTTAATGAAATGATTATGAAACCTATAACATATTCAATATGTTAAGATATGATTACTTTCTTATGAATACCATTTTATTTTTTAGTCTATGATATGATTTTTAATGATCTTGTGGATCATGTATATATGATATCACTATGAAAAGGGTGGGATATATATCTCCCTCAAATGCGTTGGGTAAAGATTTATATCTCATGATATAGACTAATTTGGTATTGGGAGTGGACCTTGATAACTATGAAAGCCATGGGAGTAGACCATGACTACCATGATGGTACAAGGAGTGAAATAATGCTACAAATATGTACAAGAGAGTGAACCCTATTGACCAAGATGGTATGAGGAGGGAATTATTTCTATAACTTTGTCCATGGAAGTGAACCATGAATACCAAGATGGTATAGAGAGTGAACCTATGATACTTATATGACCTTGGTATAAATGTATTGAGTACTCTGTAAATCCATTTATATGCTTTTATGTTTTCCACAACTCCATATATTATTCCTAAGTTGTAATTTCATTAATTATGTTCGTTATTTCCTTATTATTCATGTGTTATTAACTGCTAATCTTTGTACCATGATATAGGTTTATAGTCTTTGATATGTAGGGTATGATCTTACAATGTTCTGATCATGTTCTCATACCCTTATACTCATGGTTATGGTTGCATGAATCCATTGTTTACCGTTATTGAGAATATTATCTCACCCATTTTTAAGCTTTTATCCCAAGGTTATGACGATATCTTTTATGTATGATGTGTCTAAAAGGGTTCTAGTCATGAAGAACCTAATGTGAGATAATGCATCTCATTTATGCAACACTATTTAGATTTCCAGGTTTCCAAATGCACAAAACTAATAAATTATATTGGTGTCTATTTGTATAATGTTTTATGTAATTTAAAAAATTAATTAAAGGTCTATGTACATTAAGACTAGGCTTTTATAATTTGAAGAAAAAGTTGAATTGGAGGTATGGTTCTATGTGAGGTTACCAAGATGGATCCCATGCTTCCAACAGATCGAGGATTAGACATTTGATGATAATGTTGTATCAATGCCTATATTTAGTGATTTTGTAGATCACATATGAAGAAAATTAAACTAGTCACTAGAGTAATACTGAGAATTGATAAAAGTTAAAATATATTTAAAGAGGTTAATTTTGGTTATTTTAGCCCAAAATACATAGGTGTATAGTTTGGCGGCGTGGTTTGGAATAACAGTGAACAAACCATGATTAGTTACCTGCAAATTTGTCGAACACCACATGGTTAAAAACATTTTTTGACAAAGCATGCATGAACCATGAAAAAAAGGCTCAATCTCAAACCTAAAACTGACCATGCAGACATGCACTCTAGGTCACACAGTTGTAGAAAAACCATACAACCCAATTCCTTTTTCCCATTTTGGATCTTTGGGCTCAGAATGATCCCTTGATAAAACCTCGACCACCTTTTCTTGATTAGGAATCATTATTAGGTCCATTTGGTAGAATAATTAAAACACTAATGATCCCTACCTTCATTGAAAACATAGGTCATTAAATCATCCTACCATGAACCCAACAGCTCATGGAAGCCCACTTTCACAACGAGGAACCTCCTTGCATGAAAACTATAGAACATTAACCACATGTGGAATTTCAATCCACGAGAAAATCATAAAAACCTATTATCCAGGTTTCTTTCAAATATTAAAATTCCCGGGTCTCAGGGTGGACTTCGGCTTGATTGAAGGAGGTCGAGGGACTCTCCCTCACCCTATATAACAGAGTCCATCCCCCTTACAAATAAGGAATCCAGTAACTATGGATGAGAGAGACTACAACCATGGATAAGGTAAGGATAATGCACTTCCATGGAGGATGAGGGTAGGCCGCACCCCCCCCCCCCAATTCCAAGGAAGAAGAGGTTTGGCCACTACCACACCATTTTTTCTCCATTCAATTTAATTTTTACCTTTATAATGTCCCAATATTCTTCTTCTTAAATAAATCCCCTTGAATAGATGGGTAAAATCCATTTTTTTTAGTTTAAGATAGGGGGAACCCTATTTTATGATGTTTGACTTTTGAATTATCTAATTGAAATTATTTTATTTTTTATTGAACAGATTTTAATTCAATAATAATTGAATTTAAATTAAATGATATTTTTTTATTTAAATCTTAAATATTAAATTTATTTAATTTAAGAATTCATTATCCATTTGATTAATTTTGGAATTTTCCAATTTATTAATCTAAAAAATCAGGTATAGGGGTGATTTAGTGATTTTTAAGAACATGTGGAAAAAATGATAACTAGTTGGAATATTTTGGGAATTTCAATACTAGATTTGATATTTCCGGAATAATTTAAAACACATGTGGGACGGTATTACTCTAAAACCCCTATAGATTTCTATTCCAAGTGGAAGCAACACTATTTTTTGTGAAGTCTCATGAATTCATTTGGCATTTCGATGTGGGATCTCATCTCCATCGTGCTTCACATCACTCCAATACTGACACGTGAGTCTACCACCTCTTGAATTCATTTCCAGTAGTCTCTATACTCCATTTCACAAAAATGAATCATTCCACCATTCATACAACCTTTATCCTATGATGATCCAACACAATGTCATTTTGATACTTCCATTGGCCACTTTAATGTCTATAGGAAGGAGGAGCTCCAACAACCATTCGAGCACCATAACCACCTTATTTCATGCATTCCAAGAACCTCTAATACATAAACATCATTAGTAGGAATACTACATGTCCTCCACACTCATGGTCACTATAAACCACTTCTATGATAGGGATATCCAAGGCTGATCACCTCAAGCTAATGTTCGTGCTCCATCACCACTTGCAATGGTCAGGGATGCCTTTGATCCCCTCCAGACTGATGTCTGATCACCAAGAGTTATATTCAATGCTTAACACCAATCATATTTTCATAGATTCACCTATTGATGTAATTGACTATCATGGAGGCTCAATCAAAACATCATCTTGCAACATCAAAAGCTGTATGAGGAAGAAACACCTCTGCACGATGATTCCACCACTATTCCATTCACCACTTCTATACTTCACCATACTATGAACCCTAGGGTCCATGAAAATTCACTACCATGCTAAATATCTCCCATTGATAAACACCATAAAAACTATTATCCATGTGGACTACGTTCCATGCTCAAATAAACAACACAAGTTATCCCCATGTGTTTCAATATTAAAATGTTCGGGTTTTAGGGGGGACTTTATCTTGATTAATGGAGGATTAGTGTATCTCCCTTCGACCTATATAAATGAGTCTATTCACTTCGATGAATGGATTCAGGAAACCTTATCTGAGTGAGACCACACCCATGGTGCGTGGAAGGATATTCCCCTGCCAAGGAGGAGGAGGAATTGTCACACACCCACTTCAAAGGAAGAAGAGTGAAGGGAATGGGAACCCCATTTTTGGATGTTTGAGTTTTGAATTATATAATCAAAAATTATTTCATTATTAATTTAATGATTTTTGATTTAATAAATATTAAATTTAATTTAAATGTGATTATGTTTTATTTAATTCTTAATTCTCAAATTTCTATAATTTAACAATATATTATCACTTTTATTAATTGTTTTTTTAATCAGTTGATCTAATAAAACAAGATTAGGGGTGATATTGTGATTACTAAAAACATGATGAAAGAATGATGGGTTGATTTGAATAATTGGGGAATTTCAATACAGGATTTGTATTTCATGATTAATTTAAAAAATGACCATTATGATTCCCACATATTGATAAATCTAAATCAACAGTGAATTAGAGAGAAAATTGTTAGCACATTCACATAATTATTTTAATAAAAATAAAAGATACATTTTTAATAAAAAACATGATAAGAATTACAAATAGGTAAAACCTAACCTAAATTTAATTATTTATCTCTCATATAAATTTTAAAAAATCAAAATTCTATTTCATTCTAGTTTTTAAAATATTTTTCTTTTATTTTGTTTCACATAAGTGAAAACTAAATTAAATATCTAATCATTATAGGTGAATTATGGTTACCACTAATGAATCTCTCAGATTTTTTGGTCATTTTTTCTCAAATAAATCTAATTGTAATTGATATATTGAATTACACTAAGTAAAAGATTACTTTCACATGGTTCTGACTTGACGTAAATTTTAAGAAACACTAACTAGGTGTACTGTACATGGAACTCTGAATTTTCATACATTACACGCAACACTAACATGGATTATGTTACATGCAACACTGTGTTTATATGAAAACATCATTTTTTATAATTATTTAAATGATATAATTATAAAATAGACATTAAAATTAGTAGTATAAATAGTAATAAATACTTTTCAATTATTGTTTATAATTTTTATATATAAATCAAATATATTGATAATGAAACATATAACTTTTGGTAAAGTCCTTATATGTTTTAAAATAATATTTTCTCAAATGAATTGCTTTTCATGTGCTTGTATGAAAAACAATAAAATTAATTTTTAAAAAAATTGGAAATTTTATTTGTTATAATATACATCTTTTTGGAATTTATATGTTATAAATTGTTTTAGGTTAAATTTTTGGGGTTTTTTCGAGAAAATTCATTTTTAGATGAATAGTAAAAATGATGAATTTTAATTGAAAACTACATTTTCATATAATTAATTTATAAGGATAAATTATATTAAAAATTGGTTTAAAAGTATAATTATGTAACAACCCATAATATTCAAGGAATTTTTTTCCATAAATTCTTTAGAATTTTACGAGTTCGCAGTTTCTGACGGTACCTGATTCCAAGGTCCTGTGTGCCCGAAATAATTTTCTGATGGTTTTTTCAGATTAAATTAACGTGTGTAAGCAGTTTTCTTGAAAATGTGGAATAACTCTTAAACGGTTACTGAGATCAAGAATCTGAGGGCACTGTTGTACTCAAGATGGCCGGTTCACCCTAGGCGTGACATGAGTCTAGTCTACGTAGGTCTGCTGTGAGAAAACCAAAAAATGGCATAACAATAAATAAAATTATTAAATAAAGTTATTTTTTCAAATCCTTATAACTCACTAACGGTATGTCAGATTAAAAATATGAGACCACTGCTGAACTGATGAGGGTAAGAATTCTTTAAGCAGATACTAACTTTGGCCGGCGTGGGCCATCTGAGAAAGATAGTTTTTGGCCGTAAATAAAATAATTAAGTGACCGTTATTTTATTGTAAAATTCACAACATCTAAAAGGTAACTCGAATTGAAAATCCAAGAGTACCGTTGAGTTATTTGGGGCGTTTTTCTCATAGTAAGAGCATAACCTTGACTGCAGTGGGTTGAGGGTGACTTAAAATAAATTTCTAAACTTTTTTTCGGATACGTTCAGTAAACGTACAAGCGGAATTTTATAACTTTTGAACCAGTGCTCAAAATCGAATTCTGAGGGCACCGTTGAACTCGTAGCGCCTATATTCGCTTAATAAGACTTTCACCTTAATGACAGATGAGAGAGAATAAAAATTAGTTTTTATCTTTTTATAAAAAAATGATAAAATAAAGTACAACACTTTATTTAATTATTTTTAATTGTCATGTGTTGAGTGAGTTAGTTAAAACATCACCTTGGGAGTTGGAGGTGGGACTGCCACACCCTAAACTTCCATTTAATGGGGAGGGAGAAGAAACCTCTCAACCACGCCCATCAATTAATTTTATGTGTCGACGTAAAATTAATTTATCTCAATTAATTTTATGTGTCGGCGTAAAAATAATTGCTCTCAATTAATTTTATGGGTTGACGTAAAATTAATTGATGTTAGTTAATTTTATGGGTCGACGTAAAATTAATTGTTGTAAGTTAATTTTATGTGTCGACTTGAAATTAATTGTTGTCAATTAACTTTATGTGTCATCATAAAATTAATTTGTGTCTTAGGATTTGATGTAGGCTATGTGGGGGAAACTTCTTCGCATCCCGCCCTCTTAAGTTGTGACAATGCACCTCTTAAATTGTGCCAGAGCAATTTAATTCACCCGACCCCCTTTTTAAATTAAGTAACCACATCGCTGGAATTTAGGAAGGTTCCAAATAAATTAACCATAATAAATTCTATGATAGTTACATACCTCTACCCCTATCATATATATAGAGAGCTTGGGAGAAGGTTTTGGGACGACTTCACCAAGCGACGAAGCGCTGGAAAAGTTTCGCGACACCCAATACTTGGGGAAATCTTATCCTCTCCAACAAAGAACGCGAAGAACACCAACGATGATATTCCATGCGATTCATCTTCGACGTTCCTCCACCAGACATGTATCCTCCGCAACATCATCAACGAACCGACACTGCTCGGAATTGGGGATGTGTGGCATACGCGACGAACGACGGTCTACATCGTCTTCCTTCCGCGACTCCGCCATCAAGCGACGAGCAAGAGGTAGGGGTTTTATTTTATTTAAAGTATGAACCTTTCCCATGTTCTTCCTTTCTCCCAAAACTAAGAATGATGGTTGTTGTGCTTCATACTTGCGAGAACCTATTGCTACCACCCTAAAGGCGGAGGGTCTGAGCCAAACCAATATGGCCCGACCCCTCTGTTGTTCATTTTGTGATGAATCCATGATGGCATGGCAATGAGGATATGACAACGAAGGCGGTGAACAAAAGCCGCGCTACCCGCAACCTCCATGAACTGCGCCACCCCCGCGACTCCCTGGCGTGCACCCGGAACCCCCCGCTCCTGCCGGTGTGCTACCGAGGCACCCGCGGCGCCCTACCGGTGCCCCCCGGTGACCTACCGGTGCACCCCCAGTGCCCAGCCATTGCACCCTCACGCCCTTTCCGGTGGCCAACCCTGTGCCCCCGACGCCCCTCCTAGCGGCCTACCCGGCGCAACCCGGTGCCCCCACGACACCCTTCCATGCTACCTGGCGCGCCCCCGTGCGCTGTCCTCTGTTTGAAACTCTGGCTGGCGCACCTACGCCATGCTCGGTGACCCGGAGGCCAACATGGAGCCTATCCGGCCCTCCCGCGCCCCGCGTGGTCTGCTCGCTGGCCTCTCGGTCAACGGCCGGCTGAACCGGCCCGCGATGCCCCCGCAGTGTCCCCGGTCGCACTGGACCGGTCTCCTGGGCCTAATTACCGAGCCACCTACGTGGCGACTATCGGGCCGAACCTCCCTTGTGGTCCGCTGGGCTGGGCCCAGTTGACGGGGTCAAAACATAGCGGGATGACTTGCCCAATGGGCCGGGTCAGACACAACGAGTCTGACCAGGTCGACCCAGACCAGGTCGGCTCAGTTTGGGTTAGGCCCAGTTGGTCTGACCGGGTCGGACCGGACCCAGGCCCATTACTGACCCATTAACTTCATGGGCCATATCTTTGGCCCCAAACGTCCGTTTGACGAACCGTCGGTGGCGCCGGTACTCTTGGAGCATAGTCATCCCTTTGAGTATACCCCATCAGAGTTTGGGTTATAGTTGTGATACGGTCAGGTTTGTTTGTACAAGAAACCAACCGAGCCCCCGAGACTAAAAAGCTAATAACTCACAGACCGGGCATTCGATTGACACACCGTCCATTGCATTGAGACCCCTATGACGAGGCAGTCCGTTGTGTTACTTCATTTTGAGAATTTGTGACACTTGGAAGTAATGACCAGTAGCTTGTGGATTAGACCCTCCCGGAGATGAGCGTACGGAGTGTGGAGACCTAGTAGCTATAGAGCTGACAACTACATAATTGATTCAACCTGGAGTCATTTGATTATCCCAGTGGACAGAGCGCCCGATATTTGGTGGAATACCCATGGCGGACAGAGCGCATGGTAGTTGGAAGAAAACCCACAGTACTCGACAGGAGGAGTAACTCTGTAGTCTATTAGGGGGGAGTACCTGGTATTTGGCGGCAGGCCCACAGCGGATGGAGCGCCCCGTATTTGGCAGCAAACGCATGGTACTCGACAGGAGGAATACCTCAGTAGTCTAAGGTCAGTGAGTAGTGTCTCAGAGTCGTGACAGGGACACTATACTCGACAGAGGAGGAGTTTTCTAGCAGTTGTGGTTTCGATAATGAAAATCCCAGTTTGAGATGAGTCAATGGCCATTGTATTTTCCTCATGATTG
The DNA here is from genome assembly GCA_963277665.1 of Viscum album. Taxonomy (NCBI): domain Eukaryota; kingdom Viridiplantae; phylum Streptophyta; class Magnoliopsida; order Santalales; family Viscaceae; genus Viscum; species Viscum album. Next base: position 1,939,533,292 of record OY728141.1, read on the forward strand.
AGATGGGTTACTTGATTACTTATGTATATGTATGGGAATTTACCTAATTAAAGGTTATCTGTTGAGATATTTCTTTATGGTTTATCCTTTTTGGATTTAGTGAGACCTTGAGGGTCTTGGGGTCCCTACTAAGTATTTTATTACTCACCCCTACACGGGCTACGCCCACACCTCATTGTGTTGGTTGCAGATGATGGACAACACTGGTCGTGGTTGAGGCTTGTAGAGTTGGACAATACCCAGAGGTGGACTTCATGACGAGATGGTACCCGGAGGTGACAGACGGACGTGGAGAGTTGAGTTGGCCATTTATACCTACCATACAGGTAGGAACCCGGAGGACGATCCAAGAGTTGCTTCACCATTCAACTATTGTCTTTTCAGTTGTACTTTACATTCAATTGTAGTTGTACCTTTCTGTTGGACTTGTATTTCCGGCCCCTTTGTAATTTCATCACACTTTTTATATTACTTTACTTAGTGTTTGCTTCCGCTTGTTCTCTGGTTGTCTGTATTTATGTTTTATAAAGGCACTGCCTTCCCAGTTTTAGGGAGTTACGGCTTTGGTGCTAGTTGCCAGCCCCTGGCCTATGGAAGGCGGGTTTGGGGTAGTCACAATATGGGCACCGAGGGACGGGTCGTGACAAAATATATAATATTTTTATCAATTTATTTAATGTAGGTTATTTTAATAAATTTTACACTGAAATTGGGTTTAAAACGTAGCAAACATTTGGATGTTTTTTACTTAAAAAAACTGCACTGATGTCCTGTCTTCGTGATTAAATTTATATTAATTAGTACCACTTATTTTATTGGATTTTAGAAAAATTTAATCCATATTTTCAATATTAATAATTTACAGATTATATTATGGTTAACATAGTTTATTAACAAAAATACTAGTGAATGTGATTAAAATAATTTACAATTTTTAATAGAAAAATTAAATTAACAAAGTGCTTAACCATAAATATAAGATCCAAAGTCACCTATAACCTTGTCCAATATCCTTTTTAAGGACCTAATTGTACCCCAAAATTTATTTAATTTAATTTAATGAATTATTGGATCCAATTTATATGGGGGAAAACAAGGTTTGAATTTATTTTCTCAAAAATTACAAGAGTGTCACTCTTCCTCCACAATAAAAAGGCCTCCTCTCCTCCAACTTCCTGACATATATAAATCCACAATGGTTTAACTAAAATATACCCAAATAGATCTTAATAATTAATCCCCTAAACCTATAAGCCTCATCATTTTTATATATAAATCCCAGGAATCCTTTAGTTCAAACCAAAAGGAGTTACCCAAAGAATAGGTAACATCATTCCTAAAGATCATTACTTTAATTTTCTATGCCCACTCTCACAAATCTTCTTATTGAATTCTTATATAATAACACCAATATAAAAAATATACTGATATTTTATAATATAATTTATTTTACCAACACATATACACACTTCCAACTATTGTGTAGTGAACATATTGTTTATTTTTACGATGAACTACCGCCCTACAAATTGACGATTGTTCATTTTTCTTTTCCCATTTCATGGATAGTAATTATTTCAGACATTATTTTTATATATGGTATATATTATATTTATTAGGTCTTTATGAAATTTTATTTACTTTAAAAAATAATACATTTATAATTTCCATTTTTTTGTAAATATGATAATTTATTTTGAGTAAGTGTGGATTGTCGCCCCCTCAAAGCAATGTTTTTCTTTCAAAAAATACATGGAATGTATTAAGGGTTTGTTTAGTATTATTGAATGATATATTTGACATAATAATTCTCATATAATGATATTATATTCACATATATATATATATATATATTATTTTCATTCTTTCAATCAATTAGACAATAAAATGGAAACAACGTAATCGTACTTATAGCCTACGATCACCATGAATGGTGTTTTCCATTTTGTAATTATATATTCTATAGATTATTAAACTATTAAAATACTGAATATACTATAAATTTATATAATTCTTTAAAATTTTTAAATCATGATATAAATATAAGAACCAATGATAAAACAAATTAAGACATATGCAAAGAACAAAGAGGATATTACCCGACATAAAACCTTAACATAGAATTGTTTAGAAGGTAATATAAACTCACAATAAAACCATATATGGTTATATATATAATGATATGGTTATTTTATAGATATATAATAAACTTATATTTATAATATAGAATGTTTTTACGAGTACAAAGTGAGTCAAGAAACAATGTAAGGGGATTTTACCTCACTTTTATATTTGTGAGACACATAACATGTTCACCACTATTTATTTGCATGGGGTATAGAGAACACATGACTGTGATGTCTTATTATTTTTAAAATTATTATAGTTACATGTGTTTAAATATCCGTTCTATTTCATATATTTTGTGGGGTTTATGTTTCTATAGTTACCAAATCTGTATGGCGATTTTGTTTCAATTTTCCTTCTTTAAGACACAAGTTTTATGATTCACCTACATGGATTTACGAGGGGTATATAATAACGTTTTACATATTATATCATTAATTTAATTTATATCAGGATATTTTAAGATTCATGTAATTTTGTTTTCTTACATGTATTTTTTGATTCAAAGTTACCATGTGGTGAGATTTTATTGAGAAAAAACTCGTCGTTTATCGAGATTATTTAAGATTATACTACCATTAATAAAATATTATTATTCATCTTGAAAGAACACTCATGTGTTTTATTATAATTAGATTATTAAATATATATACATTTATTAGTACCATTTTCCCAACATTGGCACTTCATATGATTAATAAAATGTTATTAAGAAAAATCAGACCGTATTTCCCACATCAGTAAGAAATTTGTTTTATTTTAGAAAGCATGTTTTAAAAACACACAAGGAAAAAAGATTTCATATTTTTTTATGGTTATCAAATCATCCTTTAAATTTTTTCAAAATATTTTTATCACACAAATATTTTCTATATTTTCTATTTTTTAAAAGTAGTTTTAATAGTAGAATGGATATATTCTTCATGAAATGGTTTTAAAAGATACTTCAAAATTATTTCTCATCTAAGATGACATCCATTGGTGTTACTATTTACATTCTAGTGAAATTAATCTATGTTTTCATTAAAATTATTTCAATTAATTAATTATTTTTAATGAAATTATTTTTATGTGACCCATTTCTCATTCACAGGTTATATGCTTTTGAAACTCGCTTCTTTTCATGGGAAATTATTTTTAGATGATTATGACTCTAGTATCCTTTTCCCCAGTTTATTATATGATTAACTTTTTATGATACCCAATTAATTTAATTTTTTTAAATGAATATTTATCATTTTTTGGAACAGATATGTATGGTTTCATTATGATATGGGTGGGACCTACAACTCCCTCCAATTCATTGGGTAATGACTTATATCTCTGGAGATAGATTCAGAAGGTCTTGGGATTAAACCATGACAACTAAGATGTCCATGGAAGTGAACCATGGATACAATGATTGAATGGGGAGTGATATCATACTATAAATATGTCAGTTGGAGTGAACCATGACATCCAATATGGTATGAAGAGTGAACCCATACTACTATGATGGCATTCACAACAATTCCTTGACTATTGTGAAAATTATTTTTTTACTTGCATATGTGTTTTCCACAATTCTATGTCTAATTACTAGGTTATTATTTCATGTATTATGTAATTTATTTACATATGATTCATGTGTTATAAGCTTCCCTTATTTATACCAATATTCAGGTTTATAATATTATGATATGAAGGGTATGATATTCTAATGTTACGATCATGTCCTCGTACCCCTATCCTCATAATTTTTCTTACATGTCTCCCTTGTTTAAACATAATGAGAATATGAGATCACACCTTTTAGGAATAATTTACCTTGTTATAAAGATAAGTATTATGTATGATGTGTCTAAGATATGTTATTATCATCGAGAACCTAGTGAGAGATAATGTTGTGCACTTATATTCTAGTGTTTATGTTTCAAAAGAGACTGGACTAATATGTTCTATGAGAATCTGTTTGAATAATGTTTTAAGTGTTCCAAAAAAGTTATTTAATGATAATGTATGAAAAATATTGGGTCCCTATAGTTGGTATGAGATAAATATTTTAGTTAACCTTTAGAAACTAAGATAATAAGACTTTAGATATAACCATGTGGACATGTTTAATAATAAGACTAAGGATAAGAAAATGTATAGAATAATGTCCTAGAATTTTTGGTAAAGGATAGAGTAAGTGGTTTACAAGAAATTAATCCATCTCTAGATACAATTATTTGATTCGGATCTTGAACAGATTTAATTTTGAGTAACAACTCTGATAAGGCTTGTTAGTCTAGACTCGACATATTTAGATACATGATTATGAGACTTTTTGCACTCCTGGTTTGAGACTCCTGGAGGATAAGTCTTTGGGAATACATGAACTCTTCACAAAATATCATGAAGAATTTAAAATTAATATGGGTATTAATAACCTAGTATAAACCTAATGTGTAAAATTTTAAATATGGTGTTATAATTTAGAAACCATTTATATAGATTTTCATGATTACATGGTTCATTATTATGATTACTTATCCTTACTGTACTCATATGGTTTTAGTCAGTGGATGGAACTGGAAATAACCATGTTAATTGTGATTTAAATGAATAATGAAATTATTTTTTTCCTATGAAACAAAATACTATGGGAGTAGGAATGGAAAATCTCATTGTTATGCTCACCCATATCTCTCATGCTATTAATCATGGTGTATTTCCAAATGGGAAAAATAGAGAACATCATTAAGTTGAGTCCTTCATGAGATAATATCCACATTGTTTTATAATTTCTTCTACTTTGATTCTTTTGGAACAATATACCAGTACTAATGAAAATATATTATATTTTCTCCAGTGTTTGGAGCATAAGAAATCATTCTGATTATTAATCAGTTAGAAGGTGAATCAGACAAGTGTTGAACAGTAATCAAGAATATGAGATAACAAGATATGACTAATTCCCTTGATTAGTATTAGCTCAAGAATTTATTTTTCAATAATCACTTTTCTCTTATTATTCATACCATGATAGAGAAGGTGTTCCTTGAGTTTAATTAATGGGATGATGAATCTATTGGTAACTATAATCCTAATTTAAGAAGACATGTGAGGTATGCTTCATGAATTATCATTCAACCCAAAAGTACATTTGATAGGTTCTTCAGTGGATTAAAGCCTAGTATCAAAAGGTAATTTTTCATAAGAATCTTTAGTAGCTTTAGTAGTTTTGAAGAGATTTTTCATTGGGGATTAAAGGTTTAAATAGATGATGGATTCATGTATCAATCTCATGGTTTTGATAAGAAAATTAAGAGAGGGTTTAAAGGAAAATCTTAAATATCTGAAGAGAAGAAGATGATATTTTGTTTATGCTCTATGTGTGGGAGGATTTATGGAGAAAATTTCATTAAGGGGTATAATAAATGTTTTAAGTGTGTAAGGGAAGGACATCAAGAATTTTATTAGTAAAATGGTGAGAAAAAATTAGCTAGTGGTGAAAATGGTGAAAATGTGTAATAGGATGAACTTACCTTGATACAGTGATAAAAGTGTTAGGATAATTGTCATTATAATAACCACTTCATAAACCCAAGGGCTGGTGATGATAAATGAGTTTAGATACCACTTAAGCTTGGGGATAAGTAGAAATTCCTTTAAATCTCAATTTCTAAAGAGGGGTGCGATAACATCATGGTGGAAGGCACACTTATAATCATCATTAGAAATTCTATTTTCTTATTTCATTCTGGATTTACCCATTCTTTCCTATCTAAAAAATTTCATAAGGGTGTTAAGATTCTTCCAATATAATAAGATATGGAATTATTAGTGCAAACCCTTAATGGTACGATGATTTTATCCCATGTTTATGATTCCTCTACAATTTAGTTTTGTGTTAATGTGATTCCTATTAAACTTTCCATACTTACTAGGGTTGAATTTTATGTAATATTTAGCATGGTGAGACTTTATCTTCATAAAACCCACACCAATTTTTGAGGAAGGGATGTTCTGGTTGATATTACAAACCATCATATTAAAATTTGACAATGTGATGCTAAAAATGAACTTCCAATGCAGATCACATAAATTTTATGGGACTTAATTACTATTTTGAATGGTTGTTTATCTCCAATGTTTGGTTTGAAATTTGTACATGTCTTTCTGGAAGTGTTTCTTAGTCTTCCACCAAAAAGATAAGTTACGTTATCAATATTACTCATACCTTGTTCCAAACTAATTTCAATGTCTCCTTATTGAATGTCACTAATTGAGTATCATGAATTGAAGAAGAAACTCCACGAAAACCTTGATAATTGATTCATTTATCCAATTGTGTCACCTTCGTGTGAACCTATTCTTTTCGTGAAATTACAATATGGATAAATGTGAATATTCCTTAATTATTGGTAATTGAATAATATGATGATCAAGAAGAAGTATCACCCCCCTGAATTTATGATTTGATTGATCCACTTCAAGGAGCTCTATAGTTTTACAAGATTGGCCTTCAATTTGGGTATCATTAATTAAGGTTCATGAAAGAGGATATTCCCAAGATGACATTATGTACAAGTTATAGACACTATGAGTATATAGTGAATCCTTTTGATCATACTAATGCACCTACTATATTCATGGATTTGATGAATAGAGTCATTATAGACCACCTCGACCAGTTTTTTCTAGTCTTTATATATGATATTTCTATCTATTCAAAGATAGAGGAAGAGTACGAATACCACTTGGGAATTTTACTAAATACCCTAAGGAGGGAGAAACTATAGGAAAAGGTTACAAAGTGTTAATTCTGTCTACAGAATATTTCATTTTTGTGTCACATAATATCATGATATGGTATATCAGTAAATCAATCAATGAAGGAGGCTATTGAAAGTTGGCCTAGACTAACTATGGTTACTAATATCTATAACAATATTGGTTTAGCAGGATATTTTTGACCATTTGTGGATAATTTATAATGAATATCTAATCCTACAACTATGTTAGTAGAGAAGGGTACCATGTTCCTCTAGATAGATGAATGTGAGGAAAATTTAAATGAACTAAAAATAATGTTGATTAGGACACTTGTCGGTACATTAACCTATAGTGCAGAAATGTTTTTAATCTGTAGTGATGAATAGGATGTGTTATTATATAGAATAACATAGTTATCAATTATTCCTCGTAGCATTTCATGATTTATGAGAAAAATTATCTGACTCATAATTTTGATTTAGGGGTGGTAATTATTTCACTAATGATATGGTGGAATTATATTTATGGAGAAAATAGTGTCATATATTCTAATAATAAAATTCATGAAATATATATTCACATAGAAGGAGTTGACCAATGACAAGAGAAAATGGATAGAGTTTATGAAGAATTGTGAATTCTTTACACATTACTACCCTGGGAAAGTGAACAAGGTGGGAGATGATTTTATTCAAAATGATCATCCCTGTCTATCCAATATGAAGATAAAAAATCTATTATTTATTGATATATAAAGGATAAAACCGGAAATCCTAATGTATTGGTTAATATCATATCATTCTCAAAAAAATTATCATCTCTATATCCACGTGATGGTTAAGGAGGAGTAGAAGTCATATGTAGCTATGTAAAAGATAGTTAAAAATTTTCATTAACTTTTCCTTGATCAGGATGGAATTATATGGTTCAGGAATTGAGTAGGTGTTCTTTTGATACCAGATTTGAAGAATGAGCTGTTAGAGGAAGATCACAGTTCTTCATTTTATAATTGTCCTCAATGTATGCAGATGTATAGAGACTTGAAATTATATTTCTGGTGGGATAAAATTAATGGAGTTATCAGAGGGATTGTATCTCGGTGCCTGGTATGCCAACATGTTATGTCTTAAAGAAAAAAGTAGAAGGGGATATTGCATCTATTACCCATACCAAAATGGATATGGGAGAACTTCACTTTGGATTTTTTTCATTACAATGCAAAAAAATATAATGGTTTTAATGATATATGTGTAGTATTCAATTTCATTACAATGTTATTACACTAAAACGCTATCGGAGAAGACTTCCCTCTAGACCATCTTTCCAGGAAATAAATTATGTAATTGGTAAGGTTGCATATATTTATACATTTAATTATATGAAATCATGATCCAAGGATTACCTCTAATTTAGGGAAAAGTCTTAATAGATAACATTATAATAAATTTAGTTTCAACACTTCTTATCATCCTTATATAAAAGGTCATAATGAAAGAACAATACAATCTGTAAATGATATTTTCAGATCTTGTTCTCAGTATTTCAAAGGTGGTTGGGATCAAAAAATTCATTTAGATGAGTTTTCATTAAAAATATCTTCTAATCAACAATTCAGATAGTAAATTATAAATCCCTATATGGCAAGAAATATAGAACTCCATCATGTTAGGAAACATTTAATGAAATAAATCAATTGGGAATTGTGATCACTGAAGAATTGATCAATGATGTTAGAACCATTCCACATCATATCAAGGAATCCCAAAGTAAACAGAAAATTTCTATTGACGACTGATGGTGTGATATGGAATTTGTTGTTAGTGAGAAGGTATTTATATGGATCTCTCTCTGGAAGATGTTTATGAGTTTCAGAAATAAAGGGAAACAAAGCCCTACCTATATTGGTCCCTATGATATTCCTTATCTTATTGGGATGGTAGCATATCACGTGGAACTTTCTATAAATCTCACTCAACTCAATGATGTGTTCCATGTATCTCTCTTAAGGAAGTATATACCTAACCCTTTACATGTACATAAATTAATGTTCGTACCGTTGAAGCATGATTTTTATTATGGCTAACAACTAGTTAAAATTTTGTATCATACAATGAATGTTATTCGAAACAAGACCACTCACAACATTAAGGTTTTATAGAGAAATCACCTATTAAAATATGTTATAGGGGAACATGAGGATATGATGAATAAGAAGTATCCTAATTTTTTTACCCAATTGATAAATTTTGAGGGTGAAATATATTTTAAGAGGGGTAGAATGTAACACCCTAAATTTTTATGAACCTCTTTTCCCATAAACAATTTAAATTTTAACTAAAACCATAAATTGAACTATGTCCCACATTCCTTTCATAAGGTAATAAATTTTAGTACATTACACACAACACCATCTTGGGTTATGCTATAAGCAACATTGACTTAGTGTACGTTATATGTAACATTGAGTTTCTATGAAACACCTTTCTTTTGTTATAATTATTTAAATGAGACAACTATAACTAAAATGTTAAACATAGAAATATGAATAGTAATAACTGATTCTAAAACATTTTTTATAATGGTTTTATTTTAAAAATATATATTTATAATGATAGATAATTTTTTTTATAAATTCCTAATACGTTTAAAAATAATATTTCCTCAAATAAACTGCTTTACATGTCCTTTTGTTGAAAATGTCAAATTAATTTTAGAAAAATTTAGAAATTTATTTTTATAAAATAATCTTCATTTTTTAATTTATAATTATAAATTATCTTAGTTTTAATTTGTTGGTTTTTTTGGGAAACATCAATTTTTTATGAATAGTGAAATAGTCCAAATTTTAATTCAGAACTATCATTACATGTAATTTATTTTTAATGATAAAAATAGATATTAAATTTATTTAAAGGTTTAATTATTTCATATTTTTATCAATTAATACAATTTTGGTAGTTGTAATCAGTTTAATTTGAAATTGCGTATAAAAACTTCGCAATCTATTGGATGTATTTACTTTAAAATCTCACATTGTTGTCCCATCTGTGGGATTAAAATTAAATTAATTTATAACACTTATGTAATGAGAATTTTAAAAAATGGATTCCATATTTTTATTATTCATAATTTATAATGTATATTAATTTCATATTAGTTTTTGACCAAAATGATTTGTCAAAGTGATAAATATTAATTACAATGATTAAGAAAAAAATTAGGTTATCAATGTACTAAACCATAAATGAATGACACAAAATGAAAAAGGAACTTTTCAAACAGCCATTTTATGGCCATACTTTAAACCTATATTCTCTTTTATATAATTGTATTCATTATTGTATCAACTTTACATTGAAAAAACATTGGTGTAATTATTTTTCCCAAAATTTACAAGAGGGCAACTCCTCCACTATAAAAGTCATCCTCTCATCCCACTTCCTTAGACCTCTCAATACACTTTGGATCCAACAAGATCTAACCAAATAGATCCAAAAAATACATCCCCAAAATTTATAAGCGTCTCATTTTTTTGAAACGAACTCAAGGAATACCGTTGTTATAAACCAAACGAGTTACCCAAAGAAGAAGTAACATCCTTTCGTAAGATTATTTCTATTATTTTCATTCTCCAACCCCTCAAAACTCCATGTTACATGATTATATAATAAAAATAGTATAAAAATATACTTATTTTTTTATTATATTAATGTTTATACCTACACATACACACACCTCTATCGGATGTGTAACGAACATACTGTTCATGTGTATGGAGAACTACCACCTCACGAAATGTTGATTGTTCATATTTTCCTTTAACCCCCTTTATGTTTTGGAATTATTATATAAAAAAAAATTTATATGAAATATATTATATTTACTATTTTTTATTCTTATCTAGTTATTTTATAACAAATACGATTAAAATTTCCATGTTTTTGTAAATACGATATTTTTTTCGGGGAAGTGTGCACTACCACCCCCTCAAAGCGATGTAATTTGTTTACAAACAACATGGAATTTATTATGGATTTATTATGTAAAACTAAATTATATAAATTATTTTTTAATGGTACAATAATGTTTATATATAAATATATTTATATATTCATATTTATTTCTTTTTTTTCAATTTGACAACAAAATAAAAAGATTGTTCTTGCATATATAAGGCAAACCATCTTCATGTGTTATGTTTTACACTTTTTAATTTTATATAATAAGTATAATTAAAATAAAAATATACTGAATATAATTCATATTTTTATCATGGTTTAATTTTTTGAAATCATGATATAAATATATGGACAAACGATATGAAAAAGTAAGACACATGTGAATAACGAACCTGACATTACCCGATGTAAATCCTTTTCATAAAATTATTAATAAGAGGGTTATATAAATTCATAATCAAACCATATATGGTATTAGATATCAGAATAATGTTATTTAATATATTTATAATAAACTTATATTTATTATATAGAATGTTTCGATAAGTACGATGAGAGTCAACCCACGAGATAAGAAAATTTCATCTCACTTCTTATATCTGTGAGATACATGCCATGTACACCCCTTTTTTCATTTAAGTGGTGTATATAATTCAAATTAATGTATTATATTATTATTATTATTAAATTTATGGGGTTTTACATATTTATTCAGTGATCTTCCTTTAATAGGGTTTATGTTTCATGTGTTACCAAATTGGTAAGAAAGTTCTGTCTCATTTTTCTTTCATCGTGACACATGTTTTGCTATGAACCTAAACTATTTAGTGTTACGTAAATACTTCCATTTGACATTTTATATCAGGAATCCATTTATTATAATTATATTTTAATATTCTTATAATTTCATTTTCATACATGGATTATACAACCCTATGTTACCATGTGGTAAGTGTTTATTGAAACATTCTCACCATTTATCCAGATTGTTTATGATTCCTCTATCATTAATGAAATATTTAGATTCATATCTCATGAACACTCATGTTTTTGTTCTCATATATTTATTCAAGATATATCCATGTATTGGTACTTTTTTCCCACTCTTTTATACTTATTATGGTTAAAAAATGTAAGAAGAACATGAATGCATTTCTCTCTTTGATAATTTTTTTTTAAAAATATTATATTTTGAATAATTATTTCAAATAAAATGAACTAAAAAGGATTTTAAAATTGTTTTCTAGTTCTTAAAGCTTCATTTAAATGTTTTGAAATCCATTTTTCAAAAAAATAGTAAAAAATTCATTTATTTGTTTAAATAATTTTTCAATAAAGAAAGACAATTTTAATCAAGAAATATTTTTAAAAAATAATTCAAAATTATTTCCCATATATGATGAAATCTGTTGGTGTTACTCATTCCTTTATAGGGAATGAATCAATTTTATCATTCAAATTCATTTTCATAAAGGATTATGTTTTGACATAATGCTGTTTAAGAAACCCATTTCTCATTCAAGAGTTATATGCTTTGGAAACCTACTTCTTTTCACGGGTTATGATTTTGAAATGATTATGAAACATGAATCATTTTCGGCATGTTATAGATTGGTTAAATTTTTATGATACCCATTTTATTTCATGGATTATGATATGATTATTTATGATTTTATAGCACATGTATGTATGATTTTATATGACATTGTTGGGACAAATAACACCCTCCAATCCATTGGTTAAATATTTATATCTCATAAGATGGACTAGGATGGTCTTGGGAGTGAAAGAAGACTACTAAGATGGCCATGGTAGTGAACCATGACTACTAATATAGAATTGGGAGTGAAAGCATGAAACTAATATGGCCAGGGGAGTGAACCATGACTACCAAGATAGTATGGGGAGTAAACCCATACTATTAAGATTCCCTTGGAAGTGATGCCTTTACAACTATAGAAGTCATTTTTTCATGCTAATGTGTATTCTAAAATTCCATATCTTATTCCTATTATATTTATTGATGGATTATGGTCTTAATTATCTTATCATTCATGTATTATAAACTTTCAATCACTATTCCATGATTCATGTTCAAAATATTATGATATATAGGATATAATATTCTAATGTTATGATCACTTCCTAATACCCCTATGCTCATGTTTACTCCGATATGTCTCCCTTACTTTCTCATACTGATCATATAATCTCACCCCAATTTATGTTTTTATTTCCATGTTTTAAATATATAAATTAATTATGATGTGGTTAACAAGGGTGCTGGCCTTGAAGAACCAATTGGGAGATAATGTAGTTCACTTATATAACAGTGTTTATGTTTTTGTGTTTTTAAAGGAACTACACTAATATGGTCTTTGTGGGTCTCTTGGTTTAATAATTTAATTATGCCTAAATAGTTTTTTATTATTACTATATTAATTTTTAGGGTCTCTATAACTAATACTACAACCCTATGGGAAAAGTTCAATTTTTACACACCAATACATGTTTGTGTTAAAGAGTTACCTAGATTTTGACCATGGTTATGGGATGTGAGGATTAATTGGGATTAGATATACGGTTAAAATAATGTATTTTTTGTATGTTTGGTAGGCAAATAGCCATTGGGTTTTCAGATGTTGTCCAATAATATAGATTTGGTAACCCTTCAATATTGTGATTGTGTTAGTTGTATGTTGGACCTAGAGTATTAGTGTCTTGGTATTGCTTTTGTTAGTGGGTTTTTTGTTGTTATTGGTGTGGAAATGAGAGTAAATGGTCATTGGTGCATTCAACATAGAGTGTTTGAGAAAGGAGGAAAGAGTGTCGCCCATGATCCACAAATTGTTTGAGGTTTGATGTGTGTGTTTTAGAGATATAACAGATGATATTTGTTATATATGAATATATTTTAGGGATTTGGTATAGTTTGATCTTTTAGGGAGACCCGTGAGAGGGGATGGTCATTTTTTGAGCACTCTTAGGTGCATAAGAAACAAGTGGATGTTTTAAAACATGATAGTGGAACATGAAAGCTGATCCCAAATGTGGGTTCTAGTCAAGGTAATAGATGATACAATAAATTGTTTGGGGTAATTTGATAGGGGAGGGGTACACAAGTCATTTGATTGGTTAATTGAGGGTAAATGTTAGTGATATTAACCCAGGGATGTGAGTGGGATGGGATTTCATGCACGAGGTGTGGGATTCATAGGTGAAATCAATGCATAGTATGTCTCATTGAGTTTTAGGTAATATTTTATTGTTGTGCCTTTGTTTCTCTCCCAAGGAATCACTGGATTGATTGTGGTCAGTTTTATGGTTTTCTTCAAAAGGAAAGACCATTAGGGTTGCTAAAATGGTGATATTGATATGTTTTATGAAGTAGTCAATTTGAATATGTGTGGAAAAGGAAAGGGTGAACAATGAGTGGAAGGAAGAGTTTAATGTGGAAGTTACCACGTTGTTTGGATTTTTATGTGATAGGTTGGGTTGTTGAATAAAAATGTCGAGAATACCTTGATTTTGATGAGGCTGACGAACCAAGATGCATGGTTAATTGTGTATATGGGAGTTTTACCTAGCCCTAGTGATAAAAATCTTTTGGGATCTTGAGTATCGTTAAGTGAATGAGCGTAGGAAAGTGTATTTCCTCAAAAGTTTCTAGGAGGGCTGTTTATTGGGAATGTGATATAGATTTACTATTCCATTTGGGATATGTAAATAGGTATCCGGGGAGTAAGAGCCCATTTTTTGTCATATCAATTCATTATGTGCTGGTTCAGGGAGAGAATATCTAGTTTTGGAATGTTGTGATAAACATTGTGTTTTCACATTTATGTCACCAATGTATGTTGGAAGAACTCAAGTTATGTGGTGGAAGTAGTTCCAAAGGGACTGTGGGACAGGGATTGTTTGAAGATATATATATGGAATGGGTTAGTTATTGTTGATTAATCACACTACAGTTCTTTTTATTTGGAGTTGATCATACATTGTGGGAAGGGAATCCCGAGAATTTCAATAGGTTAAGTTGTCCCCTCAGTGGGTGGTGACATCAGTGATGGATCAATTATGTAGTTATAATGAATGAAATATTTTTGTACATACATAATAAATATGATAATGCCCAACATAATGAAATCATCCTAGGTACACTGAGAGTGGATTGGCTCTATGTCAAGAAAATTAAAGATGTTCTCTAGGTTGTGTGGCGATCATCTTAGAGGTTTTTTATAGATCATTACAAATGAATCTTGGTGGTGGGATGTTAACCACTAGACCTTTCAATATGAGGTTTGTGTGGTCAATTACATGATGGTAAATTATGAAGGACTCATTCTTTAAATCTTGGAATGGTTATTTGTTAATTATGTGTTTTGTCAATCAAGTGCAGGAAATATGGTCGTGGACACTTCCTAGGCTCTCTAGTTATGGGTACATGAGTAATGGTGGATGTAATTGCTTAAGGAAAAAAATGAGAATGAAAATATTAATGACTTAATGAGGTTCTAGTCAGGGGAGTGTTACCTTAATGAAAGTAAGTTTGTAAATTTGTGGAGAATATATTGGGATGGATATGGTGGCATCGTGATTCAAACAATGAACCTACAAAGACCATTTTTTGAACCCTCAACGATGTAAAAGTTGTCCATAAATAACATGGTTGATCGAGCTGATAATATAATTTAGGATTTGGGTGGTTCTAAATCATTTAATAGTGTTGTTTCAGAGGAGGTTGAATGGGTGTTGTAGAGCACGAAGACAATTTGGAAAGAAGTGGACATATTGATGTTGGTGTCTTACCAAAATTCATGGATATACTTGAATAGGTGAATTGGATGTCGGTGGTATGAATTACATGTGAAGGATCCTGGGACTAGGGAAGTGGGAATGTTCCAATAGTGGATGTTATTAATTTCTAGGATGATCTGGTTGGGGATGGTTTGAAATGTCAAGTTAAAATGGAATGAATGTGGTGAGTTGTAAAGTCCATTTAGTTTGATGTTTGATATTATTAGTACATTTTTGAAATGGAAACTTGTAATGAGGAATACCTTAGTTGTCTATAGTTGATATATGGATGGTGGAAGTATGTCTATACTAGGTGGTTTTGATGTAATGTATGTATTTCATTTTTGGATGGTGTTATCATGGATTCTTATGAGTGGTGAGTTGTGAAACAAATTGGGTGTGTTTTGGAAGAGGGATTTTGAGAGGTTTTCTAGTTCTTTTTCTCATGATGGGGGATCCGAACACCAAAATATGGTGGTTGTGAGATAATTTTTGTGGTTGGGAGAACCATATAAAAAAATTGTTTTGATGATGTGACCGGTGTTTCAAATGGATGGGATTGGGTAAAATCCATCTTGCTGTCGGGTTTTGGGAAATAGGTGTTGGACCATGATACAATTGGTTAAATTATTTACATTTGGGGTGTGATTTGGTAGATTTTTGGATGTTTAGAAATGGAATTAGGTTTCTAGACCTTGATTATTGGACTAACATAGTTTATGGAGGTTTTTTTGGTTGACTTTTGGGGATAATCAGGTTGGAGTTGTACCAATTGGCTCTCCCAGGACAATGTAGTGCTTTAATAGATTCTCTATTTGTGTAGTGGTTTTAGTGGTATTAACTGAGATTTTTTTTCATTTTTCATGATGTTTCTAATGATGGGATTGAGGTTGATTAAACCTTATTGGAGAATACAACATGTGGTCTGAATCAAAGTGGAACGATTTGTGAGATAAGACTGTTATTTCGATAAGAATGTTGTGACAGATTGACAGTTTTTGAGAGTCATCTTGAGGAAAGGAAGTTGGTATGTGGGAATAGTGGTTAAATTTTTTTTCCTTCGTAGTTTTCTATTGTTTTAATGTATTGATAGAGAAATATATGTTTTAATGTGGTGAGGTTATATTATTCAGAAACTAAGATATGGTACATCCCAATTTTAGCTTGATCATTATGTCATACATAACCCATGGAAAGGGAGTGTGGGTTCATTGTATTTCAATTCCAGAATCAAATATATCATTTTTATTTCTTTATGAAGACCCATATAAATGAAATAATTCTAGGTATTCACATAAATAAAACAAGATAATTTATTGAGAGAAAGAGAGAGAAATTTTTGAGATGAAATTTCTGCCGCATAACGACTAAATAACATGATTTTAGAAAATATTGAAAAGAGAGGGGAAAATAGTAACCCACACATAAATAAATAATTATATACTAGGTTTATATAATAGAAATAAATAATATCATTTTAGGGATATTTGAAGGAAAAACCATATGAAAATGAAACTCGATGGAAAGGAGAAGCTGAGATTTCTTTTACGAAAATTCGGCAGCCTACAGACGTCACTTAGAAATTCAGAAATTAAATTGATGAGAGAAGAAAGGGTGTATCATCATTATTACATGAAATGGAATGTAATAATAATATATAGGATCATACCCCCACCTAAGAAGATGGAAACTGGAATACATATCCTAAAGGAAATCATGACTAAAAAAGGAGGGTGGAAGGTTCCCTTACCCTAAAGAGTTACTTCGAATGTTTAATGTTTGGGACCTTGGGTGGCTTGAAGACACATTGGGAGGACTAAATGGAATTTATAAATACCCTAAATTCATTTAGAGGGCTTTTATAATGAAATGAATGTTGTAATTTCTTGATATTTTTTGGAAAAGTGAGGGAATATTTAATTAATTTCCAAAGGACACCTCATCGATGGTATTTTCAAAACCATGGGCTTTCCAATGGTATTTTCCAATGGTATTGGCCACATGAGACATCTAAAATATTATATTAATATTCAAAAGTTGAACAGAATGATTAAATCATGATTACCTAATCAATGATGTCAATAAACACCCAAAAATCAAAACTGTATTTTTACTATTCAGCGAAAAATCAATTATTTCAGAAAAATACAAAAAAATTACTTTAACCTAATATCAATGATATGAATTCGAAAATGAACTCCATTTTGTGAAAATAATTTTATAAAAAATTTTAATTTATTTTTTATACATAATCATTATTTATTCCAAACAGACTACTTTAAAACTATAACTTCTTTTGTAACACATAAAGAAAGTAATCAAGGTCCAATAAAATTATCTTATAACCATAAGAAAATAAAGTTAAAATATATGATTTAATTTTATGAAAATACACTTCCATTTTGAATTATTTAAATAATTATAAAATTGTAAATAAAATATTTATGACATACAAAAATATCAAAACTTATACAATGAACAATTTTTCACTTTTAAGATGTATAAAATGTATTTATACATTCATGGGTGAAGTTTTTATTATTTTGGTCGAATTAATATTCATTAATATTCATACAAGTATGTAAATATTCATACTTTACTATTCACTAATAATTAAGTTGATCTTATTAGACACTAAATTTCTTATTGAAAACAACTGCAGAAGACCACTTTTTGAAATATCAATTCACATTATTAATTGCCTAATGAATGCAAAAAATATTTTAAAATACCTTGTTTTTTCAAAATTCATTAATAATATGGAACTTCTATAAATTAATCCAATATTATTCCAAAAATTTGAAATTCCCAAATTTTACCATAATAAGAAGTAAAATTTTATTTATACAAAAAGATTGAAAAAGTAACTAAGGATTCATTACATATCCCCTTATAACACCTGCATTGGACCAAAGCGCATGATGCGCTACGCTGATAGAATCTTGGGGTGGTTCAGACAACATTTCCCAATTGCTAATTTCTATCAGCTTGAACTTCTACCTTAGGCGATTCCGTTCAAGATTCATCTGTCGACGTTCGGATTGGGCATGGTCTAGTGCAAAACCCAGTGATGCTACCTCCTTCCCAAGCTCTGATAGATGGGCTTCATATGGCCCGAGTCTAAAAAATGATGCCATCAACTCTTATTTCTGTATTAATTAACCAAGATCATTTAACTTTATAAACAATAATTTTAACGTTGAATATTTAGTTTTCAGCGGTCATATTGACCAATGATCATATAACAGTTGAAACCCAATGGTCTCATTTAATTATACACACTTATTAAATTAAAGGATATAGTTTAATTGAGTATAAAATAAAATAACACATAAAATATGAAACAAAAATTATTAAAATGTTCGGGTCGTTACATTCTTCACCCCTTAAGAAATTTTGTCCCCGAAATTTTGTCTCATACCCTCTAATGAGAAAAGGTGTGGGTACATATGACTCATAGACTCCTCTGGTTTCCATGTGACTTGTTCACATTTTTGCTTCCTCCACAACACCTTAACAATGCGAGTAGTGTTGTTGCGTAGAACCTTATCTCTATGATCAAAGATCTCCATCGGTTGTTCCTCATAAGAGTGGTCATGTTCTATTTGTACCACATCTTGATTTAGTACATGTGAAGTGTCAAGTATGTACTTTACCAAGAGGGATACATGGAAGACATCATGAACATGTGATAGATTTGGAGGAAGTGAAAGCTTATAGGCCACTACTCCCACATGATCGAAGATTTCATAGGGGCCAATGTACCTAGGGATGATCCTCCCTTTCATCCTAAACCTCATGAAACTCTTCCAAGGTAAAATCTGAAGAAATTATTTGTCACCAACATCAAAATCCATGTCCCTTAGACGGTTGTCAGCATAGCTCTTTTTCCGACATTGAGAAGCCTTAAAATTTTTTGGATGGCATGGAATTTTTCTGTCCTCACATGCACAAGATCAATCCCAAGAAGCTTTCTATCACTAGATTCATGCCAACAAGTAGGAGTTCCACTTGTCTCCCCATATAGAGCTTCATAGGGAGCCATTTGAATTCTCGAGTGGAAGTTATTCTTGTAAGACAACTCAACTAAAGTGATATGTTGATTTTATCCTCCTTTAAATTTAATTGAGTATGTTGTCATCATTTACTCAAGTTTTTGAATAGTCCTTTCAGATTAGTCTTTATTTTGGGGGTGATAAGCCATACTGAAATTCAATTTAGTGCTCAGATCATATTGAAGACTTATCCCGAATTTTGATGTGAATATTTGATCACGATCAAATACAATATAAAGAGGAACTCCATGCAGCCTTTCCACTTCCTTCACATAAATCCGGACAAATTAATCAAGAGGGAAATATTCCAAAATGAAGATAAAATTGGTAGTCTTGGTGAGACAATCCACAATAAACAATAGAACATTTTTTTTCCATTGGAAGTTCTTGGGAGACTAGTGACGAAGTCCATAGTGATATTTTCCCACATTCATGCTGGTATGGGTAGTAGTTGCAATAACCCTTTATAAATTTGTCCCTCTGCCTTTACTTGTTGACATACCAGGCACCTTGAAGTGTATTTAGTAATAACCATTTTCATATTATCCCACCAATAATGATCATGAAGGGTCCTATATATTTTGGTTCTTCCATGATGTATAATGAATGTAGAGCAATGAGCTTCATCCATCAGATCCTTCTTTATTTCCAGAATAGATAGAACACATAGTCTTGTACGAAATTTCAGTACACCTTCTAGAACAATATTGAACTCATGAAACTTCACATCCTTTACAAACTCAAACTTCTTCTATAATAAAGGATCTTCTTTATGAGATTTCTTGATCTTCTCTATTATTGACAGTTGAGAAATCATATAGGTTAGGGTTGATGATGTCCATTCCCTTATAATTCCCATGTCCAGTTTTACTAGGTCCTTGATCAGAGGATCTCATTGAATCCTCATCATGGAAAGAACAATTGGGTCTTTCCTTATTAAAGCATCAACAACGTTGTTGGCTTTTCCGGGATGATAATGAATTGAACAATCATATTCTTTAAGAAGTTCCATCGATATCCTTTGCCTCAGGTTCAATTGGTTTTGTTTGAAAATATACATCAAACATTGATGGTCTGTGTATATATCACACTTATCCCCAAATAGATAGTGCCTCCATATATTTAGTGAAAATATTTCTACATCCAACTCTCGATCATGCATAGTATTGTTCTACTTATGAGTCTTAAACTCTTGAGATGCATAAGTAATGACCTTTTCATTTTCCATGAGGACGCACCCAAGCCCTTTTAGAGACGTATCACTAAAAATAACGAATCCTTCTCCAATTGAGGGAAATTTTAAAATGAGTACAGTAAAGAATCTCTTCTTCAGCACTTGGAAACATATTTCACACTCCTTGTACAGATAAACTTGACCCATTTTTAATTTAACTTGGTTAATGGATTAGAAAGGCATGAATTTTTTTTTCACAAACCTCCTATAATGTCCTGATAATCCAAGTAAACAATTAATCTCAGTTATTTTTGTAGGATGAGGCCACTCCTCTATAACTATTTCTTGTGTAGGGTCAATTTTGATTTATTCATTGGTAAAAATGTTCCCCAAGAAAGCAACTTCTTGAAACCAGAATTTACATTTTCCTAACATTCCAGAAATCCTGTCCTTCTGTAGAGTTTACAAAATAACTGTTAGATGATCTTCATGCTACCTGTGACTTCTCGAATTCCTCAGAATATCATCAATAAAAACTACCACAAAGCCATCAAGGTAGTTCTTAAATAATTTATTAATAAAATTCATAAAAATAGCTGGTGCATTATTCAGTCTGAAGGGGATAAAAAAAAACTCATAATGCCCATATCATGATAAGAAATAAGTTTTCGGAATATCCTCTTTCTTTACCCTCAATTGATGATAACCAGATCAAAGATCAATCTTACAGAAGAATTGATCATCAAGAAGATGGTCAAATAAGTCATCAATTCTTGTAATAAGGTATTTGTTCTTCCCTGTGAGACCATTATGTTCAATATAATCGATGCATAACCGCATTGATCCATCTTTCTTCTTCACAATGAGAGTAGGTAATCCACAAGGAGACATAGTTGGTCAGATAAAACCCTTCTCCATACGATCTTGGAGTTGTTTCTTTAACTCCTCAATCTCCACATTTTCCATCTTATACGAGTTATTTGATAACAGATGAGATCTAGTTACAAGGTAAATGGAGAACTCTACCTCTCTTTTTTGGGGAGGTCCGAGCAACTACTGAAGAAAGACATCAACATATTGTAGGATAATGGGGAAATTTTATATCCTCAAACTCTCATTTCTTTCTTCTTCACCGATCAACTCCATAAAAAAGGATATAAGAGGTTCTTCTAGACAAAGCTCAATTTTAGATATCTCTCCATAGAAGATAATTATAGGTTTCCCATTAAAGACTACGGATATTTACTTTCTTTTTAATTTTTTCTTATTATTATACATTGAAAGCCAGTCTATCCCTAGTATAATCTCGAATTCTTGCATGGGAACGACTACTATATTTGAGATTATATTGTTCTCAATAAATTAAATACTAGTGTTTCTAAACATTGATGATGCGTTGATAATCCTTCAAGTAGTGTTCACCGATAACTCTACGTTTAGAAAATCGGGGGTTGATTCTAAATTATTTGCAAACTTGGAGGAAATAAAATAATGAGTAGAACTAGAATAAATCAAAGTACTAGATATAAAAACAATAGTACATATCAAAACAGCATCTGGATCTTCAACTTCAGCCGTCGTGATAGAAAAAGCATGACCTTTGTTCCTTGGCCTTAGATGAGGCTAGTGGTGGTTCCCCTCCACTGCCCTCAGATTTGGATAGTGATTGGAGAAGTTCCCAAGTTGTCCACACTAAAATCATTGGACATCAGGTAGGGCTTGCACCATATTCCCCTTGTCGTTAGTGTTTGGAATTTGAGGTTTCACCTCACAATGACAATTCCTTGAAATATGGCCATCTCTTTTACACTATAATATTTCTCTCTATCAACCATGTAGTTCCCCGAATAATTATTCCAACATTTATTACATGTGGGGCATTCAATTTTCTTTCCTCCTCTTCCCTGATCAATGGTCCTCCTTAAACTAGGCACCATCAATCTATTCTTATCATTAGATTAATGATACCACTACATCTCACAAAACTCTAGCTCGACTTTCATCCCACTCCACACGATCTCCTCATATCTATCATAGTATCAGTTGGCTATATTCTTCTACAGATGATGTCTCAGTCCACTAAAAATTTTATCAACCTTACCATTTGGATCCATGACAAAGCTAGAGGTGTAACATGAATGACTTGTGAAGTTCATCTCATAGCTTCCCATAGATTCATTCTCGTTCTACTTCAGCTCGAGAAACTCCTTATCCTTTCTCGATCTCATCGATCGAGGGAAATATTGGTTGAAGAATATCCGTCTAAATTCTTTCCACTCCATAAATTCAAATTCCACTCTTGGCCTTGTGTTTTTAATCATTTCCCACCACTAATCAGATTATAGTTTTGAGTGATAAATAGCCAATGTAACCTTCTCTTGTTTAGAACAATTGAGCAATGAAAAGATTTTCTTGATAGGGCCGATCCATTATTTAGAAATCAAATTGGCAGTAGATCTACTGAAGGTTGGTGGCCATTTACGCATAAATGACTCATTAGAAAGTTGTTCCCTTTATGGTGAGATCGGTTTCTCTTCTTGATTCAAGTTATTTACCATAACGTGAGTCATTTGGTTCATCATTCGCATGAATGTTTCAATTCTGAATTCCATCGGAGGGCCGTTAGCGCATGGTCCATTGTGGTCACCATTTGAATGTCTCCACCTATTTCCCTCAATTTTCTAAATGAATAAAACCTTAGTGAAAATATTATTTCATTTATGTATCTTTTAACTATAATGGATTTTATGTCTTAAAACTTCATGCTTTAAACAATTACATTTCTCAAAATGACTCATAAAAAACATGTGAATAACCAAACATATCCCCATGGAGTGTCGTAACCAAGAGTGTTTCAAGGACCATTTTTGTGTACCCTTATACCCCGGGTCATGCCCAAAACTCCTTATTAGATTTTTTACTCCTAAGTATATCTGTGCTAGATCCGCCTCTACCTTCTTGTATCCAGAGAAAAATGTATTTTTTTTGATAAACCACTTACTCAATAATCAGAAAAATTCCAGGAAATATTCCTATATTTAAACTTTTATATAGGGTTATTCCTAATTTTTTGATAGCCTAATTTCCATAAATTACTAAACTATCCTTTGATACCAACTATGGCATCACACCTTTTTGTTAAATAAATTTTCATTACATTTTACAAACAAAGGATCTTTAAATTCTTGTGTCATGGAAATCAGGAACATCAAAACATGGAAACAAAAAACAATCTTTTAAATCCCCTTGAAAATATACTTGAAAATTTCATCCTATGTACAATTATTTCATCTCATAACCTAGAGACATACATCAAAGGAAAGGGTGAGCTGAAGGGACAATATGTAAAGAAAGGGAATTCATTTACTTGGGATATCAATAAGAACATGATGAAAACCATAATACACGAGCAATAGAAAAAGAGGAATTTCATAATAGTAATAAAATGAATCACACCATGAATATTTGGCTACAACATTTCATTTATTCATTCATGAAAATATCACCATGGTTCATCCCAAGGTGTCATAAAAAATTTCCAAGGATATTCACCAAGGTATCATGAAACTTATCATCTGTAGAGAATAAATTATTTACCCAAGACATTAGAGAAATATGAGGGAGAACCCTTAATATGTCTTTAAATTAATGTGATACACATAGATCATAATCAAACATTTCATCAATAAACCATGGAGAATAAATGAAATGGGTTTCATTTCAAAATCGTGAGGTTTTAAAAGTTCTTAAAAAACATTATCATTATGTCATTCTTAACCCAAGGAAAGGGAGTGTGGGTTGTATGTATATTAATTCTAGATTCATATATACCATTTTTATGTCTTTATTAAGACCCATATAGACTAAATAGTACGGTGTATTCACATAAATAAAATAATAGTATTTCTTGAGAGAAAGAGAGAGAAATTTTGAGATGAAATTCCTATAGCATAACGACTCTATAACATGGTTTTAGAAAATATTTAAAAGAGAGGGGAAAAGAGTCATCCACACATAAATAACTCATTATAGAGTAGGTGTACATAATAAAAAGAAATTATATCATTTTAGAGATATTTTAATGAAATACCATATGAAAATGAAACTCGAAGGAAAAGAGAAGATGTGATTTCATTTAATAAAATATAGCAGCATAATGGTGTCACTTAAAAATTCAGAAATTAAATTGATAAGAGAAGAAAGGGTCTCTAATAATTTTTAAATGGAATCAGAAATAATAAGAATATATAAAACATACCCACACATAATAATATCGAAACTAGAAGACATAACTTAAAGGAAATCGTGACTAAAAAAGGATGGTGGAAGGTTCCCATACCTTGAAGAGTAACATCGTAAGATTGAAGGTTGGGACCTTGGGTGGGATTGATGACACCTTGGGAGGACTCCTTGGGATGTAAAAAAAATATAAACATGTTGAGAGGGATTTTATAATGAAATTAATGATGGAATTGATTGGTATTTACAGGAAAAGTGAGAGAATATTTAATCAGTCTCCAAGGGGAACCTCATGAGTGGTCTTTGCAAATCCCTCGGCTTTCCCATGGTATTTTCCCATGGTATTGGCCCCTTGGGACACCTCATTGAATATATTACTATTATAATGTTGAAAATAATTATTACATCATGATTACATCAACAATGATGCCACTAAACACCCAAATATCAAAACCGTATTTTTACTATTCATTGAAAAATCAACTGTTTCAGAAAAATCCCAAAAATTCACTCTAACCTAATATAGATGTTCTGAATTCAAAAACAAAATCCATTTTATGAATGTATTTTTATAAATATATTTAATTTAATTTTAAAATAAAATCATTATTTATTCCAAAAAATAAAACATTAAATCTATAACGCCTTTTGTAACATCTTATGAAAGTAATCAAAGTCCAATAAAATTATATTTATCTAGAAATTTGATATTTACAAATTTTACCATAATAAGAAGTAAAAATTTAATGTATACCAAAGGATTTCAGAAATAAACTAAAGCTATGTTACAAAACCCAAAATAACACATGCATAGGACCTATGTGTATGGTGTGCTATGGTGATAAAATCTCGGGGTGGTTCAGACAACATTGCCCGAGTGGTGATTTATATCAGCTTGAAATTCTCCCTTAGGTGATTTGGTTCAAGCTTCACATGTTGATGTTAATCTTGGTCTTGGTCCATAGAAAAGCCTAGTGTTTCTAAATCCTTCCCAAGCCCCAGCATATGGGCTTTATATGACCCGAGTCTGCAAGATGATGTCATATACACTTCTTTCTATATTAATTAACCAAGATCATTTTAATTTATAAACAATAATTGTAACGTTATGTTTTTAGTTTCCAATGGTCATATTGATCAACAATCATAAAATATTCAAAACCCAACAGTCTCATTTAATTATACTCACTTCATTAATTAAAGGATATAGTTTCTTTGAGTATAAAAAAAATAGGAATCAAATATAATTAAAAAGTTTGGGTCATTACATATATAATATTCTTTCATTATGACCATATTATGCTCATTATTATTTTTAAAGGAATGTGTTATTATTTATTCACCAAGCCTAATTTTTATGTTTTTGATAACTTATGATATATTACTTAACCTTAATGAGTATCTAATAACACTCCTCTATTATGTTTTACTTTTACCCAAGATGAAAAGATGATTATTATTATGAATTACTTGTAGGAATAATCTATGAGTCTATGGGAATTTCAAATGGATATGTAATATTTATTTTTCATTCAAGTTTTAATGTAAATCTTATGATTTTATCTTGTTTTCGAAAACTACTAAAATATTATGTCCTTTTATATGAAACTTCCTTGTAATCATAATAACGTATTAATATAAGTCTCTAGATCTGGGTTACTGGAATCTGGATCTTTATAGTTGGTTTTAGAGGATTTTTATTAGAATCTAGGGATATTAGATTTATAAAAAATAGATTAGGAAGAAAACCCGAAGACAAACATTGAGGATAAGAATATATGAACATCCAAGAATTTTGGTACGGTATATATTGTGTGGATATTACTAGAAAATAAATCTATGTCTGGATACTACAAGTGGTCATGGTTCTGGAACAGAAGTACCAAAGAGTAATAACACTTACAAGGTGATCCGGGCCTGACTCGGGGTAACCTGGTACATGAAAATGAGCCTTATTGTGACCCATATTTGACACTCCTTGTTGATATGATTAGGATAATTTACAATTTCTTTACAAACTATTTTTTAGGATTTAAATTTAAATATTTCTTCAAAGAAACCATGATTATGATTGGGAAATTAGATATGAATAAAATTTAATTTTTGTGTGTGTTTTTCTAGTTTGAAATTATACATTTAGATTTCTAAAATAATTTAGTGTCTTCTATTATATTTAAATGGTGCCAAGTGAGAGGAATTGAAATAGTATGAACTCACATATCCTATATAGGGATTGGCCTACTATGAAAAATAACGATGTTGGTTATGAATTCGCGACTGGTTCTAAGTAATTTATAACAATAATGGGATAGCTGACTCAAATTATTAAAACTAACTGTACCCATATAGAGCATTCTGATCCACAACATGGAGGAGCATTGTTATAACACATTATGTGAAAATAACATATATCATTAAATGGTACTACAAAGCCTTTTATTGCATTTTAGTGGATAAGATACTTAGAGAATATATTTCATGAATTGGGATGTAAAAAATGTATAAGGTTATCATGGTATTATATTGTTTATCTGGAGATGCATTTCAGTGGTGTTTATTAATTCAAAACATGGAGGAGCATGATGAATTAGATGAAATATAATAGAGGGAATTTAAGGTTGTATTCATAGGAATATATAATCCTTAAGAATACCAAGAAGATATGAGAGTAAATTATTGAGTTCGAAACAAGAATTGGACGAAAACATTGAGAATTGTGAATCCAATTTTAGAAGGAAAAAAATGCATGTTGTAGGCTATATGAAGAATATGAGGAGTAAGAGTGATCAACATATTGATGGTTTAAAACCATTCCTATGAATGGAACTAGTTTCCTAAACATTCTTAGGAAATGAAGATATAATCTCATGTGAAATCATGATATAGAAATAATTATATAATTGTTATTACTTCAATGGAATGTAAAATAAGAAGAGGGTGAAAGAGGAAATGATGGATAAAGGGAATAATAAAACAGGGAGTTTCCCAACATGCGATTCTTTTGGAATGAAAATCTAGGAGCCTGTTTAAAAAAGAAATCATGTATGTTAAAATTGTTGGGAAGGATGTTTACAATAACATGATTAAAACGGAATAAAATAATATACCAATGTTCAATTATATAATTGAAAAGAGATGAGACATTATTCTCGTGATTATCCTAATTATTAAGGAAACATTACCCAGAGAAGGCCAAGGGAGAAAGGACAAGATTATTCAATCACAACATCTAAGGTTGATGTTCCTAATAATGTGGTAGAAGGTACTTTATTAATTTCTCCAAACAAATCCAGTGCATTATTTGATTTGGGATCATCTCATTGTTTTATAACTTCCCAGCTTTCAAAGAAAATTATAAATTTCTAATTTTATTTAATAAAAGGGTTTTAAGTCAAAACTGTAATGGGATGTATAATTAAATAAAAGATATGTAAATTAGTCAATATTATGCCACACAAAACCTATTTAGTTGTTGAATAAAACATCATACCCATGATTTAATTTGATACAATTCTAGGTATGAATTGGATTTCATGTTGTGATGTGAAAATATGTTGCAATAAGAAATAATTTACAATTTTTGAGAATGATGTAGAATCCATTATCTTTAGTGAAAAATACCCATCATTTAATTCTTATCTAGATCCACCCTAGTAGCTCTATTGAATACAATTCTAGAGGAGGAAGATAAAAAAATATATATGGATGAGGAAAGAAATATTCAAATTAAGTATTTACCAATTATGAAACAATACATTGATGTATTTCTAGATGATTTACTTTAACATCCTCTAGGGAAAAAATTGAGTATTCTATTGATCTAATTCTAGTTGAAAGGAATATATTAATTACTCCTTATAGAATAACCACAATGTAATTAGTAAACTAATGAAAAAACTAGTAGAATTGAGTGATGAAGGATTTATTCTCCCTAGTGTCTCTCCATGGGGAGCTCCTAATAGTATAGATCCTCTAGAAAGGAATTAATGATTTAGATAACTTACTAAAGAACTAGGGTATCCAATATATCTAGATATTAGAGGAATTATTCAAGTGGGGTGAGTGGATCAATTAATAAAAGAATTGAATTGATTAAATATATATTTGAAAACCCTATAACATCACTAGTGTTTCTCACGTTTGATTTGACCAAAATATGAGGAAGATTGTGCTTATTTAGTCTATTTCAGTTAAAACCCAACATCCACCATCAATTCCACCACATCCTATCCATTTTAGTGGTATTATTCAATGAATTATCCTAAAATTGGATTGTTTTAGGGTGTACTTCCCACACCCATGCAGGTTTTTTCTTACAAAACCCAATACCATGGGTGTGGTGATTTTATAATCCCATTTTCAAATAGTTGTCCACTAAGGTTTCATGCCTAGTTCTATACCCTCACCATGGTTCTTTGATATTACCAATTCATATAGGAAAACATTGGGTTTAAAATCACCACCAAAACAGAACAAACAGACATTTTTATATCTATAGTGCCCCAAAATCAACTTGACCACTCACAAAGCACACAAAACAACCACCACCACACCCACTTCTATTGAATGATGACTTCTAAGGAGAACAAGACCACTCTCTAGCCTCTATTTCACCTACAAATCTCCCTAAACCCAAAAAAACCCTATAAAAACAAAATATAAATGATGATAAGATATAAACCATTACATTATATAAATCTAAAAAAATTCACATATATGATAATTAAAATCAAACATGAAAAGTAGAAAACGAAAAGCGACCATCTGCAAAGCTACATTGATTGATACATCTGATGAATATAACCATCAAAGAAGGAAAAAAACTCACATAGATGAATATGATAAAGAAAATAAAAAAAACCAATAAACATAACCCATACACTCTCATGGGGGAGATACCTCTAAAAAAATTGATAAGGCACAAAATGGCATCAATGAAGTGAAAACCTTATCATAAATTGGATAATGATTTAAAAGAAAAAAAAAGTACATAAAAAATAATAACTGAATAGAAATAAATCTAGATACTAAGCACGAATCTGAGAATCACATACCTATGTACTCTACAATACACCATCTTGATTCAAAATCACACAATCAAAAGAAATTTTGCACCCATGAAACGCCTTCCCCAGGTGGTTTTAGATATCAAAAGTTTGTGTCTCAATGGTCTCATCATCCTAAATATCTAACTTTCCTTTATTAATGTAGTGAGAGTCATCATGAATATAATGATGAAGCTATGAAACTTAAAAAACATCACGAATCAAGATCATCTATGGGGGAAATTCTATCTGGTATGTGACCACACTAACATGATCCAACACCTTGAAAGCATTATAAAAGAAGATAAAGATGTCTCCCATGACCAAACCATCATTTTTTGAAATAAGGATGGTCCTCTATGAACACATGATCTCCAATTTTAAACTACAAAAGTATCCTCCTATGGATGAAATAATAATTATGACGATCATTTACTACCTTCATCCTCACACGAATCACATGAACCATTTATTTAATGGTTTTCAATTGTTCTATCTCTATAATTACTCAATCTATGACCCTCTTCTAGCATAACAGGGGTAGAATTTCTTCTATTGAAATATTAAATTAGATACATACCATTTTTGGAGTAAAAATTGTTATTGTGAGAAAACTCAACCATGTGTAGGTTCCTCATCCATGAACCTCAAAATTAAAATAGACAAAGATGAAACAAGTCTTCAAGAGTATAGATAGTCCACTCACTGACCATCCATCCATATATGAAAATTAGTACTAAGGTAAAATTGAGATGAAAATTTATGCTCAATAGATATAGATACCCTATAGTTAATGTAGTGATCATAATTAGATATGATCATCCTTAGGACTTCATAGAGCCTCACTAACTCCTATCAGTAATACCTTGACAATATCTCTACTGATATTATCTCTATAATTTCTATATAATGTTACAGCTTTGTAAAATAGTCTACTAAAAAAATTATAACATCATATACTCCTAGAGATTATGGTAATCTAACGATGAAGTCCATAGAATATTTTTCCCCTTCAAATGAGGAACATTTAACGACTGGAGAAAACAAATAGAAACATGGTGTTCTTCCTTTACCTTGTGGAAGACTAAACTTCTAAACACAATCTATTTAATTGATCACCTTAACATAGTCCACCAAAATAGAGATCTCAAAGAATAGTACATATTTATCATTTTTGGATGTACCACTAAAGGTAAACTATGCATTTCATAGAAAGCCAACTCAAGCGTCACCAAAGGAACAAAACGACTACCCTTAAACAAAATATGGTGTTCATAATCCTCAGACCAATCATCATGCCCACCATGATAGACTACACAGTCTCTCTATACCACCAGCTCAGAATCTCCTATCTTGGAATCATCCACCAACTTCAGCAAAGTATACTATAGTTCCATAAGAAAAATGCATCCTCTACCACCAAACTCTTCTATATCCAGATGTAGTGTGGTGATTTCTTCCATCACTCCCTAAGAATCTCTATATTGACATATAACATCACAATTTGACATCATGTTAAAAATATCATCTACAAAATTTCCATTTCCAAGGGTATATAAAATCTAGATGTCATATTCTTGTAATAATTTTATCCACCATTTCTATCACAAATTTAAGTCCTATTGGGTGATGAAACACCTTAGGATATTGGGATAGGAGAAAACCATGTAGGTTTCACTGATGAGGTTGTGTTTCCAAATATCTGAGGAATAAAAAACAGTAAACAACATGAGATCATTGGAGGAATAGTTACATTCATGATGATATTACTGATGATAACCAAAATAAACAATAGATGTTTACATTATCAAGAAACTTTCCAACACAATACACAAAAGATTTCATAAACCCTAAAAATGGACTCCCTAATCTAGATAAAAAAAGAATAAAGGCACTCAAAAACATCTCTTTGATGTACTGGAAAGTAACCTTGAACTGATATATCAACTATAATGACTAATCCTTTCTAGTTAATATTTTAATTTTAGTTTCAATTAGAGATAAGTTGTGTACGGACCTTCGATAATAGCCTACAAGATTGTGGAATCCCATTACTTATG
Organism: Viscum album; assembly: GCA_963277665.1. Taxonomy (NCBI): domain Eukaryota; kingdom Viridiplantae; phylum Streptophyta; class Magnoliopsida; order Santalales; family Viscaceae; genus Viscum; species Viscum album. The sequence continues at coordinate 1,939,565,488 of OY728141.1, forward strand.
CAATAGTCTTGGGGGACACCCAATAAAAAAACTCCTCCGTATTCAAAGTATCCACATATGTTACATCGTATGACATGACATTCCCCATGAAACAAACTCCATAAGACCAAAAATCACACATTGATTGATTCCTGAATAACTGATGATGATGATGAAGAACTCCCAAAATATCTGAAAATTTTCTATATTCTCTTCCTTCGAATCAAATTACATAAGAATTTTGTCGATGGAAACTCATATTGAACAGATCCATAACTCTCAAAACACCACTTTCATCAACCCCATGAACACTGTTGGATCATTATTCACACTTATTGATATTAAAAAATTGAAATTACATTAATGAAATCAAAAAGTGATTTTTTTTATATATCTTTATCCTTTAACCATATTTCATTATGTCCCTATCACATATCAATCACAAATAAACAACTAGATTATTTCAAATGACTAAATAAATCATTAATGCAATGACCATGACTCTAGTATCCCAGTGCAAATGGTGACATTATTACATTGGCATAAGATACAATCAGTAACTACATAGTGTACTAAATAGTTTAATAGTCTTGTTAAACTAGATACATAAAATATTCTCATATTATATTTGAAAAAATAATTTAAAGAAATTTGAAAGAAAATATACTTCAACCATAAACACATTTAAATATTCCTTATTCATATCCGAGGAAAATGAAAAAAATAAGGGTGATATCAAATTCCTAGTAAGGGTTACATATAATAGAATTTATTAAGAATTAGTAAGTTTTAATCAATATGGAAAGATAAATAACAGAAAAAACATTCCATTTAATAAATAAATTAAGGACAAATAGTAATAATGTATGAATAAATTGTAATCAAATAAATAAATATAAATAATCACCTGATTTTGAATCTAATCCATGGATAATATTAATTTAATATTGTCATGGATACTCATAATTGAACTCTTAGTAAAGGAAATTATTAATATTTGATGTCCTGATCATAGACATCATGATATATATATCACTAATACTGTACACCAAGATAGTTTAAAACTAGGGGTAGTGACCTGTTTAATCATAGTTTACTAATTTTATCATAAGATATGTCAATGAATCAAGGGGTTATATATTTTTTGGCCACACCCAACATTTCATGTATAATTCTTTCCCAATACATTAGATTATTGCGTTAATTTATGGAAAATATGACATATGAAAAAATATCTATACTGATTATATAATTTGGATCATTAATAATTGTATAGTTCATAAGATATCATTCATGGTCAAGAACCATATATAGAAATGATATATGTTTTAAGAAATAAGTATATGAATGATAAAAAAATATGGATATTTAAGGGAGATGTAATTTATAATGATCACAAGAAAGTGAGTGTTTAAAGTCAAAGTTAACGACTAAAAAATTTTTCATGGTAGTGAATTTTAATACTTTACCTGGTCAAACTGATCATAAAACATCCATAGAAAGAATAATGATGGTATCAAGTCATCATATACCTAGTATAGTATAAGTAAAATAAACATTTTTAGTTATTGATGATTAGATATAACATAAAATAATCATTAAAAGTAGTATTGAGGAAAATATCCTTTAAAATTCTTAAATAACTTTTAAAAACTAAATATTTCAATAAAACTATTAAAATCATTATATTTGATAATATCTATTGAAAATTTTGAAATATTCTTTAGAGGAATTAGTGTTAATGGTTGGGGAGTGGTTATTTAAAACCCTGTATATTTAAATAAATATTTCTTTCACTTTTTTCTGTGATAAGTAAAAAATTACATTCTTTGGAAAAAAGTATTATTTATAATTTTTTTTGTAAAAATGAAATCATAGGTGAATATGAATTTAAACAATAATAAGATAATATTAAAAACATTGTATATATTTTTTTAAAAAAATGAATTTTGATGAAAAAGGATTCTCGACCTTCTTGAGAAAACTAGAATGCATAGATTTTGGGACTACAATGTTTTTTCACTTAAGGGGTTTTAAAGAATAAAGGATATGGCCATTAAGAAAAGATATAAACATTAAGATATTTTTTCGTATTAAATAAGATATAAATCAATTTAAAATATTTATAAAATAATTAGTTAAATTTTAATTTTTCTATCACCTAAGACGTGTTATGTATAAAGTAAAATTTTAATTACTTTAAAATTTATATTTATTTATTTACCAAATGATTGGTAATAAAATATTTAAATTAATAATTTATAATAAATTATATAATATTTTACTAAATTTATTTATATAGTTTATTAAAAAGTATTTCCAAACAAATAAGCCATAAGTGCTAACTCAATCAACTACAATGTAGGAGAAATCTCAGCAATAAGGGATAGGTAGCCTGAGTAGCTCTTGTGGTGGTAATGTTAATGTGCTTGTATAGGAAATTATAATGAATGTATAATTCATGATGGAGATCTTGGTTGAGTTCATGGGATGTTGGGCCTATCCAGGGAGGCCTAACTCATGAAGACCAGTGGGTGCAGTGTGGTTTCAGAAGTTGACCTTAGGTTACTCACATCGAGCCTCTAATAGAATTAAGATTGATATAAGTGAGTTAGAGGTTGAGAAGATCTCTGATTTGGGATGGGAAATGTGGGTCTATAATTTATCACATAATGAAATACTTAAATTACAATGCTCATTTGATATGTTAATTTTAGTCTATTCAATCAACATCATCATTTATTCTTTAGGAGATAATTATAAACATCCATCACTTATATCTTCTTCTTTCGATGCGAACAATCATATTTGAAATATCTTGGTATATGATGGACACTCAATAGGAATAGTTTCCATTTATATATATATATCTATGATAATGACATTAAATGACATCATATACAGTATACATATGTGTTGGGGGAGGATATAAAGATAAAAGTTCAATTAAATGTTTGATATTTAAGATCTATGAAATGTTTTACCATTCATAAATTCAAGATTTATTTCTTTCCTTGGATCATATATATATATATATCTAAATTCCCACTTCACCAAATAATCTTTTATATAGACATGATTATCACCTTCCTCCACTGACATAGACTGCAAATCCTTGAAAAAGTCCAAGGATTCTACTAGTGAGGTTACACCATAAGAGGAAAGTTGAAAAATGAAGAGTCTTAGGGTTTATGTGAATAAATTATTAATATTATATTAAATTTAAATTTATAAAAATTGTAAGGGAACATGTTTTATTAAGTTTCGATATATATTCCCATAACCATGGTAATAGAAAATTATTATTTACAATCACATATTTCATGTTTTGTAAAACCCTTAGTATATGGGAAAACTATTTTTATTGGAAACGATCTTTTAAGATGAGAAATGTTTTCACGGATTTCATTTCCTTTCATTAAAATTTTCATTCAAAATCAAACATATAAATAAAAGGAAATATTGATTTTTAAATTCAAGTATGGTTTTAATATTTAAATATTTATTATTATAAGTAAGTAATTCTCTATTAATTATCTAAATATTATTTATGATTATAGGTGTGACAATGCACTATATTCCTCATTGAAATTCCATATATATATATATATTAGAATAATTTTGTTTTAATCTTAATTCCCATAAATTATTTATAACTGTTTATAATGAATTTTTGTATCACATCCATTATTATGAAAATATGAATTTTAATTTAGGGAAAATTTCTTACATTTTTTAAGAATATTATTATTTTTCCCTTGAAAATAAACAACATTGTCAGGATGTTTTTTAAAAGTTATTTTTATGGATTTATACAGAGATTGAAAATATTTATAAAAATTTTTTATTTAAATTTATGCACTTGGGTATTTAATAATGAAAATTAATAGTGAGTGAACTCATGATCTCAAGGGGTATTTATATTAGAAGTGATTTTTAGACCGTCTATATTTTTAGTGACCAGAAATATTGATTAAAATTTTTCCCATATCATTTAAATTCCATAAATAGATATTATTTTCCGAAGTATATTTCTAAAGTTTCAAAGGAAAAATATGTATTTTCTCAATGTATATTATTTTTTGAAATATAACGGGTTTTTAAAAATTACTAGTAGAACAGAGTAGTCAAAAATAGGGTAGCCATCCATCTATTCCTTAACATCGATGATTTTGTAGAGAACACCCTCCCAGAGTCCACTGGAGATTAGTTACTCTACCAAATCAGTTGGGTGTGGTATGGAATCACATGTCATGTCGGATATATACAGCTCACAACCACACTATATGAATAAACCTAGTCTTAGTCTCAACTGTAGCTATCATCACTTAGACACCCAGCTACCATCACTATGGACTATATATCCCAAAAACATAATAAGATTAAAGAAGGATTATAATTATTTTTTTTTGCTAAAATTTTGCATTAAATTAATTATTTATGTTAGCTACAAAAATATAATTTAACTTGATCATCAACCGATTCCCATTCCGCCATGATATATTCTAACCAATCACCCAATATCTCAATATTTATAATAATTTTTATTCTAAAAATCCATCAACCACAACAGTTAAATTTTTTTTATTTTATTTCCATTCTCCAATTACTGATACTTTAGGGATCATCATAAGTTACCATAATGTGATTCATAAACCATGAACAACTAGGTTCTTCCAGTAGTAGGGAAAGTAATGTAGAAATATATAACACTGTTATCCAACCTATAAAAAAGATTCATTATCTAACAAAAATCGAAGATTTATGCTAAAAAAATGTGTAATCTCAGCTTCAACCCATTTTATTTTTTCCAATAACATCTATGATACCACCGTGCAAATTAGTATCCAACCTGCCCTCAGAGGTGTCAGGTGAAACCATAATCCAGGCCTCCCCACCCATGTCTTGTCAAACTATCATCCATCCCAGGATCATATCATATTGTATATTAAGTACCACATCAAGAAAAATAAAACAATGAACAAAGGAAATGTGAAATAGTCAACAATAAATCTCAGCCCAAAACCAAGGAATATAACCATCATATGATATTAGGCTCACATGTCCCCAAACAGATATCTTTATCAAACTATCTGTTCATTACCATCATGTATTAACTAATTCGTTTATCCCATGTTATAACAATAGGAAACCTAAAAAATCAACTATCACTAGATATGAATTATTTAATCAATATTTCTAGAACAACATACATTTTCATAAAACATTATACAAGAAAAACTACATTTAATCATGAACCAAGAATATATTTTATTTTCATTGACTTATAATAAATACATTCTTTAAAATGATTCTTTATTATTTTTATTCAAAAAACATCACCATCCTTCTCGTTTTATAGCCAAAAATAAATATAACCTTCGTGTTCATTAAATAATTTCAACATTTCAATAATTCTATAACAAAGTATAATGAAAAATGATAATCCAAATCATAAACATAGATAGTATACTATCTAGAAAATCAAATGAAAAACTGTTTTGATAGTGGAAACACATGGGATTCCAACAAAAAAACCAATTTTCAGTATTTAAACTAGTTAAATATTCATTAAGGTTAATTATACCATCAATAAAAGTTATTAAAAATGATAAATTTATGATTTCCCATTAAATAATAGTTGTTTAATTGTATCCCCTTCCATGATTTAGATGCTTTATATTCATCTAATAGGAACAAAAAATCAATGATCAACAACCTCTCAAAAAACACCACCAAGATGAAGAAAGAATATCGAAAACCTAACATTCAAAATACCACTAAAAAAATACCAAACAATTCCCAAAATAGTGGTTTTGGCTGAAAACATTTGAATAAAAGGATGAATGAAAAGGAGATGACCCCAGTTTTCCAATGCCCATGCCTTATTTTTTTACATTGGCATATAAAAAGGAATATGAATATTTATGGACTAAGTAGTTTAGTAACATTTTAAAACAATATACAAACATAATTTCAACATTACAACTTCAAAATAATACAACATAAAATTTACATTGGGAACAACCACCACTCTAGGATTATCCATGCAAGTCAATCATAATATTCCTATTCATGTCCTAGGAAAAATGAATCATAAGAAGGGGTGATATCAGATGATCAGTAAGGGTAAAAATTAAAGATGAAGATATCATAAAAATTAGACATGCTGAATAATTATGAACACATTCCATTAAAAATAAACATTAACATAATATGGAAGGAATATGGGATGAGTAGATATTACCATAATAAAACATAATCATGGTTATTATACTAGTCTAATAACAACATGAACTATCAATTTCTGGCTTCATAATGAGGGAAATTCATATCTTGGACATTATGAATCATATTTTCAAGGGTTTTACCAAGACTTCTAAAAATGATTAAGGCTTCGACCAAAACCATATCTCAAAATGGTAAAGGCCTTGACCAAGTCCATATCTATTTGTCTCAAGAGACCTACTGATGAATCGAGGGGATATAGTAGGCCCCACAATTCACATAATAATTCCAATTAATTCTTCACATGAGTGTGGATAAATATAAACAAAATATACATTCGTATAGAAATTAACTTATAAAATGTAAGTAAATTTCCCCAAACATTAAGCACTAACACTAACCATTCAGAGTCAATTGGTGAATGGTGTTAGGGTAGAAAATAAAAAGTCAAAATAATCATAAACCATTCAATTGAATACGGTAGATGTTATCATACATAAAAATTAACAATAGTGTTGATATAGATGAAGATACTCTTATAAAATCATTGTGTAATTTTTGAGATAAATACTATTTCACTTTGAAAAGATAACTTATTTTGAAAAATATTTGTATAAAAATAGAAGTGAGGTAAGATATTATTATTATAATAAAATTATTTATTTTATTATGGTTTTGGTTTCAAAAAAATATATTATAGAGTTCCCTAGAAAATAGGTAACAATTTTAGAAATTCCCTTCAATCGGGATTGCATTTTGTGATGAATTTTTGAAATATCTTTTTAAAAAATATAACTCTCCATAAAAGGAAGAATGATTATGGATGGTACACATATATTGAAAATTATAAAATAATAAATAAGGATTAAATATTAATAAATAAGTATTTAATTTAGGTAATTAGAGAATAATAGTAACCTAAATGAAAATGGAGATTCGGGTGGAAAACCCATACCTTATGTCTGAATGTGTTCCACTCATAAACTTAATATCATATAATATGAATTTATAATTACTAATAACTTAATTAAAAACCTATTATACATGTATTTATTGAATCATAATTTCATTATATTTATTTAGGTTCATATTGATAAGTTATAAGATTGAATTCTGCCATTCTGGAGTTTTCATTTCCTTGGATTTCATGATCAGTATATTTGAATATGAGTATGGATGTTCATGTTGAATGTATTTAATTCTCCAAAGTTAAAATTATATATTATTTATGAACATCCATAAATTCTAATGGTTATATATATAATTTTTTTACATGTTATGTGGATGAATCATTGGATTAAATGACAATAACTTATATTATTTGGCGGTATTTGGATTATTATGAACTAGTTTTTTCATGTTAATTAATACTATTTACATATATTGGTTCATGAATATTATGTATTTAGAATACATATATCTTTATTTTTTTCAACTATAAAAATGTTTTCATGTTTATTAATGAAGGAGAAATTGATGAACAAATCTTCCTAATCCATGATGGTGGTAAATTGGAACCTCACGAATGAGGATTTCATTCATAAGAGAGAGAGAGAGAGTAAGAAGATTGATAATGGTTATTACATTGTCATGGAATAATTTCAATATATAGATGATACTTGAGTTATAATGATCAGTTGGATAGTGGAGGACAAGAATATTATAATAAATGAAGATAAATTGAAATTTAACTAAATGAAAAAGAAAGATGGTTTACCTCTTGAAATAACCTCCTTGAGAACCTCCTTAAGGGAAAGGGTTTTAGTCTTTTTGGAAATACCAAGAGCTCCTGGATGTGGGGAGTAACTATGGAACTGTATTTTGGAAAACATTTTACATACACCAAGGATTAGAGGAGTAATGATAAGAGTGAGTGAGGGGGGGGGGGGTAATAGTAGGGGAGAGAAGTGATTTGTGAATATATAATTCATGATTTTGTTATTTCCCTCAAGACAACCAGTAGTGTTGATTCATGTGACGCATAATATTATTATGTGCATGTGAGTTCGAACTGTGTCTTCTTACATCACCCATGATGGTAGGAATAAATAATTTAACTGATAATGTATATAAACAATAAATTACCATATTTTACTATTCATAAAAAGTTCTAGTATTTTAGAATAATCCCCAAAATTCACCCTAACCATGTTTTGAAATATAGAATTAAAAAATGAAATTGAATTTTTGAATGTAATTTTATAAATATTATTAATTTAGTTATTAAATAAAATAATATTTTTTTAAAAAAATAACAAATTTAAAACATTAATTTATTTTATATCACATTACAAAATTAATCAAGATATCATTTTATTATAGCCATAAAAACTAAGAAAAAATTATTTAATATTCATAAGGGTCATAACACTATTCATAATGATATGTTACTATTAACCAAAAATTAAATATGTCTTATCAGACTCTAAATATCTTACTTAACACAACTCTGCATGTCAATTTTTCGAATTTCAAATCACAGAGGTGGAAAAATAATGCTTACTAGTTAGGTTCTAAAAAGGTTGTGTTTTTAGAGACTCAGTCTTTCATGCATTCAATATTTATTTTCAAAACATCAAGATGTTACATTCTCCCCTCCTTAAAAAAATTTCATCCTCGAAATTCACATAATGATACCTCACAAAAAGATCTTGGTAGGTAATCATCATATGATTCTCAACCTCCCATATTAACTCATAGATTTTATGATTTATCCAAAGTATTTTTACCAGACGAGTCATCATATTCCTTAACACCTATTCTATAGTGTCCATAATCTGGATAGGCTCTTCACAGTATGATATGTCAGGTTCCAATTCTATACCTTCAGAAGTGAGGACATCTGTTGGGTCTGGCATGTACTTCCTCAATGCAAGACATGGAACACATTTTGTAATTTGGACAGGCTAGGTGGCGTAGCCAAACAAAATTCAAGAGCTGTAATTCTCTCCAGAATTTCAAAAGGTCATATATACATAGGGCTCAGTTTCCCTTTTTCTAAACTCTTATAACACCCTTCCATGGAGATACTTATAAAAAAACATGACCTACCACTTGAAATTCCAAATCATTCATTCTATTATCCACATATATATTTTGTCATCATTGAGGTTATTTGATATGGACTTGAATAGTATTTACCTTCACTATTGTTTCCTCCACAAGATATAGGCCCACAAGCTTCCATTCACCAATTTCATCCCAACATGTTGGTGTATGACATATCATCCCATTCAATGCTTCATATAGTTCCATTTGAATATGTGAATGGAAACTATTATTGTAGTAACATTATAATAAAGGAAATTATCAATCCCACATACCTTTAAAGTCATGTGAACATGATATCAAAATTTCTTCTATCTTTTGGATCATCCTCTCTGATTGCCCGTCAATTTGAGGGTGATAAGCAGTACTAAATCAACGTTCAATATCCAAATCTTTCTTAATACATTTCCATAATTTTTATGGAAATCGTGGGGCATGATCAGACACAATTTAGAGAGGTTCCATATAAAGTCTCACAACATCATTGATATAGATTCATTCTATGCTCTCTAGTGGAAAATCCTCCCTTATAGTGAAGAAATGTGCAGATTTCGTAAGTCAATCAACAAATACCCATATTGAATCATTATTTTTTAGAGTTTTGGGTTATCTTATCATAAAATCCATCGAGATGATATAAAATTTTCATGTAGGAATAGGTAGAGGTTGGGTGAATCCTTTTGGTTGTTTCCTTTTGGCCTTCACTTTCGAATAAACTAAACATCTTGATACATAATCCATAATTTTACACATCATGTTTCCCACCAGAAATGTTCCTTCGAGTCTCAAAACATCTTAGTGATACCATGATTTATGGATATATTATAAGTATTGGAATAATATAATAACTTCATTTTTATCTCAGGTATTGCTAGAACACAAAGCCACCTCCCAAATTTCAGAACACATCTTCACACACAAAGTCACCCATCTTCCAATATTTCACAACATTAATTTTCTTTTGATGGTTATCACCATTAGGATGAAAAATTTAAAACCATTATAATAAATATGGTTGGGAATCCAATTCAAAAAATATGATGTTACAAATTCTTGGATAATTATCAAATGCATCTTTACCAGATCCATAAACACAGGATCACTTCCAATCCTCATTTTGTTTTGGACTCGTTCATCCTTCATTCTCAATGCATTAACTGCCTTATTTTTATTTCTTGGGTGGTAGTGTATGGAACAATCATAATCCTTGAGTAGTTCAATTCATTACCATTTCCTCAAGATGAGTTATTTTTGTGATACGATATACATGAAACTCGTTTGATCCGTATATATCTTTCATTTTTTCCAAAGAGATAATGTATCCATATATTTAGAGAAAAGATTACCACTGCTCACTCAATATCATGAGTAAGCTAGTTTTGTTCGTGAATTTTTAACTTTCTTGATGTACAGGTAATAACTCTATCATTCCACATAAGGACATGAGAAATTCTATTCTTTGATACATAACTATAGGCCAAACACCCATCATTCGCTGATGGAAGTGTAACGATCAAGGAATTCACAAATCTTATCATAAATTCTTAGAAACAAACCTCTAATTCTTTTTTCCATGCTAAATTAACCCCTTTTTATGTCAGCCTGGTCATTGGGTTGGGTAAATGGCCGAATTTATGAAAACAATTTCGAAAATAACCTGTTAAACCAAAAAAACTATGTACCTTAGTTATGTTCATTGGAGTACGCTATTCTTGCCCAGAAATTGTCTTCATAGTGTAAAAACATATTCCATCCTTAGAGAAAAAGTGGCCGAGAAAGGAAACAAATTTAATCCAAAATTAACACATACTAAACTTACCATTTAATTAATTATATCCAAGAGTATTCAGGATAGTTCACTAGTAATGTTCATGATCTTTGTAGATTTTTGAGTATACCATGATATCAGCAATAAATACAACCACGAATTCATCATGATATTCCTTGAAAAATTTATTCATTAGATCTATGTAAACTTAGGTTTCATTAGTCAGTCCCAAAGGCATTGCTATTAACTCATAATGCCCAATCCTAGTTTAAAAAGCTACCTTTGGAATGTCATCCTTCATTACTAGTAACTAATGATATCCAGATTGAAGGTCAAAATTTGAAAAATACATGGTTCCATGAAGTTGATCAAATAAATCCTCAATGAATGGTAGGAGATACTTGTTCTGTTTTGTTATTTCATTTATCTCTCTATAGTCAATGCATAACCTCATAGATCCAGCTTCGTTCTTAAAAAAATTAACATGGGCTCCCCATAGAGATTCCATAGAGCGAATAAATAATTTTTCACCAAATTACTGTAGTTGTTTCTTCAGTTCCACAAAATCCATAGTGGTCATTATAAAAGGGGTATTTTTTATAGGCCTTGAATCAAGAATTATGTAAATTGAAATCTCAATTTCCGGCTCTAGAGGATGTCCAGGTAAATCAACATGAAACACACCAACCTATTCTGGAATAGTAGCTACATCATCTATTTGAACATTCATTTCCTCACCCATTGTTATTGTATTCCATTCCTCCCCAATAATTTAACTCAATAGAGGTACTAGGGGTGGATCAAAATTATAATCATATGGTGATGTTTCGTCCCTAAATATAAGGGATTCCATAGAATCGTAAAAAAATTAAACCTTCTTATTATTGACTTTTTTGAATCATGGTTTGAAATACAATCCATACCGAGGTTTATATAAACCTCAATCATTGGTATGACAATAAAATCAGTAGATAAAGTATGTTTATTTTCTATAATGGGGACTTCTTGAAACAAAATTGTTGCAATGATACATCCCTTAAATTTTTGGCCTGGAAACTACCTTATTATATCAAGTTGGAAATATCTAATTTTCTTGGATAGATGGGATGATATGAATGAATTTTATGATCTAGAATAAAATAATTCATTGTCTATGTTTTAGGAAATGATTAAATTACCGGCCAACACAACATTAAGAAATTTAATATCAGTAGTTGTGATCACATAATCTTGTCCTTGCTACCATGGCCTTTTCTGTGGAATATTTTTGTGACAGTTTGAACAATAATTAGAATAGTGTTCCATCTCCCTTCAATTATAGCATTAAACATTAATATATTCTTTATTCCCCTTGGAATAACTATCAAGATGACCTTTCTGTCCATATTTGTAGAATACTTCTTTTCATTTTATTAAGGAACCAGGGTGTTTCCATCGATAATTATAAAAAGGTGGAAATTTAACTCTTGCCTGATTCCCAATTTTATTATTTCCTTTTGCAATGTTTTTAAAATCCCTCTTCTTCTCTTTCATTCCATTAAATTCATTAGTCTTAGAAAATTCCTTTTCCATCTTAATAAACATGAGACTATATCTTTATATGATAAGAAACATTGGGAGACTAGATCCCTATGAAGGAATAGTTTTAAACCATCAATGAATTGATCAATATTTCTCCATGGATTATGTATGTAGTCTACATCATGCCATTCCATACATGTAAATTTGGATTCATATTTGGAAACATTTTCATCTTCCTTCTATTTCAAATTCAAAAATTGAATTTCCATATCTTCTCATTGGTCGCGGGGAAAATATTTTTCTCGGAAGATTTACTTACAATCCCTCAATTCCATCTGTTATATTTCTTCCTCCTCATTTTTATTTTGAATTAATAACAACCACCGATCTACATATCCTGATAGATGATAAAATTCCATAACAACCTTCTTTCATTCGTCACATCCCAAAGTGAGAAATATCTTCTCAGGGGAACATATCCACTGCTCAGCTACAAATGGTATTCAAGTCCCATTGAATGGCGGAGGTTGTTTTTTACAAATAAATCTAACATATATTCTCCACATTATGGTTATGGATGCTTTATATGGGTATGGTTATTTTTCATAACCTGAGTAAGTTTTCCCAATATAATTATATGTTTTTTCGCACCAGTCAGAACTCCATAGCCAACATCATTATCGTGCTTCAATGTGAAATCCCTACATGGGATATGTGTGTTCAGGTGGTTTCCATTCCTTACACTAGGCACCATTTATAAATAATGGAATAAACTATATTAGGTTATGAATCATAATTTACTATCTTTACTTGGAAACAATAATTAACATAAATTGAAATACTTTGCATGGATAATCCCATAATCATATACATGGGTTCTTTGAGGAAAAATTTAAATTTAAAAGCATCACAATAGATTATAAAGAAAATATGAATTATCCTAAGCATATACCCTGGGAGTGTCAAACCAGATGCATAGTAAGGCCCTTTTTTGTGTTCTAGGATACCCTAGGTCAAGCCCGAAACTCCTTGTCTGAGTTTTCACTCCTAGGAATATCTGTTCCAAAACTACGTCCACTTGTAGTATCATGATATGGATGTATTTTAGAGAAAGATCCACATAATCTATTCGTTATCAAAATAACAGGATGTTATTGTATGTTTATCTGAAAAGACTATATTAAGGGTTCTTTCCATAATCTATATTTTCTAAATCTAGTTTCAATGTTTTATAATCAAATTCCTCTGATACTAACTATAAAAACCTGAGCCCAGTTTCCCAGAGCCAGTGCCTTTGTTTATTAAATTTTCATATGAAAAAGAAATATGCATCCTGAAGGACCATATAGTTTATTATATTTGGAAACAAGATACATACATAAGTTCAACATTACAACTTGAAAAGAAAACCACATAAAAGTTCCACTGGGAACAACCAAAACTCTATGACTATCCCAAAAAGTATATATGAATTTACCTATTTCTATCATGAGAAAAATGAAACATAAAAAGAGGAAAGGTTATATGAACATTAACGGTAAATACAAAATGATTACATAAACATTAAATATGATGAATATTTGAAAAAATTCTTTTAAAAATAAACATTAACATAATATAGATGGAATTTTATATGACTAAATATTTTCATAATAAATCATAATAATGGTAATTATATGAGTCAAATAACCACATGAACTGTCAATTTAAATATTTATAATGAGGGGAATCCATATTCCAGACTTTCTAAAACTTATTTTCAAGGCCTCTACCAAGACATCATAAAATGATTATGGCCTCGATAAAAACCATATCTCAAAATGGGAAATGCCTCAGCCAAGTTGAAATTGATTTTTCGCATGAGACCAACTAAACCATTATGGGGATATAGCGGGCCCCACCCATTATATAATAAGTCCTATTCATTTGTAATAGATGTAGAGATAAACATAAACAACATATAAATTCATATTGAAACAAATATCTGAAATGTAAATAACTTTCCCTAAACATTAAGCATCAATACAAACCATTCAGAGTAAATTGGTGAATGGTTTTAGGGTAGAAAATACACAATAAAAGTAATCATAAAAAATAAAATTAAATATGGTAGATGTTATCATAGATAATAATAAACTACAGTATTGAAATATATGAAGATACTCTTATAAAATCAAAGAGTAAATTTTGAGATAAATACTACTTCACTTTGAAAAGAAGAGAACTTTTGGAAAAATCTTTATATAAAACCAAAAGTGAGGTAAGATAAAATATTCATAGTAAAGGAGTGAATTTATAAAAGTAATTTTTACTAAATAATATATTATTGTATGCCCTTGATAACAGGTAATAATTTGAGAAATTCCCTTGAATTGGGATTTTTATTTTGTGAAGAATTATTGAATGATCCTTTTAAGACATATTACATTCCATAAAATAAAGTAGGATTCTGGTTAGTAAAAATATATCAAACAGTATCATAGAATATATAAGTAATAAATTATAATAAAGAAGAATTAAATTTATGTAAGTAGAGAATAATAGTAGCTCGCATGAAAATGGAAATTTGGGTGGAAAACCCTTACCTTAAGGGTGAATGTGTTCCGCTCTGGAACATAATGTCCTAAAATATAAAATTATAATTATTAATAACTTAATCGAAAACCTATCAGATAGTTATTTTGTTTATCATAATTTTTTTATGTTCATTTATCTCATTATTGATAAGTTAAAAGATTTAATTCTGTTGTTCAATAGAGTTTCTTTCCGTGGTTTTCATTATCTGTAAATTTGTATATGAGTATGGATGTTCATGTGGAAAGGATGTAATTATCCATAGGTAAAATTATATATTAATTATTATCATACATATTTTTTAATGGTTATATATATATTTTTTTACATGGTATGAGGAAAAACCAGTGGATGACATGAAAATCACATAGATTAGTTTCCGGTATTTGTATTATTATGAACTACTTTTGTCATATGAATTAATAATATTTACATATACTTGTGCATGAATATTATGTATGTTGTAATTAATATATTATAGTTTGGTTCAACCATAAAAATGGTTTCATGATCAGTAATGAAGGATATATTGGAGAACAAAACTTCATCGTCCAAAAAGGTTGTAAATTGGAACCTCACAGACGACGATTTCATTCATAAGATAGAGAGAGAGAGATAGAGTAAGAATATTGATAATGGTTATTAAATTAACATGGTATAATTATTTTATATTTATGATACTAGAGTTATAAAGATAAATTGGATATAAGAGGTTAGGAGAGAATAAAAAAGAAGATAAATTGAAATGAAACAAAATGTAAAAGAAATATGATTTACCACTTGAAATAACTTCCTTGAGAATATCTTTAAGGGAAAAGGTTTTGGTCTTTTGAAAATCCCAATATGTCTTGGACGTGTGTAGTGACTGGGGAATGGTATTTGGGTTGAAAATTAATGAACTTCAATGATTAGAGGAGTGATGAAAAGAGGGAGTGAGGGGGAGTTTTTAGTGGATGAGAGGAATGATTTGTGAATATCTTATTCATTGGTTTATTATTTCCCTCAAGTCACACAATAGTGTTGATTCATGTGAACCATAATAGTTATAAGTTTATGTGAGTTCTAAATAAGTGTGTTTACATCAACCATGATGTTAGGAATAGTGAATTTAACTATTAATGTATATATATTGTAAATTACTTTATTTTTCTATTCATTAAAAATTTGAGTTTTTTAGAAAAATACCAAAAATTCACTATAACCATTTTTAAATTTGTTTAATTCAAAATGGGACTCAATTTTTTTGAAATATTATTAATTTAATTTTTAAATAAAATCATATTTTATTCAAAAATAACAATTTTAAAACTATAATTCTTTCTATATCACATTGAAAATTAAATCAATATCTCATTATCTTATAACAATAAGAAAACAAAATAATATTGTTATTAACTATTCATAAGGGTAATATTAATATTCATATTACTATTCACAAGGGTATGTTACTATTCACTAAAAATTATGTTTTTCTTCTCAGACTATAAATATATTACTAAACAAAACTCTGTATGACAATTTTTCAAATTTTAAATCCCAGAGGTGGAAAATTATATTTACTAGCTAGTTTATAACAAATTGGTGTTTTGTAGAGACGCAGTTCTTCATGAATTCAATATTTATTTCCAAAACCATGGGGATTTATAATGAAAGGGAAGGTACATTGAACTAAACCCCTAGATTCATGACAATCTAAGTTAAAATCCAAAGATAAATCATTTACAAGATGTTTCATGAGTGTATAAAAAACATTACCTCGCAAATAATATCTTCCAAAAAATCATAAATCATATATACCACTCAACCAATTCCAAGGTTTGATAAAATAACTTGTAATTGAAGAAATTATTCCAGAGGAGTGAACATTTTGATTAATAGGGAAAATAATAGATTAAACCCAAACATAAAACCCCCATTACATAGTGGGTATTTCCACCCATTTGAACTGGTCATTATCTATTGAATAAGGTGAATGCTTCAACCATTTCAAAGATAGATATATCACTTATATGTATTTTATCACTTCCTAGCCATGTACATGGTGTTATTTATTATTTGAGTAGAAAATTTCTTATATCAAGTTGTTTTCCCACACCCTTGGACTTTTTCATTCACCATTCCGGCGACCATAAGTTTACTGATGTGCTATACCCATTTTTAGAGGCAGTCCTCCATGGAATCATTCTTATAGACATGCCCTATCATGGGTGTTTTGAGTTTATTGTTTCTAGAATTAGATCATAAGGTCCAAAAAATCCAACAAATGGCTGGAAAATATATTATATAGCTATAGTGAATTGAGAACCACATTGAAACCCCCTAATTACACAAAACACCTACCACCATGCCCACCACTAGTTCATGGAGACCTCTAGAAATACTAAAATCACTATATAGCCTCTATAATACCTCTAAAATAATCAAAAATGCCACTAATCCTTGATAAAACACAATGGAAAGGCTTAGAAGTACTTGACCATTAAATTTCTTCATTATGATGAATTTTGTAAGAAAATATTAAAATTTCACTTTTATTGACATAGTTAAATAAATATTCCAATTTAATATATTTTTTCAATCAATGATGTGGAATCACTTGTTATCCCTGGTCGAAATAATAAAGATTAAATATTTATTAAAATAAAATTTACTTTTTTATTAAAACAAGGACTTAATATAAAATTTCCAAATGGATATATGATCACAGTATTCTGTAAAAATCATTGGAAAATCCCTTTAAACAATAAAATTCATCCATTATTTAGCCCCTTGGTTGACCAACATATTCTATTCTAAAGAATTAAAGCTCAATTGAAATGTGGAAACTGAAATATTCAGGTTAGGGTTTCTAAACCTCTTCAATATATCATCATTATGTTTCATTATCTTTATAAAATATTAATCATTCACTTATTTTTTTCCCTATTTCAATTAATATGTTATTTCAATCTACTATATTAATTGATGATATGAAACCACATGTTACCTCTCATCAAAATCTTATATATAATTCATAAATATATCAAAATACAGGGTTTTCAAAGATGGTATTTTCATTTCAAATATCCTCTCACTCTTTAAACAAATAAAGTAATAATCGAACCTTATAAAAAATCCGTCATTTATTTATAATATAACATAATTTATGAAACAAAAAAATTTATTAAGTTTTCCCCTTTTTATGTGATTTTGAAAACATCACAAACTGTAGTTGTTTTAAATTACCTTTGAGAACAAAGATGTTTTTATGAATTTAAGTTTCCATTGGGTATTATTAAAAATTTACTTTATTAATAAATAAAAAATTATTATTAATGTAATTTTTTTTATTATTATCTAATTATAAGGTATCCATTATAAAAATTAAATTAAAAGCAAAGGAGTCATATTTATTTTTAACTATCAAAAAACAATTTATTGAGAATGTTTTTAGGGATGGTAACAATTAAATGAACTATTGAACATACTTACTTTTGGAATGATATGGAAACTAAAACATAACAAATATAGATCTTATGAATACTTTGGAAAATTAACTTTGATCATTATAATTGTACCAAATGTTTTTTGGATATAATGATCCAATCGACCCCATAATGATTTTTGTGAACTATACTGATTTAGTAAATGAATAAAACATGATATAAATGAAACAAAATGTATAATAATAAGTTAATAAACATGAAAATTTTATTAATAAATATATAATTAATAAAATTATATAATTTAGGACGGTAGAGGATGTATGAGTTGAGTCAAGACACAATGTAAGGTGATTTTAATTCCATTTTTATTTATTAGGTTATATAACATATCTATTGACTATATTATTCCCAGATTATATATGTAATGGCTTATGATTTTTTCATATTATATTTTTACTTTTTTTTATGAATTTATATTTGTTTCATATAATCACTTAATTTATCAATTCATTATTTAAATGTTATTCTCATTGAAACAGTTTCTTTTCTCAATTTTCACTCATTAAGATATTATTTATATTCCCCACTCGTTTTATTTTATGTGTGGTTCATAAAATATATGATATATTTTTTATAAAAGCACATAATTTTAAGGTATTAATAAATCCATATTAATTTCTGTTAAACATTTTTTGATTCAAATTTCACCGAAGGTATTAATCTCAACTTTCCTTCTTTGAGACATGTTTTATATTATAAACATATATTTATTTATATAGTGTTTATACATTTTATTTGACATATTAGATCATAATTATATTTTTTTCATGGTATTTCAAGTTACTTTTTATTTTATTTCTATCAATCGATTTTGATTTAATTACTCATTAAGAGGTTTTCTTACAAAAAATTGTTTTAATGGTTTTGAAGAATATTATGTAAATATTACTCTCCAAGTCCATGTTCTATACATTGTATGAATAATTTAATTTTATAAAAATTATGGTTTTCATAAATTGATTTTATATGAACTATTTCTAGATTTTAATATTTTTATATGAATTTTCTTAATGTCTTCCAAACTGGTCACTTTAGAATCTCTCTACAAAATTATGAGATGAATGTTTTTATTCACATTTGACACTTGATATACTTTTCCAGTATCTATGTATGTTATTAAATATGAATCTTTCTTTTCATGTTTCCATGTGGTTTCAAATAAAATATTATTCAAATCAATATATAAATTGTTATTTTTTAAAATATTTCAACAAAACTAAAGGCTATTTCTTTTTATTTTTTTATCATCTTTATAATTATTTTATAAAATAATTTTAATCTATGTTATCATATTTAATGATATTTATAATCCAATTATAATATATTCTAATGATACTATCCATGTTAATACTCTTGATATCTTATGATTATGTTTTAAAGAAATTATTATGACACCTATTTCTTTTATATGGGTTAATTATGCTATAATGGAATGAAAAATAATTTCATGAGTTTTATGATAGAAGTGAAAGCCTATTTTTGTTTTCATTTTTTTATAGATATTATAATAAATATATGATGATGGGTGGGTCTAATATACCCCTCTAATGAATTTTTTAAAATGAAATATTTAACTAGATATAAGTTACTCTAATGAAGATGTTATAATTATCTGGTTATGTGATTCTGTTAAGAAAATATATTAGAATTCACATAGTGGGTAATTTCACTATAAGGGTGATTATGAGAGTGGTTATTATTTTTTTGTGCCAAAAATACTTCAGGATTATTTATATTCATTTATTATTTATTATGATAATATGTTATAGAAATTCATAAACTAATATATTAAAACGCATCTAACTGATGTTTTCATGGCTCATGATTATTTATTTTTACCCTCACACATCGTTAAAAATGCCTTATTCTAGAGAATCATGTTATAAATTTTGATTATTTATCCATGATTATTGGTAATTTTTTCCGTATATAATTTCCATGTACCTTTATTATATTTTCATACACACCATATCATTTTATGCTCACTTATGATCTTCAATTATTAATTCCTATGTTTCTCCTTACTCTGTTTTTATGATCACCCTTCATAGGTTTCCATTTACAAGGGTTATGAAGACGATTAATAAATATGATATGTATTTAATGTTATCATATGTTTATTTTTTATATATATTGAAATCATATTATGAAATAATTAATTCTTTATATAATGGGAAAAGTGCCCATTGGATTAGATAAATCTGAATGTTGTTTTTTAATTTTCTTTTAAGTATCTAAAAATATAAGATAGAATGGAATTCAGTATATAAGTTAATTATTAATTTTTTTGATATTATAATAAGGTATTTATAAGTTTGGTTGATGTCACTTTGTATAAAATATGGTATCCAAAGCCTATGTTTTTAGAATTAGATCATTGTTTGTAGATCCCGGGTGTTATATAGGATGAATCACTCTAGTATTGAGTGGGATAATTCAACACTCTAGGGAATTCTAGTACCTTATTTTTAAAAGGAGGAAGGATGTCGGGGCT
This sequence comes from Viscum album, assembly GCA_963277665.1. Lineage (NCBI taxonomy): Eukaryota > Viridiplantae > Streptophyta > Magnoliopsida > Santalales > Viscaceae > Viscum > Viscum album. The sequence continues at coordinate 1,939,586,585 of OY728141.1, forward strand.
TTTTGGTAGATAGAGAAATATTATGATCTTAGTGAAGAATGATTCCTCATCATTATATCTTTCCCAATTTGAAAATCCATCAAGGATTCTCCTCAATCATGAATGAATATAGTCATTAGTTCATACAGAATTGGTAAATCAAATTTAGATTAAACCTTTTTAACATAAAACTATAATAAATCATCAATGATATTATCATATAAATGAATCATAGTTTATCTCGAGAGTTAAAAATGCTTAATTATGGATGATATAAGAGATAGTACCGAAGAGAAAATATTTATCAATCATGTGATGAATGTTAGTGGAATGATTTATGATATTCCATTATCAACTAAATGATTTTTTTATATTATTTGAGAACTAATACATGTGTTTAATGTGAATTTAAAATTATTTTAATATTTAACTGCACTTGGATAACGTTGAAAATGTTATGTTGTGGGATGATCAATATTAAAGTTAAAACATCTAAAAGATACATTATATATAAGTAACAATTATGAATGAATAAATATGGGTGAAGGAATATTTGGTACTGACTTATGTAAGAATTATTACTAAAATTAGTCATAATTTTTTTCATTAAGAAGAAATTAAGAAATAATATATAGAGTTTTCTAAATCTAAAAGTTAAATTTTGGAATCTAAGGATTTTCAAAAATATAATATTTGAATAAGTTCAATGTTTTATGATGAAATCCATAAAAGAAATATTCCTACATAGTTATGTAAGATATATTATCACAGGAAAGATAATTTTAAAACTCACACATAAATAACGAAAAGTAAAAAAACTCATTTATTGGTAATTCTAAATAATATATAAGATATTTTTCATATTGAAGATTCCTTCCCAAAAAAATTGTAAAAATGAAATAACCATACATAATATGTATGATATTCTTATATTTCATCAGTTATTTAATGATACATATGTTCTTTTGATGACATATACCTCTTTTTGATGATTCATATGTTTTTGAGGATTTATTAGACGTTATAATGAAGATAAAATAGAATTGAAGAAAAACAAAACACCTTATGTAATACATAAGGTGTTAAAAAAATATATGTCCTGATCATAATTTAGATAAAATGTGAAAAGTGAAGAAACATATATAAGATTAAAAAAATCATTATGTAATGATTTTTGATTGCAAATTTCGCATAGTGTATAGAATTAATGAGATATATAAGCATAAAAAATTATATATAGAGTTTAATTAGTTCATACCAGATGTAATATAAATTAGAAGAATTTATGAAGTTAAAGATATTATAGATGAAAGATCATGAATTTATGTTTGATGATGGTGAATTTATTATTAAATGAATTAAATATAATAATGACTAAAAATGTTAATTTTATTTATTTTCAGTGTTGAGAATATGATATTTGTGTAATGAAGAATAAATTCACTCTATGAAGAGAAATGTTGTTCTATTATGAGTAGTCTATGATTCATGAATAAAAATTTCAGGACATGAAGTAGTATGGGGGAAAAATACAATCCAAATAGGGTTATATGAACTTAGATATAATTACTCTATAAGGATTATTCCACACCATAGTGAATAATGAACATAGTGTTTTAAGACAGCTTCAAAACATGAAAAATATTATTCATATAATCATATACCCATGGAAATAATGTGTATGTAATAATTTAGAAAACTGAATGATATGATAATTATTGATATAACGTGAGATTAAAAATAAGCCTTATAGAAAACTAAAATGAGTTTAAATAATATTTTATTATTGATATTAATTGAAATTAAATTTAATGTAATATCCAACTGTGATGTTGAGAAAATATGGAGAAGAAGATAGAATTGAGAATCTGGTTTTATCTAATATTTTACACCTAAGAATATTCTATGTATCAAAGAAAAGGAGAAACTAGATTTTGGGAAAATTATGAAGTACCTATGTATCAAGGAAGAAGAGGAAGAAAAATATAGATACATATGAGAAGGTATCCCCTATAATATTTGTATATCATACAAGATAAAAAAGAATAAAATGTAAGAATAATGGGATCCATGGGAAATGACCTACCCTATAATATTTTTATATCATAGAAGAAGATAAATAAGAAATAAAAAGATTAGTGTTAAGAGGGTGACCAATTTGAATCACTTATATTGTTCACCACATCTATATATACTCTTAAAATTTAAGGAGTCTATATGATTGAATATGATAGTAGTCTCAAAGAAGAAAAAATGAGAAATACAGACAATCCTGCTCATGAATAAGGTCTGAAATATTGGTTACATAAAGATACCTATATGAATGAAATTATTAAAGATTATAATTTGGTGTTTGAAGACTATTATTAGGTAAAAATATCTAATCATTTTATATAATGATATCCCATAGTAGATTGGTGATCTTATCCCAAAATGTGTTTTGAAGGATCCCATGTAAAATGGAAAGCTCTAGTATAAAAAATCGATTAAGAGATAATAAATTTTTTGTTGACTGTAATGTTTTTTTGGATACTATTTAATATTTTTTAAGTGATAATTTAATTATATTCACTTTATATATATAGTCATTATCTTTGTCTTAGACTCGACCCAAAAATATAATGGAGTTGATTTTCACATTTGGGATTATCCTTGTAAAAATATTATGTACTACTCTCTTTCATTAGTTACATATTTATATATGATAATTATTTGATGGTTAATTATAATTAGATCCATTTTAAATATTAATAAATAATAGTTGTTTGAATGTTGAGAGGAAAATTCATATAAGTAAAATAATTCTATAAAAATGCTATGCTAAATCACCCATCACTCTTAAAGAAAAATCAATATTCTAATAAGGTAATACATGTGGTATCAAAGATAATATTAGATCCATATGATTCTCTCTAATTACATTTTCTATTTTTCTCTATGATATATATAATGTAATTATTTAAATATTTTTATCTCCCTCATATAAATAATACATTTTTCATTTATCTCTTAGAGGTTTCTACCAAAACCTTTAAAAACATGAAGAATAAAGAGAAAAGATGTTTTGAAAGAATGAAAATGAGTTAAGGGATTCAATTATAATAGAATTTAATCAATTTAGTAGTTTCTCTACTAGATCAATTTATTATTATCTTATAAATGAATCATGTTCTAGATATGAAGAATACTTATTTAGTCAATCACATATTGATTTTTTTCTCAAATTAAGTATCATTGTAAAATGAACATTGTTGAGGTTATTCAACATATTATTTTGGAATTTTAGAGGGTCTATACGATAGTAAATTATAACTGGTATTATAATATGATGATCTGGATGGATAATTGGTAAAAGTAGTGATAAAAAATAAAACTCTCATAAAATATTAGGAAATTGAGGAATATATGTTATGGTTATAAAATAGAAAAAATATCCACTACATGGATATTTTTTAAAATTTTTTTTTTTGAGAATATAGAAGTAAGAGAAAATAAGTATAAAGATATTACATCAATTGGTGGAAAATAAAATTGATATTAGTGATTTCAGGAATGTAAAAACCATAGATCAAATAAAAAATATTTTGGATATTGGTTTTTTGCTGCATGGTAAGCATGTGTTGCATGTAGATTATATTTAAAGGATAACACAATGTTTTTCAATAAAGAGTGATGAAAATTTAATATTTTAGAAACACTCTTTATAAGAAAAGTCATAATCTTATGTCAAATTGATATATCTATAACTGATATAAGATATATCATTAAAACAATCTAAGATATGATATGTTTATATACATTATTTCTATGAGTCCCTTTATCCAAAATGTATAATATATTTTAATAAGAAAACTGTAAGATAATTTTATAATAACTATTATTCAAGATCAATGTTAAAGGTAACATTTTTCCTAGAATGTATTATTGGAAAAAATATATTTATAGCCATAGTTCATGTAATAATTTAAATTCCCGAAAAATTGATTTGAAATATTGTAAAAAACCCACCAATAAATCTATAAAATATATAATAATAATAATAATATGTTTTCACCCTAAATAACGTGTATATATAGGATGTTTTTTCTAAAAAAACAAGGCATAAATTATTTCCATATTGAATCCAAATTAAAATTATTTTTTAATAAACATTTTGTTTTATGAAAAACATAGATGTATAGCCATGGAATTCTAAATAAATAAGTCAATTAATTAAAAATAAATAAATAATTTACAAAGGGAAAATATATTTGAAGCTAAGAAGAATCCTAATGATATAAGTCAATATTCACAGATTTTAAATAGTTATATTAATAAATTATTTGAATATATTGATATATTCATTTGTACTTGCAACAAATTTGATCACATTGAGGAAGCATTTTTCTGTGATTCAACTAATAATATTTCCAAATCAATTTAATGTTGAAGTCCACTAATTCAAAAGACTAAGATCAGTGGATATGAGTTTAACTTGTTTAATAAACTAAAGAAACATGTTGTACAATTCAAACCCAATAAATTTAAGAAGGTTGCTTCCCAGTAAATATAATGAAGCTTCTTCTACTTTTATCAAATAAGCCAAAATACTGACTATCATAAATATCACATGTAAATGAATATCAATAGGGAGAAACTAGATCTACATTGATGTAAATGAATACATATAAAAAATCAAAAGGATAGTTTAGTAGAAGACATCCATGAAGAAGAATACATGTATCCTGAAATGTTTTCTAATGTTAGTAACATAAAAATTCTTGAGATACCTTATTTAAGATCTAATAAAAATCAAACTAATTTTAAATAATGTAAGATCAATTTTCTATTCTATCCATAAAAAGATGTAATGATTTAGAAATAATAAAAAATGAAATTTATACAGGAAAAAATATGTAATTATGTATGGAGAAGGTCGAAAATTTCAAGAGGGGTTGAAAAATCTGACAACCAATTTTTTTAGTAGATGTTTGGTATGATATAAAAACATTACATAACAAACTCAAAAAACTAATTTATAATATTAATAACATAACAAGAGTTTTTAATGATGATAAATCCATATTTTGGAGAAAAGTGTTCTTTTTTGGAGGATTCAGAGAAGAAATTCCTTCACAAAGAGGAAGTTAGAAGAATCATGGAATCCATATTATCCAAGTATACTAATTTGAAAAAAAAATAAGTGGAAGAGTGAAGAGTTTAAAAAAATTTATAGATAAACTTAATTTAGTATCTTGGATCAGAGGAAAAAATCGAGATCTTCTCACTCAATAAGGATAAAATAAGTTCAGAAACAAATTATTGGTGTTCATGAAGATCAATCATGATAAAGATTTATTGGGTGCATTCCTTGAGGATTAGAAAACTAAATGAGCATATGCTAGAATAAATTTATTAAAATTGAAACTAAAATTTATTAATTATGTTAAAAAATATCATTAAATTAGAATATTGATAATATTATTTTATAAATTTATGAAAATATTGAAAATATTTATTTAGGGGGGAGATTGATTATATAATTGTAATATAAAAAGTAGTGTGAAGGGGGAGATTCATTCTTGATGTTAAAAAATTGTAATGTGTTTTTAAAGATTATTGTAGGTTTTTATTTCTAAAAAACATGAACAACCCATAATAAGAGATATTTTATATTTTATCACTTAAATGATTATTCTGTAGATAACTATGGTGTCTCTATTAAGAACTCATGTTTTCTACAACAAGTTAGATCAAGTAGGCTTAGAGTTGATTAATTAATTACTAATTTCTATGTAATATGTGATTCCACACTTCTCTCAAGTGAATTTGGCTTTAACTCTAATAAATGGGAGAATAATAAATTTTCCTCCCCTAGAAGATAGATCAGATGAAGAATACATTTTTTTAGCCTTGGTACATTTCATTTATTCAAAAATAAGTGGTAGAATAATATTTATGTTAAATTTTTAGAATTTATATATGTGTTGAAAAAAATTAAAAAGATGATATTAAAGTTACCATTTATGTTGTGATGAAGAGAGTTACATTGGTTGTATTTATTTTTTATCTTTTAATAAGTAGAAAGGTTATTATATATTGAAGTTGGTGAAAATGAAGTGCCAAATATTAATAATGAAGTTAAAGAAATTAGAAAAACATGAAGTTCTTAAGGATTATATTTGTTGAATTTTTTTTATTGTATATGTTTAAGAAGATTCATGAGTATGTTTTATAGGATATTGAATAAAATAAAATTGAGATTCTACATAGGTGAAAGTAGTAGAAACATAAAATTATTGTTGAGATGAGCATCATATAAGAATATGGCACGTGTGGAAGATTGATAAAATTCAAAAAATGCATCCTGATTTTATTGGTGTTAGTGAGAAACCATCCTTAATAATATGGGTAAAAAAATTAAAATTTTAACTTCAATCATATGATATTGAAGTATTTATATTATAGGATGATATTTCTTAAAGTTACACTGTCTAGAAGATACAATATTCAATTGTTATTGCTATAAAATAAGAATTAAGGATATCGGAATATCTGGAGATACTGTCTAGAAATTTTTTTGATGGTAATATATAATTTATATCATCCAAAAGTAATTTTAAAAAATAAATGTTTAGTTATTTTGTATCTAGAAGTTGAGGCATGAAAGATTAGGTGTCTGAAAGTAATATTAGTTGAAAATGTTTTTTGTTATATACTAAAATTGGTAAAATATTGAATCTTAATCTATGTAAAAACCCCACCTATATCAACCAAGATCCAATTTATACTTTATTACAATGGAGTAATATATAAGGGATCTCATCCTAAAAGACCAATCTATTTAGAAGTCTTGATGAACTAGATACATACATAAAATAAATATTACAATGGAAAAAAATACATAGCCTATGAGTAATTCTCACATCCACGATATTTTTTACAATATTGATATTGATATATAGTGGTAAGGGAAAAAATAAAGGGTGATATAAAATTCTCAGTAAGGGTTATGTGCACGGTAATCTGTAATGATAAATAAATAATAAACAATACGGAACGTAAATAAATGAAAACTCATTCCATTTGATAAATAACAAGAGCATGAAATGTAACCATGGATAATATCAATTTATTAATTTCATTGATAATATTTACTAAATTATCAATAAATGAAATGATTAATGTTGGATGTCATGATATTGGAAATCATGATATCTTTTACATCATTTCATTGTTTCAAGACAATATAGTCGATTTGTTGGTATATACCAAAAACCTATTTAATAATTTTGGCCAACCGATTTGTCTCAAAAACCTATTGAATCATTTAAGATCTATATTAATCCTGGTTGCACACATCACCGCATATCCAAGTCTTTCCTAATATACTGAATTATCAATTAAATTCATAAATAAGATTCCTTATCAATAAATATTAATATTGATTTAATAATACTGAATATTATGATTTCTCAATTTAATCAAATAACGTTCATAGTAAAACATTTTATGTAAAAATGGTATATAGTTTAGGAAATTATAATATCCATGATAGAAATAAAAGGAATATGTAAGAGAAATTTTTTTCCTAATTAAAAATATTCTCAATAAAGTGAATATTTTTTGATAATGTAAATGAACCAAAAAATTTTATATAATATGACCATCAATTCATTAGAAATATTGGTTTTGTACTAAAATCATTTCTATTAGAGAATAAATAAAAATGAAAAAAAAACAAAACCATTCATTAAATTTTAAATTTTTTTCCTAATAAAACCAGTGTAATATTATATAAGAATTTAAAATATTATAAGATAGTTTTCGTAGTGGGAAAATCTATTAAGGACGTATATATTAAAAAATATTCCATTTGACTTTTGGTAATGAAAGTCAAAAATAAACTTTTCAGAAATAAATATAATTATTTCTTTCAAATATTTTATAAACCATATGATAACATAAAATGTCCTTAATTTACTATTTTAGTATATAAAAAGGATTTTGTAAAACAATTTTAAAAAACATGGACATGGTAGAAAAATATACTCGATCAAAAAGAGAAATAAGACCATTATTTCATTTAAAAATTATTTTCCAATATCAAGTTCCAAATAGAGGAAATGTTGAAAGATAAAATTGAAACTAATTAAATATCTATAGGATAAAAAATTTTATAAATTCTTTTATTGATATATGATAATATTCCTTCAATTAAAATAATAGAAATCTCCCAATATAGATTGTAATTTAAATTCTTAATAATTAGGTAACATTAATGTCATTACCCATTGAGATAATAATGTTAAATTGTAACTTTAAAAATAATTAATAAATATATATTCATGTTAAATACATACTTGGGGAAATATATTCAAAAAATAAAAATAAATAGGTTCATAATCCAAAATATGTCTCAATAGAGGGGAAATTGAGACGAATCCCATACCCTAAGTTCGACTTGCTTCATAAGTTATTTTAAAGTATTCTATAATATATTATGATATATTATACCTACAAAAAATAAAAATAAAAATATATATAATATAATACATGATCCATTTATAAATTATTATCACCCTTTTGTTAATAATCCTTTAGTATTTTCATTGTTTTAGGAGTTAACCGCTTCAATAGTTATGAGAATTTTTGTTTTGTAATTATGGTTCTGTAAATTGATAATGGTTTCACCAACTATATAATTTTAATAATGATATAAATATAATACACATTCAATATATAAATAATTATATTCATCTATAAAAGGTATAGATATTCAAACTATGTAACCCGTTCATGGAGAAAATATGTTGTACGTATGGGTGAACTCAGTTTTCAATTTTTGATGGATAGATAGAAAGAAAATAAAATAATTTTTTACACATATAGAAAAATACTATATCATATATATCATATATATTTATTTAAAAAAATATTTTTTACCACCCATGTAAAGTGGAAATGAAAATGGGATCACATCACTTCGTGGAGGTGGTAGTCCACACGTTCGCACAAGCGACTTTGTTGTTTTCTAAAGGGTTGGAATGTAAGAAGGTATATATGATATTATAATTTAGAACTAATAATAATGTCATAAATATAATATATATTCATTATTTATATATTTATAACCATCCAATTAATTAGGTGGTGATAGAAAAATTACACCGCTATGTGGTGACAATAAGTCCTACGACATATGAGAAATGTTTTCTGTTTATATAGGATGAAAAGGAGGTGGAAAATTATTTTAGCATAATAATAATAACATATCAATGAATTTGTTATACTGGACATATTATTTTATGATTCTTAAAAAAAATATCAGATGTATAAGAAAAAATAAAGTTGAAAGAGATAGTAATGTTGATTTCCTCTTCTTCGGTAGAATTCAATTAGATTATATCTTAAAGACCATTGTAATAGTATAGTTAGAAGAATATTATATATAATTACATACAGGTAAGTGGAAATAAAACATTTTGAGGGTTTTTTTGTTATATGGATCAAAGTGGTTAAAATAAAAGGGAAATGAGGTTACTTTTAAGAGTGAAGGGAGGGGAACATTTAGAAATTCCTGAAATATTATAATATAATATACATCTTAAACATGGAAAATTGATCCAAAATGTTATGTAATTACATATAAATTATTATGGTACTAATATAATCATTCAAGAAAATTTATAAAGGTTTAAATATATCTTTTTTATTAACCACTTCATTAACATTTTTTAACCTTAACAAAAGTAGTAACTATTTCAATATTAAATGGTCATTATTTTACATATATGGTGAAAATTATCTCATAAATGGAATATTGATGAAAATTTTAATCATATATTATGCACCTTTTACTCTTCAAATATTTTTATGGTTTTAAAATAATTAATAATATATTATTTTCAAAAAATATCATTAATTTCCCTTTTGACACTATTCATTTAATTTGAAATTAATGAAACCAATATAATAATTTCATTCCAATATAATACTTTGAAGAATCCATAATATGTTATATTTATCTATAAATTCATGAAACATAATAATTCATCCAGATTTTATCACTTTTATTATTTTTAAAATAATTTATTTTATTTATCAAGTAATATAATAAATACCATGTCAGTATTGCATAAATATTTAAGGTAATTATTCAATAAATAAAATTTAAAAATAAATCAAATTGTAAAAAATAAATTCAAAATTAAAATTAATATTTTAATCTAAACAAAACCTTTTTCATCCATTGGATTAAATTTTTGAGATATTAAAGTTAGTAGTGGGCCATTTTGTTTCTCTTCCTTTATTAAAGTAATATAGAAAGAATATTAAAAAAATGTAACCAAGTGGCCATATTTTTTAAAATTGGATGCAAATGGGTGAAATAAATTCGTACAATATGATAAATTATAGTTTTAGGAAAATTTCAAAACCATATTGTAATTTTTTAACATTTTTTACCTATTTTAACCTTATTGAGGTGTCAAATATCCTCCAGGTTACTATTCATATTGACAAACAAATAAAAGGGTTTATTTAAAAGAAATTGAACCCTATAATTCCAAATATGAAATTTATTTTATCAAATTAAATTCACCTAAGTGATATAAATTAATTTTGGATAAAAATAAAAAAAAAATCAATAAAAAAGGGTTTTTAGAAGATTGTGTTTTCATTTCAAAAATTGAACTTATACACAAATTAGGTATAACGATGATTCAAATTTAATTAATTATTTTTTTCATAACTAATAGACTATATTGTTAATTTAATATTATATTCAAATCATTATGGGGATTATTCAATTAAAATAAATAAACTTTTAAAAGAATTGGTATTTTTTAATATTTACTAAAAATTAATATTTTGTTAAAAAATCCCAAAAATTCAACTGAAAATAATATCGACATGATGAATTTAAAAATTATATAAGTGTAAAATTATAATATTTTAATAGGTTTTTTTTGGTTTATTTAAACTAAGTGTGGAATTTAAAGTAAGTTATCAAAGAAATTTATTTAATTAAAAATGTGTCATAAAATATTTTAATGATACATTCAACCCCCTTTTAAGAATTCAAGCTAGAAATATCATCACATTGACAAAAAAATATAGGGAACCTTTTCCACATCACATCATCGGGTTCACACATATGTTCCTAAATTTTATGATTTAATCAGAAGACTTTGACCACTTGAGTTGTCTTGGTATGAACCACTTTCTCACTGTGATCCAAAATAACCATTGGTTGTTCCTCATAAAGAAGATCTTACTCCCATTTTATATCCTATAATATCGATACATGTGAAATATTAGTAATGTAATTTCCCTAGAGAGGTGCAAGATAAACATCATATACTTGAGAGAGATTTAGTAGAAGCGTTAGGAGATAAGCAACCATCCCAGTATGGTCAGGGTCTCAAAGGGATTGATATATATAAGAAAAATCATTACATTATTTAAAAATATAATAAAAATATTCCAAGAATATTGTTATATGAATACCTTATCACTAACATTGAATTCTATATCTCACTGGGGATTTTCAGCAAAACTTTTTGGTCTGCTCTGAGCTGTTCTTATGTGTTTTCAAATGAATATTACTGGCTCTGTCATTTTCTCAACAAGATCATGTCCTAAATGATTTATAACTTTAAAATCATCCAAAAAATATGTAATTCATCATAAAATTCCATAGAGTGATTCATAAGGGTCCATCTAAATTCATTAATAAAATCTATTATTGTATGAACATTCTTCTATAGGAAGGAATTATTCCAAACCACCTACAAAATCTATAGAGAAAGATCTCAACATTAAGTATAGAGATTAATTTTTATCTAAGACTGACCATATATCTGATTAAGATATTTAGTACTAAAACTAAACTATATTTCCAGATTCCACAGAAATATTCTCCAAAACATTAAGGTATACCATAGATCCTGATAAAATATAATTGAGAGTAGAACTCCGTGAAATCTATCAACATCCTTAATTTATAACCAAGTAATCCAATCAATAGATAATTAATATATAATAACTATAAAATTATCTGATTTCTTAATGTGGTTTAATATAACCCAAATAAAATTATTCCCTTTAGATTTTTTGGGAGTCTATCAATGAAATCCATGGAAATATTTTCCCACTTCCATTATAGTATGGGTAATGGTTGTAACACTCCCTTAGACTTTTGTATCATAGCCTTAGATTACTAAAACACTATTTATCAAGATACATATTTGTGAATATCCCTTTTTATTTTATTCCACCAATAATTTTATTTTTTATCTATATACATATTTGGACTTCTAGGATGAATTGAGAATAATCAACTAGGAGATTCCTCGAATAGCTCCGTCTTCAACTCTGATATTGATGAGACACATACGTGGTTCGTGAATATTATATTTCCAAAAATATCACTTTTGAACTCAAGAACATTCTTCATCCTCTTTTACAATACCACATCATTCTTTTATGAATTGTTAATCCTCACAAAGTTGGATGATTGAACATTTATCTGGGAAATCTGTGATTTATTCCCTTCTCTCATGATGTCAAGATCCAACTTATCTAAATCCCAAAATATTTGGTCCCATTTAGTCCAAATCATGGAATAACATGATTATATTTCTCTCTAATACCATCAACCACCTTGTTTTCCTACCTACGGTGGTAATTTATTGAGAAATCATAATCATTGATTAACACCAACCATATTTTCTAGACAATATTCAATTATATTAGTGTAAATATATTCATTAGGATTCTCCTGTTAGTATATATATCCACCCTTTACCATACATATAATTCCACTATATCTTTGATGTAGAAATTATGGATTTTATCTCTAAAACATGATTTGGGTAATCCTTCTCATTAATTTTCAATTGGCAGGATGCATAAGCTATCATCATATAATTTCTTATGAGGATACATCATTTTATCTTCATTGATACATCACTATATATCAAAACATATTCTCTACTATAGGGTAATGTAATCACTATTGTATTGACCAATCATCTCTTTAATTATTTTAAATAATCCACACACTCATAGATCCATGGAAAATTCACCCCCTTATATGTCATTATAGGGAGTGGGTTTTATTTCCATGAGAAATATCTTAGAATGAATCAGAAATATCCATCCTTCCTATGTCACGTACCATCCCAGTGGGGTCTATTCCATGACTACCCCAAGACCACCTCTAATAGGCTACTGGCTGGAAGCTAGTTCCGAGTAGGCATATCTCACAAATGGGAGGCGTTGCCTTTTAAACTATACATACACACATAGATGCAATCCCACGAATTCTGAATAGTAAACACTGAGTAAACCATGAATGTCACTACGAAAACCACTGAGAGTAATAGTAAAAAATAGAATTTAATGGGGACTAGTATACAAGACCAACAAAAGAGAATTTGTAAACAAGAGAGTACCCAAGTCACTAGAGACTCATTTACAGAAAACCCAACTTGAATGGTTGGTGAAGAGTTGCTTCCTGAAGCCATGGAGTATGCCTTGCCTATTTGATCTCACTATGAACCACTTGCTCCTGAACCACCTAAATCTCTGTCAAAGAGTCATTCAGCAGCATAAGAAATGATATGTGTGGAGAAATCCCCTGTACATCTGAGAAAAATAATAGTCAGTTGGACACCCCAAAACCACAAAGAATATACCACAAAGGAATAACTAAAAAGGTAAGTACACAAGATGTTTTCTCAGCTCACAAAGGTGTAAATATAATGTATGAATACCAACACTATCATATGTAGTCATAGAAAACCGTATACTATTGAGTCACTTAGACCCATTTAGTCATGTAGATCCAATGAATAATTGAGACCTGCTGAGTCACTTAGCCTCATTGATTCACCTAGAACCATTGAGTCACTTAGACTTGCTGAGTCACTTAGTCCTGTAGTAATCGTATTCCAATAGAAACCAACCATAGGACTCGCAATCATAGCGTACTTATTCTAGGAGAACATACACCTAAAGAAAAAGTTCATATGACTATATACATGAAAATCAACTAATAGTATCTAAAAACTACTTCCTCATAAAAGTGTTTCCAACGCTGTAAATATCTCGTCAATTTGACGTATAGTTTGAGAGTTATGGGTGTTTTAGTGAAAGGGTTCGATGAGGCCTTGGTTCAGTCCAGTCTAGATTGGTAGGGCCTAGCCACCTAGAGCTGGCTAGTTACTCCACTTGGAAAGCGATTGGAACTGTATCTCAACCTGATGAATGTGCTTGGCCGCCGTGTGCCCCACTCGCGGCTGATATCATGGTACCGCAGGACCGTGTATCCCAGCAGTGTGACACAACCTTCCTAAAATAGGTTCCTCTACTTCCATCCTTCGATATGGGAGCCATCTTCACTACCACAACCTGTGTAGCCACGAGCTTCTGTCCCCCCATGGCCCACCTGGCTACGGACTTCTGCAACCACAGGCTACCTTGTTGGTGGTCATCTGTCAAGCACCGCCAGCTCCCCTGATCTCATGTTTGAGGCTGATTTGATAATTCGGTCCTTCCTGGACTATAGATTTCCATCGACTCCAGCCATCAAGTAGGCATCATGGATTGTTTCATCACGAGAAATGGGAAGAACATAAGAAAACCCAAAACAGATGGATCTGGTCCTTATCCGTGTCAGTCCCAATCCATCTGAGTTAGTATTGAAATCAAAGGGGAGATAACTCTATACATGTATCACATCAAATCATGGATGACCCTAATTCAAATTCCTTCAATCCAAACCATCCTTCATACGCTATCAATCCATGGTTCAACATGTTTGTTTGTTGATCTACATTCATTACTCAAAAAAATAATGGGTAAAAAAAGAAATCAATTTGAAATGAAGCATTACATAGTGAATTGTATTGATCGTTGGTGAATAATAGAGCCTCACTACCATCATTTTTGAATCCTTGATTCAGCATCCATCTTGGTTGGAAAATTATTTGAATACGAGGGGCTTCTATATTTGTTGGTGATCTTTCATTCATCGTCGTTTATCATTTGCCAACGAAATTCTGTCAATGCATCAAATAAAACTCCAAGATCGTCTCCTGATCCCATATCTATCTTAATCCATTAATGTGAGGAAACTCATTTCATCATTTCTATTACACTGTGTGGTAGTGTCGTTAAGCTATTTCATTTACGAAATTAAATATTTGATGAGTTGTTGCGCTACAACAATACATTTTGAATAAAATAAACATTATTAAGTTTATTTTATTTTTTCTTTAATATTAACACAATTATCTTTTAACCTCAACCCATGACAGTCAAGGTTAGGTCTTTCCTCTAAGGAAGCTATAGTATAGGATTCCACGATTCCATTGAATTTTCAATTTGGGTACTAGTTTTGAAGTTACCAAAACCACACATGCACTCTGTTTAAAGAAGTTCAAACAATTATTCTAGGCACCCAATGCCTAGAATCCTATGTCTTATTAATGCATATTTTTTAAATAATCCATATAATATAAAAAAATTAAATTTATATTTTTGGGGCATTATATTATACCCACCTTAGGGATTTATGTCCCCAAAATCATAATCAAGTGCTAAAAAAATAAACGGGGACACCGAGAATGAATATGAGTCTCCCAATCCCAGGTTATCTTTTGAAGATTCATGTTCTCCCACCAAATGTGCACTAGAGTAATCTACAATCCACGAAGGACCTACTCCTTTTGATACTCTATCTGCACCGAAAACTATGAAAACATCACCCCATCGGCAATTTACTACTCACCCCAATCGAGGACGTGAAATGGATCATGAACGTACCTCCTCATCTATGACACATTAAAGACATCATTTAATCGATGCATTTGTGGGGGAAGAGGTAGTCAGTATGCCGCCTCGCCAACTTTGCTCAGAATATGAAAAGGGAAGATAAACATCATAGAAAACTTGCTGCCCCGGACAAATCATCACAATCCCTACTGCGGGGACACCCAGTGGAACACGTGGTCTCCCTCATCAAACTACAAAGGCCTTTGTCTCTGGTTAGCAGAATATTTCTTCATGATCTTTATAGTTCTCATCCACTCCTTGAGGATCTGCACCTTCTCGGTGGTATCCCCTACCATCTCTAGACCCACGAGTGCAGACTCCCCTGGGTCTATCCAGCATAGCGGTGACCTTCAAAGTCACCCATACAGTTCCTCGAACGGTTCCATACCAATTTTGGAGTGTTATCTACTATTGTATGAAATATTCACATATAGTAGGCGGTCCCCCCAAAAATGACCGAAGTCTAAGAGTAATCACAAAGCATGTTCTCTATAACCAAGATAGTCCTTTCCATATGGCCATTCTTCTGAAGATGAAATGTCATTATCAAGTGCAACTGAGTCCCAAAATCATTCTAAAACACCCTCCATAGCTCATATGTAAAGCAAGCATCATGGTGTGAAATTATGGTAGAAGGCACCCTGTTAAAATGATATATCTTCTAAATGTAGAGGCATTTAAATCTTTCTAATAAACCCTACTCTCAGATGGGTAGAAAGTGGGACGACTTGGTGAGCCGTTCAAAGATCAACCAGATTGTATATTTTCTCTTAGAAATTCATGGTAAACCCCTCACGATTTCCATTTAAATATCATCCCACTTCCACTCTAGTATCTCAAGTGCCTGAGTAATGCCTACTAAATGCTAAGGCTCTCCCTTAACTTACTGAAAGGTGAAGCACCAAAAAATGAACTCTACCACTACCATCTTTGTCCTGGCCACCACAACTGAAGTTGTAGATCTTGGTACATATTTTCCACTCCTAGATGTACTGCCAAAAGTTAGGTGTGTAACTCCCCCTGAACCTTCTCTCGCAACACCAATGTTTCAATGGTGTGGGCTCTAAAAAGGATTTCATGATCCCCACCTATCGAATATCCATTAGGGGATTTCAATGTGGATAACTAAGAACACCAGGTCTCATATCCGACATCACTAATATGTGCCTCCCAAACATGCTTTGGGAGTGGGGTAGTTATGACCATCGACTATAAGTATGCTGGGAAATCACCATCCACCAAGGATATATACAACACGACTAACTAATTTAATGACTCACTAAATAATTGCGGTGAAGATATCCTACTGAGCGCATCCTGCAGTAAATTCCCCTTCCATAATTATAGACTATCCCAATGTCATAATCTTGGAGGAACTATATCTGCCACCATTACCTTAGGTTTAGGTCCTTCTAGGAGAAGATATGCATTATACTTTTCAGGTCGAACTAGATGGAAAACTACTAACCCATCATGTAGTTCCTCCATGTATTAATTGACAATACCACTACTCCTAACTCAAGGTCATAGGTCGCATAGTTTTACATGTGATTCCTCAACTATCTTGAACCATAGGTGATCACTTATTTCTCCTGCATCAAGACACAACCAAGTATAGTCCATGATGCATCACAAAACACTACATACCCAACAGTCTCATCTTGAAGTCTCAATATGGGGGCACACGTCAACCTCTACCTCATCTCCTATAAACTCTGATGACACTTCTATATCCATATGAATGGTTGTCCCTTCCATGTGAAAGATGATAAGGGTGCTTTTACCTTGGAAAATTAGGCATCATCTTACTACAGTATCCATACAATCCAATGAAACTCTGAACCTTGTAAATTATCATATGTGGCTCTGAATAATGCATCACCTCTATCTTCACCAAATCCACTAAAACCACATCCTTTGAAAAGACATGTCCCACAAAGTAGACTTCCCGAATCTATAGCTGACACTTCGAGAGATTCACATAGATATGGTGCACTCAATTTATATCTAGGACCATCCCCAGGTGTGTCGCATGCTCCTCATTATACAAAAAGTACACTATGATTTCATCAATTAAGACCACAATGAAACAATAAAGGAAAGTATGAATGATCCTATTTCAGAGTCCAATTAACACTATTGGGTCATTGGTCACACCGAATGGCTTCACATAGAACTAATAGTGTCTATACTAACATCTAAAGTTTTTCTTCAGTACATATTCATCCCTTACAAGATGAAAATGATAGACAAACACGAGGTCTAACTTTTAGAATGACCTCATCCACTTCAGCTGGTGGAAGAGGTCATCAATTCATGGAAGTTGATATTTGTTCTGTATGTTCACCTGATTTAGGCACCGGTAGTCCACACACGGTCTTCATCTCCCGTCTTCCTTCTTGAAAAACAAAACTCGGGCTACCCATGGTGAAGCACTGGGCCTTATGAAGCACATCCTCTATAGTTCCCCTAGTTGTAACCCTCAACTCAGGAATCTCTATGTGAGAAATTAAACATGCTAGTGTAAATATCAGTGCATTCAATGGGTACAACTTAATTCCCATGTCATCGTCCCTACGAGGATGTAATCCTGGAACATCCTCAGGAAATATTTCCTCGTACTCATCCAATAATGCAGGAAATTGAGGAATCCTCTCATCCAATACACTGAGGGTAAGGTAAGACAACTATTGAGTGATTGGATAAAACCTCAATTGTGAATTTCCATCCAATACTACAAGCATTATTTTTTCACTGGTAATGGAAAACATGGTTCCATCTCTGCAGACACACCGCACTCTATGCTGATAATAGTCAATCTGAGCATTGACTGTGGATAAGCAGTCCATATCTATAATGACATCATAAGGCCTCGACACTGCTACTAGGTGATCCTAGTCGAAACCCTTTTCTCTGAGATTAAGATTTCACTTCCAACACTAGTGTGTGATTTTCAAATCCCATATCGTAAGAGTCGCTATCTGTAAATATCTAGAAAACGGCTCCACAAGAATCTTTAGGAATTGAACAAGGTTCTTGGAAGGAAAAATTTGACTAGAAAATATGTTCATAAAAACTATAGGTAATTTGTATAAGACAAATATCATACCTCAAATCAACTCTATATAATTCTTATCATAGGCCTCTATTTCCTGATGTTAGGCTCACCCCTGTCCACTAGCTCCCAAATCCCATGGAGAACCCCCTAGGGGGGGGGGGGATTGTTGAGAATCCTCCCACAAACTACCTCTATTCCCACTCCCCATACACATCTTCCACCCTAGGTACTATCCTAGTGGACCCTATACCTCTACCACGACGATCCATTGACAGTCTGATGATCGTCTGTGTGGTGAGTCGGGCAATCATGAGTGACATCCCCTAACCACTGCATGAGTAGCACACCCTTATCTTTTGGATATTTATATGACCTGTGAGCCTCATACTACTAACCATGTGTCCTAGGTCCGTCCCATATAAGGATATACCTGCATGGGTCCCTTTGTCTACTGCCTGCTACCTACTATTGAAGACACTGCCACCTGGTGTCTACAAGTAGCTCTTGCTACTGGTGCCCACTCTAGGAGGAAGCTCTCCACAAGTAGATCCCCCTCAGGAACCCTATCTTGAGTAGGGATGCTAAGAGACATCAAAGATGACATGATCTCTATGAATACTCCCTAATAAAAATCTCTATACCTAAAGAACGGGTCTCAAACCATGTCTTCAAAGTAGCGAGAAACCTCGGGAAACTCACTGTGTACTCTGATATTGTCATGAAACCCTACTTTAGGTATAGTAGCTACTGTATATGAACAATGAATAACATATATGGAAAGAAATTATCTCTAAAGAGGTTCTCAATTTTTATCCACGTAAGGGTCACCTTGTCATGAGTCTGGATCATCAAGCTCCACAATCTCCCCACTGATCCCTAATGAAGGCTCATAACTAAGACTTCCATCTGGCTGAGAGGCATCCCCACTAGACAGAAGACTCATGTAACCATCTCGATCTAATCCTAGACCACCTGGGGGTTATAATCACCCCAAAACCATGGTGGTCTATGCATATGGAACTCATGTAATGCAATGAGCCTTCATGCATCCTCTATCAGTAGTGCTGGTAGAAACATCTGATTGACAGGTAGTGGATAGAGCGGAGCACCACCCAGTGGGGATACCTCCAATACTAGCCCCTATAATGATGCATCATCTCCAGTCATACCATTCTCATGGTCAGGCAACTGAATCCTAGCTATGTTGTCTCATAGAGGGATCCTGAAATAGGTCAAGATGAACTACCTTCAATAAAATATACATGGTGTGCTAACTCAAGAAAGACTATAAGAAACACTCAAAATCCTATATAATTCATGTACCATTTTTCTCCATGTATCCAGTTTTTTCATGTACCGATTCGTAAGGTAGGTTTCCAGAGTATTGGTGTGTTGATACATCAACTACAACACCAAAAATAGAGTCCCTAACATTAAAGAAGAATCATAAACACTTCAAACTATTTACTAAAACCAATCTCATAGACCCCATGTCCCATTGTGGAATGGAACCACTATGATACCACTCTTTCATGACCCATCCAAGTCGTACCACCACTATGACTACCCAAAGACCACCTCCAATAGGCCAAGGGCTAGTGACTGTTGCTGAGTAGGAATATCTCACAAATTTAAGGCATTTCATTTAATCTTTTATACACACACACAATAGTAATCCCAAGAATTTTTAAAATCAAAAACTGAGTAAACCATTCAATCCATCAAGACAACCACTGAGAGTAACACTACAAAACAAAATGTGAAGGGGACTAGTACACAATCCCAAAAAATAAAAGCAATAAAAAAGCGTGTACAAAAGTCACTAGAAACCCATTTGCAGAAAACCTTACCAGAAGGGTAGGTGAAGGGTAGCGACCTGAAACAATTGGATTACACATCCTCTATCTAATCACACTGATCACCACCTAGTTTTGGACCACCAAGGTCTCTACCAATGTTTCGGTCATATTCACAAGACATAAAATGTATGGGAAAATCTAGTACCATGGTGAGTAAAACAATAATATATAGGGCAACATGAATCCACAAATGAAAAAAGACAATAGAAAAACCTGAAAGGAAGAACCACAAAAGAAAGTACAAAGTAATATGCTACCTTATTTTCCTATTATGGGTAGTAGCATATTGAACAATAATAATCATTGAACAACTCAAGCTATCTCATTTGCCTCATGTTGAGTTATTTCTTTGTAAAAATGTATTTAAAACTCTTGTTATCTATATATATATATATCCCATCATTCACTATAATGATAGTGTCTCCATATTTTCTAAGAAAATATTATTTCTGCTAACTCAGGATCTTGGGTTACAAATGTTTTTCATGAGTCTTCAATTTACCTGATGCCTAGGAAATAACATTATCAATTTTCATAAAGAAATAACCGTGTCCCTTCCTTGATGCATCAATATATATCTCTAATACTTATCTTATAGATATATGATTAAAAATTGGAGCATTGAACAATTTTATCTTCAATTCTTCAAAAAAAATTGTACATTTTTTTCCATAAAAACATAACCCCTTTATGTTTGACCTTGATTAAAAGTTTATATGATCAGGAAAAAATCTATATGAAACATCCATAGTAACTTCTTAATCCAATAAAACTATCCAAGTTAGGTTCATTATCATTGAAAATTATTTTATTGAAATTATATTCATAGGATCAAATGAGATTACATCCTTAGAGTAAATATAGAAAAAAGGAAATATTTGAGGCCAGAATTTACATTTACTAAAAATACCATACAACTCTTTTCTTGTTTGAGTCTATAGAATAATATGTATATGTTTCTCAAGGTCTTCATAGATTTTATAATATATAAACATGACACTAATAAATAACAAAATAAATTTATCAAGATATTACATAAAAACTCTATTCATTAGAACCCTTAAAATAGAGGGTGCATTAGTCAGTCCAAAAGGCTTTACTGTAAACCTATAAAATTCATACCTGGTTTGAAATTTTATCTCTAGAATATATTCTTTCCTTACATTCAATTGATTATATCAATATCGAAGGTCAATATTCAAAAAATATTAATCTCTAGGAAGTGGATCAAATAGATCATTAATGTGAGGTAGAGGATACATGTACATTATTTTTATAACATTGATTTCCTTAAAATCAATGCACAACATCATGGATCCATCTTTCATCATAGAAAAGATAACAGGGTCTCCCCATGAAGAAACACTAGGGAGGATAAACCCATGTCACTCAATTTCTCTAGTGGTTTCTTCAGCTCCACTATTTACACAATGGTCATTCAATTAAGAGTCCTTGATATAGGTCTTGCACCAGAAACTAAATCAATATAGAACTCAACATCCATCTCTAGAGTTTTTCCAGGTAAATCCTCTAGAAACACATCAATGTATTCTCACACAATAGTTATATAATTATTTTGATGAATTTTTTACTTACCAATATATATTGTTTTCTCTAGCCCCCCCCCCCCTTAAATTCACTCAGTAGATCTACAGTGGGAGGATTTATATTTGAATCATGATATATGTTTTCTTCTCTAAGGATATGGGATTCAATGTCATTCTAAAAAAATGTAAATTTTTTTCATCTTACGATAAATTTTTTCATCATAGATTGAAGCCCATTTCACACTGAATATTATATCAAAGTGAGTCATAGGTATGATGATAAGGTCTGAACCTTAATTACATTTATTTATCATGAAGGGGAATAACTAACAAATATATTTTTTCAATGATACTTACCTTAGGATTGTTGACTTACAACTCCTTTATTAAATTAAAATGGAAATGTATAATTTTCGTGGAAAACTAGGAATATAAAAAGTAATGTGATGATCTAAAATAAAATAAACCATTGTATATGTTTGATAAATTAATAAAGTACATGCCACCACATAATTAGGAACTTCAACCTCTGCTGTTGTGATTGCATAAGCTTGACATTTCTCCCATGGCCCTTTATGATTAATGTTTCTTAGAAATTTAGGAAAATTATTTGGATAATGTCCCATCTGCCTACAATTATTTCATTGAAAATAATTAATTTGTTTATTCCCCTTGAATTTATTAGATCATTGACCCTTAACTATATACTTATAAAAAAATCCCATGCCCTTCATGAATTTTATTGGAATATTATTTCCACAGTTCTATAATAATGGAAATTGCATCATTCTATTATTATTCTTTGGTGATTCACCATTTTCATGTTTTTAAGAAGACTTCTTCTTCTCTTCATTTCCCTTGAACAGATTGGATCTAGAAAATTCCTTCTTTGTTTTGAAGGAACGTTGTAATATTTCATCATATAATGATAATGTTTGTGAAGCTAGTTACATTTAAAGAATTTGATTAATGCCCTCATATAAATGATCAATATTTTCTTTGGAATCGCGTACATAATAAATAGAATACCTTTCTCATATTGTTAATGTAGCCTCATACCCCACAACACTCTCTTCTTCTCTTTCCTTTAAGACAAAGAATTTACTATTCATTTTTGTCTGTTGTTCACAAAGGAAATATTTTTCAATGGATATTTCCTTAAAATTTATACATTCCATATAATCTATTTCATATTCCTCCATGAAATTATATACTAAGGACCACCATTGATCAGAATCACCCTTGAGACAATATATTTCAAATAATACCGTTTCATTTTCATTGCATCATATTTCTAGAAATATCTTTTGAATGGATTTGATAAACTAATTAGCTACCAGAATATTATTAGTCCCACTAAAATATGGGGACTTATTCTTGATGAAACGATCCAATATTGTTGTAGAATGGTTATTTGTTACAACCTAAGTATGTTGTCCTAATATTGTCTCGATTTTCTGAGCTCCAACACTAACTGTATTGACTTGCTCAGTGGGGGAAGTCCCTACATTGTCTGTGGGTATTGATTCCATTTCATACAATAGGTTAAATCACTAAAAAATAAAATATAATACATTAGGTTATGAATCATAATTAAAAATATCATACTAGAATAATATTTTATAATAAATTTATAATTTATGCATTGCTAATATCATAATTATAAACATTGTTTCTTTGAGAACATATTTATTTATAACCCTTAATAATGTTTTGAAAAGAAAATGTGAATTATTCTAAGAATATCCCACATTTATTTCAAACCATGTCTATAGGAAGGCCCATTGATTTGTACCATGTTACCCCAAGTTAGGCCTAGAACACCTAGTCAATGTTGTAACTCTTAGGTACATCTATTCCAGAACCATGTCCACTTATAGTATCCAAAAAAGGATGTGTTTCTAGTAATATCCAATGAATAACTAACCTAGAAAAATTATAGGATGTTATCAAATGATTTAAATCAAATTATATCATATTATTATTTTCTCTAAACTATGTTTTCAAAATCTAGTTCTCATGCTTTCTACTAAAATTTCTATGATAGGAACCGTAACACCCTGACCCGTGAAGCACATATCTGATGCATTATTTTATTACACTAGAATTCATACAAAGAATCAAATACTGAAGGATAAATTAGTTTAGTAGTATTGAATGATCTAGATACACACATGGAACCCATTTTACATTGAGAAAGGAAACATAATATAATACATAACACAACATAATAAACTACATCTTTGAAAACTGTATAAGTGATCACTTCTTCGTAACTTGGGGAAGGAAAAAAATGAAACGGGTGACCACAATTGCTCAGGAAAGTATGAATATAAATGATTAATGGAATAAAAATAAGTGAATCATAATAATTTGTTCATAAATAATATGGAATGGTAAATAATTGAAATTCACACTCCATCAATAAACTTAGAATGAATGTGCATCCATAGATTTTGTCATAGTGAAAACCTCATGGAAATTAAAAACATAATACTGAATAAAAATAATTATTATTATTTGGAATTCATGTATCTGGAATATGGACTATCATACCATCAAGATAGTTTATGTCTATGTGTATAAACCTATTTTATTATGTTTTGGAAATAAAATCGGAGGGTTTTTTGCCAACTATTTTGTTTCATGAGATTTGTTGATCCATAGAGGGGATATAGAGGGCCCTGACCATCACTAAAATTCCAAAAAATTATTTATATAAATATTTCATACAATAAAAGTATGCCTTTTCAATATCCTTAATGAGTAGAGGATATATATTTATCAATATTTCCGTAGTTAAAATGATATTCAAAATAAACATCGTATGTAAAATGGTATATGACAAAGAAAATAATCGTATCCATGATACAAGAATGTATATATTTAATATTAATATTATTTCAAATGAAAAATAATCTGATATATAATGTACATTCACTATATAAAAATCATTAAGTGCAAGATACCATGTAAGTCTCAATCAAATGGAAATTGAGATAAAGTCCCTTACCACATTGTAATCAATCGAATTGTATAAAAAAATTAATAATAATCAAATGAATAATATAATTCATATATATAAATAGAATATTTATATTATATATCAAATAATTGTATAAATAATATATATATAAGTAATATGTGGAAGAAAATGTAAATCTCATGGAAATAAAAGTGAGATGAGAAACCGCTTACCTTATGTAAAAATGTGTTCTGCACTTGATATTAATATCCCGGATTGTCAAATTAAATACATTAATTAATTAACTAGGAACCTTCCATAAATGTGTTTTATTTATTATAATTTTATTATCTTCACTTAAGTCATTTTTATTTGTCATAAGATTTATTTCTATCGTTCAAGAGTGTTCGTTTACTTTATTTTCATGACTGGTTCGCTTGCTATGAGTAATGGAATTCATTTAAAATTGTAATAATTATTCTAATAGAGAATTAAATGTTTTTATTGAAAATATATATGTGTAAATGTTTATACATACCATTTGGTTATATTATACAAGGATTAATCCTTTGATAACATGTTAATTATAATCGTTTAGATTGATTTTAGATGTATTTTGATTTCAGCGAACTAGATTTGTTTTATTATTTAATATGATGATTATATAATTTTTCATGAATGTTAAATAAGATATAATAAGTATTTTATAATCTGGTTCGACCATAAATATTGTATCATGAAAATCCATGAAGGATAAATTGAAGAATGAATGTTCTTCATCCACGAAGGTTGTAATTCAGCACCTCCAAGACGATGACTTAATTTTTATAATAAAAGAGAGAAAATGATGATATTGAGGATATATATTCTATTAAAATTATATAATTATAGTATAAAGATTATAATAGAGTTATATTGATCATTTGGACTTATTAGGTGGGGAGAGAATAATAAATAAAGAAGGATCCAAAAAATGAAATTAAATGAAAAAGGAAGAGGATTGTACTTCTTGGATACTCCTCCTTGAGAATCTCAATAAAGGTATTCATTTTTGTATTTTGGCATGACCAGGAGGTATTGGGCATGGGGAGAGACTAGGAAATTGTTTTTGAGTAGAAAATTTATAAGCATCAAGGCTTATAGGAGTGAGGGGAATATGGGGGGAGGAGTGGTTTCTTAATATTTTATTCATCATTTTATTATTTTGATCAAGAAAAAAAATTGTATTGATTCCTGAGAAAAAATAAATTTAAGTGAGCATGTGAGTTAAATATGAATCTTCATTACATCATCCAAAAATCACCCATGACTCTGTAATTCATGTATTTATCCTTTATCATAAATTATAATATTTTACTACACAATAAAAATTAAACTATTTCAGAAAAATCCCAAATATTGACCTTGAACTATTTTTTGAGGTGTAGAATCAAAAAATAAACTCAATTTTATAGAAATAATTTTATAAATATAATAATTTTAATTTTTTATTTAAAATCATCATTTACTCCAAAAATATCTATTTTAATATTCTAACTATTTTTATGACACATTCAAAAATAAACTAAGGTCCCACAAAGTTATCCTATCATCATAAAAAAATAATATATTGATATATTAATATATTTTATGAATATAAATTTTCATTAAATGATTATCAAATTGAAATTATATATTTATTACCCATAAAAATAACCACACATACTTTTTAATTCTTAAAAATATTCACTTACTTATACTATGATATAATTATTTCTTACCATTGTTTATAAGATTTCAAAATTTTATTTACACATTCCTGAGTGAGGTATCTATCCATTTGGACACTTTGAATACTCATAATGGTACATTACTATTCATATGGGTTCATTACTATTCATAGGTGTACATTTCTATTCATAAGGTTGATATTACTATTCAAAAGGGTAAATAACTATTCATAAGGGTAAGAATACTATTCATAAGGGTATGTTACTATTCCAAAAATTAATTATATCCTATCAAACACTAAATATCATACTGAAAAAAACTATGTGTGTCCATTTTTAGAAATTTAAATCACAAAAGTAGAAAAATAATGTTTAATGGCTATGTTATTACTATTATATTAACAAGGTCTTGTTTCAGAGAGACTCATTTTCATGTGCATATAAGATATATCAATATATAAAATTATTTACGAATAAATATCCCATAAATTATCGGGGTGTTATCCATGGGTTGTTACATATTTTTACATTGGATATTTAATCATATAGATCATATTTGTGCCACTTACCCTAAAATGTGATATATTGAAAAACATTATGTAAATTTATCTTTGTATAATACTTAAGATATTTTGTATAATTAAAATTCAAGATATATAAATTCAATAATGGAAAACACCTTACACAGTATATAAGATATTTTAATCATATATAATATACTTGGTAATAAATTATTTTTTTGATGATATGTATGTTTTTTTTGTGTTATGTATGTTCTTTTTGATGACATAACATATTTTATATTATGTATCAAACAATAATATTTAAATATAAAACTACGTATTTAATGTTTAATGGTAATAAAAAATAGTCATATGGGTTATTAGTTAGAGAAAATGATATATTATAAAATCCATATATAAGAGTTAAAATTCTTATATTAGGCTTACAAGTTGGAATTTTCCCAATGGACTTGGATCCTTACCATGATTCATAGGAGAAAAAAATTATGAAAATATTTATAAATTGTTTTTTATTGGTCTACCAATTACAAAACATTGAGATATTGAAGATATTTTGAAAGACAGATGTAGAAACTATGCTAGTCAATCTTGTAGTTGTTCTTCCATGAATGAATCATCACAATTATTCAGGGGGATACTATGATTCCTTATTAGTGTTTGGAATATGATATTTTCATTATAGATAACAATATCACATCATGAAGAAGGTTGTTCTATGTTGAGTCGTTTATGAGTTGTGAAGAAGAATATCAGAGCATGAAGCAATCTAAGGATAAAATACAAGATAAAGAGGGTTAACAGAATTATAATGAAGTCACATTGTAAGAATAATTCCCTGGTAGAGTACATGATAAAGAGAGTTTTATGGGATGTCCTTAAGAAATTAAAAATCCACTACTTATAATGATGTTGGAATGAAAATTATATTCATGTGGTAATTGAGGAAGCATAAATCTATGATAAGTTAAGATATCATGTGAGTTCAAAAAACTATTCTTATAAAGATATAAGATAAATTTAAATGATATTATAAGACTAATATTTATGGGTAGATTAAATTAATGAATAATTTATGATATATGAAGATAATACAAAGAGAGTAATTGATATTTTAGAATTTAATATTATCTAATACGATATACTGATGAATACTCTATGATTAAAAAAGAGATAAACCCAATGTTATGATAATAATGAATAAAATGTTTGTTAATGTAAAAGAGGAAGAAAAAGAGGGAGATGAAATATAGGGCTTCCCTATCCTATATCAATAATTTATAATATGAAAAAAATGGGAGTTATGATAAGTGGGTGAAAAATCCCACACTATGATAAAACTATATCTTATAAGATAATGTTGATGAATGAATAATAGGAGAGTTGAGAGGGAAAGAGAGTTATAGTAATCCCTACCATCATTCATCACCTATGTTTATGATCTTATAAATTTATGAGATACTATTATAAAATATTATATAAATATCAATGATTTCTAACTTGAGTAAGGAAAGTGATCTTGATCCTAAATATATTATGTAAGCTTGGATACTCTAAGAAACTAGTGTACATATAATTTTTGAGAAATATCCTTTTACCAATGAAGACTCTATTTTAGGGAGATGGGGTGATCATTTTATTAAGTGAAATCCCATAAAAATTGGTTATCATGTTCATAAGTGTGTTTTTAAGGGACCCTTAAACACTATTTGGTGCCATTATTGAAAAAAATATCAGAAGATATTACACATATGATAGATTATAAAAATAATTAATCAAATATTCATGATTTTTAGGAGATATCATACTTGTATTCACTAGAGTTATATATTTGATATATGTGTATCAAACATGAAACAATCACATTAATGAGTAGATTCCATCATTAAGGCCGATCCTTGTAAATAAACCATGTGTTTCTCTAATTAAATATTTTATTATTTACATGTAGTAATTGTGTATAGAATAAAAATAAGAAAATTCATATATATCTTAACTGATAATAATGTTTAAAATATTTTGAGGGTAATTTAAAAGGTTAATTAAATTAAATAAAAGTACACACTGATTCACCTCCATCTCAGAGTGCGTATATAATTCTAATGGATTATTTCAAGTGGTATTAAAGAAAACCATGGTTCCCTCTAATTAAATATATTTCTATTTCCTAATTCCTTTTCATTGTTATATATGCTTTATAGATTTAATGATTTAGAGTTTCCCCAGATAGATAATTCATTTTCCATTCATATCATGGAGGTGTCATTAAAAACCTTTAAAAAAAGGGAGTATAAATAATAAATAATGTTGATAAATAATTAAAAAGATAAATTTGATTCACTTATAATACAAGGTAATTGATGCAATATAATCTTTACTATATCATTTGATTATGATCCAACATAAGATTAATATTGTATCTATGAAAATTATGAGTTTAGTTAATCACTTAGTGATTTTTATTTTTAAATTATTTATTATATTAAAATGATCCTTGTGGACGTTATTAAATATACATTTGAGTCTTTTATAAGTATACATGATGAGAAGTCATAACTAGAATTTTGAAGTTGATTCTTTAGAATAAGTATTCGTAGAAAAGGTGGGATGATATAAAACATTCATCCAATATGTATAATACAATGATTAGTTTCTATGGTTCTACAAGTTTAAAAAACCCATGATTAATAAATAATTTTAAAAAATAACTAATGAGAAAGCATAAGTCTGAAAAATCATTGAAGATAATTTTATGCTACATATGAATGGAAAATGATATCATTTATTTTAACCTAGGATACATATGAAAGGAAGTTGTGTATTATTTTCAACTAATGATCAAAATAAAATAAAGAATAAGAAAAAAACTTATATAATATTTATCTATAACAACCATATTTATGTATGGTTTATCTATTTATGAAAATGTGAATTGTCCAAAACATTAAGTAATAGTGAAAAATTGTTTTTTAATGGTTCCTGATAGTGAATTTGAAAAAAATCATATCCTTATTTTGTTAATTAAAATAAAAAATTTCTTACCTAAAGGGTAATAGAATGATATTCAATGGTATAACAATTATAGAAAATTTAGACATTGATGGTTTTTGAGAAGATAGATCAAAACATTAAGTAATCCATTGATGAAGGTCTTCTTCAAAGAGTTAATCAACACTATGATTAAATATTATATTCTTATTCATTATAAGTATTGATTATAGGATATTTTCATCATGGAAGAGAATTTAATGTCATTAAGAGTATGGTTGTGATGGGTTGAGTTGGATATGTGTCATAAAGAAGAATAAGATGTCATGATGTATCATAGGTCTAAAATAAAATATAAAGATGGTTCTGTAAATTAATATATTTTTATTTTGTTAGGATAGTTCCATTTCATATTGAAAAATTAAAAGAGTTTTATGGGGTACATCCATGTCTGTTCAATCCACCATATGTTTTTAAATGAATTTAGAGATTAAGTACAAGTTGGAATTCAAGATATAAAATATATTGATATTAAATAAAATATAATGAGTTTTAAAATAGTCTTATAGTAACAAAAGATCATTTAAAATGATATTTGATGACTAATATTTATGGATAACTTATGTGTGTGGAATATCTGTAAAAGATACTGAAAATATAAATTTAATAATAATGAAATGAAAATGTATATTAAATTGTTATTTCAAAACTCATAATTTTCTATATATTGAAGGGAGAGAGAGAAAAAGTATGTTGTGATGTCATTTTATAAATTGTCTTTCAAAAAATAAGAGGAAAAAAATAAGGAGATTTTGGAGAAGGTACACACTATGATGTCTCTATACCATAAAAGATGAAAAAGAAAAAAAATAAAGAAAATGATATTCAAGTTATAAGATCTACCATATACAATAATTATATCTCAGAATACAATATAGAATAATTAAGAAGAAAAGAGTTGAGGGATTGATTGATAAGAATCATCACTTTTGTTCATCACCTCTTCCAAGACATCTATATATTGATTAGTTATTGCGATTGAAGATCATAGAATGTTCAAAGAAGACCAAGTTGAACAAAGATGAAGATCTCAATCCTAAATAAATTATGGAAACATTGTTAAATTAAGAGGATGATGTGAATACAATTATATTATATTTCTCATTGGATACTTAAGAATCTATTGATATATAATTGTTGATCATATAATTTAAAAAAATTTAAAACTTGCTTGGTGAGCATGTCCAAGAGTGTGTTTGGAAGGAACCGTTGTACTCTTGAGGGTTCTTGAACACACAAACTATATAGGTGGTAGTACATAATCATGATATGATAAAAATATTTAAAAGAATAATAACTATTATTAAGAGACATCACACTATTATGAACATCATTAATATAGTAGATACTTGTGTATTGGGATTGATTCAAACATAACATGGAGAGGGTTCCCACATTTGGTTCAAACCATGTAAAAATAAAATGTTCTAATAAGGTTTTTTCTTTACTTAATTTAATGATTTAATTTCTTATTGGGTATTCATTAGAAGATCCATATATATCTTAACTGATAACAAAGGTTCTATTATAATGATCAAAATCTAAAATGGTAAAATAATTGTTAAAAAGGCCACACAAATTCTTCTTACCCCTAATCTAAATGTGATTGCACAATCCTAATATGTAATTTTGGTATCATCAATCACTTCCACAATAATTTTTAACAAAGAGACTAAATTTCCTAATCATCATATGATATCAAAAATAAAATAATGTTTAGTCTCCAACTGATTTCATGATCAAAAATATACCAGACCAATATTTAATTATCTAATCCACAATTATTTGGTAATAAATTTATCAATATATAAAGGTTCTCCTGTTAAGAATATCAACAACCTAAAGTAGTGGGAAATCAAAATATGGACCATGAACCCCTATTTTACAAATTACAATGTGAGTGACACTCCATGAGGTATACATCATGGTTTATCTAGTGAAAATACTTATTCCATGCCTTAAGAGAGTATTCTGTATCTTGATACAAGAATAATTATCCAAAAAAACTATAACATGTTATCAAAAACCATAATAGTAATTGAGGAACATCAATCAGTGAAAACTGAAAGTTATAAGTTTAGAGGATAATTATAATTTAGCTTACATATATATATATATATCATTAAATAATGACAATTAATGATAATGAAAATAGTTACATTTATATAAGATGAAATATTTTTTGTCGTTAAATTAACATGACCCCACCACTTGTACCCCTCCTTGGGTGGTAGTGAAGAGAAAACATGATCCCAAGTCTCACCTCCAGTAGGCCTGAGTTGGAGACTATAAATGAGTGTAAGTAAGTCACATATTTAAAAGGCATTGAAATCAATAATAGATAAACAATATTTGTATATTGAATAAGAAACCACCAAAAAATCCATCACATAATATAAAAGGTACCCAAATCCATAAAACCCCACAATTATTTCCAATGATACAATAAATGTCTCTAAAATAAACTACCAAAAGAAATATTATACCAAGGATAAGACTCTTCAAAATCTCCAAACTCTTGGATAGTAATTCTAGAATTGGTCTTTGAAACCCTTTTAAATCATAAAAAATAGTTTATATATATCTTTCATGAGAATAACATGTATAATTAGTAGAATAATGCCCAGATATTTTCATGAAAATGTGAAGAAAAGTATAATAATGCACCAGACAATAAATAATATAACCAAAAAACAATAAATTCTTAAAATATAAATCCCATCATCACAACTTCCTTATCACCAAATAACCCATCCATTATAGTAAAATAATAACAATAGAAAATTGAATAATGCACCCTATATCCACTTCCCCACTAATTTTCCTCTATGATTATCCAAAATCAAACATATTGTTCTATTATTCATTATTTTTTATATCAATTTAAAATTGAGGTGGTTTATGACTCATCCATACCTACACCACCTTAACAAGGTCAAAATCGAATTTTATGATAAGTTAAATCCATGTTTCTATCCATGTCTACTAGATTTGGGTCGAGTCGCAACCCTACCCACCCTGACCTCCCATATGTCCCAACATCTAGTGAAAACATCAAGAAAATAAATTACCCACATCACCATATCATAACCAATGTAGTAGGGAATCTTAAATGTGAATGAAATCAACCACATTACCTCATACTATTTTGCATGACTAACCACTATTTGTCACATCTTCTCATCAACTAAAATTTACACCATCTAAACCAATATAATTTTATACTAACCAATTGATGTGTTTTTAAGGGAGTGAAATTCGTTATCAATTTCCTCCCAACCAGTATGTTTGGGAAAACCACGCAAAACATTTGGGTGTTGTTAAGTAGAACTAGAAATGGGTGGGTACATATAGAAATAATATGAAAACATAATATATTATATTCTTATACAAACACAAACTAGGGTTCACATAAAACACCAATAATTTAACTCATACTACTAAAAAATTAGCAATCGATATCTGCAACAAACTATGACCACAATTAAATGATACCTCCCACAAAACTAGCCACACATAACCACATATATACCTTGTTTATTATTGAATTCTACCACCAATCATTTTTTTCATTTTATAAAAGCTGGTTCAATGGTGACTGATGCCCAACATACTACCCAAAACATGATCAAGAGAACCAAAAAACAACAAGCAACACAAAGAATTACATCATTAAAAATCATAATAACCATAGTTATCCCCACGCCCCATGCATGATTCTTCTTCTCCAGTGGCCGATTACCAATCTGGGTGTCTCTAGAAACTTTGTCTTTGAAACCGATTCCTAAGCTAATCATGATCGGCCGCATTTGGAGATTCCTTCTTAACCCCGCTTCCCATTTTAACAGCAAGAACTACCTCGCTATTCTGTTCAAAAGTATACATTTTCTTCATTTCCCATGGTAGATAAGAATAATCCATACTTGGTGGAAATATTAGTGGTGCAGATGAAGATGTTTCACCTCCAGACCTCGTCTAATTCCCACTATGGATGATATCGCTGGAAGAATGGCTGACAGGGGTACTCATGTTTTCTTTTCCTCCCCCAAAGTTCTCCCTTCCCTTTTCGGACTTCTCACTCAACGCAGACTCAGGAAACCCAATATTATAACCCGGCCATTAATCTGACTTGTTACTTTATATCAAGGGTAGTCGCCTTTCCTCCAAAAATTATTCATCCCCAGCCATACAACCTGACTCCTTCCCCTTACCTTCAATCAGAAGACCCTCGGGAGTCATATCTCCACCAAAGAAGTCCTTCCCGGTGTAAGCTTGAACCATCGAAATAGAAAAACCCTTAACTAGTGCTATCCCCCGGCCCCTGATTCACCCATTCTAGCAAAAGAGGGTGACATTCCACATTGAGGCAACCTTCCACAGATCCTGCAACTGAATCCCGCCCCATACAATCAACTTGCCTAACCTCTAGGACCTCTCCATCAAACTCGTCTCCTGTAATTACCTCCTCCTCCTGGATTGTAGTCAGTCTGTCCTCATCTAGCCCCTCAAACCTGTTACTCAAAGACAAAAATGGATTCTTAGGGGATCAAGAACTTTAGAATCCTTTGTTCTGGTCTTATTCTAGAATTCAACCATTTACATATTTTACCAATTACTAATTAGGTCCCTCTTAATTAAATATTTAATAAAAAAAAACAAACTAATCACCACCCACATTATTTCCAATTGATATTTTCCCATTCAACATCTTTCAATTCATGGGCTAATTATTATATATTAATTTCTATCCCAAATTTTCTGATTTATAATCCATTCATTTATCATTTATTCATTACAATTTTTGTATTCCATCACTATTGGACCAATGTATCACCGCATCACACAACCACCCACAAAACAATAAATATCCCACACAACATCCCATTTCATCAATCACAATATCTCAACCATCACATTTTAATCGTCACCATAAAATAACCATCAAAATATCCCATTATAACAAGTAAATCCCCATTTACCAACTCATTTAACTTCTAAAACAATCATAGTTATCAACATGAAATTCCTAAAAACACCACTCAATCTAAAGTATAAAACAAAAGCACCACATCACACATAGAAATAGATCCCAAAATCACAAAATTCCTCAAATTCATTTGAATGATCCTTCACCTTTATCAATATCTCATGCATGAATATTCTTACACATTCTATAGATTCATATAGAAATTGATTTTTAGGAATATATACGTTCATAACATATTATAAATGTAGAGTTAAATAATGAACTCATAACTGGGGTAAAAATTCCTTACAACTGTAACACTCATATGGAAGAACAAGAGATATGATTTTCAACTATAGTAGAAAGCATATAGAAGTGATAAATCCATAAAAAATGGAATCATGTAAACTCATATAGAAACTACACACCATAATAATTTCATTAAATATGTTTATTTGTGTATGTTTATTCTTATATAAACTAGAATTAAAACAAGGGTGTATTGGATTTTACCTCTGTGATCTATTACATTGTGAGTTTTGAGTGTTAGAGGTGTGAGGAAAATGTTTAAGGCTGAATTATAGAGATTGGAGTTGAGGTTCGTGTTGTAGTTAATTATAGTGTGTGAGTGGTAATTTAACTATGGGGATGGTCATTAAGGTGTGAGGCATGGCACAGTTTCATTGAGTGTTGGGAAGTAATGTTTTAGTGATTCTTCCTATTTCAGCATCACTGTGGCATGGGTCACTGGGATACAGTTTGGAGCCCTGTTAGATATTTTGGGGTGTTCTAGTGGGGTTTTTATCTCGACGTAGCAACAATATAAACCTTATGTAGTGATATATATGTACCTTATATAAAAGTTTTATAGAATTATATATTCCATATGATTTTTATTCCTAGACTTCCAATATTGGGTTATCCTGTATGTTACATGGCCATTGTGCCATAAATTCAAGATGTGATGTTTCATTATTCTTTATCATTATGATTCTACGTTATATTGGTTCCCTTGTTGAATTTTATCTTTTTTAAGAATTTAGAATACCACCATATATCACACTATGTTACAGAATCATAGTTTTTATCATCTTCTTTCTGGCATGGTATTTTTCCCTACACCATGGAATCAACTCTATGTCATTATTTTTGAACCATGGTGTTTGGTGTTGCACTATAGTCTTCCAATTTCTAGATTGTATATAAACTACCAAACCCCTTAAAACCCAATCCTTCTCCCATTATTTCTCTCAACACTTGGGTATCCATGTTTCTTTATTTGGATTTATGTTATACACCTTTTAATGTATTTGATCTCTTACTTCAAGATATTTGTTTTTATTGTTCATAGGTGAGTTCCCTCCCTTGAATACTTATTTTTATTCATGTTTCATCTATATTTATTCTCAGATAGTGTTCTTATCAATGGGACCACTGTTTTGGGTGATGTTATGGCTAAAAGATGATAATGGGTGGTGTGTTCTAGGTTGTGGATCTCACTTCGGTGTGGTTCTAGCCGTGCAGGTGTCCACTATCAGCCTTACCTTTTCAGAACGTTTTGTGGAGTGGTTGTTTAGGTAGGGGATCTTGAGACTTATCACGTATATTATATAATTAATTTGATTGAATTGATTTTTTTGGTTTCTTTCTTGTATTCTATTATGATTTTATTGATGTTTTTAATGGGAAATGAGAGAATGTATAGAAAACCACCATAAATGAAGAAAAAAACAAAATATGGTAATTGATTAAATTACGTACAAAAAATGGAAGGTTTGTTATATGACATATATGATTTTCATGACATTTACATTGTTAAATTCATATTTACTGATGTGTTTCTATTGTAATTTTATTTTTATTGTTGTTACCAATTAAAATTTTGCCCACCCTTTAATGGATAACTTATCAAATATACTAATAGATAAATGGGATCTCTAAAATTGTAATTGTAGATTAAAAATGTTGTAATGTATTGTTTATATTTGGTCTATTATGGGATTATTGTTTACCTTGATTTATTATGAGACTCTTTTATGGGTTATTGGGTGTAACTGGGAAACTGGATACATGCTTTATCAATAAGAAGCGTGAATTCTTGGAGAATTGGATATTTGGTTGGAATTAAATTTAAGAGGTATTTTTATAAATCATTAATTAATTGATCTCCGTGAATTATTACCATTGTCATGGTTTCTTTGTTTTTTTTGTCCCTAAAAACCATGTCTCACTCATAAAAATTGTACCCACATGAATGTGGAAAAGTATTAACATATTCAATGAATACTATCAGGATTGATATACCATTCATAATGAAAACGTATGCTTGAATGTGATGGATAATGTTAAAATTCCTATAAAATATTTAAGAATGTAAAGTTGATAATTTAAATGAATAATGATGTGTATATCTTGGTGGCCTTATTGTGCATGGATATTGGGCCTTGTTGACTCTGGATGGTTGGATAAGGGAATAATATTGTGAATGAAATAATTAATTTGTTGATTTTTGTTAAAATTATAAAGTATATTGTTGAATTATACACTTAATGTGAATTAGTGATTATGTGTCCTTCCTATTTTCACATTGTTTCTTGAATATGAGATTATATTATTCAATGAAATATGTTTGTTTTTACCTAATTTAATTTTTATACGATTGTTGGGTGTTGTTTATTTCCCAGTGGCGATGGGTTGGTGTGAGAGATGTTCTAGTGCTGATGAGTTTATGTTGGAGATTTCCCAGTGATGACGAGGATGTGATGTGTGGTCAGGTTCATTCCTAGTAGGAGTACATGATGTTGATTCCCTTCATATTCGAGATAACTTACTGTTGAGAATGGGATAATGTTAATTGGGGATGTTCATGGAAGGAGGATGGAATGAGGTTTAGGTATTTAATGTTTACATTTCTTTATCGACAGATGGTTGGGAAAATGTGAAATTTTGGTGACTATAGAGACTTGGTTACAAATGCGTAAGGATGTAGATACAGATGTGTAGAGACATGGCGATGTGGGTATAGATGTTTGGTATGATGATTGATGGTGATTTTCTCATGTTTTTTTATACTCACATCCATAAATATAACGAGTAGGTGATCCTACCCACTCACTAATATTTTGAGTAGGAGAGCCCATGAGTTCAAAGGTTGGAGTCAAGATGAATAAATTCTAAAATTTAGGATTTTAAATGAAGTAGATAGTTTTAATATTGTTTGTGGCGATGGTCTTACTTTGAGAATATTGGTAGAATTGATGTAATCTGTGGAATTTAAGATGTGACAGACTATTTTGGTGATGATGTGGTGTTAATGATAGTGTTACTTATTACTTTTTTTCTTTATTAATTTTAGATATTCAATGTTATCATCATTTTTTTTCTTATATTCATGTTTCTTATTTTTTTCTTACTTTTCTGATTTTACTCTTTCTTATTCATTCATATTTATTACACATGTATATTGATCTATTTAGAGGGATGATCCAACTACGTACTCCCTAGTGATCACCCCGCAATAGTTTTCTAGTGTTTGTATTTTAGATCATCATTTTTGGGATATAACGACCACGGTTTTTTAGACAAAAATATTACTTCTTCTTGGATGAATATTCAATACATTTAAAAAATACATGTTAATGTATTGTAATGGTTTAGTGAATTTGGAGAAAATTTAAACAATATTCTTACTCCATGAATGATATTATACATATCCAATTAATATATTCCCATTTAGTAATTTTATGGACATAAACTACTTAAATTTTATGTTATATCTTGAGGGAAAGGAAACATAAGAAAGGATGATATTGGATATTCAGTAAGGATGAAAATAGAAGATATTAATCAATGATCATATAAGATCATCATATTAGAATAAGGATCTGAGATTATGAATTTATCATATAATGTTAATAATAAATACATCATGCATTATAAACATAATCCATGTCATAAAAAATTATCATTTCAAAGGATATGAACCATAAGAGTGAGAAATCAATATAAATCAATAATGAACCATATTTTCTTGTCATATAAGTGGGACCGCATTATAACGACAAAAAAAATTTCATATGTCAATATTAAAAACCAATACCATAAAATCATAATGTATCATGAATCAATAATTATTTCTTATTTCATGATGGATTGGTCATCACCACTTGTTTCCTAGAGTGGATCAAGCACATCGTCCCGTTTCTGATGGTAGATTAAGCACATCAGATTGTTTCCCATCAAGATGTCATGAGAATTAAATCTCTACCCAATGAATTATATAGACATATAGGTCCCAGTAATCACTAAATAGATACATTTTATTTTCCAAAATATCATAAAACATTCATTGTATAATTAGAAATGAGAATGTAAATTAGTTTCAAAATCATTTCATCACAACAAAACCTGAGGAAAAGAAACATGTTTCATAATAATTTCATCAATTCCTCATATCATATCCCATCTAAAACTAATAGGTCACATAAAATACTTTTCATAATAATAATAAATATAAAACTTCCATATATAGAAATAGGATAGTCCCATTGGACTATATCTCTAGTAAAAAAAAGCAACAACAACGTTTATTATTGTTGATGAATATAAATTCCATAAAAGAAAATTAAATAATTTTGGAGAAAAATAACCTTTTAATTTAAAATAACATATTTAATATACATAAAATTTCCCAA
This sequence comes from Viscum album, assembly GCA_963277665.1. Classification (NCBI taxonomy): domain Eukaryota; kingdom Viridiplantae; phylum Streptophyta; class Magnoliopsida; order Santalales; family Viscaceae; genus Viscum; species Viscum album. Next base: position 1,939,626,753 of record OY728141.1, read on the forward strand.
ATATTAAGGAAAAACTTTTATTTTAAAATTCCATTGAATATTTTTAAAGTAATTAAAAAATAATTGAGTGGTAATGAAACTATAAATTTTTTTTATGTCACACATGTTAAATCAAATAATATTTTCACATTTTCGATAAAAAGTAAAAAACAACTCATTTTGGAGATGATAAGTAGATTAATTTTTATATTTTTTTGTGATACATAATGCATGGTAATTAATTTCATCAAAAAATAATTTTATAATGGAGTAAAATTCATTAAAACATTTTTAGAAAACATGGACATGGAAGAAAAATGGTTTTGACTAAAGAGAGAAATAATGCACTTTTTCCTTACAAACATTCATTTGGAATATTGAGTATATAAAGAGAGTAAAATTAAATAAAAACATTAATTTTTAGGATATAACCATATTATAAGAAATATAATGAGTTTCATGAGAGGTATATTATAGTATTTCATCATTGGAAACATAATCATAATTTTTTTGAAAAACAATGAGAATTGAACATAAAACATTTTACCACATTAGTATATTTTGAATCTAAAAAATCATGAATGAAATATAATAAGATGGAAATTTATATCAAATAATATCATGAGAATAATCATAAAATGAATTCATGGTATGCATATACACCACAAAAAATTAATTGGTGGTGTATAAGGCATGTGTCACATAGAAATAAAAGTGAATCGAATACCCCAGATATTTTTTTGGTAACATTTTAATCATAAAAACCATGAATTAATATTATTAAATTAAATATTAAATTTAATTATAATAAATAAATTCATGATATAAAATTTCAATGGGGATGAACATACACCTCCTAAAAGAATATAGGTATATAACATAACATATGCCCCAAATAAGATAATTTGAGACATGGTCCTTAACTTAAAGATTCATATTCATTATTATGAATTGAAAACCTCATTATAATAAATATATATTTATTATAAATATATTAGAGAACCATTATCATATAAATCATAGCATATATTATTTTCCTACAACTTTTTATTACTCATTTATTAATAGTTCCTTGTTAAAAACACGTTTTAGGTAATAATTGCCTATTTTTTCATGTAAGTTTTGGTTCAGTAGTTTCGGTCCATGTAATTGGATATGGTATTATAATATCTAGAATATTATTAATTATATATAAGTATATATCCCATATATAAATAATTATAGTCATCTATAAAAATCTATATAAAAAATTTAATTACACCATTCTTGGAGATATTAGGTTGTACATACGCATGAACACCGTTTATATATTCTAAACAGATAGAATGAAGAAATGTTAAATAATAATTAAAATTTAAAGAATAATTAATATTTCACATATATTATATATATTTATTAAATTTATCCTCACTACCTTCCATGAAAATATTATTTAAAAAAATGAATCACATCATTTTGTTAGGAAGTAATTCACTATACAAATTAGTTACAATATCATATTGCACTGAAAGGGAAATTAAGAAGTTGTATGTGATATTATAATTAAAAATATTTATTTATTTCATAAATATCATATAAATAATTTAAATCCATCATTATATATTTTCGTGAGTGTAGGTGATGGAAAACAAATTACATTGGTTCGTGAGGCGGTAGTCTGCCGTACACACAGGCAATAGTTTCATTTCCCATATGATTAAAGAGTAGAGAGAAATAGGTTATGAAATAAACCTAAAAAAATTAATTATACGGGAAATAATTATGTTATTATATCAGAATAGTTTATGAGGATTTAAATTATGTGGAAGAAGAAATAAAATAAAAACATCGGTTAAGAACATTATATCTTCTTTGGAAAATCTACATGGTTTGCACCAAAAATAATTATTAGCAGGCTTCCAAGATAGAAATAAGGTATATATGATGTAGGGAGATAAGTAGTTAATGAATTTTTAAATTAATTTATTTAACCAATAGGTTTTATATGATTGAATAAGAGAAGATATTGGCACCCTTTAATAAGTGGGGTGGAGGGTAGTCCTAGAAGTTTTGAAAAGAATAAAGTATACCCATGTTTTTCATATGAATAAAGGATAAGAAATGTAATATTAATAACATTTAGATAATTTATACGATATATATGTTCATAAAATTGGATTTTAATAGGTTTTAGGCCATTTTACACCTTCTCTTTATAGTTTAACCCTTATTAAACCAGTTTTAACTTCAACTATTATAATTTTTTTTAATATTTTTGCTATTAATTTTGAGAAAAAATTAAGATGAAATTATTTAATAATAATATTTATTATTATAATAAATATGTACAACATTTTTACAAATAAAATTCATATAGATGGAAAATATTAATTTAAACTTAAACTCATTGACATAATGAATGAATGGGTTTCCAAAGAGAAAATGATAAATTTTATGGAATGTTTTAGTATAAAAGATCAATATTAATTTAATTGAAAAGAGATAAATTGGATTAATACAATTCTTTATTTTAAGTATTCACTGAAAAATAGAAATTTTTAGGAAACTATTAAAAATTCATCCATTGATAATTTTAAATTTATGTTTTCATAAATTAAGTTAATTTTTTTAAAAAATCTAATATTGAAAAAACTAATTTTATTATATTTTTACAAAAATTAATACAAATCATTTCTTGAGAAAATAATATTTTTTATTTATATAATAAATTTAATAAAATATTATAACTTATTTATAAATATATATTATTTATATAAATAATTTATTTTAATTTTTTATTTTATATTTTTATTCATACTATAAACATTAATGAAAATGATATTATGGTAAATTATAATAGTATGAGTATATCATGATTTTTTAAAACTTTTGGTTATGTTCAGCACATGATATCAATGAAATTAAATTTATTCTAATTTTTTCTAAAAATTAATGTTTTTTATTTGGCATCTTATAATCACGTAGCTAGAGTGGGGTATTTTTTAGGATTTTCACTTTTTTAATTTCTTCCATTTTTTCTTTTAGTTTAATTTTCGATTAGAAACATTAAAACCATTAGCATACTATAATTGTTTTGTTTGTGGTTAGTTAATATATTTCTTCATGGGAACTAAGAAGGGAATTCTTCCCATTTGGTCATTTTTATATATCCACGGTGTTATTCATGAAATTAAAGACTAAGGTAAGTATAACTCATTAGTCATTATCTCTATTCTATTATTACCGACCAAGGAGGGGTACTTTTAGATGGATGGGGTTATGAAAAAGTTGTATCAAAGGTGTTGGTTGAGAGATATGTTAGATATTAGAGTTGGGAATTTATGAGTACTGAATGTGAATGATATTAAAAATGTGAAACTGGAGCCTAACATGGTATGTAGACCAAGGAGAGTAGTTTGGACACATATATTTTGGGGTCCCTATGATCTAATGAAACAAATATAATAACCTACTTAACTTGTTTATGAGAAAGTAAAGACATTTAAATGAATGATTATTTCTAGGTACATGAATTATAATCATTAATTTCATTATCAATTACATTTTATATTTTATGTGTTTTTCTATGACATTTGTGGGTTCTGGTTGTTATGAAATTGTTATTGATTTCTTAATTTATCATATAAACTGAAAAAAAAGAGTAAAATGGCTGAAATTTATCAAGGGGATAAAATAATCATGCCTCGCATGTTAGTATATGAGAATATTGTTATTGTTATCCTGCATAAATGATAAAAATAGTGGTAAAAATTGATATTAAATTTCTAGTATTTAAATCTTGAGTCATTATCATGTTTAGAATATTTTAATTAGAATATTATAGTATTTTTTGTTCAAATAATGTTATATTAAAATATCAATGGACTGTAATGTAACACCCCGAGATTTTATGATAATTATTATTTTTAATTTATTTGATGTCATGAGTTTTATGCTACACCATGATTATATTGTTCTATACACAACACCGTATTAGCTTGCAGTATACGCAACACAATTCTTTGATCGTGTTATACACAATTACAAGTTCGTTTGATAATAGTCATTCTACACAACATTGAGGGTATATATATATATATATATATATTCAATGTATAAATGAAATATGTTTGGATTTTGTTATATGAAACAAAAAAAGAGTCTTTCACAATACGCAACCCTTACTTGGCATTCATTACACGCAATCGCGACCTTCCTCGGTAGCATGTGTAGTATGCAATACCGGGTTTCACTAAATAACGATATATGTTTATAAAATTATTAAAAACTAGCCATTATGAATAGAATTTACTAAACTTTTAATTTTATAACATTATTATTTATCATACACATTTTCTATAACATGGTATGAGAACAAAATAAATTTTTTTAGGTAAAATAAGTATTTTTAAAAAAATGCAGTTTTGCCGCCTTTTGATGGCGCACCCATTTTAAATATAATTTTTGAGAAGTTTATAAGTTAAATTTTACTAAATAAACTTATAATTTTGAATCATGATATAAAAAATTACATTGGATAAAGTTTTGATATTTTTTGATAACTTTCATATTTTAATGAATAGTAAAAACACGCTATATTTTAATTAAAAACAACTTTTTTCATCGTAATAATTTATATGGTTAAATTATAATATCGAATGGTTTTAAAGTATAAATAGAATATATTTTTACCATTTAATATAATGTACGACATTATCATTGATTTTACCATGAAGTCGTAGGTTAAATCAATTCAATCTTTTACAATGTTTTAAACAAAAACATGTTTTCTTTCGACAACAGGATTAATTTTAATTTAATTTCTGTAAATTTTGTGTATTGAATTTGTAAAAATGAATTCCATATTTGGAATCAGTGGGTCAAAATTATGTTAATAGGCTACTTTTTATTTTTGAGCATTATGAATAGTAACTACGGTAAAATTTATTTACCATAGTTTAAGGTAAATCAGGTAATTATGGGTAAATATAAGATTATAAAATTACCCTAACAACTTCCTAAATCCTATTGGATTACTAAAAGTCGACACATATCACCTAATGGTCGGATTATATTCATTTAATGGAATTTTGTCTGTGAAAATAAATTAATTATTATTAAAACCAAAGAAACTGACAACATGTCACTCTCTTAAATATTATAAGTATATTAATTTTAACTTATTGATAACCTTCATGAAACATAGAACATGAATAGTGTTCAGAAAGCTAATAAAATTATCTACATCATATAAATTAATATACAATTTTTAGTGATTAAATAATTTTTAATAATTGTGACACAATAGTGATAAAGAAATTGTTTATCTAGTGAAAAATTAAGAATATAGTTTTTATTAAACTAATAGTGACCATAAAAGGCAAAAAACCCTGACCAAAACCTATTTGTCATGTAAATTTAAAATATAATCATCCTATGGTCGAATATATGACAATTTTGGGAATTATAAAATTGATTATGACACTCATATTATTTTATTTTAAATGATGCCAAAGTTGTCACATTCATAATTTAATAAATATAACAATTTAAATATTGTGATTTTAAGATGATAAATTCTAGTAAAAGTATTATTGTGAAAGTTAATAGATTTATCTTCATCATAGGAGTTTATTTTTAATTTTTATGCAAAAAATTTGTATATTAAATAATTATACAAAAATTTTGCAGTAATTATTTTATTAAGAGATAAAAGAAATTAATGGTTTTACAAATAATAAAATAAATAATATATTAACTATTTAATGTGCTCCACTTATTTTATAGATACATATGAAATTTTATAAATCTATTAAATCTTTTAGTTCAAACATATATTTTGTAATTATTTTATTGAAATTCAAATAAATGAATAGTGTCAAACTTTACACTATTGTTATTTTATAAAAATAACATATTATAAAATTGTTTAAAAATCACAAAAATATTTAAAAATTATAAATTTAAATTTATATGGTCTAAAATGTTATTAAGTATCCAATTATGGACAATTAACAACAAATAAGTAATTATTTGTTATAATTTAAATTTTAGGATGTTATTACCACAAATAAAATTAAATTGATTAAATAAGGATAAATCAAGTTGATAATGTTTAAAATAAATTCCTAACATGTCTAAATTATATTTGTTGATGATATTACAACCCTATATTATCTAATATTCGAATATGAGTCATTTGTGGAGGTTTTTAAGTGGGTTTAGATTTATTATAAATTAATATTTTTAAGATTTCCTAAGGTGCCCCTCTCCTCCCTTATAAAAGGGCACCTCCTCCCTCTCTTCCTCACACCACTATGAACCTTAAATCTCGGCCAAACCCTGAAAAATTCTCTTCTTCACTTCCCTAGAAACATCCTAGAGGTCCTATTATACTTCAAAGACCAATCATAGTGCCCTAAGAGGAGGTTTCAATGAGGCGTATCAAAGAAGAGGCAATTTCTTCTACCGATTCCTTCAATCTTATTTCTTCTTCAACTTCTTCTTATTTAGTTGTTTCATTATAAAGTAATAACATTAGTATCAATAATATACTGATATGTTATTATAAATATGAAACAACCCTATTTCACCTTCTATCCATCCTATGGAAAACAAAATCACCGCGCGTGCGTATGTACAGAATACCGTCTCCACGTCGTGGTGTAATATGTTTTTCCACCAACACCTTACATGGATGGTTATAATGGTGTAAAGAATCACTATACATATTTATTATAACATCATACTGATTCTGATATATTTTATCATCCACTACAATTCAATTCAATAATTATGGAAATGATATCATCGCTCGTGCGTACGTACGGACTACCGTCTCCACGACGCGATGAGATTCATTCTCCGTGTTAACCATTTAAGAATGATTATAAAGTATATATAAGCAATAATAATGACATATATGAAATTATAAAGCTACTGGATTTATGTATATATATATATATATATATATATGTATGTCATCTACTTAATTCCATTCAACACAAAAAGAAAATGAAAATAACGTTCATGCGTACGTACGACCTACCATCTCCATGAACGGTGTATTTATTTCCATTTATCGATCTATTATATATATTTATATTCTGAATATATATTATATATAAATCATATTTTATATTATGGAATTAATTAACAATGATTTATGTAATCATATGAATAATTACAAGTCAAAACACGGACGACAAATGAAACGATTTTACCCAAAACACTCTGTAACATGGAATTTACAAAATAACGGGTAATATAATGTCATAAGTGAACCATATATGATATCATAACAATGAAAATGATTCTTTAATAATTCAATGACATTATTTAAATCATTATACAGGTGGTTTGGATACATACGAAGCATATCAGACATAAGGTAAGGGATAACCATTCCAATCTCGTTCTTATCTGAGATTGTTTGTTCGTAAGTATTTGCTGGGGTTATTATTTTATCCAATTACATGTTTTATAAAAGTGTTTTCATGTATTTTTAATGTCATTTTTACCCATTTTTTACTTTTACTACATGGTATGTAAGGAAATTTTCTTTTGTTTACGTTACGACGTACTTTTTTGACTTTTCCGATAAAAGTCCGCAGAGAATGTTATTTTTAACTTATACGGCGTGAACGGATTTTTATGGTTTTATAGAGCCTTATTTTCTTGAATATTCCTCCAAAAGATTTCATGACTATTTTCAACAAAAACCTTTTCTTCTAAAATTTCATGACATTTTGTGAAATGAAAAAGATTTTGAAGAAAAAAGGATATTTTCCTCAAAAATTCATTTCAAGTGTTTTATCAAAACTATTTTCATCTAAGATGACATTATTTTACATGTGTATGTTACAAGTATCATTTCTCTATGATTTACCTGGTATCACTTTTCTTATTATGAAATGATATCAATTTCTTTTATATGGATTATGTGATGATGGGATGATGTTTATGACACCCATTTTATTTATTGGGTTATTTTGAATGATGTATGTTTATTTTGTGGCACAAGTAAGAATGATTTAATTATGAGATGGATGGGACCTATATATCCCTCTAATTCATTGGGTAAATATTTATATCTCATTATATAGACATGGCTGGAACGGTAAGTTAACCTGGTTCAGTGTTACAGGACTGAAACGAGGAGTGAACTCGATTCAGAAAGGGACTTTTTCCACTAAGATGGTCTTGGCAGCGATGCCTTGGATACTATGGAAATCATAACAAGTGCTGAATGTTTGCAAAAATTACATGTTTTATTCCCATGATATTTTATCATGATTGATGTTCCTTTATCTTATTATCCCTACGTACTTCCAAGATTTATGTCTTTGCTCAAGGTTTTAATGTTTAGATTTCATGTTCAAGTTTTTGCTTTCAAATATTTATGGATTGTTTTATGTTCACTATTTTTTCCTTTACTGAGCATTTGAGCTCACCATTTTTATGTTTTACTTTCCCCAAGAAATAAATAATGATTTTAGGAAAGGAAACATAAAGGGGAAGATCGTTATGGGAGATGTTGAAGATCTTTCAACATGAATAGTTGTTTATATTCCGAGTTTCCAAAGACACTAAACTATTACGGTCCTTGTGTGTCTTTTTTTTGTTATGTATTAAGTATTTCGGAAAAGTAATGTAATGTCCATTTACGTCAAGAATTGGGTCTCTACAGTTGGTATCATAGTAAAGGTTTAGTCAACCATTGGAAACTAGGATGCGAAAACGTTAGTGAGATCCCTAGAGATATTTCTAAGGTATGTCTAGGGATGTCCCTAAGGATAAGTATACGTATAGGATATAGTCCTAGAACTATGATAAAGATCATAGAATTTAACCTAAGATGTTAGATATTGAGGGTACTCCCCCTTTACTATGTTGTTTTCCCTAGCATGATTTTTTCCTCTTACAGAATTCTTTTTAGGTTTTAGTTAATGGAGGGAACCAGAAGGAATTCGGTTAAAATTGAATCCAATGGAAAAATTGGTGACTATGAGCAATGAAATTGCGTAATGCCTAGAGATAAAGATATTGTGGTTATGCCAAATCAGTCATCACAATATATGATTAACAAGGTGATATATAGTGGTATTACTAAGTCATCAAATAAGAGGAAGATGGAATTTTATGCATGTTTGCATAGTGAGGAGCATAGAGAAGGGAAGATTGAGATTTCTAAATAAGGGAAAAAGAACCATGAGGAATACCTCAAATGGAGGGATAGATGTTATTTGTGTAGTGAAAAGGGTCATAGAGTGACAGACATTAATGGAGTTCAATGTCTTTTTTGTGGAGAACATGGGCATTACCCAACTCAATGCCCTGACCTGAAATGTTACTTTAAAATCAAGGAAGGACTTCTTCCAGGACAATCATTGAAGAGGATTGATTGAAGTGTTTATGTATTGGTATTCACGAATAATGTTGTTGAGGTACATTTATGGTGTATTATAGTATTTTTGTATTAGTCTATTGTGGTTTTCAATAATTTTATGGTATCGGTAACCATGAAAGGTGATTTAAATATTTTGGAAAGCAGATGATATGCACATATTGAAGGGATAAGAAGATAATGTGATGTTTGATTGTATTCATGAGATCATTATTGATATAAGTACTAAGTGATATCATGGTTTTAGTATATAGAATTTTGAGGATTTTGGTATGTGGAAAGTGTTATCTTTTAACAGCATTCATATTTTCACTAAGGTTCAATGGGTATTCATTCTTCAAGAGAATGCATGATTAAGGTATTCACATGTTTGTAATTTGACCAACAAGATATATCTTATGATATATGGGGGATAAATGATGGCATTCACGTGATTCTTATGTGACATTTCAAGTAATCATTTTCTTTATACTATGAGCATGTACCGAAGTATTTTAGATAAGCCTAAAGATTGGAATGGATTATGTTGGACATAAGTTAGTATTGCTTAAGGATAGAAATTTTTTGATGGGATGTTATAGTAATTTAATTTTAGAAAAAGGACAACCTGCAGGAGAGGCGACATCCCATTGCGTAGGACAAGGCAGTGGGGATCGAACCCACAACCGAAGTGCTACTGGCCTTTATCACATACCAGTGGCCTACAGGAAGTCCCTGGTTAGTAGTAACTAGTTTTATTTTATTAAGCGGTATAATATATGATGTATATGTTCATTTTTGGAATCATATATGATTAACCACACTATAGATGGACTTATGTATATTTGATAACTTTTTCTAAACTTTTATTTGAAACAGATGGAATGACTCATCATTCTATCACATGATCTGCTAACAATTCCTGAATGAAAAATTCAACTTCATTTCATTAAGAGATGAAGTGGAAATTGTTCAAGGCACAAACAACAGTGAGATTGTACCGAAATCAAGCAAGTATTTCTTCTAATTCAAAACTTTCGTCTTTAGGGAACTGATATTGAAAACCAAAAATGTTGTCCTAGTGCTCTTATATTCGATGAATCTGATGGTACCTTAGATCATCACAAATCTAGGGCTTTTTTATTGTTGGCTATTTCATAGCCATGTTCTCTACCACTCTCCATCAGAACATGACAGTTAGATTTCTCTTCCATATCCATATTTTCACCTATGTTCTCTTACGTGGAAACCCAGTGAATAGTTAATTTGGGTAACCGTTACATTTCATACCTTATTTTTTAAGGATAATTTTTTGTATTCCATTTTACGATGTGGGTTTCTATTAAAGAAACTTTCGAATAGTAAACCATGTATAACCCCGATGAATTTCGATAGCGAAATTCATTTTAAGGGGGGTAGAATGTAACACCCCGAGATATTATGATAAGTATTATTTTTAATTTATTTGATGTCATGTGATTTATGCTACACCATGATTATCTTGTGCTATACGCAACACCGTATTATCTTGCAGTATACGCAACACAATTCTTGGATCGTGTTATAACCAATTTCATGTTCGTTTGATAATAGTCATTCGACAAAAAATTGCGTGTATATATTTATATATTCAATGTATAATTGAAATATGGTTGGATTTTGTTATACACAACAACAAATGAGTCATTCACAACACACAACCCTAACATGGATTTCATTACACGCAATCGCGACCTTCCTCAGTAGCTTGTGTAGTACACAATACCGGGTTTCACTAAACAACAATATATGGTTATAATATTACTATAAACCAGCTGTTATGAATAATATTTACTAAATTTTAAATTTTATAACATTATTATTCATCTTACACATTTTCTAGAACATGGTGTGAGAACAAAATAAATTTTTTCAGGTAAAATATGTATTTTTCAAAAAATGTTGTTTTGCCGCCTTTTGATGGTGCACCCATTTTAAATATAATTTTTTAGAAGTTTTTAAGTTAAATTTTACAAAATAAACTTATTATTTTTAATCATGATATAAAAATTTACGTCGGATAAAGTTTTGATATTTTTTTGATAACATTCATATTTTAATGATAGTAAAAACACGCTATGTTTTAATTAAAAACAACTTTTTTCATCGTAATAATTTATATGGTTAAATTATAATATTGAATGGTTTTAAGGTATAAATAGAATATATTTTTACCATTTAATATAATTTATGACATTACCATTGATTTTACCTTGAATTTGTAGGTTAATTCAATTCAATCTTTTGTAATGTTTTAAACAAAAACCCGTTTTCTTTTCGACAACGGGATTAATTTTAATTTAATTTCTGAAACTTTTTTGTATTGAATATGGAAAAATGGATTCCATATTTGGAATCATTGGGTCCAAATTATGTTAATAGGCTAATTTTTTATTTTTGGGCATTATGAATAGTAACTATGGTAAAATTTATTTACCATAGTTAAAGGTAAATTGGGTAATTAAGGGTAAATAAAAGATTATAAAATTACCCTAACACCTTCCTAAATCCTATTGGATAACTAAACGTTGACCCATATCACCTAAGGGTCGGATTATATTCATTTAATGGACTTTGATCCATGAAAATAAATTAATTATTATTAAAACCAAAGAATGTGACAACATGTCACTCTCTTAAATCTTATATGTATATTAATATTAACTTAGAGATAAACTTCATAAAGCATTGAACATGAATAGTCTATAGAAATCTAATAAAATTATCTACATCATGTGAATTTATTTATAATTTTTAGGGATTAATTAATTGTCACTAATTGTAACACAATAGTGATGAAGAAATAGTTTATCTAGTGAAAAATAAAAAATATCGGGAACTCTCTTGAGGCGGTGTGGCTTTCTCTTCCGGGCCTTCCTCTCCCGTTCCAGAACCCGGCTCTGCTGAAGGATATCGGGAACTCTCTTTGGACCTTTCTCTGTGCGGATGAGGATACGAGGTTCTTCAAGGCGGCAGTGAACCCGTGTATCTGTGTGGAAATGGACCTTTCTTTGAAGAGACCTTCATGGGTGCACCTTGACACGGAAGATGGTTTCTGTTGGAGGCAGCGGTTGTTTTTCCGCAGGCTCCACCGCTTCTGTGGGCTTTGTGGTCTTCATGGGCATGAGATGAAGAACTGCCGGCGGCGGAGGAAGGTGGCGGTTTCTTCTGGTGGTGACCAGTTTGGTGTTTCGGGTCAGGACCCGTCGGGGTCGGGTAAAGATGGTTCTCTGGATCTGTCCGTTGTACCCCCTATGGTTTCAAATTTGAATCTACCCGGTGTTTCCTGTTTTGGTATGTCTTCGGGGTAAAAGCCGTCTGCATATTCAGGGAAGCGGTCGGTTCCTTCTTCGGGGAGTAAAGATCTGATCTCTTGGTCCCCGGGCCCTCTGTCCCAAAGGACGCCTTTGGGTGGTGCTAGGCTAGACTTGTCGTCTGGTGCACTGGAACTGCATGTCCCTTTCTCACTGGGAAGCCCGGACAGGTTTCTCTCCCCCGCCACCCCCACCTTCGTTTTCTCGTCTCTTCCCCCGCCAGGATCGATAAGAAGCTGCCTGGTGAACAATATGGTGGTCTCCACTAGTGGCTGCGGGGAGACGGCTGGTGAGATCAGTGGAGCTGAAAAGGAAGTGGTGGCCTCACGCTGGTCGCCGAAACGAAGGGTTTGGATGTCGTTGTGTCAGGGGGGGTTTGGTGATGAGCATCCTCGGTTCCCATCTGGTAGAAGACCCCGGCTGGAAGAACTGGATGTTTTGAGTAGCGAGGGTCTGCTGGATGGACCGCGGGGGAGAGACGAGTCTATCGTCTCTGGACCAATCACTCGCTCGAAGGCTAAGGGGAAGGGTCTGCTCGCCCTACATGGCCAGGACTCTCCGGTGGTTCCGAAGGCTCGCAAGTTGATCCATTAATGTTTTCAGTTATTTTATGGAATGCCCGTGGGCTAGGGGCTCAGGCGAAGAGGGCCCTTATTTCGCTGGAGGGTAGGAAGGCCAAAGCATCTTTGCTGGTGATTCTTGAACCAAAGTTGGACGCCTGCAAGGCGCAGTATGTTGTGAGAAAACTGGGTTTCCCAAAAAGTTTCCAGGGCGGACCTACTAATGCCCAGATTTGGGTGGGCTGGAAAGATCCTCTTCTAGTGGAGGTTGTTAAGGTGTCCAAGCAGTGTATCGATGTTAAGATCCAACTAAATGGTATCAATGTTCTTTTCTCCTTGGTTTATGCAAGCAATAAACCATTGGAAAGGAGGGAGCTATGGACCCACTTGAAAGAGGTTCAGGCAGGGCCGTTGCCGTGGTTTGTGGGGGGTGATTTTAACATTGTCATGGAACCATTGGAGAAAAAAGGAGGAAGGGGTTCTTCTCTTGATGGTATGATGGATTTTAAGGAATGTGTGTTGCAGGCGGGACTAATGGATCTAGGTTTTGAAGGATCGCGATACACTTGGTGCAATAATAGGAAAGGCCAGAGTAGGGTCTGGTGCCGTCTGGACAGGTGGCTAACTAATCTGCATGGGCTCGACATGTTCTCCAAGACCTCAGTTACACATCTCCCCCGTATACTTTCGGACCATGCACCGCTATTATTGGAGATAAAACGTGAAAGTGTGGTTGGACAGACCTTTTACTATTCGAGTGTGTGGCATTCAAATAAAGAGTTCATGGAATTGGTAAGGTCGTCTTGGCTCCTGGAGGAGGGTAAGTCATCATGGGAGGGGCTGACCAACCGACTCAAAAGGTTAAATATGGGTATCAAGCAATGGCTTGTGGAGCAACTTGACAGGACCAATGGAATATCCAACTTACAAGAGGAAGTTCACAGGCTGGAGGAGAGTCTACAGGTGTCCTGGGATGAGAACACCTTCGCTAATCTATGTGATAGGAATGCTATTCTGGTGGAGAAAATTTTGGAGATGGAAAGGGTTTACGCTCAACGGTCCCGTGTGCGATGGCTTAAAGAGGGAGACCGCAACAGCTCTTTCATTCAGGCCTCCATCAAAGAAAGGAGGACCTCGAAGATCAACATAAAAAAAGATGATGGGGAGTTCACTTCGGATGTTATGGAGGCTGGTAAGGTTGCGTTGAAACACTTTGAAGGCATTTGGGCAGGTGATACCTCGTCTGGGTTCCGTAGAGAGTTATTAGGGGCATCGTCTTTCTTGGATAATCTACCTTGCTTGGTATCCCTCTCTGAAAGCGAGCAGCTGTCCAGAATTCCAGATGAGAAGGAAATTAAGGAGGCCCTGGGTAGCATGCCGAAGGAGAGCGCCCCAGGTCCTGATGGTTTCCCGGCTTCTTTTTACTGTGCTGCAAGGGATGTGGTGGGACCTTGTGTGGTTGAAGCCATCGGTGACTTCTTTCGGGGAGCTTCTCTGTGTAGAGGGATTGTCTCCTCGAGGGTGGTACTGGTTCCGAAGGTTAAGGATCCCACTATCTTTAGTCAGTTCAGACCCATTTGCCTGTGTAACGCATCTTATAAGATCTTGGCAACAACCATTAGCAGGAGATTAGCAAATGTGATTCCAAGGCTGGTATCTGAGGAGCAGCACGGCTTCATCCAGGGGAGGGGTATTCAGGGGGCGGTTGCGATTGCTAGTGAATTGGTTCAGGACCTGAACAAACGAGCTGTGGGTTCTAATATGATCTGGCAAGTGGATATATGCAAAGCTTATGATAATCTAGAATGGAGTTTCATACTGCGGGTGATGAGGGGCTTCGGATTTCGAGAGTCCTTTTGCGATTTATGCTTTAGGTGCTTTGCCTCTCCATGGATCTCTATCTCTCTTCATGGCAGGTGCTTCGGTTTTTTTAAATCAGTAAGGGGGGTCCGGCAAGGCGACCCACTCTCCCCCCCTCTGTTTGTACTTGCCCAGGACGCCCTATCTAGGAACCTGAAGAAGGAATCACTGCAGGGGAGGTTGAAACCGTTTCGAGGAAGAAGGTGTTCCCTCATTGTTTCACACCTCATGTTTGCGGACGACATCTTAATATTCACGAATGGAGGAAGGAGAGCATTGAGGATACTCAAAGGAATTATGTCGCAATATGGGGAACTAAGTGGACAGGATATCAACAGGTCCAAGAGTCATCTGTTCATATCAAACAAGTGCCCGAATCTGAGGTGCAAAACCATTCAAGAAGACTTAGGATGCGGACAACGGCAGCTTCCCATCATGTATTTAGGAGTTCCCCTGTCGTGCGGAAGGATTCTGAAGTCCCACTTCAATGACATCGTTGATCTCATACTGGGGAGGATCTTCAACTGGAAGAATAGGTTACTCTCCTATGGAGGTAGGATCACCTTAATCAACAGTGTCCTTCTCTCGATCCCCATGCACGTTTTCGCTGTCATCAAACCACCAAAGGGAACGGTGGAGAGGATGGCACGCATTATGACGAGTTTTCTTTGGGATGCGAAAGGAGAGGGGAGATGTCACTGGGCTTCCTGGGGAAGGATTGCCCGACCTGTGGAGGAAGGAGGGGTGGGTCTTCGGGATATTGGTGGAACGATCCAGGGTCTTCAAGCTAAGCTTGCTTGGGAAGTGTTAGTGGGCAAGTCCCTCTGGGCCAAATTCTACAAGGCAAGGTATGTAGTGCAGGGTGATCGACGCAGGCTCTGTATGACGTCCCTCGCCAGGTGCATCTCTTCACACTTGGAGGCTCTGCATGGCCACACCAGATGGGTGATTGGTTGCGGAGATATCAGTTTCTGGGACGATGCATGGTTGGAAGAAAGACTCGGTTATGAGGGATGCCCTTACCCTTCCATTTCTTTCAGGGATGCGTGTGAGAATTATGAGTTCATCCACGGGAATCTTAACCCTGCGCAGCTTCTTTCCTTCAATGGCGTGGTTTTGAGTGATGGGCCTGACAGGTGTTGCTTCTCTGCTTCCGGTACGGGCCGTTTCAACTTGAACGGCTTCAGAAGAATCGCTCAGAGGGCACCTATCAGAGAACCAGTTCACAGTGGGACGTGGTGCAAACAAATCCCGACGAGGATGAACTTCCTTCTGTGGCGAGTGCAAAACCGAGCGGTACCCACGGAGGAGAACATTATGAAGAGGGGGATCAGCATGGCCTCACGTTGTTTCTGTTGTGAGAATCCATCGGCGGAAACTATGTTACACCTGTTCTTTCAGGGTCAGTGGGCAGTGTTCTTATGGTCCCAGTTCGCCCATTTTATAGCCCCTGTGGAGGAGATTCCTTCGGTTAGTGGTTACATTGTGGTTTGGATGTCCGCCTTGGGTAACAGGGATGAGGAACGCTCTGCAGGTTTGGTTGTTCTGATTGCCATTTGCTGGACTCTGTGGGAAGCGCGCAATCAGGTGAGGCTGGGAGGAAGGCGCTCACTGCTGGCTTTACAGGTCCGTATGAAGTTGCTTATAGTTGAGCTGGCCGGTCTCTTCAAGAAGGGCATGCATTCGGGTTTTCTGGGGAATATGGTTGAGGGACGGTGGGCCCAGGCACCACAACCAGGGAGATGGTTTCAGTGGCAGCCTCCAACCAGCGGTTTAAAGCTAAATGTGGATGGCTCCTGCTCGAGGGGGATTATGAGAGGTGGTGGTCTCCTGAGGGATAGCTCGGGCTCAGTTCACATTGCTTTTAGCGCTTACTATGGACCGGGTACTTCGTTAGGTCCGGAGTTCAGAGCCCTCCTCTCAGGTATCATTTTATGCAGAAGAAGAGGTTTGCATGTGACGGAGGTTGAATCCGATTCGGAGATTCTTGTACGGTCCCTCAAAGGGGAATGTGATGTGCCATGGAACTTGATGTATGTTCTCAGAAGATGCAGAGTGGAGACAAATCAGGGTAAGCTGATCCATCATGGTGTAAGGGAAACCAACTTTGCGGCAGATGTTTTGGCTAGTGGGGGAAGGCCGGAGGAGACCCTGCTTGTTTTCGACAGTCTGAATTCCCTCCCGTGTGAGTGTGTTAATGTGATCCGAAAGGATGCACTTGGTCTCCACTTTTTTCGCCCTCCGTAAATTGTTCCCCTCGGCTTTTCTCCTCTTTCAATAAAAAATAATTTTCAGTCAAAATTAAAATGATTAAATAAGGATAAATGAAGTTGATAATGTTTAAAATAAATTCATAACATATCTAAATTTTATTGTTTGATGAGATTACAACCCTATCCTATCTAATATTTGAATATGAGTCATTTTTGGGGGTTTTTAAGTGGGTTTAGATTTATTATAAATTAATATTTTTAAGATTTCCAAAGGTACCCCTCTCCTCCCTTATAAAAGGGCACTTCCTCCCTCTCTTCCTCAAAGCACTTTGAGCCTTAAATATCGGCCAACCCCGGCCAAATTTTCATCTACACTTTCCTAGAAACATCCTAGAGGTCCTAGTCTACTTCAAAGTCCATTCATAGTGCCCTAAGTGGAGGTTTCAAAGAGGCGTATCGAAGAATAGGTTATTTCTTCAACCGATTATTTTAAGATTATTTCTTCTTCAACTTCTTCTTCTTTCGTTGTTTCATTATAAAGTAATAAAATCAGTATAACTAATATAGTGATATGTTATTATAAATGTGAAACAATTCCATTTCACCATCTATCCATCCTATGGAAAACAAAATCACCGCGCGTGTGTACGTACGGAATACCTTCTCCACGCCGTGGTGTAATCTGTTTTTCCACCAACACCTTACATGGATTAGTATAAGAGTGTAAATAATAACTATACATAGTTATTATAACATCATAATTATTTTTATATATTTTATCATCCACCCTAATTCAATTCAATAATTATGGAAATGATATCATCGCTTGTGCGTACGTACGGACTACCGTCTCCACGACGCGATGAGATTCATTCTCCATGTTAACCATTTAAGAATGATGATAAAGTATATATAAGAAATAATAATGAAATATATAAAATTATAAAGATACTGGATTTATGTATATATATATATGTTTGACATCTACTTAATTTCATTCAACTCAATAGGGAAACCAAAACAACGTTCATGCGTACGTACGACCTACCGTCTCCATGAACGGTGTATTTATTTCCATTTATTGATATATTATATATATTTATATTCTGAATATATATTATATATAAATCATATTTTATATTCTAGAATTAATTAATCATGATCTATGTAATCATATGAATAATTACAAGTCAAAACACGGACGACAAATGAAACGATTTTACCCAAAACACTCTTTAACATGGAATTTACAAAAGAACGGGTAATATAAAGTCATAAGTGAACCATATATGATATCATAACAATGAATATGATTCTTTAATAAGTCAATGAAATTATTTAAATCATTATACATGAGGTTTGGATACATAAGAATTATATCGGACATAAGGTAACACATAACCTTTCCAATCTCATTCTTAACCGAGATTTTTTATTCGTAAGTATTTGCTGGGGTTATTATTATCATCCAAGACCATGTTTTATAAAAGTGTTTTCATGTATTTTTAAAGTCATTTTTACCCATTTTTTACTTTTACTACATGGTATTTAAGGAATGTTTCTTTTATTTATGTTACCAGGTACTTTTTTTGACTATTCTGACAAAAGTACGAGGAGTATGTTATTTTTAACTTATACATTGTGAATGGATTTTTAAGGTTTTATAAAGCCTTATTTTCATGAATCTTCCTCCAAAATATTTCATGAATATTTTAAACAAAAACCATTTCTTCTAAAATTTCATGACATTTTTTGAAAAGAAAATGATTTTGAAGAAAAAAGGATATTTTTCTCAAGAATTCATTTCAAGTGTTTTATCAAAACAATTTTCATCTAAGATGACATTATTTCACATGTGTATGTTTCAAGTATCATGTCTCTATGATTTTCATGGTTTCACTTTTCTTATTATGAAATTATATCCATTTCTTTTATATGGATTATGTGATGTTGGGATGATGTTTATGATACCCAATTTATTTATTGGGTTATTATGAATGATGTATGTTTATTTTGTGGCACAAGTAAGAATGATTTTATTATGAGATGGTTGGGACCTATATCTCCCTCCAATGCATTGGATAAAGATTTATATCTCATGAGATAGACATTTCTGGAATGGTAAGTTAATCCAGTTCAGTGTTACAGGACTAAAACGAGGAGTGGACTCGATTCAGAAAGGGACTTTGTCCACTAAGATGGTATTGACAGCAATGCCTTGGATACTATAGAAATCATAACAAGTGTTGAATGGTTTCCACAATTACATGTTTTATTCCCATGCTATTTTATCGTGATTGATGTTCCTTTATGTTATAATCGTTACGTACTTCCATGATTTATGTCTTTGCTCATGGTTTTAATGTTTAGATTTCATATTCATGTTTTTGCTTTCAAATATTTATGGATTGTTTTATGTTCTCTATGTTTTCCCTTACTGAGCATTTGAGCTCACCCTTTTTATGTTTTATTTTCCCCAGGAAATAAAGAATGGTTTTAGGAAAGGAAAAAAAGTGGAAGATCATTATGGGAGATGTTGAAGATCTTTCAACATGACTAGTTGTTTATATTCAGAGTTTCCTAGGACACTAAACTATTATGGTCCTTGTGTGTCTTTTTTTGTTATGTAAAAAGTATTCCGCAAAAGTAATGTAATGTCCATGTACGACAAGATTTGGGTCTCTATATGTTATGTTACATTTATTACTATGTATAATCTTGATTTTCTGATAAATTAATTGATTACCTAATTTTTAGTTTCAGTATTTTATGATTGATACATATTGATACAACATCTTCATTTTTAGTCTTTGGATATTAGAGCATGATTTATATTGAGATTTATAAAATCATGTTGTATATGTAATAGTTTGTTTTAATTTAGCATTAGAACGTATTATATACAAATTATTATGTAATGTAGGAAGTGTTATTCCTTAGTAGTAATATGATTCTTGAATTTTTTGGTTAATAATGTTAATCATGAATCATTAGATAACACATGAGAAGTTTTCATTTTATTGGAAGTATAATTCCCTAGAGATAAAATTTTTATCTTAAGATTATGAATCATGATTGATAATTATAAATTATATAATGTTTCCATCTTTAATTTAGGTTTATTATGGATGTATTCAAATTCAATGCACGATGATTCCCTAAAAAATACTTGAAAAGGTCGAGTTTTGATCATGATAGATTTGAATATTTATTGATTGTTTTTAAGTATTGATCTACCCTGATGAAAATCTGTTTTGAAAAAAAATGAATTCATGTTTTAATGAATTTTTAATAAGTGGTTGTTCAGAATTGTATTAAAATCCCTGAAAATTGTTTTTATTAATTGGGAACTGTATGGTGTGAAAGCTGATGTGTTTTTTATTTCTACCGTTAACTTATACCACTATAGGGATACACTTTTTTTCAATAATTATATTAATCGAATCACCCACCTCCCATAAAAGGTTATACACATAATTTAAATAATAAAAATGTTGTTTGAAAAATGAAGAAATTAATTAAAATGGTATTTCTAACCACAAATAAACATTATTAAATAAGTGTCCAATTTTAAAATCCTATAATTTTGATTTAATATGATTATGATTATGTAGGTAATTTTTGTTACAGATTCAATTATACAAAGAGTGGGAAACCTCTTTCCCATAAATTCATGTTATATTTGTGAAATATTCTAAAAATTTGTGGGATACATAAGGCCATCGAATATGGAAAATATGTTGATATGGTGAGTGGGTCCTCTAGTTTTGAGTGATTCCAATTGTAATGGTTTGGCTATTGGTATAAGATGATGAAATGTTGTGTGGTTTTCAGAGGTGGTAATCACACCATGGTTCACTGTTTCATTTTTATCCTTACACCAATGTGCTAAAAATATTTTGTATTGAAAATTATAAGAATAATAACAAATTGAAATTAATTTTTTATTAAATTACTTTGTGTTTATCACTTTTGAAAATGGAAATTTTACTTGTTTTGAAGTATTTATTTTAGGAGGAGGTGATTTGGAGGCCCCAGAGATGATCCAAGAAGGAAATGGGCCAAACTGCATGGCATCTAATGGACATATGTCCACTTTTTTTAGAATTACAAGAATGAAATGCTTCAAAATCAGCTGAAAATTTGTGTTACTCTCCAAAACATCATGGGATACAATACATATCATGGCACCGAAGACCAATTAGTCCATCTGATAGCCCAAATGAACCATTATCTCTTGGGGACAAGATCTTCCTAAATTCAAAAGTTGGGATTAGTCTATTTTCCACATATCCCGATAAAGATATATAATGGCCGCAAAATTTGACATAGTGATTTTTAATCATCCAAAAAATAACTCTTACCTTTTTTCCAAGTCATGATATGTCTTTCTACTAGTCCAAAATTGATACACAAGTGGTATCTCGAAAATAGGGTGCTCAAAATTATCTTCCAGTTTAGCTATAAAAAGGCACCATTAGAACCTAATTTGGAAGTTTGAACCAGAAGCCATGCTATACCATTTTGGAGTCCTATTGGAGCCTCCTTATCATCAATAAAGTTCTGGAGGCCCCTATCCTCATAGGGTTATTATGGATGAAGAAGGAGTCCCACCCGAATTTCCTCATACTCTTGATGTTGGGATAATCTGTGGGTGTTAATTGTGAGGGAGCAACACATATTGTAAAGGGATTTCTGGAACATTTACTCCTACTGGTTTAATTTATATTGGGTTAGAAAACATTTCATTCAAAATTATCTTACTTTGTTTTACCTTTGTTTCATTGAAACGAATGAAATGATCTTTACTTTTAACTGATCGGGGTGAGGTTTTGAGTGGGTGACTTGAGTCGTTCAAATTGGAAAACACAAGAATCCTATTTCCCAACTTATTTAATATTTTAATTTTATTTGGATTTTATTATATCATTCATCAGATCTATACCCTAGTTATAATATTTTCTTCTTAAGGTTTGGGTCTATGACAACCCTTCTTTTTATTACAACTTAAACATGCTTTATTACATAAAACATCACTGGATACAACAAATAATATCAAGAGGTTTAGTGTCTTTGGGGCTTAGGATCATTACATAAAAACTTAAAACATGAAATAAAACATCTTTATTGAAAACTTCCTTTACATGAGCACTACATTCTTTCGTACTTTGCATTTCATGGGATAACCTGAGGACATACATAAGAAAAGGGTGAGCTATAAAGCCCAATAAGGGAGTACACATGGAATAACATGAGGATTACAATACATGTTATACAATAGGGATAATCAATAGAGCATAAAAGAAACATGAATATAAAGGCATGATAAATCATGATAATCATAACATGAAGATGTGGCAACAACACTTATCATTGAATTAGCATGAGCCAAAGCTCATTGCAAATGGAGCTTGAGAAAACCTTCATTGCACATAAAGCATGAGTAAACCCTCATTTCACTTGAATTAGCATGAGTCAACACTCATTGCACATAACGTATCATGATACTATACTTTACCCAATGCATTGGAGTGCTATAAGGGCGCACCCTTCTTAAACATTTCATTTCATGCATATGTGTGCCACATGGATCATAAAACATGGATTCATAAAACATAATAATTTATTCCATGATACAGGAATGTGGAATTCATACATGAAACTTTAAAATCAATAAGTAAATGTGCATAAAGGTGAATACCCTTGATGGAGAAATGGGCATGGTATTCACTACACAATGACATTGGCTTAGAAAATCGGTGCGATTTCAGCAGCGTAACGGCGTGACATAAGAATTCATAAAAAAGGTTGATAAGAGAGAAAGGGGTTCCTCATCATATTTACTTGTAATGGATAGTACGGAGGTCATATAGATACATGTCCCAACAATTGAAATGGAATTTGGATTCATGATACAAAATTATTGCTTGAATGTTAAAAAGAGAGAGAAGTTCCTTTCGGAATTTCGGTATAGTAACGAGTGTACATGGGAGGCATTAAATGAGAGAGAAAGGGGTCTCCCAACATTCAAGAAATAATAGGGCAGTATGTGGAGGTGCGAAACCATACCCCAACATTCATAATTGAAAATAAAAGAGCAATACAACTTAATGAAAATTAACAAAAATGAGAAAGGAAGAAAAAACCCTTACTTGGAAGTGTGCTTCCAAAGGCTAGAGAGAGGCTTGTGAGAGGCTTCATGTAGAAAGAACCATTCTTTACATACATTGTCATTACTTAAGAATTGAATCACACTTATTACAACATATAACAAAACCAGGAATGGACTGTATAGGTATAGAGTCTTTAGATACTTGGAAACATAAACAATTGGTTCATAAAGCATCTACTTCGCCTCCCATTTATTTCATCATATGTAGAGTCCCTTTTTTGAATATCCTACTTAATAACCTTATTCCTGACATAGGGACATAAAACATACAAAAGGGTGAGCTCAAATTCTTAGTAAGGGTAAACAAAAGAAATATCAATCACATCATATACATAAGAACATAACTTTTGGAAATCTTAAACTGCAAAAGAAATCATAATTTCATAACATGGGATAAATCATAGTAGTGAAATGTAATCCCAATAATCATAACATAAAACATGAAACTTTGTGGCATACACACATAATCATAGAGAATCATTTCTTATTAGTCAAGACTCATTTCCAAGACTATCTTAGAGGACAAAGTCCATTTCTGAACCGAGTTCACTTCTCCTTTCAGTCCTGTTTCACTGAACCGGTTTAACCTTCCGTTCCAGCCATGTCTATCTAATTAGATATAAAATATTTACCCAATGCATTGGAGGGAGATATAGGTCCCACCCATCTCATAATGATTCCATTCTTATGTGTGCCACAAAATCATAAACCATACATCATAGCATAACCAATGTAATAAAAATGGGAATATTAAACATCGTGACATCATAAAATAATTCATATAAGATAAAGGAATTCATAAAAATATTTCCATCACAACATAATCAAATACATGTAATAATAGGGATAGAAACAGAACCCTATATTATCTTAGATGGAAAATAATTTTGATAAAACTCTTGAACTCCATTCTTGAGGAAAATATCCTTCCTACTTCAAAAAAAATTTTCCATTCTTAGCACGTCATACAATTTTAAACTAAAAGAAGTTGATTAAAAATAAAGTTGAAAACTTGTAAAGGAAGCTTCTTGGAAATAATGTTTTAAAAATCTATTCATGTCGTATAAGTTAAAAAAAACATTCTTCTCGTACTTTTATCGGAAAATTCAAAAAGTACCTCGTCCGAAAAACGACAAAAGATTCCTTTCATATCTTTTACTAAAAACTCACCTAATGGTAAAATTGTATTCAAACAATTGTAGGAGGATGTAAATAATATTACATATTGAGGGAACATGGATTTGTATGATAAAACACACCCCAGTAAATTCCAATGTATAAACAATCTCGGATAAAAAAATGAGATTGTGATATTTTTTCCTTACCTTAGGTCCGATTTGCTTCGTAAGTGTCCGAACCTCCTGTATAATGATTTAAATAATGTTATTGACTTATTCCAGAATCATACTTATTTTTATGATATCATATATGGTCATATTCTTAGCTTCTTATTAGTAATATTTCATTACTACTTTTTTATTTGAGTGTTTATTACTTTTTGTTCATATGCGCGTTTTGTTGAATAAATTATTATCCATCTTTTTAGGTTATAGATACATCATTTCCAGAATGGTATTAGTGTAATATATATCATATTTATTCACTCAATTTATTTATATAATCATTATACAATGAAGATCATGTAGAACGAGTCGCATCACATCGTGGAGACGATATTCCGTACGTACGCACGAGCGATGATATCGTACCCATGATCGTGGAATTGTATTGGAGTGTATGTATACTATTTCAGAATCAATATAAATTTACAATAGTCATATATAGTCATTATTTAAACCATTATACCCATACAAGTAAGGTGGTTGTTGAAAATAGATTACACCACGGCGTGGAGACGGTATTCCGTACGTACGCACACGCGGTGATTTGAGTTTCCATAGGATGGATAGATAGTGAAATTGGGTTGTTTCATACATATAATAACATATCAGTATATGAGTGATACTGATGTTATTACATAATAATGAAACAACTAAAGAAGAATAAGTGGAATAAGAAATAAAGTTGAAAGAATTGGTAACGGACATTACCTCTTCTTTGGAGCGCCTCTTTGAGACCTCCTTTTAGGGCACTAAAATTGGTATTTGAACAAGACCAGGACATCTAGGATGTTTCTAGAGAAGTGGAGAGGAGAAATTGGCAGGGTTTGGATGAGAATGAAGGCTCAACGTGGTGTAATGGAGAGGGGGAGGAGGTGCCCTTTTATAAGGGAGGAGAGGGGCTTCTTTGGAAAAACTAAAAATATTATTTTATTATAAATCCAAATTCTGTTTTAAATAGATGAAAATTGATTTATTTGAAAGATAAGGTGGGGAGGGGTCTAAATACTCTCATACAATAGAATTTAGACAAGTTTAGGTTCCTATTTTAACCTTATTATTTAGATTTAACATTAAGCTAAATAATTTTACTTTTACCGTATCTTCTTGTGTTCTTATACTATAAGGTAAATAAACGTTCTATAAGCAGCCAAACGAACCCCAAGTTGTTTATTATTAATATATATAACCTTATCTAAGACATGTGGCTGAACCTTAGATTTTTAGGAATAATATAACAATTAATAATATAATATTGTTTAAACAAAACTATTTTATGTCAATTTTGACACTATTTAGTAATTGATTTTTGTGAAAATCATATAAGAAATATTATTTCAAAAAAAGTTAATTAAATCAATACTAACATGTCATATTAACCTATAAAATTAGTGTAATTCACAAAAAGTCTCAAATTACATTTATTTGGGTATTTATAACATCGATTATGTCAATATATCAGTAATAAGATAATTACTGCATCGTCTTTGTGTCATAAATAAATTGACTTATTTAATGTCTAAAAATTACAAATAAAATATCCTTATGTAGGAAATCTTTTTATATTTCTAATGAATATTTATAGTCGAATTTATCTTATGTATAACCCTATATTAAAAATTATTTTTTTATTAAACATTGATTTTAATTATTTTAACCCTTCTTTAAATAAATTTATAATAATTGTCCTATTCTAATCTATGTGGGCCTAAATGGTCATATTTTATTCCTAAGGTTGTTTGTGGTCGAATTAAACTTATCCAATAAAATTAGGACATGTGTTAGGGTAATAATAATATCATTTTTACCCATAATTACCCTATTTACTTTTAACCGTGGTAAATAAAAGTAAAAAATTACTATTCACCAAAAATTATTTTCATCTAATTGAACCAAATTTTACTTACTGACATCAACCGTGTCTCTCGGATTTTTGAAATTCCACTCACATAAGTGGTAAAATTATCTTTTATGAAAAATTCAGTTTTTTTAACTACCACTTAGTGGTTTCACTATTCATAAAAAATTGAAAGTTTTCAGAAAAATACCAAAATTTCACCCTAGGCTAATTTCGATATTCCGAATCCAAAAATGAAGTCAATTTTGGAAAAAAAAATTTCAAAAAGTTGTTATTACTATTCATAATGGCTAGTTTTAATAATATTTTAATAGCATATCGTTGTTTAGTGAAACTCGGTATTGCGTACGACGCAAGCTATCGAGGAAGGTCGTGATTGCATGTAAAGCAATCCAAGCAAGTGTTGTGTGTAGTAAAAGATTCCTTTGATGATTTATATAACATAAATGTCTCGGGTGTTACATTCTACCCCCCTTAAAATGAATTTCTCCCACGAAATTGGTCACTTTGTAACAAACAGATGAGGATACCTCTCCCTCATCATATCCTCAAGCTCCCATGTAGCTTCTTCTAATTGGTGGTTCCTCCATAAACCATTCACCAATCGAGTGGTCTTGTTTCGTATGACTTTTTCGCTATGATCCAGAATCTCTATCGGCTTTTCTTCATAAGAAAGATCTTGCTCCAACGGTACAACTTCTGAGATGAGTACATGTGAAGGATCAGGTATGTACATTCTCAGGAGAGATACATGGAACACATCGTGAACTTGAGAGAGATTCGGTGGAAGTTCCAATCGGTAATCTACCTTCCCAACACGATCCAGTATTTCGAAAGGATCGATATATCTAGGGCTCAACTTCCCCTTCTTTCCAAATCTTATGACCCTCTTCCAGGGAGATATTCATAAGAACACTTTATCACCCACTTCAAACTCTAGGTCTTTTCTTCGGTTGTCGGTATATCTTTTCTGTCGACTCTGAGCTGCTCTTATGTGTTGTTGAATAGATCGGACCTTTTCTACCATTTCATCAACGAGATCAGGTCCTAATAGCTTTACTTCCCCAACTTCATCCCAACAGGTTGGAGTCCTGCATTTCTTTCCATAGAGAGCTTCATAAGGAGCCATATGAATACTGGAGTGAAAGATATTATTATAAGAAAATTATCCCAAAGGTAGGTGTTGATCCCAACCACCTTTGAAATCCATAGAGCAAGATTTCAACATATCTTCTAGAGTTTGAATTGTTCTCTCAGACTGACCGTCTATTTGAGGATTATAAGCAGTGTTGAAACTCAAATCTATATCAAGAGTATGCTGAAGACTTCGCCAGAACATTGTGGTAAACCTCGGACCCCGATCAGATATAGTAGAAAGTGGTACTCCATGTAATCTTACCACTTCCTTCATATATATCCTAGCAAGCTAATCCAGAGATAAATCCTCTCTAATAGCGATGAAGTGTGCAGAATTTGTAAGACGATCAACTATGACCCAGATAGCCTTATTGCCTTTGGATGTTTTAGGAAGTCCGGTGACAATGTCCATAGTGATGTTTTTCCATTTCCATTCGGGTATGGGTAATGGATGTAACATCCCCTTAGACTTCTGTCTCTCAGCTTTAACTTGCTGACAAACCAAGCATCAAGAGACATATTCAGCAAAATATCTTT
The DNA here is from genome assembly GCA_963277665.1 of Viscum album. NCBI lineage: Eukaryota > Viridiplantae > Streptophyta > Magnoliopsida > Santalales > Viscaceae > Viscum > Viscum album. Next base: position 1,939,655,126 of record OY728141.1, read on the forward strand.
TCATGCCATCCCACTAGAAGTACTCTTTTAGGTCCCTATACATCTTCGTGCTTCCAGGATGAATAGATAATGAAGAACTATGAGCCTCATCTAGCAACTCCTTCTTTAATTCGGGGATGGGAGGAACACAAAACTGATTCCTAAACATTATTATCCCATCACAATCATGGTCGAATTCGGGAACATTTCTCACCTTATTCTATAACTCGACATCTTCTTTTTGTGCCTCTTTTATCCTCACATGTATAAACGGTTGAACATTCATTTGAGAAAGATACAATTTTTTCCCTTTCATTATAATTCCAAGATCCATCCTTTGTAAATCCATAAATATTGGATCTTTCTTGATCCTCATCATGGATAAGCTAGCATGGTCTTGTCGACTTAATGCATCTGCCACCTTGTTTGCTTTCCCAGGGTGGTAATGAACTGAGCAGTCGTAATCATTAATCAGCTCCAACCATCTTCTTTGGTGCATATTCAACTCCTTTTGTGTGAATATATACTTTAAACTTTTATGATCAGTATAAATATCACACCTTTCACCATAAAGATAATGCCTCCAAATCTTTAATGAAAATATTACCGCAGCTCACTCCAATTCATGAGTTGGGTAATTTTGCTCAAGTATTTTCAATTTTCATGAGTCATAAGCTATCACCATATCATTTTGCATAAGAACACACCCCAATCCCTTCTTGGATGCATCACTGTAGATCACAAACCTTTCTCCACTACAAGGAAGTGTGAGCACAGGTGCACTAGATAACCTTCTTTTGAACTCATTGAAATTCTCTTCACATTCCTCTATCAAAAAAAACATAACTCCTTTCAGATTCAACTTGGTGATTGGATTACATAATCGTGAAAAATCTTTCACAAAACGTCGATAATATCCAGCCAAACCAAGAAAACTTCGGATCTCAGTTACTGTTGTTGGTCTCAACCATCATTCGATAACCTCTTTTTTTGTTGGATCCACAGATATCCCCTCTTTTGAGATTATGTGACAAAAAATGAAGCTTTTTGATGCCAAAATTCACAGTAGGTAAATTTGGCATAATGATTCCCTTTTCTCGGGTTCTTAAATATAATTCTCATGTGATCTTCATGTTCTTCCTTCCTCTTTGAATAGACAAGAATATAGTCTATAAAGACTACCACAAACTGATCAAGATAGTCTCTAAAGACCCTATTCATCAGATCCATGAAGATTGCTGGAGCATTAGTAAGACCAAATGGTATCACTATAAATTCATAGTGTCCATACCTCAAACGGAAAGTCGTCTTTGGTATATCCTCCCTTTTGACTCTTAATTGATGATACCATGAACGATGATCAATCTTGGATAAGTATTGAGCTCCGCGTAGTGGGTAAAATAAGTCATCAATGCGTGGGAGAGGATATTTGTTCTTGATAGTGATCTTGTTACATTCTCGATAATCAATGCAGAGTCTCACTGATCCTCCTTTCATCTTAACCAACAGAACAGGTGCTCCCCAAGGTGACGCACTAGGGCGTATGAATCCCTTATCAAGATTCTCTTGGAGTTGCTTCTTCAATTCCTCCAACTCAATTGGAGCCATTCTGTAAGGTGTCTTTTAAATAGGTAAAGCACCCAGTATGAGTTCTATTGAAAACTAAACTTCACGATTTGGTGGAAGACCCGACAATTCCTCCGGAAAGACATCGTCAAACTCCCATACAATGGGAATATTCTTAATCGTGAGTTTCTCACCAACCATTTGAGATAAATAACCTTCATTTAGTGGAATCAAGACCCATAAGATGGAAGAAATTTCCACTGGAAGGTTATGTTCATCCTTGCATCGATAGACGATCATAGATTGATCTGGAATATGAAATGTGACTTCCCTTATTTGTCAATTGATATGAGATCCATATAAAGAAAGCCAATACATGCCAAAAATCACATCAAATTCCACTATAGGAAGGATCACAAGATTTTCAAGAACCACTTTCCGACAAACTTCAATCCGAGAAGAATTATAAACTTTGGATGCGACTATTGTGCCATTAGGGGTTGTCACAGCTAACTCAACATCTAATTGTTGAGGTAATACGGTGATATACATAGAAAATTCTTCAGAAATAAAGGAGTGCGTGGATCCAGAATCAAATAAAACATTTGCTACTTTAGAGTGGATGGTAAGTGTACCTTTCACCACATCGTTATCGTACTCCACATCCCTGATAGAAGTTGCATGTTACTTTCCTTTGTCTTTATACTTAAGAGTATGTTGACATCGACTATCATCATCAACCCTTGGATTTGGGCATTGATTGGCATAATTACCCATCTCCTTGCACTTGAAACATTGAAGTGTAGTAGGTTCATTCTGTGCATACCTTCCTTTTTTTCATCATTATACATCTTCTTCCCATCATTGTGGCATTCAAATGCCTGATGACCTTCCTTTCCACATTTGAAACATTTACTTGTACCTTTAAGACAACTCCCTCCATGTTTCTTTCCACACTTTGAGCATAAGGGAAAGCTCATCTTATTTTTAGTGTTCTCTTTAGATTTTCCTTTGAATTCCATTTTCCTCTTCTTATCAAAACCATATGACTAATGGGTTACTCCAATATCCATCTCGACTTTGAGAGCACATCGAACGATTTCATCGTAGCTATTGAAGTCCCTTATGGCAAACGCCCTTTGAATACTTGGTTTTAAGCCACTAAAGAATCGATCGATCTTAATCTCTGGTTGGATAATAATAATAGAAGCGTACATTGCAAGTCTTGTAAAATTTACTTCATAGGTACCAACAGATTCATCATCCTTTTGCTTCAGTTCAAGAAACTCTTTCTCCATCTTTGTTCGGAGAATACGAGGGAAGTACTTATTGAAAAATAAGTTCTTGAACTCATCCCATTCCATGGACTGAATTTCATCCCTTTGCCTCGTATTCTTAATAAGATTCCACCATTGATCAGTATCACCTTCCAAACGATACACTGCTAAGATGACTTTATCATGTTTAGAATATTAAAGAACTGAAAATATATTTTCAGTAGTACTAATCCATTGTTCAGAAACTAATGGATCAGTAGACCCACCAAATGAAGGTGGACGCTGCCTCATAAAGGATTCAACAGAATGTTGCTCATTCCTTTGCTCTTTTGGAAGTCCTGTATGCTTCATAGGTTGATAAAGTTGTGTGAGCATGGCTATAAGATTTTTCATTCCATCTCCCATAACGTCTGGTTACTCAAGGGGATAATCATTGCATTTCCTGTCGCATTCTGCATTAATGTGGTTCCTTCGGGTTCCAGCCATTGACTAAAACCAAGAAGAATAGTGTGAGCAACACTAATTATAATAGGAAAACCACATAATCAAAAATAAAATTTCACACTTAATGTCTTATCCTAGGTTATTCATGGACATTTATAAAACACTAATATTGTGTTCTATGCTTAGACTTATCCTTAGGGTTATTATTAAGGCTTTCACATCCATGTTTCCAAAGGTTGACTATAACTTTCCTCTGATACCAACTATAACGACCCATACTTTACATACATTGTTATTACTTCAAAATTGAAGCACACTTATTACAACATATAAAAAAACCAGGAAAGGACCGTATAGGTATAGAGTCTTTAGAAACTGGGAAACATAAACAACTGGTTCATAAAGCATCTACTTTGCCTCCCATTTATTTCATCATATCTAGAGTCCCTTTTTGGAATATACTACTTAATAACCTTCTTCCTAACCAGGGGAAATAAAACATACAAAAGGGTGAGCTCAAATGCTCAGTAAGGGTAAAAAAAATAAATATCAATCACATCATATACATAAGAATATAACCTTTGGAAATCTTAACCTGCAAAAGAAATCATAATTTCATAACATGGGATAAATCATAGTAGTGAAATGTAATCAAAATAATCATAATTTAAAACATGAAACTTTGTGTCATACACACATAATCTTAGAGAATCATTTCTTATTAGTCAATGCTCATTGCCAAGACTATCTTAGTGGACAATGTCCATTTCTGAACCGAGTTCACTCCTCATTTCAGTCATGTTTCACTGAACCGGTTTAACCTGAAGTTCAAGCCATGTCTCTCTCATGAGATATAAAATCTTTACCCAATGCATTGGAGGGAGATATAGGTCCCACCCATCTCATAATGATACCATTTTTATGTGTGCCACAAAATCATAAACCATACATCATAGCATAACCCGTGTAATAAAAATGGGAATCTTAAACATCGTTACAACATAAAACAATTCCTATAAGATAAAGGAATTCATAAAAATATTTTCGTCACAACATAATCAAATCCATGTAACAATAGGGATAAAAAAATAACCCTATATTATCTTATATGGAAAATAATTTTGATAAAACTCTTGAACTCCATTCTTGAGGAAAATATCCTTTCTACATCAAAAACATTTTTCCTTTCTTAGGATGTCATAAAATTTTATACTAAAAGAAGTTGATTAAAAATAAAAATGAAAAATTGTAAAGTAATCTTCTTGTAAATAATGTTTGAAAAATCCATTCATGTCGTATAAGTTAAAAAAACATTCTTATCGTACTTTTTTCGGAAAAGACAAAAAGTACCTCGTATGAAAAACGACAAAAGATTCCTTTCATATCGTTTACTAAAAACTCACCGAAGGGAAAATTGTATTTAACCAATTTTAGGTGGATGGAAATAATATTACATATTTAGGAAACATGTATTTGGATGATAAAACACACCCCAGTAAATTCCAAAGTATAAACAATCTCGGATAAAAAAAATGAGATTGTGATATTTCCCTTACCTTAGGTCCAATTTGCTTCGTAAGTGTCTGAACCACCTGTATAATGATTTAAATAATGTTATTTACTTATTAAATAATCATACTTATTTATATGATATCATATATGGTCATATTCTTAGCTTCTCATTAGTAATATTTCATTACTACTTGTTTATTTGGGTGTTTATTACTTTTTGTTCTTATACACGTTTTGTCGAATAAATTCATATCCTTATTTTTAGGTTATAGATACCTCATTTCCCGAATTTTATTAGTGTAATATATATCATATTTATTCACTCAATTCATTTATATAATCATTATTCAATGAGGATCATGTAGAACGAGTCATATCACATCGTGGAGACGGTATTCTGTACGTACGCACGAGCGATGATATCGTTCCCATGATCGTGGAATTGTATTGGAATATATGTATACTATTTAAGAATAAATATCACTTTACAATAGTAATATATAGTCATTATTTACACCATTATACCTATCCAAGTAAGGTGGTGGTGGAAAATAGATTACACCACGGCGTGGAGACGGTATTCCGTACGTACGCACGCGCGGTGATTTCATTTTCCGTAGGATGGATAGATAGTGAAATAGTGTTTTTTCATACTTATAATAACATATCATTATATGAGTGATACTGATGTTATTACTTCATAATGAAATAACTAAAGAAAATGAAGTGGAAGAAGAAATAATGTTGAAAGAATTGGTAACGAACATTACCTCTTCTTTGAAGCGCCTCTTTGAGACCTCCTTTTAGGGAAATAAAATTGGTCTTTGAAGAAGCCCAGGACCTCTAGGATGTTTCTAGGAAAGTGTAGAGGAGAAATTGTCAGGGTTTTTCCGAACATGAAGGCTCAAAGTGGTGTGATAAAGATGGGGAGTAGGTGCCCTTTTATAAGGGAGGAGATGGGCTCTTTTGGAAAAACTAAAAATATTATTTTACTATAAAGCCAAATTCGGTATTAAATAGCTCCAAATTAATTTATTTCTAAGATAAGGTGGGGATGGGTCAAAATCCTTTCATCCAATATAATTTAGGCAAGTTTAGGTTCCTATTTTAACCTTATCATTTATATTTACCATTAAGTTAAATAATTTTACTTTTACTGTGTCTTCTTGTATTCTTATACTATAAGGTTAATAAACATTCTATAAGTAGCCAAACGAACCCCAAGTTGTTTATTATTAATATATATAACCTTATATAAGTCATTTGGCCTAACCTTAGATTTTTAGGAATATAATAACGATTAATAATAAAATATTTTTTTAAAAAAAACTATTTTATGTCAATGTTGACACTATTTAGTAATTGATTTTTGTGAAAATCATAACAGAATTATTATTTCGAAAAAAGTCAATTAAATCAATACTAACATGTAATATTAACCTTTAAATTTAGTTTAATTCATAAAAAGTGTCAAATTACATTTATTTGGTTATTTATAACATCAATTATGTCAATATTTCATTAATAAGATAATTACTACATCATCATTGTGTCATAAATAAATTAACTTAAATAAAGTCTAAAAATTACAAATAAAATATCATTATGTAGGAAATCCTTTTAGATTTCTAATGAATATTTATAGTCAAATTTATCTTATGTATAACCCAATATTAAAAATTATTTTCTTATTAAACTTTGATTTTAACTATTTTAACCCTTCTTTAAATAAATTAATAATAAATGTCCTAATCTAATCCAAGTGGGCCTAAATGGTCATATGTTATTCCTAAGGTTGTTTTTGGTCGAATTACACTTATCCAATAGAATTAGGACATGTGTCAGGGTAATAATAATATCATTTTTACCCTTAATTACCCTATTTACTTTTAACCGTGGTAAATAAAAGAAAAAAGTTACTATTCACAAAAAATTATTTTTATCTCATTGAACCACATTTTACTTACTGACATCAACTGTGTCTCCCTAATTTTTTAAATTCCACTCAAAGAAGTGGTAAAATTATGTTTTATGAAAAATTCAGTTTTTTTAACTACCCCTTAGTGGTTTCACTATTCATCAAAAATTGAAAGTTTTCAGAAAAATAACAAAATTTCACCCTAGACTAATTTCGATATTCCAAATCCAAAATTGAAGTCATTTTTGAAAAACAAAATTTCAAAAAGTGGTTATTACTATTCATAATGGCGAGTTTTAATAATATTTTAATAACATATCGTTTTTTAGTGATACTTGGTATTGCGTACGATGTAAGCTATCGAGGAAGGCCGTGATTGCATGTAAAGCAAGCCGAGAAAGTGTTGTGTGTTGTAAAAGAATGCTTTGAAGATTTATATAACATAAAAGTCTCAGGTGTTACATCGTGGTAGCTTGGGGAACCTTTGGAGGATTCTAGAGGGAGTAGGGAAGAGGTTGGACGAACTCAAAGGGATTTTAGTGAGGAGTAAGTGGGAGCTTGGGAAGGTTTATATAGGAAAGTTGAGAGAATTATTTATTATTTAGGTTTGGGTCCCCTTACATTAAATTAATCCAAACCACAAACCATCCCATGGTTTTTGCCCATGGTTTTTCGAAAAGGGAAGAGGGAAAAAATATTTTATAAGGCCCAAGTCCGAACTTCTTAAAATAATAAGGTTGCTTATGTGGAGGTGAGTCACACTCCCATGGAAATTAATTTAAATATGAAAAGTGTTGAATATATCTTGAGGGGTCCATTAGTGATTTGAAAAATAAGTCAAAAAAAACCCAAAATCATATTATTTTAATGATAAAACATATATTGGCCGAATATAAAGATTATGGTATTTTATTACATCACCATTGGGTCATTATGATGTCATAAAACACATTATATATTTAAACGGTATTTAATTTTTACCCAAAAATTTGACTGTCTCAGAAAATTATGAAAAATTCACCATTGGACAATTTCAACGTCCTGATTCCAGAAATGAAATTTATTTTATCTAAAATATTTTTTAAATATGTTAATTTTCACTTTTAAAATAAAAGCCAACATTTATCGAAAATTCATGGGTTTTGACAGAAATGGATTTCAAACCTTAATATAAAATTTTAATTGCATTCATAAAATTATAAGATCATTTATATTTAATAATAAAAATTAATTTAATATTAATAATAATATTTTATTAAAATATTATTAAATTTAAAAATCCCTTAATTTAATAAAATTGAATTCTTAATTAAATAATAGCTAAAACACCCTTTGTACTTTAAAAACTATTTATAATGTATAAAAAATGAATAGAAATTATATTCATTATTATATACAAAAAATAATGTAGATGAACATAGTACTACTTATTTGTTACATAACCCCTTAATATAGCCTCATAATACCTAAGGGTAAGGTGTGCGATGGTGACAGACTCTTGGGGTGGCTCGGATAACTTCGCTCGAGTGGTAATCTCTATCAACTTCCACTTTTCCCGTAGACGGTCACGTTCGAGCTTGAAATAATGAAGCTCATCTTGGGCTTGGTCAAAAGTGAAGCCCAAGTATGCCACCACTTTTCCGAGCTCCGACAAATGGGAATCGTATGGGGCAATTCTACTGGATGAGGCCAACGTTTCCTTTGTCTGAGTAAAATTGGGTTCGATAAAGCCTTATATTTATACTAATCATGTGATCACTGTTCAATGGGTATATTAACAATGGTCACAATTCTTAACATAAAACCAAAGAGGTTGACATTTTATAAAAACATTTTTCATAAAGATACATTTAATTAGATCAAGAGGGATTTCCATTAATGAAACTTTGGGTCATTACGGGGTCAATGTGCTTTGACAAAAAATCATGGAAAATAATTGGGATTCCAATTAATTTATACCAAATACATACATCAAAGCCTAATCAATATCAAGGAAAAATGAAATTTAAAGGTGTACAGTGAACTGAAAATGAATCATTTATCTCATATTATTCAAAATCAACTTTGTCTTTCAAAATTATAACTCTTTAAATTAAGTTAATTTCATTAAACTATTTTTAAAACCACCCACTCTATTAGTTTTTTTATTAAAAATACACACTCAAAACCTATCAACTATCATGAACCATCCCCTAGAGCCTATTCTGTGTCTACCCCAATCCCACCATCCATAGGCTAGGGGTTATCCACTAGAACCAGAGAGGCATATCTCTAATATGGTAAGGCATTGCCTAAAAACATATACACACATGGACATGGCACACTGCACACAAGTATAATAAAATGGAATAAGAAAGGTACAACTACAATTAAAAACCACCACTAAGTGTAAAAGTAAGCACTGAAAGTAAAGGGGCCATAATACAATCCCAACTAAAATAGATAAAACATAAAAGAAAAGTCTCCTGAGGTCATCTGCCAAGGACCGTACTTGATGGGTAGTTACAGCTCGTCACTGTGGCTCTCCACGTCAATCAGTCACCTTCATGCACTGTCTAGTCATGACTCCCTTACATATGTCAAATCTGTTTGTCATCTACATAATAAAAAACAAGGTTTGGTTGAATCCCATGCATGGGTGAGTATAAAAATACCTAATAGGGACCCCAAGACCCCCAAAGGTCTCCCAGAATTCAACAAATGAAAATCCACAATGAATGATCCTAATCACATAGCATAAGTAAAGACTCAACTAAAACCAGGTATACAACTCAAAGAACATGAATAATGATGATTAGTCAAAAATATAGATCATAATATTCTGTCGAGTGGCTTTTGCTGCTAGAACGCACAAGGTCACAAGAGGTGCTGACCCACAGAGGATCGCTCAGTGCAGACCCACACATGATCGCTAGGTGCTGACCCACACATGATCTATAGGTTATGAACCATGGAGGATCACTAGGTGCTGACCCATGGAGGATCTGTAGGTGATGACCCACCCAGGATCACTAGGTGCTGACCCACATATGATCGCTAGGTTGTGACCGACACATGATCACTCTTCTTTCTTCACGTCACAACTAGCCACTAGATTCCCACACATAGTACGCTTGATTTTGGAGGATTTTCTCCACAATCCATCATCCAAATTTCAACATACATAAAGTCCCATGAATATGTAACCCAATGAACCTCCATGTTTTTAGAATTGAAATTTAATAGACGGTGTGTTAATCATATTTTTGGTATGAATGTTATAAAAATTTTAGTGTCTAGTCCCTGGTTGGATTCGAGTATGATCCAACCCTGCCGCATTCCAACATTATTCAAAACCGAAGTAGACTATCTCAAATGGACTACCTCATTCTATGGTTTTTATCACCATTGACATTTCATAAAATGAACTTCTATTTTAGGAGTTACCCCCATTGAAGCAAAACTGGGCCCAAAAATGGCTCGGGTCTGGTCTGACCGAGTCAGACTGACCTGACCCAGCTCACTAGGTCGTGGGCTTGGCCCGGACCACTTGGCTGGGCGCGGGTCGACTCCCCTCCTGAACTGTCAATATTTTTGTGTTTCATCAATCAGCGGTGCCGGTTGGCACCGCTCCACCTGCCCAGTCCTTTGGAATAGTCATGGGTGGATCCAGCTGACTGCAGGTCTGCCCTCTGCCATGGCTCGAAGTTGTGGCCTTCCTTTGTGTTGTGCCACCGCAGCACGTCACCCGGCTCCAACACGGCTGGTGCAGGCCAGTCGTTGCCTTCATCGACTATGGCACCTTCAGGCACTTCCACCCTCCTACGGCCGACAGTTCCTGGTCATCGCCCCCTCCAGTCGTGGACGCAGCCGCGTCGACGATGCTTCCTCAGTCCACAAGTGAATCTTCAATGGTCCAATTTCTTTTCCATCAATGCCTACATGCCTCCTTGGATGGAACGTGTACAACATGGACCTCAGTTTCACCATTCCTCCATATTATACAGTCTCCCTTGAATAACACAACCAAAACCGAGATCGATAGAGGTTCTGGGCATTGTTTTTTTTGGACCACGCACTTCACATTATCATTATAACATGGATGAAATTCAATCATAAAAAAAGAGTAGAATAATTATAAAACTATTTTTATAATACCCGTACCTCGAACATGTTTGTAGATGGTGTAGATGAGAAAGACTGTTCCACATTCATAGCATGTTTGTTGGTGTTCTTCAATCTCAGGATTGAATCCTCTAGGTTTTCAAAGCTCCGTTTGACATTGGAGGATGTCGTTGTCAGCACTTCTTCTTAGGTTCATCTCCTAAGTTCATAAGACCCATGCACAAGACTTTTTTATATAGATGAAGAGAGGAGTTTAACTCACCGTACAATTAATGAGATTCATTAACGAATTCAATTGACGAACCCATTAATCTCTTGACAGTGCAGTTACACAACCAAGTGTAACCGACCATTAAATGGTTTGACAACCTAGTGGCCCGTCCACCATCGCACATCAGTTACCGTAAAAGAATTAAAATAAATCATTGAGTTATTTTATTATTTTTTGTAATGTTCAAAAACTAACTTTATCTTTTATCTTTTTCTGAACCACGTTAATATTTACCTAAGATAATTCTGGCACATTGAATCCATAGTTTCCTTGGATTTCTAATCAGACCTGCGGTTCAAAAGGTAAAAATCACTGATCGCACTTTTAGTGAACGTACCTTAAAAATAGTTCAAAAATTTATTAACAATAACCCTTGACCTATGCTGGTCTAGGTCAGGCTCTAATTAAGGGGAACATTCCCTCATGAGCTCAATGAGACTCATGTATTTTCAATCCTAGTTTCCATTAATGATTTAAATAATTTAATAAAAAAATAATTCTTACTTAATTATTTTATTTATGTCCAGAAACTAATATCCACTCTTGGCCCGTGATGACCAATGTTAAGATTTTCTTAAGGAAAGAATAACCTCATGAGCTTAGTGGTGGTCTCAGATTTTTAATTCGAGTCACTATTCATGACTCATAAGCATTTGAAAAATAAAATAATTTTATTTAATTATCTTATTTATAGTTATTCCATTTTTAGGTTTTCTCACTGGAGGCTTGTGCCGACAAAACACAAATCATTCCTAGGGTAATCTCTCCCTTCTAAATGCAACGGTGCCCTCTGATTTCGTATCTGGTCACCTGTTTAAGAGTTATTCTACTGTTTTAAGAAAACTTCTCACATGTGCTATTTAGAAATTAAATTTTTTGACAGATCATTCTGGGCACTCTGGTCCATGGAATTGTGTGCCGTCAATTTTCACCATCTCATAATAATCCCCTATATACAAAAAATTATATATATATTTCTGGGCTTTACTTTAATGCTCCTTGATAGATGACCTAGTGTCTGACCTAGCCTAGAAAATATTCTTCAAATCAATTTTAATTTGTTATGTCAAAACAACATGGTCATATTTTGGCAATATTTCTAGGGATCACTTCAGTTTTTAGGTCCTTTTTTGATATGATATTTTTAAATTTTGTAAATATTTATGTTTTTATCTTATACCTTTACCTATCGTTTTGTGTGATGATTAATTTATTTGGTAGGTTATTTTCATGATGCGTTCAAATTCAGAGGACCTACTACCATTTGAACCCTAACCAATGAGGTTCATACATCAGTGACACCGAGACACAAGAAGATAACCCTTTTAAAGTTATCACACACAAAATTGACACTCTTCTTGATCCGTATACTTCTTATTTTGGAATTGAAATAATAACTAAAAGAAACACACTTAACATGGATGAAAATAATATGACATTAAAATAACTGACCTCACCTAATATTGATTTCCATCCCACCTATATTGAAATACCTTGTAAGGAACCTAATTATGAAAAAAAAATATCGTCTAATTCACATATTTCTATGATTTCAGGGACTTTCTGGAGAGGATCCACATCAGCACTTAATTTTTTTTTCCATATAGCATGTTCAGACATAAAATCATCTAATGTGGATGAAGAACAGGTAAATATTAGAGCATTTCTATTTTCTTTATATGATATAAAAAATATTTGTTATATTATGTTAATTCCCTAATAAGAGGCTAGGTGGACCTGAAACTCCTTTTTCTGGACAAATATTTCCTTGCCTCTCGAACCGAAAAAATATAGAATGAAATATGTTGTATAAAAAATTATCCATGGGAAAAACTTCATGAATGTTGGTAATGATTTAAAATATTATGTTCATGTTGTTCACACCACCAAATAAATGATCAACTTTTAATAAAGTATTTTTTATGGTTTAATTCCAATTGATCGTAACATGATTGACGCTACAATAGGTGGTACACTAGTGGATAAAACTACAATCTCTTCAAGGACAGTAATTAAGAACATGGCATAGAATACTCAAAAATTGAGATCAAGGTCCAGTGTACCCATCTGAGGTGTCCTTGAGGTAAAAAGTATTGAATAATAGAATAATGTGGGAAAAAAGTTTGAAGAGGTAAATACCCTTCTTCGACAACTCACTCTTTCACAAGGGAAATACCAATATCCTCCTCCCATATATTATGGTATATTTTCTTTTGACACACACTACTCTGACACATTCCCCCAATTGAGAGAAACTTTTGAGAGTTGTGAGGAAATCATTCAGGACGCCCTTATAACCAACCATTTAGGAAAGAACCATACTATCCATCCAACCCTAGGTGGATTGGAAACCAAACATATAGGAATGGGGGTATTCAAACCAACCTCAATGTTAATGGTACCAACTGGGGAAGAGTAGTCATCCACCACCACCACCTTGAAATACTCAACCACCACAAAGGCCATTCCAACCACCCCTCCAAAACCTGATCCTAGTTTGGAGGATATAATGAAACAATTGGCTGCCAATAATCTGTAGTTTAAAAAAACCACCCAAGAATCCATAAAATATCTAAAAACACAATTATAATATCTAGATAATTCTGTGGGGGAAATTCAATGTCATGTGTCAGGTAAACTACTGTCTCAACTAGTAGTTGATCTTAGGGATAAGGGAAATGTTAGTGCCACAACCCTTAGGAGTAGGAAACAACACAAAATCAAAATAACCCTCCATTAGAGTCATTCCCTCCTATGGAATACACCATCACAACTATTGAAAATGGTCTAAGAGAAGAAAATATTTATCCTGAGAGAAGCCCTTCAAAAGGAAAGAGTGCATCTGTTAATGAGTCACCAATTCCAACCATTCCTCTTCCATTTCCCCAAAGGGCCACCAAACCATGAAAAAAAGAAATTGAACATGATAAAGAAATATTAGAAACATTCAGAAAAGTTTAGGTTATCATTACATTGATTCATGCCAAAAAAATTCCATGATACACAAATTTTCTAAAGGATATGTGTACACACCGAAGGAGACATTGATGTCATAAAAATGTAAGCATGGGAAGAAACATCTCTGCATTGAAAAATCCATCACATCCCACCAAGTGCAATGATCCTGGAACATTCTATATTCTATGCACCATAGGGAAGTATTTTATTTCTAATTCTATTCTTGATTTGGGATCCTCTATTAATGTGATGCCTCAATCCATTTACTCCTCAATACATGTCAGTGAAATGAATTCCACTAGAATGGTATTTTAGCTAAAAAATCGGAGTAAAATAAACTATTATATAGTGTTAGAGGATGTTCTTATGAGGATGCAAAATTTAATTTTTCATGCTGATTTTTATGTGCTGAAAATTGAAGATGATTGTATGAATGGACATGCCCTGATTATATTGGGGAGTCCCTTTTTGGAATCTTCCAAAACCATAATTGATTTCCATAATGGTACACTATCTATATAATTGAGTGGTTAAATAGTCCATTTCAACATCCTTGATGCTGTGAAGAACCCCTCAGAAGAACATTCCTCTCTCTCATAAAATTAAATTGATATACTCACATCCCCTAAATACATTTCTTTTCATTATCCCAATTCCCTTTCTAAGTTTTCATCCATGATTGATATTAATGGTAATGAATCATACATTTATTATTTTAGTGGTATATAAAAGTGTCATTCATGTTTATTAATTGACAATTTCTAGAAAACTGAGGATCCAATGTTCATTGATGATACTACTAAGTTTGTAAAAGATCATTACTCCTATGAGGATGATTACATTGACTAGTTAGATGATATTAGTGATGTCTAACATTCACAAAAACTCACATCAATGCAAAATCAACCTAAATTGGATCTAAAAAACTACCTCAAGATTTAAAATATTCCTAACTTGAGAATGGAAACAAGACGCTCATCATCATTGCTAGTTCACTCCCTCCTGGTCATAAATTGTGACTGCTTGAACTTTTGAGGGAGTGAAAACAAGCATTGGGATTAACACATATAATAATTCATTTAATTATCCCCCCAATTTGTATACATCATATTTTTTTAAATGATGAGGCTAAACCAGTGAGGCAGACATAACATAGACTGAACCCAAACCTCTTAGATGTAGATAAATAGGTAGTAATAAAATTATTGGATGTTGTAATCATTTAACCCATATCTAACATCCATTGGGTCAGTCTCATTCAAGTAGATCCTAAAAAAATCAACAATAATAAATAATAAAAATAATGAATTGCTTCTAACTCGTGAAGAGAATAGTTATCCTGTATACATAGACTATCGCCGACTAAACCAACACACTCAGAAAGACCATTTCCCATTTCCATTCATTTACCAAATTCTAGAAAGGCTAGAAGGGAAGTCCCATTACTGTTTTCTTGAGGGGTATTCTGGATACTTTTAGATCCATATCTCTCCTGAGGATCATGAAAAGACAAACTTCACATGACCCATTGGAACTTTTTTCCTATAGAATTATTCCATTTGGTTGGTTCAATGATCCGTGTTATTTTTAGTGACGTATGATTAGTGTTTTTTTATTACATGGAGAATTGAATGGATTTTTTCATTGTTTATTTAAATATTTATGTCTCATATTTTGATGAATATTTGAGCAGTCTTGATTTAGTCATACGTTTTTGTACTAAAAATATACTTGTATTAAATTATGAGAAATTCCATTTCATGGTGAGACAAGGTATAGTTTGGTTGCGTGTAATTTTAGGGGATGGTATCCAACACATAAATCAAAAGTGTATGTCATTCTTCTTTACCATTCCCTAATATTGTATTGGATGTGTGGTCTTTCCTAGGTCATGATGGATTTTACTACTATTTCATTTGTGACTTTTGTAAAATTGTACCCCCTCACCCAATTACTCTAAAAAGAAAAATAATCCATTTTTGATAAATAATATGAAGATGCTTTTAATAGTCCAAAATGGAGTCTCACATCACCCCCCAATAATTTAAACACCTCAGCAGGATTTACCATTTGATCTCATGTGTGATGCCTCTAACTATGTATTTGGGGATATCTTGTCATAAAAGGTTGATCATGCTTCATATTTCATGGATTATACCTCACGTACATTGGTCCCTACCCAAGAAAAATACCCCACAACGAAAACAAATTCCATTAAATTGTGTTTTCCTTGGGCAAATTTAGGTCATACCTTTTGGGGTCCAAAGTCATTATGTTCTCAGACCATGCATCCCTCCAGTATCTCCTAATGAAACCAAAATACAAAAAAAAACTCATTCACTAGATGATTCTCATAAAAGATTAAATATAGATATTTGTAATAAAAATGTAGTAGAGAAAGTGGTGGCTGACCATATCAGTAGGATTCCCCCATCCTTGAACATTGACTCACCCCATGTATTCCTATAAAATATATATTTTCTGATGAGAAATTGTACTGAGTGAAAGTTGAAATTCATGTGTGTGCTGAATTTTTTAAATTATTTGGTAACATATTGCATTCATATTGATTTAAAAAAACCAATACATTCCTCTAAAACATGAGTCTCATTAGTATATTTGGGTTGACATCTACCTTTGGCACACATATAGTGATAAAGTCCTTAGGCGTTTTGTTATTGATAGAGATTTTTAGTTTATCCATTGATTCTTTCACACTATTTCTTGTGGGGTACACATTGGTCACCAATGGAATACTTGCAATGTCCATGATTCTGGTCTCTTTTGGATAAAATTTTTCATGGATGCCCGTGATTTTTTTAAATATTTTACTCTTTGTAAAAGAATGGGTAGTGTCTTGAAATGAAATCAAGACCCAGGAAAACCATTTATCTTTCATTACATTTTGTTTGTTTAGGGTATTGAATTTATGGGGCCACATCCAAATTAATTGGGAAAAAGTTACATTCTTCTAGTAGTTGATTACATGTCAAAATGGGTAGAGTCATGAGCTAAAAGGACTGATGATTCTACAGTAGTAGTATAATTTTTGAGAACCCAAATCCTTTCTAGGTTTTTATTACATAGGATTATCATTAGTGACCAAGGTTCACATTTTTGTAACCAAAAAATGCAATCAATTTTCTGTCAGTATGGGGTCGGTCATAGAGTGTCTACTATATATCACCCAAAGACAAATGTTTAAGAAGTGGTGTTAAATATAAAGGTAAAATAAATTCTTGAAAAAACGGTTCAACCCAATAGAGATGATTTGGGTCTTAGACTTATTTACTCTTTACGTGCTTATCATACTTCTTTTAAAACCTCAATTAGAATGTCACAATATCAGCTTGTTTTTGGATTGAGTTGTCACCACTTTATTGAGATTGATCATCAGGCCTAATGTGCGATCAAACAATGCAATTCTAATCATTCTAGTGTATGTGTGCCAAGGAAGTTTCAAATTCATGCGGGGGAGAAAATGAGGAGGTATG
This sequence comes from Viscum album, assembly GCA_963277665.1. Classification (NCBI taxonomy): domain Eukaryota; kingdom Viridiplantae; phylum Streptophyta; class Magnoliopsida; order Santalales; family Viscaceae; genus Viscum; species Viscum album. The sequence goes on from OY728141.1 coordinate 1,939,672,649, forward strand.
AATATGAGAACTACGAGATTTATAAGGAGCGAAAAAAGATTTACCATGACTGCCTTATCAATCATTATCAGTTCAAAATTGGGTAAAAGGGACTCCACTACAATTAAAGGCTGAAATTGCATCCCGGTAAGATTCCATTCCGCAGGTGTGGACCATACAATGTAACTAATTCCTCTCTATTTGGTGTTGTTCTGGTTCATAATGAAGAAACCAATAAATAATTCACTGTCAATGGGTAGCATCTGAAGCACATTCATGAAGCCATTCTGGAGTACATGATGGATGAACTCCATGTTTATGAATATACCTATGAATGACACCCACTGCGTTCTATCCTTCCTTCCCATATTTTTTTACAGTGAGGATTCTACATGTTCTTGGTGTTGGGGGATGGGTACAATTCATAGTTATTTAGGAATGTTCATCATTTTTTTCTTTTCAAACTTTTTGAAATGTATGTTCAATTTTTTCATGTTTTATCCCTTTATTTTGTGCCATAATGCTAATTTTAACATTGAAAAAGATGCTCGATTTAAAATAATTCGAAATAATTTTTCTTTATTTAGTCGATTTTGAGGAAAATTAAATTGTTTTTTAGAAAAAAAATCAATTGAATGTTGATATGGAATATTTTTCTGAAATTTATATTCTCAAATAATTCTTAGGTGTTTAACGGATTTTTGAAACCCATGCCTCATTAGCACTTACCAAAATTTTAATCCCATACCGAAGAGATATTATCAGTCCTTTATTATATATTTGTCGTTTTAATAACTTTTTTGAGAGTCTCAGGTCATATAGAAATAATAGAACTTTACTTGATTATGTTTGAAGCCATTATATCCATGTGAGCTACAATAATGATAGAGGCCATCATTCATTGAATATACCTTTGAACAATTAAGCTCAATTTGTGTCCACCTTAACATTTTACCCTTATTAAGACTTTGAGACCCTGAAATACCTGTTAGGTAGCCACATTACAAGATTACGTATCTCTACCTACTAATGTATTGTGTACATTATTGTTTAACTTTCAACAAGTGTGGGATATCGGGTGTTTCCTTGAGAATTTTACAGAATAAATCATTGTTATAGATTGATAGAAAGGGTGGCTATATTTTTTTTAGGTCAGAGGGTTAAAATCCATATTGTATCATTATTATAAAAATTATCCCTCTTTATCTCCAATGAAATTTATAAAAAATAAAATGGTTTCATACATTGAAAAAAATAGAACATAAAGAAAAAAACTAATTGATAAAATATGATGTTTATTCATTATTATTCACTGATTGGATGTGACCCACAAAAATGGACAATCAGGATAGTGAGTTGGATGTGATACGCTTTGAGAAGGGATGATCATGTGCATTCATTGTGGTCAATATCTAAATTTTGAAATTTTTTGTGCTTAAGAAATTAAAAACTCCTCTTCTAACTCATAATTTTAATACATTTAATCCTACGAACACCTAAACCTTAGAACATCCTTATGGAAGTACCCTTGAGTAGCACACTAGTTTTTAATAGTAGAGAACTTATAATCTTGGTAATAATATGGTATGATAACATGAACTCTAGGAAAAAACTATAACTACCAATTCATATATTATTTGTGTGAAGAGGAATAAATTTTATGTGAGGTATTATATGACATGTTGCATGGGTGAAAAATGAAGTTGAACAAATTAGAATGTGAGAAAAGTAAAATGATATGAAAATTGAATTAAGGAACAAGACATGATGAATTTAATTTCAGAATAATCATGGAACATTTATCAAATTCTATTTATGAATGAGACTTGATTAGGATATATGACTTTTCTTAGGAGTGAAAATTTTTATGTGTGGGGGTGTGATTGCACTGCAATTCATTGATTCATTTTCACAGTTACACCACTGTGCTAAACATATTTTGTATTTAAAATTATAGAAAAAAAATTCACTTAATGTTTAACTAATTTATTTAATGTTTATCATTGTTAAAAATGGCAGTGTTATTTGTTTTTATAAAATCATTAAAGGAGAAGATGATTTGGAGGCCCCGAAGATGATCTAGAAGTAAATGGTCCAAACTGCATGGCATCCCAGGGACATCTACCGAATATTTTGAGCAATATGTTAATTAACTGACTCTAAATTGGATAAAATTTTATGTTCCACTCAAAAATTAATGGTCTAGAACCAATATAAGGAAATCAAATACCAATTCTTCCATCAGATAGCCCATCTGAACCATTCTATCTTGGGTTTTGAATCTACCTGAATTCAAAAGTTTTGTTCTGTCAATTAACCACATATCACCATCCAGATGTCTAACAGGTACCAAACATGATGTAGATAAATTCAATAGAACACATAATGACTATTTTATTTTTTCCATGACAAGATACGGCTTTCTACTTCCCCAAAACTGAGACATAAATTTTATATAAAAAACAGGGTGTTCAAAACAGTGTCCCATTTTAGCTATAAAAAGGCATTGCGAGCTCCTCATATGGATGTTAGAAATATGAGCCAAGATATATCATTTTGTATTCCTATTGGAGTCTCATAATCATCCTAGAAGTTCAAGAGTATCCTATCCTCATAGGGAGATCAAGGATGAAGAAAGAGTTCCACCCGACTTTCCTCCTCCTCTCAATGTTGGGATAATCAGGGGGTGTTGGTTGTGAGGGAGATACACATCTTGTAAAGGGAGTTCCAACACTTGTACTACTTCTGGTTGGATATATTTTTGGTTTTAAAACATTTCATTCAGAATTATCTTACTTTTATTTATCTATTTTCATTTTACTAAATGAAATTGTTTTTACAATTAACTGATTAGTGTGAGGTTTTGAGTGCATGACTCGAGTCATTCAGATTGAAAAAAAAGAAATAATTTTCTTCCCCACATATATGATATTTCAATTTTATATGGATTTTATTATAAAATTAATGATATCTACAACTTAGCTATATGATTGTTATGTTATGGTTTTGCTCAAAGTTCTTGGATATAAAATCATGGAAAGTAATTGGGATTCCGATTAATTTCAACCAAAGAATTTCATCAATCCCTAATTAACATCAATGAGAAATGAACATTGAAGGTGCATAGTGAACTCACAATGAACCCTTTATCTCATATTATTCAAAATCCAAATGATCTTTTAACTTTATAAATCTTTAAATTATGTTAATTTCTTGAAACTATTTTTAAAACCACCCTCTCTTTTAGTAATTTTAATTAAAAATACACACTCAAAACCTATCAAAGCTCTTTGGGAGATGACCAAGGGTCTTCCCTAGTCTACAAAGTCTTCTTTAAATCACTATCAATTTTATATTTCATGAAAACAGGGTAAGGTAGATATTATGATCTACCATAGAGAGGATAAAATTATATGTGAATGGTTATGTGGAGGAGTGGTAGCTAGTGGGTGGTGTGAGATGGTGAAGTGTTGTTCCTGATAAAGGGTGTGATGTGGGTTTTTAAAGGTGTTTTAAAAATAGATGGCTTGACATGTTATAATTATTAGTATGTGCTGATGTTACCTGTGTGTTGATGGATTTGATTTAGTGATTTTTTCTAACCATGTTGTTTCCTAATATGAAAATATGTTTCACAAACATTATTTATATTTTTGGTGTGGAAGGCCAGAGAGATCTTGGGAAAGATCATTACTATAATTCGATAGGAATGAAATCATGATGTTCTTTGGTGGATCCAGAAGCCTTAATTCCAAAGATTGGTTCAAGGAGGTTCAGGTTTATTTTGGGTTAGTGGGGACCCCATATGAATTATGATTTTCTATTGAAGTTGTCCTATTTCAAAAAGTGGAAACCAAATAATAGAGGATGAAGTGAAGTGACATGAAAAATATGCATTGGGGGTACATTATAGACCTTATTAGTATGATTCAAAATTTCATTCTCAAATAGGTAGGACATGTGCATATTTTTTAATCCTCTACGAGGATTTCTATTTTATAATCCATCATCCCTTTTATGTTTTCATCTTGGGAGGTAGTGAAAAATCATTCTGAGGTCATAGAAAATGGTATTTCTATGAAAGAGGTTTCTAGTGGGGATACCCCTGGAGTGGTTGAGATTTGGTTTTGAATGATCTGGGTTACATTTCTCTATCTTTATAGAGAAAGAGTTTGAGGTGGTATGCTAACTTTAGTGAACAACATTATGTTTCGGGGTTTGGTGGTTCGAGGTGTTTTGTATATAGTGATATGATCTATTTCATATGGAATATTTTGGGCCACCATTAGTATGACTATCTCAAGATTCAAAATTTAGACAAATATTTAATGGAGAGTTAATATAAAATATATTGGTTGAGCTCTACTTCTTTAACTAAAACATTATACTAAATTTTGAAATTATGTTGAATGATTTGAGAAATTTATGTATAAATTCAATCATTAAAATTTCTAGGAATTCATTTTTTAAATCAAAGGAAATATTTTAATCAAAATTAGGAAATATTTTATCAAGGTATTGAAATATTAAAACTTTGTTAACATTGAAGGAATAGTTTGGAATATATGATCGTGAGTATGTAGTATGGAGATACTTTGGATTTATTCAATGGTTATGTTCTACTTGATAGGTATCTATAATAGTTGTGAGGGTTTTGGGAGATGTTTTATGGTAGAATCATGGTTCAGATCATGGTAATATTGTTGGAAGTGGGTTGGTTCTGTTTTAGAGGTATCTTCTGAGGGAATATTTTGGTGTCATTTTTATTTATCACAGGTTTTGGTTTTGATTTTAAAGGATAATAATCATTTCATAGGTCACTAATTTAATGAACATGACATCTCTAGTATATTAATTTGTGAGTTTCAATTGTTAGAGGTAATGAGTGAAGGTTTGAGGGAGAAGGAAGGATCTTAGAGTTGGAGTTATTTATGAAAAGATATAGTTTTCTATGACATAGAGATAGTATTCATAGAGAAAGGTAGATCATTCATAATAGTATCTTGGGAATTATAGTTATAGTGATTCTTCTTATTTTGGTATTACTATGGATATGGGTTTTGTTCTACAAGATTTTGTCGTGTAAGATATCTTTGGGTTTTCTTTTGATTATGTTGATCTCAAAATAGTAACAGAGTGTCCCTTAAGATGAATTGTAGATGTATTATACATATATGTTCTACAATGGGATGGATGACCTATGTTCTGTAGTCTTGAATAAATGATTTTTTTGTTCTACTTATTTTAGGGTTGCTATGACAGTGAGTTAGGATGTAGTATAGCCTTCTTCTTTATCATTGGGAATCTATAGTGTAGTGGATCCCTTATGAAATGGTCTCTTTCTGAGGATTATTGGACCTCACTGTAGACCATGTTATGTTTCTTGGACACAATTTTGAAAAGTCCCTTTAAATCATGGACTTATTCATTGCACCCTGGAGTCTTATCAACATTATTACTATCGATTTTTATTTTTTTAAAATCATTATGGAATTATAATTTCTTTATTTCCTATAATTATCATTACTCCATTTGAACCCTATCATTATCCAAAGTTTTCATCAACTCTTAGGTGTCCAGGTTTGATCGTTTAGAATTTTTAACCCCATTTTATGGGATCTGATATCATGGATCAAGAATTTTTTTGTGATCACAGGCGATTTCCATCCCTTCTATCCTCAGTTATCTAACTGGATCCTCACTCATTCATTCCAGAGAGGGAAGTTATCAAGGAAACTAATAATTTGGGTGATGTTGTTTCATGAAGTTGATGATGGGTGGTGTTTTTTAGGTTGTGGATCCATATATGGTTGGTTTATGGCCATTTGGATGTCCTCTATTCACCATATCTTCAAAAAACTCTTCTTGAAGCATCAGTTGAGGTTAGGTATTTCAATACTTATCTCATATATTCTATAATAAATATGATTTATTTTCTTTATATTATATCACACTCATATACTATTATGATTTTCTCATTTTCTGGTTTAATGTAAATGGAGGAACAAATATATAAACACATCTAATGAAAAATGAAATAAAAAATATGGTTATCCATTAAATGAATCATGGGAAAGGGGGTGGGTTGTTTCATGTGGTTTATGAATTTAATGATATTTCCATAGGTTTATTATTATTAATAACTAATGTTTTAAAAAATGTGAATTTTTTCTGACACCAATGGACTTTGTTACCCCCTAAAATGGATAATTTCTTAAACATGGTAAATGATAAAGGGGTTTAATGAAATATAAATTTTAGATTAATAATGATGGAATTGATTGTTTATACATAGTGTGCAGTGGGTTGATTTGTTTTTCATTGAATTTTTACCGATTTTTTACTACTATGAAACATTTTTTATTATTAAGACGTATAATTGTTTGGGGATTTGGATATTTTTTAGGATTAAATTTTATGCAATCCCTCCATTTTATCACATAAACAGTTCATTACATAGAACAAAACATATGATCTTTTAACATTTACTTTATTAGAAATCAAGAACATAATACATGAAAACCTAAAAAATTATTCAAATAAACTTAAATGGATTATTAATGGGGTCAAATTATTTCAATTTCAAATAATATCACATCCTAGGGACATACATCAATGGAATGGTGTGGGAATAATGCCTAGTAAGGGATTAAGTATATGAGACATTTAGCATGTGATCATGAGAAATAACAATATGAACATGAGGTGTAACAATATAACATGATCAAGATTACATGATTAATATCATGATAAAAAACATGAATAATAAAATGGAAATTTATTTACAACAGAAAAATATGCAACTAAAAAAACATTACTACGCTGTTTGACTATGGTTTCATAAATGAAAATAACTAAAGTTATTTACTATGGTATCCTAAAACATGTCATATCTGGATATTAAATCAATTAACTAATAAATTGGAGAACTATCAAGGATAAATATTCATATGTACTAATTTCATGAGATCCAAATTTATCATAATAAATCAATTTTTCAATAACCCAAGGAGAATAAAGTACAATTTTCAAATAAGATCATCGAGTACGTAAGTGTTTAACGGATTAACTATAAAATAATTTTTACCCACAGAAAGGGAATTTGGGTTTAGTAGATGTACATACCTGAATAATTTAATTATATTACCATATTTCTGAATACCCATTGATGTAAAAATGGGTTGGGTGTTAAAAATATAATAATATCTCATTAGAAAGAGAGAAATTTTAGAAGTAATTTTGGCAGCATGAAGGGTATAAAATGTTGATTAACAAAACGGTTAAAAGGGAGAGAACGAATGTCCCCCATTGATAAATAATATTTTTTATTAATGAAAATATAATAATTGGATGAAAATAAATTAACATTAAATTTATAACACATATACCAAAAAAGATTTCTTGGTATCTAAGAGAAAGGGATGAGAATTCTGTTACCTTGAAGAGTTTTTCCTAAATCTTGATGATCGATACATGGGGGTATTGAAAACACATTGGTGGAATACTTTGGAGAATAAATATATAAAAAATTTCGGAGGATTGGTTTTTAGTGAAGTAGAATGGTGGAATGGGTCAGTATTTATTGAAAAATTGGTGGAAATGTTTATTAATTTCCAAACATAGGTCTTACAAATCTCGGTTGTAGAAAATGAACAACTATTTGATTTCCCCTTATTTTTATATCATGGTTATAGATATTTGATTAAAATAATATGATATTTTAATCATTTAGAACCCATCACCATTTTTAATACTTATTTTGAAGATAAAAAGTAACTTTTCTACAAAAAGCTATTTAAATAATATTTTATATTTTGGACATTAGATATTACCTTATTGTTTTGAAAATTTATTAAAGGATATAAAAATGTGTAATATTATAAAATAACACATATCATGACTTATGTTGTTGTTAATTAATTATTAAATTATTATGAAATAAATTTTATGTCATAAATATATAGAAAACCCAATACTATATTTTTATTAATTACTAAAAAAGAAATGTATCTTAGAAAATTCTAAAAAATTCATCCTAACATAATTTTAACCTTTTGATTTCAAATATAATATTTATGTTGTCAATAATAATTATATGAATATGATAATTTTAAATTTTAAATTTTAAATTTTTAAATCCTTATATATTGAAAATAACTAATTTTAATACACATTCACATTTATGGCACATAAAAAAATTTCCCATGACATTCAAAAAACATTTTATAATTTATATTAAAATAAGAGTTCTTTAAAATACTATATCATAGATAAATACTATTCAAAAACCAGAGTTTATTATAGAGGTGTACATGTTTTCTAAAAAAATATTACTATGTATTATTTTCATCAAATAATAAATTAATTAAATTATCTATACTTAAAGATACATTTTATTGAAAAATTATTTTTAAAATGGGATTTATGGATTAAAAATTTTACTTATACAAAGTAAAATTACAATTTATGAAACTAATTCTAAGACATATTACACCTTATTACTATATTTCATATACCTTAAACATTACATAATCTTGAATTAAGGTAATATTTTACATTAAGGATCTTTTCAAGTTTAGAGATTTATAGAATTAGGTCATAACTATTACATCACATCTCAAATATTACAAAGTAGACACTTCTACTCAGTATCCATTTTTTTCATAAAATAAAAAATATTAAAAGAAAACATGAATTATTTTCTTGATATAAATCCTCTAAAATTCTTATGTTCTCTTACCTTGCCTTATATCCTATGAAAAATATTTCAAAAGTGTGGGATGAGCATAAAAAGATCAATAAGGGTTATAAAATAATGAATGAAAATATTAGTCCATAAATACATAAAATAAATATGTTCTTCAACATTCCCCATGAAATCATAAGATATATGAATAACACATATAAATCATAAATCCTAAAGGTAACTTGTGGAATTCATAACATACTTACATTATAGCTTTCATAGGTATGAAATGAGTAAAATTTATAATACCTATCACACTATATTACATATATATATTAGGAAAAACATTAATGTTTAACTGTATCATGTTTCATAATTCATTGGAGAGCTATCTCGGGCTCACCTACCCTAGGTTTATTACAGAACAAACCGTATATGTAAATAATTCCTATGGACCATAACATTATCATAACACATAACATAAGCATAAAGGAAAGATAAAATTTACACATTGAAATCAAAATATATCAGTTAAATATATAAACACAATCAATCCATTCTCAAATAAATTTTTAATAACAAAATACATAAAGATATTATATGGTATTTATTTTCCTTTTAGAAACATTATGGGTTATTAATGAATCGAAATAACAAATAATGCTCGCGGCCGTGGAATGGTCGTTGTCACCGCATACGTTAAAAAAGAAACATTCCCTTTGTCATTTCATAAAACGCTACATAGAATAAGATTCCCTTTGAATGAATTGAAATTTCAATGGTGTTTATACATCTAATAATATAAAGTCATATATAAATCAAAATATTCCTCAATGAAAGGAGATTAAGAGGAAGTCTCATTCCTCGTGTCCAACTTGACTTGTTCATTCTTTAATCTCATGAATAAAAAATTAAAAATAATTTATAATTTCTTAAGAACATTTTAAAAGCTTATAATTTCCTTTATATTACTTATTACCATGTAATAAACTTTACATAATCATTTATTTTAATAACGACCGTTTTGTCTATATTTGGTACTTGAGTCAAAAATGAACTTCTTATAATTACATGTTTTCCGTGTAGTCAAAGGTAAATTATCTCAACAATTATATTCATGATTTAGATATCATATATATCATATATATCTATAATATATATTTATGTATAATATATATTACATTTGGAGATAAGAAATGAAATGCACCATTTATGGAGACGGTTAGTCGTATTACACATGAATGCTACATTAATTTATATTTCATCTTTAATGGAATGAAAAACATACTGATACGTTGGTATATTATAGTTATAATATAATATCTTATATTATTTTGTTAACTCATTCTTTTATACATTCCATGTTTGTCATGAGCAAGTCATATCATTTTGAGGGGGGGGGGGGCAGTACGTACTTCCTGAAATGAAACTATCATATTTACCAATTATGGAAACCATAAAGGTATGATATAAATGAAATATATAGAAAAATATAAACAATATAAATCTAATATATTTCAAATATAAATACAGTTCAATCATAATGGCCACCATGAGAGGCAGTTCAAGATAATTGAACAATTATTGTTTCGTGAGGCAGTAGTTCGTCGTCCACAGAAACAGTAGGTATGTATTAATTAGATGAACGTGTGTAGAATTGTAGTTCGAAAAATTCTCATTAAAACAAACTATCATATTTAGGATACTGGTGTAGTAATGTAAACAATGAATGAGAAGAGCATAGGGAGTGAAGAAGTAAAATAAAAGAAGAGAACTTGAGGGAAGACGTTACCTCTAAACCATGTAACTCCCTTTGGTTAGAACCAAAAGGCTTTCTTGAAGTACTATATCCATAAGGTAAGGATTATATGAGGAAGATATGGATTTTAAGATATTATTTGGTCATATTTTTGATGATCCAAGTGTCTTGAGAGGTCTAAGAAATTGGGTAGAGGTGATTGATTTCTATAAGGGGGAGCGGCTCTTTAGGAATGTTTGAAAATATAATTTTATTATAAACTGAATTCCGATTTCAAAAGGTCCCCAAATAATTTAATCCATATATAAGTAGATTATTTTTCTAAATCATCTCATTAAATGGTTTTTAGACAATTTTATGTAATAAAATTAACCTTATCTTTTAGCTTTAACATTTAGTTAACTAATTTAACTTTTACCATGTCCTCTTGTATATTCCAACTACATGGTTAATATATTTAAAACAAAATGCCAAGAGACCCAAAATTATATCATTAATGACATTAGAAACACCATATCTGTTATTTGGACGAATCTTATATTTTTAGGATTATTTTATCATTTAATCAAATGGTATTCCTTTTAAAATCTCATTTATGTCCATTTATAAATAATTCATATGCAGAATTTTAAGAAACTATAACAACTTTATGCATTTGAAAAAACTAAATTAATTAAAATATAACAAGATATAATCCTCAATAAAATTCTTGGATGAAATAAAAAGTTGAAAAAAATTTATTTTAAAGTTGATAATTTCTTTTATTTAAAAAATACATTAACGAGGTAATTAATATATCATCATTATGTCATAACTAAATTTATTTATTTGGCATCTAAATTTTTTAAATAAAATACCATTATATTGGAAATATTTTTGTCTCTCTAATGAATATTTATAGTTGAAAATATCAATTATATAACCCAGTATAATTTCTTACTAAGAGATATATGTATATGTTATATTTTCCAAAACATTAAATTAATTTTTATAAAGGGTCATTTTTACTTAAAAGCGGCTCTATGAGGTCACAAAATTGACCCAAGGATGCCCATAGTCTAACATGTATCCAAAAATAGGATTAAAACATGTGTTAGGGTAATTTAGTATTATTATAATATTATATATTTACTGTTATTTACTAGATTTACCTTTTAACCGTGGTAAATAAAATATTTAATGAAGTTACTATTCATAATGTTTAAAAATAAAAGTTAACTATTTTAAAAATTTGGTCATTATAATTATAAATTTGGAATATATTTTATCCAAATTCAAAAAATATATTTTGTTGAAATTAATTTTAAATCAATTCCTGTTGTCAAAACCAAAAAGAATGTTTTTATGAAATAATAACTATCAAAAGATTGAAAGTTGTTTATATTCAGTATCAAAGTGAAATTAATTTCAATGAAGAAAAAGGGACTAAATGGTCAAAATACAATCTAATTACAGTTTAAAAGAAATTAAAAAGTTAATCTATCCATATAAATTAATTAGATTAAAAGGAAGTATTGAATTAAAATGTAGTATTTTTAACTATTCATAAAAAATGGACATTATCAGCAAAATAGAAAAATTTAATCCAAAGTAAATTTTGATGTTTGGATTCTAAATATAAAATTTATATTGTCAAATATATCATATAAATGTGACATAAACAATATTTCAAAATGGTTCACCATCAAAAGGCTTTAAATCTGTATTTTAATGAGTATTAGAGTATTTATGATTAAAATTGGATTCATTCACACTTTAAGCCCCTAAATATTATTGGGTAAATGTAAAAACATTTAAGAAATATGTATAATAAAATTTTAGTTATTTATGTTCATTCCAAATAAAATAACTCATATGCGTTAACTACCAATTAAAATTATATTATAATTTTATATTTTTTTTTCAGTATGACTCAGCATTCTGTGCAACATGATATTTCAGGGATACCCATTGTTGCATGTTGGGTACGCCATAGAACATAGTATCCCCTTTAAAATAAAATTAATATTTAATTTAATATTATTAATAAATATGAAAATGTAATATTCTTTATTTACCTGGGAATTTACAACCTTCCCCCTTTTGGGAACTGTGGCCTCACAATTCCATTCAATTTTCCAATAAGTGAGGGTATTTATCTCTAATAGAATTTTCAGATTCCCACATTTCCTCTTCAAACATATATATTTTTCGACAAAACCATTACCAGATTAATTACCTTATTCCACAACACATGCTCTCGATGGTAAAGAAAATGGACTAATTTTTTCTCATAAATAAGGTTCTCTTCCAACTAGACTACCTCTGAATTGAATGCATGGGATGGATCTGGAATATTATTTTTCAACATTGAAATGTGAAAAACACTATTTAAATTGGAAAAAGTTGGAGTTTAATCCACTCTGTATGAATCTAATCTAACATTCAATATGATTTCATAGGGTATAATGCACCTCGTAATGAACATTCACTTCTTGCCAAAATGCATCACACTTTTATATGGAGAAACATTGAAAAGGCATGATCACCAACCTCAAACGAATGATCCTTCCTCTGATTATCCACTTAACTTTTATTCCTTCTCTGAGATGTTCTCATGTGCTTCTGAATCAATTGAAATTTTTTTCCATCTCTTCTACCAATTCAAGTCCCAACAAATTCCTTTCACCTACTTCATCCCAAAAAGCTGGAGTTTGACACTGCTTTAAATATAATTCCTCAAATGGTGCAATATGAATACTGGAATAAAAAATATTATTATAGGAAAATTCAACCAATGAAAAATAATGGTCCCAAATTCCACTGTAATCCATTGATAAAGCATATAACATATCTTCAAATTTCTTAATTGTTCATTCTTATTTCCCATCTGATTGTGGATGAAAATAAGTACTAAAATTTAATTTAGTACCCAAAGAATTCTGAAGACTTTTCTAAAAGTTTAAAGTAAACCTGGGATATCATTCAGATACAATGGATATGGGAACCCCATTAATCCTAACTAACTATTTAACATACAACTGAGAAAGTTGATTTCGAGAAAAAGTATCTCGAATATGAAATAAATGAATAGATTTAGTCAATCAATCAACTATATTCCATATTGGATTATTACCTCAAAAATTCTTTGGTAATCTGAAAACGAAATCCATGGACACATTTTTCCATTTCCACTTTGGCACTGGTAAAGGTTGAAACATCCCTTTTGGCAATTGTCTCTATACTTTAACCTGTTTACAAGTCAAACAATTCATATCAAAGTTAGTAATATCTCTTTTCATTCCATACTACTAGTAGTAATCCAGAAGATTTATGTACATCATAGTACTGTCATGATGAACTAAAAACAGAGAACATTGGGCTTCAGATAATAACTCTTTCTTAAACTATAAATCACAACGAAAACATAATCTATTCCCAAACCTCAAAACACAATCTTTATCAATGATTAAATCAGAAAACTTACCATTATGAACCAACTCTACCTTTTTCTGCAACTCACTATATTTTTACACATTCTTAATTCTGTCTGATAGATATGATTTCACTAACACATGAAACAAAATAGTGGAATTTCCTGCATGAGAAACATCTATGTCAATGTTCAAAAAATAATTAATCAAAGGATCTAGTCCTAAATGTAACATGGTTAATGTGGCATTACTTTTTTGTGTCAAAGCATCAGCCACATTATTTTCTTATCCTGTATGGTAAAGAATTCTGAAATCATAATCTATGATTAATTACAACCATCTCTAATGTCTCATTTTCAATTATTTATGAGTGATTATATACGTTATAAATTTTTGGTCAGTATATATATCACATTTTACTCCATACAGATGAAGCCTCCAAATTTTTAATGCGAAAAAAATATCAACTAATTTCAAATCATGTGTAGGGTAATATAACTTACAAGGATTCAACTGATGTAAATCATAAGCAATTACCTGATCATTCTACAATAGGAAACAACCAAGTCCTTTCAATGAAGCATCATTATTGATAAACAATTCACCATCTCAGGAAGGAAGTGCCAAAACTAGAGAATTCACCAATCAAATATTCAATTACTGAAAACAATCATCACATTATTTTTTCCAAATGAACTTAACATCATTTCTAATTAACTTTGTAATTGGGCAAGATAACCATGAAAAATTTCCAACAAACCTCCAGTAATAACCTTCAAAACTATAAAAACTACATAATCTCGGTTATATTTGTAGGTTTTGACCATTCATCAAGAACTTTTGTTTTAGCAGGATCAACTTTTATGCCATTTTTCATACAATGTTTCCAAAGAATGAAATTTGTTGAAACCAAAACTCACACTTCTTGAATTTTAAATATAGTTTCTTTTCATTTAAGGGTTGTAAGACAACCCTTAAATGACTGTCATGTTACTCTTTATTTTTGGAATAAACCAAAATATCATTAATAAACACAACCACAAACTTATCCAAGAACTCATGGAAAATTATATTCATATGACCCATCAATAAAAAAGGTGCATAGATCAACCCCAAAGGCATAACTACCAATTCAAAATGTCCATATTTAGTACGAAACACGGTTTTCGGAATGTCTGATTCCTTTACTTTCAAATGACGATACCCGAACCTCAAATCAATCATTGAAAAAAAACAATGCTCCCAATAGCTCATCAAACAAATCATCGATATGAGGAACAGGATACGTGTTCACAACAATGATGTTTTTCAATGCTATATAATTAATGCAAAATCTAATTGAACCATCTTTATTTTTTTAAAAACAAGACATGAGCACCCCATGGTGATGTGCTACGTCAAATGAAACCATTACCTAATAACTCTTAATGTTGCTTCTTTAACTCTAAATGTTCAATTTCAGCCATTTGATAAGGGGGTTTTGAAATTTTATTAGCATCAAGAAATAAGTGAATACTAAATTAATATTCCTGATCATGTATTATACCAATAAAATATTCATAAAAAACATCAAGGTACTCATTTACCACTGGAAAATATTTAATCTGAATAGTTCATTAGTGTTCGATAATATGTGCAAGGTAAATTAATTTATATCATTTACTAGTTTCTCAGCTTCCTGATATGTTATAAAATTTAAGTGTTATTTCTTATACAAAAACTGGAATTATTTTGAAAAAGAAACCTCTTTAGCCATGTAGTCAGTCTTATCTTGATAAATGGAAAGCCAATCCATACCCAAAATAACATCAAAATATGCTAGGGGAAAACAATAAGGTTTTCAGGTAGATTCATTATACACCCAAGGACAAGAAGGTTTTATAATTTTTTTGTCTCAAAATTTCATCATAGAGTTTTTACCATATGTTCAGAATTCATATCTTGATATGGAATTCCCAATTTACTATAAACTTTCTCAAAAATAAAAGAATGCGTTGACCCTGAATCAAACAACACATTGGCATAATCTAAATAAATAAACAGTAGACCTAATACTTCTTATTTGATGGCACAACATCTGTTGAAGTAGTTGAAAATGATTTCACCACCCATTTCTTCTTGTAGTCTGCCTTCTTTCCATTATTTCAGTTCTACTTTGGACACCCATTTGAAAAATGACCCATTTCATTGCTCTTAAAAAAATTTACTGGCGATAAATCATATTTTTCCCTACCATTACCCTAATCTTTTTCAGTTAAATTATGAGCCTTATTTCCCATTTTGAAACATTTTTAGCATTTACCATAATTCAAAATACATTTTCCAACATGCTTTTTACTACAATTTTCACAAAATCTAACTTTAAGTTTCTTACCATCAGACTTTTTTAAAGAGTTCTTCCCTTTCATCATCCACCTAGAAAACATATTATATTGGTTTTTAAAGAAAACCTGATCACTAGAAAAATTCATTTCCACCTTCTCTGAAGATAAAAAAAATTCCATAACTTTTAAACTCGCAAGAGGATAAATCCCTTCGATACATGGTATTTAATCTTGAGTAAAATCGTCTGATTTTACTATCAAGATCTCATTTAAAATTTGGAACATACTGTTCTAGTCGGCTGAATTTTACTTCCTAAGTTGCCACTAAGTCATCTTCCTTCTTCAATTCTAGGAATTTGGTTTTCATTCTATGAAGATCCACTTTACGAAAATATTTTCAAAGAAAAATTCCTTTGAATTCATCCCAATAAAGAGCATCAATAACCTCACTATCCTAGATATTTTTCACCATCGACCACTAATGATTGACTTCACCTTCAAAATGGTAAACAACAAGACTAACCTTTTGATGTTATGAAGGCACCATGACATCAATAATATTATCAAGTGATTTAATCCAACCATTAGCTAGAACAAGGTCAGATGATCATCTAAATGATGGGGGTTTTTGCCTCATTAAATTCTCTACTACCGACATGTTCCTATATGGTCGATCTGGGTGATCTCATGCATGGATACCACCACCATTTTTAGCCTGAGTCAACTGTGCCATCACTATATCAAACTGCTCAATTACAATTCTGACCATCTCTGGTTGCGGATTTGGAAGGTTGTTTTCCTCTTGAAGTCATCACATCATAGCTGCCATGATTCCTTTATGGAAAACAATTACGAACATAAAAAATATCTTAGGCGATGCAACATGGTAATCTGTATATGATATTTCATTTCAATATTAACATATATTTATTTATGGATATTAATTTAACAATAAAATGACTCCTAAAGTTGTCTAAACTGAACTCTGATACCAACTATAAGGCCTTGACCTTAAACATAACATAATCTTGAATTAAGTTAATAATTTAAAATGAGTTTATTTTCATGTTTAGAGTTTTATAGAATTGGTCCATAATTATTAGATCACATCTCAAATATTACAAAGTATACACTTCTAATAAGTATCCATTTTTTCATAAAATAAAATCTCTTAATAGAAAACATGAATTATTATCATTATATAAATCTTGTTGAATTCTCCCTTTCTCTTACCATGACTTATATCCTGTGAAATTTTTAAAATTTTTTTGATGAACATAAAAATCTTAGAAAGGGTTATAAAATTAAGAATGAAAACATCATTACATCAATACAAACAAAACATAAGCTCTTTAACCTAGCTCATGAAATCATAACATTTATGAATAACACATATAAATCATAAATCATAAAGGTAACATGAGCTATCCATAACATACTTACATTGTAGCTTTCACAACTACGTAGGGAGTTACATTTTGATTACCCATCATAGTATATTCCCTAAATCTATTAGGATGAACATTACTGTTTACCTCTGTCACAATTTAAAATTCATTAGAGATCTATCTTAGTCTCATATACCATAGGTTTATCACAAAACCATTTGTATGTGTAAACAATTCCCATGAACCAGAACATAATCATAACACATAACATAAGCATAAAAGAACGATAACATTTCAACATTGAAATCAAAATATATAAATCAATATATAGAAATAATAAATCTATTCTCAAAACTATTTTCAATACCAAAATAGGAAAAAATATTATATTGTATTCATTTTCCTTTTAAAAACTTTAGGACTCTAATGAATCCAAATATCAAATAATGCTCTCGGTGGAAGAATGTTCATTGTCACCACGTACATTAAAAAGAAACATTCACCTTTTTATTTAGTAAAAAACTATGTAGAATAAGATTCCTCTTTAATTAAATTAAATTTTAAATGTGTTTATTCATTGTATAAAAGAAAGTTGTATATAAATCAAAATATGCCTCAATTAAAGGAGAATAGGACGAAGTCCCTTACCTCGTGTCCCACTTCACATGTTCATTCTTTAATCTCTTGAATGATAAAATACTGTTAATTTATAATTTATTCGGATCATTTTTAAAGTATATTATTCATTTTATATTACTAATTACCATGTTATCATCTTTACATAATAATTTAAGTTAATAACGGTCTTTTTGTCGATATTTGGTACTTGAGTCAAAAGTGAACTTCATATAATTACAAGTTGTCCATGTGGTCATAAGTCCATTATATCTTGAATTATATTCATGATTTAGATGTCATAAAAATCATATATATTCATTATATATAGTATTTATAAGAATACATTAAATTTGGAGATAAGAAATGAAATACACCATTCATGGAGACGGTAAGTCGTACGTATGCATGAATGATGGTTACATTTCTCTTTCGTGTTTTATGGAATGAAAATGTAATGATATATAGTTATATTATACTTCTAGTATAATATCGTATATAATTTCAGTAACTAAATCCTTTATATGTTCCATGTATGGCTTGAATGATTCATATCACTTTGCGGGGAGATACTTAACACTTCCTCAAACGAAACTATCGTATCTAACCATTATGGAAACCATAATGGTATGATATAAATGAAAAATATATAAGAATAAAACCAATATAAATATAATATATATCACATATAAATATAGTTCCATTATAATGGACACCATGAGAGGTGGTAGAAGATAATTGAACAATCATCGCTTCGTGAGGCAGTAGTTCGCCGTCCACAGAAACAGTATGTTCATATCCATTTGATGTAGGTGTGTGGAAGTGTAGTTAGAATAATTATCATAAAAACCCTTTTATATTGAGGATACTTTTGTTTTTATGTAAATAATTAATAAAATGTTGATAGGGTGTGAAAAAGTAAAATAAAATAAGATAACTTGAGGGAAGACATTACCTTTAAATCGGGTAACTCCCATTGGTTTGAACCAAAATGCTTATTCGAAGTATCTTCTGCCTATGTTAAGTCTTATAAGTGGAAGGTAAGTATTTTTGGAGCTTATTTGGGCAGAGATAGAATGATACAAGGGTTTTGAGAGGTGTGAGTAATGGGTTAGAGGTGATGTCTCTTTATAAGGGGAGGAGGGGCTCTTTAGGAATGTTTGAAAATATTATTTTATTATAAACTGAATTTTGATTTCAAAAGGACCCCAACAAATTTAATTCAATGATAATGAGAGTATTGTTTGTAATCCTTTCAGCTAATGGGTTTCATGCAAGTTTAGGGATTAAAAGTAACCTTATATTTTAGCTTTAACATTTAGTTGACTAATTTATCTTTTACCATGTTTTCTTGTATATCCATACTATATGGTAAATATGTTTACGATAGAATTGAATGAGACACAAAAATGGATCATTAATGAAATTAGTAACATAATATATTTCATTGGGACGAATATTAAATTTTTTGGATTATTTTACCATTTAATAAAATGGTGTTCATTTTAAAAATTCATTTTTTTCAATTTATAAACTATTCCTATCAAGACTTTTAAAAAATCTAAAACAATGTGATTATTTATAACAAACAACATAGGTAAAATATTACAATTTATAATCATCCATAAAAATCTTGTATGGAATAAAATGTTTAAAATAAATTTATTTTAATATCTATAATCTCATCTATTTAGAAAATCCATTAATGAGGTAATCATTACATCTTCATTGTGTCCAAAATAAATTATTTATTCGATGTCTAAAAATATTAAATAAAATACCGAGATATTAGAAAGATTTTAATATTTCTAATTAATATTTATTGTATAAAAATTCACTTATATAACCCTTTATAAAAACTGTTTTACTATGAGATATATATTTATGTTATATTTTATTTATCTTTAAATTAATTTTTATAATGTGTCATTTTCACATAAATGTGGCTTCATGGGGTCCCAAAATCGACCCATGGATGCCCATGGTAGGAAATGTAAAATTAAATATGATTAGGACATGTGTTAGGATAATTTAATAGTATAATAATATAATTTTTTAACCCTTATTTACCATATTTACCCATTAACAATGGTAAATAAGATATTTACTGAAGTTACTATTCAAAATGTCTAAAAATAAAAGTCACCTATATATACAATTTTAACCTCATGATTCCAAATATAGAATCCATTTTTCCAAATTCTAAATAGAGAATTTGTAGTATTTAAATTTAAATTAATTCATGTTGTTAGAACCAAAAAGCGTGTTTTTAAGAGATAATAACTATCAAAAGATTTAGACTTGATTGTGTTATATTTAAATGTGAAATTACTCATAATTTCCAAAATTGGATTAAATAGTAAGAATATAATCTAATTAAACTTTAAAACTAATTAAAAATATAATTTAACCATATAAATAAATTAGATTAAAAGGATGTCTTGAATTAAAATGCAGTATTTTTCACTATTAATTTTAAAATGAACATTGTCAGAAAAACAAAAAAAATTCATACAAAGTAAATTTTGATGTCAGGATTCTAAATAAAAATTATATTTTGTCAAATAGAATATATAAAAGTGAAAAAAATAGATTTCAAAAGGGTTCGCCACCAAAAGGAAGTAAATCGACCTTTTAATGAATATTAGAGTATTTATGATTAATATTCGATTAATTCAAATTTTAATCCTGAAAAATTTATTGGACAAATGTAAAAAAATCTAAAAAACACGTATAATTATATTTTAGTTAGTTTATTTCATTCCCGCCAATAAAACAGCAAGGCATTAACTACCATTGAAAATAATATTATTTTATTTTATTTTTTCCAGTATGACTCAACATTGTGTACAAGATTAGATTTTGGACAATCCCATTGTTTGGTGTCGGGTATTCCATCAAACATAACATCCCATTTAAAGTAAAATTAATATTTAATTAAAAAATATAAATAAATATGAAAATATCATATTTTTTATTTTCCTAAATGTTACATTCTTCCTCTAATTTAGGAATTGTGTCCCCATAATTTTACTCACTTATCAAATTATTGGGGGTATTTATCCCTCATAGAATTTTCATATTCCCACATTTTCTCTTCAACCATTTAGTTTTTTCACAAAACCTTTACCTAATGAATTACTTTATTTTGTAACACTTTCATTCTATGGTCAAGAATATGGACTAGTTGTTCTTATGAAAAAGGTTGTCTTCCAACTAAACTACCTCTGAACTTCAAACATGAGATGTATCTGTCATATACCTTCTCAACATTGAATTGTGAAAAAAATTTGGTACTTGGGATAAACATAGAGGTAAAGACACTATGTAGGAAATTGATCCAACTTTCTCTCAGATTTCATAGTGTCCAATGAACCTTGGACTCAACTTTTCCTTCATTCCAAAACACATCACACTTTTACATTGCGAAACTTTGAGAAATAAATGATAACCTACCTCATAAAAATATCCTTCCTCGGATTATCCACATAAATTTTCTACCTTCTCTACGTTGTTCACATGTGCTTCCGAATCAATTGAACTATTTATGCCATCTCTTCTATAAATTCTGGTCCCATCCACTTCCTTCCTCATACTTCGTCCCAAAAAACTAGAGTTCGAAACTGCTTTCTATATAATGATTCAAATGGTTCCATCTAAATACTAGATTTAAAAATATTATTATAAAAAAATTCAGCCTTAAAAATGGTGGTCCCAATATCCCAGGTAAACTATTGAGAAGAAACGTACCATATATTCCATTGTCTAGGTTCTTCGTTTTGATTTCCCATTTGATTTTGAATGAATAGCTATACTAAAATTTAATTCAATACCAAATGACATCTGAAGGCCTTTCCAAAAGATATAAGTAATCCTAGGATCATGATTAGATACAATGGAGAGGGGAACTCCATAAAACTTTACACTCTATTTAACGTAGAACCGAGAAAGTTTATCTGGAGACATATTATCTTGAATATTAATGAAATGTGCATATTTAGTCAATTGATCAACAATAACCTAGATTTCCTTATTACCATGAAATGTATTTTGTAATCCCTCAATGAAATCCAGGGAAACATTTTCCCATTTACACTATGGCACTATTTATGGATAATGCATCCCTTTCGGTATCAGCCTCTCTTCTTTAACCTGTTGAAATGTCAAACACTTCATTGTAAAGTCAGCAATATATCTTTTCTTTATATCCCACTAGTAATACTCCCTATGATCTCTATACATAATATTACTACCAGGAATAACTCAAAACAAAGAATTATGAGCTTCACATACCAACTCTTTCTTAAACAGTGAATCAAAATGCACACATAATCTATTCCATAACCTCAAAACACAATCTTTATCAATGTTAAATTTACGAAGCATACCCTTCTAAACCAACTCTACCTATTGCTGAAACTCAATGTCTTCCTTATGCACATGCTTAATTCTATCTGATAGAGACGATTTCATTAACACCTGAAACAAAAAAGTTGAATTTCTAGCACCAACAACTTCTATTTTATATTTCCTTCAAATTGTAATGTTTTTCAATTTCATTGGTTTCATAACAGACTAATTTATTTATATTTATTAATAACATATGTTATTTTGTTTCTCTATATTTTTGAAATGTATAATATTATATAATATAACACACATTTTCCCAGGAAACTAAAATCATTTCAAAATACTGGGTCCTTACATTATTCCACCCATTAGAAATTTCATCCTTGAAATTGAAACTCATATCCTTGGTTGAGAATAGGAAAGGGTAATTCAATTTCACATTTTTTATTGATCACGTGTCACCATTTTATACTTATGGTTCCTCCACAACCCTTTTATAAGTTGAGTTATCTTATTTCACAGAACATTGTCTCTATGATTTAGTATCTCCACTGGATGTTCATTATAAGAGATGTCATATTCCAGTTGTACCGCCTCCAGAGTTAGTACATGTGATGTATCATCTATATACATCCCTAACAGGGATACATGGAATACATCATTTACTTGATCAAAAAAATTTGTATGTTCTAGCTAATAGGTCATTTCCCCTATGCGATCAAAGATTTCGAAGGGACCAATGTTACTAAGGCTATGCATCTTTTTTTGTTCAAATCACGTGACTCTCTTCTATGGTGTTATATGAAGAAATTTTTTTTCTCCAACCTCAAACTCAATGTTCATTCAATAAGGTTTTTCATATCCATTCTTCCGACTTTGATGAGACATTATGTGTTGTTGGATGGAATAAACCTTTTATGCCACCCCTTGTATAAGATGTGTCCCAAGTATCTTTATCTCACCAACTTCATCCCAACATGCTAGAGTTACACATAGCTTCCCATATATGAGTTCATATGGTTCCAATTGATTACTTGATTTGAAGATTTCATTGTATGATAAACAAACTAATGGGTGGTTTTACTCATATACCCATTTAAATTTTATTGAGCATATCATCAATAAATTCTAGAGTTTTTAAATAGTCCATTTAAATTTTCCATTTGTTTGTGGGTGATAGGGAGTAGTAAAATTAAATTTATTATTCAGATCATGTTGAAGTATATACATTATAATTTGTTAGTGAACCTTAGATCATGTTAAAAAAATTATTGAAAGTAGAGCTTTTGTAGCCTCAAAACATCATTAATGTATATATTAACTTGTTTTTTAAGAGATACATTTGTCGAATAACAAATAAATGAGATGTCATGTTGAGTCTATCCAATAAAACCCATCTCACATTATTTCATTTATATGTTATTTGAATACTAGTGATGAATTCCATAGTTATATTGTCCAATTTCTATATTTTTGGGTAGTGATTATAATACCCCTTTATTAAGTTTTCCCTCCACCCTCACTTGTTGAAACACCAATAACTTTTTTGTGTAGTCTGCAATCTACCTTTTCATATTATCCCACCAATAATTATTACGATGGTCTCTTTAAAATTTAGTGAATTATAGGATGTATATGAGAATGTAGTGCCATGATATTCATCTATAAACTCATTATTTATCTCCATAATAAATGGTTAACATATCATTGTATGAAATTTTAGTACATCTTCTTGATCAATGTTGATCTTAAGAAACATTCCATTCTTTACAGCCCCTATCTAATATTGTATGAAAGGATCTTCACTTTGAACTCTCTTGATCTTCTCTAATAATGATGGTTGAAAAATAATTTGTGATAAGATTGGTGAAATCCCTTAACTTATGATTCCCATGTCAAACCTCAATTGTTTTCATTGAATCCTCAACATTTCTATCACAATAGGGGATTTCATTCTTTACACATTAGAAACATTACATTCTTTAAGAGGTTGATAATGAATTTAATAATCCTAGTCTTTGAGAATATCCAACCTTATCCTTTGTCTCATGTTCAAAACCTTTTTCATGAATATAAACATCAAAATCTAGTGGTATGTGTATACGTCACATTTTTCCTCAAAACGATAGTGCCTTATAACATTAGAGCACAAAATGACTACAACGGTGTCCTGGTCATGCGTAGGAAAATTATTCTCCCAGGACATTAAGTTTTTAGATACAAAAGAAAACAAATTTTTATTTTTAATGAGGACACACAAATTCTTATTCATATATTAATCAATATAAATAAATAAAAATCCTATAATTTATGGTAGAGTTAACACTAGTATCATAACCAATCTATTCTTTATTTCTTAAAATATTAATTCACACTCCTTTTTCACGATGAGAATATATCCTTTTAAAGTTAACTTGGTTATATGGTTATAAAATCCTGAAATATTTTTCAAAAACCTCATATAATATCTTTTTGAACTAATGAAACTGTAAATCTCATTAATTATTGTAGGATTAGGCCACTCCCCTACAGCCTATGTATTGGCTTGTTGAACTGAGTTTACATTATTGGTTGTAATGTTCCCTAATCATGTTACTTGTTGTAACCATAATTCACATTTTCTAAATTTTAATAATAATTTATCCTTCTGTAAATATTTCAATATTACCATTATATGATCCTAATGTTTCTCACTAGTTTTGGAATATCTCATCATATCAACAATAAAAAATACCCGGAATTTTTCAAGGAAGTCCTTAATGAATCTATTCATAAAGTCCACAAATATAGATGGATCATTAGTCAATCCGAAGGGAATTACCAAAAAATTATAATGCCCATTTCCTTTTTAAGGAGGTTTTCATTTTAATATATTCTTTATTTACCCACAATTGATGATACTGAGATTGTAGGTCATTCTTGGAGAATAATTGAACCCCACAAAGTTGTTCAAAAAAATCATAAATCCGGAGGGTGGACTTGTTCTTCATAATGATCAAATTAGGTCGTACATAATCAAAGCATAGTTGAATTAATCCTTCATAATTCATTATGAATAGAATATGTGTTTACAAAGGAGACACACAAAGTTGGATAAATCCTTTGTCCAAAATATCATAAAGTTATTTCTTTAATTCCTATAACTCCACCATTCTTTATGTGTCCTTTGATATCATCTTGGATCCAGATACGAGTTAAATGGATATATTTACATCTCATTATTGGGGAGGTCTAGGTAACTCTTCAAGAAATATATGAATGTATTATTAAATTATAGAGATATTTTTTATCTTTATAATATCATATCCTTCCCCATCTTTACTAATAATCACCATACTTTATTTTATGGAAGGCTATTCTAGAAAAGATTATGCTAGGATATCCCTTAATTGGAAATAACATTAAGATGACCATTAAAGACTAATGATATTTACTTTATCCTATTATTGATATTATGTTTATACTGTGAGAGTTGGTACATCCCTCTTATAGTGTCTAACTCTAACATGGTAAGGAAGAGTATATTTGTGTGGATATTTTACTCACCCAAGTTAATAATAGAGTTTTTGTACACTATTGATGCTAGGATAATCCCCTTAAGAGTCTTGACTAATAAATTTACTTCTAGAAGTTCAGATATTTATTTTATATTCTTTTAAAACTTGGATAAAGAAATAATGCATGTAACCATAATCAAAAAGTGAAATTCAGGCTTTGTAAGAATAATGAGTGTACCTGCCACCACAATATTTAGAGCCTTTACTTTAGATGTAATCATATAAAATTCCTTAAATTTTACCCTTGTTACATTCAGCGGTTAATGAGGGATTTACTACATTATCATCTGATTTAGAAATTGACTGGAAAAGTGCCCTTGTTGTCCACACATGATGCATTTACCTTAGACTTGGCCTGAAACATATTCCCTTTATTGTTAGTGTTGAGTAGTTAAGACTTCACCTGCCCATGAAAGTTATGATATAAATTTTCATATCTAATACTTTTTTATAACCTTTCACTCCAAATAAATGATATACCTAATTTTTTGTTTCTACATTTGATACGTATTTGATGTTTCACTTTCATTACTCCTATTTCATGAGAAAGACTATTCCCAATTTTTGGATCCATTACTTCTTCTTTTAATTCAACCTATATGACCATTATGTCTCTCCAAACACCAATTCAATATTTATATTACTCTACACTATATCCTCATAGATTTCATTTTATCTGATTTATAAATTCCTCTACATATAGTGGATAAGTCCACCGAAAAATCAATTAATATTTGTCCTAGGTTCCATATCAAAGATAGATGTGTATCGATCAAGCCTTGTAATGTTCATATCAAAAATTCCCACTAATTAATTTTCATTTTTATTCACATCTAATAATTTCCACTCCATTTTGTCAATCGAATATGGAAAATATTTTTTTTAAAAAGAATCACATGAACTCATCCCACTCAAAAACATCAATTTAAATTATTGGGTTCATGTATCTAGACATTTTACACTACTGGTTAACAAATACTTCTAATCATTATACTTATAGGTTGTGTTTTTATCGATTTGTACAATGATGTACATAAACTATTTTTTCTACAAAGGTAATTAATTATTCAAAAAACAATGTGTTAGAGGATCCACTTAAATAAGGTGGTTGTTGGAGAATGAACGACTCAATGGAATGTTGTTCTCCTCATGGTTAATCTGTTCACTCAACATGAATAATGATATTATTCAATAGTCTAAACACGTAATAAACATCATCTTGATCTTTTCCACTCCAACTTATATCATGTTAGGAATTCCATTGGTGATTCATCGTTGCACTCATCATTTATTTGGGTTTTCCCATATCCTTACATTTCTCTAAAATATTAAAATCATAGCGAGATATGTGTTAATTTTAGGAATCATATAATTCATAATTATGTTCATGCCTTGAAACATCATTATTAAATATTTTATAAATTAATATCCTCTAATAGAAATTATATTTCCTAGATATTATGCATAATGTTTTATAAAAATCATATTATTAACCAAACATATACCCCATGGGTGTCAAATGAGGTGTGAAAAAAAGAATATTGTAATGCACTGGTTCTTGATAAATTGTATCCAAATGTGGTGTTTTTGGGTGTTACCCCTAGGTACATATATGCTAGATCCAAATCCACATTTAGTATTCAGACATGGAATTATTTTCTTAGAAACCACTTAATTAATACTTCCCAAAATTCCAGGATGTTTTCCTCTAATTAAACTAATGTTTATAATTTTTATTATTGTTTTATAATCATAAATTATAAAAATAACTAAAACATACTATGATGGAGACAATAGAATCCTATATATTTATTACATAAATTTTTCACTTCATTAGAAAAACATAGGATTTTTTAATGTTAAGTATCTTGAAAATTAGGAATATAATACAAGAAAACATAAAAAATATTCTCATCCACTTGAAAGGATTAATCATTAATTAACCCTACGTTACTTTTACAACTTGACATATCATTGGTACATACATTAAAGGAAACAAGTGAGCATGAATCTCAGTAAACGAATAAGAATGAGAGACATTTAGTATGTTATTATGAGGGATATCAATATAAAAATGAGGTATAACAATATAACATGATCAAGAGTATATGAGGAATATCATTAAAAAAAGAAAACAAATCCCGACATGGAATTGTTCCTATAAAATTAAAATTAGGATTCAAAACAATATCACCATGGTTTATCATCATGGTGTTATAAATGAAAATTACCAAAGTTGATCACCAGGGTAACATAAAACATGTCATATTTAGGGATTATATTCTTTACCAAATATATTGGAGTGATATCATGGTTACCCTTCATATATATTAATTTTATGTGGTCTAAATTGTTCATAACAAATCATTTTGTATGTAATCCGAAGGGAATAAAGTATGTGTCAAATATAAGATCATTATGTACACATGTGCTTAACAACATGGCCATAAAATATATTTTAACCCCTGAAAAGGAAATATGGGGTTATTATATATAAATCCCTAAATAAATAAATTGTATTAGAATCTATTTGAATACACATGGATAAATAATTTATTTGGAGTTCACAAAATAGTAATTTCTCAGGTAAAAGAGATAAAATTTATTAGTAAATTCGGCAGCATGATAGGTCTAAAATGTGGATTTAAAAAATCGTAAAATGAGATAGAATAAAGGTCACCCATTTTTTAAACATATTTTTTCAATAATATTAACGAATATATTATATGAAATGATACTAAAATAACATTTTGATCTCATATTCCAAAAGGGAGTTTCTTGAATTGTGGAGAAATAGAGATGAATTCCATTACATTGATGAGTTGTTCCTAAAAATTAAGTATGGAATAATAGGGGATTAAATAAAACTTGGGGTACAATTTGGTAGGAAAATTTAAAAAAAATCATGTATTATGTATTTTTAGTGAAGAAGAGTGGTTAAATGGGTTGGTATTTATAGAAAAGTGGAGTACTTGGTAAATAATTTACAAATATAGTTATTGGAACTCCAGGTTGGGAAAAATTATAAAAAATTTGATTTACCTTGGTTTTTTCTGATTGGTTTTGGAATATTAGTCACATATTATTATATTTGAGTCCATTATAACTGAAAACCATTTTTCAATACTTCTTTCGACATGGATAATTAAAATTTTGATAAATTAATATTTTTAAAATGACATTTTTCATCTTAATCTTCAGAAAATAACTTAAAGATATAAAAATAGATTATAAGCTATTAAAAAATAGTATTAATAAAATAAATTTAGGTCATGGATTGCGGATAATTAATTTTTAAAAAATTATGACACCCATATAAAGTCATAAAACATAACGAAAACCTTAAATTTTATTTTTAATATTCATTATAAAAATTAATATATAAAATATTCAAAAAATTAGAATTACCTAATTTTGATGTTTTGATTTCGAATAAAATATTTATTTTATCAATTTAATTGTCATAATATTATAATTTTAAATTTTAAATATAATAATTCTTTTTGATGAAAAATAAATTTTGTTAACACATAGTCAGATTTTTGACACTGAAAAAAATTTTCTATGAATTAATAAAAATATTTTATAACTTCAATTTAAGTAAGAGTGATTTAAAATAAAATATCCTTAAAGAAAATATTATTAATAAAATTAAATTTTATTATAAAATTTTATAAGTTTTTTATGAAATAAAATTATGTTTTTTTTTCATTCAACAATAATTTAATTAAATTGGTCTTACTTAAGATTAGATTTTATTAAACAAAATAAATATAAAATGGAATTTATTTAATTGCCATTGTATTTATAAAAAGTAAAATTACACATCATGAAACTAATTTTTGGACTTATAACACCTTATTATATTAGAATATCCCCCAAGGGAAATGTGTACGATGGTGGTAGTTTCTTGGGGTTTCTCTGATAACATTGAATGAGTGGTAATCTATTGTAACGTGAGCATATTACAAAGGTAATTTCATTAAAGCCTATCCTATTGAGGAATATCTTGTGATTGGTCAAAGGAGAACCTCAATGATCTTACCTCCCTCCCAGGTTCTGACAGATTAGTTTCAAATGACCTGACTATATTGGTTTAGGTCATCATTTATACATTCGACATCAATTATCCTTTGGAATTTCTACTTATAAAAAATAATTATAAGGGTAAAATTATCAATAATGGGTATAGTTTCCATTGTCAAATTTAATAATTAATATATTGAACAACCAACATAATTGGCTAGCGACCTTATTACAGTCGAATCCCAATGATAACATTGGTCCGTTTAAACACTGCTTCCTTTCTTTACTCAAAATTCACACCAAATACACCAAAGCTTATATTTTAGATTTCTAAGATATTTATTGGATTACTGATATTTTATTTTATTTTATGTAGTGTTTTTATTGTGATAAATGGTTCTAATATATCTCAGTTATTCATATTTTCCCATTTTAGCTTTTATATTTTATATTTTTTTTTCAAATTATAATTTTTTTTTTCATTAGTTGTGTAGGTGAAAAATCGAATGATCTTTATTAATAAGTTAAGGTTTTGTTTGTTCTTGTATATTTTTTATGTGTATAATATTATAAAATATTACAATAATGTTTTTTAGGATGAAAATATATTTTATAAATATTAGGTTCATAAAAATATATGGATTTCCCTTTATAAATTGTTTATATATTTATTTCCTTGAATGATTCTAATTTTTTTAGTTTTAGGTTATTTTTTACATTATAAACCATTTCAAACACATAAATGAAAAAACATAATACAATAATTAATTGAAAAGTGGGTTGAAGACTACCTTGATTGTAATGTAATTCTTGTTTCAAAATTATACATAGACATGATGGTTTATGTAGAAATGCCATTAAAATGGGTAAAAACTTAATGTTTGTAATTTTAAAGAAGAATGAAGTTCATGGATTTTGGGACATGTTGTGTGAATATTTTGGGCCATGTTGAGTATATATTCTTGGAAATAAGAATGATTTAATGAAAAAAATATTTAATTTAATGATGTTTATTAAAATATTGAATTAATTTTTTCATTTAATATGGTTGATATGAATTATTTATTAGATGGACATCTTCCCTACCTAATGTTGGATGTTATTTTGAAAATATTATTCCATGAAAATTGTTTATTTCAACATGATGGTGTTTATATATGATGGGGTGGTGCAGTGATGATGGGTTGGTGTTGTATATTTTCTAGTGATGATCAGTTACTGTTGGAGATCTCCTAGTGATGATGAGGATGTAGTGTGTCGTGAGGGTCACGTGTGTTAGGAAAAGGGAAAAAGGTTGATGTCCTTAACACTCATGATACCTAACTAAATAAAATGTTATAGGGTTGATGGATTATGTACATTAAAGGGGGAGGGCATGAGTTTTTTTCTCTTTGTGTTTACATTACCCTATAAATGGATGGTTAGGAAAAGTAGAATCTTGTTGACTGTAGTAATGTGGTTTTGGATGTTTAATGATTATGATGTGAATATATTGATACATGGTGATATTTTTATAAATGTATAATATGATTGTTTAGGATATGTTCTCGGTAGTTTTTTATACCGATGTCCCTAAACTTATTGAGGAGGTGATCCTACTAGCTCACTACTATTTTTAGTGGGAGAGATCCTATGTTGAAAGGATTGAGTTAAGATAAATAAATTCAAGGCCCTAGGATATTAAATTTTGTTGATACTTTTTTGGTGTTTGTAGTGATGGTGGTACTTAAAGAATATTGGTAATAGTGATGGGAAGTTTCAACATCAATGATTTTGGACTTCAGGTTTGGTGAACATGATGTATTAATATTGGTCATTCTTTTTCCTTTTTTTTTATTTCTATATTACGAATATTATTTATTATTATTATTTTTGTGATATATTCATGATAATGTGGTTTTTAATAAATATATTATTTTAAAATTTATTATTAATGAATATTTTTTGTATATGAATGTCGAACTATTTATAGGGATGATCCCATTAATTACAATCAAGTGAACAACTGCCACAATTTACTAGTTTTTGTGAGATACATCACTGAATTTGGTTGTTGTTGTTTGAGTATATAGAGTAGAGAATTTGTGTTCATATTATCATTATATTTTTATGTATGGATATTTTTCAAAAAAAATTCATTTGGGATTTTAAAATGTCATACCTTCCATTTATTATATATAGTTTTATAAGAGGCTGTTTATATATTCCATCAGAGTAATTAAAAGGTTAATACCTCCCATTTGATCGTTTTTATATACCCTTAGTTCTATTCACTAGAACAGGGCTTACTTGAGGTTGGGGATATAGTTTATTATCTACCATCCTTTAATTCTAGCAAAATAGGGGTGACTTTGGAAGGAGGGGTTTGGATAAAATGTATAGTCATCACACAATTGCAAAAAAAATGTGAGTGTTTAAATCCATTACATATATGAGAAACCACAATGGTTTGCGGTGATTTTGGTACTATGATATACACAATATTAATTCAGGTTGAGAGGGAGAGAGATATGGATAGTGGGTGGAAACATCATAAAAATTTATGGATACTCTAAAAATAATGATCAGAAGTCGCAGTCTATTTATGAATGACTCTTCTGGATCCCACGGGACAATTCAAAAGCCATCCAAATCAAGGAATTAAGAAATCATAATGGTAATGAGGTATTACAAATTTAAAATGTGTATATGTGTCTACATTATTTTAGGTTCATTGAATAGGGACAATAAATCACCATTTGTAATTGAATTTTAAAAAATCACAAACCCATATTATTTTCCCATTTTATCTCATTAAAAACACTTTTCATTTAACTTCATGCATTATATTTACTAATTTTTTTTAATTTCCCATTTTCATTCATACGTAAACTTTCTAAACATTTATGGAACTCCAAGGTGTTAATTTATTTTGTTATTTATGTAGCCAATTCATGCATTTTATCACCCTAATATCATGTATGGTTTTTAATTATTGTGTTTTATTTCTTTTTCTTTTTTTATTATATCATATTTTCAATTTTTAAATTCCCAACCATTTTTTCTCGGGTGTCATATGAGGTTTTAAATAGATATAGTCAATTATCTCTCTTCTATTATGTCTTAAATTTCTTATTAACAAACACATTTCATTTTTTTTTGTTTTATAATTATATATTTTTGTTTTATACCATCCATTTCACACATTATATCTTTTCAATCCCACTTCTTCCAAAAATTCATAACTATTTCTCATCCAACATACTCTATAATTCATTCGCTCCCCCACAAAATAATTTTTTTAAACACATATATATTTATTCCACAAAATCCCACTTTTTAAACATACATTTCATGTCCGTTGTACCCCCATATTTGATTAAAATGATTATTTAAAAAGACAAACAACTATATTTTCTAAACCTTTTAATTTTTTAATGTCCCACTCTTAAACTACATGTTCTATTCTAAATATTTAAATTAAAATCAATTCCCTTTTTTAAATTTTACTTTTCTTTTAATTTTTCACAATAACATAACAATATATATGTATAATTATATATATAACAATTTAATAAATAACATATTAATATATATAGACATACCGACACACTCACACATGGATCATAACATATTACAACAAAACACACATAGAAAAACACGTTGCATAATATATTTTATCTTGTCATGAACATTTATCTGCCTAAAAATCATTGCAAAAAAATTTATATATTACATAGAATAATTTAATTGTGTAAAATATTTAAATCAATAAAGAATATATATCACATGATTAAAATTTTTAAATCAATTGTAAAATAAAAAAATATTCTTACTAAAAATTAAATAAACCTACCCTAAACCACTAAAACCAATGAAAAACATACTGTGACACACTCAACCCCTGAGGAATGATAATAGAATGTTTTCAAAAAGTCGATCCCCTATATCTTCTCAATAATAAAAACCAAACATCAAAAGGAAAATGGTAGAGAGTTTGAACAATCATCCCACAAGATACCTCTCAATAAAAGTAATTTACAACTATGACGTGAGACCTAATAGTAGGACTATAACTCAAGTATTTCAAATAGAGCCATTAAAATCCCCCATTTAAGCCTCACAAATCAGAACAAAGAGGACATAAGCTCCCAAAGAAAAACCAACCTACCATGAATATCAGTCAATTACATTTTTATCATCTGTTTCACATGAGTTAAGTCTCTCCAATAATAATATAATCACCCAATTTCAGATTTATAGGAAAAAAACTTCGTTAAAAAATCAAAAAATTAACCTTTTATGTATTTTCTTCCATTAACCCAATCAGAATTGTAATATAAACACTAAAATAGGGAATTTCATTCTGGTATAATTACTCTACACGAATTTAAAACAAAATAAATTTTAATTTTGGGAAATTATTTTTCAGAGAAAGTATTTTATGTTACTCAACCCTTACTTATAGTTCAGAAATATATATTTTCAATAAAATATTAAAAATAATCATTAACCAAATATTATATTATGACCCCTCAATAAATTATTTAAATTTAATTTAGAAGAGGTAATCTATTTGGAGTTTCAAAAATATTATTTATTAAATATCTCAAATAACAATTTTCATATAATTTATCCTTATATATCATGATTGACATGATTAAATTATGCAATTTTAAACATCATACTACAAGTAAAATATTCTACCATGTCACATTCAAAGGGATATTTTCTTATTTTTTAAATATTTAATTATTTTGGTATTTTTTTTAAATTATTAAAAAATCCTAATAATAAATAAATTAAATTATTTTTATCAAAACAAATTATCCATGATTGAAAAGAAAATAGTGTCAATTTAAAAAATTTTATTTAATTTTTTAATGGTTTAACACAAAGCATACTTGTCTTGTTTTGGGGATTAAAAAGAAAACTAAAAAAATATTTTCTCACAATAAATACATTTCACATGCATATAATATGTCATGGGTGTATGGTAACACCTGGAATACAACTTTTATAATAATTAAAGTTGTATTTAGGCATGGATCCGAAAATATCATTCTACATTAACCGCATGGGATTAAAAATAAGGGAAATATGCTATATAGTGGTTTTAAAAATGGTTTCCTTAATAATACATTATTATCATGGAATTAGTTTAGTGGGATATGAATTTCAATAATAAAAATGGAATTCAATTTTTAAGTGCTAACATGTTATGGAAATCATGGTAGTAATGTATACATCACATCATATGCCCATATCATGGGGTTTTCTCCTAGAATGTTTCACTTCTAGTAATATTAATTATCACATGATTATAATTAGAACTTCAAAATTTGTTCCTAATATTAAATTATTAATTTCTCATGAATTATTTTTAATTTATCACATAATACCTACATGATTTCTATTTGATTATTTATAAACAATGATAATGTAGCACAATAAATCATGATACAATTTAATTCCCAAGATTTATTTTGTATCATGGTTAACATGGAATGAAATTTTTTTGTCCTAATTTGGCACGATTTCACAATAATTTTTTATGGTTCTGTTTAGTAATAATGTCCAGAACATCATTTCTCAATTTAAATCATGAAAAAAAATTTCCCTTTTAAATATAGTATGAATTTGGTATGTATTGTGAATCTTATTTAAGGAATACATGCTAATAAATATGAACTAGAAACTCTTAACGTGCTCTACAATTAAATGAGTCATACATACAACATTCAATTAATTCCAATCAATTTATCTTATCACATGGAATATCATTTAATATTAATTATTGTCAAGGTGTAACGAAATTCAGGTAAATAATTATTTTAAAATAATAAATTAACAATTTCATGTGAAATTAATTAAGAAAATATGTCATAAATGTTATTAATGTAAATTATGATACACTTCATCATTAATGAAAAACAATTACATACTACTTATATGAGTTTTGACCAATATTTCCAATTTTTAACCTTCTCCTGCATGTTTGTTAATTAACATGTATTAAAATTCATATTTTAAAAATAACAAGGAATATTATAAAGGAAAAATATGTTTCTCATCATTTTGAGATTTAATAGATAGAATAAGTTAACTAGTATAAATAAATTTTAAAAGAATATATCATAATTGCAAAGAATTCTTCATATGAATAAATTTTTAACATAAATAATCACATTGAATAAATTAAAAAAATTAAATTATAAATGAAATTATGGAGAAGAACCATGTACCCTACAAAGAAACCACAATTCCCATTTCAAAATTTTAATCACATAAATCATTCTTTAGAAGTCCTTAGAATATAACATCATTTTTTAAAAATAATGTTTTTCATTATATAGTCACGAATTTTAAACATTATAACTACCAAATATCATTTAAACTCGATTTATTTAAATCATTATTTATTACCTTTTTAATAGAAACCCTTAAAACATACATTAAATAAAGTAGAAAAAAACCTTTTATAAAACCCATCAAATGACTTAAAATATCAATTATAAAATCATCAAAACAATTATTAAAATAAAACATGTCAATTATTGGAAAATAAAAAATGTCATGATTGAAATCAAGTCAGGCAGTCACAACTAAATATTTTCTTAAATATTAATTTGTTATTAAATCCATGATATTAATTGTTTATCCACTTCTAGAGGAAATTTTTAATCATGAGTTAAAATATTAGTGAGAAAAAATTCACTTTATCTAGTTTAAAGGTCTAATAGGGTTTTCATATACATTCAAATACAAGAAACACATCAAAAAAGACACCCAAAAAATGCTTCCATTTCAATTTACCTCTTATGAACGTCATTAATTATCAGAGGTTTTAAGGTAACACCACAATATATTCCTCAAAGAGTAAAAAAATACACTTTAGCAAAAATAAGGATATTGAAAGCATACAACTGAAGGAAATCCATTCACCACACCATGATATTTTTCAATTTTTACGTCCCTAACTCACTTGCATGACATTAAAATACATCATGAAAATAGCGTGTTTGATGGAGGATGTTCCCCCTAATTTATATTCTGTAATACCTTAAAAAAACATTACCAAAACATGAAAAATACCTAATCATGGAAGCATAGATTTAATTAAAATTAAATTAATTAGGATTCTTTGATTTTCCAAATTTATCTCAATTCAAAATTCATGAAAAAAATAAAGATGAATGTTCCTTTGTAAGGTCATTTAATTACATGTTTTTCCACATTTCTGGGTCCTTAGGTAGATGTAGAGTTCTTGTGTTGGTTAATAATGGGTTTTAAAATATTAGGTTCTATCCAGTAACAATTAACCATCAAACACACTAAGCTGAAATCTTATTATTTCCCTACCAACCCATTAAATTTCCTAACCATGCCTAACTCCAGTATCCAAATTATCTCCCCAATATCACATATGATTCTACTATCTCACATCCCCCCACCATCGTTCACCCATACTAGGATGGTAATGAAGAGAAATACTAACTCATAAGTCCCACTCCTAGTAGGCCCATTATTGGCGACTAATACTGAGTGTATGTAAATCCCACATTCAGGAAACATTTCACTCAATAATAGATAAAAGGCATTGGTTGATTGGATAAAAAACAAATAACTCAATCACATAACATAAATGGAACAAAAATCCATAAAAATTGAAAATTATTGTCAAATGATATAATACAAATATTTAAAATAAAACAAAAAAAGAAAAAAAATAAGGTTGTGAATCCACAATAACCCCAACCAAAATTCCAATATTGACAAACAATGTATTTAAAACAGTCATAGAATCCTAGAAATTATATATATATATATATATATATATTCATGGTGAAAATGAAATGTATACCTTGTAGGATCATACACAGTATATCTCATGAAAAAAGTAAAATTTAGTACTAATTCAGAAGTGAATAAACTAAATAATTGATAAAAACATACATAGGTCAAAATTTTATCCCATCCCCACCAAGGAACAGTCAAAAAATAATGCATCCAATTAAGTAAAAAAATAATAAAAAAATATATTAACACACCCCAAATCCACTCCCCCATTGAGATTCTGCTCTCACACCCCAACATCAAATGTATTCTAATAAAATTCTTTTTATTAAGTATCCAAATGAGACTAATGTGCATTGGGAATCAACCATACTGACCAAACCCTCCCAAAGTCCAATATCTTGTGTCGGCATTAGATAAATCGATGTGTAATTCCATATCTCCTTGAATTGATGTGGGAAATAACCTATCCTATCCCAACCTCTAACATAGCCTAATATCTTGTGACGAAAATACATGAATTCAGTATCCACAACACCACATCATAACCAAGGTAGTGGGGTAATATGAATGTGAAGGGAATATACCTTATGAAATCCTACTACCATGCATGACCCTAATAAGTGTCACATACTCTCATTACAAAAATCACCTCCATCTACATATTTCTCAATTAGTATTCACCGCCAACTAGGTACCACCACTATATACTAATACTAATGGATGATAAATGAAGAGTGAGAAGTCAGTCATGTTTTCCTTTACCAACCAGGATTTTGGGGAAAAATCCCAAAACATTTGGGATCCAGTATATAGTACTCAAAATTTGTTCATTAAATATTAAAATAACATGAATATACAATATAATTTAGTCTAACACATTACCTATATGAGGGGTTAACATCAAACAACACAAATGTCTCTCACTCTACTATAACATCACCTTATGATATCCACCACCAACTACTACCACCACTATACACAACTCAAAAAATAAGTAGTTACCTATAACCCGAGATGATCACATTAGAATATATACCACACTGGGGGGGGGGGGGGTTAATCAGTGATGATATTTTCCACCTTTTCTAACTTTTTATAACATTAACACTTATATATATTTGAACATTGATTCTCTTATTATTTTTTCATTATAACTTATAAGCATGTGAATGACAGTATAGATGGAAGATAATATTTTTACAAAGTTCTCTACCAAATAATAGTATCTATTACTTACATATATATTGATGACCACTACATGTATTATCTACTATAATTAGATATGAAATATAGTGTTTGGAATAAAAACAATCATTAACAATGTGTGAATCCCTACACCATAGGAGGGGATGTGGAAGTAGTCATCTTCTCTGTATTGGTGATTTCATTTTCCAACTTTAATGTCCTTCATTGTTCTTTATACTTCAACTGAAGATAGTATACAAATTCTTAATAAAGTATTTTATAACGACAAAAATTTCATTCAATATATGAAACTTCTTTCGGATATGAGAATAATACTTTTTTCTTCAATTAATTATACTTCACCTTGTTACCTGCATAATAAAAAACAACCTACTTTCTTTCAAAATCCTCTGTTTGGAACGAGTTCATCTAATCCTATTTATAACCTTATCTTTTCATTCCAATGTATATTATGTTTTTAATATGATTGATTCATCCAGTGAATGTTCAGAAGATACTTCATATTCTTCTTTTTTTGTAGACTAGTGACTGTATGAAAATCCTTATGTCTTATGTTATTCTAGTAGAAGATTGTCTAGTTACTTCTTATTCTTAATTATTATTTCTTTATCTAGATATTCTCCATCCAATAACTTCATCTGATTATATCCATTCGATGATGATTTTTCTAGTATATATCTTTATAATGTTTTATTGTTCCTTTATTTCTTAAGTGAATTAGTTTAATTCATTTATTTACCTCTATCTAATACCCCAACTCCTTTTGGAACTTATTCTCTAAAACAATGACCCAAATGACAATATCTCTCATATTCGATCAATGATACTTTCTTACCGTGAAAATTCATCTTAATGTTCTATCCTCTACAAATGAATAGTGTTCAACTAACTTCTCCATGTGGTTAGAAACATTTACATAAGCACATTTTCAGGAGAAAGTATAAGTACTCAAATATGTTTTAACACTCAGATAAAAAATGAATTTCAAAATACTAGATTATTTTAATTTTAATAGAATGATTTACAATTCTTCTAGAACATTCATGATAGTAACAAATATCCTCAAACTTCACCATGCTTCCTAGAATAACAAATTACCATCCTGATTATCAAAATACTGAATGATCATCATAACATCATAAGAATAATAAATTTACAAACTTTGTATTGTTTTTTCAATATTTTTTTTCTGAAGACTTTGTTATTCCTTCCCTCCAAAAGATTATTTATCATAATTTCAAGATGGGATTCTTCATTTCATTGGTATACCATATGTTTATCCATTCTCATATATATAATAATACCTCATAGATCGTCTTAAAAATTTTAGTTTCTTTGTATAACTCTATTATGGGAACTCAGAATGCATATCCAATATCTTTATAACAATTTTCAATTGACATAATTTGGATGATTGTTTCTGATGAAAAATGTTCAAATACTAGAACATTATCTATATGATCATCTTGCATGGAAAATTAAAAAAGATGAAGGTTATATGGAAATATATTTCTCATAAATTATCACCCAGACAATTTGTGATTTTTCGAGTTTAGTTAATCTTTTCAATATTTTTCCTTTCACACAACATTGAATGTATCTTTTGTTATACGATATCATTAAGTTTGTATTTCATTATAAGAAATACCAAATTACTATTTCACTATACAAAACAAATAAATTAGATTTTAGTACATGAATCATTATGTTTGTCTTGTGTTACAGACAATATTAAGTCCCTTTCTTAGCTTTTGTTACACTTAAAGTTGAATTTTATAGAAATAAAATA
This sequence comes from Viscum album, assembly GCA_963277665.1. Taxonomy (NCBI): domain Eukaryota; kingdom Viridiplantae; phylum Streptophyta; class Magnoliopsida; order Santalales; family Viscaceae; genus Viscum; species Viscum album. The sequence continues at coordinate 1,939,713,520 of OY728141.1, forward strand.
TACAATTAATGTTCTCTTTATAATATTTCTATAGTTACCACTTATCCATTATAATGAATGTTATGAATAATATTAACTAAATTATAAATATATTATTTACACATTAATTTAAAATGAATCATTTTGTTATCAATTACTTAGAAATTAATGTAAGAACTATTTTAAAATAAATGAACTACTTTTTTTAGAAAAATATTTTTCTATGTAAAAACGCAATTATAACTCAATAAATTATACAAACCACATTTTATGAATGGTTTTGATGAAATTTATATAGTTTTCAATCAATATTTTTCAAACTAATCTAATATATTTGATAGTTATAATATAAGAATAAATCAAATAAAAATTAATATTTTCTTAAAAGATAATTTTATCATCTTTTAATGGTGATCCAAATTTAAATATAAATTTGGAAAAGATTTTAAATTTTATTTGAAAGTATAAAATTCGTTTCTAAAATAATAATATAAATATTTACATTGGGTGACCATTTTTAATTTTTCTAAGATGTTTTATTTGTTGATGAATATTGAAAAATACTGAATTTCAATTTAAAACATTATTTTCATTTCATTTATTTATATAGTTAAATTATATATTTATTTGGATTTAAAATTAAAATTATATATTTAATACATAAATTAATTAAATTTTGGCCATTAAAAATATTTTCACAATGAAATTTGATATAAAAACACTTCAATCTTTGAAACCATTTTTTCTTTAAATAACACCTTTCGCGACACGCCTGTGGGATTAATTTTAAATTAATTTATTCCACTTTTGTTGATAGAATTTTGAAAAATAAATACCATATTTTTAATAATTATTATTTATAATATATATTTAGATAAATTAGTTTTTGAACAACAATATTGGTGAAATTAATTAAATTTAATTACAGTGATTACGGTAAAAACAAGTTTATTTAGTGGTTAAACATTAAATTAAGCGATAAAATAGCCTATAAACTTGATTGAAATAAATTTTAATGAACATTTAGACCATATAATGCCTTTTTTCAAAAATTTACAACTATTGGTGGAACATTATATAAGGATTTATTTTCAAAAGTGTTATGTTTTTTATATTTTATAGTAATGTCACTCTTCCTTCACTATAAAAGAAAACTCACCCCCTCATGTCCTTAAACCCCTCAATAAACTTTTGATCATAAAAACACGAACCAAATATGCCCAAAAATTACATCCAATCAACCTAAAATACTCACTTTGTTTAAAAAGAAAACCATGTTAGTCCTTTTGTGAAAACCAAAATTATTTACCCAAAGAAGTGGTAACATCCCTCCATATACTCTTTTCTTTTATTTCTATTATCCAAAATATAAATTATTTGTATTACATGATTATATAATAAAATAAGTATCATAAATTTAATTTTAATTTTTATATTATATGTTTTTTACCTACACATATACACACTTCCTTCAAATGGGTATCAAACTTACTGATCACATGTATGATGGACTACCACCTCGTGAAATGACTTTGTTAGTTTTTTACTTCACCCCATATCATGGTTGGGATTGATGATAGAAATGATATTTTTATATGATATATATGACACTTATGATTTATTTATTCTTCTATAATTATTATATAAAACACACCTTCATTTTTTCTATTTGGTGTAAGTACGATAACTTCATTTTTGGATGTGTGGACTACCACCTTCTAAAAGCGATGTGAATTATTCACACCATACATGGAATGTATAGTGACCTGTAATTTTACATATAACATTAATTTATTTTAATAATTATTATACATCAGTCTAAAAGCTAAGGATCATAAAGTCTATAGTCTTGGAAGACTAGGTACATAATCAAACATTATAAAAACAACATTTTATTTAAACTCCATAATGAGATATTATCTTCAATTGTGCTCGTAAATATTCATAGGATAACCTGAGAAGTAAATAAAAAAAGAGATGAGTTAAAAGCTTTGTAATGGAATAACCCTAAGAATAAAGCTTTAGCACATGAGATAGAGGGAATGAAATGATGATATAAAAACGCATGTAACAAATGGAATTATAAAATATAATCACGATATCATTTAAAAAAGGAATAATAGAAATGTGAAAGAAACATATAAAAGTAATTTAGTACAATTCAAGGCTAACCTCTAATACCATTTCTCATATTATCACAAGACAATGTTAACGACCAAGACTGTTGCACATAGTAGCACAAACCAAGGCTAACTGCCAAGACCGTCGCACATAACATCACATGAGACTCAACTTTACCCAACACATCAGAGCGCTATTTAGGTGCACCCATATAAAATTTCATGAATATCTTTTCCACATAAGTAATCATAAATAACCAATCTTATATAAACATAAGGGTTACACATGGAATGAATTGGGTACCACTATCATGACAAAAAGCATTCCCAAGAGGCGTATAAAGAAAGTGTCATAGAAATAAATGAATTAAGAAATGAATGGAAATTCCTAGGTTAACATAGGCATATATAAGGGGATGTGATGTAAAACAGAAGTGAAAACATGTAAGAAATATATTTGAGAAATGTTAGTCTTAAAACATTTTAGTGCAGTTTTTAGCAAAATACTATAGATCTTTTAAAATAGGAAAGGGAAAAATATTTTATATAAAACTAAAAGTGAACCAATAAGGTTTTAGTAATAAAAATATTGATTTTATAAAGTCAAATTTTTATTATAATAGAAGAGAGTGTACACTTTAAATTGGGTAAGAATTTGGGAATTCCCTTAAAAATAGATTGTTTATCGAGAAGTATTGAGGAGGACATCACATAAAAATATGTAAATCCTCAAAAGAGAATGATTGGTGGATCATGAAACATGTGTTCAGAGAATATAAAAATTATGTAGATTTTTTTACATAGAAAGGAAATGAAAACATCCTTTGTATAGAAATAAACATAGAGCAACCCAGAGGAATATAAGGGGTTCAGTAGGAATCCCTTACGAAATACTAGCATGGTATTAGGTATACTTAAGAGGGATTAACGAGAGAGAAAAGAGTATCTCATCATTTAAACATAATTATGAATGTATGGAAGAGTTTCTTAATAATACCAATCACTTTTAATTACACATAAAATCACATAACAAATATGACAATCTTAAATAAAGGTTAAATAGAAAGGATCTCTTAGCTTAAATCAGATGGCGATCATTGTATTAACATAATGACCTGTAAAAAAAATTAGGCCCATTAATTAATGATTAAATAACTTCTTCAATATGTAAAATATTTTTTATATCCTTTTTATGTTAATTCATGACCTTTGATGATTGGTCATGTGGTTCAATTTCATTATTTGGGTCTATTTGTTTTCATGGTTTTTATGATTGGTTTACTTAGTTTCATGAATGGATAATCATGTAAGATGAAAGTGGCTTTATAGAATTGATGTTATATGATATAGTTGATCATAGAGGAGATTACATGGTTGTAAATTTAAAATTGTTACTTTTATTGAAGTCGAATCATTATATAATACCTTCGTGATAACGTTTTGGGTTAATTGGTGGTTTTTTGACACAATGAACATGTTTTGTTTTATAAATAAAAAACCTATGTACAAAAGGATTACAAAACCAAAGATTAGACATAATACATATATTATATTCTGGTTAAATAATTAAAATTATTTAATGATCATAATTGAATATGGAGAGGTAAATTGAAATCCCATCGTCCTTAAATATGGAAAATTAACGCATCATAGATGGTGTCATTACTACTAAAATAAAAGCAAGTTAAATGATATATGATAATAAATTATTATATTATCATAAAAAAATTACATTACATGTATATTACTAGAGTTTTCATAATATTTGGATGAAGAGAGGTAATGATAAAAAAATAATCAAAACAACATGAAAAGAAAGTAAAAGAGTTAAAAAGAAGAATTTACCTCTTGAATCAATCCTCCTGAAGGCTTATTAAGGGGAGAGGTTTTGGACTTTTGAGGATACCCAAAGATATTAGATGTGGGGAATGATCTTGAAGAGAAATTTGGGTAGAATATAGGAAAGGAACAATGATTGAGAGGAGATAAGAGAAGAGGTAAGGAAGGGTGGTATTTATAGTGGAGAAGAGGAGGGTTTCATAATATTATAATAATTAGTTTTTATTTTCTTAGAAGACAAGAAATAGTGATGATTCAATGACCAAGAATAGTAATAAATTCATGTTATTTCTAGATTTGGGTTCTTACAGTAGTTATGATGTCCAGAAGAGTAAATTTAAATTATAATGTATTTATATAGTAAATTAATGTATTTTACTATTCATTAACTATTCATGTATTTTAAAAAAATACAAAAAATTGACCCTAACCATTTATTGACGTGTATAATTTTAAATTGAAATCTGTTTTTTAAAAATAAATTTTTAAATTTTATTAATTTAATATTTTATTATAATCATAATTTATTCAAAAAAACAAGTTCTAAAACAATTATTTACTTATCCAAAATATTGTTACATAAAAATTTCATTTGAATGATATTTATATACTATCATAGGTTTGTTTAGTATTCACTAGACTATAAAAACATTCATAAGGGTAAAATTATTATTCATAATGATATGTTATTATTCCCTGAAAATTATGTTTTTCTAATCAGACTCCAAACATCTTACTAATCACTACCGTGATGTTATATTTTCTAATTTCCATATACATAAGTGTCAAAAAAAATTTATAGGTCACATAGTACATAATAATTCATTGTGTTGTGATTTTAGGAGATTATATTACATAATCATAAGAAGGAAATTTCCATTGAAAAACATTGGGTCATTACAGAATATATCAAGGAGGCTTTAGTAAATTTGTATGATATATACAAAATAATAATTATATTTTAATAATATATATATATATATATATAATTTATTTCATTATTTCATTACAACAATAAAATGGGAACAACATTCATGTGTATGTATGGTATACCGTCTCCATGAACAGGGTATTCCATTTCATATTTATATATTTTATTGATTATTGAAAATATGTATATAATGAATATATATGATACTTATATAAAAGTTTAAATTATATAAAAAAGTAAACCATGATCTAATTAATAGGGAAATGAATAAATAGTAAAAACATGTATAAACATCATGGTGGTTATCACCTAAAACATAACACAACCTGGATTCACTAATGAATGGGAAATATAATGTGGTAAGTAAATCATATATTATATTATATATATATTAATATGGATCTTTTATATATTTATAATAAACATATAATTATTATATAGGATGTTTGAACAAGTATGTTGAGAGTTAAGACATTAGATAAGGGTTTTTTCTCTTCTCACTTTTATTTATATGAGACTTATTCCTTATTCACTAAACATTTAATTTTTGTGGTGGATATACTGTCCATTAATTCAATGTTTTTTTCGTCAATTTTTGGTTGTTTGCATATCCATTTTATTATCTTTGTTTCATGGGTTTTATGGTTCCAATGTTACCAAATCAGTAATGTACTTTTGTCTCAATCTTCCTTCACTGAGACACATGACATGTTATGCACCTATATTTTTCTATGTGGTGTATACACTATAATTTTGAAATGTTGTATAATGAATCTAATTATTTTAATTATATATTAATTTTCATGTTATTATATTATTTCCATATAATTTTGATTCAAATTTACCCAATTGGTAATAGTTTATTGATACAATATCATCTTTTATCATTATTTTTTATGATTATACTACCATTGATGAAATATTATTATCCATATCTCAATAATTCTCATATAATTATCTTATAATATCATTATCCATGATATCATTATGTATTTTTATCATTTTTAAACTTTTCTGTACTTATTGTAAGTAGGAATGTTTTTATAATAAATTTAGAAATTATTTCTCTCTTCGGTCAGAAATAAGTTTAATTCGATAAAAATTATAAATTTTTTTTCCAAAATGTAATAATATGATGTGTAAAAGAAATTTTTACCCATGTTTTAAATTTTTAATAAATTTTTTTTAAATAGAATCTCCTTGAATTTTTTCTATTATGTCACATTTATTTACTTTTTACCACGTCAAAAAAATGTTCTGAATTTAACAATTTACCCAACCTCATGACAATTATTTCCCTGAATAATCCATTAAATGTTTACAAGGTTATTTTTAATGATTTTTTCCTTAATATTTTTTTAATTCATTATATTATTTTTGGTTTAAAATAAGAAGGTTTTCAAAAAAACATTCATGCTTAAAAATGGTTTTAAATTATTTTTAAATAAATCTATATAAGTTTTACTATTTGTTTTAAAATTATAGGTTTTTACAAATGTTTTCTGATTCAAATAATAGTTTTAAGAATAAAATGATATTTTCTCAAAAAATTATTTAATTTATTTTTAATAAATTACTTTATATTTTTTCATGTTTTTTAATATAAATGGATTTTGAAATAGTTTTCTTTTTTAAAAATTGATTTTTAATGAATGGTTATTTTTTTATGAAATGTTTCATTTGATCATTAAAAATACTTCCCCATCTAAGTTGAAATCATTTAACAAATATTATTCATAATTGGGGAAATTATCCAAGTAAAACATTATTATTATTTCATTTATTGGTTTTTGATAATATTAAAATTTGTTACTGATACCCATTTCTCTTCCATGGGTTATCCCATGATCAAATTATTATGCATCCCACTACCATTCACATGTGATTATATGAGGAAATAATTATTAAAAATTTCTATTTTCAATAATTAAGGATATGATGAAATGTTTATATTAACAATTTCATTTCATGGGTTATGATATGTTGTTTATGAAACCCATATCTTTTTATGGTTCATAATATGATGAATATTTTTTTATATTATAACACATGAATGAATTCTTTCATTATGTGATGGGTCAGACCTATAACTCCCTCTAGTTCTTTGTTGTGATGATAAATATTTTATGAGATCAAAGGGTACATTGGAGGGTCTCAAATGACCAAAAAATGAGGGTACATGGGAGGCAATAAAAAGCAACAAATAAGTGGGTATACATGGGGAAATCCAAAGCCTGAAACAGTAGGGTACACTGGAGGGCATCCAAAACCCGAAATAAAAGGGTACGCAAGATGGAATCCCAAGCACAAAACCAAAGGGTTCACAAGAGGGAATCCTAATACCAAAACTAGAGTGTACATGGGAGGTAATACCAAGCTCTAAATAAGATATTACATGGTATGGAATTCCAAGACAAAAACACGAGGGTACATAGGGGGTATCCCAAGTTCAAAGTAGGTAAACAAGTGATTTTTCAAAACCTAACAAGTTATAATTATTTTGGTTGGTATATTTGACCTAAGAATTTATATGATTATGTTTATCCCACAATTAAATCTGTTATTCCCATATAATACTCTCATGTAATATTTTCAGAATTCCTTTATAATTCATGTCTTATGAACTACCAATATTTATTCCATGACTCTTCATTATGATCTTTCATATGAAGGGTATGATCATAAAATGTCACGATCATGTTCTCATTCCCTCGTGTTCATTATATACATTTACATATCTCTTTTTCAGCCTAAATGAGCATTTTATCACAACCCTTTCTTATTTTTCATTCCTTGGGATATGATGAAAGGTTTTTAGTATAAGTATAAAAATGGGAAGATATTTAAATGAGATGTTGAAGATCATTCATTAAGTAAGATGATTATGTTTCCATGTTTCTAAATACACAAAACTATTATGAACCACGATCATATATTACTGTAATGTGTCGAATATTCATATAAAATAATTTAACATCCATGTTTGTTAAGCCTAGGTTATTGTAGTTTTTATTAAAGGAATGTTTTAGTAAACATTTAGAAACTAAGATGAGTACATATTAGTGAGACCGATGGGGATATTTATAAAGATATTTTTAGTTATATATAAAATAATAAGCTTAAAGTGCCCTAGATTTTAAATTTTGTGTCATTATTTAGGCACCCTATAATTCATTTTTCACAATTATGTGTATTTACATTATGATAAGTGATTATGGAAAAATTATTTTTTGTTTTAGACAATGGATGGAATTATAAATAACTTGGTTAACATTTAATGCTTCATTTGTGTAAAGTATGTGCATTATTAAAATTTAATTATTAGTTGGAAATATCATAAAGTGAACCAAGAAGATGGTGTGACTGTTGTTTATACTTATAATGATAAAGGGACCAAAAAATACAAGTTATTGGTTTGGGATGTTATAACCGCATTTTTTACATTAAAACTAATAATAATGATAAGATTGAGGTTGAGGAACCTTATAAAAATATCAATTTTTAATATTATACTAAAGGGGTATTAAAGAGTAAGACGATGAATCCTGTGTAATTTTTTAAGAATAATGATGGATTATTGAAGTGTATATGACTTGGAATACAAATATTAAAATATACTATCCTTGAAATATATAAGTATTTTCGGAATAATTTTTTCATTAAGGATGGAAAAGGATATGTTAAATGGTGTTTAGACTTAACCAAATTATTTAATTGAAAGGTTATGATCATGGGGAACACATGATTAATGGAATGATAACCCTTAATATGTTCCTTGTATTAAGATAATGATGTCTATATAAAGATATGTTGTATATAAAGAAGTATATTAGATGATTCTAATTACCTTGGAAATAATTAAGTATTTATTTACACGTGGCTTATTCTTTTATTAATTAAGTTGACAACTTTTTTGGATTTTTGTAATATATCTAAAACACTTTTGAATAATTAAACATGAATGTTTTAAATAAGGATTTATGGTAATTCAACTAATCACCATGTTTCAAGAGAATACATGATTAAGGTATTCAGATGTTTGGTATTTGAAAAAAACATCTACTTTACGATTTACATGGCACTAGCTCTATTCTATTTCCATGAAAAAATGTGACGATATTTTTAATATTTTGGACTTCCATATTTTGGAAGGTTTATAAGGTTAACCATTTATGGAATCATTTATATTAAACATCTGATGAGGTTTTAGAGATTAAATTATTATCTCACTATATGAGGATTTATCCATATTGGATAACATGTTCTAACCATTCATTTGCTACACAAAAATACATATGGAATAACTTATCATTATATTTATAATCTCATGATATTAAAATGCTTCAAGAATGAAAATTTTCACATCATTTTTTGCAATAAGGGATGAATTGTAAATTAATCTAGGCCCAAAAAGGGTGAGTTTTCCTCAAATCATGTAAGTATATCTTCTCATGAAAAGTCATCATCATTAAGGAAAGGAGGTTCTTGAAATATTTTTTATTCTATTATAATAAATTTTTAGGGTATTAATTACCTCTTTAATAGTTCTTCAGTTTACAGTACTGTGATTTTTAACATTTTCAAGATCACCCACTCTCTTGTGATCAACAATCATTATCAATATCTATGATAGATTAATTTTTTCCTTTATTTCCATGTTTTCACATTCCACACATGTTCTCTTATACAGAAACCTACTAATGAATTACGTTGGGAAAGCATTATGTTTCTAAATTTCCCTTTTTAAATCATGTTTTTTGTATTATTTTTTTGTTATGGGTTTCTATAAAAGGAGTTTCCCATTATTAACCATTGATAAAATGATTGAATTTCAAAGGAAAAATTTATTTTAGGGGTAGTATAATGTAACACCAGAATATTTTTTGATTTTTTAAAATGTATAAAATTTTTTAAATTTTTTTAATTTCACAGAACACTGAATATATATTATCTATAATGAAATTAGTAAATTTTTTATTCATTTTACTAAACACCTAGTTAATCTTTTATAAAATGAAGCACTTAGATAAACTTGGGGTACATGAAACACTATGTTTGGATTATGTTACAGATAATACTAAGTACATTAGATAACATGTGTTACATTTAAGTCCATGTTTTACCAAACTAAAATATATAATTAATACGGTTATTAAAATATTATTATAGTTACTACATAGCCATTGTAATGAAATTTATGAATAAAATTGACTAAATTGTGAAAATATGATTTACACATATATGTAAAATGAATCATTTGGTTATTATTTAGCTCGAACTGAATGTAAGAACTATTTAAAAATAATTTGATATATTTTTTCGATGAAATATTTAGTTCTATATACAATCACAATTATATATCAATAAATTAATGAAACCACTTTTTATGAATTGTTTCAAAAAAATTTATATAATATTCAACCATTATTTTTTAGACTCACCAAATAGAAATGATAAGAATAAGAGAAGAATAAATTCAATTTTGTAAATAAAAATATGTACGTTTATAATAGGCAATTTTACCATTTTCTTAATTGTAAACTGATTTAAAATATATATTTTGAAACTTTTAGTTATTTTTATTTTACAAAATATACTTCATTTTTGAAAGTGTAATATCAAAAATTCCATTGAGACAATTTTTGGTATTTTTCTAAGAAGTATCATTTTTAATGAATAGTGAAAAATAATGAATGTTAGGAAATTATATTTTTATTATAAAATAACTTTTTTTGAAAATGTATAAAACCTCATAAGATCCATCTAGAGAAATATCAAACAGAACCAGAGATTAGAAAATTATTGAAAAAAACTTAAACCGATTTGAAGAAATATACCAATATAATTACATGAATATATTAGATACATTTTTATCTGGTTCAACTTTGATAATCACTTCAATTTGATAATCCATGTTTCCTAATTAATAGATGAATTATTCTCTAGTTATCTTATTTTTTAATACACATTCCATAATTATATTTTTTTATCCAATCAGTGGGCTTTTAATTTGTGTCCACTTGAATTTGTGTCACATCCACACTGTCTGAATCTTCAATAGAAGCATGTATAATCAATGGATACTCTATAAATTATTCCTCTGAGTACTAGAGAAGTTTACAATATGTTTCTTCTAACTAATCACATGTTTACCATTGCGTCCCATTCATACACTGTAGTGGTGCATCAACATTTGTAGCTCCCATTCCTAATAGCCCCTAAGGAACCATCAGAGCATCCTCAATAATCATAGAGCCTCCCCTAGGTTGATATTTAATGATGTCACCCATCTTCTCAATATCTTTTTCCTTATAAACACCACCTTCAACCATTTCATTTCCACTTAGTAGGTTCAAGCTAATCCCATTCACCTACTCTTTCTCAGATAGCTCACAATGTATCACCTTAGACCTGTCTTTTTAGTCCATCCTTATCACTATTGGTTTATTTAAGAATGGAAAATATATATTCCATTTATATTTGTTTCTCTTGATCATGATGAACCTCCCAATATACCTATTTCCTATTTCCCTCTTCTTCCTCCTGTTTTTAAATCCACTACCATGACCTCCCTTTGTATTGTCATATGGTACATGTCTATAACTCTCTCCCTGAATCTTCCCCTGAGAAGCATCACCTTGGGTTAAGGATCTCTGTATATACGTATTCTCTCAGGTCATAAAATAAATTACTTAAGATTAAAAAGGACATGGTTCTTCTTGGTTTTTACCTCTTCTTAGAATTCAACCAACCATTAGAACCTTGAAGTTTTTTATAATGGACACGACATCCCCTATATCCTCACTCTATTGTTAATTATTTTCCCAATTTTCGGTTAATTCCACTACCTTTTCAAAACCCCCCTACATAAGAGCCCGGAAATATGTTATAGGGAAAAGAATCCATTATACTAGAAGCAATCAACTCCCAAGTTCCCATTGGACCTGAATAAACCTGCATAATAGAATTGGAATTTCCCAAATCATTTTTCCATGGAATAAATGTTTGTTCAGCCTTTGGTTCACCATCATTTGACCCACAGTGAAAAAATCACAATTAATTGGGTCTATAGGAAAAGCCAAAAGTATTTATTTCATCTATACTTCATTAGAACCATACACTAAACCTTTACCTCTTAATCCTATATAGATGTCTTTCCATTGAGGTATGTCCACTCTCCCACACTTACAAACATACAATGAGTGACCCAATTTATTATATGATGAATAAAAATCCATCTACAACTCAAATATATTATGTTTTTTTAAAGTAGAACTATTCCAAAACAATAATACAAATGTATTTTGCTATACTTATTAAAACATAAACTTCTACACAAATACAAGGATGGACATGGTGACAAAATTATTTATTTATTTTGATAGAACTGAAATGTATTACTATGAGACTCCCTAGAATATTCATAATCAAATGATTTGTATATAATAATAGGATATTTGGAAAACTAACTCAAATTTTCAAGGATATGGTATCATGATTCATGTGAAAATCATAAGTCCACCTGAATAAGTTGAACTGGAAGCTATTATTACCCAATGTGAATAAAATCATGGTATGCCAATTTTGAATAAGACCCACTGTTGTTCAATTTTTTAATCCCTAAAATCTAAAGATATGCTTGTTGAAAGAATCCACTATAGCACGACACTGTTTGAATAGAGAAAGAATCATCAGATTCAACCGTGACAAGGGGCCAAATACCCTAGATAATGGACAAAATCCATTGGATGGATATATATTAATAATATACTCCCTTGTATCAAAAATATAAAATTATTTTAGGCACATTATTTAAGGGATACCTCTCTATAGTGTTTAACTTTTTATATTTTCACGATTTCCACTCATCCACCACAATAAAAGGGCACTCACCCCTCACATCCTTAAGCACCTTAATACAATTTGGTTCATTCAACCCCTACCTAAATATTCTCTTAACATCTATCCTCTCATCCTAGAAGGCTCACTTTGGGAATACATAAAAAATACTTTTCTTTTGGTGGAAACGAAAAGGAAATACTCAAAGAAGAGGTAATATCCTTCATAATGCCCTTTTTTCATTTTACAGCCCACAATCATTACTATTCCACGATTATATAATAAAATATACAAAATATACCTATATTTTGTACCTTAAAGTCTTTTACCTACAATTAAACACAATTCTAATAAGTGGGTAATGAACTTACCGATCGTGTGTATGAAGAACTACCTCCTTAAAAAAGGATGTCATTCATTTTTCCATTACCACCTCTCATGGTTGCGAATTATGAAAAAATACTATTTCATATGATATATATGATATATATGATATATATGATATATATGATATATATGATGTATATGACATATAGGATATATATGATATATATGATATATATGTTATATAGTATATATATGATATATATGATATATATGATTTATTTATTCTTATTTAATAATTATATAAAACATAACTTCATTCTTTCCATTTGGTGTAAATACGATAACATTGTTTGCGGACATGTAGATGACTACCTCCTTAAATTGACGTGATTCGTCCACACATTACAAGAAATATATTTAGGGAAAAATTAGTAAATTTATATGATATATATGAAAAAATAATTCTAATATAATGATAATATATATATATATATATATTTCATTTACATTCTTTCTTTCTATAAGACATTAAAACTGAAACAACATTTATGCATACATATGACCTTCTATATGCATGAAAAGTGTATTCTATTTCATATTTTAGTATTTTATAGATTATTAAAATTATTTATACAATGAATAAATATTATATTTATATCATATTTTATGTTTTATAAATAATGAAATAATGATATATGAAATATGACTAAGAATAAAAAGTTAGAACATGTATGAAGAACAAGGCAGTTAACACACAAAATGTAACTTTATCATTGAGTTATTAAGGTATGAGTAATAAAAATTCATAATTAAACCCTAAATGATATTATATATATGAATATAGTTCTGTGATATATTTATAATAAACTTATACTTATTATACAAGATGTTTGAATGCGTTTGATGAGAGTCAAGACATAACGTAAGGGTTTCTCTTGTCTCACTTTTATTTTTGTGAGATTTATTCATTATTCAATACTCATTTAATTTTTGTTGTGTATATAATGACCATTACTGAATTATATGGTTATTATACATAAATTTATGGGTATTTATAAATCAATTTAATGATATTTCATTTATGGGTTTTATGGTTCAAAAGATACCAAATCAATAACGTAATTTTTTCTCAATTTTCCATCTTTGAAACACAAGCCAATTTATACACCTATAATTTTACGAGGTGTATATTCTATGATTTTGACATTTTGTTTCATGAATCTACTTAATTTAATGATATTTTAATCTTCATGTAATTTTATTCTTTCCATATTATAAGGATTCAATGTTACCGAAGTGGTAACAGTTTATATTTACAATCTCACAATTTATAGAGATTCGTTATGATTATGATTCAATTGATGAAATTTTATGATCCATATCTAAAGAAAAATCAAGAATTTTTCTTATCCTATATTTATCCATGTTTTATTCTCTTATTGGTACAATTATTTCAACTCTATAGTACTTATGATAATTTAGAATGTGTTTTTATGAAATCTGACAATATTCCTTTCTTTGGTTGGATTTTGTTTATTAAAAAACCATGTCTTTAAAATATTTTTTAAAAAATTTATGAACATGATGTGTGAAAGTAATTTTTACACAATTTTAATCATTTTAGTAATAAATGTTTTAAAAGAAATATTCTTTTCATTTTCTAATAAAGGATCATTTTAAAACGTTTTATGGTGAAAAGGGAATTTTTGACATGTGTAGTTTCCCCTACCATTATGACCATCATTTCCATGAATCATACATTGACATTTTATAATGTTATTTTAAATGAATTTTTTCCCTAATATACTATAAATTCATTATTTTAATTTTTTTTTTAAAGAAAACGTTTTTCAAAAGTGGTTTAAGTTTAAAAAGTGTTTTAAATGATTTTCAGTGATTCCTTTATGAGTTTTGAATGATATTTTCAAAGTGGATGGTTTTCAAAATGTTTTATGATTTAAAAATTGTTTTTAATGTGTAAAATATATTTTCTCAACAAATGATTAAAATTATTTTTAAAATATTAATTTATATGTTTTATTGTATTTTATATGGAAAATGATTTTAAAATTTATTTTTGTTCTAAAAAGGGATTTTTAAATAAAGGTTATTTTCCTTAATAATTGATTCATACAGTCTTTTAAAATCCTTCCCCATAAAAGTTTAAATTAATTGATATAGATTTTTTTTTACTGTGGATATGACCCAAGGAACCAATTCTTATTATTTTTTTGAATGGTTTATGTTAATATGAAATGTTGTTTATGAAACCCATTTCTATTCCATTAATTTCACACTGATAAAATGATTATGAAACCCAATTCATTTCATGTGTTATTAATTGATGAAATCCTTATAAAAATTGTCTTTTTTACATGTTATTATATAATAAAATGTTTAGATACACATTTTATTGAATAGGTTATGATATTATGTTTATGGAACCTGTCTTTTTTTATGGGTTATGATGTGATGAATGTTTTTTTCTTGTGGAACTTGCAGGTATCATTTCCTTATGTGGCAGGTGAGACCTATATCTCTCTATAGTGAATTGGCTAATTATAAATATTTTTGGATCTTAATGAGTACACAGGTGGGTATCTAAATCCTGAAACAAGAGGGTATATGGGAGGGAATCCCATGCCGAAACAAGAGGGTACATGGGAGGGCATCCAAAGACTGAAAAGAGGGTACATGGGATGAAATACCAATCCCAAAACAAGAGGATATATGGGAATAAATCCCAACCATGAAATAATATGGTACATTGGTTGGAATCCACCTCCAAAAAAATAGGGCACAAAGGAGGAAATTCTAACCCTAAACAAGAGGGTCGGTGGGAGGGTATCCCAAGCCTGAATCAAGTGGGTAAATGGAAGGGAATCACAATCCTGAAGTAGGTACATGGGTGATTATCCAAATCCTAACATTTTATGAAGGTCTTGGTAGGTATTATTCACATAAGAGTTTCAATGTTTATCTGTATTCCCAAACTCCATGTCTTATTCCTCTTTTATGATCACATGAATAATTCTCTTGATTACATTAGGATTTTTGTCATAAGAAATAGTAATATTTATACAAGGACACATGATTATGATAGTTGATATTTAGGGCATGATCTTCTTATGTTATGATTGTTATCTTAAACACATATTCTCATGTTTTTCTTGCATATATTTTTTCCCTTACAAAACATCTAATATCACTCCTTTCTTATGTCTCATTTCTCTAAGTTAAGATGAAAGATTTTAAGAAGGAGTAATAAAAGGGGAATATATTTAAGAGAGAGGTTGAATATCTTTCACCAAACATGAATATTATGTTTCCATGTTCCCAAATACTCTAAACTATTATGTCCCTCAAGATTTTATTTTTGTAATATGTTGAATATGAATCTAAAATAATTTAATATCCATGTATGCTAACACTAGGTCACTATATATAACATCATATGGAAAAATTTATCTATTTCTACACTTCTAAATCATCTATCAAATTCCATCTTTATTATTAGTCTGATGCATGTCTGTTTGATGGATCCTACATCATCTATTTGAGATCCTTACAACTATTTGGAATTCCTCTATTAGATTGTTATTCATCCAATGAACATAAACTAGTGACTTCATACCACAAATATCTTTAAAATATTGGACTTTATACATCATTTAACATAAAATTTTCATACTAGTTTTTTTGTGTAGAATTCTTTGTTTTAACCTTTTCACTCATGTTGTTGGAATTCTATAACATTATTGAATCTTTTAAATACTTATTCAAAAATGAATTCTATTTCGACCGAAAATTATTAAAAACCTTATTGAAAAATACTTATTTATCATATTTATCATTATAAATGTCCATCAAATGGACCTTGTATAACTATTGTACTAATCATCAATTATTTATTCATAATTTTTGGAAACATAAGTTCATATAAATCTTAATATCTTCTTAATAAAAACATAACAAAGTCACTTTTCAATATTCCCTTGAACATAGATAGTTAAATTATATAAAGAGTCACAACCATAGGTAATTATGATATTTTACCAAATATGAACACATAACTTACCATGAACTACTTTTTTTGTTCCATTATTATATATACGATGAAACCATGAATGAAATTGATTAATCATTTTTACTCCTATTTTCCGTTCAATATTTTCCATTCTGACTCATGTCTTTTAGCTGTTTAGAGACTAAATTTGATTACATAGTTTTGAAACTTCTATTTTGATTCCATTATTTGATCTATTTCATCTTCTTATGTTTGTATGAATGACTCTCATTAATTATCTCCTTCTACTGGCCTCTTTTTGTTTAACTTTGAAAACTTATTCAGGAAAACAATTATGGAATCATTCATAATGTTGATAAAAATGTTTTACTTTAATAAACATATAATATATTATAGACATTTATAAAAACTCATCAATCATAATAAGAAAACTCAATTTCATAAAAAGTATTTTCATAAGAATATAATACCAGAGCAATATTGTTACTTCTACATTCTATCATCCACGCTACACCATATTTGTTATCATACATGGATTTTTCTTCCAAACGTACCTATTATATCTTCGTAAATGTATTGAAAATAAAAAAATATTTCCGTTTCATTGAGAACTATTGGAAACCAATAAAATTCAATCACAAAAAATAAAACACACACAAATAGATTATTCTTTGAACTCCACCTTTGTTTTAGTTGGGAATACATTCAATGTAATTTCCAAATAAATAAGTTAATATATGAATCATTACCTTTCATTTCAACATTTCTCTCCCCATTACTGTTCTTAAAATTCATTTCACATCTATACTCTTTATTGACAATAATTATAATGTTCATGGGAAAAGGGTATGAATTCATATGTAAGAAATGTGACATCCACCATTTAATTCTAGGTTTACATGAGCGATGTTGATTATAGAAAATGAGAGTTTTTCTTTGTTTACACAACAAAGATATCACATACTAATCTATATTTATACCATGTCAAATTAGAACTCATAAAAATTAATTCAAGGGTTGTCTTATTTTATTACAGTATTAATAGAGATATGAAACTTTTGTAAGATAAATTGTCCTGAAACCCTACACACACATTTAAAAATAGATCAAAAGCATTTAAGTTGAAAAAATGATATATTTTATTGGATTACTGTCCTATATAAATTATACTTATGTCATGCATGAATTCAATCCCCCATTTGTGTAATGATCATTATTTTTATATCAAATCATGATAGATTAAGAAAGACATAACATTTTCAAGGACATGATCTTCAACCACATTCCTAAATAAACATATTTTTATGATATAATAATACATGATGAAACTAAAACATTCTCCAAATATCTCCATATCATGGAGACATTTTTTATGATCATTATAATTATGAATCACTTAAGTATATAATATTTAGAAAAATTATTTTGAGAAATCGTCAACAAATGATTTTTTCATATCTAGGTGTCAAAAAATGAAAATTTACACATGTTCAACAATAATGATCCATTCAAAAACAAATTCAATGATCCAACATAGGAACCAATACATGATGGAATCATTCATAGAATGGCTAAACAAATATGGAAGTTATTTTCCCAACTCAGGTCCTCCCCCCGAGTCTATAACTCACCCATAATTCCATTTTTTGAACGAATTGATTATAAATATAATGGTTAATGGAATATGGTGGATAATCCTTACATATAAATGAGGAAAAAGGGTGTTATCATTTCCATAACCATGTTATTTCATTTCTTCCACTCATAATTCTTGCAAATATGATTTTAAATTTTTATGTAGGCCTTTTTTATGTTTTAACTTCATTAAAATCATTATTTATAAATGTTATTTCTTAAAGAGATTTTAGATATTTTTATCACCAAATGTGAATTTTATATTCATAAATAATGGATCTTATGATTTGATTATTGTAGATATTTTTTTAGATCATGTCCATCTATATGGAATGTCACCTTCAAATCATCATTACCTTTATTTGGATATTTTTCATTTTTTTCACTAGTCATTACTTCTAATTCCTCCATTTTCCACTTTCTATTAAAATATTTTATACAGATAACTGACATATCATTATAAAAATTTTTATAATGTTTGGAACTTCCACATGGTATAATTTTAGTTCCATCCTTATAATTTTTTATTTTATATTAAAAACATTTCGTCAACTTTTTTGATTTAGAATCCAATTTCTTATCACTTTTATTCGTTGATAACTTTTGTTTAAAACATTATTATACTTTATTTCCAATATTTCATATTATTTATTTATTAATTTTAGTTTTCCTATTTTCTAAACCTATTTATATATATGATAATATGATAAAGTACTAACATTATTAACATCATCTTTTCCAACATCAAAAGTTTTATCAAACTTTTCAACAACACAAGAAGTTTCTAGAATTTTATTACACTATGGCTGTCTATTATTTATGTTTGTCCATTCCCCCTTGGAATAGGGTTCCATTATCATTTAGAATTTAAATTATTGTACCAAAAATACAGTTCTCAATGTATGAAACTGTAACCGAACCAACATTGACCCTACAAACCATGATCTTTTTATTTCTTATCAATGATGTTTTTGGCTATTCTGTATAACTCTTTAGGATTTTAATGGTGGAAATAGCTTCCACAATATACATCCCAACAACTCTAGTCATGGTATTAGGATCCTCATAACATTTTTGATCCATAAATGTATATATATTTTTCAACATACACTATTCATATAAACAGATTTAGAATCATTATTATAGGATGGTTTGAGTAAAACCTATTCTTTCACAGTTGCATGAGATAGATAATTGAACGAAGGCATGATATTATTACCACAAGATGGAGGTATATCCATCATAGAATCCTCTAATTATAATTTTTTAGAACCAATAACTTTTTATTTATTTTTCCTACTCTAAATAATTTTCTTTTCAAGATATTCTACCAAAAAATCCAAATCATAACATTTAAAATTGGGGATTTTTTTCTGATCTAAAATTATATTCACCTCCTCTAATCAAATTTTCTTCCTTTTATAAAATTATTATTTATGAAAGTTATATTTTTTAGAAATAATCTCTTTTTTTGATTATCTTAGATGCTGCTTCTAATGGAAAATACTTGACATCAAATCCATTTTTGGAATTTTCATCATTGCATTGTTCTTTTCATTAGTAGTATTTGGGAATCCATATTTATTTTAATCATATTTGAGAAACATATTGGTTAATTTTTGGAAACATGTTTCAATATCCACCATTAATTATTACAAGGATAATACATGTTTAGAGTGTTTTATACATGCTAGATCACTTTCTTTCAAATACATCTCCATATTTTCTAGTTCTTTGTCGAGATGAGTGATTTCTTCAGGATTAATTTGAATGAATCCACCAATAAGAAAATATATATTTGGTAACACAATGAATAATATATATTAATTTGTAATTTTATATATTTTTGATATGTAATAAATAAATCATTATCACCACTGATGAAAGATAATATTCTTAATGAAATCTTTTATACATATTTTCAAATACCATATGATCACTTAACATACATGAGGTAGGATTGTTTTTACTCTCTTTAGTGGAAATATAAACAACTTATTATTTACATTAAAATTGAGATAAAAATTCATTTTTTAAAAGGAATCGGGAATTTGACACATTCTATTCATTAGAAAAGAGCGATTTCTTCGTCATTGATTCCCCTTTCATTCTCATTTTTATCACTGTACTAGTATAAACCGAATTCCACTCAGTGGTAATTGAATATTAATTGAAACTAAACATCATTTTCAATACTATAAATGAACTAAAATATTGAAAAGTATGTATCTATAACTTATATATTCTAATAGGGGATAAACTTTCCTCTAATACCAATTTAGAGGGACACTTTTGGATATAATTAACACTTAAAGGGGGGTGAATCAACGGTGGGGACTTTTCCATCATTTATAACTTTTTATCCCTTCATATATTTGATCTATTACATTTTTTATTCTATTATTATACGAAATTATGTTCAATCAATTAAATATTACACATGATAGTTTTATAAGGTTCACTTAAAAATAAGAGTGGTGAGTTCTTTCCATGAATGGCGAAGAAGAAAACAAAATTATAATCTATTATAAAATATCAAGTATAATGTTTTTGAAAGAAAAAATTATTTTCCTAGTGCGAGTCTCTAAAATTTTAGAGGGGGTAGAAATACACCACTTTCTAGGACTTGTGATAGCCTTGTAAAACATGTATCTCCTTGTTGGTTCATTATACTACATTTGAAGATAGTATTCAACTTATTCTCAAGAAACCTTGTAATAAAAATAATGTATTACACCAAATGTGACATTTTATTGATGTCCCAATGTTCATTTTTCTCCAATTAATTATTATTCAATTTTTTTACTGATACTTCTACATCCATGAGACTTTCTTTAATCATCATTTATCCATATTCAGTCCCTATGATCCTCTGTCTAATCCTATATTTCTATTTCTATCCTTTATATGTTTTCCATCCGATGTATTCTTCCCAATATAGTTCAAAATATCATTCAATTTATTCTTTTTTTACACACATATTCTACTAAAACAATCTATATTTTTCATTTTATCTAGTGGCGGATCATCTGATTCGTTCTTCTTTTTCCTTATTATTGATTAATTTGAATATTTTATATCTAATAGTTGTGTATAATTAAATCTAATTTTGATTCATGCAGTGTATGTTTGTTTAATCTTCCATTATTCCTTTTATTGTATGGTTTTTTAGTTCCATTTGGTTATTGAAATAATTTCGATTAAAACTACTCTGAAAATAATTTATTCTCTTAATATGTCTACCCAAATTAGAATATCGATCATTCTTGATGGATGGTTCTTTCATACATCACATATAATTCATAAATTTCACTCCTTAATAGGTGAACAGTGTTTTACTAACTTCTCTATATCGTTGAAACTTTTAATATAGGATAACTACTATGATATAGCATGCTAACTCAAATCTGTTTTCCCGCCCAACTAAAACATGAATTTTGAACTTCTAGATTTTTTTTATTTCACTAGAATGATTCCCAATTATTAATGAACATTCAAGATGTTATAAAAATCTGTTAACTTCCTTATGCTATCTAAAATCACAAACTCTCATTAGTATTATTGAAATAATGAACTTTCATCTCTCCATCACTATAATAATGAAATTACCACCATTGTAAAGTTATTTGAACATTATATTGATGACAACATCCTTTTAAATGTTTGATCTAGGGAGAAATTTTCATTATTCCTTTATTACATTAGAGGAACATCATATAATTTTGGACCACGATTCTTCCTATAACTATTAATGTTCTTGAAAATCATTATTTGGTGACTTTTTTTTCATTCCTTTGAAATTTTATATAGAATGATTTCATGAGTCTATTCCTACAACCATTGGGTTATTAGATCTTTTCTAATTTTCCACTATCTAATGAAACATTATATATATTATCAATTTACTATATCTGATGTATATGTATAACCTAATCATATAACATCAAAATAGTCATGTTGATGTGTTTGTAATGCATTGAAATAGACATCATTCAAAAACATGTGTGGGATGAAATATGTCCAGAATCCCAAATAAGATCTTTAAAACCACCATGGATGTAAAATTTAGATAAATGACAGTTACTCAGAAATATGTGTCCAATAACATCATATAGAAACTACTATTTTGTGAAACCTCTCTAATTATTCCATCTCAATCTATCATGATTGTTTTTATGAATCTTGTCTTCATAATAAAGCATAATCCAACCATTTCACATCCTTCAATCTGTTAGTATTTCCTCTATATAATAGTTATTTTTTGATAGATTTGAATAAATTAATTGATACTAAAAATAAATTTAATAAATAAAACAATACATCATGTAAGATAATTTTTCATATAAATTATCTAATAGGAACTGTACCTCAGTCTGTTACACATGATTAGTTGTTGTGTTATAACATTATTGTAACTTATAAAAAATTATATCACAGAGGACCTTTCTATTGCATCACAAATTCTTCAACAACCAACAAATACCTATTTACAATTTTATTATATTTTAACAATTATTTTCAATTGATGTTCTATAACTCTTGTACAAAACATAAATCATTTCATTTCACCTTTTGAAAAACTATGATATGTTATAAGAAATATCAACATTAAAAAAACATTGGATAATTTCTTATCAATATATTCTTAATAATTATACAATTAAATTAAATACTATAAACTAAACCTCAAGAAATTGTGATATTTGGTTTAATGAATATAACATTACATATCATCACCTAATTTTTTTAGAGTTATTATATATCAGATGTAACCATCAAATAAAATTGGCCAATCTTTTCATTTCATATTTTGTTTAATAAACTTTTTTCAGTCAAACTTAAATGATTTATTTGATTGAACACTCCATAAGATGTAACAGATTTAAAAAAATTACCTTTTTCATTCATTAAATCAATTTTTTATAATTGTATTTGTATTATTGACTTCATCCAAATATCTTGACCATAATTCCTTTTCCCATATATATTTTCAAACACATTCCAAAAAATCATTAATGAATCATCCATGATGTCAACAATAAATTTAGTTCTTCAATAAACATAAAACATGTTATTTACCTCAAGAAAAACTCACTAATCATTATAATTAATTTCAATGTGTTAAAAATTACAAACATAAGAAAATAATTCTTGAGAAACCATGATAATTCAACATTCATTCATCCAAGATACATCAACATTGTTATTAATCTTGGATGCTTCAACCAATCATACAAGTATCAATTTCATTATATTTTATTAAAAATATTGATATCAATGAAATATTTATATTTAATTTACAACCATGGATAACAAATAACATCCATCATCAAGATATATAACCCACACATAAAGTGGGCTCTTCATAACCATAGAGCTCTATTCATTATTCATACATTCAACTATTTCTATTTTTTAACAAATGCCAACCAAGTCAAACATGATTTCATATTTTAGGGAAATCAGTCTAATATTCAGCTATATCCCATTAAAATCCACCCCATTCATTATATTTCATCCCATTATCATGTTATTTCACATTATTTTCCAATACATATGTATTTTTTTCTAACCCATGCCATTACCATTTCATCATTACAAATTTTTTATTAAATTATTACCTAAAACTACTACATTAACACTAAAAAACCACCCATCAAACTATATATATTCAACACAATATCTCATGTCAACCATCACAATATCCAAACCACCCCATAAAAAATTCATTATGTACCAAACATGAAGATATCTCATTCTAATTTCTATAAGATCACTACCCAACTCTTTTCACATATGGATAAGTCACCACCTACATCTTTCAATTCTCCAAAAGGCTACACAATCTCGAGAATAAAAAAACAACACACCATCACACATAAAAATAAATTCCCAACACAAAAAAAATCTACAAATCATTTAATATGGATTTATATATTTTATCCTCTCATTACTAATTATTCTCACAAAATTTTTATATTAAAACACAACGAGTTCATTATCCTTATATAAGTTCTCAATCTTTTATAATTGGTGAGTTCAGGATGGAAATATCATCTTAGAAAATAATTCACTGAAACCACTAAAGTCCCATGTCTCTATAAAAGATGTGATTTTTTATAAGAGTAACAAACCAACATCATGTGTAAAAACAAAAACATGAAATAATGTTATCTCATACCGAAACACCCCTCCATTAAAATTTCATTAAATATTGTTCATTATCTATTTATGTTAATTATAAACCCAATCAAAGGGAAAAATTTATTATCATCACATAGTTTCAAAAAAATATGGATAGAGTCTGGATCCCCATTCTAGATGTAAAGCCTTACTGGTTCACTGGAATATGTAATTTGTGACATACACTACATGAATTTAGGGAGAGGGAAGGACTGTGAGGTTCTAAATGTTTGGATAATTCATTGAAACTCAAAATAAATAGATAAAAAAATTATATTGTTTGTTTTATTGACCCTTCTAATTCCAAATGTATTTTTCATAGGTCGTTCATGTCGAGAAAATAAGTTATCACAAAGGGGAAGAAATATTTTAAATATAAAATGTAAATGTGAGTAGTTTTTTGGTGAATTGAACAAGTTAAAAAAATTATTATTTCCAAATGAATATTAAAATATCATTCAAATATAATATTTTTCAGTATTATTTCATGAAAAAGTTTTTATATAATTTCTAAATTATGTTTATTAAATAACAGCTTTTCAAATTTACCATTTTAAATCCTACAAATTTTTTTTAAATTAGTTGAGGAACCACAAGTCATTAGATTATTTTTTTCTATAATTAGTAAATTAATGATTTATAACTCTATAATGGGACCTTTTATTTTTCAATTCATGGGATTATTTTTTTCGTTTTTTCATAACATCATTATCTCTTTTTTTTTAAAATGTTTGAAACATTTTTTTGTTCTCGCACTACAAGCGATGTTTAAAATAGAGTGACTAAAATAAATACCTTATATATTGTCATTTGATTCATATTAACACAATAATTTATTTTATTTTTATTTTATAATTATTTGAATTTGATTTATACCATTCATTCTACACTTAATATCTCTTCAATATCAATTCCCTCATAAATTTATAACTCTAACTTTCACCACCAATTCCAAAAATCATTCTCACCCACGTCTATTGATTTTTATTTTTAGACAAACACATATAAAATCCACTATATTAACCTATTTTAAATATAAATTTACTACCCATTAAAACCCCTAATTTAATTTATATAATTAATTAAAAAAACATAAAAACATTATTATATTTTTTATTTTTTTAATGACAGACATTTCAAATACATATTTTTTAATCTTTATTTAAAATAATTACTTTATTACATTTTAAATTTTTATTATATATAAAAAAATCAAATATATATATATAATATAACAGAATGTTATATACTTACATACCTATAATTACACAAACATACACACATTCAATATCATATACCTACATAACACAATAACACATGTGCTCATAAACACACACACACAGATATATATATATATATTTATATATCTTGTAATATATTTTATATGTGCAAGGTCATTTATCTTCAAAAAACTCACTATATAAAAAATATTGATTATACATAACATTATTTCATTATGCACAATATTTGAAATCAATATGAAACATACTATAGAGGATAATATTTGAAAATTTAATTTAAATAAAAAATAATATAATTAATGAATAATAAATCATCCTACCATAAACCATTGAAGAAAAATAAAAACATATCAGGACTCACTCAGCACCCATGTAATGACAAAGGAAGGGATTAAAAAGTCTAGGAAGTTACCTAAAAATCTTTACGAATAGTTGAAAAATTATACATAAGCACCTTCTAAATTATAACAAATCATTCTAAAAATATATTTATTTTAAATTATTACCATTATTTTAACAATATATATCACAAAAATATAACATAGATAAGTGGCCAATTTTATTTAGGGTCTTTGGAACTAATTACATCGAAATCTTATTTTAAAAACTTTGGAACCATTCTCTATAGTTGAACTCATCTAGATCCCTTTCTAGAATTTCTCATCAATTATAATAATAACTATAATATCATGAAGTGAATCATAATAAAATGGGGACATTAAATTATTAATAATGTAAATCCTATCAAAATATAATCTATGGTTATATTATAATAATGTGATAAAATATGATCTAGAGAAAATTTTCGTATTAAAATTACATAGATTAATAAGAGTTCTCCATAAATCACAATGGATATACATGTAATCTTAAAATAATAAACATGTATAATGACATAATAGTGGAAGAAACATTGAATAATGAAATTGCATCATAATAACTTGGAATCATAAACATGTATCAACAACAAGAAACATGATATCATAAAGATATGTTATGATTCACTCCACAAACTATCATCACAAAGTGAAAAAAGTACCATTGTGAAATGTATTCACTCATCCTTACCTTTAACATATTTTAAAGAGTCCCATAGTGTATTAATTTCACTTTAAAATACCATAAATAAAATATAATGAGTTATAATACATTACCCAATGTTTTGGATGGATAAATCATTCTTGGGCCCACCCAACACATAACATATTGTGATTGGGCTAACCACATATGCACCATAAAAGGTATCTCAAGAGAATGAAAAATTGATCAAATAATTTAGGGATATAAAATTATGGTCCCACCAATCACATAATTAAATTCGTAATACGTACAAGCGTATGAATTCTATAAAAGAAAAAGAAACTATTCACAAATAATAATGATGGAAAAAACTATGAAAAATAAGCAGGTTTGAAAATATTATCTCCTGAAATAACCAAAAGAGATATCATAAGGATTTACAAGAGTACAATGAATTAAATAAATGTGTGTGCTAATATTATAAAAAATAAAAATAGTTCTTTAACATTTATTTCTAGTGTTAGAAAATTATTAGAAGGATCAAGGATAATTAAGAATAAAAATGAACTACATATGTGATTCTTTTTGAAATGAGAAGATGATATTTTAAGTAATCAAATAGATTTATATTTCCCTCAATATCTTAATTGAACTATTATAGGTTTTTATAAATTAATAAGGATTTTTTGAAACTAATCATCAAGAATGAAATATTGTGGTGGTGACACTTTTTAGGAAATAATAATTTTGAATGTTCTCATAATGTCTTGTTTACTTAGAAGTGGTAATTTAGAAGAGAATGTAGAACATGTATTAACACCCAAAAAAGAAATGTATTTTATCCTCCTGGTTAAATTTAAAACTTTTTTATTATGTTTATGAGTGTGTTTCTTAGGTTAGTAGGGTGTCGGGGACTTCATAATAATATTCTACATGAATTTGGACTATGCACTATCGGCAAACAAAATCACACCATGAAGTTGAATAATGATGTGAATACAAAACTGAAAAGAAGACTTGATAAAGAATCATGTTGTGAAAGTAATTCATGATGTGAATGAGATTCACATCATTAATTAGTTGATCAATATTATTTACCCAACGAAACATCTTTTTCAGTGTACATGGAACTTGGGGGTTTCACACCATGAATCTGGGATTCACAAAGTGAATCATTTGGGACCCGAATTTATTTTATGTGATGCAAGAAGGAATCATAGTTTATTTATTTTTTATCTACCTACCTCAAACCCTAGGTATATTCCATGTGATTTTTGGTGATTTTGTCACTTCTATATCACAATTTTTGGTGTGTTAGTCTCTAACATTGTTTGTTTCTCTGTAATTGGTTAGTGTTTTGGTCTATCCTCTAGTTATTCATTGTTATTTTGTTTTAGTAGTATTGTTGGGATGATATTTTGTTATTTATTATCATGTAATGTCTCCCTTATAGTATGTTCTAGACCTATTGTGATTTATCCATTTAGAGGTTGGTTATTATGTTAGATGTGGTTTGACATATGAATTTATTATGGTATGTGTTAGTTTAATATCTATGCCAACATTATTTATTTATGGGATTTGGATCTAATATTTGACAATCATTATTGGGGCCTCTTTTCATTTTTTTAATTCATTCATGTTAATAGATCCCATTATGGGTGGGTTTCTAGATGAGTTTGATGTAGGTGTTTCTATAACTATCCCATATTTGATGAACCATGATTAATATTGATTTTATAAATTGATTTTTAATTATTTTTAATTATAATAATTGATTTATTTGTTTGGGTAAATAGTTTTTTGAGAAAATATGGTTTACAACTTTTTTTGGAAAAATAATGGTGATTTTCAAAGCATTTTGAAATTTATTACAAGGTGGGTTTTGTATGATTATTTGATGATAAAATAGTGCTTAAAAATGTTTGAAATGTGTAATACCATTGAAATGATTTGAAATAAACCCCATGGGAGACATTTGTGCATGGGTGGAAGGTATAGTATTGGGTCTCATCCTTTGGTTTGGTAAGGGGCATCACTCAGTTGGGTGATCTTCCGTTCCTAGATCGAGATGCATATAGATCTAGGACACGATTAACATGGTATGATGGTTCACTTCAAAGGGCGTTCCTTTATTCCCAATTCCTCGGTTCATAGTTCTTGGGAATTTTAATGTCCACTTTTCATGATTGATATATGTGTTACCTGACTAGCATGATCATAAGTTATCCTTGGAGTGTTTTACTGTTATTCTTTGGGTTTCTATAGTTTTGGAATTTATATACCAATTTTTGATAAATGAAATTGGTTGTATAAATTATACTTTGAAACTATTTAACCGATATTATTTTAAAATTGTGAAAAAGAGGAAATATTTATAGTTATTTGGATTTTTTAACTGGTTATCATTACTTATTTTAGGAAAATTGAGAATATTTGGATTATTATACAAAGACATGTTATAGAACACTAAGGTGGGACCCAATTTTTCTTGTCCAAATCACACCATAAACACCCATTTGATGGCGTATAGACCTTATATGGTATTTTGATGCCTGAAAAGTAAATGTTTAGTAGTGAGTTTGTGACTTTTATATCAACTAGATTTGGGAAACTTCTAGTGATATATTGGGACATTTCCCATATATCAGATAGAGTAGTTGTTTCTTATTTTTGTTTTCCTTTGATGTTGTACTTTTACCTTGAGGTAATATATTGATGTTTTTTAGATGTATTGATAAATTTTTCACTTATTTGAATGTAGAATATTTCCCTTTTTAATATTCCTTCCACTTATATATATATATATATATATTCCATATATATTGTTTGAGGATGGAAAACTCATTCCATCTGGTTGTTTTTCAATACATAGGTGCTAGTCATCATTATGTGTGGATCAATAAATCCCATTATTTTAGTGGATTATAAATTTAAACACTAGTGTAGAGTGTATTATATGATTGTTTGTAATAAATTCTAATAAAATTTTATTATTTCCTCATGATTCCATGTTTTGGGATATCCTATAGAAAATATATAGGATTTTTTAGAACATCAGAGGTATGCCGTTGTTAGTTCCTGGACATCTCTTTCCTTAACTAGCCTCAGGTTACAAAGGGATGTTGACTTGTGTGTCTAATGTGTCATATTTTTACCATGGTCTAAATTTTTTATTATTATTTCCATGTCTGACCTAATATTATCCTATTGTATGATCCTTGCATTCTTATTTTGGTGTATAGAAAACAAGTATTCAATACATCTTCAATGGGTTCCCCAGAAGGGTGACATGAGAGATTCTCCATAAGGGAATCCTTATATGGATTAGAATATTATAAAGGCTAGCATTTAAGAAATTTGTTATGTGGACCCCGATGTGTTGTGAGTTCAAAACCTTGATATTCTGGTGAATCCAGGGGCCGTAGTAGATAAGGATTTAGGTCGATAATTCTTACACCAAAAGACTCTATCATTTTGGTGTAATATTTAACCTGAAGAGGTAGAGTAATGGATATAGAAAATTTATCACGAAACTTAATTCCTAGATACACCTATTGATATCAAGGTAAAATGCACGACATTCTGGCACATGGAACTAAAATTTTTTTAGTTAGATTCCATCATACATGTAGACTGACACATGGTATTAGATTTGAAGGGTTTCAAGTCCTTATAAATTCAGTAGTTATACCAAAATTATATGATTATAGAAAAGACAATAGAATTCATCAGGTTATAGTGAGTAGAGTGAATAATGATGGAATACATGAATGGTTTTATAGATCTAGTTTTTTCTCTATAGGTAGTTTTGAATGATTAGTTAAGATCACATAAATACCTGTAGAATTTTCTTCTAGACATTCAATCATTGTTATAAATGTTGAATCATACAACCTATGTTGATATGGTTGATAGGTTAATTATGGTTGATATGAATATGGTTGGAAATATTGGATGCTCTAGCACATAACGCCCATGTATTGGAAGGTTTAGTGTCTTACTAGGAAAAAATAAGGAGCGGCAGGATAATTTTAAGGTTCCTAGAGGTATTTATTTGCAATATACCCCTTCTATACCATCAGTAGAAAGTATTATTTTTCCTACGATTTTAAATAATTGTATCATGGTTTAGAACACCTGATGTACATTCCCTACACCCATGATGATTTTTTATTCATGTCACCATAGAGGCCATATAAGGAGGTTTTTCCAAGCCATATATACAGCTTATTATAGTCAAGGTTTTTTATTTCAATAGGCTGTTATAGATCAGTTTGGAAATACTTTTTAAATTTCATAGGTCCCTAGACATATGACTAAAAAGTGAAGGACTATCGTATAATGGATGAGTTTCTAGTAGAGGTTGATGTGGGCCAAGTGAATGTGAGAGGTGCTATATTTTTTTAATCTTATATAGAAACAAATTATTTTTAATACAGGTTCCTCATACAAATTTATATATGATAATGGTTTTAATATCATAATACAACCCATAGAGCCCATGTCCATTTTCATTGTGCTGGTGATGCATCTTGGAAAGTGAAATGAGTACTGGTTTCAATGTTCTTCTAGTTATCAATGAATAGAATATGTGGACCTAGTTTGGGATTTACTAGTTCCCTGTCAAGATATTTTTGAAGTAAAAATCAATATGTATTGACTTTTTATCATCATTATGGTGTTTATTTTTATCATTGTTTTATATTGTTCCTAACTACTGATAGGATCTCTCGTGTGTTTCTGAGAAAGTGGGATCTGAGTTCAGGTCATGCAGGACCTTCCTCCCTAGTTCATAATAGTTTTCTATTATCTATTGTTTTGGATTTCGATGATTTTTCCTTTTTTATAGATAATCCATTGGCTGTTAGGTCCTTTCTTGATGTTTTCCTAATTTAATTTTTTATTGTTACACTGGAGAGGGAGGTGGAGTTCATGATTGATCTAATTCCATGTGTGCAGCTGGTTTCTATATCCTCTTATCACATGGAACCTAGTGAGCTAAAAAAGTTGAAATTCTAGTTGGATTATTGGATTGCAATTTTTTCCCCAAGTTTCTTTCTAAGGGTAACCTTTGTTCTCCTTTCAAAGAAGGTAGATGGTTCACTTATTTTTTGAGTAAAATATCATGAATTAAACTTTGTAACTATTAAGAATAAGTATCCATTGATTAATTTTTGTGAAGTATTTTATTAGTTATAGGGGGACACAAGGTTTTCCAAAAATAATATTTGGATGTTTTATCATTAGATAATTGTTCAATGTTCTAATATTTTGAAGACTGTTTTCAGGAGTTTGTTTTTAAATTATGAATATCTTATGATTACATTTTGTATGACCATAACTCTTTAGATTTTATGGATTTAAAGAACCAAATAACCCATCAGTTTTTTAATCATTTTTATAGTGTTTTTTATTATATTTTCGTTATTTTGAGATCCGAGTGTGAGAATTGGAACCACTTGAATCAGGTATTCAAAATCATTATGAGTCACCACGTTTATGGAGAGACATAAAAATGAAATGTATAGATCCAAGAAGTGTTCATACTGGGGAACATTATTTCTAATAATGGACCATTATTTGATCCTAATAAGGAAATGTTTTTCCTCTTATGGGAATATGCAATGAAAGTCTTCGTGATATAGATCTTCATAGGTCTTTCTAGATAATGTTAGTTGTTTTCTAATGAATTCTCATTGTTTTCATCACCCCTGACTACTCTTACTAAAAAATGGGTAGAGATCACATGTGATGAAAAATGTAAAATATATTTTGATGACACTAAATATCTTCCTACATAATCTTGTATTTTTATTTTTCCTAAGAATGGTAATAATTATTTGTGGAAGTTCCTTTGGAAGTGAATGGCTCGAATGCGCCCGTAAGAGGCTTTTAGAGTTAGGGTTTCCCCCACCACCGCCTTCATCCCCCCATGGCGGATCTGTTATGAATTCATCTGGGATTCTCTGTTTCGTGTTTGAAACTCTCCCTCCTACTTTGGATTCAAGAATCTATTCTATAGAGCTTTGGTTCACGATCCTTAGGTGTAAGACCGGTTTGCGATGAGGTCCCTTTGTTCGTTGGCTCACTCTTTGGAGCGTTCGTGGGATCTCAGTTTCTGGTGCCGCGACGTCGTTCTGGTTTGTTGGAGATTTATGGTTGTGGTCTTGATATGACGTATTGTATGTCTTGAAGGTTCGTGGTGGTCTTATCTGGCCAGACTATTGGTTGCAATGGGATATGGCAGGTTGATCTGTCACGTCTGGGCTTGGTGATAGGTTTTCTCTCTCAACCTTCTTTCTTCTTTCTCAATTTTGGATACTCCTGTTGTTGTATTTGGATTTCTGCATCTTTGTGTTTGGTTTATTTTGATGAATATTCTCCATGAATCTCTCTATTTTATGTTGAACGACAGATTGGTAATGCTCCTCTGGCCTGAATCTGGTTTTCCTGGTATTTTTCATTCCCAGTTGTCTTCTGATTCGGTTTCGTTTAGGGTTACTCCCCAGTTTCGTTTAACTTTTTGTGTTCTTCCTCGATGGTGGTTTTTGATCTACGGTAGTTGTTTTATTCTCTGGTGTTGATTGTTGGAGGCATGAAGACGAGCCAGTGTCGATAGGGGCATGATTGATTTGTGTATCGATTTTTTCTCTGTTCGACGGTTCTTCTGGTGAAGTATTCAGGTGAAAATTTCAGTGTTGTTTATGATGTTGTGATATCGGTGACATGTTGGTGCCATGTTTTTTAGGTGATGAGGACAGTGGGGAGACTGTATTTGGTTTTCTTCGTAAATTTGCTAGTTTTTCTATTATGTGGTACTAATACAGGTCGGTGGTTCCTCTGGCCGATGGCTGGCGGTGTTCACGACAACGGTTCATGGAGATGGGATGATGGTGAAGGGACAGTACAATAGGTATTGCGATGATGGTGCTGACTACAGATGAAA
The DNA here is from genome assembly GCA_963277665.1 of Viscum album. Lineage (NCBI taxonomy): Eukaryota > Viridiplantae > Streptophyta > Magnoliopsida > Santalales > Viscaceae > Viscum > Viscum album. The sequence continues at coordinate 1,939,747,610 of OY728141.1, forward strand.
CTTGAAAGGTCTGTCCTCGGTCTATGTAGTGGATCTTGTGGACTTCAAGGTGATGATTTGGTTGGATTTGAGGATCACTTTATTTTGAATTCCTGGATCTTTTTTGGTTTTATTTTGAATTTTGAATCCGAAAATTTGAAATTTGTAATCCTGATGTATGGTTACCACTACCATAAACTGGCTTTGAGAAAATTGAAAAAAAAATGATTTGAGGTAGGAATTATTTGTTAAATTTTGATTATTCTAGTACTATTATGGGTTGTGTGATTACACTATATAACCACATCAGGTCTTTTGTCTCTCATTATTTTCGACCACATGAGAAGAATTACCCCACTCACCAATTGTAGATTTGCATAATAATGCATGAAATTATGTTTTAGTGACACAATCATTTTTGGGGATAGGTTTACAAAGATTTATGATCAAAAGAGTTTGAGATATATATTTTCTAAAAAATATCTAAATCTCATATTGATAGGCTAGGTGGAATACCTCAATACAATTGACCTTGAAATCTCTTATACCTCAGGAAGGGGAATTTCATCAATGATTATATTAGAAGGAATGTTACACCACATATAGTTTTTTAATTTAAGGAATATTATAACCATTGGGGAAATTTACTTAGGTATATTTGGATGTGTAGGTGGTGATTAAGTAATTTTTATGACTATTTTTTATTAACATCATCTCTCATTACACATATTTTTTAGCTCCAATGGTATAAAGATGATTTTAGTGAAATTAGAAAAAACAATAATGTAGGAGTTAGTTTCTGGATTACATATCCCTTTTGATGGTGTTATATGCTTTAGGGACCTTTTTTATCCCATCATCTTTTCGGAATTTAATAATACATTAATTATACAGTTCATCAATGTATATTCACCCTAGAACTATGAATATGTATTATGACATGAGAAATCAATTCTTGTGTCAAGGCATGAAGAAATACATTGTTGATTTTGTGTCCCTCTATGACAAATAACAATAGATAAAGGTAGAGCACCAAAATCATTCATGTTTTCTCTAGACTCTTCTGGTGCTGGTATAAAAAATGGGATGAGTTTTCCATGGACTTCGTTGTGGTATTATCATAAAATCTATAAGGGAACAATTAAATCTTGGTGGTGATTGATCATATGATGAAATTAGCTCATTTTATTCTATCTAGGTACACGACTAGAGTAAAATATTTTGGAATGTCGTACATGGAGGATATCATGAGTTTACATGGGGTTCCCTCTTCTAATATCTCAATTATAGGGAGCCAAAGTTTACATAAATTTTTTTAAACTGTTTCCAAGAGACAATGGGGACTCAAGTCAAATTTTTTACCACTTACCATCCAGAGACGTATGATTGGACATAGCTCGCTATTAATATCATAGAGGATATACTCCATGCGTGTTCTTTGGATTCATTAGATCATGGGATATCCATCTAGGCCATTTTGAGATTTCATTTAGTATATTTTACCTGTCATCTATTAGAATGGAACCCTTTGAGGCTTTATATGGTAAGACATTTAGGTCACCTCATTATCTATAAGAGATGGTAGCCTCTCTTGTGGGACCATGTATTTTTTAAGAGACATTAGTGAGGATTCATGATATACATATATGATTTATAAAATTTTAGTTTCAATTTATTTAATATCTGTATCATCAACATCGTCATTTTGAGTTTCCCATTGGTGGTCATGTTTTCTTGAATGTCTCAGTTCAGTTGGGTCACTATCATCAAGACATAGAGGGGAAGCTAGATTCATGATATGTTTGACCATTTTAGATCACTAAGTGGATTGAGAATGCTTCTTATCAGTTGGAATATAGAAGTTAGTTGATAGTTATACATGATGATATTCACATATCTCATCTTAATAAGTAGCATTCATATCCTTCTTATATACTGAGTTAGGAAAATATTGAGTTGGAGAAGAATATTTATATTGTGGAGAAAATAGTAGATCATTTTATTTCGTTGATAAATGTGTTGGATGGGTAATCAATTAGTTTGGTCAATGTATTGTAAAAATATGTATTGGATTCTCATGAGACATAGGACCATGAATGTTTAGTGAGAAAAAAAATGCTTCACCTCTTTCCAGATGATACTTCTTCTATACAACTTCTTGGGGAAGTAAATTACTATACACGGTAGATTGTAAAATATATTTTAAATACTAGAATTTTTTTATGTTTAATATTGTGTTTCTTGTGTTTAGAGAGTGTCAGGGACTGCCTTCGAATCATTTTTAGAAATTTGGGTTTGATCCTTCATGTAGTTTAAATTCACACTCTAAACTTGACAGAGTATTTAAATCCATTGTTTAGTATAAGATATGAATTAGGTTCATGATGTGAAAATAATTCACAATATGAATGAGATTAAAATCATGAATTAGATGATCAACATAATTTTACTAAGGTGATTCTTTTTTCAATGTACATGGAACATCAGGGATTCATGGTGTGAATCGTGGATTCATGACATGAATCATTCGTGAAAAGTATATTTTTTTCATAATTCTAGATTCGAATTAATTAATTTTAGAACATCCTTTGATAAAACCTATGTCTAAACCATGTTTTTTTTGTGATTCTATCCCTACAAGATCACTCCATTTGGTGAATTGATCTTTGACATTGTTTGTTTCTATTTCATTGGTAAGTGTTTTATTCTCTATTTCATTTCATCATTAATCTAGGGTTTTTGAAGTAGTGTTGAATTTTTTTCGGAATTAGTGATCATGGGTTGTATCTTTTGTAGTCTCTTATAGATCTGTTATGTGGTAGCCATTTAGATCCTAGTCGGTTTATTGGTTTTGATGAATCCTAAATATTTCTTGATGTATGTGTCAGTTTAATCTCTCTACCAACACTTTTTTATGGGATTCAATTTTAATAGGGGTTATTCATTTTTAGGTCCTCCTTTCACTATTTACACTTTCCATAGTGTGTGTGGATAATTTTAAGGGTTATATAAATCCCATAGTTGTGGTAGGTGGTCTCATCTCTAGCCTATATTGGATAAAACCTTATTTCATTGAATTTTAAAAAAAAATATTCAAAATAATTTTAACGACAATAGGCGATTTATATATGTTTTCAATTTTATTTTGAGAAATTATGTAATTCCACCTTTTTTGGTAAAATAAATTTTATATTCAATGAATTCTGATATGGATTGTGAAATGATTTTTCAATGTTTTTTTAATGGGAAAATTTTGTTTGAAATTTTATGAAATGTGTAAACCTTTTGAAATTATGAGACATAAGACACATTGGAGCATTGGGTATATTGGTGGAGGGTGTAATATCAAGCCCCATTCTTTTGTTTTGTACAGGGGTTCACTTTATGGGGTCTTATTGCATTCCTAAATCCAGATGCATTAGGATCTAAGACTAATAGGCATGGTAATAGGTTTCAAATTCTAAGGTGTTCTTTTGTTCCCAAAACCATGATGCATGGGTTATAAAAAATTATATAGAACACTAGTGATGATTAAATTATAAGTTACCATGTTAGCTAGAAATTACGTTATCATTATAGTGTTTTACCATTTTCTTTTGATTTTTATTAATTTTTCTTTGATATACTTGTTATTAATTAATGAAATTGGTTTTAATAAATTATTATTTGAACCTATTTTACCTAGCATGTTTTAATAATTTTGAAAAATGTTATAAATTTACCATGATTTTGGAAAAAAATTTATTTAACTACTTATCATGCCATGTTTTCAATAATGTGATCATATTGGGATTCTTTTATTTAGATTTGATATGAAACACCTGAGTGGGATCGAACTAAGCCTATTAATCTAACACCCTGCATAATGATTCATTTGTGTGTATACCATCTATTGTGATTTTATGCAAGAAAAGGAATGAATCCAAATTGAGGTAGTGAAATTTATTTCAAATATGAATGGAAATATAGTGGTGATATGATGGTACATTTCCCATATATCCCATGGAGTAATATTGTTTTTTCTATTTTGGTTGTTGTTTTTTTATTGGACTTGTACCTAGGTGTTTTATCTTTCTACTTGTGATTTGTACCACTACCGTGGCCATTAATTTGATTATAAAATATTTCATTTATAGGTATTCATTATGGTTGTTTATATATATATATATTCAATTTATTTTGTTTTAGTTATTGTAAAATCACACCCTTTAGTTATTTTCTGATGCCTGGATACTAGTTTTCTTCCCACGGGGATCGATAACACCCTCTGGTTGAAATGAAAATTGGTTCGAGGACCCTTTTAAACGGTATAATGGGTTGGTTCATTATAGGTATAGTAAACGGGTTATATATGTAAATAACATGTATAAAAAATATATAAAAATACATGATAATAATATAGTGGAGAGGTATAAAAATATAATGCATAACTAACAGGTAACGTGGGTGGTTTAAAAAGATCAAATTTATATTATGACTTTAAGTGAAATAACATGTCATAAAAATTAAAAAAATTATTTTATAAGTAGAATAAGGGTAATATAAATATCACATGATATGATAATTTTTTTCCAATTCAGAGGAATTACATTGGTAGGAATGAAAATTACCGAGGCAGGGAAACATTCATTAAAGAATATGAGAATTATTCTTAAAAATGACATAATTATGATTAATAATTTCATCAATGTAATAATTTGGATAAAACATGTATCTTTTCCCAAGTATGGGATTTCTATTTTCATAAAATAATAAAATAAACCATTCTTTTAAAACCATTTAAAATAATGAATCACTATGACCCAAGAAGTCAGTTGAGTAAAACAAAACCCTTCACCTTTTGAAATTTTAATTCAACACCCTATGGGAGAATGAACATAGAATAAAACATTTAATAATATAAATTATAAGAGAATAATTATTCAAAAAAATTAATGGCTATTAGATAAACCATTACAACGAAATAATGGTGTTTAGAAAATGTATAAATAGGTGAAAATTGAGACAATAACCCGTTCCAAGTAAAATAATATTTGAGGTAAGAATTAATTAATAATGAGGTTAAATGAATAAATTGTAAAACAAAAAAATAATTAGGAATTAAAAAAATACATCATTAGGTAGAATAAATCAAACTTTCAATAATATAGATCAATATGAATGTTTTTTACCTCAAAGGGAAAAAATTGAGTTAGTAATAACCCTTACAATATTTGTAATTTGTTTTGGGGATGCAGATAAAATCCTAAATAATCAAATTTTGTTTACTAGTGAACATTTGAAATTAATTATTAATTATTTATTTTAAAAGGTATCATTTTTTATCAATTGTATTTTATTTATTATATAGTTTTTCTTATATTTTCATGAAAATTTAATCTGTTACGACCTAATTCGATAGTTTTAGAGATCAAATATGATATTTTAATAATATGTTAAATATTTAATATAACTATTCCATAAAAAATAATTATTTTATTTTTATCTTAATATTATTATTTTCATTCTTCTAGTCATACATGATAGAGTTTTATTGAATTATCGAAGTAAGTGGTTAAGTCAACCAAAACATGAACATTTTATACATCGAACGGTAATAATGGTTATATATGTTTATAATATAAATATAATATACGAAATATTAATTAATTTGTTTGTTTATATGTTTTTTAGTTTTTTTTAAATTTCTTATTATAAATTTATAAAATCAAAATGAACAGCCAAAAAACATTACTTTGTGGAAGCGGTAGTCCTCGGAAAACATTGTTAACATTATTTTGTTACACTCAGTGGGTGGATGATAATGAATAATAGTTTTCCATTAATAAAATAATTTTAAAAAAAACAATTTATGTTGTTTTTCATATTACTTTGTTAATGGTGAGTTTTTTAGAGAAATATTTAGAAAAAAAGTGAAGGATTCAGTAATACTTACTATAGTACCCTGAAATTTCACTTTAATATCCCCATGGAAATGAGTGGATTAAAATAATTGATTGACACCAGATTCTAATTAAGATGATAATTTATTAAATTATATGTAAAATTTATGATTTTGATTAATTAATTCAAATTAATCTATGTGAAGTGAATGGGTATGACTTTGCAGATTATAATTTAGGAAAATGGAACTTTTGTGAATACCCATTACTATTTTGATGATATAATAAAACCATTCATGTTTAAAAGACTCAAAAAGTTTTAAATATTGAATTTTAGGGTGATATTGGATTTATAAATCCTAAAATTTGAATTACCACATGATTTATTATCTTTTTGGAAGTAATTTGTTCTTATATTATAACTTTTACCTTCTCTTGTTAATCTCGGGGAACAAGTTCATACCCAAGTATTTTTTGTTTTACTAAACATATAACATAAAACCTCATAATTTTTATAGGGTGATGAACCAAAATTTAATCTAAATTTCATATAAATAAAATCCTAAATAATAGAAAATATAATTTTAAATTAAAATTTTTTATTTATTGAGAAACAGTTTGTAAAAAAATTATATCTTCAAAATTTTGTGTTATTAATATTATTTATTATTTATTAAACAATTATTGAGAGAAAATTTATTAAAATATAATATTAACAATTATATTGAATTAATTTTTTAGAACTAATTAATTTGTTAAATTAGATAGAAAATTTTATAATATTAGTAAAAAAATTCATTCAAATTAACAATTTATACATTATCAGGGTTAGAAACTTTAATCATAGTAATCATACTTTTATGTAAAAAATTAATGAAATAATTGCATAATATAATAATGTTGATATGAAATTTTAAATACTTTTTTGGTCTTAATTCTTATATGTGATGGAAAATAACTTTTTTTATATCTATTAATGAGTAAATCTTTAGAGTAAGATTTTACATATGTTTCCAAACAGATATACATGGGTTCTATGAACAAAACATAGTAATTTTAAAACACTTATATTACTTATAAATATTTATATTTTATAGAAAAAATATTAAAAACAAATTAATCCAATCTAGTATTATAATAATTTAATAAAATTTATGGTTTTAAACGTATCATTATTTTTCCACTATTCACCAAAATAAAAATGCTTTTATAAAAAAATTCATACTATTATAATTTTTTAATTTAAAATATAAATAATGAATTTACTTTTATCTAATTAATATTCTAAAATTTATTAACTTATTTTTTATATATGAAATATAAAGAAACCTATTAATAAGGAAATTAATCATTCTTTTCTTTAAAAGTGAAAATAAAAAATATGAAATATACATGTGATAAATAACTAATTAAATTACTAATTACATGTTAATATTATCCTAATTTTTAGTTAAAAATACCCTAAATATCTCCATAAAATATCTTAGCATATGGTATTTTCTTATGGCAGTCATGGCTGGTGATTTTGTTATTATAAATCTCATGGAACATTCCATGAGCCTAAATTTCTCTAATAAAGTTTCTCTCACACATTTTATGTTCATGTTTTACTTGGTATTGGTCTAGAGAAAATACTAATAAATATAATTCCTTTTAGTACTCTAAAAATGATCTTCAAATATAATAATTATAATACTCAATTACATTTGTTTCCTTTATTTATTTAATAATATGGTTACTACATTTCATACCGTCTAATTTAATTGATATATTATGCAAGTTATATTTTATTTTAACATATCATGGTTTTTATTTAGTCCTGTATTATGTGCAGAACAAGATATTAATATAATATTTATTTAAGGTGAATACATCTATAAATATTAAGTTGTTATATCCCCAATTTTAAGTAAAATTTGTCCTATTAATTTTAAAACTCTTATGATGGGCGTAATTTTTCTAGGGATCACTTTATTAACCATACACTGGTAGTTTAACATGGGTTGATTTAGGATATGAAGTGATATTTCTGTAAAATTCATTACATATATAATCCTAATTATTTGTCGATAGTAAACCCAAAATAGATATCTTCCAAAAAAGATAAATATGATCCATATACTATGACTGAAATTTAAATTTTCATTTGCAAACACATTTAAGGAAAAGTAAAAAACCAAATAGTTCACAAAGATCCTTATACTAGGGATTTTATAATTTTAAGCCGAAAATTTTATTTATAATTCAATATATAATTTTTTAAAACTTACACAACCTAAGAGATAATCAAATTTTGAGTGGAAATTCACATTCAAATTCAACATAATTTATTGAATTAGAGATTCCATGTTATTATGGTCAAAGTCATCATTGATTCCTCTGTTACTCATTATCCATTTTATTAAGTCATTTATTTCCCTAATATTCAATTTCATGAAGTGATATATTTATTATATATTATCTCTTTCTGCAACACTTTAGAGTTAGATGGCCCTCATCTCCACAATTGCAGCATCTATCCATACCACATAAATTTTCCCTATGATTTTTTTCCATTTCCTAACATATTCAGTATATAATACGCATTCATTCATTATACTTAACACATGTATGACTATGAGACTTATTCAATCTCTTAATTTTTGTGTTTAGTATATTGACTATGTTCACTATTTTAATCGTATTTTGTGATAGATAGTTTGGAATAATCACATGGTTTCTTACTCATAATCCCATTCAGATGGTAAGTTCATTAAGTTAATATCTACATTTTCCCTCACACCTAGGGTTCTTTATAATTCTATCTATTAAAATACCCAAAAGTTTTTAACAAGAGTGATGAGAAATTAACATTATAAGATTAATATCATGAATAAAATTGGGAAAATTTGACAACAATATGTCCTATTTTATGATAATATCAGGTTAACATAGAGTTAATTTAGTAAAAAACATACCACGCTTAGTTTAACACCGAAAAAAGTTATTTTAAAAGAATAATAAGCACGATATAAATCATAACATGCAAAACTAATCATTAAATAAACATCGGTATAATATAGAAATATTATTATTTAAATTTGACCATTATGACATAACTTTTAAATTGGTAGTATGAATTGGAATAAAAACATTATGAAAATATTTATAAAGTTTTTATATAATGAAAATTTATTTATTAATTCATAATAAATAAAATCCCAATTTGTAGTAAAGTCATTTGATGCTTCAAAAATATGTTTTCATCAAAAATGGTTTTTGTTACAATTTTTGCACAAAAAGTATAAATAATTTCTCAAATATATTATAAATTTTATGTTAGGGAATTAATAAAACTTTGTCAATCTACATCTCAATATTATGATAGGTTGAATTTATAGGGTTAACCAGAAAGATATATTTTCAGTGAATGGTGAAAAACACCGATTGTTTTTTAAAACTACCACATACTTTTATTAAATAAAGTTGTTCAAAATTACTCTAATTTATTGAATTTGATATTAAATATAATTTTATATAAATATATTATATATATTATAATTAATTTCATTGGAACCAAGAGTATTGTTTATTTTCATATAAGTTCAATTTTGGGCATAAAACACATTTTTATAAAAATAGATTTTGTTTTCTTTTTATATGTTTATATTAAAATTGATTCTGTTAACTTATCTAAATTCAATTATTAAAAATATATTATATATTATTAATTATGAGGTTTAAATTTCTTAAATAAGTATGTTTTATTTTTGGTCATTACAAATTGTAATCTTTGTAATGATTTTTCACCGTGATAAATAGTAAATAAGGTAATTAGGGTTTAAAATAATCTTATATGGACTTAAACATCCATCTAAATCTTAATTTTATTACATTGGATGAGTTAATTTTGACAATATGCCTCCAGGATTTATTTATATAGTAAATATATTCCATTTTTATTTTATAATGACCTATATTTTATATTAAATATAGAATAAATAAAAAATGTCATTAACATTATTTTGATATATCTAAATAATTATCATATTGTTAAAAGAATTTAATAATGGTTATAAACTATAGTTTTGATATTAAAAAATAGTTTTTCTGATATGAATTTATTTTTAATTTTTAGATATGGATTAACATCCTTGAACTCTTACACAACATTGTTGTAGCACTTATGCAAGTAGTAATAAAAATCTAGTAAATGATTTTAAAATAATTAAAAGGAATATGTTTTGGATGAATTATTGTGTTATATTAATTTTATGATTAAAATTAATGTCTAATTTATGCTATAATAGCGTATATTGAGAATCTACTATTATCTTGGTGACTTTGATGTCAAACTAAATGAATAGTCCCAAAAATAAAAATAATGATATTGTATGTCAATAATATTTTATTAAATTATTTATAAATAAAACAATCATTAAAGGGGATATTTTTAATTGTAAATGGATTAAAACATCCTTCATGTATCATTTTTTGAGCCACTTGTGATTTATATGTTATCTTTTGACCCTTAAATGCTAAAAAATGTGTTTCCATTCTTAAGGATAAAAACGGTTGATGAAGGGATAAAACAATTAATGATTAGAATGTCAACAAACCCAATTAAAATTATCTTGGATAATTATATTTATAAATAATCCACTTTTTGTTAGAATAAATCTATATTTGGTATCATTTTAAATGAGAAATAAATAAATTATATATTAATTAATTAGGTAATTATAATTGAATTCTCTATTTACTTATAAAATGAATCCACTTATCCTTCATTATTCTAAAAGTTTGGGTCATCTAGCTTGACTAATAACTTCACTAATACCTTTCTATCTTCATTACCAAAATTCATGAGTTCCTTGTATTACCCTAAGTGAGGTATCCTGAGTATATTGTACAAAAATATTTCCTCATTTTTTTATAAATATTCAATACATCACATAACAAAACACACCTTAGAATAGTATTGGTTTAGTGCATTTGGATACTGGATAAATAAAAAACCAATTTCAGGAAATATCATAAACATCTCCCACAAATGTATCTCATAAAGTTCCCTTCTTAGACATAACATACTTAATACCATTATCCCTATCTTAGGGAATGAAAACAAAAGAGAAAGTGAACTCTGATAATCAATATGTGTAATCAAGGGAGACACCAATCAATTATCAAATGCAAGAATAATCTAATAATTAGTGTATGATATCATGATCAAAAGTTATAAATTTTATACCTAATATATCTATGATATTAAAAAGGTTCCTTGGAATAAAATATTAACATTTAAAAACACATGAATCAGTATAATGAGGAATCTTTATAAATCAACCACGATCCATGATAACTTATTTTACGTATTTTATCATTTCAGAAAAAAAAATTATGGATTAATCATACACATAACAATATTAATATCTAGGGTATTAACATTTCATTATAGAATAACATAAATATTATAGTTCCAAAATTATCTTTGGAAAACATTTATATATTTAACTCTATCATCTATTATGAGTTTCTTTAACAAAACATTTCTTGGGAGTTTTATCACTCCATCATCTCTTAAGATTTTTTTTAATTTCATGGCCTATTAAAAGTTTCTTTACATGATAACCAATTATGAATTTATTAACTAAATTATCTCTTATTATTTTATTAAATCAGTCATTGTTACCCACTAAATTTGATTGATATAAATTATAATTTCCACCTGTCAAATTATCATAATTCATTCATATGTATACCATGAGATTATAAAACATTAAACCTATCATCATAAAACAAACAATAAAAAATTAAAGGGTTTAATAAACATCCAATAATAAAAATAATAATATGTCATGAATATTAATAATGATGGTACAATTAGATCATACCCCTATTAAATTAATGGTAATATTAAATTATGTTATCATATATGAAAAATTCATTTTTTTATTTTTAGAATATTTCTAAAGAAAAATACCAATTTAAATTTGAAATCACAGATTTTAAAAGTAAAATTTTTCCAAATAATATGTAAAAAATTTATTTGAAATGATTTTGGGAAAATTTTAATGTTATATTCAAATAATTTAGTAGTTATTATGTTAGTAAATTCGGTTTAGGTCGTAATCATTAAAAACTATGATTTTGTTCACACCTTTTATAAAAAGTACCTCATCCAAAAAACTAAAAGAAGATTAATTTTTATATTTTTTAATGAAATAAAAAAATTTATAAATATTAAATTAAGTAATTATTTATTAATATTAAAAACATTATTCAAAACAATTTAAATAACATTGATATGGAGGAAAAATATTCCTATCCAAAAGAGAAGAAATAAGGTCAACTTTTTATAAAAAACATTCTGCTCAATTTTGGTAAAAAAAGAGAAAAAATTGATACTAAACAAAAAAATTAAAATAATTAATATTGGGGGATGAAATAAAATGGGTTTACCAAATAAGGATCATATAAATATCCACAATAATAATTCAAGTATAAAAAACCCGATTAAAAGGAAATGAAACATAAATCCTTCACCTCATGTATCGACTTTTTTCATACGTATTTAAACATCCTATGTAATAATTATATATTTATTATAAATATACTCATAAACCATACTCATATATATCCTAAAATATATTATTTTATTATAACATATTATCACCCATTTTTTAATAAATTTTTATTAAAATCACTACTCCTTGTGATAGTTTCTTAGTTTTTACACTTGTTTCATTTAAGTAATTATAATACATATAAAATGATCATGGTTAAATCCTATACAAAATTTTAATCATGTATTGAGTATCCTATATAATTTTTATATAAACATTTATAACATTTTATTTAGATAAGTGATGAAAAAAATTACCCAACTGTAGGGTCACGATAGTCTGTACGAATGCACCAGTGATGTTTTCACTTTTCAATGGATGGAAAAAATTTAAAAATAATTAAACATTTAAATAAATATAATAATATAATAAATATCATATATATTTAATAAATACATCATTATAAACATCAATTTTATGTGGTAATGAAAAATGAAACACATTATTTTGTCGGGGTGGTAGTCCACACATACACATGAATGATGTATTCTTTTCCCGTATGATGGAAATGATGAGGATAATGGTCGTTCCACAATAATAATAAAAAATAAGATTACCTAAGATAATTAATTATGTATTTTATAATATATATTCTATATTAATATGAGGTTTACAAATAAATGATGATCAAACTACTCGGTTAAGAGTTATATCTATTTGTTATGAAAATTCCTTTGGATTACATCTTAAGCATTGAAATGATGGTATTTTGGAAATACCATAAGATATAAGATGTTGGAAATGAATATATTTTGTTATTAGGGAACTTATTTTTATATATATATAATGCTCAATTTTGTTGAATATAGGATAAGATGAGGTGCCTATTTATTTGTGATGGGAGGAGAACCCATGGAATTACCTAAAATATGAAATTAATATAAATTAATTTTCTTCTTCAAGTGGAACAAAATTGATATATTTATAATATTAGAAGAATATTATTCTAAAAAGAAAATTAAATAATATTTATAAAATCTAATTTGATATATCAACTCTCATCTATTAGTTATAACCTTTCCTTAACCCTTTTGACGATTACTATGATATCAATGTTTTTTATTTTTTATTGGTCATGGAAGTTACTATAAAAAGACAATTGATTCAAAAGTGTGAATTTTTTATTACATTACATATAAAATTATTTTTACTAAATATAATATTTTTATGAATTTTTAATCATTTAATTATATATTATTTATCCTACGATAACATTAAGGTCATTTTTGGCACCATTCACAAAGTTTTAATTTAAATACAATAATATAAAAATGGAATTAGAATAAAAAATTTAAAACGTCCCTAATAGGTAATATTTATCTAAAATATCATTGAAATAAATTATTAATCTATATTTTATTCATTTTACCATTTTTAAAATTATTTATTGTATTTTATATATTACTTAACCAAGCGATGTGTCAGTGTTGTGTAAGAATTTAGGGAAACTGTTCTATCACAATAAATAAAAATTTAATTACCGTGATAAATGAATTAATAAATATTTAATATAATAATTTATAATTTAACCTAACCACATTTTATTGCTACGAAAAAATATTATATATATTAAAACAAAGAGAGTGACATTTTTTATTTTTTATTCAATTAAAATAATTTTAAGGCCATTTTAAATTGAATGAAGAAATAAATTGAAAAAACATATTATATAAGATTATTATTGTCAAATGACATATAAAATGAAATAAAAGAAAATATTTCTTTTGATATTTCTATGCCTTATACCGTAGTTTTAATCATATTTCCTCTATTTTACCCATACTAAGGTGACAAATATTTACCATATTTAAAATTCATAATTAAGAAAAAGTGGAATATTTACCAAATTATAATATCATGGTTCCAAATATAGAGTCCTTTTTAATATTAAATTTTTATAAGTGGTATAAATCCATTATAAAATAAGTTCAAAAAATTCAACAACTATTTTTTATAAAAATGTCTTTTAAGCACAAACATAGATTTATTGTTATCTCATGCCAAGAAAAAAAAAATATGAATATAAAAAAATTATTGAATATAAAATCCATAAATTTCATTAATTTTATTCATAAATTGTGAATAAATTATTTTATAAAGTTAAAAATACCTTACATGTAAAAAAATGGTTTTTTCATAAAAACAACATATTTTTTACTTTCCATTGTTTCTAACAAATAATAAAAAATTAATTCATTATATACCAATGTAAACTATAAGTTTTCATAATTTATGTACTTCTATTCATACTCTCTAATACAATCACTAGGAGATATCTATCGCAATAAATTATAATAATTCAATAGTATATCATAGTTCAGTTAAACCAACAGTTTCATTTAGAGTATGCTATCAAAAAAATTAAATTAACATAAGTTGAAATATATCATAAAATTTATAGATGTTAAATTATAAAACCCTTATAAGAATTACACACTAAAAAAATTTCACTCAGATACAAACAACTGAAGACACTTATACCTCATCACATCCTCAGGTTCCCATGTAGAGTCCTCAAATTCTATTGTTTCACCACAAAACAATATACAGGTGTGTGGTATTACAATATAATTTTTTTGTCCTCAATCTAGAATATAAATTGGCTGTCACATATAAGATATATCATGAACTAGTTGTCTGATCTATAAAAATTATTCCATGTGAATGATCAGGTATTTAAATATTCAAGGGAGATAAATATAACACCTCATGAACATTATGAGATTTGGTGGAATCAATAAATGATAATCTACCATCCCAATATGATCAATAATTTTGATGTGAAAAATATATAATTGTATAAAAATTACCTTTTTTACATATCTTATATATTCTTTAAAATTAAATATTTTTTTGGAGTATATTATTACTAACCTCAAACATAAGATTTCATTAACGATTATCAGAAAAACATGGTTGTCGATGCTAAGCTACCAGAACATGTTACTATTTTGATCTATTAGTATGTTCCATTTCATTAGTTGGATCAAGTCCTAATATATTTCTCTCTCGAAAATCATCCCATCATGTTAATGTTCTATAATTTCTACTATAAATTGATTCATAATGATCAGTCCTAATTCTCAAGTGAACGATATTGTTGTAAGGAAACTCTATAAAAGGAAGGTGTTAACCCTAACAAATTTTATAATACATAAATAAAACTCTCAATATATCTTCTAGAGTATTAATGTTCCTCTCATAGTAAACTTATTTTTGAGGATGGAAAATTGTACTAAAACACATCATCATATCAATATCCTACCAAAAACTTCTCTAGAACATCATACTAAAACTCATATCCTGAATAAACATAATTGGAAGTAGTAATCTATGAAATATAATGACGTTTTTATTGTAATACCAAGTATATGAATCAAGAGAGAAACCGTATCTAATAGAAATAAAATTTTATGATTTATAAAGTTGATCGACTCTAAACCAAATAATTTCACCTACTTTTGTTTTTTTTTGTAGAGTCTAATAATGATGTATGTAGCGGTGTTCTCATATTTATATTAATTTATGGGCAGTGGTTGTAATGTATTATAATCTTATATCTCTATTACTTAAATTTTAGATATAAAAGGCTTGAGGATACACACTCTGAAATATCCCATATCATTATTTCTCACTAGATGTATTCTTTGTAATCTTTATAAATATTTATACTTAAAAAATTAGTACAAAATGATGAAATATGAGAACCATCTAACAAATCCATAAATTCATTTATTTATGGGATATATACTGTATTCCTAAAACTTAAAATTTTATCACAGTCATGGTTAAACTCATGAACATTCCACACATTCTTATTATGTTATACATCTTCCTTCAGAATCAATTTTATGCTCACATGGAAGAATGATTGGAAATTAATCGCAGAAATACATTATATGTCCCCTTTTACTCATGATTTCATTATCCATATTCTAAAAATCCATATATATTCGATCAATATCAATCCTCTTCAAGGAAAAACTATCATGGTGTTTCTGAACCAGAACATCATCAATATTTTTTGTTGTCCTCAGGTGGTAATTTATTGAGATTTCATAATCATTAATCATATCCAACCAAATTCTCTTGAAAATATTAAACTAATATATTGATATATTGAATACAAAAATTTCTATTTATAACTCCAAATCACGAGATAAGTAATATTATCAAGTAGTTTTAATTGGAAAGAGGTGTATACTATCACTAGGTTATTCCATATAAGAACATACACCATTACCTAATTTAATGCATCACTATATATCAGAAAATATTCTCTACTATAGGGTATTATGAGAACATGTGAACTATTCAACCTTCTCTTCAACACAATCAAATTCTATTTATTTTAATATATCCACAAGAACATAACTCCCTTTTTAATCAACATGGCAATTAGGTTATATAATCATGATCTATTTTTTAAAAATCATCAGTAGTACCCAACTAACATTAGAAAACTATGAATCATGATTACCATTATTACTCTAGCCCTTTTCATAATTACATTTATATTTTATGAATCTATTGATATGTCTTCACATGTGATTATATGACACAAGAATAAAAATATCCGAATATAAAAATAACAATTGGTAAATTTAGCGTATAAACTATCCCTCCTCTAGAATTTTATAAAAATTATCTTATGATCTTAATGATCAGTCCTACACTTTTGTCATATAATTATATCACCTATAAATATTACAACAAACCAATCAATGTAATCTCTAAATACACTTTAGTAAATCCATAATGATAACATGTGTATTATTATGTCTATGTAGAATCATTGTATATTCATAATGACCACACCTTATATAAAAGGATATCTTAGGTATAACCTTGTTTGTTGATTTAAATTGATGACATATGGATTTATGGTAAATATTTTAAAATTATTTAGCTCCATGTAATTCATCATACAAGTTATTAATATAGGGTAGAGGATGCTTATTATTGATAGAAATATTTTTATGTTCTTTATTATAAATAAAAATATGCATTGACCAATATTTCTTCTTAACAAAATGAAAATCTTCACCCTATGATGATGCACCAGGGTGTATAAATCCCTTTTTAAGATTATATTATAGTTCATTTTTAATTAATATAACTCAATCTAGGATATTCTATATGAACCCCTAGAAATAGTTTTTGCACAAAGTATGAGTCATATTAAATACAAAAATTCAATATTCTGGTGCATACTAGATAAGTATTTAGAAAATAATTTCTTGTATTCCCAAAAAATAGAAATATCTTCAATTTTGAGTTTCACCACAATAATTTTAGATAAATCTCCCTCATGAATAGCCTATATGACCCATAAAGTGTAAGTAAATTAATTATTATGTTTATTTTCACACACACACCTATATATGATAATAGGATGATTTAGAATATTAAATGTGACTTCCATTATTCATGAAATTAATAAGGGATTTAAATAGAGATAGATAATTAATGCTCAAAATCGAAAAATATTCCACTAAAGAGAGAAAATAATATTAAAATAGGGAACATTGATAAAAAATTTAACATTATATCCCCATATCTAGAGTATACTATAAGTCAATCATTTCCATCATGACCGAAATCAAAGATTAAAATAGAATTAGACCTTTCTTTGGTCTAGTATTTTCTCCTTCGACTATGGAATTGACCGAGACGACGACAATGTTTGTCATGCATAATTCATTTGAAAATTTGTGGATCCATAGAAGGAAAATAATTTCCTCCATTAAAAAATACATTTTTACTCATAAATTAATTACATTATACCCTTCTTTTCCATATATAAAACATTATATATTTACCTCAAGACATTTACCTGCGTGTTTCTTCCTAAATTATTCATATGTGAGAAATTATATCTTCATTCCTCCAGGGTCTTCACAAATTTATATCCCATTAAACCACATTTTTATCATGTTACATGTTTTATGAAACTCAGCCATGTTGAGATTGTTAATAATATATCGAGAAAAATTTCTAGGAATAATATAAAGATTTCATATTTCAGCACCCATTTTTTTCATGATGTAATAATTGAATTGTTCTAGAAATATAAAATTAACAAGATTCCTCCTTGTTATAATCATTGACTAAAATAAATACACTAATAATGTGAAAATAAAACCATAGTGATAAATCATATAATAATGAAAAGTATTCATAAAATATCTAAATCATGCAACATTGTTTTTAATCTAAAACAAATTAGGTTTAAACTAGGTTTTACATGGACATTATCTATCCATATCCTTTATAATGGTTTATAATGAAAATTGTAATTAACCTGTGAATAATCCTATAGAGTGTCAACACATGGGTGTATTCGTAGTCTTAGTCATTATGTATCGGTGATGATTGATCTATTATCCAATCCTACCCATTAATATTTGTTAACCATAGGTGCTTCTATTATATATTTGTATCCACATTATAGTATCAAGATTGAGATTTATTTTCTTCAAAAACCACAAAACTTGTTATTTAGAAAAACATTAGGATGTTATCCTATAATTATTCTTATACTGGCGGGTTTTACTAATGTTATCTAATCCAAATCTCCAAATATTTACTAAAAACTACTCTAATACCATGTAATAAGAACTAAAAATAACATATATACATATTAAATGATTTTAGAGGATAATTAATTATATATCATAATAACACATGGCTCAGATCTGTAAAATTTCAGTTTCATTGAAGACTAAATACATTGAAAACTTATTTCATGGATGATCTTTAACATATCAAATAAAGTTAAACTCACATAATACCCATATTAAGCATACCGATATTAATAATAAATATCATAAAACTATTCATCACAACCTGGGGAATGGAAACAAAAGAAAGGGTGGGCTCATATGATAAGGGTAAATATTATAAATAACATTTGGTGACCATATAAATGCATAAGATAAGAAAAATGGCGTGATTTCATGTTAAAAATATAAAAAGTTCATACTCTATCTTTTATTAATCATAAACCAATGTCATGGAATAAATTTTTCACATTAAATGATATGATATTAATAACAATGAATCATTATAAATCAATATTTAACTCTGATAGAATATCATAACCATTTGAACATGTCGTGATTTTTTTGGTCAATCATAAAAACCAAAATTATTATATATTGGGAATCATACATTCATCATAGAATCAGAAAAATATAAAAATTCAAAAACCATGTTAGGATTAACATTTATCTAGTTAACTCCCTCTTCTTTTAAGAGTTTTCAACTCAATCTCTTAGGAGTTTATTAACACACTCATCTCTTCAGAGTTTATTTTCTTCATTATATCTTAGGAGTTTCATAGTTCCATCATCTATTATTTCTTTGTTAACTCCAAAATATCTTAATATTTTCATATCTCCATCATCATTAATCAAACGATTTTAGGGATTTATAATTTTATACCCAGCCATGACTTGATGATAATCTATTCATATTAATGACATAAGATCATAAAACATTCATCATATCATCATAAAATAAACCTTAGAACAAAATAAGTTTCATAGTCATCACATCATTTTAATCATAACCCATATATATAAGGAATAAGAATGATATAATTGGAACATATCCCTAGTATAGAATAAGGAACTCCAAAGGTTGTTATTAGGGATGAAAAGATTCATTAAAAGATCACTAGAATATTTTTTGGGGAAAAATCATTTTCTTTTTGAAATCACCTATTCAAAATCTAAAATTTTATAAAATATTATTTTTTTAAAATAATTCTTGATAAATTTAATTTAAGTTTCAATTAATTTATTTCTCATTACATAATGAAATTATTTTTGTGTTAGAATCCTTTAAAATAATGATTCTCTTCACACCTTTAGTAAAAAGTGTCCCATTCAAAAATTTAAAATGAGATTCTTTTTATAAATTTTAATAGAATATGAGACATGGAAAAAACATAAAATTTCATTGGATCGTTGAAAATTAATTATTTTAATCAATTTAGAGGAAATGGATATGCATGAGAAAGATCCTTGACTGAAAGAGGAGAAATAAAGTCATCTTTTATCAAAAAATATTTCTAAACAATTTTTGGTAATACAAACAGGAGAATAGAATAGAAGTCTAAAAATTTCAATAATAAGTTGAGTATTAGAAAATAATATTTGTAGTATTTAAGAATATATAACTTCCCTTAATGTAAATCCATGAATAAATAATCCCAAATAAAACGAGATTAAAATATTAATCCCTTACTCCATATTTTGTATTTATTTCTATATGCTTGAACCACATATTTAATAAATATGTATTTATTATAAATATATTATTTAACCATAATCATATATACCATAACATATAAGATTTAATTATAAAAATTTAAAACCTATTTATTAACAAAACCCTATTAAAATCATTATTTCAGGTAAAAATTGTAACGTTTTCATGCATGTTTCGGTTTGGCTCTCCTGATACTTATAAATTAAGTTTGGTAACATAATATATATAATTCTAGTAATTTCATTGGTATAAAATATAATATTATATACAATTTTAAAACTATTCTTCTAAATTGGTGATAAAAGATAAATTACATAAATTCATGGAAATGCTAGTTATTACGTATATACGAGTGATGTTTCCTCATGTTGATGGATGGGAGATAAGAAAAGAAAATATTAATATAGATTTATAAAACTATAATAAAATCCTATATTTCATAAAAGGGTTCATTCTATTTTAAATTATTCACAAATTTTTATTATTAAATATCATAAAATACATACCAAAATATAATCTTATATTCCTTAAACATGTCCTATAGATTCTCATATTTCATAAATACCACCCTTTCATGGATTATGTTTTATGCCAAATGAGATTTCCAAATTATTATGTATTACTCTTAACCAAGCAATCTCAATTTTATTACTTATTATACCTCCTATAAAGTTATGGTATCCATTATGAAATATTAATTTAAGTTTAATTAATATATTCATTTTTTATTATGATTATGGGAAAATCTTTATCTTCCTTCTTTCAATCTTATAGGAAAAACATCACTTGTATGTACATGTGGACTACCACCTCTAGGAAGCGATGAATTTAGGTGATTACCATGATAATATATGATTATTATGAGTATAAATAATTCATAAATAATATATAAATGTTTAGGTGATGCTTTGACGTTGATATCTTAGTTTTAACCCCCCCAACCATTTTGATGATTACCATGATATAAAAGTGTTTTACTCTTTGGGGATCATGAAAGTTACAATAAAAGGAAAAATGACCCACAAGTGGATAATGATTTTTATCACTAATCATATACTTTTCACATCATATTTTTTTTATTAATTTTAATTCATTTAATAAAATATTATTTTACAAAATATACTACTAAAATCATTTTGGGGACTATTCAAATAGTTTGAATTTACAGAAATCAATAAATAAATGAAATTTGAATGTAAACTTATAACACATGACTGATATGTTATGTTTATTAAAAAATTCTTTGAATAAAATAATTCATCTAAATTGTATTAATTTTTATTTTTTAAAATAATTTATATAATTTTTCTATAAATTAAATAAGCATTGTGTCATAATTATGTAAGAATTTAATGTATCTCTTCAATACCCAAATGATTTTAAAAAATTATCAGGATAAATAATATTAATTTATATTTTCAATGATAATTTATAAACAATCATAATAACTTTTTATCCAAATAAAAGTATATTAGAGATATTAAAACAAAGGGTGTGTAAATTTTAATTTATTCTTTATTTAAAATTATATTAAAGTAATTATCAAAGGAAATTGGAAGGATTTTTACAAAAAAAATATTATATAATATTATTGAATTCAAAATTAACCTATACAAGGTAATAAAGGAAAGTGTTTTGGATATTTTATGGCCTTTTTCAATAGTTTTAACCATGTATTAACTATTTTACCCTTACCAAGGGGACATATATTTACCATGATTACTATTCATAATGACCAAAAATAAAAGGGTAACATTTTAAAAATATTAACCACATTTTAAAAAAAATGTATCAATTTTTTAAAATGAAATATAAATAATTGTCACTAATAGGTTTTCTATTTAGCACATAAAACACCATGAGAAAACAATTTTAGATACATAAATTTTTAAGGATAAAACAAGATTTATTCTTATTTCATGCCCAGTGAAATTTTTTAAATAAATTATTTTTTTTAATAAATATGTAATATTAATGTCTCCTTAAAATCATTCATTAATGGTGATTAATTTAATTTTTTTATTAGAAATAAATTGTGTGCATAAAAACGTTTTTTTTCATTAAAACAATTATTCCTTTACTTTTAAATTTTTAAATAAATTTATAACAAATTAATTAATTTGATAAATGTGTAAAAAATAATTTTTATTAATTTAGTGAGAAATATTCATACTCTCTAATCAAATGGAAATACAATAATCATAACATTAAATAATAATAATGTAATAGTATATCGTTGTCCATTTAAAACTGGTGTTGCATGTAAACCAATATATATAAGAACTTAAATTTATTCAAAGAGAAATATATAATATAATGCTGGGGTGTTTGCACTATAACTATGCTAAGGATTACGGTGTAACCCAAATGAGGTCTCTCATTGAAGAGGCAATCATCTTGCCTAACTTTTACAAAACACAATTCTACATACTCTAAATATATTATATCTATACAAACACAATAACTGTAGAGTCATCAATATATTGAGATGTCATTATGTTTATGAGACAACTATATTCCATAACATTTCCATTAAAATGAATATTAATGTATCACCCGTTGGTAGATGTGAACTACCACCCCCACACATTCATATGATTCATATTTCATCACCATATTTTCTTATGGGTTATATAATAGATTTAATATTTATATATGATAATTATGAAATTATTATGATTATGTAATTATAATATCTTATCTATCTTTTTACCTTCCTATCCATTGGGAAACAATAACATCACTCATGAATATGTGTGGACTAACACCTTCATGAAATAATGTGATTCATTTTTCATTTCATATTTACATGGCCATTATTAATGATATATTTAATGAATATTTATTATATTTGTGTTATAATAATTTTTCAAGAAAAGTTCATTATCATTTAACATTATTTTTTTCGCCCATCAAAAAGTGGAAACATCACCAATGCATACGTATGGACTATTATCTCCATGATGTGGTTTAAATAACTTTTCATCACCACTATATATGAATGGTTATAATATAGTATATAATTAAAAAATATAAGAAATTAATACTAGATTATGGTTATGGATATTATGTGACCACTTTCAAGATTCGAAGACCGAAACCAATGAACCAAAACATACATAAAAAAATGAAACTATTAACACTTGAAAAAAATCATTTTAATAATGAATTATTAATAAACTGGTGTTAAAATGTTTTAACTCGAACAAATATGATATTATATGTATGTGTATGGTTTTGGTATATAATTATAATAAATTTAAATTTATTATGAATGTGGTTAAAATAATTTATTAGGCAATTAAAACATGATGTAAGGGTTTCTCATCTCACTTTTATTTCTGTGATATATATTTCATATTCACCACTTGTTTCCTTCATGTGTTTTATATAAAGACCCTATTATATTTTATATCATGAGGATATTTAGATTAATTAAAACTAAAGTATTAATTTTTTTCCTTCATTGGAGTTATGATTCATAATTTAAAAAAGTAGTTTGGGTTTGATGTATCAATCTAACTTTTTAGTAGGATTTATCAAGCATAAAATTATGATGTTGAGATTATATGATATATATATAATACCCTATTTATTTTAATACATTGAATTTATTTTTAGACATTACATGTTTTCTTTACAATTTCCTCTCTCTAAGTACTCAAAAGTATGGAATTATTTTTAAGGAAAACACAAATTGTATATCTATTATATCGAGTTTATTTTTCTTATACGTCCATATTTACATAAAAATTTTATAAATAATTTTTATTTTATTCTAAAATGATTAATTAAGTCATTTTAACCCTGTTTTAATTTTTAGAAACAAATTTACAATGAATATTTTTGTCATTTTTTAAATGAGGTAATTTTTTCTTATGGTGTGAAAAAAATATTTTTTTATCCATTACCACATAAAACAAATTTCCTACCATAAAAAATATTATATATTTGGATGATTAATATAACAATTTTACATTTTTAGTTTCAAATAAAGCATTTTCCCTAACATTATATAAATTTTAATTTATTAAATAATTTATTTAAAATTGAAAATGATATTTTCTTTACTAAATGATGTAGTGATATTTTTTGAATTATTTTTATCTATATCAATATAATTTTATTAATATTATTATTGAATATGGTTATAATAATATAATTACATTCAATATATTACTCTAAATGAATTATGTTAATGTTGTTCTATTTATTTATAAGGAAAAATATTAACATTTCCTGTACAATTTATTCAAAAAAAATGTTAATGATGATTATGTATTGAATTATTATTAGTTTCATTCATATAATGAATTAATTTAACATAATTTTGAGGTATGGGGCATGTTATATCCCCTAAAATAATTTTTATACCTCATGATAAAAACGATACCATGTGTTTGGTGTGTGCATAAACAATTATTTATGATGTCTTAGCACAAGTCCTTCAGTGTATGTTTTTTATGTCATAAATTGAGCCTTGATGGAATGATTATAAAATTTGGTATTATGAATTCTATTATTGAGAAATATTTATTAACATCTATGTGATTATTTATGTATTTATGTCATCCATGGATATATACCTCTTTTTATGACAGTAGTTATATGGATTCTTTGACTATTTTTTGTCTCTTTATATTATTTATTATTTATTTATCCTCTATTGAATTTGTTGTATGTTTTCCATTAATGAGAAATTAATATAACCGAATTAAAATGTTTTCAATTTTCCAAGATACCATGAACAGATTTATGAATTATTTTAGGTATACACTAGATGAAATGATAATGTTTTCACTACAATATTAAGTTGTATTTCCTGTTTTTAAATGTAATGTGAATATGATGTATATATCTAGTCTCCAATGAATATGAAACAATTTTATCCATTGTAAAATGATATATCTTATGCCAATGTAGTTAAATAAACATTGTCTTTGATTTTATAAATTTTTTTGTTACAATTGGTATCAAAATAAGATTATTATGACCCTTGGGAAATAGATTTTGGTAAATATATATTAGAAAACTTGACCCTATGAGAGATTCAAGAATAAATTTAAATATATGGTAATATTATAATGCTTGGGTAATGTCCACATTATGTTATTTTCCTAGAAAATATATTTATATCAGGATATTTTCAAATGGATATAGTTGTTCCATAATCGCACTTTGGGGTGACCGCTTTAAAAGGGGATGATTGTGCATTAACTAGATCATACCTGATGAAAAATGTGGGGGCCTAATACTACACACCTATCTAGTCACTCCAGGGGATATGCTTGGGTTACAACACATTTCCCTTATTTACCATTATGATGAATGAGTGGATATTACCCACATAATCCTATGATATGTTATTGTGATACGAGATTAAAATAAACTATCATGGGTTAATATTAATAAGGCTGATCAAAATATTAAAGGCATAGATACACCATTTTAGGTTTAATTTGATGAGAGATTAAGATTATTAAGGATATTGTAAGGGAATTTATGGAATAAAACCATTTGTTTTAGTATGTTTGTTTTGTGAAAAGATTATTTTAAAAAGAATGATTTTATATTTTTTTGGATGTAACTTAAAATATATTGATAATATTTAGTATTAATATTGTACCGGATATTAATATGGTAAATTGGAAAATAAAGATTATTAAAATCTGGGAAAATATTTTTTATCATGTGGATATGTATGGGAGTGAGAAGAAATTTGGTGACTAAGTGGTTAAATTTATTTTGTATGAAGTTCATATATTGGGAAAATTATATAGTTAAGGTAAATGGAAATATTTATTTTTAAGATGAGATATTATTTGAAGAGTAACGGTTGAACTATCTTTTTAAGATTATATTATTTTTTTGGATTTATAGTGATTTATTGTATTTATGGAAATGATTAACATGTTTTGGAGATTATATGTTTAGGAAATATATATTTTTGGTATGTATGAGTAATTAATAATTTTATGTGACTAATGTAAATTTAATATTTTATGAATATGAAATAAAATAATTATAGTCTTTGAGTTTCATTACTTCATAGCATATTTTGTAGATAATTAGGGTAAGTTGTCGATGTAATGATTTAAGTTGGATATTGGGTATCATTACTAAGGATTTTTAGATTAATATTTTATTTCATCTTATAATGGTTTATTAATATAGGATATTATCTCAATCAATGATAACCATTTTAGTTCGGTGTAGAACTATGAAGAATATGTTTTTATCCTTTAATGGATATTATAATTCACTTAATATCAATTTTAGTTCTTCTTTAATTAAATATAATCTTGAATATCCGTCTCTTTGAGTAAGAGATGATATTGAAGTGTAAATTGATCGAATCACAATGAAATGATTTAATTGTTCTTATAAAATTAAAACAAGTCAAGCAAGTATATTTTAGTTTTTTATATATCTTAATTGTATAATAATCCCTCAATTATAGAA
Organism: Viscum album; assembly: GCA_963277665.1. NCBI lineage: Eukaryota > Viridiplantae > Streptophyta > Magnoliopsida > Santalales > Viscaceae > Viscum > Viscum album. The sequence continues at coordinate 1,939,774,815 of OY728141.1, forward strand.
TAATTATATTGAAATAAAAAAATTATCCTTATACAGTCATTTTTTTTTGAATTTATGGTCTTCATTATCCCTAAATGATTTATAGTATTTAGTAAGTATGTTAATCATGAGAATGTTCTATATCACTCTCTATTGTTCATTAGACATTATCTTACCCCTCTATGTAAATAATTTAACTTAATGATAATTGTATCCCAATTTGGATACCAGATTATGTTTTATTCTAGATAACATTTATGTTTCATTCATTCCATTTTCAAAAGAAGTTTTATTACCCCTTTGTAGGATGTTGGTTTTCAACAAAACTATTTTCAAATATTGAAACCATGATAATTGAGATTAAAATTTCATAAACGTAGATTATTTTGTGGGTGGATGGATTTAACACCTCAAAAATTTGTTTTAAATGAATAATAATATCAATAACTAGCTTAACACACAACACCGAGCTTTATGTGAACTCTGAAATACTAAAAAATATTATTATTTAATTGTGACCACTATTACCTTATCATTAAATTAATGGTATAAATAGGAATATATTCATTATAAGAATATTAATAAATGTTTTACATAATTAAAATTTATTGATTAATTCACACTAAATAAATACAAAATTTTTAGCCAAGTCGTTTTATGCATCAAAATATGTTTTCTAAGAAAATGGGTTTTATTGACTTTTGTGCATAAAAATTAATATTATTTTTAACTATATTTTATAAATTTTATTTTAGGAAATGAATTTAATTTTTTAAATAATAATGTAAGTATTATCATAGGGTGGATTTTGGGGTCTTTTATTAAAATATTTATTTTCAGTTAATAGTAAAAAATACTAGTTTTTATATAACTATAATTTATTTTCATAAAATAAAGAAATTTATACATAAAATTATATTTTAAATTTTATTATAATGAAAAATATTTAAAATTTAATTATAAATAATATAATTATTTACATGTTAATATAAACTATACTTGATTTTGGTATAAGTTTATTTTGGGTGTAAAACACAGTTTTTTAAAAACATTTTATAATTATGTTTTTCAAATTTATATTAAAATTGATTTTTGAATCATCAATAAATTTAATATTTAAAAATAAATTACATTTTTTTAATCATGAGAATAATTTTTTTAAATAGTTCCCTTTTATTTTTGGTCATTTTGAATAGTAACCATGGTAAACATTTGTCACCAATATAAAGGGTAAATCAGACAATTAAGGTTAAAAATAATTTTACGAGGCTTTAAAAATGCTTAAACTTATTAATTTATTCTATTTTATAAATTTATTTCTACTATCATAATCCAATATCTGATGATATGGATACTTGGTTATATTTTTCATTGATAACGAACTATATTTTATTTTAATTAAATAATAAATACAAAATATCACAATCTTTTTTTTAATTTATATAACATTTTTTCATAATGATAAAAAAATATAAGATATGTTATAAATATATATTTTAATAAGAATGAATAATTTTTATTATATATATTTTTAAATTTCTATAGTTATTATAATTGGATTGAATGCTTACGTAATAGCATTACAATGATTGAACAAGCATTTAAAAAATCTATAGAAATATTTTTCAAAAATTATAGGAAATATGGATAGGATGAATTGGGTTGTTATAATAATTTTATAGTCGTTAATTATATATAATGTTTGTTAAATTGTATTATATTATAAACACATTTTCATCTGTAAGGATTTAAAGTTAAATTAAATGTATAGTCCCAAAAACGACTAATGATATTCTATGCTTAATAATATTTTATGAAATATTTAAAAAATAAAAAAATTATGGAGGGAATGTGGAATGTTAAATAGTATAAAAAAATCATCCCTGAAACATTTTTGAAGAACTTATCATCTTATAAGTAAATTATTGTCCCTTAAAGGGGAAAAAATGTTTTCCTATAGTTAAGGTTAAAAATAATTAACAAAAGTGTTAAAAATTATATGGAATAAAATAGCACAAACACATATATGAATTTAATTTGAAAACTATATTTATACCTTATAATATTTTTAAAATACAAGTAAAATTAAATAAATTTATATGTAATAAATTAATTATAATAAAATCTCATAAATAATTCAATGTACATTCACTACTCAATTATAGAAGGGAACCTATTACCATCCCTTATTAATAACGTATAATCCACCTATATAATAAAAAAATATAATACCTTACTATATTCTTTTCCTTCATTCTTGAGATTCTAGTCATACCCTAAGACTATCATATGATGGTGTAAGTTTTAAGCTAGAGGAGGTCTCTCAATAAAGATGTAATCATATTATCCGACTCTTTCAATGTTAATTTCTTCATATACTCTCTATAAATATATTGTATACAACCCAAAGTATATTATAGTATAATAAATATAATAATATTTTATTACGATTATGGAACAACCATTTGACACTTTCTTTCCATCAAATGATTAATGTATGTATCACTCAAGTGTATGCGTAGACTACTGCCTCCACTTAGTGATATGATTCATTTTTGTCTCCATATATAATGATTTTCTATTTTGATGTATTTAATGATTATATATTATATTTATTGAATAATTATTCTTTTTTAGTTAAACAATATGATCTATATTCTTACATTTCCATCCGTTGGGAAATGATAACGTCACTTGTGTGTACGTATGGAATACCATATCCAAGAAGTGATTTGGTTTATATTTAATATCAACATTAAATAGATGGTAATAAGGATATAATTAAATAATATATATGATATTTATCATATAATAATTATTATATAAAAGTTATTTATAATTTACTTGTCTTTTCTTCATCCATCGAATGGTGGAAACATCACCCGTGCATGCGAACTGCCATGTCTACACAATACTATAATTCATTTTTAATTAAATAATTATATTAATGACTATAAAATTATATATAATGATTAATTATGAAACTTATGAAATTATTTTAGTTCAATAAATTAATTAGCTTTTATCAATATGAAATTTCAAAAACTACCAAACAGAAACATACAAAAAAAATTAAATCCTTAATGAAGAAAACACATGTATATTGTCACTAATTAGTAAAATAACCATTTGATCTTGGTTATTTGATTCAATGTGCTACACTTAGTTTGACCTTTATTATTCATGTTCAATCTTAGTTTTTTAAATTTTATTTTTCTTAAAATTATTAATATAATTCTCTAAAATATCATGGTAATGAATCCTTTATAGTAGTCTATAAATAGAATATGATTAACCAAATCATATCCCTATGATATTCAAACAATCTGTATTGTTAGGCCTCTATGTCATACAATATGTGACGATTGATTTAATTACCAATCCATGCATTTTGATGTTTTTACCCATAGGTATATCTAGGAAATAACTTTTATCCACTAGTATTATCCACACAATAATATTTATTCTTGGAAAACCACATACTTAAAATATTCCAAAATTTTAGTATGTTATCCTATACATTGAATTCTCCCTTTTATTTTCACTAATGTTATTTAATAATAATCAAGAAAATGACTAAACCAATCATAAAAAAAAATTATGAACTCATTAAATATCAGCTATATAAATCCAAGATAAACATATATTAATTTTTCATAATTTAATTACCTCTCAAAAAAATCCCACATAGCTTGGAGAACCATTTGGTTTAGTTTATTTAAGGAACATTAACATATAAAATATGTTTTACAAACATGATAATCTTTTTCTATATTTATACTCTCCGAGATACCCATCCAGGCTTTCTTATAATTTATATGTATCTTTATAGCATATAAAAGTGAAACATAAGAAAAAGATGATCTCAAAAACTCATTAAGGGAAAGCTCATCAACATATCTTCAATGGTTAGATTATAATAAAATGATAAAATATCAGTATGGGAGAAATTTATTAACAATGTATATCGGACAATATGAGTAATTCATAAATAATGAGGAAAAAACATGTAATCTCAAAAGAAAAAACATGAATTCTAAAAAAAGATTGAGAGAAACTTGAAATAATGAAATGATTTCATGATATAACATAATCATAAATATTTGGTAATAACATGAAACCTGAAATCATAATAATTGGTCATGCTTCACTCCCAATACCATCGTCAAATAGTGGAAAAAGTCCTATAGTAGATTAGAGTGACTCCCTATTCTTATAAACATAGAAGAAAGAGTCTCCTAGTGTATTAGGTTTAATCACAAACCGTGTACATTACATATCATGAGATATAAAACTTTACTTCATTCATTGAAGGTTTATATAGTTTCAGGTCCACCCATAACATAACCTAACATACTTAAAATAATCACATGTGCACCATATATGGTATCTCAAGTGATGAAAACATTAAAAATTACATTATAGAGATATATAATTATAGTCCCACCCATCATGTAATGAAAATCATAATATATACATTCATATTAGTGACACATAATAAAAATAAACATTTTACAATGCATAATCATGACAAAACCCATGAAAAATAATGGGTATCATTATCATATCTCAATGAATAACTAAAGGCTGTATCATAAGGATTCCAAAGAGAAGAAAGAATTAAATTATTTTTTTTTGTTCCTATTTCAACAAAGTAACTATGGTTTTGAAAATTTACTTCAAATTTAAGAATATTCATGATAAGGATAAGGAGATATAACATTAAAAATGAACCACATGAGTGAGGCTTTCCAAAATGAGAATATGATATATTTAAGGAATGAAATAGATTAATATTTATATTTAAAAAATAATTTATATAAAATGGTTTTTATAAGATAATATTAGTTAAAAAATTTTATAGTGGCTACACTTCATATGAAATAAAAAATTAGAAAGTTTCCTTCAGTCTAGTTTACATGAAAGTGGGAATTTTGAATTTAAGTTAAAAGAAATTTTAAAACATAAAAATAAAAGTATAGTAAATGAGTTATATATTTGAGGAATATTTATGAATTATATAGAATAAGTAAATGAGAATAATTTAGATAAAAATAGATAAAAACGATAATGTGTAACATAATATTTTTTAGGGTTGTTTTAGAAGATATGTTTTTAAGTATTAAAATTTCTTTCATAAAATAGAAGATAATAAAAAATATATTAAATACTCATTTGAAAATGGGGAAATTTTAATATTAAGTTAAAATTAGATATCACATAATTATTTTTCCAATTAATTAGGAAAATGTTGCAGGGAACATAAATTGTGGACAAGGAGGGGAAACCGTCATGAAAGTATATGTGAATTATTATAAATAATGATATACCTATGATAATGAAATTCATAAATGTAATAATTTGGAAAAAATTAAAATTTACCCTTATATATGGAATATATTATCATTATTGAATAGAATAAATCCATATTGTGAAATGATATTAATAAAAGATTTATTATGACATAAGAAATACGTTGAGTCAAGAAAAAACCCTTTAACATTTAAATTTTTTTAGAGAAAACCCCATAAAAGAAATATTGTTGAATAAAACTTTGAGTATCATTAATTAAAATATATTTATGATTCAAAAATATCATAGTTATGTTTGAAAATTATTCCAAACAATGAATGGTGAATTAAATGAAATATTTTTAAATTTGTGAAAATTGTGATAAGAAACTCTTACAAATAACATAATACATCGGGAAATATTCATATGATAAGGAATTTATAAGTAATAATTTTAAAAACACAAAAAAAAATATTGAAAAAAATAAAATACAATGTTATAATGAGGTATAATAAATAAAACATATAACAATGGATTTCATTAATAATGTTTGTAACTCAATTGAAGAAAATATATTAAACACCAACCCTTACATTCTACATGATTTTTTCTACACCTTCACTTATCCCCTTGAATAATAATATTAATATTATTATATTTATTATTAATAAACTTATTGTTATATATTTAATTTAATATGTACCATTTATAGTCATAATATACTTATTTATTATATAGTTTTCTCTTATATTTATGGGAAAACTGAATCAGTGTCGGATAATTTTGGTAATTTTAGATATCAAATATGATATTCTAATTATAATTTAAATAATTAATATAACCATTCCATTAGACAAAAAACATTAATTACTTATTAAATTATACTAATTTTATTATTTATGTTCGCATTCTCATTCGTTATTGAGTTTTATTGCAATATTCAAATAGGTGGTTATACTGGTAAAATCAAGAACACATTATATCTTTGAGGGTGAGTATGTTAAATTAAGTGTATAATATCATTATAATAGAATAATATTGATATTTTTTATATATATTTATGATTTCATGTCATATTTTTTGGGATAATTATGGAAATCCAAGAAAAATAATGAAAAATGATTATTTTTTGAGGTGTTAGTCCACCCAACACACTGTTAACATTCTTTTGTTATTATTGTTAGATATAAATGAATAAATAATGGTTTTATCATTAATATAATCACACTTTTTTATAATAATTGAACTTTTTTATCATATTACTATAAAATGGGTGGGTTTGGAAGGGAAATATTAATAAGAAATGGTACAGATTTAGTGATACTCACACTGATACCATGAACATTATCTTGAGTGTATCCCTATAAATGTATAAATATGGATAAATAATTGATACCAAAGGATTAGAGATATGATAGATAATTATTAGAGGAGAAAAATTTCTTGTTTTCAAGATGTAATTTTATGTATTCGGTGTGTAATAATGATATTGAAGGGCCCATATTTATAAGGGATTAAAATGACACTTTTGAGAACACCCTTTACTTTTCAATGATATAATTACAATATTCAAGTGTCAAATAACCCAAATTATAAAAATAATAGATATTTGGGTGATATTTGGGTCTATAAATTTCATCCATGAATTCCCAGACAAGTTTTAAACATATTAGAAATCATATTTTCTTATATTTTTCGTATTTATCTTCATTTGTTTGTATGAGGGTAACAATTTTTTATCCTTCCAACATATGTTTTACTAAATAACTAAAATAAAACCTCTTGAAAAATTTGGGTGTGAAAAAATGAAATGTAACCTCAATTAAATTTAATTTAATTTATAATTAAAATAAAATTTATTTTAAATTAAAACATTTTTATTATAAAAAATTGTTTTGTTGAAATTTTTTTTAACCATTTAATATTATCAATATTATTTTCTTATTTATTAACTATTGATTTATTTATAATTTATTTAAATATTGGATTTATTTATATTAAATTAACATCTTTAAATAAATTAATTTATATAAGTATATTAAAAATATATACTATTAACAAATTAATTCTTTATAAATAACATTTTTACCATTATCAAAGTCTTTAACTATAATATTATTAATCATACATTTATTCCATAGTATTAAATTTACCTTAATACGTAATATGATCATTTTTATCTAAAATATCAAATCAATTTTTTTGGATTTATTTTCTAGAATTCAGAGAAACTAATTTTTCTAATATTTGTGAACAAATTAGAGTTAAAATAAAATATTACTTATGTTTCTAAACAATATACATGGGTTTTATAAATAATAAAATTTAATTTTAAATGATATTATTTACCTATAATTTTTTGTTTTTATATAAAATGTGTTTAAAAACATTTAATTCATTCATGTATTTTTTTATGGTTAAAAAAATAAGTTTCTAGAAATATTGGTATTTTCCAATATTCTATTAATAACCAATGCTTTAAAAAACTAAAATAAGATAATTTTGAAATTATAAATCCTAAAATGGAATTATTTTTATCTAAATGAAATTTTAAAATTTTAAAATTTAGTTTTTAAAAATGAAATATTAAGAAAACTATTTATATTGAATATAAAATTCATTTTTATTTAAAAGGAAAAATGTTAAATAAAAAAATTATAACTGAAAAATAAATTATTACATTAATAAATACATTTTTATATCATCATTATGTCTATTTAAAAAACCCTCATGATATTTTTGTAAAATCAAAGATTAATGTTTGCCCCGATGGAAGTCGACAGTGGTGATTCCACTAACATAGATCTCATGGAAATTTCTATGAGCTTTAATTTATCCCACATCGTATATCTCTTATACTATATTTTGATTGACATTTTTTTTACTTTGAATGTATATAACCCTAAGATGGACAATTCCTTTCTGAGCTCAACCCAATGATATTCATATAGGGAACTTCTGATACTCAATGTCATTTTCTTTCCTTTATAGATTTTGTAATATGGTTACTTCCTTTTAAACATTATAATTTGATACATATACTATAATTAACACATTTTATTTTTACACATCATAGATTCTTTTTTTGTTTTTTTAGAAAATTATTGTAACATAATATTAATTTAAGGTAAATACATAGTGAAATCATAGGCTTTTATACTAACATATAATATATGATTGATTTCTTAATCAACCTTTAGTTCAGAAAATTTTTGGGGTTATTTTCATCCTCATTTGAAAATTATATATATATATATATATGTGAATATATAATTGAATCCTCCAAATATTATCATTAATGGAAAATTTATAATAAGTAATATTTTTTGAATAATGGTGAGTATTTAGAATTGTATTCTTTTCCTTAAACTCCTTAAACAAATTCAAACTCCTTAGATCAAAAATATAATATGCATTGATGTTAATAAATTATGATTTCTACCAAAAATTATCTCTCCACACATAATCCTCATTGTCCATTAAATCTCATTCCATCAAAAACATTCCTGGAAACATTTTAGTAATTCTTTACCAACACATCCCAAACTCATTTTGGATAAAGTTACATTACCTTTCTATTTATACTAGAATATTTTTTCATTTATTATCATTGAACTTATCAATTTTCAAACGTAATATTTTTAGTTTCTTAGTCATGGTATTATACTCAAAATTCCATATAATATTTTATAATTATTGAGTTATGATATTCATTAGAGACTATATATTTTTATGGAATGAGCTAGAATTTATATAATATTTTATTTAGTGAGTGATACATATAGTGATATATGGAACATGAGACTTAAAAAAATTATGTGTATGAAAAGGGATGAACATTTTTGTTGTAGAATACTAGATAAAAGGGTAGTATCATATGAGTATTAGAGATAACATTATTCATTAGTGTATATTTGACTTATTATAACCTAGGTGATTTTGGTTGGCCAAGATAAAACTAGGTATTACCATTTTACTACTTTGATTATTATGCATACAATGTATAAACATAGTTATTCGTCCTTAGGATATAAACTACTAATTATGTGTGTTTACTCACCCATATTTTTATATATAAGTTCACAGGGCCTTGTATGTATAGTTATTGGTGAATGTTTACTTGATGAATAATGTGTATTATAAGATCTTTGTGTTTGGTGGTAATTGTTTTCACTACTAATGCATATGAGTGATTTGGAGTGTATGAAATTGTTAGGATTTAATTTTTCATAACTATATTTGATCTTTATGATGGTTTATGAAATTCATGAATTAAATATTATTATGATATCATTATATCATGGGTTATTTATTTATCATGGTTTTTTTGATTATATTTATTTACAAAATTCCACTTTATTATTATGGGGAAATTCATTTCATTAGTGAGATTTATAATATAACACCCTAATATATTTACGAGATAAATTTTTTTAATATCATTGGGGTCTTCTTTTTTATGCTATACTAATATTATCTTTTTCTATAAAAACCATCTTAGCTTGCGGTATATGCAACACTCTTCTTGGCTTGTGTTATACATAATTTAAAGTTCATTTTATAGATTTCATTTCACGCATGATTCAATTTAAGTGAAAAACAAAAAATTATTATGTCACCTTATATCCTAGACATTAAAATGTATAGTATGAAAACTATTAACTAAATTATGAAAATAATATTTTCACATCTATAATTAATTTGTTATTTGTTGACAAATTAATTAAATGTCATAAAAATTATAATTCTAAATAAATAGAAATATTTTTCTGGAAAATATTTATACAAAAATAAGTGACTTTATAAAAAAATAAAATCACAATTGATGGAATTTTATATATTTAGTATAATAATAAAAATAAATCTTATATTTTTTTTAAAGATGATATAAAAAATTCAATTTTTAGGATAAAATATTTATTTTGTATAAAAATACAGTTTTGCCTAATTTTGCTGGAGCACCAATTCTATATGATGTTTTTAATAATTTTTTATATTATATTTTAAAAATTAAAATTATTTTTGAAATTAGATTATCAAAATTAATATAGGGTAAATTTTTAATATTTTTCTGAGGAATTTCATTTTTTGATGAATAGTGATAAATACCTCATTTTAGTTAAAATTTGATTTCTCATTTAAATAATTAATAAACATTAAACCCATTTTTATAGTCACAATAGACCAATGAAAGGTTATTAATCCAATTTAGGTCATTGTGTTAATTTTTATATGGTAATTAGATTAAAAACTAATTGATCTTTTGAATGTCTTTATTACCTCCCTTCTAGCCACATCTATGGGATTAGCATTAAACATAAGTTTACCACCTCTATGTATTTAATATAAAAAAAACTAAACGGTTATAATTATTAGGAATGTTTTTCATCTAATAGGATCAAAATAATATTTGGGGAATAATAACTTTAGTGTTTTATCTACAACGGTTAAAGGGTATATCAGGTAAATAAGTGTAAAAAAAATATTTTAATATTTTATAACTACCCAAACACAAGTACACATTTTATTGTAAGAGTGTTTTTAACAAAAATAAACTATATCTAAAAATTATTACATCTTTTCATCTACATGGGATAACAATATGATATTTATTATGTTTTATTTATAGATATGTAAAACATATCATACTCATATTTTTTATAAGTAAAACATTTTTAATATAGAGTTATATAGAAAAACAATTTGAATCTATATATTAAATAAAATGATAATATTTTTATTTAAATCATAATAATTTTTTTATAATTTTTATAAGTTATATAAATAAATTTAATTATGACACAATGATGTTATTGTAATAGTTTAATTTAAGGTATAATAAAATAAATGAAATTAAAAATTTTAAAATACAAATAATATAAAATATTTGACTCTATACAAGAAATTTATAGAAGAATATTGCATTTTAGGGATAATTTAATTTATATTTTTTGATGGAATCAAGGTGTATTGATTTTATAAAAAGTCCACTAATAGATGTTGTCCAAATTGACAGAAATGAGATTTTGAAATATATAATTATTTAATAAATGATACAATATTAATTAAAATATATATTTCTATAAAAAAAACTAGTAAAATGATAAATATGTCATATATGATCCAATTGTGGTTCATTTGGCATTAATTTTCATCATATTTAAGAAAGATTGATTTGAAGAATAGCAACCTTATTATTTCTATAGTCGGATTATTTTTATGCTATTTATGAAATCCATTGGTTTTTCTTAGATTATGTCATGATAAAATGATGTTTAAGAAACCCATTTTATTCCTTGGGTTTTGATTAAGATATGTGAATTCAATTTTTATAGCACAAATATGTATTATTTAATTATGATATGAGTGGGACCTATATCTTCATCCAATGCATTGAGTATGCATGGATAACTCGAGAGGTATATGTGTTATTCGTGAACTTGATTTCATGTTCACAATTCTATACAAGTACCTTGTTTTCCTGTCTATAATTTTATGAGTGGACCGGGTTTCAATGTATATATGTTTATGCAAGGGACTTATTTCAGTTCTTTAATTAGTGAAACTATTACTATTTATACATGTTCACAAAGATACTAGTTGATGTTTTTGCAACAAATTCACGCCTTATGTTAATTTTATGATCTTATGGATTATGTTATTTTATTTCCTTATGATTAATGTTTATGTTGGTATGGAGGGAATGATCATATAATTTTATTTTCACATTCTCATACCCTTTATTATCATTCTTATTTTTGTATATTTTACTTGTTTACTCTTACTGAGCATCATTCCTCACCATTTCTTATGTTTTATTATGCCCAAGAAATAAACAAATGTTTTTGGTAGGGGTAAAAATGGAGGAAGATCTTTGTGGGAAACATTGAAGATCTTTCAATTGACTATAAGTTTTTGTTCTATGTTTCAAAAGGCACTAAACTAATAGAGTCTTTGGGCATCAATTTGTTTAATATATTAATTATTTTTCAATTGTAATATATGGTACATGTACTTCAATCATGGGTTTTAATATTTACCCTTGACATTAGTCATTATCATGTGTCCTAATAGAGGTGATGTTCAAGGATCAAAATCATTCTCCTTGTTGATCTATATAGGCATATCAGTGGGGTTGGTTGTTCATAATGAAGAACCTGTATAATAATTATTCATACTGAAGATCTAAACTCAGGTATAGATTACATATTTGATTTTGTTTTACTTCTGGTATAACTCACAATAAGGTGCCTTGACCAAGGAAATTGTATATATATTATTTAAAATTTATGTAAAATGGTTTTTCAAACTTGTATTAAAAAATTGGTAAAATATTATTGAGGTATTATATTGTTAGTATGGATTATTTAGAATGTATAAGTGTTCATATAAGGGCCCTATAATTTGGTATTTTAATGAGAGGTTTGTTTATGACTTTTATTTATCAATCTCTTTGAAGTGGATTATCTTTTTTGGAAGTTCTAATTTCTTAATTACCAATATGGATAGTTATTTTTATGTTCTTGGTGTTATATCTCCAAACTATTTGATCAATCATTACAAAAATTTATGTCATCTCACTAATGTAAGATGGTTTTTTAGATATTTTTTTTAATTTGGAACAATTATGATTTTGTCTTATCTATATTGATAAATTTGTTTTAATATAATTTTTGTTATATATTATTAACCCTAGGGTGAATTTTTACTCCCCAAAAAGTTTAGTTTAAGTAGTTTTAGAGTATACCATGTATTAATTTTTTAATCTATGTTTTATTTTTGGGATAATTTTATGGAAATACAATTTTTTTCTAGAATTATTTGTAATGTCTAAAAAACCCAAAGATTATTTAGATTTATATAATATAGATAAAGGATGTTATTTAGAAATATTTTCTACATTTTACTACTCATTTTTCTATTCTCTCAATAATTACATCTCCTTATATGATTTATTTATTTCATATTGAAATATGGTATGGTATTTAATTGGGGATTGATTGAATTCTTTAGGATGAGGAAATGTTGTATTTATTTATTGGGTTGGATAGACTATGGAATGATCAAAATTCCCATTTCACCAAGTATTTATTCATCAAAAACAATTTTAATAGGTTGGGTATTTTAGTTATTGGCCTTACTAGGGCACTAATTGACCCATTATGAGCGTTCTTTTATTTAAATATATTAATTGTAGTGATTAAAATGTATTTCTCTAGTAAGAAGGGTGAGTAAAGTGTAGCAACCCTTATCTTTTATAATGGGATCCTTAAATATTTTGACAACTCTTATATATCAATATATTTAGGGATAATATCAAGACAACATATAATAATTCATTTTGGTTCATATAGAATAACCTTTATGAGATAACTATAGGTAAAGTTGACTTGTGAGTTTTGGACATTGAGGTAAACTATAGTTAGAGGAATGCCAAATTTAATCATTTTTGTCTTTAAAAAACCCAATCGAGATGAGTATTTTGGGTTTGATTTAGAAAATGTAAATATTTATTTTTAAGTAAATATTTTTTATTTGATGTATAAGTTGTTAAAACTACTTGTTTTAGAATTGAATTAATTATATTTTAATTTAATTAATAATCAATGATTCTAATTTTTTTAGAAATGATTAAATTTGAAATATTTATTTGAACAATTATTTAATTAATATTATAAATTAATTAAATATTTTCCATTATAGGATTCACTAGTGAATGAGTGTAACCCTAACTACTCAATGAAAATGATAAAAAAATTATCAATTTTCTTCTTTGTAATTAGTATTTTTATTTTTCTCATTATTCAAATTTAAATAATATTGGAAGATAAAATTCAATAATATGGGCAAAGACATCTTAAAGGGCAGTACACCATCCTTGGATAACAATTACAAACTCAGTTGAAAGATAGAAAGATAACACCCAGGGATTATAAATTATCATTTCTTAATGGATTGACTCCAATCCCTTATAAACCACCCATTAATTTTAATTACTTAAGGATCTAGATTAGTGTAATATAAATGATCCATAACATAGTACAAGTTCATGGGATGCAACACAAACACCAACACCATTATTTATCATATAGTTAAGAAACATATGAAACCTTATTTCAAAATGGAGTCTCTAATAATATATAATGGGTGAAAAAAATCACATTATCACTAAGAGACTAATCAAAGTAATGGTTGTATATCATTTTTTCTTATTCATTGACACATGTGATACAATAATAATGTAGTTTCATGGGAAAATTATTTTTACTATCTAAAAACATATATTTGAGGTATGATACTTAATGCGTCATATATTATGATATAAAATGCATCCTCTGAATATTTATTAAGATTCATTGAGTATCATAGAATGCTTCCACAACACAGATTAGTCCATTTGATGTATTTCCCACAACTGTGTTCCCACTGAGGTTTGTATTCAATCATTTGGAATCCAACTTTTTCCTAAGTGCCATTTTTTTACCAACATAGAGAAGATTCTATCCATCTATTTTTTTCTTGTGCAATGGCTACAAAAGTTTGGAATTATTTTACTGACTTGTTTGGTGGAAGATGGTTACACTCTAACTCTATTAGTGCTCATTTAAAACCTTGTGTGGAGCTGAACTATTTGCAGGAAATCAGGAATCTCTTCTTATAAGTGGTTGTGGAGATCCTGCACATAATCTTTTATGATAGAAATGTAATTATCCAAAAAAATTACTCATTCAATATTAATACTGGTCGGACCCAAATTCAAATATCCATTACAGATTCTTCTTTGATATAGAATGATTATTGTGAAACATTCGTTGGTGATTTTGATTTCCTTCGCCGTATTAGAGTTGATGGTATCTACAGGAAACCAAGGCTCACCATTGATGTTTTATGGAAAACTTGACTTCCATGATGGATTATGTTGAATATTGATGGAGCTTCCAAATGAAATCTGGGACCTTTAGGTTGTGGTGCAATATTCAAAGATGTTATGTGGCAGTGCAATGGATGCTTCTTTGGTAGATGCGGTATGGCCTCGTCCTTGCAGGAAGAAATAATGGGTGTGATTCATGCTTTGGATTTCATCATGAAAAAGGGATGGAAGAACATCTAGATTGAGTGTGACTCAACCACCATTATCCCGGTGATTTGTAATGAATTAGTATATCTCTCTTTGCCTATCACTACCCTCTGGATGATAAGCCAGGCATCTCTTCTAGAGAACAACTACAATGTCACACACACCTTTCGTGAAGCGAATTGGGTTGCTAATGGTCTTGGAAACATGGGTATCAACCAGATCATTACATGGAAAGAGGATCTTTCTGTTGAGATCCTTCCTTTTTATGAAAGTTATTTTAATAAAATACCCTATTTTGTAATGATGTAATTTATTTTTTTATGTAATAAATTGTGTATTGTTCATTAACTGAGAAATGAACTTTTCTAAAAAAATCATGAGGAATGGAAAACAATTTACTCAAGGTATCCTTAATTAACTATCATGAAATTTCTATAAATGGAAAAGTGGTCATGGTCCTTATTTGAGTGAAATTTATCTAGTAAATGAGATAACTAAATAGGGAGCTTATGTGGAAGGAAAATATATATGAATTTGAATATTCATAATGTGACATAAATTGTATCCCTACAAATTCAAATACATAATTTTGTCATATGTGTGGAGGATGCTATATTAAAAATGAATTAATAGTTTACTATGAGAATAATAAATAAGTTAATGTTATTTTTATGAGCTACAAAAAACTTGAAAACATACATTGTAACTCATTCAGTCAACCATAGAGGTTATGAAACCAAGATTATGAATGGAATAAAGAAATTATTTTGAAAATGTTTCAATCAAAACTAGAGACATTTATGGTATGAACACGAACAAAATGCGAGTATACCATTTCAAAAACATGACCAAACTATTTGAAGTAATATTAATCAAACCAAAAATAACCATAACAGGAATAATATATGATGTTCTCATTTTAGTATCTATTTAAAAATAATATCAATCTATTTGAGTTGAAAAATAAATTTCATGTGATATTGTTTTTGAAAACAGAATGATATAATCTAAAACACTAAAGTAAAATAAATTTCATTTGGAGAACCCAATTATAATAATTATACATATTTATTATATGGGTAACATATAAAAATAAAACAGAGATATATCTAATTATATCAATTTGAGGAGATGCACATGATCCTCTACTTAGTTGGTGAGGACTCGTTAAGTGCATCCAGTCGTCCGAGGATCAAATTTAGGTGAAGGAATAATTTCCATGGTACTATAACAGGCACTATTTTTCACTGTAGAAGTAGGGATGATTCCCCTGTTTAGATTTTTAGGCCACTAATTTGATCCTCGGGTTCTTTAAGGCCTTCAGGCCACCTAGGCCTTCGAGTCAGTAAGGCCTACGGGCAACCTCAAGGCCTTTGAGCAACCATAAGTGCAGATGCAAACCAAACAACATACAAAAAATACACTTTAGAAGGAGGATGAGAAAGGATATTTCCCCATACCAAAAGCTAAACATATTTTAAGAATGAGAGTGTCTGGAACTTTCCATCAGGTCATGCCTGTGCATGCATGAGAAATCCTAGCCATATATCTATGCAAAGTTGAAGATCTGATATCTCAATGTAGATGCTGGGGAGGAGCAGTTTCAAGTATTTATTCTGGTTTGTGTGTAATGTTTGAATCCTCTGAGTAATGAATTCCTATAAGTCCTATGTTCAATTTAATACTTATACCTACAGGCCTTGTTAGGGTTCCACCTCACCCCATAAAATGTGGATTATAAAAATCAATAAAAAATTAAGTCCTTTAGGCTATTGGAATGAAGTGATATAAAATAATTAGACAACAAAATTAAATTTTATAATTATTCTAAAAAAAATTTAATAGAAATATACTATAAAAAAGAAGTTATTGGATACAAATATATTGATGTAGAGAAAATAATGAATTAGAGAAAATAGAGTGAGTGTATTTTTTTGGTTTTGTAGTGTGAGAAATAAAAGAAACAGTAGATCACATTTTGGAAAAGATATTTCAATCTCCTAGTCCATTTGATTTTTGGCTCCTTTGTGTTTTTTCCCCTCACCAGATCTTAATGTTCTTTGGGTCGAGGTTTCGTATATATACCCATTGGTTAACATAAATCTATTTTAATCTTCGATTGATACTTTATTTATTCTCATAATGACTAGGTGATGCTTCTTATAATGGATTGGTGTTCCTCCAATTATTCTGGTGGTGGTGATTGAATCCTCTTCAGTGTTACTTCATTATACTATTTCTATGATGATTCGATTCACCCTCTGTTACTATTCAACCTATTTTTATACTACTCAAAAATTTTATTCTATTATTAAATTATTTAGTAGTGGAATAATTATTTATTAAATTTTTTCCCTTCCCACCAGTACTCACTGGTTCCCTTGTTTAACCCTGATGTTTCTATGATAATGATTCCATTAAATCGATCATTTAACACACTAGTCTTCTCAAGTCCTATTTTGTGTTTATAATTCATATTTAATTTTAGTGCTTTACCACATAGTTCCCTATGGTGGATAATACCATGTGTCATGACGTAGAATTGAAAAACCATTTACATGGGTGTTTATCCTCATTGTTCCCTACTCACTGATTATCCCCTCTACTCCAAAAATTTCTTTTACGTAGACATATTGTATGTTCTTGGTTGTCCTGATTCTATCCCCCCACACAATGCATCCATGAGGAAATATTTATATTCCCAAAATTGGTACTCTATTGGTGTGTTTCCTAGTATAATATTAATAATTTCGACTTCTCTCCACTATTCAAGAATCAGTTTCTCATAATTCTACACTTAGAGATTCCATAGTTCAGGGAAATCCCCTGCCCTTAGTGGCTGCTATCCATTTTCTTCTAATAGTGGTTATTTTGAATAACAGTCATTTGGAATTTTTTTACTAGGGAATTTTGTATTCTTTAATCCTATTATTTTTGTCTCAATCTTTGGTTCTATTATTTTAAAAAATTAATTTTTTCATAAAAATATGAAAAAAGAATATAAAATTCCTAAAAACATGTATAAAATATAAGTTAGATGAATAGGAGGTAAAACCATATAAAACTATTGATGAAAAATTGAATAAAATAATTTTTGAATTGTTAGGAATAAAGAAAATTATAAACTTATAATCATATTCATTCTTCCTAGAAATATACTAATGGGTAGTGTAGTTAAAACATATATGTGCTGATCTACATGGAAACTATGTACAAGAACTATATTTATCAAAACCCTAAGGCATTAGATTTTTAATGTAATAATATTCTTTTTATAAAGGCCATGTCGGGATGTTTTTATGAAAATAATCATATTTAAAATACAATTGGTAGATTTATATAATTTCATGTTTATTTAATAAATATATATAATTAAATTAATTTAATAGGCTTGAATACATTTTTTATTTTAGATTTAATACCCTGCATTGGATGTACTAACGTATTCTGTTTTATATAAAATAAACCATCGGTGGAAGATATTTATAAATATAAAATTCATTAAGAAAATAATTATTTTATATGCACTATTTCAAAAATAAACCATCAGGTATTTTATATGAACAAAACCCTTCTACTGATTTTATTTCCTCTTTAAAAATAAAATATTTCCCATTAATTTAAAATAATGATGAATAAGGATATTATAAAATAAATTTACATAAGATTCTTCAGTTTAAAAAGTTATGATAATAAATAGATTATATCCTAATTAATATAAAATCCATAATATTAGTTTATGAAGTCTTTTATTGTCGTGATATTGAAAAATAATTGATGTGAAATTGAATCCTTTCTATGGGTATAAGTGGTAATAATAGCAATAAATAATATAAAATAAATAATACTAAAAAATTGAAATGAAAAAACATGAATATAGAATAAATTTATTGAAAATGTATATAAAAAAACAAATCCCAAACTCTTATTAATTCACCTCCACAATTCTTATATTTATTAGATTGACAAACTAAACTATGTTGGAAAAAGAACAAAACAAGTACTCATCAAAGGATGAATGTTTATATAGTTTTGACATGGAACATCACCAGACCCTGATTTTGTTGGGACTTTTCTCAACGGGGTCTTGGTAGATGTAATATGGATATCATATTATGGATGAAAATTACATGTACGTTTCTTGATCATTCACTAACTATGAGTTGTTATTGGTACATGATGTGTATTGTAAAACACTAAAATTTTAGTATGTAATTTCATTTCTAATAAAACAGATCATTAAAAAATTTCAATAATATATGGTAGAATATATCAAAAAATATTACCCCCAATGAATCATAATATTGGAAAATGGATTTTCAAACAGATGAAAATACATTATTAAGATCATTGAAAAATTTAAAGGAAAATATCTTCTATTATATTAAAATAACTTATTTCCAAAAAATAATGACATTATAACAGAAAAATATTTTGTTGATTATATCCTTATAATATTATAAAGTAATATTCAAATCATGAAGGCATCATGAAGAACATAAAAATATTCTTATACCATGTAAGTTAAAAAAAATTCCTTCCGTATTTTTTGTCAGAAAAGTCACAGAGTACCTCATTTAGAAAGCGATAAAAATATTTCTTTCAATCTATTTTATGATAATAATAACCTATGTAATTTTTTTTTGAAAAATCATAGGATAATATTAGAAACTTTTTTGAAAATATTTTTATGAAACATGGATTTGGGAGAGAAATATTTTCTAGTGGATACATAAACATAAACAATCCCAAATAATGATGAGATTGTGAAATATACCCTTACCACATTATAATCTGTTGAATTTTATCCCCCATGAAATAAATTCAACAAAATCAAAAAATGATGTGATAATAAATTAATTAATTATATAACATGTCAAGGAGGTATTTTTTACACCTTAGATAAGATTATAGTGGAATAACACAATAATATGCCTCAATGAATGAAAATTTGGAGAAGTTCCTTACAAAGATCATATCATTGAATTGAGTGTTAATAAAACTATATTTTTATGTGTATTTGATGTAAATTTACATAAAAAATTTGAAATAGAATCATATGGTTATGAAAAGTAATTGGAAACATAATCTGAGCATGACATAATCCTTGAAGTAGATGTTAAACTTAATAAATTTGTATTGAGTTAAGAAATCGATTACCTCACACTCCCATTTAGTTTCTTATACATAAAATTTTTATATAAAGGTTTTTTTAATATTATTAATTAATTAAATAACAATAATAATATTTATAATACCTTATATGTTATTTTTTTAACATCTTATCACCCTTTCATTAATAAAATTTCATTATTTTCGTTGTTTTTGGTGAATTCATTTCATGGTTTCATGGTCGGTTCATTTGTGTACAATATAGA
This sequence comes from Viscum album, assembly GCA_963277665.1. Taxonomy (NCBI): domain Eukaryota; kingdom Viridiplantae; phylum Streptophyta; class Magnoliopsida; order Santalales; family Viscaceae; genus Viscum; species Viscum album. The sequence continues at coordinate 1,939,795,542 of OY728141.1, forward strand.
TTTTCTTATAAAATGAAACAATTACCCCAGAAGTGAAATAAAAATATATTCATGCACTTCCAAAATTTTAAATGTTCCCATATATTATTATTTTATCTAGTATGATGATGATTCATTTGATAAAATGGTAATGATAAATGTTAAGATTATTTTGGCTTTTTTTCGACCATTACTAACTTGTTTCATTTTATTTAATATTTTAACTATATATTAGTCTCAGAACATGTAATATGTTTTAATATACAAATAAAAATCTTATTTAACACAAATAATTATTTATGAAAATATCTGAAGGAGGAAATGTAAAACTAAAAATCATTATTCATGGAGAAAGTTAACCATCATAATTTCGACAATAGTTTTGTTTCTTTTAAATCACAGGTTAAGAGAGAATGGGTGGATAGAATATGTTCCATTAATAATATAAAATCTATGTATATGCATGATTTTGGAGTAATTATGATTTGATGTATGGTGTTGGTCAATGGAAGGTAAAAGAAGAAAAGAAATTAAGATTTTTTTTAGAAAGATACATCTTGAATATCACCACCTTGAAGGACCCCTTAAAGAACATTGTATTTGTATTTCCATGATACCTAATGAAAATTTACTTGGTTAGAGTGGAGATGAGAGGTTTTTATAGATATTTTATGATATTAATGTCTTTTTAATATAAATGGTGTTATGAGGTGTGTTATTTACACTTGAGGATGAGTGGTTTTAAGTGATTAAATAAGGATTTTTTATATTTAAATACATCAACAATAGGTGGATATAATTCCAAAACATATGGTTGATTAATAATGTTTCAATGCTGAGTTAAAGTATATAATAACAACAATAACCCATTTAATGTTTTATTTTTTAGGTATTTAATATTACACATTTTAACTTTAACCGGCGATATTATTTTACCTAAACAATGGTAAATATTTTTTTACCCCAGTAATTTTTTTATGAATAAATATTAAATTAACATCATTAACTCATCTATTTTTAATTATTTATATTATTTATTAAATTTTAATTGATTAAATTTTTAAAATTGATAAAAATAAATTTTAAATATGTTACACCAATAACTAATAAAAAAAGTTTTTAATGATTAAAATCATGGTTTTCAGAATTGCTAAGCATGTGTTTCTTAATGTAATATTTGTATGAATTATGACATATCATAAATAAATATTGATCAATAATATGGGATAATACATTTCAAAATAATTTTTATATCATAATGATTTCACAAGATTTTTGGTATTTCATAAAAATAATATTTTATCATTTAAAACCAAAAATATATATTTTTCAAAAAAAAAATTAACCCAATGTTAATTTTGACTTGACGAGTCCAAAAAAGAAATATATTTAATGAAATAAATTTACTTAAATTATAATAATTTAATTTATTTATTTTTTTCATAGAAAGAAATTAAACTCACTATTTGATGAAAACAATTATTGGATGATAAAAATGAAACTGCAAAACAATATATGTTTATTTTCAAATGATAACAAAATTTTTATAAAATATAAAATACATATTCATTAAATAATATTGTAAATCTTATTCAAACCCACTAAATTAATGGCCGGTTTATAATGATCACTAAAAAATTGATATTTTGGAGTTTGTTTACACTCGATGTTCTATATAACATAAGTTATTGAACATAGTGTTACTAAAAAGTCTAAGTTCATTAAATTATACCATCCTTAAATAAATTTATTCCTAATAATTAAAACATATAATTGATAATCATAGAGTTGTAATTTTAAAAAATCTTTATAGAAATCTCACATAATAATAAGGGTTAATAAAACAACCTCTTAAAAAGAGGGAAAGGAATATGTGAAGTACACCTCCAAAAAAAGATTTCAAAAAAAAGAACATTAGTTTGAAGTGAAAAAATTGATAATAAAAAAATGCATAGATAGAAAATTATGATGGATATTGATATAGAACCTTGTCATTAGAGTGTTTAAAATCACAAAACCATAAATCTGTGTTGGGTTAAAGGTCACTAATTTATCTTTTGGAAATGTAAATGAATAAAAAATTATTGGTTAAAAAATAATTTACCTATAGGTGAGTTATTAAATTAATTCATTAATTAAGAACATATAGATTTATAATTACTTGAAGAGAGGAGTTTCATTAATTAAACAATTTTTACAACAAAACCATCTTTTTTCCAAAAACAAATTCAACCTTAATTCCTAATGTAAAATTTAAATATATTATATTTCTCTTAATGATATATTGTTATGAAAATTAACTTATCATTTATATTACATAGATTTTAAATAAATAAAACAACAATATAGTAATCACGACATCACATAGGCCAGTGCTAGCGGATGCAACCTTGTTGACATTCGGTTGTTGGTTAATGCCTCTTGGCCTTGGTGAATGCGATGAGTAATTTCCTTACCTGTGAGTTTTCCTTTCTCTAAATCTATATTAATTTTAAAATTATAACATTTAGAAAAAGCAACCATAATATATTTAACATTAAAGAATTGTTTTAACATTAAATGATATTTCATAAATTTATTTTTTCATTGGAATAAGTATAATAACTCATATTGCATCATTTTTCTTGGAGTCTTTTCAAATCTAGTTAAAAAGTCTATAGTAATTTCATCCCTTAATCTATTAAATGATTATCCAAAAGATATTTTTTTATTCTTCAAGTACTAAAATTATCTTTTATTCGATCAAAAGATCAATAAAGTGTAAAAATTAATTTCATCAGTCTAAAAATATTTTCAAAAACAAATCTTATTGGGACAATATATCTTATATGAATAAACACATTAATCTTTAAAACCACATCAACAGTTCAACATAATCCATTTCAAAAATGGCTAACCTTATACCATGAAGTTGTATATATTATTAGTTTGATGAAAACATAAAAAAATAGAACGAGTCACACCCATTCATGGGGGAATGAAATAATGACGACCTTGGGAATAACCTAACAAAAATAATAATATAATCATATGGTAATGATCCTAAATCAATATAGAGAATTAGAGTCTCACATAGAGTTCCTTTTTGGTGAGATAATTACCTGAAAAAATTCCTTCTCATAAGGTGTGTGAAATCAACAACCCATAATTATTAAAATATTTTCACCTTTGGATAAAATAAATCAACTACCATGGAGGACCACTCCTCTTGTATGAGCCCAACCAACTCCATATAATTATACTCAACTTTAGAAAAATCTAAATAAATATTTATCTTTTTTACACTTCATAATGATCAAGATACAAAACATCAGATTAATGGTTACTTAATTTCCAATATTATAGTACAATTAATATCTCAAACAACATGAATTAGATCTTAATCATCACATGAAAAACATGTGAACAACTTTATCTTTTATTATCATAAAACATGGAAATTATTAACAGTACGATAAACCCTAATTGAAAACCATAATTCTTCAATATTTATTAATTAAAATAGAGTTTATTGTATATTTTCATTATATCAAAAAAATGAAACTCCATCATTGTCAGCATAATCTAATTTGTCTAAAAATCATTAATAACCTCCAAGTTAGTCAGTGCTATCAAATTTAATTTTTCTATACATATCATCGCTATATCCCAACATCATTATCTTAATATCAAGAACATAATAATGTTTATATTTCCTTTATTAATTTTAATAATAATTTTAACATTCCACTTAATCAATTTTCTTGGTACCATTCAACATATGATTTCAAATCCACTACAAAATATTATTATTGTACGATCCCTCAATGTTTTTAGAATATAATCATTAAAAAATCATTAAAACAAATTTCATATATCCAAATACCTTGTAAAACCATTATATAAGACCAAACTTCTTATTTCTTATTACCTCATTTCTTTCATATGAAATTTTTGGTATCTTCATCATCAGTAATATAACCATTACTCAAATAACCATCACAATATCTCATTATAGGAAATTGATTTTAGAATGCCCATACTTTCTAAATATAAGACATTAACAACTGATTATTCCTTAGGGAGACAATTATTCTAATATATTTCATTAACAAAAAATTTCATCATTATTTTCCTTGGAAACTAATTTGTTTTTTTTACACCCAAAACATTTTACCATTCTTTTAATAGATTCACCTGTGTTATTTTTCTAATATTCCTTATATATTAAAAAATAAATCTTCATTACTCCATTTTCTCCACCACCTAATACCTTGATGAGAACTATCCTTAAATTGTTTGGTTTATTCGTGGGTTGTTTAAGGAGTATGTTATTAATCATAAATCATGATATTTTGATATGAATAATCACATTATTCTTCACTATAGTCATTGCCTCATTTAGTTTATTTAATAAATAACCCTAACATTAATCATTAACGCAGTTCCGTCTAGTTCCATAGATTATCATTAACCAATAAGAACCATTTGAAAAAAATAACATAGTGTTAAATCTCATAATCACGAATAATCATATACATAATTTCTAAATTATAAAACCATATCAATATATGAATCCTTATGTTTGAACAAGGTTATCCATGGATTTTTCCAAATCTATATGATATTATCCTATACATATGCTTATCCTCAAATTAAATCGTAGATTTCTAATACATAATATATGGTTTCATAATTATTGATTCCAAGAGTATAACTAAACATCATTTGATTCCCACTATAAATAACCTGACCATGGTATCCTAGAGTTGGTGGTTACATTATTAAATTAAAATAATATAAAAGTAATTGTATCCCTAGTTACTGAACAATTTAGTACTTTCTGAAAAATAGATACATACTTTAACCTTACATTAAATTTTATAATATAAAATACATATAATGAATCCTTTTAGAACACAATTACTCTCCCAACTTAACCCTGAATATCGATCATAATAAACTTTGAGGAATCCAGGGGAACACCAAAACATAACAAATGTGTGAGACCATATGCCTAGTAAGGGTTTTTATATATCATAATATATTATAAATAATAATAATTATTTTTAAATAAATAAATATCTGAAAATCATAACATTTAATCAATAAGATTATCATAATATGACAGGAATTAAGGATGATCCAATAATTCCATAGAAGAAATCACTTGATCTAGAAATCATACCCATGGATATTCTACTAATAGAATAATATAATAGAAATAAATAAATGATATAATAATGAGATACTTCATTATTTTGGGAATCATAAAGATAACATCATTCCTTTGGACAAGACACCATACATGAATTAGTAAGACATCAGCTAATACCCAAACTAGTTTCTCTCATGAGTTCTACTAACACATTCCAGGGATATAGTGTGCCCCAACCATTTCATAAAAATTACAATGAATTTATCTTATGAAATTAGTGAATACTAATCCAAATTTACATTTTTTAAACTATTATATGAAATGTAAATAAATTTACTTAATCTATAAACATAATCACAAACTACCCAGAGTAATATGGTGACTAGTATCTAAATATTACATTCTCAGAAAAAATAATCACAAAAAATTTAATGAAATGTTTTATATTATATCATAATATATTTACCTCAATTAAGTATAATATTAAACAATTTATGTTCGCATAGACGAGAATATTTTATTAATATCATTAAAAAAATTCATGAGAAAAATATCATCTTTTACATTGAAATCAAGTTTATTATAAACTCTATAATTATAAAAGAGAAAATTATATCTGAAAAAACCATATAAATTAATAAATGGAAAATCAAATCATTAATGGATAATGAAAAGTGAAAAATACTCTCATTACATGTATGTTAAAAAAAATCCTACCATATTTTTCTCGAAAAAGTCACAAAGTACCATCTTTGTAAAGAAAATAAAATATTCCTTTCAAATAATTATGTAAATGTAAACAAGTATAAAATTAAATTTTAAAACACATAAGATAATATTTTAAAAAAAATCAAATTGTTTTATGAAATATGGATATGTAATAAAATTATTCCATAGAAGAAACATAATCATAAACAATCCTGAATAATGATGTGATTGTGAAATAAACCCTTAACACTTTGTAATCAGTTGATCCATACTCCCTATCAATGAATAAAATTTAATAAACATAAATTATCATGAGATTAATTAAATTCAATATATATAATGTAAAAGTGGGGGAATATACACATTAGAGATGATTATAGGGATATAACCTCAAAAGACACCTCAATAAAATAAACTTACATCAATGTTCCTTATGAAGATTATATCATTGAATTGAATGTTAATAAAATTCTTAAATTGTATATATTACCTATAAATATGAATAAAAATGTGGAAATAAAATCATAAAATAATCTAAAGTCATTGCATACATAATTTTATCAAGAAATAATCAATATTGTAGATGTTTAACCCAATAAATTGAAATTGAATTATAAAATACCTTACCTCATGCTTCTCATTCGTTTTACATACATATACATTAAATATAATGGTTTATAGAATAAAATTAATTCATTATATAAATATGATAATAATTATAATACCGTATATGATACTTTTATAATATCAAATCACCCTTTCATTAATAATATATCCTTATTTTCATTGTTTCAGGGGCATTCGTTTCAGGGTTGGTTCTTGTCTGTATTGTTATGGATTTTATTGTAAAATTAAATAAATATATATATATATATATAATTGAATGTGAATGGTTTTAATACACTTATATATTTTTAATTGGTCCCATATATCATTTTTCATTCTCTTCTGGGGATGATTCATTAGATAAAATGTTAGTAATAACAGTTTTTTTGTTTTTAGCTGTCTATCTTACCATCAAGAACTAGTTTCATTTTATTTAATATTTGGTATATATATTAGTTCCAAAAAAGAAATAGGTTATAATATGCATATAAAAATATTATTTACTATAAAATTAATTTTATGAATTCACTTGATTGAGGTAATGGAAAATGAAAAACCATTCTCCATAGAGATGGCTAAACATCAAAATATGGACAATGATTTTGTTTCGTTAAATAAGAAGAAATGATTAAAGAGATAGATATAAGATATTACATAATAAATAAAAAATTAAATTATATAAATTATTATTTATTTATTATTATTTTATTGTTCAAGTAGGTGTTTACAAGGTAGATGAATAATTCAAATTTAGAGAGGTTGTTTGAGAAAGATAACCCTCGAATATCACCTCCTTGAAGAACCCCCTAAAGAATATAGAATGGGTATTTTTTTGAGAAAAGAAACAATTGAATTGGGGAATAGTGTGTAAGAGGGCTTTTAGGAGACTTATTATGAGATTTAATGCCTTTTATCATAATGGGGGTAGTAAGGGTCTGTATTAGCACCTGATGATGAGTTGTTTTAAGTGATTAAATAATGATTACTTTATATTTAAAGCCTACCAAATTTTGGTGGAATTAATTACAACATATTTTATATATAATTACTGTTTTAAGGGTTTATTAATGTCTATAAACTCTTATAAACCCCATTTAGTGCTGTTTTTTTTCAATTTTATGCTTTTACTTTTAAACATTAACCGGCTACATTATTTTACCAATACTACGAATAAATCAATTTTTAAATCAGTAAATTTTTATTACTAAAATTGGTAATGAACTTATAATATAATTTGGAACTACTAATTATTAATATAGAATAAATTCTGATTTATAAAATTTATAAAATTGATAAAAATAAATTTTTCATATGTTACATGTATAACTCATAAAAACAGTTTTTAAGGTTAAAATCATGAATTTTAGAATTGTTAAGAATGTGTTTCTAAATATAATACCTTGTGTGTTATTTAATTACATATGTAAATATTTAGAATGAATAGGTGATAATAAATTTTTAATCATGATCATATAATAATTATTTCATAAGAGTTATGGTATTTCACAATAATATTATTTTCAATTTTTACCCCAAATATCAATTTTTTAAACAAATTCCCAAAACATTACACTAAGAAATTTGGATGTGATGAGTCATAAAATAACGTTTAATTTTTTTAAATTCTTTCTAAATGTCTCTAATATTATATTTGTTTATTTTCCAATATAAATCAATAGAAGAATATTTTTTAGAGAATATTTATTTGAAGAATAAAATGAAATTACTAAAACTTATGTGTTCATCTTCTAAGAATAATTAATTTTTTATTAAATACAATTTTATTCATAATATAGTTCATATTATACACACCCACATATTATTTTGATATTTTATAATGATCGTGCCGAAATAATGATATTTTTGAATTTCATTAAGCTCAATGCTTTGTGCAGCATAAGCTGTCAAACATATTGATCTTTTAAAATTTTGGTGGTGTTACATTAGTACTTCAAATTCAAATTTTTCTAAAAAATATCACTTTTATAATACATTGATGAATTTAAATTTTAATGAACACATTTTATTTAAAAAATATATATTTAATATTTTATATAAATCAATTAAAAATACACTTTCGAATTTATAAAATTCATATCTAACATTTTTTAAAAAGAATTAATACTTCACAATAAATATTTTTTACATGATTATATTAAAAATTATAATTTACCAATTTTAGAAATTTAATATAACGAAATTTAGTTTTAATGTTATCTAAGAATATAAATAATATTTCAATATTTCAACTTCATTTTTATGTACAATGATAATATTATTATGATTAGTTTTCATTATTGTGATAATGGTTACATAGGATGCATTAATAATTCGTTTTATTAAAATTGTGAAATTTTATCCAACAAAATTATTTTATAATATTTCATTTATTAATATAATATTATTTTTAAACCTATTTGAATTTATAATAACACTCATTGAAATGGTAATCAATAATAACTAATATTAAGAACACGTAATTGTTAAAAGATTTTTTCCAATAAAAACAATTTTAATATTATATATTTTAATTTAAATGTTGATTTTCAGATATTTAGGCACAGATTTAGGTTAATGAAGATTAAATATATGCTCAATTTTTTGTAATATTTGTTACTATAAAGACCCGGAAATTTCAAGAATTTTTTTTTAAAAAATTCTTTGGAATTTTAGGAGTTGATGGCTTTTGAAAATACTCGATTCCGAGTCCCGGTGTGCCCAGAATCAATTTTTGAAGATTAGATCGGGTACGTTCAGTGAACGAACGAGTGGGTTTTTCTATCTTTTGAACCAGTGCTCGGAATTAAAAACAGAGGGCAGCGATGAACTCGCAACATTGTTAATTGCTTAACGTGATCCTTAACCTAGTTGCATTCGCAATGGAGGAGATGATAATTTTGAGGATTTATTTATGAAGTAAATAAAAATTGTCGGATCAATTATTATTTTATCAGGAGGTTATTCCCTCCCATGGGTAGTTAAGGGTGGGGCCCACAACCACCTAACTACCCAAGTGTGGATTTTAGAGAGGTAGGGCCCACACGAGCCCCATCATATAATTTCCTCTAATATCCTTAAGAACCCCTCATTAAATTGGAAACCCCCCCCCCCCACTAAATGCCAATCTCTCCACCGCAATCCATTAAATTATGCCAACCCATAATTTAAGGAGGATCCTTCCACTTTCCCCCCTTTTTATTTAATTTCCAATGCATTTAATAAATGGGGACCTTCCATCTCCCTTCCTTAGTTGATTGTCAACACATTTTATTTAATGTGGTGAATTAATTTTGGGAGAGTAACTTTGCGTGTATAATTAAATAATAGTAGGAACCAGTTATTTTATTAAGGGGGAGAGCTTCGTTGTGCGAAGAAGAATGGAAGAACTCTTGAGGTTTTGTAAGAACACCGGCCTCCAATGAAGAATGACAAATAATGCCGGTTCCTCAATGAATAACGACGCGCCACCAATCCTCTTCTCCTCGACAAAAGAGGAGACACCGCTTCCTCCTCAGCGCACTCCGATAACGCATACGATCCCTTTCCCCGCGACGCTGTCTATAGAAACACTGACATACATCTTTAATTGTTGAGTTAGGGTATTTTTTATATTTCATTATGTGATTTATACCCTCGGCATGGCGTTTAACTATTGGGTGACAAATTAAACTTCTAACGCAGTGGGTGCAAGTTAACGAACAAGCCCGGACCCACCGCTAATTTTTTCATGATGCACGGGGTGATTGGAATCAATGAAATGGGACATAAATGGCAATTTGGAGCCTTCACAATGGTGCTCGGGTCTCGTGATGACCACGAGCGCAGACGGGAGAAAAATCGGACCACAGGAATGACTCTGGCGGCCCGCAGAAGCCCCAGGTGGCGCAGTTCGCCGGCGGCCGAAGGCGGCGGCAGGCCCCCGCCAGCCCCTAGGAGGAGGCAGTGCCCCCCAGGAAAAAGCCCCCCGCGGATGAAGCCACGGTGGTGAGGGTGGATCCCGCGGCCACGTGGGATCCAGGGGAGCCGCGACGCCACCCTGGAGCCGCGTCCGCAGAAAGCAGGGGTCGCGCCCCCTACTCGGCCCGCTGGCCGGGCCAGCGCACCCCCCCCCCCCACCCCCCGGCTGGGCCGGGGAGGGTCACGCGGGCCAGGCTGCACCACCCAGCTCGGTAGGACCTAGACCCGGGTCGGGTAGACACAGTTCGGGCCGACCCAGGGGGGGATTGGGCCGGGTCGGGACGGGCCCAGACCCCCCACCTCGGACAGTTTTCGGTCTTTTTCCCATAACATGTGATATAGACGTCTGAACAATGAACTGTCTGTTTTTTAGGAATCCTTGGATCGAGATGGTTTTTTTGGTATATTAAACTTGAGGTTTCGGCAATGTTTGGGTACGGAAGGGTTGGTTCGAACCCGGAACTAACCGGACCCTTGGAGCAGAAACACTTATATCTAAAGAACCGGGCATCCGATTGACGTGATTTAAATTGTGTTGGAATAAATTTGTTGAGATGGTTTATTTAGCTTACTCTACTTGAGGTTTCGACATAGTTGGAGTACGGTCGGGTTTGTTTTAGCTTAAAAACCAACCGGGGCCCTGGAACGGAAAAACCAATAACTCTCAGACCGGGCGTCCGATTGACGCACCCTCTGTCGTTGGGTTTCTTTTGACGAGATGGAACTTTGGTATATATCAAATCTATAATTCGTGACAGATGATGTATCGACCACCTTGGCTTGGGGAGCGGATCTTCCCGGAATCGGGCGGGTTGTGCGCGGGGACCCTAGAGCTGGCTGCGACTACGATAATGACGATTGTACCTGGATCCTCCGTGGGATCAGCAGTGAGGACGACTGTACTTGGATCTTGCGTGGGTTCGGTAGTGAGGACGACTGTACTTGGATCCTCCGGGGGTTCGGCAGCAAGGGTGAATGTACATGGATCCTTTGTGGGTTCAGCAGTAAGGGCGACTGTACTTGGATCCTCCGTGGGTTCGACCGTGAGGACGACTGTACATGGATCCTTCGTGGGTTCGACACTGATGACTACTGTTCTTGTATCCTATGTGGGTCCGGTAGTATGACCTCTATACTTGTATCCTGAGTGGGTGCGGCAGAGTAGCTGGTCTTGTATCCTTTGTGGGTCCGACATCTGTGCTGGTCTTGTATTCTATGTGGTTCTGACAGTTTAGCTGAATCAGTGGCTTCATCTGATCATCTCTATCTCTATACGAAAGTGGTATACCTGTGTGAGCTGAGTCTTGATCACAATCATTATCATCGATGTGATTGTCTGGCTTTCTTGTGTGGACTAGGTTGTGTTCTTATTTGTGGACATGATTGTGCTTGGGCTCGAGAGTTGGAGACGAACAGTAACTAATGACTTAGGTATATGTGTTGGCATATACCTAAGTAGAGTTTTTTGATACTTCGTGATTGTATTTTTCCTTTGTGTTTTATCCTTCAGGGATTCTGAGAGATCGTTGGGGGTCATTGGGTCCCTACAGATTATCGTATACTCACCCCTACATGGGAAATGCCTGCACTACGTTGTGTTGGATGAAGACGATAGAAAACACTGATCGAGGGGGAGGCTTATGGAGCTGGACAGTACTCGGAGGTGGACCACTTGGCAGGATGTACACGGAGAAGACGGCCAGACCCGAGGAGCTAAGGAGACTATCTGTACCCACCTTTCAGGTGGGATTTTTGGAGGACGACTCGGTGTTTCTGTTTTACTTGCTGCTGTTGTACGTTCCATTCAGTTGTATTGTACTTTCAGTTGGGTTTGTATACTGGCCCATTTACTTTTCAGCACGTACCTTGTACCAATTTTTACTTAGTGCTTACTTCACTTGCCTACTCTGTTGTGTTTTCGTTTTCTTTATAAAAGGAAATGTCTTCCCCTTTTATGTGTATTTATGCCTTTGGTGATAGTCGCCAGCCCTTGGCCTATAGAAGGCGGGCTTGGGGTAGTCATGGCACGGGCCCCGAGGATGGGTCATGACAAATTGGTATCAGAGGAGTCGGTTCTACCGCAGAACATAGGACTCTGATCTTTCCTTTCTGTGAAGCAATAGTGTAAAGTGTATTGAGTGTGGTTTTCAGTCTAGGGAGTCCAATGTTGGTGCGGCACCCGACATATCCATACACTAGGACCCCAACCTCTTATTTTCGACTAAGTGCACGAAAACACTGATTACGTGTGTGCTTCCTTTCAATGTTTTCTTTTTGATTACATTGACTCAGCTCACTAGGTATACTGTTTCACCATGGCTCACCTGTTTCTTTTCGGGATGTCCCCACGAAGGCAGCTAGCTAGGGTTCCTATTTACGCATGGGATGGCATCCCACTGAGCGATGGGGCTTCGGTGTAGGGCCCCATTATAGTGGAGGCACCAGCGGTAGCACTAAACACTGGGCCACCGATTCCACCAGCCCCAGCAGCGGAGAGTGCACTCCACCTGAGTGTGTTGCACGGTTTTCAGCGACAGAGGCTACCTAGGTTCCGGGGAGAGATGGATCCTCAGGTAGCCGAGGATTGGATGACTGCTATCGTCAATGTCTTCAGATTGGTAGGGACACCTGCAGACCTTATGGTGATCCTTGTCGAGAGTCTCCTGCACGCAGTTGCAGGTAGATGGTGGAGCCTGATGCTCTAGGTGCACGATGAGGCATCTCTACTTTGGATGGACTTTGAGAGACTCTTTCGATCAGAGTTTGTTCCAGCCACCCTTAGTGCGGTGCGCATCCAAGAGTTACTAGAGCTGCGGTAGGGTAGCATGATAGTAGCCTAGTACTCGGCGAGGTTTACCGACCAGTCAAGCTACTCCACGGACATGGTACATGACCCATTCTTTCGGGCCCAAACCATTTAGAAGGGACTCATACATGAGATCAGGGCTTCGATGATCTCCCTCAACTTCCCGACAGAAGTGGGGGTGCTGGAGAGAGCCCTCTTAGTAGAGAGTTTCCTCGTTGAGCAGTCACCAGTGGAGAGACCCTCTGTAGGATGACATGTAGCGGAGTCTTCTGCAGCCTGCAGTAGACAACATACGTAGGGGTCCAAGTGGACCAGGCAGTTAGGTGGGCGACCTCAGGATACAGGTTCGGATGTGCGGGGCACACGACATAGAGCCATCCATACGAGGAGCAGGCAGTGATATGTCTGCGGCGAGTAGGGTCACAAGGCTCGAGACTGCCCGAATTACCCTGCAGATGAAGAGTAGGTGGTAGAGGGCCCTCCCAGGTAGAGGTTCGACCGTGGTGTTCTTCCGGGGGCAGGCAGACGTGGAAGATGGTCTGGCCAAGCACTAGGTGGTGGGCGACGTTTCGAGGCCCTACCGCCACCATCACAACCACCACCAGGAGGACCACCTCGACCGCAAGGAATGGCTGGACAAGGAAGAGCTCAGCTTCAGGAAGCTGAGGCCTATAATCATAGAGATCCTGGAGCAGATGGACAGGAGCGGGACTAGCTCCAGGAATGGATACATTTTTTCAGGTTTCTTCTTGCTTTGTTAATGTTGTTGTTTGTGGATGCTTTGTGTCTTTGTAGATTGAGCAGCAGTAACAAAAGAAACTTGTTCTCATGACATTTTCTTTCTTGTCCTTTTTTTATGTGGTTGATACTGAGAGGGTCTGACTAAAACTGTTGACTTGACCCTCACATTTGAGATTCCTACTGGAGGAGACCTAGTGATCACACACTGCTACAGACACGGTGACTCGACCCTTGGAGGTGAGAGTAACGGTTGGATCTCTTGGTAGTAGTGTCTAGGCCTTACGACGTCGTCCATGGCATGAAATAGTACTGTTCATGCCCAAATTGACTGTATTAGGAAAATATCGTGTTTCAGCATGGGGATGAGATCAGATTTCTCTTTTCAGCAAAGGAGAAATCCTAGTAGCTCTAGTGGGACGTATGCGAACATGAGTGTATTCGAGTTCTTTACAATGTCCAGTCACACCCAAGGTTCGTTGAGTGAACAGTTTACGGTCTACTCTAATCACAAAAGTCTCAGGTGTGTCTCCTCATAGGACCAGGACCTGAGACGATGTCATTGACTTGAGTGACACGAGGACTATGACATGACATAGTCTATACTCCTGGGAATTGGAATGTTGTAGCAGAGTTCGTTTCATGATTCCCACTTGTCATCAAGTGAAGGTGGAGCAACAAGTACTGCAGACCTAGTAGAGAGAGGTCCCCGAATGGATGTAGGATGGGATATCAATGTATTTCGTGATGGGGAACCCATGTACTTTTAGAGGACATGACACCATCTGGGTGATCGTAGACCAACTCACCATGTTGGCCCACTTCCTACCAATCAGAGGGCAGGGCTCAGTAAAGATCTTGGGATGCCTCTATGTTCAGGAGATCCTAAGGCTTCATGGTGTGCCATCAACTATCATATCTGATCGAGAAACTTGATTTACTTCTCGTCTTTAGAAGGGGTTGGAGGAGGATTTTGGGACGCATCTACACCTAAGCAGTGCCTTTCACCCTCAGACAGATGGCCAGACGGAGAGGAGCATTCAGACCCTCTAGGAAATGCTCTGTGTATGTGTCCTTGACTTTGGTCGTAGCTGGGTGGATCACCTACCCCTGGTCAAGTTTGCGTACAACAACATCTACCACTCCACCATCGGGATGGAACCATACAAGGCACTATACAACAAACCATACAGATCACCTCTGTGCTGGATTGACCTGGGGGAGTCAGCACTCGTAGGACCAGAAATGGTTCTGGAAATGACGGTGAAGGTGCAGATCATCGAGAAGCGGATGAGGACAACACAAAGCAGACATAAGTCCTATGCTGGTAGGAGGCGGAGACCACTGGAGTTTGAGGATGGCGACCACACTTTCTTATGGGTCTCACCTCGACGTGGGTTATATAGATTTGGTCGAGGCAGAAAATTATCTCCGCGCTTCATCGGTCCTTTTCAGGTCCTCAGAAGAGTAGGAAAGGTGGAATACCGCCTTTCCCTTCCACCTCAGCTGCACCGGGTGCATGACGTATTCCACGTATCATAGCTGAGGAGATATGTTCATGACCCGACGCATATAATCAACCATGGGGAGCTGGATATCAATGACGAGGTGACTTTTGTGGAGGTCCTGGTAGAGATCGAGGATCGAAAGGACTGGGTCCTACGTGGGTGGTTGATTCCTCTTATGCCTGTTCGTTGGCAACACAGAAACATCCAAGAGAGCACATGGGATCGGGAGGATCAGATGCCTTCTCAGTACCCTTTTGTTTCCCTACTTTATGTTGTAGCTTTACGGGGACACAAAGCCCTGAGGTGGGAGTCATGTAAAAACCCGGAAATTTCAATGAAATATTTTTTTAAATACTTTGGAATTTTAGGAGTTTGTGGATTTTTACGGCACTAGATTCCATGGCCCGGTGTGCCAGGAATCAATTTTTGAAGTTTAGCTTGGGTAAGTTCAGTGAATGAACAAGTGAGTTTTTCTATCTTTTGAACCGGTGCTCAGAATTAAAATCTGAGGGCACTGATTAACTCACATTGCCGGTAATTGCATAATGCGATCCTTACCATAGATTCGTTCACAATGGAGGAGATGATAATTTTGGGGGTTTATTTATGAAGTAAATAAAAATTGTTGGAGCAATTTTTATTTTAACAGGAGGTTATTCCCTCCCATTAGTAGTTAAGGGTGGGGCCCACAGCCACCTAACTACCCAGGTTTGGATGTTAGAGAGGTGGGGCCCAGACAAGCCCCACCATTTAATTTCCTCTAATCTCATTAAGAACCCCTCATAAAATTAGATCCCCCCCCATTAAATTCCAATCTCTCCACCTCAATCAATTAAATTTATTCGACCCATAATTTAATGAGGATTCTTCATCATTACCCACTTTTTATTTAATTTCCAGTGGATTTAATAAATGGGGACCATCCCCCTCCCTTCCTTAATTGATTGTCAACACATTTTATTTAATGTGGTGAATTAATTTTGGGAGAGTTACATTTCGTGTATAATTAAATAATATGAGGAACCTATTATTTTATTAAGGGGGAGAGCTTTGTTTCACGAAGAATAATGGGAGAACTCTTGGGGATTTGAAAGAACGTCGGCCTTCGAAGAAGAACGACGAAGAACGTAGGTTCGTCGAAGAATAACGATGTGCCACCAACCCTTTCCCTGTGATGACGTCTACCGCGACACTGACATATGTCTTCAATTTTTGAGGTTGGGGATTTTGTATATTTCATTAGGAAATTTATACCCCCATCATAGAGTTTAACTATTGGGTGACAAATTAAACCTCTAACGCGGTGGTTGTGGGGTAATGAACTAGCCCAACCCCCACCCCCCCCCACCCCCGCCAATTTGTTGTTAATGCGTGGGGTGATTGGAATCGATGAAATAAGACTGCAATGAAAATTCGGAGCCTTCACAGTGGAGTTCAGGTCCTGAGACGACCGCAGGAACATACGGGAGCAAAATCGGACCACCAGAATGACTCTGGGGGCCCGCTGAAGCCCCCGACGGTGCCCCAATGCGCCGTTGGCAGAAGCCCATTGTGGCTGAAGCCGCGGTGGCGAGGGTGGATCCCACGACTGCGTGGGATCTATGGGAGTTGCTGCACCAGCCAGGCGCAGTGTCCGCAGAATGCGGGGGTCGCGACCCTCGCTCGGCTCGCAGGCCAAGCCAGCGCACCCCCCCCCCTCCCCGGGCCGGGGCGGGTCGTGCGGGCCGAACCGCGCCACCCAGTCGGGCCAGGCCCAAACCCGGGTCAGGTCTCTCCGGTTTAGGCCGACCCATGGGAGGATTGGGTTGGGTCGGGCTGGGCCCAGACCCCCACTTCGGACCATTTTTGGTATTTTTCCCATAACATGAGATACAAACCTCCGATCGATGCACCATTAGCTGCATAGGAATCCATGGATTGAGATAGTCATTTCGGTATTTTACACTCGAGGCTTCGGCAATGTTTGGGTACGACAGGGTTGGTTCGAACCCTGAACCAACTGGGCCCTAGGAGCAGAAACACTTATATCTTAAGGACCAGACGCCCGATTGACATGTTGTCAATTGCGTTGGAATCCTTTTGTTGAGAAGGTTCTTTTGGCTTACTCCACTAGAGTTTTGGATGCAGTTTTAGTACAGTTTGGTTAGTTTTAGCTTAAAAACCAACCGGGCCCCTTGAACAGAAAAACCAATAACTCTTAGGCTGGGTGTCCAATTGGCGCACCGTCTGTCGTGTTGGGTTTATTTTGACGAGACAGAACATAGGGATACATCAACTCTGGACCTCATGACAGTTGATGTATCAACCCCCTTGGCTCGAGGAGTGGACCTGCATAGAATTGAGCGTGTTGTGTGCGGGAACCCTAGAGCTGGCTCTGACTACGACAGTGACGACTATACATGGATCCTCTGTTGGTTCGGTAGCGAGGACGACTGTACTTGGATCTTTTGTGGGTTCAGCAGCAAGGAAGATTGTACTTGGATCCTCTGTGGGTTCGGCAGCGAGGGTTACTGTACTTAGATCCTCCATGGGTTCGGCAGCGAGGACGACTGTACTTGGATCCTCCGTGGGTTCGGCAGCGAGGACGACTGTACTTAGATCCTTCGTGGGTTCGACAGCAATGACTACTGTTCTCGTATGCTATGTGGGTCTGGCAGTATGACCTCTGTACTTGTATCCTGAGTGGGTCTGGCAAAGTAGTTGGCCTTGTATCCTTTGAGGGTCTAAGAGCTTAGCTGGTCTTATATCCTATGTTGGTCTGACAGCTTAGATGAATCAGTGGCTTCATCTGATCAGCTCTATCACTATACGAAAGTTCTATACATGTTTCAGCTGAGTCTAGATCTCAATCATTATCATGGATGTGATTGTCTTGCTTTCCTGTGTGTAATGGGTTGTGTTTTCTTGTGTGGACTGGATTTTTCTTGGGCTCGAGATTTGGAGGCGAACTATAAATGATGACTTAGGTATATGTGTGGGAATAAACCTAAGTAGAGTTGTTGATACTTCATCATTCTATCTTTCCTCTGTGGTTTATCCTTCATGGATTCTGAGAGACCTTCGAGGTTCTCGAGGTCCCAACTGAGTATCGTATACTCACCCATGCATGAGTTATACCCACACTACGTTGTGTTGGATGCAGATGTCAGAAAACACTGATCGAGGTGAAGGCTTGTGGAGCTTGATGGTACTCAGAGGTGGACCACTTGGCGGGACGTACACGGAGTGGATGGCCAGACCCAACGATCTTAAGAGACAATATGTACCCACCATTCAGGTGGGATTTCCTGAGGATGGCTCATTGTTTCTCTTTTACTTACTTCTATTATACTTTCCTTTCAGTTGTACTATACTTTCAGTTGGGTTTGTATACTGGCCCATTTACTTTTCGTCACTTACCTTGTTCCTTGTTTTACTTAGTGCTTACTTCACTTGCGTACTCTTTTGTGTTTTTTTTCTTTATAAAAGGCAATGCCTTCCCCTTTTATCAGGATTTACGCCTTTGGTGGTAGTCGCTAGCCCCTGGCCTATGGAAGGTAGGCTTTGGGTAGTCATGAAACAGGCCCTGAGGACGGGTCGTGATAGTTACCTTGTATTTTTAAAATAACATATAAATTACTTTATTAAACACTAGTTACCAATGTGATAATAACAATGATAAAATGTAAAATCATATAGTAAAACAATTGAAACAAGTTTAAAACATTTGAAAAAATAATTTTTTTGGATTTATTGACCCAATACAATACAACACTCAATTATTATGAATTTTTAGAGTCATTAACTAAGGAATAGTTAAATGATATCACGAATGTGTAAAGGGTATTACCAAAAGTTCCATTTTTATCCCTTCTAAATGGGGAACACATTCACTCCTCCATGATTACACTTCCAATTCCAATTTTCTTTAAAAATATACCCAAAATATTTATCCAAAAATTAATTTATATGTATTAATTTTGTTATCTCTAGAAATAATCTAATTACCTTCACATGAAAGAGTATATCTAAAATATGATCAAGTCTCCAACATTTGTATCACTACATTTGTGCTCTTTTCTCATTAACCATCCTCCAAATATTTTATATGCATAAGAATATAATGATTCTATTATAAATATTATATTAATATATTAATATATTAATGAAATAAACATTATTTATTGCTCTCCAACTGCTATGAAAAACAAAAAAAATTGTCATTACTGCATTGCCAGAATTACATCCTCCACAAATAGACGTCTTCCATATTTCATACATCCTATCATGGTTATTTTTAATGATGTGATTGGTGAATAAATATAATATATATAATATTATTCTAATTATAAAATATTATATTATCCTACACTTCAGTACCTCTCATTATCTGAGAAATTAAAATGTTAATTGTGCATTGTGTGGACTACCACCTCCACAATGCAGTGTAATTTTCTTCATCATGAATTTTATTATTTTTCTAAACCACATAAAACATGAATCGTTTACGTTAAAAAAATATAAATATTATCATCATCCTTTTTTATCATGATGTGGTAAAATTTCATAACTATACTCACCCATCGAGGTATGATGTGTTCAAGTCATGGATAGTTTAACTACCAACATGAATAGCTCTATAAAAATATATCATGGATAAATATTTGATCTTAATACGAATATTAATTTAAAAAAATATAAAAAATAATCATTGGTTCTTGGTTTTGAAATCATTATATATTATTTTTATTGTAGTGACCCTTACCCTAGTAGCTCAAACCCTGTGTCTACATTATTAAATTGGAATAACATAAAAATAATCACATCCTAGATGATCGAATGGTTTAGTTATCTTAGTAAATATGACACATAATTGAATTTATTATTATAATTGAAAACGTAAAATAAAAAAATTATTTCCTTTGAAAACACCATTATCCATCCTAGCATGTCCTTAAATATAAATCAAAAAACACTTCCCCATATCAATGTTAAAATAAATAAAAATGATAGGTGAATGATTAGAAGCTTAGTAATGGTAAAAAAATAGTTAAACACATGAATAAATAATTCATAATAAATATGTAGTGGAAAATAACTTAAACACATTCCATTTGATCAATAAAAAAGAGCATAGTATGAAAAAAAAAATGATGATCAAATAATTCTATATAATTTATCACATGATCATGAAAACCATAGATATTATAGCTACATGAATTATAAAATTTAATATCAATAAATAAATTAATAATAATAGAATGTGTAATTTTTGACATATAAAACATAATATTGAGAAATTTACGCAATAAATCTAAATAAATGGTTAAGTTCTCGGTCGAATCCCAATTTAGATTTTCTCATGAGTCCAACTGAGGCATTGAGGGGCTATATAAGGTGCCACCATTCACATACTAAGTCCATGTTATTTCTAATATAAAAGGTGTGAAACATCATCAATATAGAAATTCATTTTGAAAAAAAACGTAGGAATTTTTAATAAATACACTAATCTATAAACCCAACTATGAACCATCAACCATAAAATGGATAATGTTATTAAAATTCTATATCCACATTCAAATTGAGAATAAAAAATATTAAGAAAAAATAAATATGGAAGAAATAAAATATATACTCATAAAACCATATGTAATATATAGTGTTGACATCATTGATGAATATAATACCATAAAATGTTCCTGAAAAACATTTTAAAGAAAAACCTTTTACTTTAGTAAATAACCGTTAAAAAAAGTTCAAAAAACATTTAGAAAATTATTATAAATTAAAATAAAATTTTATAACATGTAAAATATATATTAAAAGTTGATTACATATGGTATTGGGAAATTTGGTTCATGTTGTACCAATTAAATTTTTTTTTCAGATTTTCAGTATGAGCCAAATGGAAATTATTGTGAAAATGACATAAATATTTCTTTCATATCATTTTTTAGAATATAAAAAATTGTACAAATTTATTTGATAAATAATTTTGAAATGTTTCAAAAAAATTAATTTTTTATTTGAAATCATGTGTTTCGATGAAAAATGATTTCTGAAAATATGGGAAAATAGAGTTTAAATTTTTAAAATCATTTTTCGAATATTTTTTATTACCAATGAATGGAAAAATGGTTATATTAATTGAAAATTTCTTTAATATGTATAGTTGGATATGTAAAATTTATTTTAATATTGATATATTTAATATTTTCAAAATGGGATACTTAAATATAAACAATCCTAAATAATGAAGAAATTATGCAATAAACCCTTAACACTTTGGTAACTGATGAATTGTAAGGCCCTATAATGTTTTAGAAAAAATGATACTTTAAATACCGTTAATATAATTACATTAATGAAATAAAACATCAATGGGGTAATATATAAACCATAAAATTAAATAAGTCATGAATATGACATATGTATCACAGATGTAAATGTGAGATTAGAAACACATACCACAAGATATCATTCCTTTGTATGTTTCATTACCAATAGTTTAATTAATATTGTCTTATTATAAAAATATAATAAAACCATACTCATATTCATCATACCATATATTATTTACATATAATATTTTATGTCATATTTGATAACATTTGATTGCTAAAATAACTATTACAGGTGATAATTAATTTTTTTTTCTTAAATGTTTTTTTAATTAATTTTGTTACATTAAATTCTATCATATTTAAATCATCTACATATATTTAAACATGATATAAATTTGTTTTATATTCATTCTATATGTATTTATTTCTGTATATAAATTATATAAATAGATGTTATATTATACTGTTCATGGAGACCATATGTTGTATATACACATGAACACGGTTTCCCACATTCTCAATGGATGGAAAATGAAAATAATTATTATTTAAACTTAAATGAATAATTATAATGTTTTATAAAAAAATTATACTAATAAAATCCATATTTATTACCATACATGTTAAAATAAAAGAAAATAATTTCACATTGCTACATGGAGGTGGTAGCCACACGTAAGAATGAGCGACGTTATTACATTCCAGTAGATATTAAAGTATGAATTTAGATGTGATATTATATTTCTATATTTATAGTTAGAAAAAATATAAAATATATTATTCAAATTTTATCCTTCCTTCCTTCCATGTAAATCATATGTGAAAAAGGAATCACATCTCTTCATGAGGAGGGAGTCCACCGTAAAAACGAGCGGTGTTATCATATCCCATAAGGAATAATAAGTAAGAACATTGATGTGATATCATTATTTAGAAAGTATAATAATATAAAAAATATCATATAAATAAGTTAAATTCATCATTACATGCATTGTTTAATGGTGTAGATGAAAAATTAATAACAACTATTTACAAGGCAGTAGGCCGCTATACACACGAATGATGATTTCATATCCTATTTGATGGAAGGGGATATTTATTTATGTTATCCTATTATAATAATAACATCTCAATATACTTAAGATTATTTTTCACTTATATAATCATGGTATAATAATAATTCAATGAGGTGAGGGAAAAAAGAAAATAAAATTCTTGGTTAGGGACGTTACCTCTTCTTCAGACAACTTGTACTGGTTTACACGAAATGGTTTCATAGATTGGATTTTTTACCAAAAAAAATATTATAGGATGTTGTTAGTAATTTTGAAAATGTTATAAGGGTAGGTATTTTCAAAATAAATGTGTTTCTTATGTGTAAAGATGAGAGAGGAGGGGTGGCCTTTTATAAGTGAGGCAACTAACAAACTTGTAATTTTTGAAAAGTAAAAGGTGTAATATTATTTTTCACATGGAAAAGGGATATAAAATTTTAAATTATATAAAATATAAGATATAAAGTCTATATATGGCTCCAAAATGTGTGTTTAAAAATTTTTGGGCAATTTTTAACTGTTATTTTTTAAGCTAAACCCATTTTTACATTAACCGCAGCAAATAATTTTTACTATTTTAAAATTCATTATAGAAAAAAAATTATGTTGAATTGTTATGGAATATAAATTATTTTATTTAAAAATATTTAATTTATTTATATAATTTAAAATTCACATAATTGGCTGAATTCAATTTAAAATTATACTCACAGACGAGATAAAAAATGTGTTTTCAATGATAAAATTCTTATAAGCCTAGAAGGTGTTAATATCCAAATTAAACAAAAAATAGATTCTATCAAAATTAATTAAATCGTTTGAAATATTATTTTCATAATTTCAATTTTTCAAAAAATTAAAATATTATTTTACTTTATAAATAATTTAATCAAAAAGGATGTTTCATTAAAAATAACTATTTTTCACTATTCATCCAAAAAACTGAAAAATTCCTAGAAAAATCCAAAATATTCACCATAAAAAATTGAAGTGAATATTTCAAAAATAATTTTTATTTTATCACTTTTTTTTTCTAAAATTTGAAAATATTAATTTAATATATGCATGAAAAGTGTAAGTATAACACATTTTATAGAAAATATTGTTTTTCAGAAAATATATCATTTTCTTTAGAATGGTTCTTATTTTATTTATAATAAATAGATAAATAATGGATTTTTTTATATATGTGTAAAAAATATTTTTTTATAATTTCTTTTATACTATTCATACCCTCCATTTAAATGGCTAGGTTATAATGTTCATGTTTAAATAATGATATTTTAATAGAGTACCTTGTTTTATTCTAACCTAGTGTTGTGTTCATTGTACATTTTTTATGGTATTGAATTTATTTTAAAAAATAATCATAAATTATCAGGTTACATTATCATATAATTATGGAGTTTTATGTCAGAGACATTAAGAAATATTATTTCATATATAAAAAATCTTAGGGTTTTACATTCTCTCCTACTAAAAAAATTACATCATAACAATTATATCATGATATTGTTAATAATGGGTTAAAAATTAAAAAATTCTTTGTTGAAAAACCTCATCATAAATTTTTTTTATTATAATTTCTTATTAATAAGACAGAAAAGAAAAGTATGAAGGTGATCTAGATTAATTACCTAACTAATTTTATATATTGGAGAACATTGGTAGGACGTGAAGATATAAACATGGAAGAAACACATAAATAATTATGGAGATGGAATGACATAGTTGATCACAAGAAATCGGGTGATCCGGATAAGGATAAAGATCATAAACACCAAAAAATTATAAAAGGTGAAAACAACATTAGCTCATTATAAATTAATATATTAGTATAGATTTATTATTTAATGATTCCTTTAATAGTGTCAAGGAATTATTTTAAGGCATAAGAATATATAGGAACAAACTTACTTAATATATTTATATTTCATAAGCACAATATGATCATTTTTTCATCTATCAATTGAATATTATATTTCTTCCTCTAGGAAATTAATATCAAAATAAATTTTTATTCCTAATGCACATTTAACATATCATTATAATGAAATTTCATTCCTCCCATCTCTAAATATTTTCCAAAAAAAAGGTTTGGTACAAATTATCAAATAAAACATGATGTAAAAATTAATTTATTTGATATATAGTTAACCTTATTAACCATCCAATATATTTTTGTCCAAATTAAAAGTCAATTTTTTTTGAAGAAATACACTAAATCAACATTATACTCCACATAAAATACAATGTTTCTATTAATGTATCATAAAAAAATATATATACTTTTATTACAATAAAAAGATAATAAAAATAAAACTTGCGCTAAAAATAAAATCACAGGTTCTCAAATATATTACATAAATGAGTACTTGCAGTCAACTCCAACAAAGGTGACATAAACCATAAATTATCTATGAAATTTTATAGTAACAAAGACTATCCCATTAACATCTCATTTTTATCTCACCATTGGGAACATATTAAGTGTCATACTCCCACAATCATGTGGTTTCCCAGAAGTTCATCTTGCTACTAAATCACTTTTCTTGGTCATCAGTACCATTAAATATATGCTCTCAAATCCTTTAAAAAAAGTACATATGTAAAATCATTTTACATTTAACGATTCTTATATCAATAATATCATTGATAAATTACTCATATAACAAAAATTATGAATCCAAACATAATAATATTAATCATTCTACTTCTTCTATTGTAATAAAATAATCATAAACTGTTCGAAGATGCAGAGAGAGATTATTGATGGTCACCGCATTCATTACATTTAATGAATTTGACACCCTACAATTATTTCCCCAATTAATTTGGTAAAATTAATTTAATTGAGGGAAGACAAAAGGGTGTGAAGGAAGGCTATAAAAAGGGATCTCCTCCAGGACATTTTCATCATCAGATTAAGAAGGAACACATCCTCATCCCGAAGTGCAGTATTTTGTGAGGATTTTTTCCATAATTTAAAAGAGAGATTTTCTTGAGTGTTTTTTCTTTGTAATTGAGAGAGAATTTGTACCCAAATTTTACCATTGTGAAATCCTTATATTCGCATGTGGTTTTTTACCCCTTTCATTTGGGGGTTTTTCCATGTTACATTTAGTGTTCACTTTAATTCCCCACTTTTCCACTTTATTTTTAATCTCGCAATTATCGTTGTATCAAAGGACCCTTCATTTATGATCCTAACAAGTGGTATCATAGGGAGGTTCGTGGCCCAACAAAATTCTGGACCAACGACGTGTCCAAATGGCGGTGAAATACGAGATTGAAAAATTTAATGGAAATAACTTTTCATTGTGGAAAATGAAGATGCAAGCAGTGCTGCGGAAGGATAATTTCCTACAGGCGATTGGAGAGAAACCGACTGGTGTTACAGAAGAGAAATGGAGCGACATGGATGGGAATGCTATATCCAACCTTCATTTGGTTTTAGCAGATGGGGTCCTATCAAGCATTGTAGAGAAAAAGACGACGAAAGAAATTTGGGATACTCTAACAAAACTGTACGAGGCAAAATCACTCCATAAAAAAATTTTCTTGAAGAGAGGATTATACACTCTTTGAATGGAAGAGTCATCATCGGTGACTGACCACATCAACACCCTCAATACCCTTTTTTCTCAACTTATGAATATGGGATATAAAATTGTGGATACTGAACGTGCGGAGATCCTGCTCTAGAGTTTTCCAGATTCATATGACCAACTCATCATCAACCTCACCAATAATATCCTGACGGATATGTTGTACTTAAATGATGTTGCAGCTGCGGTTCTTGAAGAAGAAAGTCGGCACATGAACAAGGAAGATAGGAAAACAACTTCACACCAAGTGGAAGCTCTATCGATTGAAAGAGGAAGAATGATGGAGCGTGGTTCCGGTGGGAGCCAGAATCTTGGAAGGTCTAAATCAAGGAGGAAGAATAAAATCATCAAATGCTATAATTACGGTAAGAGAGGGCATGCGAGGAATGAATGTTGGAATAAGAATAGTGGTGAGAAGAACTCTCAAGGAAATGTGGAGAGTACATCGGGAAATGGCAACGTACTAGTCAGCGATGCGGCGGCGACTATTGAAGGAAGACATCACCTCGATGATGCATGGATTATCGACTCAGGAGCAATGTGGCGCATGATGTCTCGACGGGAATGGTTTGACCAATATGAAACCATCTCGGAAGGACTTGTGTACATGGTAAACAATCATACATTGATAATCGTTGGAGTCGGAACCATCAAATTGATGATGCATGATAACATAGTTCGAACCATCCAAGGAGTACGCCATTTGGAGTGCCTCAAGAAGAACATCTTGTCTTTGGGAAAATTTGATGACATCAGATGCAAGACTCACACCGAGAATGGAGTGATGAGAATTGTGAACGGATATCTTATGGTAATGATGGCGGAGAAAATCTCAAAGAACATGTACATGCTTATGGGTGAAACGCACAAAGAGGCGGAGATAGTTGTTGCATCAACTACCTCGATGGAAGCGTTGACGATTTTATGGCATCAAAAGCATGGAAATATGTCAGAATGTGGCCTGAAGATTCTTGGGGATCAGAAGTTTCTGCCTGGGCTGACAAAGTTATCCTTACCATTTTGTGAGCATTGTGTTTTGAGCAAGCAACACAGGTTAAAATTCGGGACATCAATAGCAAGAAGTCAGGATATCTTGGAGTTGATCAATTCCGATGTTTGGAAGGCACCAGTTATATCCCTAGGAGGAGGAAGGTACATTGTATCTTTCATTGATGATTATTCCAGGGGATGTTGGGTGTTTCCAATCAGAATTAAATCAGATGTTTTTGAAGTCTTCAAAACATTTAAAGAGAAAAAAGAGCTTGAATCGGAAAAGATGATCAAGTGTCTGAGGACTGACAATGGTGGAGAATATAAAAGTGAGTAGTTTGATTCTTTTTTTCAATAGGAAGGTATCAAGAGACAGTTCACAGTGGTGTACACTCCTCAGTAGAATGGAGTGGCATAGCAGATGAATAGAACCATGTTGGACAGAACAAGGGTGATGCTGAAGACTGCAGGAGTCAACAGGACATTCTGGGCAGAAGTAGTAAATACTGCCTGCTTTGTGATCAATCGATCCCCTGTGATGGAAATTGATCTCAAGACACCGATGGAAATGTGGACTTGTAAACCCGCTGATTATTATAATTTGCATAATTTTGGAAGTCCTATATATGCACTGCTTCATGACCAGGAAAGATCGAAGATGGACTCCAAATCCAGAGAATGTATCTTCTTAGGATATGCTGATGGTGTGAAGGGGTATCGTTTGTGGGATCCCACTGCCAACAAATTTATCATCAGCAGAGATGTCATTTTTGCAGAAGACAAGGTGAAAATGATGTTGAGAAAGACACAGAGAATGAAAGTACAGAAACTAAAATAGTCAAGGTGAAGGAAGAAACAAAGGAAGAACCAGTTTTCTATGAGGCATTACTAGAGCATGATGATCAATCACTAGAAGATCCTGGACTACGACGGTCAAATAAAGAGAAAAGAGCGCCGATATGGAACTCAAATTATGTCCCTGAGAGCAATGATGCGTATTTCTTACTGATAGAGGATGGAGAGCCACCATATCTTTTGGAAGCGACCCAGAGCCCAGATATATCTTCATGGATGGAGGAGATGCAGGAGGAACTCAAATCCCTGCACAAGAACAAGACTTGGGATCTTGTTCCATTACCTCAAGGAAGGAAGGCCATTGGGAATAAATTGGTCTACAAGATCAAGAGGGATGAAACAGACTTGGTGGAAAGATATCGTGCAAGACAGGTGGTCAAAGGATATTATCAGAATGAAGGTATTGATTTCAATGAAATATTTTATCCTTTGTTAGACTAACTACTATTCGGATAGTTCTGGCTATGTGTGCTGCATACACTACAACTAGAACAGCTAGATGTGAAAATAGCTTTTCTCCATGGTGATCTTAATGAAGAAATATATATGCTCCTACCAGAAGGTTTTACCGAAAAAGGTAAAGAGAACTTGGTTTGGAGGTTGAACAAATCATTGTACGGTCTCAAACAGGTGCCGAGGTGTTGGTACAAGAGATTTGATTCCTATATCATGTGCCTTGGATACAAGAGACATAATTCAGATCCTTGTGCATATTTCAAGGGTTTAAATGGTAATGATTTTATCATTTTTCTGTTGTATATGGTTGACATGTTGGTTGCAGGCCCCAGCAATGATCAAATATAGGAGAGGAGGGCACAGTTGTCTAGGGAGTTTGATATGAAGGACATGGGACCTGAAAACAAGATTCTTGGGATGCAGATTTACCGAGACAGGAATAATGGAATGATTTGGTTGTCACAGAAGAATTATTTGAGGAAAGTCTTGAAATGCTTCAATATGAAAGACTGTAAGCCAATTTCTACCCCTCTTCCCATTAATTCCATGTTATCCTCTACAATGAGTCCTATTAGTGAAGCAGAGATGATGGAAATGTCTCGAGTGGCGTATGCATCAGCAGTGGGGAGTTTAATGTTCACGAGGCTTTCTACTAGACTAGACATTGCACATTCAATGGGAGCAGTTAGTCGGTACATGGAGAATCCAGGAAGAGATCATTGGAGCATAGTGAATAGGATCCTGAGATACATCAAGGAATCCTCAGATGTTGCATTATGTTTTGGAGGATCAAATTTTACAATCATTGGATATGTTCACAAAGATTTTGCAGGTGATTCTGACCAGAGGAAATCCACTACGGGTTATTTGTTTACTCTTGCAGGAGTAGTTTTGAGCTGGATCTCAAAGCTACATTCAGTAGTGGCTTTATCCACGATAGAAGCGAAGTGCATTGCAGATACACAATCTTGCAAAGAGGTGATTTGTATGAGAAGGTTATTGGAGGATCTCGGGCACAAAGATGATAATATTCCATAATTTTGTGACAGTCAGAGTGCCTTGCACATTGCGAGGAATCCATCTTTTCATTCCATGACAATGAAAATTGGCGTAAAATACCATTTTGTTCGAGATGCGGTGGAGGAAGGAAGTGTGGACTTGAAGAAAATTCACACTAATGAAAATTTGGTAGATTTCCTGGCAAATGCGATTAATTCTGAAATGTTCAGATGGTGCAGATCTTCAAGTGGCCTTGTAGATACATGAGTAGTAGATTGGGCAGATAGAAAGGATGTGTGGATATGTGATTGACAGTTAATCAAATCTCCAAGTGGGAGATATGTTGGAAGACGCGGAGAGAGATTAATGATGGTCACCGCATTCATTACATTTAATGAATTTGACACCCTACAATTATTTCCCCAATTAATTTGGTAAAAGTCATTTAATTGAGGGAAGACTAAATGGTGTGAAGGAAGGCTATAAAAAGGGATATCCTCATGGACTTTTTCATCATCGGATTCAGAAGAAACACATCTTCATCCCGAAGTGCAGTATTTTGTGATGAGTTTTTCCATATTTTACAAGAGAGATTTTCTTGAGTGTTTTCTCCTTGTAAATGAGGGAGAATTTGTACCCACATTTTACCATGGTGAAATCCTTCTATTCACCTGTGGTTTTTTACCCCTTTAAATTGGGGGGTTTTCCACATTACATCTGGTGTTCACTTTAATTCTGCACTTTTGCACTTTATTTTTAATCTCGCAATTATCATTGTATCAAAGGACCCGTCATTTACGATCCTAACATAAACATGATCCCATAGCTTATTCTAGGTTTAATTATTTTGATTCTTGGAAAATTAGTTGGAATACTACCACATATCCTTACAATTAATCAAATACCTTTGAGACATCTCCGTTATAATTTCATTCATGAGTGTGTTGACCTTATTTTGTACACGTGATGTAAAAAACATTACCTTTTGGGTATGTACCAAGGTGCTTCAATCTATAAGTATAATATGTGGTAAAATATTTCTTTCCCTTATTCCCTTTATACATTTTTGTCATTGTCGATCTCTTATTATTTATCCTCCTATCTAGGAAATAATACTTATATAATTATTTATCTATATTGATAACACATCATATTGTGTCTTCTTATTTTGAAAGTTTTTGGGATAATTATTCCACTAAAAATATTTGATTAATACTATCAATCAAATGATCAATATTAGTATTTTGATTACATGAATTGATACAATTTCTATTCACTCTAATAAAAATATTTTATAAATTTTGTAATACACTATTTTTAATTATAACATTATGAATAATAATGTATAATCCCAAAACATGTGAGATATAATTATTTATCTATGTTGATAACACATCATATTATATCTTCATATTTTGAAAATCTTTGGGATAATTATTCCACTAAAAATATTAGAATAAGACTATCAATAAAATGATCAATATTGGTATTTTGATTACATGAATTGATACAATTTCTATTCATTCTAATAATTTTTTTTCTAAATTTTGTAATACACTATATTTAATTATAACATTATGAATAATAATGTATAATCCCAAAACATGTGAAATAGTTTACATAAATTTAAAGATTTATGAATTGTTAATATAATAATAAAAACATTGTTTATTTGGGGTTATATTTATTTTCAAATACATTATAATAGTTATTAAAAAAAGGAATTATTATAAGAATATCAGCAAGAGTGTAACACTGTGTTCAAAGTGAGGCCAGTTTTCATAAACCATGTGATGATAAGGTCAACACCAATGTTCCCTTTTTTGTGATATTACCCTAAGGTGCCTTTATTCTAGAACCACATCCACTTATATTATCCATAGAGAGATGTATTAATTGAAAAATCACAAAATGTATTTAATATAAAAACATTATGATGTTCTTTTATACCTATACTCAAATTCTATTAGAGGGTTATGTTCTCTAACAAATTTTTTCCTAAATCTAGTACAAAAGATTTATACTAGACTTCCTCTGATGCTGAATATAGAGACCCCAACCCTGGTAGCCACAATTCGGTGTCTACATTATTCTATTACCATAATTATAAGGAATAACATCCGAAAGGGCCAAATAGTTTATTATTTTGGTAACTATGATACATAAATGAAATAATTATTACTATTGAAAACATAAAATACAGTTTTTTTAGAATTCAATTATTACTTATTTTCGTCTTTCATGTCAATCATAAAACAAATCCTAGTATCCTAGGGAAAAAAATTAGAAAGGGGTGACCATAAATGTTTAGTAAGGGTACAAATATGTAATTATATCTGAATAAATAATAAATAATCAACATTTGATGGAAATTAACATAAACACATTCCATTAATTCAATATCTTAATAATTACATGCTAATGTAAATGATGATCAAATAATGCTAAATAAATAATTACATGATCCTAAAAACATAACCACATATATTCTAAACAATATTATAATCACATGGAATATATATAAATATATTCATAATGATGGAATTTATATTTATAGACCACTAAATCATAATATTTAGGATTTTTTATTAAAGACATATAAATAAATGGGTAAGGCCTCATCCAAATCCTAATATAGATTTTCTCATGAGACTTGATGAAGTGTCAAGGGTATTTAGTGGTATGTGCTCCTCACTTACGGATTCCAATGCATTCCTTATATTTAAGGGATGAATAATAATTAACATTTAAATTATTATTAAAAAAATAACAAATGAAATATTAAAACATACCCTAATCAATAAACATAATCAGAAACAATCAAGAGTAAATTAGCGAATATTAATAAAATTATATATCACTAGGAAAAAAGATAAGAAAACTTCTAGATAAATAATAAGGAAAAAATAAATAGAACATATCCTCATTAAAACATAAGTAAAATAAATGGTTGATATAATTGATTTATTTAAATACAATAAAAATCTCATTAAAAAAGTTTTTTTGAAAAATATTCTTTGATTTTTGGAAATAAAATTTTAAAACCAAAAGATAAATTTTTTTTGGAAATAAATTTCACTGAAACTAAATTTTTAATTTTTTTTAAAATAATAATTAAAAAATATATTGTTCATGATGGTTAAAATTTCATTAATACAATATGTTGTAAAACATAGATTCCTTTCACATTTTTAGTAATTGCCAAATAGGCATTATTTTTTAAAACATTTGAATGTTCCTTCCACTTCATTTTAAACCATATAGAACTGGTAAAAATAAATTTAATATGATGCTCAAGAATGATTATAATAAAAAATTTATCATTTTTTTAATTCTTGGGTGTTGATGAAAATGGATTTCTGACCAAAGATATAAATAATGTCGGAATTTCATATAAAGGATTTCTCAATCATTTTACATACCAATGTGTGGGTAAATTGAACAATAAATTAACTAACTTCTATAATTAGAATATTTTAAGAATATATTTTTTTAATAGATTAATATAAAATAATTCCCCAAATGGATATATAAACAAAAACATTTCCTAATAATTATGTGATTGTGAAATAAACTCTTACCACTTTAGTAACTTCTGAATCGTAATCCCCATAATATAAATGAAATCAAAAGAAACATTAAATACCATCAATATAATTATTTTAGTTATATGAAATATAAAAGGTTTAGTATATAAACCACACAGTGTAAATAATTGGTGAATATGGAATATATCTCATATTAGTAAAACTGAGACCCAAAAACAATTACTAATTTGAACATTTATTTTATTTCACTAAAACTAATATATTATAAATATAGGTTTATTAAATGTATATTAAACCACTGAAATCACATATATCATACCATATATTATTTACTTATAGTTTTAAACTTTTTTTTATTAATAATTATTTGTTAAAATCAATGTTTGTGTGTGATAATTTTTCCATCGTTCATGTATATTTTTTTAGAAATTTATGTCATCTTAAATTTATCATGGTTAAATAATATCTTGATTGGAAACCTTGATATAAATATCATATATAGTCATTATATAATTATTTATATTATTTTATAAATTTTAATGATAGAAAATGTATTACAATGTTCAATGAGACTGTAAGTCGTACGTGAACATGGAGGTTTTTTCCATTTCCACTACGAACGGAACGAAAATAAAAATAAGTTTTAATTCGAATCTATATAATCATTATTATTTTTATATGTAATTTATATTAATAAAATACAATCTTATTAACATCAATGTAAATATAAAATGAATAACATTTCACATCGCTACATAGAGGTAATAGTCCACACAAACACATGAATGTTATTATTATTTTCAATTAAATAGTAAGGTAAGAAGTAATAGGTGATATTATAAATGTAGAAGTATTTTTAAACTATAAATATTATGTATATATTAATAAAATTTTATCAATCATATCTTCCACTTAATTTTTATGCGAAAAATGAATCACAATGCTTCATGAGGCGGTAGTCCTCTATACACACGAGCGACATTATCATAACCCTCAAGGAATTGAATGTAACAAGATATATGTCAAATGATAATATTGGATGTATAATAATATCATAAATATCATATATTTATGGTAAATAAATCATTATATTCATTCTGGAAAGGTGGTGATGGAGAATGAATTACAATAGTTCATGAGGCGGTAGTCAACTGCACACATGAAAGATGAATTCGTAACCATTAGATGGAAGAGGAGAAAGAATTAGATTATAGAATTAAAATACTAAATTTAAATATATTTGACATATATTTTTTGTTATATTATAATTCTATAAGTATAATTTAATGAGTATAAGAGGAAATAAAATAAAATGCAAGGTTAGTGATGTTACCTCTCCTCTAAATAACTTCTTTTAGTTTTCACGAAAAGGCTTATTCGTTGAATTAAGGACCAAAATTGTCAATCAAAGTAGATTTTGGGGAATAGAGGAATGGTTTTGTAGGTATTTGACTAACCAATGATTTTTTTTAAATGTGAGGAGTATAAGAGAGTGGTCGGCCTTTCATAAGTGAGGTAAATGACACACGCGTAATTTTTCAAAAGAAAAATCTGTAACATCATTTTTTAAATTACAAATGTATAAAAATGGTAAATTATAACAAATATAAAATAAAATATCAAAATATTTCTATATGATTGGATTTCTATAAGATTTGGGTCATTTTTAACTATTATCATTTTAGTTTAAACCCTTAATAAACCAATTTTCACATTAACTGCAGTATTTGTTTTACTATTTTTACTATCCCTTTTGGAAAAAAATTATGTGGAACATAAAAGATAATATAAATAATTCTGAATAAAAATATGCAATCTATTTTTCTAAATTTAATTCATAGAAATGGAATAATTCAACTGAAAATTTTACCCGCAGATGCAATGAAAAAATAGATTTTCAAAGACAGAAATCATATAAATATAGAATGTTTTAGTCTGAAAATTATAAATTATATTTATTAAAATGAAAAAATTAAATAAATTGTAATATAATTAAAATAAATTTACTTCAATACCACTTTTATATATAAATTAACATTCTATGTTTTTTGAATGAAAATGATATTTTTAATAAAAATTAGAAGTTTTGTAAATTTATTATGAAATGATATATTTTAGAAAATTACCAAAAATTCTCCCAATAATAGTTTTTATATTATGATTTATAAAATTAATTCTATTTATTAAAATTAATTTTATAAAAGTGTAAAAATTAATTTTAATTTATGTGAGTAATGAATGACTAGACCACCGTTAAGAAAATAGACAGTTTGTTAGAAAGAAATTATTTTAATCTTTCAAATGGTTCTTTTTTAACGTAAAACTGATACCCTGGATAGATAATCACGACCTATTTATAATATAAAATAATCATACACATTTATTAAAACAGTTGATTTATATTGAACCCTCTTAAGAAGGTGAAGAAGATCATCTGAAACATGATTATCCTATTGAAAGACAAGACAATTGATGCATTTGTTGCAAGACCATCTTCAAGAGCATTAGACTATCCATTTAGATGGGTAACAATATGATCCGTAGATAAATGTAAATCCAAACATAAAATACATCTACTGGTGAGCATCCATGAAAGATGAATATAACATGTTCTTTTTTTATTTATAATCAACAGATAAATATTGAATTTATTTTATATAGCTTTAAACCATATATGTTTCATAATATATTTAGTACTATTCATACCCTCCATTATAATATATTTGATATACCAATCATATTTAAATATAAATATTTTAATAGAATATAATTTTTTGTTCAAATTAGGTGTTTCATGCAATACAAGCAATCATAAGAATTGAATATATAATGAAAAATAAATATATCTTAATGTCTTAGGGTGTTGAGCTATATTTTTAGATTTTTTTGTTTCATACATTCTATCCAACATGATTTTATGAAATTTAAAATATATGGGTTTTACATTTATCTAATTATTAAGATATCATCTTTTATTGCGAAAACAACAGAAATAAGATGGCAATGATTCACTTTTTATGGAACAATAAGAAAAAATAAACTAAATAAATAGAATACAATAAAAATATCTATATTTAAGAAAATATACATTTATAAGGTCCTTAATAATGTATCTAAAAATAAAATTTGATTATTCCAGAAGTTAGGCACACATACAAAATGAATCTAGATTAGGGTAGTGGTTTCATCTCAAAATTTTATTCATTGATACACATTTTCTACTTTGTACATAATTTAATTTAATTTTTTTTGTATACTTAATATTTTATATATAATACCATGAATTATATTTATTCATGGTATTTGAACATTAACTTCATGATTTAAATCTTTCAAGGTGTATTTATTAGAATATTTATAATTTTATTAGGAGTTCGTTATCTCTAATTTAATCTATTCAGTCATAAATCCTAATGTAAATAATTATGCCTTAAATATTAAATTATTACTACCTAGTGAATGTATTTTATTATATTAATAGGTATTTAGGATCCAAATCAGGTAATTTACATAAATGTCCATGTATACGAAATATACCCACATTGAAATTGTTTTTTTATCAAAATGTTACTCAAATCATTTTGATTTTGTAGACATTCTTATTTAAAAATAAGAATGTTTTTAAAAGAAAACCTATATGAGGAATTTTTATTACTTATAAAACATATCATCATTTCTTATTTATATTCATCTGGTTTTATTTCTTTATTAAAAAATTCATTTCTTGTTAACTCATATTTCATCGAAAGTGTTTCTTATAAAGGAAACTAACATAATTTAATCATCTCATTCAGGAAAATCCCCTTTTCATATTCAGATTATTTTGATTCATTTTCAATTATCCCTTTAAATTATTTAACAACTGATTATGTAAATTTTATACTACTTTACCTTCATTTAATATTTTTAAATAAATGTTAACATTTCCTATTTTGGCTATTTTCATCAAAACTTTG
This sequence comes from Viscum album, assembly GCA_963277665.1. Lineage (NCBI taxonomy): Eukaryota > Viridiplantae > Streptophyta > Magnoliopsida > Santalales > Viscaceae > Viscum > Viscum album. The sequence goes on from OY728141.1 coordinate 1,939,832,774, forward strand.
AAATATTTTTTTTATGTTTTACATGTAATAATGTATTTTTATCACATTTATCATTTTTGTGATATTTTTCTATAAAAATTTCAGATTTCTAAATAAATTATTTTTTCTAGTTTTATAAAATAATTATTTTAAAAAAATTTCAAATAATCAAGAATCTTTCTTATTTTCAAAGTGGTTCTTTTAAAAATTAAACAAATTTTTTCATCTAAGTAATTATCCTTTGACATAGTTTATTATTATTCATGGATATTATTCAAATGACACAATACAAATTTGTTCTCAGGATTGATTGTGAAATATTATTTTCTATCAGGGAAATTGTATATTAAAGCCTTTATGTTTCATTGTCATTATTGTTTAATAAACCTAAATATTCTTCCAGTGCCTTCCCTATGTGAATACAATATTTGTTATCCCTTTTATTAAATGGTAGTCACTTATATTACACACATTTACTGATTTGTAAAAACTATTATCTTAATTGTATGAACATTCTCTCATTGTTTCAAATACCATATTCATTATTATCTTTATTGAATTTTATTTAATTATATATTAATTTATCGCATTTTATAACCATTTATTTTTCATAGGTTTATCATTTTAAGATTATTAATGCAATTATTAATGATTTAATTATGTGAATCTGTATGAATTTTATTTTATCCTCATGGTTTCATTAACATATGTTTAATGACTCCCATTTTCTCTATGGGTTATTTTTTCTATAAAAGGGAATGATTGTCATTTAAAATATTTTATGAAAATAATTTTACATTCATTGGTTATTAATGATGTGATAAGTGATTTATTTAAAGAGGAACTCATATGTATGAATGATGAAGTGTGTAGTCCTATAACACTTACATATTCTAATGATTATATCTCATGAGATAAGTATTCACAAGTAAATTTTAGTTTCTCATAATAATAGATATTGATGGTGTGGGTCAGGAATGTAATGTTCCCTATACTAATATCTTTGAAACATATGAAATATGTTTCATAGTTTTGTGATTATTCATATAACCATGTTATAAACTCATGGATCTTTTTTATTGACTAATGTTTCCAAACACTTTTGATTCATGTTTTACGATATTTCAATTATTATACCATGATTTATGAAATATTATTTTTTGGGTATGATATTTATTATGTGTCTTGTTTATACCCATATTTTCATTTTATGTTCACTTATGATATTCAGTTGTTATCACTTATGTTTTCTAGTATTTAAAATATCATCTCACTCATTCATCATGTTTCTATTTTCTAAGGTTTTGAATATTATTTTAGTGTACAACAAGTTTTGGGGGAGTGTGGTTTGGCTAAATTATGGATAAATGTTCACAAGGGTTTTAAAATAAGATTCTTATGTATCATGTTCTCAAAGACACTAAACCACATATTGTTGGTATTTTGTGATTAATTATGATATTTAATGTTTAAGTTGTGTAAATTTTGAAAAATAAAATCATGAGTAGATTGGTTCTCTATGTGGTCGTAATTCCATTATCTAAATCCTTAAAAACAGTGGAATATCCCAAGAGGAGATACAATATCTTATTTATCCATAATAAATTCTAATCATTTTATTCACATATATTATTCACCCATGTCTTCTAAATTCAAATTTAAATATTTAATAAAATATAAATAATATCATAATTCATATATAATGAATTATGTTATAATAAAATCACTTTAAAACCATACTAATTTGTTGATTATAATATGTTCTTGATTGGGTCAGTTTGACCACCTACACGAACGATGTTATAAAAAAATTTAATTAATGGTTTTGAAATGTTTATTACTAAAATGATATGATATTAATAAGTAAAGAAATTTTTTAGTTATAGAAGTGTAATATTAATATTTTACTCATTATTATTATAACAACTTTTATATGTTAACAATTAGTGAAAAAGGTTGTTATGGATTTTATATTGGAGAAAGACACTCCAAACTCACCTGGACTGTACTTGGAACATGATAAATTATAATGAAAATTTTATTACATCACCATTATTATTAGAGAAATTATGTACATTTAAACAATGATTGATTAGAAAATACCCTTATATCAAATCACAAAAGGAATGGTCAAAATGTTTTACACCGATGATCAATGTTGACTAAATAAATAAAATCTATATGATAAATTAATATAAAATGTTAATATCAAATGGAATAAATATGAATAAATTTATTAAATATATGGTTACTGAGCCTATGATTATAACATATAAAGTTAGATAATATCTAACCAAGTGGGAATCTAAAGTAAGTGTTCATTATCTGAATTTAAATTCCTTGAAACATATTTCTTGTTTTTCCCATTCTTATTTAAAATGGTGAACAAAGTTCTCGAATTAAAATATATTTTTTCTTAAATCACTTCTAATTCATCTAACACAAAATTATATTCCATGATCACTTTCTTTTTTCTTTTGATTAATATATTACTAATGTCTATGATGGTTTTTTCTAACACAATTTACATTCATTGAGTTATTACCATTATTCATGAATTTAATCATTATAAGTTTAGATTCCTCTACCATATACTTGTATTGTATTTTATTACCTATTTATTTTCATTGTATTTTTATTTATTTCCCATAAAATACTTTCTAAAGGATTCATTCATAAAATAATAATGATTCCTATAAGGGATACCCGTCTCTAATTTCTTAATGCATGTTTTATATTATGAACACATTTTCATTAATAGGATATATATATATATATATATTTATATTATATATTTTTTCTTGGATTATTAAGCTACATTTATTGATATCTCTATCATGTGATTGTGATAATATTATTGTAAATTCATAAGGTTTTTTATTCCAATCCAACTTTTATTTTTAGATTGTTTATGTATAAGTGAATAAAAGATGTATTTTATGTTATTTATCTCTAGAAAAACATTTATTTTAATTTTTTCATGTTATTTATTGTTTTTTATATCTTATTACTATTTCACTCTCCATTGGTTCACAATTAAACCAAAAGGATTCTCGTATGTTAAGCTAACTTTGTCTTTTCTTTTAAGTCTATAGTTTTTCTCCTCCATGTTCAATTTCATTATATTGTATTAATCATGTCCTTCTATTAACATTAATGATTTTTATGGTAATTTTATATTGAATTTTACTTTCTTAAAAAATGTTTGAAAGAGATCATTCTATCATTTTATGTTCAATTATTTTTTAACCGTCATTACAAAAGTTTAAAAAGAATTTAATTTTTAATGTTTTCTATATGAATGAATTTTATTTATTTTATTACAAATATTTCATAATGAATATTATCATATACATTTAATTGTTTTAATGGAAAAATTATATCCCCATTTTTTATGACTTTTTTTAAAAACTATTCCTAGCATTTTATAAAATTACAAAATGAGATTTAATTAGACCTATATGCATATTAATGTTCAAATTATCATATATTATCAATAAAATTATTTATATTCATGGTTTCATTATATGGAATTATTTTAAAAAAAATTAATGTTTTATTTTCAACCGATAAAATGAATTTTTGAAGTAACTAAAAAGTTTGTATATACAACCATATTATAATAGATATATGATTTTTTTTATATTTTCAATTCCATTTTCCTCTAAAACAGGAAACTATCTATCTATTTCGTAGTTATGTATCATGTATCATTCTCTAAATTATATTTTAATACTTTTGGGATATTGTCAATTGGTTATTAATTGATATATTCTCAATATCAAGTTATGTGGTACCATTTACAAATGATATAAAAAAATTCTACAAGTTTTTAATGATATATTATATGATTAATTATATGTTCCACTCATACAAATTCATATATTATGATATAAATGATTAGATCAAAATTATATATCCCTCCAATACATTAGTTAATTTTTTATATATCATGATATGTTATGCAATGGACTGAGTAAACACAATCCACCATGGGACACTAGATATCGTATTATGTTGTATTTGCAATGAACCATAGTATAAGTTTATGATGTCATTTTTTATGTTGTGTACACGTTATTATAATTCAATGATCTTATTATATATACTTATTTATGATACAATAATTCTGTTAAGATTCATGAATTATGATCTATTATTGAATGAGAATGATTTTTTTATGATCTATTCACATTATTTTATTAGATTATCATACCTATATACTTATCTTATCCTCAATTATGATATTAAATTATTATTATATATATATATATATTTAATGAGCATTTTTTGTCAACCTTTATTATGTTTTCATTTCCCATAAAAATTAATAATATTAATACATATGATATGTCTATATAGGTGCCATGGGTGGGTAATTTCTTGGGAAATGTTGATGACTTATTATATAATAAAAATTAATTGTTTTAATTTCATTATTCGCAATTTTATGGGAAATATGAGTTTTTTAATTATTTTTTTTTTAAATTTTATAAAACTATAAAATTAAATGTACATAGGTATGTATCTGTTTAACTATTTTTTAGTTATATTATAATTATAGATGGATAATTTTGGGGATCTTTAATTAGTATCAATGATAGTTTATAAAGAATATGTTTTTATCGACATATATATAAGTGTGGTTCTAGAAGGTCTCAAGTATGTAATTGATAAACATATCATGTTTATCTTAGAGTCTAAAAATGTGTAATTATCTTGGTTTGTGTCATGTATCTTCAAATGTTCAGGTCATCTGACTATATACGTCTATGACATGTATTTGTCCAATTTTTTTATCATATTATCTTTGCAATTTTTTTATTTCCTACTGATTCCCTATTTTTTCACATTTTCTAAAATATATCTAAATATGATCAATTTTCGTGAATTAATTTTATATATACTAAATATAAAAAGAATAATTGTTTAATTTATCACATTTTAAATAAAATTGAAAAGAAAATATAAATTGATTCATAACCCCCCCCCACTTAATACTTTTTCATTACAAGGAAAATTTATAATGGAATCCGTACTAAAAAGTATAATAACTCTTTAATATTCATTTTTATAGATAAACCCATTTTATTATTTGACATTGTAAAATTATTTCAATAATATAATGAATTTTTATCATAAAACATCCACATATTACAATGTTATTCATTTATTTTATATTTATTTTCTAGAGTGATCTTCTTTAGCACACACCTTTTAAGGGATAAAATTTAACTTATGATTTTTTTTGGAATTTAATCCCGGATTAAATTTCAAAACATGTTTTAATAAGATATAATTTATTCTAATTTATAATATATAAATTTTATACAGTATAAAATAATTAAGAAGATTTTTTAGATAAATTCCAAGGTTGAGGGATTTTAAGTATATGATAAAAGCTAAGTCATGAAAAAGTATTGAATCTTTAAAAAATAGGCATATACTGAAAAAAATATAACTATCCTTTTAAATGATAAATATTAGACTCCTTTTGTCATTACCTTATATATTATTTGTTCTATATAAAATTATCACGAAAATTAATTTAAAAAATTATAATTGTTTCAATATATAAGGTTATGTTTCTCTTTTTTATTCTAATAATATTAGAAAACATGGTTAGAATACCCCCCATACAAACACATAAATATTATACAATTCTTGAGAAAAAATATTCCCAAAAAATGGTAAATAATATTTTCTTTTCAACCCATACTAATAAATAGTATATATCATGGGAAATGGTTTTTCAAAGCTTTGATATAAGTTGAATTTCACCACCGTGACCACATAAATTAAAAATAAAAAATTTAAAAATTCATTTAAGATTAATGTGGTTTGGATTTTTGAGAAAAAGTAGGTATCTAAAGAATATGATTCAATATTATCAATGCTTGGTTCTGTAAATTCAAATATATGGAAAATAAAAAGGCTATAATTTTTAGTTAATCCAAATTTTACCTCAATCATAGTCATGTTATTTTTCATTGATGTATATTTTTCATTAAAAAATAATGATATAAAAGTTACATATTATTATAAAATAAGCAGAACAATAAATATTTAGAAAATATGAAGGATCTATAAAATATCATGGTTAAGGCTGGGTTGGTTAGTATAAAACATTTATATCAAGGTTATTTAAAAATAAATAGGAAAATGGAAAATTATTAAGAAGAATGAAATAGATATAAAATAATATAAATGATTATTTTTTAAAATTAAAATAACTATTGGGGTATACCAACATGATGGAATATAAATATCTAATATAAATCACATCATGGGGTAATAAAAATGAAAATGATTAAAAAAGTGAAAGGTGAGTGTATGTGGAATTGAATTGGAATGAAATAAAATAATAAAGAAGGTAATCCAACCCATATAATCACCCATGGTGTGTTAATTTTCCTAGGTCAGTGTAAAGACCCAGAAATTCGAAGATTTTTTTTAATTTCTTTGTAATTTTACGAGTCTGTGGCTTCTGACGAGACTTGATTCTGAGGCCCGGTTTTCCCGGAATCAATCTCTGATGTTTAGCTCGGGTATGTTCCGTAAATGACCGAACAAGTTTTTCTATCTTTTGAACTGGTGCTCGGAATTGAAATACGAGGGCACCGATGAACTTACAACACCGTTAATTGCTTAAGGGGACTTTTTCCGTAGTTGCGTTTTTAGCGGGTTGGGGTTTAATAATTCGGGATTAGATTAAATTAAATAAATTTTTTTGTGTACAAATTTTATTCAAGGAACGTGGTTATTTTCCACAAATGGTGAGTTAGAGGTGGGTACCACACCCACCTAACCTCCCATGGGAGAGTCTAGTGTGGTGGGGACCACACGAGACCCTACCTCCACTCCACCCCATAACCCCCTTGACCTCCCCATAACTCACTCCTTGTTTAATACATGAAAACTCCACTCATTTATTGAAGTGAAGCCTCTCCTCATCCCAAGCTTATTAAAGCCAACTGAGGTGATTAATATCCTTATTAATTATTCTTGTCACACCTCTTGACTTTTTGAATTTCTTGGAGGTCTTTTAAAAGAAAGAGACTTGATGAAATATTTTTTTGGAAAATATTTTTGGAGAATTAGAGGAGATAATTCTTCATCCATGAAGAACAACTTCCTCCCTCCACAAAGAATGACATCCTCCCTCTACAAAGAACGCATGTTCCAAGAAGAACGATCGACACACCTTCTTTCCTTTTCTCTGCGACAATAGGGGAGACACAACATCTTCGGGTACACTCTGACGATGATGGTTCCTCCCTGGTGTTGACGGAGCGACAATGCTTTCCGCGTCTACGACGAACGGCGAACCATGAGGTAGGGATTATTTTTTTTCAGGTCTATATCATCGTTCTTCGTTGATTATGGTTTGGCTGCCTTATATCATAGTAATGGAAGGATATCAGACCTTACAAACACAGCCGATTCTCCTCCCCTCTTCTTTGTTAATCCTCGTTGATATTGGAAGCGGAGGTTTAAGGTGTTGTTGCACCGTGCGTTGATCGGCAGGGAACCACAACCATGCTAGGCCATGGCGAAGGCTGCGCGGTGTCATTGCACCTCGCAGAGACGTAGAGGTTCGCAGCCTGAGTAGGCCGCGGGAGTGGTGCACGGTGTCATCGCACCGTGCCAGAGAGACCGAGGAAGGTCACGGCTGGAGTAGGCTACGGCGGAGGGTGCAAAGCCATCATGCCTCCCTGAAGAGATGAGCTGCGGCCTAAGGCTGCGGCAGACCAGCAGGGGCGGTCGTCCGCTTCTCCAGGAGGCGGGACCCCTTCTGGGACCCGCGCAGCTCCCAAATCGGCCGGCCATAATGGCCGGCTATTACCCGGAAACCGGGGGGTGTAACTCCCTTGACCAGCTGCTAGGGTGGACCCTACTGGGTCCACCATTTCCAAAAATAGGGGTTCGCGCCCCCTTTGCTTCCCGGTCGGCCAGCGGCCGAGCCGCGGCCAGCTTCCGAGCCAACCCGCAGGATGCACGGGCCAAGCCAGCAGCAGGACACACGGGTTGGGCCAGCCGCACACTGCACGGGGCGGGTGCAGCTGCGCCCCCGGGCCGGACCCCTACCTGATTTGGCTCGACCAGGTTTGGGACGTCCCTTGGGGTGTTGGGTCGGGTTGGCCCGGGCCCATACACCCGATTTTCAGACCATTTTCGGTTAAATGGGCATATCTTGAGTTATGGACATATGATAAATTCACCGTTAGTTGCGTAGGATTCCTAGGATCGTGGAGGAAGTTTCGGTTTATTACACTCAAGGTTTAGGTGATGTTTGGGTATGACATGGTTGGTTCAAACCCAAAACCAACGTGGTCCTCGGAGTGGAAACACTTATAACTTGAGCTCCAGACGTCCGATTGATGTACCGTCGACTTTGTTGGATTCCTCATGGTGAGACGGATAGTTTGGTATACTTCACCTATGTTTTGGATGCAGTTGGAGTATGGTTGGGTTTGATTGTACTCTAAATCCAACCGGACCCCTCGAACGGAGAAGATAATAATTTTCAGACCGGACGTCCGTTTGACGAACCGTCAGCAGTGTTTGTAATCACGTTGAGAAACGGTTCCTTTGAGTATACCCCATGAGAGTTAGGGGTACAGTTGAGATATGGTCTGGTTTGTTCATACATGAAACCAACGAGGCCCCCGAGACTAAAAGGCTAATAACTCAAAAGCTGGGCGTCCGATAGATGTGTCGTCTATTGCATTGAGACCCATTTGATAGGGTGGTCCTTTGAGATACTTCTACGTGAGACTTCGTGACACTTGGATGTTATGACCAGTAGCTCGTGGAGCGGACCCTCCAGGAGATGAGCGTACAATGTGCGGAGACCGAGTAGCTGTAGACCTGACGATTGCTTGAATGATTCGACTCATAGTGATCTGGTTAGCCCAGTGGACGGAATGCCCGATATTTGGTGGCAGACCCATGGTGGATGTAGCGCCTGGTAGTTGGCAGCCGACTCATGGTACTCGATTGGAGAAGTACCTCTGTGGGCTATTATGGAGAGAACCCGGTATTTGGCGGAATACCCTCAGTGGATGGAGCACCCGGTAGTTGGCAGCAGACCTGCGGTACTCGACAGGAGGAAGACCTCAGCAGTCTAAAGTTAGTGAGTAGCGCCTTGGAGTTGTGATAGGGCGATTTTACTCGACAGAGGAGGAGTTTCACCATTAGTTGTAGTTTCGATAATGAACATCCCTATTTGAGCGGTGTCAATGACCTTTGTGCATACCTCATGATTGAGATGGGTCATGTGATAACTTAGGTATATGTATGGGCATAAATCTAAGTAGTGGTTATCCATTTATTTGATGACCTCTGTGTTTCATCATGATTGATATGGGTTACATGATAACTTACGTATAAGTATGGGCTTATACCTATGTAAGGGTTATCTATTGAGATCCATCATTGTGGTTATCCTTGTAGGATTTAATGAGACTTTCTGGGTCTTGGTGTCCCTACTGAGTATCGTTATACTCACCCCTGCACGGGTTATGACCGCACTTCGTTGTGTTGGATGCAGACGACAGACAACACTGATTGTAGTTGAGGCTTGTAGAGATGGATGGTATCCAGAGGTGGAATTCACGATGAGACATTACTTGTAGGTGATAGACAGACGTGGAGAGATGAGGTGGCCATCTGTACCTACCCATCAGGTGGGAATTTCCGAGGACAATCCAGGAGCAGTTTGACACCTTTCTACTGTTTCTCTTTTCAATTGTACTTTTTTTTAGTTGTAGCTGTACTTTTCAGATGGGTTTGTATTCTGGCCCATTTACTTTTCATCACATTCTTTTGTAATAAGTGTTTTACTTCCACTTGTACTCTTTTTGGATGTGTTTATGTTTTATAAAGGCAATGTCTTCCCAGTTATCGGGATTTACGCCTTTGGTGCTAGTCCCCAGCCCCTGGCCAATGGAAGGCGGGCTTAGGGTAGTCATGACACATTCCCCGAGGATGGTTCATGAAAAATTTGTATCAGAGGACGTCGGTTCTACCACATTACTTATGACTCTGATATTTTCTTTCTGTGAAGTAATAGTGTTAAGCGTACCGAGTGTGGTTTTTAGTTCAGGGGTTCTAGTGTTGGTGCAGCAGCCGACGTATCCATACACCAGGACCCTGACTACAGATTTTTGACCCAGGGCATGAAAACACTGATTGGGTGTGTGTTTACAAAAGTTTCTTTTAATTCAACTGAAACCTGGTCAGCTCAGCAGTTATAATCGTTTGACCGTGTCACATCTGTTTCTTTCAGGATGTCTTCACCTAGTCAGTCTGTGTGGGTACCGAGTGGGAAGCACGATGATATCTCACCGAGCAGTGAGGCTTCAGTACAAGGCCCTCCACCAGTTGATGCACCAACAAAGTGTTCACGCCGCTTGATCGTGTTTCATGAGTTCTGGAGACAGAGGCCTCCGACGTTTCATGGCGAGTCGGATTTTCAGACGGCTAGGCACTGGATGGAGTTTGTAGCATGAGCTTTCCAAACATCTGGGACACCCGCAGACATGATGGTTTACCTAGCTATTAGTCTCTTTTAGGGAGAAACATATAGGTGGTGGAGCCACTTGTTCTAGTTTTGGGACGAAATGACCTTCACCTGAGAAGACTTCGAGACTTTCTTCAGGGTGGAGTTTATACCAGTGACTTAACACTCTGAGTGTGCTCAGGAGCTACTGCCTTCGCCACAGGGTTTTCTGTCAGTAGTCGGGTCATCTGTAGGCAGTTGACAAATGATGCAGAGGTCCAATAGGACCGTTCCAATAGGTGGGAGACCTCGATTTATAGGTTTGGTTGTGTGAGTCATACGAAATAGATCCATCCATACAAGGACCAGGAAGTGCAATGCATGTGGAAATCAGGGTCACTTGGCACGTGGTTGTCCGACTTTCTGCACAGTTGATTAGTAGGTGTTTGAGGAGACACTGAGATAGAAGCAACGGCAGGAGCTTGATCATCAGCTGAGTGGTGGACAAGGAAGTGGAGCTCCGAGAGCAGGTGGATAGTAGCGAGACTAGTTCGAGGCATGGAGTCCTTTGTTCTTGGGGCTTCTAGTTTTAGTGTTGTTTTTGTTTGAGGTTGTTATGTGTCTTTGTACTTGATATGCCGTAATAAATGTCACTTTTCCTTGTGACATTGCTTTCCTTTCTTTTTTGTGAGGTTGATACTAAGAGGTTCCGGTTAAAACTATTAACTTGACCCCCATTTTGATATTCCAATTGGAGAAGACCCAGAAACGACACACTGATGCTGAAAGTGTGACTCTACCCTTGGAGGTGAGAGTAATGGTTGGATCTCTTAGTAGTAGCGTCAAGGACTTATGACATCATTCAATACATGAATTGTACCATTCGTGTCAGGATTGAAATTATTAGGCAAAGAAAATGATTCATCCAGGGGATGAGACCAGATTTTAGTTTTTGGTAGAGGATAAATCTCGGAATCTCTTTGGTAGATCATATAAGAAGAAAGGTGGACATGAGTTCTTACAATTGGATAGTCTCACCCATTGTTTGTTGAGCGAAAAGTTTACAGTTCTCTCCAACTCCTTAGTCTTAGGTGTATCTTCTCTTAGAAGGACCTAAACCTGAGATAGCAGTAATGGAATAAATTCCTCTAGGACTATGACTTCGAGATAGTTTATACTCCTGGGAAAAATAATGTTATAGTAGATTCTCTTAGTGAGAGATCGGGAATTCAAATGTTGGAAGTAGTAAGAAACCAGCTAGCCGCATTTCAGATATCCTTTGTGGATAATGATGGAGTTAGCACGTGTAGAACCAGAAATGGATAAGGCTACAACGGAGAAGGTGCAGATCATCTAGGAGCAGATAAAGACTGGACATGGCAGACATATGTCCTATGCATGTAGTAGACGAGACCACTGGAGTTCGAGGGTGATTACCACATCTTTATACTAGTCTCACCTCAACGGGGTCTATGGAGTTTTCGCCAGGGCAACAAGTTATCTCCAGGTTTCATCGAACATTTCCATGTCCCCAGCAGACTAGGAAACGTGGTTTACCATCTATCCTTTCCACCTCATATGCATCGGGTACATGACATCATTCACGAAACTCAGTTGAGGAGATGTGTGTATGACCTATCCATCATTATCGACCACAGAGATCTGGACATCAATGACTGGGTGATTTCCACGCGTTCCAATAGAGGTTGAGGATCGACAGGAGTGGGTCCTACAAGGACGGTTGATTCCTCTTGTGCACTTTCTCAAGAAGCACGGAAACCTCTAGGAGATCTCATGGGAGAGGGACGCTCATATGTGTGCTTGGTAACTCCTTTAATTTCCCTAGTTTGTGTTGTAGCTTTACGGGGACGTAAAGCCCTGAGGTGGGAGTAATTTAAAGACGTTGAATTTTAATGAATTTTTTTTTTAATTTCTTTGGAATTTTACGAATCTGTGGCTTCTGACGGCACTTCATTCCGTGGCCTTGTGTGCTCGAAATAATTTTCTAATGTTTAGCCAGGGTACGTTCAGTAAACGAATGAGTGGGTTTTTCTATATTTTGAACCGGTGCTCGGAATTGAAATACGAGGGAACCGATGAACTCGCAGTGCCATTAATTGCTTAAAGGGACCTTTTCCATAGTTTTGTTTTGAGCGGGTTGAGGTTTAGTAAATAAGGATTAGATTAAATTAAATAAAATTTGTTGAGTACATATTTTATTCAAGGAAGGTGGTTATTTTCAACAATGGGGGAGTTATAGGTGGGCCCCACACCCACCTAACATCCCATGGGAGAGTTTAGTGTGGTGGGACCCACACAAGACCCTAACTCCTCACCTCCCCATAACCCCCTTGACCTCTTCGTAACTTACTCCTTGTTTAATACATGAAAACTCCAATCATTTATTGAAGTGAGGCCTCTCCACCTCCCAAGCTTAATAAAGCCAACTGAGGTGATTAATAACCTTATTAATTAGTCTTGTCACACCTCTGGGCTTTTTGAATTTCTGGGAGATCTTTTAAAAGAAGGAGACTTGATGAAATATTTGTTTGGCAAATATTTTGGGAGAATTAGAGGAGAGGATTATTCATCCACAAAGAACGACTTCATCCCTCCATGATGAATGACTTCCTCCCTCAAAGAAGAATGTCAGTTCCATGAAGGATGATCGACGCACCTTCTCTCCTTTTCTCCACGATAAGAGGGGAGATTCCACATCATCAGGTACACTCTGATGATGACAGTTCTTCCCCGGTGTTGATAGAGCGACAACGCTTTCCGCGTCTATGACTAATGGCGAACCTTGACGTAGGGGATATTTTTTTCAAGTCTTTATTATCATTCTTCGTTGTTTAAGGTTTGGCCGCATGATATCATCATAACGGAAGGAGATCAGACCGCAAAAACACTGCCGATTCTCATCCCCTCTTCTTTGTTAATCCTCGTGGATATTGGAAGCAGAGGCGCACTGTGTCGTTGCACCATGTGGTGATCGGCAGGAAACCGCGGACATGCAAGGCCGGGATGAAGGCGGCGCGGTGCCGTTTCACCACGCAGAGACGTAGAGGGCCACGGCCAAAGTGGGTCATGGCAGTGGTGTGCGGCCCCGTCGCACCGCACCAGAGAGACCGAGGAAGGCCGCGACCGGAGCGGGTTGGGGCGCCATCGCGCTGCACCCGAAGGATGACCGCGTCCTAAGGCCACTACGGACCAGTAGGGGTGGCCGACCGAGCCAGCCTACCTTAATGGTCGACCGTTACCTAGAAACCAGGGGGTGTAACCCCCTCGACCAGATGTAAAGGCGTACCCCACTGGGTCCGCCATTTCTAAAAACAGTGGGTCGTGCCCCCTTTGCGTCCCGCTCGGCCAGCGACCGAGCCGCGACCGGCTTCCGAGCTGGGCCTCAGGCCGCACGGGCCGGGCCGGGCCGCGCCCCTCCGGTCCGGACCCGGACCCAAGTCGGGTCGACCCAGTTCGGGCCAACGCAGGGGGTGTTGGGCCGGGTCGGACCGCGCCCTTACCCCTTATTTTCAGATCGTTTTTGGATAAATAGAAATATATTGAGTTGTGGACCTCCGATCGATGCACCGTCCATTGCGTAGAATTCCTCGGATCTAGACGGTCGTTTCAGTATATTACACTCATGGTTTTGGCAAAGTTTGGGTATGGCCGGGTTGGTTCGAACAAGAAACCAACCGGGCCCTTGGAGCGGAAACACTTATAACTTGAACTCCGGATGTCTGATTGAAATGTTGTTTACTTTTTTGGATTCCACATGGTGAGATGGTTCTTCTGGTATACTTCACCTATTGTTTGGATGTTGTTGGAGTATGGCCGGGTTGAATTGTACCCGAAATCCAACCGGACCCCTAAAATAGAAAAGCTAATAATTCTCAGACCGGACATCCATTTGACGAACCGTCAGCGGCGTTGGTAATTAAATTGAGAAAGGGTTCCTTTGAGTATACCCCATGAATGTTTGGGGTACATTTGAGATATGGTTGGGTTGGTTCATACATGAAACCAACCGGGCCCCCAGGACTAAAAGGCTAATAATTTACAGACTAGACGTCCGATATACGCGCCGTCTATTGCGTTGAGACCCCTTTGACGAGGCGGTCCTTTGGGATACTTCTACGTGAGACATAATGACACTTAGAAGTAACGACTAGTAGCTCGTGGAGTGGACCCTCCCAGAGATGAGCGTACAGAGTGCGGAGACCGACTAGCTATAGACCTGACGATTTCTTGACCGATTCGACTCGTAGTGATTCAAATAGCCTAGTGGATGGAGCACCCGATATTTTGCGACAGATGCATGAAATACAGAGCACCTTGTAGTTGGAAGAAGACTCGTGGTACTCGAAAGGAGGAGTACCTCTATAGGTTATTAGGGAGAGCGCCCGGTATTTGGCGGCAGACCCTCAGCAGACAGAGCGCCTGGTAGCTGGCAGCAGACCCTCGACACTTGACAGGAGATGTAACTCAGCAGTTTAAGGTTAGTGATTTGCGCCTCGAAGTCGTGACAGGGCCACTGTACTCGCCAGAGGGGGTGTTTCTCTAGTATTTGTGGTTTCGATGATGAAATTATGGTTTGAGCTTAGTAAATGACCTTTGTGTTTACCTCATGATTGAGATGGGTCATGTGATAACTTAGGTATATGTATGGGCATATACCTAAGTAGTGGTTATCCATTGATTTCATGACCTTTGTGTTTCCTCGTGATTGAGATGGGTTACTTGATAACTTAGGTATAAGTACGGGCTTATACCTAAGTAAGGGTTATCTGTTGAGATCCTTCTTTGTGGTTATCCTTGTTGGATTTAATGAGACATTGAAGGTATTGGGGTCCCTAATGAGTATCGTTATACTCACCCCTAAACGGGCTATGCCCGCACTTCGTTGTGTTGGATGCGGATGACGGACAACACTGATCGTGGTTGAGGGTTATAGAGCTGGATGGTATCCGGAGGTGGACTTCATGACGATATGGTACCCGAAGGTGGTAGACAGTCGTGGAGAGCTGAGGTGGCCATATGTAGCTACCCATTAGGTATGAATTCTGGAGGACGATCTAGGAGCAGTTTGACACCTTCCTGCTATTTGTCTTTTCTATTGTACTTTCATTCAGTTGTATTTTTACCTTTCATTTATGATTGTATTCTGGCCCATTTACTTTTCAGCACTTTTTTTCTAATTAGTGTTTTACATCTTCTTGTACTCTATTTGGATGTGTTTATGTTTTATAAAGGCAATGCCTTCCCAATTATCGGGATTTACACATTTGGTGCTAGTCGCCAGCCCCTGGCCTATGGAAGGTGGGCTTGGGGTAGTCACGGCACGGGCCCCGAGGGCGGGTTGTGACACCCGGTGCATGGTATATAGAAAAATATATGTATAAAATTCAATACATAGTTCCTACAATAGTCATGGAGATGAAATTTTGTTTCACAATCATGTTATTTACTTCTAGTCTCCTGACCAATGTTTTTATTTTTTTAATCCATGAAACATGTAATGTAAAATAAACACACCATATACTAGATTTTTTTTATTTATTTATATTAATTAATTATATATATAATAAAACTAAATACAAAAATATATGATGTGTAATAATTTACATGAGTTGAAAGACAATTATGTTTTAAATTTTTTATTTTTGTAATAAATAAGATATATTAATCTCCTAACATTACAATACATGAAAATTGTTATCGAAGAATGAAAAATTATAAATTTTACATCATGGATCGATACATGAATTTTTTACTATTTCATTACTAAAAAACAAACCAAAACGTTTGTGTAGAATATATCCATAATTTTCTATATTGTTTTTAGAATCTATATTTAACAAATAATCACTTATCATGTATATATTTTCAAATTAAAATAAAAGGAATGAAATATACATTTTCCCAAGAGTGAAGACTCTATATTTTACAATCACCCACCTTTGTAGTCCCCACCAGGCTCAGGGAGCTGGAGGGAAGAGGATGAGAGTAGCTTCATGCAGTCAAGGAGTGTGAACCAATGGCTCTAGGAATGATTCAAGGGACAGTCTGTGTCCATTACTAGATGCTGTAACAGCAGACTTTGATATAGATCATTCCTTCCATGAATCATTGTAGAGACCCGAAGCTTGACATATATGGACATTACATTAAATTTGCGGAATACTTAGAACAAAACAAAAACACACACACAAGGATCGTAATAGTTTAGTGTCTTTGGAAACTCGAAATATAATCTTTTAATCCTGGTGAAAGATGTTCAACATCTCCCATAAAGATCTACCTTTTATTATACCAAAAACCTTTCTTCCGGACCTGGGGAAAGAAAACAAAAAAGGGGGTGAGCTCAAATGCTCAGTAAGGGTAAACAAAAGAAATATCAATCACATCGTATACATAAGAACATAACTTTTGGAAATCTTAACCTGCAAAAGAGATCATAATTTCATAACACGGGATAAATCATGGCAGCGAAATGTAATCACAATAATCATAACTTAAAACATGAAACTTTGTGTCATACACACATAATCATAGATAATCATATCTTATTAGTCAAGACTCATTTCCAATACTATCTTAGTGGACAAAGTCCCTTTCTGAACCGAGTCACCCTCGTTTCAGTCCTGTTTCACTGAACCGGTATAACCTACCATTCCAGCCATGTCTATCTCATGAGATATAAAATCTTTACCCAATGCATTGGAGGGAGATATAGGTCCCACCAATCTCATATTGATACCATTCTTATGTTTTCCACAAAATCATAAACCATACATCAAAACATAACCCATGTAATAAAAATGGGAATCTTAAACATCGTGACATCAAAAAACAATTCATATAAGATAAAGAAATTCATAAAAATAATTCCATCACAACATAATCAAATCAATGTAATAATACGGATAAAAACATAACCCTTTATTATCTTAGATGGAAAATAATTTTGATAAAACACTTGAACTCCATTCTTGAGGAAAATATCCTTTCTACTTCTAAAACATTTTTCCTTTCTTAACATGTCATACAATTTTAAACTAAATGAAGTTGATTAAAATTAAAATTGAAAACTTTTAAAGGAAGATTCTTGGAAATAATGTTTTAAAAATCCATTCATGCCATATAAGTTAAAAAAACACTCTTCTCATACTTTTGTCGGAATACCCAAAAAGTACCTCGTATGAAAAAAGACAAAAGATTCCTTTCATATATTTTACTAAAAACTCACCATAGGGTAAAATAGGTTTTAAACAATTTTAGGTGGATAGAAATAATATTACATATTGAGGAAACATGGATGTGGATGATAAAATACACCCCAGTAAATACCAATGTATAAACAATCTCAGATAAAAATGAGATTGTGATATTTCCCTTACCTTAGGTCTGATATGCTTTTTACGTGTCCCAACCTCCTGTATAATGATTTAAATAATGTCATTAACTTATTAAGGAATCATATTCATTGTTATGATATCATATATGGTTCACTTATGACCTTATATTACCCGTTCTTTTGTAAACTCCATGTTAAAGAAGTGTTTTGGGTAAAATCGTTTCATTTATCGTAGGTGATTGGACTTGTTGTTCTTGACATTATTATTACTTATATCATTATTTACTTAATTCCAGAATATAAAAGATGATTTATATATAATATATATTCAGTATATATATAATATATAGATAAATGAAATGAAACACACCGTCCATGGAGACGGTAGTCCGTACGTACGCATGAACGATGTTTTCCTTTCCTTTTTGTCTTGAATGGAAGTAAGTAGATGACATACATATATATATATATACATAAATCCAGTAGATTTAACATGTCATATATTTCATTATTATTCATTATATATACTTTATAATCATTCATGAATGGTTAATGTGGAGAATGAATCTGATCGCGTCGTGGAGATGGTTGTCCGTACGTACGCACGAGCGATGATATTGTTCTCATGATAATGAACTTGTGTTGAAGTGTATGTATACTAATCCAGTATCAATATCACTTTATAATAATCATATATAGTTACTCATTACACCATTATACCCATCCAATTAAGGTGGTGGCGGAAAATAGATTACACCACGGCATGGAGACGGTATTCCGTACGTACGCACGCGCGGTGATTTCATTTTTCCGTAGGATGGATAAAAGGTTAATTAGAGTTGTTTCATATTTATAATAACATATCAGTATATAATAAATACTTATGTTACTAATTTATCATGAAACAACTAAATAATAAGAAGTTGAAGAAGAAAGAAATTGAAAAAGATCGGTAATGGATATTACCACTTTTTGACGCGCCTTTTCTTAACCTCCACTTAAAGAACTAAGGATGGTCTTTGAAGAAAACCAGGACCTCTAGGATGATACTAGAGAAGTGGAGAAGAGATTTTGGCAGGGGTTGGACGAGCTTGAATTCTCAAATTGGTGTGAGGAGGAGAGGGAGGTGGTGCCCTTTTATAAGGGAGGAGAGGGGCACCTTCGGAATAACTAAAAATATTATTTTATTATAAAGTCACGTTCAGTTTTAAATAGCTCCAAATTGATATATTTCAAAGTTAAGGCGGGGATGGGTCGAAATCCTCTCATCAAATAGAATTTAGACAAGTTTAGGTTCCTATTTTTTCCTTATCATTTAGATTTAACATTAAGTAAAATAATTTTACTTTTACCATGTCTTCTTGTGTTCTTATACTATAAGGTTAATAAACTTACTATAAGCAGCCAAACGAACCCCAAGTTGTTTATTATTAATATATATAACCTTATCTAATTCATTTGGCTGATCCTTTGATTTTTAGGAATAAAATAACAATTAATAATATAATATTGGTTTTCAAAACTATATTATGTCAATTTTGACTCGATTTAGTAATTTATTTTTGTGAAAATAATAACAGAATGATAAGTTAAAACAAAGTTAATTGAATCAATAATAACATGTCATATTAACCTATAAAATTAGTTTAATTCATAAAAAGTCTCAAATTATATTTATTTGGGTATTTATAACATCAATTATGTAAATATTTCTTTAATAAGATAATTACTGCATCATTGTTGTGTCATAAATAAATTAAATTATATAATGTCTAAAAATTACAAATAAAATACCATTATGTAGGAAATATTTTTATCTTTCTAATGAATATTTATAGTCGAATTTATCATATTTTTAACCCCATATTAAAAATGTTTTAGTAAATAAACTTTGATTTTAACTCTTTTAACCCTTCTTTAAATAAATTAATAATAAATGTCTTAATCTAATAAAAGTGGGCCTAAATGGTCATATTTTATTCCTAAGTTTGTTTTTGGTCAAATTGTACTTGTCCAATAGAATTAGGACATGTGTTAGGGTAATAATAATATCATTTCTACCCTTAATTAACCTATTTACTTTTAACCGTGGTAAAAAAAGTAAAAAGTTAATGTTCACCAAAAAATTATTTTCATCTCATTGAACAACATTTTACTTACTGACATCAACTGTGTATCTCGGATTTTTGAAATTCCACTCACAGAAGCGGTAAAATTATGTTTTATGAACAATTCAGTTTTTTTAACTACCACTTAGTGGTTTCACTATTCATCAAAAATTGAATGTTTTCAGAAAAATACCAAAAATTAGGCCTAAGATATATTTGATATTATGAACTCAAAAATGATGTCTATTTTACCAAATTCAAAACATATCAGTTGCACTAAATAATTTAAAAATTAATTCCCATTGTCAAAATAAATGGCGTGTTTTTAAGAGATAATAACTATCAAAAGATTGACACTTGTTTATGTTTGGTTTAAATGTGAAATTACATCCAATGACTAACATTGTATTAAATTGTAAAAATATATTCTAAATATACTTTAAAACCACTAAAATTAATAATTTATTACTATTAATTATTTCGATTGAAAAAGTTGTTTTTAATTAAATTTAGTAATTTCCACTATTTATCAAAATATGAAAGTTATCCGAAAATTACCAAAATTTCACCCTAAGCTAATTTCGATATTCTGAATCCAAAAATGAAGTCCATTTTGAAAAATAAAATTTATAAAATTTAAAAAAGTGGTTATTACTATTCATAATGGCTAGTTTTAATAATATTTTAATAGCATATCGTTGTTTAGTGAAACTCGGTATTGCGTACTACACACGCTATCAAGGAAGGTCACGATTGCGTGTAATGAAAAGAAAGTCAAGGATGCGTGTTGTGCAAGCTCCTTTTGGTGTAGCATACAACACAAGACATTAATGAATTTAAAAAGAATATTTTTCATAAAATCTTGGGGTGTTACATTCTACCCCCCTTTAAAATGAATTTCGCCCTCGAAATTCTTCGGGGTTATAAATGGTTTACTATTTGAAAGTTTCTTTAATCGAAACCCACATCGTAAAAAGGAATACCAAAACCAATCTTTAAAAACAAAAGTATGAAACGTAACGGTTACCCAAATAAACTAATCACTGGGTTTCCACATAGGTGAAAATATGGATATGGGAGAGAAATCTAACCATCATGTTCTGATGGAGAGTGGTAGAGAACATGGATATGGAAAATCCAACAATCACAATCCATAAATTTGTGACGATCTAAGGTACCATCTGATTAATCATATATAAGAGCACTAGGACAACATTTTTGGTTTTCAAGATCGTTTCCCTAAAGTTGAAGAATTTAAATTAGAATAAATACTTACATTATTTTGGTACAATCTTACTGTTGTTCGTGCCTTGAACAATTTCCACTTCATCTCTTAAATAAATGAAGTTGAATTTGTTATTCATGAAGTGTTATCAGATCATGTGATAGAATGACGGGTCATTCCATCTGTCTCAAACAAAAGGTTAGCAAAAGTTATTAAGTATACATAAGTCATTCTATAGTGAGATTAATCATATATGGTTCCTAAAATGAACTTATACTTCATATATCATACCGCTTAATAAAATAAAACTAGTTTCTACTAACCAGGGACTTCCTGTAGGCCAGTGGTAGGCGATAAAGGCCAGTCACACTTCGGTTGTGGGTTCGATTCCCATGGCCTTGTCCGACGTGATGGGCTGTCGCACATCCTGCAGGTTGTCCTTTTTCTGAAACTACACTACTATAACATCACATTAATAAAATCAAAAGTTCTATCCTTAAACAATACTAACTTATGTCCAACATAATCCATTCTAATCTTTAGGCTTATCTATAATACTGCAGTCCACTCTCATAATATAGTGAAAACGATTACCAGAGATTTAATACCATCGTTGATCCCCATATGTCATAAGATATGTTTTGTTGGTCACATCCAAAACATTCCAAGGCCTTAATCATGTATTCTCTTGAATACCCATTGAACCGTAGTGAAAACATGAATGCATTTAAAAGTTAACTCTTTCCACATACCAAAATCCAAAAATTCTATATACTCAATCCATTACATAACCTTCTCCTTATATCAGTCATGAGCTCATGAATAATATCAAACATTTAATTTTCTCCTTATCCCTTCATTATGCGCATATCATCTACATTCCAAAAATATCTGAATAATCTTTCGTGGATACTGGTAACATTAATCATACACTTTCAAAACTCAAGGAAAGACAATAGTGTAACAATCCTTAAATGTCTCTTTATTCCATAGTACCATGAGATTACTTATACAACATTACACATGATAAACATGTAATCATTCCACTACATTCTTAAACCATTGATCGAGATTCAACAATTCTTTCATCTCACATATCATTAATAGTCTCTTCATTATCATCCACATAAATACTACCCATACAACCATACTGATTCTCTTCATGAGACTATCCCTTAGGGCATTGTTTTGCATAATTCCCGTACATTCCACATTTAAAACATTTAACCATTGTTGATGTCGTAGCAATACCATTATCCTCATCCCTGGTGTTAACTGAACCTTTTTCTTTGCACTTACTGACTTTGTGTCCTTCTTTTCCACACCCAAATCATCTTCCAGTTCCTTTGAAACATTCTCCTTGATTCCTTTTCCCACATGATTTACATAGGGGAAATTGAACTTTCTTTCCTCTATGATCATCATGAAACTCCATCTTTCTCTTATTAGCCGAGTCCAGAAACTTACCAAATTTTACTTTATTGATCATATTATGAGATTGCTGATTCGACATAATAATGATGTTTGGACTTCCAAATTCCATTTCATTTGGTTGCTCATGAAGAATATCATTCCATTGTCCATCATATCCTCCATTATCATGAATCATCTTTTTTCCAGCCATTTTCTAAAACCCAAAAAGAATAGTGTGAGAGGCAAAAATCATGCTAGGGAAAACAACATAATAAAGGGGCAGTACCTTCAATATCTAACATCTTAGGTTTAATTCTATGATCGTTAGCGTAATTCTAGTACTATAACCTATACGTATACTTAACCTTAGGGACATCCCTAGACATACCTTAGAAATATCTCTAGGGATATCACTAACGTTTTCCCATCCTAGTTTCCAAAGGTTGACTAAACCTTTTCTCTGATACCAACTGTAGAGACCCGAAGCTTGACGTACATGGACATTACATTACATTTGCGGAATACTTAGTACATAACAAAAACACACACACAAGCATCGTAATAGTTTAGTGTCTTTGGAAACTCGGAATATAATCTTCTAATCCTGGTGAAAGTTCTTCAACATCTCCCATAAAGATCTACCTTTTTTTATACATAAAACCTTTCTTCCGGACCTGGGGAAAGAAAACATAAAAGGGGGTGAGCTCAAATTCTCAGTAAGGGTAATCAAAAGAAATATCAATCACATCGTATACATAAGTACATAACTTTTGGAAATCTTAACCTGCAAAAGAGATCATAATTTCATAAATGGCATAAATCATGGCAGTGAAATGTAATCACAATAATCATAACTTAAAACCTGAATCTTTGTGGCATACACACATAATCATAGATAATCATATCTTATTAGTCAAGACTCATTGCCAAGACTATCTTAGTGGACAAAGTCCCTTTCTGAACCGATTCACCCTCGTTTCAGTCCTGTTTCACTGAACCGGTATAACCAACCATTCCAGCCATGTCTATACCATGAGATATAAAATCTTTACCCAATGCATTGGAGGGAGATATAGGTCCCACCCATCTCATAATGATACCATTTTTATGTGTGCCACTAAATCATAAACCATACATCATAGCATAACCCATGTAATAAAAATGGTAATCTTAAACATCGTGACATTAAAAAACAATTCATATAAGATAAAGCAATTCATAAAAATAATTCCATCACAACATAATCAAATCAATGTAATAATACGGATAAAAACATAGCCCTTTATTATCTTAGATGGAAAATAATTTTGATAAAACACTTGAACTCCATTCTTGAGGAAAATATCCTTTCTACTTCAAAAACATTTTTCCTTTTTTAACATGTCATACAATTTTATACTAAAAGAAGTTGATTAAAAATAAACTTGAAAACTTTTAAAGAAAGATTCCTGGAAATAATGTTTTAAAAATGCATTCATGCCGTATAAGTTAAAAATACACTCTTCTCGTACTTTTGTCGGAAAAGTCAAAAAGTACCTCGTATGAAAAACGACAAAAGATTCCTTTCTTATCTTTTAATAAAAACTCACCAAAGGGTAAAATTGGTTTTAAAAAATTTTAGGTGGATGGAAATAATATTACATATTGAGGAAACATGGATGTGGATGATAAAATACACCCCAGTAAATACCAAAGTATAAACAATCTCGGATAAAAATGAGATTGTGATATTTCACTTACCTTAGGTCTGATATGCTTTGTACGTGTCCAAACCTCCTGTATAATAATTTAAATAATTTTATTAACTTATTACGGAATCATATTCATTGTTATGTTATCATATATGGTGCACTTATAACCTTATATTACCCGTTCTTTTGTAAATTCCATGTTAAAGAAGTGTTTTGGGTAAAATAGTTTCATTTATTGTAGGTGTTTGGACTTGTAGTTCTTGAAATTATTATTACTTTTATCATTATTTACTTACTTCCAGAATATAAAATATGATTTATATATCATATATATTCAGTATATATATATATAATAGATAGATAAATGAAATGAAACACACCGTTCATGGATATGGTAGTCCGTACGTACGCATGAACGCTGTTTTCCTTTCCTTCTTGTCTTGAATGGAAGTAAGTAGATGAAATATATATATATATAAATAAATCCAGTATATTTACCATTTCATATATTTCATTATTATTCATTATATATACTTTATAATCATTCATGAATGGTTAATGTGGAGAATGAATCTCATCGCGTCGTGGAGACGGTAGTCCGTACGTACGCACGAGCGATGATATCGTTCTCATGATCGTGAAATTGTGTTGAAGTGTATGTATACTATTACAGTACCAATATAACTTTATAATAATCATATATAGTTACTCATTACACCATTATACCCATCCAATTAAGGTGGTGGCGGAAAATAGATTACACCACGGCGTGGAGACGGTATTCCGTATGTACGCACGCGCGGTGATTTCCTTTTTCCGTAGGATGGATATAAGGTTAATTAGAGTTGTTTCATATTTATAATAACATATAAGTATATAAAAAATACTGATGTTATTACTTTATCATGAAACAACTAAATGAGAAAAGTTGAAGAAAAAGAAATTGAAAAAGATCGGTAATGGATATTACCTCTTTTTGACGTGCCTTTTCTTAACCTCCACTTAAAGAACTAAGGATGGTCTTTTAAGAAGACCAGGACCTCTAGGATAATACTAGGGAAGTGGAGAAGAGATTTTGGCAGGGGTTGGCCAAGCTTGAATGCTCAAATTGGTGTGAGGAGGAGAGGGAGGAGGTGCCCTTTTATAAGGGAGGAGAGGGGCACCTTTGGAATAACTAAAAATATTATTTTATTATAAAATCAAGATCGTTTTTAAATAGCTCCAAATTGATATATTTAGAAGATAAGGTGGGTATGGGTCTAAATCCTATCATCCAATAGAATTTAGGCATGTTTAGGTTCTTATTTTAACCTTATCATTTTGATTTAACATTAAGTTATATAATTTTACTTTTAGCATGTCTTCTTGTGTTCTTATACTATAAGGTTAATAAACTTACTATAAGCAGCCAAAAGAACCCCAAGTTGTTTATTATTAATATATATAACGTTATCTAAGTCATTTGGCCGAACCATAGATTTTTAGGAATAAAATAATAATTAATAATATAATATTTGTTTTAAAAACTATTTTATGTCAATTTTGACACTATTTAGTAATTTATTTTTGTGAAAATCATAAAAGAATGATAAGTTCGAAAAAGGTTAATTAAATCAATACTAACATGTCATATTAACCTATAAAATTATTGTTATTCATAAAAAGTATAAATTATATTTATTTGGGTATTTATAACATCAATTATGTCAATATTTCATTAATAAGATAATTACTGCATCATCGTTGTGTCATAAATAAATTAACTTATTTAATGTCTAAAAATTACAAATAAAATACCATTATGTAGGAAATCTTTTTATCTTTCTAATGAATATTTATAGTCGAATTTATCTTATGTATAACCCCATATTAAAAATATTTTAGTAAATAAACTTTGATTTTAACTCTTTTAATCCTTCTTTAAATAAATTAATAATAAATGCCCTAATCTAATCCAAGTGGGCCTAAATGGTCATATTTTATTCCTAATTTTGTGTTTGGTCGAATTTCACTTTTCCAATAGAATTAGGACATGTGTTAGGGTAATAATAATATCATTTCTACCCTTAATTAACCTATTTACTTTTAACCGTGGTAAAAAAAGTAAAAAGTTACTGTTCACCAAAAAAATTATTTTCATCTTATTGAACCACATTTTACTTACTGAAATCAACCATGTCTCTCGGATTTTTGAGATTCCACTCAAGTTTTATGAACAATTCAGTTTTTTTAACTACCACTTATTGGTTTTACTATTCATCAAAAATTGAATGTTTTCCGAAAAATACCAAAAATTAGGCCTAAGCTATATTTGATATTATGAATTCAAAAATGATGTCTATTTTACCAAATTCAAAACATATCAGTTGCATTAACTAATTTAAAAATTAATTCCCATTGTCAAAACAAATGGCGTGTTTTTAAGAGATAATAACTATCAAAAGATTGACACTTGTTTATGTTTGGTTTAAATGTGAAATTACATCCAATGACTAACATTGTATTAGATTGTAAAAATATATTCTAAATATAATTTAAAACCACTAAAATTAATAATTTATTACTATTAATTATTTCGATTGAAAAAGATGTTTTTAATTAAAATTTAGTAATTTCCACTATTCATCAAAATATGAAAGTTATCCGAAAATTACCAAAATTTCACCTTAAGCTAATTTCGATATTCCGAATCCAAAAATGAAGTCCATTTTGAAAAATAAAATTTACAAAATTTCAAAAAGTGGTTATTACTATTCATAACATCTAGTTTTACTAATATTTTAATAGCATATCGTTGTTTAGTGAAACTCGGTATTGCGTACTACACACGCTATCAAGGAAGGTCGTGATTACGTGTAATGAAAATAAAGTCAAGGATGCGTGTTGTGCAAGATCTTTTTGGTGTAGCGTAAAACACAAGATATTAATGAATTTAAAAAGAATATTTTTAATAAAATATTGGGGTGTTACAATCGTGTTCCGGACCAAGTGTTTTCGGTAAGCTGTAGACTTGACCCTCACTTCTGGAGATACCTTGGGAGGAGACTCGATAATCACACTTATGCCGATAGTGTGATCTGACCCACAAGGTGAGATTTTCGGTTGAAATCTCTTGGTGGCTGCGTCGAGGCCTTACGATGTTTGTCTGAGTATGGATTGGATCCACAGTTCATACACGGATTGACTGTATTAGGCAAAAAGGATGTTGTTTATCTAAAATGTTGGGATGGGGTTTTCCTTGGTTGGTGAAAAAGAAAACCCATACAGTACATGATGGAATCATGCATAGGAAGGTTTAGCCGATCACTCTTGAGTCGGCCAACTTCACCCACGTGGTAGTAAGAGTTTTGAGTTTCAGTTATAATAAGGAAAGGGAGACCTCTAGAGTTCGAGGATGACGATCAAATCCTTATACGGGTCTCACCTTGATGAGTTTTACGGAGATGTGGCCGAGGCGGAAAGTTATCTCCGAGGATCAACAGTCCGTTCTAGGTCCTCGGTAGGGTACGCAAGGTGGTTTATCGCTTGACCTTTCCACCTCAGTTTCATCGGGTGCATAATATCATCCATGTACCTCAGCTAAAGAGATACATGCATGATCCTTCACACATCATCACTCTCAGGGATTTGGACGTCGATGACTGGACGACTTCCACAAGGATCTAGTAGGGGTTGAGTTTCGACATGAGTGGGTCCTACGGGGACGTTCTATTCATCTTGTGCGCTTTCACTGGAAGCACGGGAACCCTTAGGTGAGCACATGGGATCAGGAGGCTCAGATGCGTGCTCAATACCAATTTTGTTTCCCTAGTTTGTGTTATTGCTTTATGGGGATGTAAATCCCTGAGGTGGGTGTAATGTAAATACCCGGAAATTTCATGAATTTTTTTTTTCTAACTTTCTATTGAATTTTAGGAGTACGCACTTTCTGACGGCGCCTGATTCTGAGGCCCGGTGTGCCCGGAATCAATTTCCGAAGTTGAGATCGGGTACGTCCAGTGAACGAACGGGCGGGTTTTTTCTACCTTTTGAACCGGTGCTCAAACTCGAAATCTGAGGGCAGGGATGGAACCGTATCACCGGTAATTTATTAGAAGCTGCTTTTCCAATGGTGCGTTTTCTCGGAGGGAGTTTTTAAAATTTTGAGGTTAATTTGTGAAGTAAACAAAATTTGTGGAACAAATTTTACTTCTAACCATGTTTGGTTGTTGGGGAACATGCCAAGTGTGAATAAAGGTGACGTGGGGCCCACACAAACCCCACCCCTTCAAATTCCCAAACCCCCATAACTCTTCCTCTTAAAACCCCCTTGTAATAAATGATGTGACCACCTTTCACATTCCTTAAACCCCTTATACTTAATTGTGTAACTCTCCCCACCCTCCTCTTTAATTTTTCCAACACACATATTAAATTATTTGATTAAACCCCTTCAATTAATTTAACTAAGTGTTTGAATTTTAAAAGTTTGAATGCATGGAAAAATAACAAAATAAGGAGAGGCCTTATTTTATTTTTGTGAGTTTTGGTTGTGTGAGATAATTTGGGAGAGAGCGCTTCCCTCTTTTGAAGAACTTCATCTTCAAAAGGAAGAACGCCGACTCTCCAACGAAGAACAACCTTCCGACTCGGCGAAAACCGCAATACGTTTTCTCAAATCCTTTTTACTTCCTATTCCATTACAAGGAAGGAGACACTGACCGTGGAGACTGATGCCAACAACAACGTTCTTCTTTTTCATCCGACGTCGACGGAATCAATACCATTCTTCCGCGACACTTGAATACCGCGATGTTCAACTTTCACGACTCGACGATGTGCGATGTCAATTTCAAGGTAGGGGTAATTTTATTTTGCCCGTGGTTTTTCCTTTGCCGTTCATCGTCTTCTCATTGGGCCACCTGTTATCGTAATAACGGGAGGAGTTCAGACCGCACGAACACAGCTAACCCTCCTCCCCCATTGTTGGTTGTACTTGTTGCGGCATGAGCATAGACGGCGCAGTGCAACGGTACCACGCGAAAACGATGAAGAACTAGCGATGAAGCATGGTGCCATAGCCCCGCGCCGTTGCGGCGTTTCGAAGGCTCCGCAGTTTGATTAATTGACAGCGGATCGACAGCATTGACAGAACGGGCCACAGAGGCAGTTTGATGATTCTGCAGTAATGTGCGAGACCTGAGGCGAACGCCGGTGCAGACGGAATCGAAAACGAACCATCGGAGCAACTCCATTGGCCCGTAGAATTCACCGGCGTCCTGGCGGCTAGAGGCAGCAGTGTCCGGCGCGCCGCCAGGAGTGACCGTCGCGGATGAAGCCGCAGCGGCAGGTGCTCTGTCCCGTGGCTGCGCAGGACTGAGGAGGGGACGCGGCGCTGGGCCCTGTCTGCTGGCAAGGATCAGCCACCATGCGAGGACCACGGTGAAAATCAAGGGGGAAGCTGCCCCCTTTTACGCGGCTGCTCGGCCAGCGCCGAGCCGCCCCAGGCCAGGCCGTGCCCACCGGGTCGGGCCATGCTCTAATGGGCCGGACCCGGACCCAGTTCGGGTCGACCCAGGGGGGTTGGGCAGGGTTGGACCAGGCCTAGACCCCCATTTTTAGACCACTTCTGGTCATTTGTCCATATGTGGGCTACAGACCTCCGATCAATTCACCGTCAGTTGCATAGCGATCTTTGGATCGAGATGGTTGTTTTGGTATATTACACTCAAGGTTTTGAAAAACTTTGAGTATGGACAGGTTGGTTTGAACCTGAAACCAACCGGGCCCTCGGAGCGGAAACACTTATAACATGAGTTCTGGATATCCGATTGACGTGCCATCGACCTTGTTGGATTCCTCTTGATGAGACGGAACTTTTATCACACTTCGCATGAGGTTTTGAAGAAGATGGATAGTGGCCAGGTTGGATTGAACCCGAAATCCAACCGGGCACCTTAAACGGAAAAGATGATAACTTTCAGACCGGACGTCTATTTGACGAATCGTCAGTGGCGTTAGTGATCACGCAGAGAAACAATCCCTATGAGTATACCCTATGATATTTCGGGTTACAGTTGAGATACGGTCGGGTTGGTTCGTACATGAAACCAACCGGGCACCTGGGACGAAAAGGCTAATAACTCATAGACCGGGTGCCCGATTGAGGCGTCGTCTGTTGTGTTGAGACCCCTATGACGAGGAGGTCCATTCAGATACTTCTTTGTGGGACTTGTGATAATTGGAGTATCGACCTGTAGCTTGTGGAGTGGACCCTCCCAGAGACGAGCATACGGAGTACGGAGACCGTGTAGCTGGCAGAGACCTGACGACTGCTTGACCGACTCGACATGGAGTGAGTCGACTTGCCCAGTGGACGGAGCACGACTATGTTTGGGTGCAGACCCATTGTGGATGGAGAAGTACTGTGTATGGGTGCAGACCAGCGGTACTCAACAGAAGGAGTACCTCTGCAGGCTATTAGGGGGTGCACTACTGTGTTTGGGTGGCTGACCCACGGTACTCAACAAGAGGAGTACCTCAACAGTCTTAGCTTAGTGAGTAGGACCTTAGAGTCTTGACAGGATCACTATACTCGTCAGAGATAGGGCTCTTTAGCAGTTACAGTTTCGATAATGAAAATACTGGTTTGAGCTGAGTCTATGACCTTTGTGCTTACCTCATGATGGAGATGGGTCACTTGATAACCTAGGTATATGTATGTGCATATACATAGGTAGTGGTTATCCGTTGATATCGTAACCTTTGTGTTTCCTCATGATTGAGATGGGTTACATGATAACTTAGGAATAAGTATGGGCTTATACATAAGTAAGGGTTATCCGTTGAGATCCTTATTTGTGGTTATCCTTGTGGGATTTAGTGAGACCTTGAGGGTCTCGGGGTCCCTACTATGTATCGTATACTCATCCCTGCACGGGCTATGCCCGCACCTCGTTGTGTTGGTTGCAGATGACGGGTAGTGCTGACAGAGGCCGAGTGTTTAAGGACGAGACGGTACCCAGAGGTGGACCTCACAACGAGTCAGTATCCGGAGGTGGACTTCACGACGAGACGATACTCGGAGGTTGTTGATGGGCGAGAGCGTTCTGAAGGCTATCTGTACCTACCCTTTAGGTAGGATCCGTGGCAGATGATCCAGGAGCTGTGCTATTTTTATCTACCCTTCAGTCAGGATCTGAGGTGGACGACCCAGGAGCTTCTACTATTTTTCTTCCAACTATTTTTCTTTTCTGTTGTACATTTATTTAGTTGTAGTTATACTTTCAGTCGGGATTGTATTTTGGACCACTTAACTTTTCACACTTTCTTTTGTACTTAGTGTATTACTCTTTCTTGTACATTGTGGTGTTTGTTTACTTTTATAAAGGAAATTCCTTCCCAGTTATCGTGATTTACTCCTTTGGTGCTAGTCACCTGCCCCTGGCCTATGAAGGCAGGCTTAGGGTAGTCACGGCATGGGCCCTAAGGATGGGTCGTGACAGAAAACATGTTTCTTGGGGATGTTCCATGCTTACCACTCTACCGGAAGATATAATTATTCATTTTACGACACCTCAGAAAAGACCTCAAATCTTCACCATAATATCCTATGTCTCTTGTAGAGCTTCATGAGCCAAGGGTTCATTTGTAGGACTTGTAGAAGCTGGGCTATTTTATACACAATGTCTCACCTTGGGCAAAACCTGTACTCTTATAAAAGAAATAAAATTGTAGTTTAAGGTAATGTGAGGATTACTATCACCTAAACTAGGTGATCGTAAAGTAAAATTAACCACTTTTGAGGATTGATAACTTCTCCGATCTGTAGATAGGTCTAAAATGGTTCTCAAAGATTGAACTCGGATCAGTCCATCACTAGCTGTGAGTATGAGATGAGGAAATAAATTAGATGAATTTATAATGTCATTATGGTCAATATATGTAATTGGTGATTCCCACTAGTGTGATAAATACTAAAAAATTGATCATAGAACTATGGATCATGATCATCCATCATTTTTAGAACAGTTCTTGGCAGCATTAATAAATGATATCCTAGTATACATGGAATCTGATGAAGAGAAAACAATACATTCGGGGATGGTTCAAGATTTACTCCAAGAGAACCAGCTTTTTGGAAATATCATGAAGTGGTAATTTTGGATTTATGAGCTCCACATTCTGAGACATCTTATCTTAGTATATTTTTTTGTAATGGAATCAACAAAGATTGAGGAAGTGTTACCTTGGGGGCCACCCAAGATCATGATGGTGGTTTAGATTTTCCTCATATTGGAATAATATTATCCGAGATTCAGACCTAATTTCTCTAGGATATTGGATCCCATGACATATTTTACATGAATGTGGAATCCATTCATGCTGACAGAGAGGTTCTAGTAGGCTTTCTAGGAGTTGAGGCAGTGATTGATACGAACTCCCATCTTGAGATTTTTTAGAGGCAGGTGATGAGTATGTATTGCTCTACGATGCATTTAAAAATGGTTTTTATGTGTTGTGATGTAGGGGGAGGTGGTGATTTACAATGGATTATATCATATGATACCACATGAGAAGAGTTACGTGACCCCCGATATTCAGTTCGTAGTGACATTCTTTGCACAAATAATGTGGAAACAGTAGTATATAGGTCAGTGAGTAATCATCTATTTAAACCATAAGATTCTCATGTATATAGTCTCTTAGAATAATATAATGTAGTGACTGAGGTGATGTCCAGAATTCTTCCAGAATTTCAAATTTAGTATTGCCTATATTCGTGGGATGGGGAATGTGTTATAAAATGCACTCAGAAGGAAATATTGATTATAGTTTCTAAGAATGGTGTCATAGTAGTTATCCTTGTTATAGTTATCCTTCGTGGATGGGAATGGAGTAGCTTTCCTCTAGTCTATTTTTGTTACCTCATCTCTTTTATAGCTAGTTAGAGAGGAACAACTAGGGGATATAAAATTTGAAACTCTATGTACTCAGATATCCATTGGACATGCTTCTGATAGAATTTTTATTTGGGGGGAGAACAACATCATTTTTAGATGACATATGATGGTACTAGGGACATTGTTAGAGGAGGTTATAAGAGAGTTTATTAAATATCTATTGGTGGTAAATCTAGTTGTGTCGAATATGTACCATGACTTACAAATTTATTTTTGGTAGTTAGGAATGAAGAAGGGAGTTGTAGATTTTGTCTCTTGATACATCACTTGTTAGTAGGTGAAGGATTGGCACTAGGTTCTGAAAGTTTTAGCACAACTCCATGAGGTTTCTTAGTGTATGTGAGATAGTATATCTATGGTATTCGTGATTGGGTTACCATATAAGTCTAGAATAAATGATTCTATTAGGGTGATTATAAACTATCTCACAAAGTGATCCCACTTCCCATCTATTTGAGAACAGAGTTCAGTGGAGAGTTTTAGATGGTTTTAAGTACATGATAAATTTAGGATATATAGAAATATCTCAATGATTATTTCAAATCATAATTATTTCTTGACTTATAAGTTATTGAAGAGATTTCAAGAGGAAATTGGGACTCAGTTTCATTTGAGCATGACATTTCACCTGGATTAACGGCCAAACTAAGTGGACCATTTCGGTCTTTGGGGACATGATGTTGGGTTCACTATTGGACATTGGTTGTAGTTGAAATTATCACATTAATTTTTTTAATTTTTCAAGAAACAAAAAACTATCATTCCACCATCTGTATGGAACCATTTGGGAACATTTATCGATGACCGAATAGGTAACCACTATACTAGACTGACCTAGGAGAGTCATCAATTATAGGCCCATTATTGGTGCATGCCATGATAGAGAAGGTTTTGATCATATATGTTTAGATGATGAATGGATAGATCCTTTAGAAGTCCGAAGAGGAAAGATGATTGTGAACTTTGGAATTCGATGTGGGAGACCATGTGTTCCTACGTGTACCACCTCGATAAGAGTTTTGGAGATTTTTCTGGGGTGAAATTCAGTTTCAAAGATTCATCGGAGATTTCCAAATACTACACATAGTTCATTAGGGGATTAACACATATCTCTACTACCATAGTTCAATCAGGTACATAATGTCAGTCATGTTTTACATATGAATAGATACATTAATGACTCTTCATATGTTATCAAATAGATTGAGATGGGAATTGGGGATAAAGAAAACTATTTATGTGTACCCAGTAAAGATTAAGGATTAGTAGGAGAAGATTTTTTATGGGCGAGAAATTATTTTAGTGAATTTCTGGTGGTAGTACAAGATTCATCATGAGAGTAATTGGGATTGGAATTCCCAGATGCATGCTCAGTACCCACATCAATTTATGTAGTATTTTTTTTGGATTTTTGGGATGAAAATCTATATGTTGGGGTGAATTTAAAGATATCTCTTTTTCCAATTATTACTTTTGAATATTATATAGATTAATTTATGAGTTAGTTTATGAGAAGGACTGAGATTCAAAGTCTTAGTGATCCTGGAATAAATGTTGGAAATATATTATATATATTAAACATCACATATTCATTTTTTCCCAAAAAAGTAAAATTATTATTAAATAGAGGTTATGATTACAAATATGAGTCCACCATTGATTTTAGAGCATAGGTTATACCCAAGGAATGGATTAATCTTGTAGTGTATCAGATATATGGGGTTGTAATTTTCTTGGGAGTATTTTTTAATAAATAAATTGATTAAAATAATTTATTTAATTAAATTTACAGGACCCAATTTATTCTATAGATATACAACAGTGAGTAAAGATCAGTGTTAGCTATATAACCTTGGAGCCATTAGAGAGAGAGTTATAGGATCAATTTTATGCGAACAACAACAAGATAATAGATCATAGACCAATGTGTAATGATATTTGATGATATTGACAATGAAAAAATGTAGATGTTTTATTTAGTTAGTGATCAAACCATCTTAATGTATGATATTTTTTTTAGTTAAGTTTATCACCATTTTACTTCTCCTATGAGGAATGTGAGTCAATAATGGAGTGAATTAATTTAAGGATCATGCGTATTGTGGGTATAGGTTAGATTATAATATATTTTAGTATTTCTATTGTGGATTATATTATATAATTTCATTCTTCATTATATGGTAAACAAATCAAGGAAAACATGATCATTGGATGAGGTTTGTTACTCATGAATGTGTTTTATTAATTTCGTCCCCCATTTTATATTCATCACAAGAAATTATATTAGCCTTTGATTAGACACATACCCAAAAATATATTTTTTCACACCTCTTATTTGATACAATAGATAAATACCTCATGTGTGGGATAATTTATAGCTTTTGATAGAGGTTATAACATATTATAGTGGATTGATATTATTCTGATGATTCCCTTTCTTCCCAATTTGAAAAACATGATGATGAAGGTTGACAAAAACTATTTCACATGTGAATCATATGGATGGATTCATGAAATTTGTGATGGTGAGACCT
Organism: Viscum album; assembly: GCA_963277665.1. NCBI lineage: Eukaryota > Viridiplantae > Streptophyta > Magnoliopsida > Santalales > Viscaceae > Viscum > Viscum album. Next base: position 1,939,868,527 of record OY728141.1, read on the forward strand.
GACCTGACCATATCCATGATTTCACGCATGATCGATAGTAGAACATGTGGTGATGATGGTGCGTGCGTATACAGAAGAGGAATCATGAGCTCTATAAAATTCTAGGTTACCATCCAACATTACACACTATGTGGGACTATACGAGAGGTAGATTGGGTTTCCAAAGAGAGTTAAGAATCACACATTATGTTGTCCCTAACAAATTATATGTGTCCCATAGTTTTTTATCCTAGTGTTTACATTGTATACATGCACATGTGGTTGGGTGGAGTTACAAAACATGTGTCCCATGAAAAATACCATGTACACTTTGGTAGGCGGCTCAACATGTATATGTGGTACACAACCAGAAGACTATATAGACCCAAATACAATGTATGGCTAGAAAAAAAACTATGTACCCTAAAACTAACACATATATAGGTACAAGATGTGATACATAGAAAAACATGGCACCAAAGGGACATGTTGTGTACCTCTAGTACACACAGTGTAATTCTTCATTGATAGATTTGTGTCATTTTCCTCTACAACATCGACATGATGCACTAGAGTAAGGTCCATTGACCCATTAAATTTGGGTTTAGTAAGGAGTCACAACCTATGTTTAGGATGATGATCCCCTATGAGGAACTTGAGGCTCAGATATAGTTATTGGAATATGTCTGTGACGCCTCAAGTGAGATACTATTTCATCATAATTACCATAGGTGGGGTTCTTAGTATCATCATGAACAATATTATAAAGGATTAAATACCATATTTAATGGATTAATATGAATTTGGTTGTCTCTATACCCCATAGAATTGAGTGTAATCCCTACCTATGTCACAAACCAAACCAGGTTCACCCTGAACCAATTACCCATGTCGGTCCGCAGCATGGAACAAAGGGCATTCCTGATCTCCATGGGCTATAAACTAGTGTCGGGATTTGAGATATAATGGTTGGGAATGATTTGTCTCATAACCGTGACAGATAAATAATCATTAACAGAAAAAAATAAAAAATAAAAGAAAATAAACCAAACAAACTGGCAGGGGAAAAAGATTAAACATAGCAACGAGATCTACCTCAAGTGAGCTCATGGGTCACAGTGGAATATAAACAAAATCTCTCAAAGAGAGATAAAAAACTGGAGGAAACGGAAACTAAAAAGTAAATTAGGCATGAGCACCGAGATGCTCAGTAGGGATATCAAGATACAAAAATTCCTTAGTCCATTTCTTTATATATGAAATCCGAGAAATTCTAGTTTGAAAATAGGACATAATAAAATAATGTTTTTCATTATTTTCAAATAAAAGTAAATAGTTTACATTTTCAATTAGATAATTTCTCCCCCACTACATTTTCAAAATAGGTTCTAATCAGGCATTAACGTTTCAAAATGAAAGGAAACCGATTTATTTTAAAATATGGTTTTCACAAATAAGAAATCAAGTATGAAAACAACTGAAATGAAAATTTCATCATAAGAATCATGTCTCAAATGATCACCATTGGAAATCCCAATAGGTACCTAGTAGATGCGGGACCCTAGAGACCTCATACCTTGGTGAAAAGTGGCTTAGAGACCACGACCCTCAGAAAACCTGCCATAAAAAATCACGACCCAAAGTAACTATGGCTTAGACACCACAACCCTCATTAATTAATATGATTAGTTCATGTTGTCGCATGAATCCTGGTAGATGAAACTAGGACAAACCCCTGTCGTGTCACCTAGCATACTAGCCCCGGTCCACCCACTTTGATACCCATGATTCCCATTCTGCTGTATTTCAAGTGGTGGTGAGTTTTATTTATCACGAAAATGTATATGTACATAACACAAACTTTATCCCAAACCCATTAATCCTTTCACCAATATTATCCCTCTTTAAGTGCATTCCCACTATGTTATGTCACACAATGCAAAAGAATCAACATTAGGCACATAATAATGCATTCAACATACCAATAATTTTTTAAAACCATGGTTTGTGCCTCGAGAGAGGTTTTTCTTTTTCATAAAACATTATTAAGGTGCCAAACAAAAATAAATACATAAAGGGTATATTTTTTATAACTAACTAGCCAAAAGGCCAAACACCTTTGGAAATACTCATAAATAATTCAAAACCACTTAGGAAATCAATTGTCAAGGAATGTAACATATGACTAATGGTGATAAAAATACATTTCAATTTCTAAAAAAAGGAAAAATCATTTCTAGATACTGCAACCATATTTCATAGGATGTGAATATAGAATAAATGTAAACACATATTATTAAAACAAGAATGAAATTATGAAATTAAAATTAAAGGCATAGGACTAGGGGACCTACCTCGGAGTGGAATAAATCCAACCACTTCAGCTATTGGTTCTTTATAACTAAAGGTTCTTGCTCCCCCACTAAGTATGCACACGTTCACAAATATGCAATACCACCTATCCCCTTTGCACACATATGCATGCTGATGGGAATGTGCAAGGGGATCCTTACATATATACTTATATGGATATACCAGTCTCCACTAGCCTACGCATGCACATTTATATATATACATATGCACACCTTGCCCCATACACGTATAAACACTGCCATGCATGAATATATGTGTAACGGGGGAACCTATATATATATATATAATTACATACCTATGCATACAGAGAAGATTAGCCCTTTAAATTGAAACTCTAAAATGATGTGTAGGGATTTACAAACTACACAAGTAAATACTAGAACTTTAAAACACTCAATGAACACCATAAATCATGTGTGCAACCAACCAGCAGCAAAAAAGTCCATACCTAAAAATACACAGTTTGTCACAATGGAAGCCCGAGAACTCTTCACCTTACATGCATATACAATTTCATATATATATATATATATACCCTTTGACCCAGGTACATATTCCCTACACCATGAGGGAATATGCGCAAGGAGTATATAGATATAAACCTGTTTCCACATGTATATACATGTAGGCCTCTATTTTATATGACTCGTGACCACACCGCGATGTCCAAAACATGCTACAAAGATAAAAAGGGAGTCTAAAATTAAGGGATCCAAACAAAACTGAATAAAACAAGTCACCGAGAGAAACCTCACCCCAAAATAGTACCCAAAAATTTTCCACACACTTTTTATGATATAATAACACACATTCATAATTTTATAAAACAACTCCAAGCATTATCACCCGACTTTGAACAGAAATGACCACATAAAAACATCTTCTAAAGAAAAACAAACACCAATAACATTCAATAAAACACATGGAAATTTATAAAAATAGACAAAAGAAGCACAACATGGCCTTACATAAAAACACACCCAAATTCATTTTATTTTTAAAAACAAATGCACACTAAAAACCTTTTCAAACATCATTCACAACACTTAAATAATTTATATAAACAATTTCATGAATTATAAATTGAAATAAAATAACACAACAGGATTTAAACCTGAAAAGTACTCATTTTCATCTAAAAATGCTACTTTAAATTTAAATGCATGTCAAATATTTTTAAAATCAAATTTCATACCCCATCTATAAACCAGGTAACACATTAAATTAAAAAATTAAGAATACTAAATAGCCATATATGATTATACATGGAAACACCAACCATTGATGTTGAAACCCCTGAATTTCAATGAAAAAAATCAAATGCACCCAATTCGCAACATAAGGGAACAAAGTAAAACCCTAAATAACAAAAATCAATCAAAATGAGAACCCATAAATATTATAGGGTTAGGAAAGATATTTTCACCCCATGAAATCAACTAAAACACCAAAATAGGGGAAAGGGTAGAGAGTATAAGCTCAAATGAGTTGTTTAAACACCAAAACGGGAGGATATTTTGTCTTTAGAAGGGGAGAATGATGTGCTAAAGCTTCTCCTGCTAGGTCGGGTTAGAAAGCTAGAGAGGGAGGTTGATCGTTCGGGGGAGGATGGGTTGGCCACACATGAGGGGAGTCATCATCTGATGGAGGGAGGTGTGCGAGAGGGCCCTCAGCATCTGGGAGTAGCGTGAGTTGGAGAGAGAATGGGGGGGGGGGGTTGTAGCTCACATAAGTTGTTAGCTAGGGAGGTGAGACAAATAGTAAAGGGGGGTGAAGTCTTAGGGTTTGAGGGAAAACACAAAACAAAAAATTTAATGAAATAATAATAATAATAATAATAAACATAATAATAATAATAATAAACATAACAATAATATTATTATCTATAATAATAATATTATCATTATTATTATTAAGAAATCGGTTTCCATTTAGTTTATTAAATTACATTTGATTTTAATTTATTATTTTTTTAACATTAAGAAACCAAAAGACTCAAATATAAATGAAAAATAATTGTGACAGGAAGACACTAGGTCAGGGAGTGAAAATTCTCCCCACCACCAAAACTTTCTGCCCCTAGAAAGTTACTCAGCAAAACAAGGAATCAAACTAGAGTATAAAACTGTATGAGGCCAAAAAATCATGAACTCGGTGTGAATTTTCACTCCATCAGTGAAACCAGACCAATTCAAAGGGAAATTACAATGAGAAGAGCTATCAACAAATTAGGTGGGCACTCCCCACCACAAAAACACAACAAGCACAACCCACATTGAGACTCTCCGCACATGAAACCTCTAGAACATCTAACTTGCTCCAAAGAGGAAACCACTAACACAAAACAAAACCCCCACACAGACAATCATTAGAATAAGGCTTGAAAATATTCATGGTGGGTCTCCCCACCATCTAATAACCAAAATTCATAAGCCAATTAGCACTCGACAAATACGGGCCCAATACAAACTGACCCACGAACTCTTCGCATAAACTAAACCCCCACCACATGGTGTCCCCAACAAAAGACCCCAAACTGAATGGTAGACAAAACCACTATTCATTATTTTTAATGACACATGTATCCCCAAAATGAGTAGGTCATAAAAAAAGAATAGGATACTAGGGAAGCTAACCACACAAGAGATAATCATCTTGAGACTCACAACTATAAAGAGATAACCTTCAAAGCTCACATTTGACGAGGTGAAACTGTTGGAATTACAAGAGGAAGATGTCACCATACCTTCATAAAACCAATGTGTGGTATTCAAATAACAAATACCACAACATAAAAAGAGAACTCTATGGAACTTATAGAAAAAAAACCTTCAAAGATGATGGAGCTAGAATAAATAAATTTAAACCATCCCGATTCCAGCACCAGAGACAAAAGATATACCCAGGCTCCCCACACGCAAAAATTTCTGATGGCATGAAAGGATTCACTCTGAGACCTATGGTTGGAGCTCTGATATCGTGAATCATATCTTTCCCCATAGTTAGGAGCTGACATCCTATTGTTGAGACTCCTTTTTGTGATTCCATCAGTGAAACCTCTCCAAGTGTCCCAAACGGCAACACCGACGACAATCCTTCGGAGGATGATGAGGAAAAATATCGTACCCAAACTGGCTATAGAAAAAGAAATCAAGGGAGAGGCCAGACTAATAAAATATGAAATTGACAAGAATAATTTTGGTGGTAGGTTCCTCTAGTTGTCTCTCATCGCCGAATGGGTAAACTTCTTGAACACTAAAAATAATTGATCCTGGAACCCTAGGTGAAGACCCCACACAAGAGAAACACTAATTGATTTCACAACGCTGCCTCAAGAGAAAAGTGAATCAACCCCCTGAAATGCTTGATGTAAGCCTTTAATGTTTTTTGGCCTTATTGGTCACTCATAAACTCTTCCACATTACTCACCTTAACCTCCTCCGCTATAAACCATCAGACGAGAGGGGTCTTAAACACCATCCATGACCTCCCATCATGCAATGATGCTGGGAGCATATTTTCCCATCAATCCAATGTTTAACCCCTAAATAAAGCTGAAACTGCACAGACTCTCATAGAATTGGGAGTTTCCGGTAACCTGCAAATACCAATTATTTCACCAGGCTAGTCCACTACATTCAATAGATTACGATTACCATATAATACATACAACAACTGAAAATAATTCAATTCCGCCACTCTACTTAGTGTGATGGGTAGAACCAACAACTAGTAGAGACTCACTTAAAACCATTGGGACAATTCTAGGCAGCATACTAGAAAACAAGAGGCAAAAATCTGTATCAAAACTCATCATAAATAAAAATTCCACACATCAGTCACAAACTAAATATCAAACTCAAAACATCATTCCAACCCAAATTATGTATGTAAAAACCAAGAACCCATGAAAAAAAGATACCAAACATGAAAAGAGAACACTAAAAAATTTCTCACTAACATTTTAGAACATTTAAATTACCTTTTTGAAAACCATTATTTAACAAAACCACTTAAATATCCACCATTGGTATCCCATGAAGTCTCACATATACATATACCCTTGTGCTAGCTCATGCACCCATCCCCGCATACAACCAATTATACTTTTCCACTTGCATGACTCTATATATGTGATCCCTCATAGGAATAAGAATGGTTAATTCATAACAAATCTCATTTTCAAAATAGATCATTCATCATAAAGAAAAAATTATCAACCAATTTTAAAATATCACTTATCATTGAAGAAAAATATATATAAATTACCAAAAAATTTACAATTCATATTCCAAAAAGTTACTTAGATCCCAAAACAACATTCAAAGAACCTCCCATTTTATTCTTTTGAAACAAAAAATTCTTGTATAAGAAAACATTTTTTACTTAAAAACCACTTTTCTACTCCAAAACCAAATATCCTTTTGAAAAAAACTTTTTCTATGAACCATTTTCAATATTTAAATCCACTCAAAACTAATCCCAAACATAGCTCCCATAAAACCCCCATAAATAAGCAACAAGTGGCTATACCAATTGGGTAACATGGCTTAGAATATCATGCTTCAACCAATCATTAACCACATGAAGAATCATTAACCATGAACTCAGGCTATGCACGGGTCTCTACTCCATGCATTTTTATTGCCTAACACCGACACACTTCCTTTTTCATCACTCATCCACATAGACCAAGCCGATGAAGAAAATTCAAATCTCGAACTACCCCTAGAAACTAGAGTCTCGGGACGAGTAACAGTTCCTGACATCCTTCCTGCACCTACCTCTCGAGTCCTAACACCCATAATCTCCAATATACCTACCACCCTGAATGACAAGGGCCCTCCCCACTAATACCATTTTGTCATGAACCATCCCAGGTCGACCTTGAAATGGTTACCTGAGATGGTCTGTGACATGGACTGAATGATGTTCTTAATCGCTACGATCTTGAACCTATTGTCGGACATCAAGATTTACTGGTTGTGGACGATTTGGCCCATAATAAAGATAGATAAATAATCATAAACCGAAAAAACATACATATAAATGAAAATTATCCAAACAAACTGGATGTAGAAAAGTAATAAATAATGTAACAAGACATACCTCAGGTAACCTCATGGGTCACCGCGGAACATAAACCACACTTTCTCTAATAGAGATCCAAAACTAGATGAACCTAAATCTGAAAAGTAATGTAGGCATGAGCACCAAGATGCTCAGTAAGAAAGACAAGATACAAAAATTCCCTTTTCCATTTCCTTTTATATGAAATCAAAAACATTATAGTTTTAAAATACTACATAAAAAAATAATCTTTTTCATTCTTTTCAAATGCAAGTAACATGTTTTCATTTTTAAGTAAATATTTTCTCTCCCACTAAAATTTTAAAATAATTTCCAAGCATGCATTAACATTAAAAAACAATGGACAGAAATTTAGAATAAAATATGTTTTTCACAAATAAAACATCATGTATGAAATAACAAAAATGAAAATTTCATCTAAAACATTATGTCGCAAACAAGCACAATGGGTAATCCATATAGGTAGCTAGAACTAGTGGGACACTAATGACCTTGTATCATGGTGAAATGTGGCTTAAAATCCACAACCCTCGTAAAACATGGCTTATAAACCTTGAAACTTAGTAATCGTGTCTTGGAAACTGTGAACCTTAGTTATTCATAAGTTTAGTTAGGGTTGTTGCGTCAATCCTTCTAGATGAAACCGAGATGAACCCCTATTGTGTCATCTAGCGTACTAGTCCTGGTCCACCCACCAAGATACCCATTTTTTCCATTGTGATCTATTTCAAGTTGTGGTGTGTTTTCTTCATTAATCAGACATATATATACATAACACTTACTTTATCCAACACCCAATAAACCTCTTACCATCATTCTCCCTTCATAAGAACATTCATGTCATACAATGCATAAGCATCAACATTATGAACATAATAACACATTCAACATACCGGTAATTTTCTAAAACTAAGGGGTGTTCTTAAAGAGAGATTTTTCTTTTTCAAAAAACATTCTTAATGTTCCAAAAGAGCTTAATTATATAATGGGAACACTTTTTAGAACTAACCAGACAAAAGGCCAAACTCATTTATATATAATCATTACCAATTCAAAACCACCTAGGAAATCAATTTTAAAGGAATGTATCTTAAGACCAATGGCGTTAGAAATACATTTCAATTTCTAAAACAAAGGAATAATCATTTCTAGAAACCACAACTAGATATTATAGCATGTGTATATTGAAAAAAATTTAAAACATATTTTTAAAACAAGCAAGCAATTATGAAATTCAATTTAGAGTCCAAGGCATAGCGGACCTACCTCTGAGTGGAAACTAGTTGTACACTTCATCTCTTGGCACTTTACAAATAAAGTATGTTTTCCCCCCACTAGGAATACACACATTCACATACATGTAATAATAGATATCCCCTATGCACTCATTTCCATGTCCATGGGAATGTAAAAGGGTATACTTACATATATGCTTATATGCATATACCAGTCTCCACTCACCTACGCATGGACTTATATATATATATATAGGCACACCTATCCCCATACATGTAAAAACACTACAATTCATGAATATTTGTGTAATGGGGGAACCTATATATATGTATATATAAATACATACCTATGCATACACAGGTGAGTCACCCATGAATTGGAAACTCGAAACTGATGAGCAGGGATCAATACACTACACAGGTAAATACTAGAACATTAAAACACCCAAAGAACACCATAAATCAATTGTGAAACCAAACAGCAACATAAAAGTCCATACCTCAAAATATGATGCTTTTGACGATGGTATCCCGAGACCAGTTCACCATACATGCATATTCATTTTCAAATATATATATATAAATACACACCCTTTGACCCAATCGCATATTCCCGGTGCCATGAGGGAATATGCGTAAGGAGGATAATCATATATACTAGTTTACCCATGTATATACATGTATGACTCTATTTTAGAAGACTCTTTCCCACACCATGATGTCCAAAACACACTACATTGATAAAAAAGGTATCGAAAATTAAGGGCTCCAAATAAAACTGAATTAAACAGGGCACCAAGAGATTCCCCACCCCAATAAAAGTACCAAAACATGTTTCACACACATTATAAGATTTAATAAACCATCATAAAAATTTTATAAAACAACTCCAAGTGGTATCAGAAGACATTGAATGCATATGCACACTTAAAAACCTCTTCTAATTCCAAACTCACAACAATATCATTTAATATAAAATTTGAAAATTCCTAAAAATATACCAAAGTTGCACTACATGGCCTTTAGTCAAAAAAAACCCAAAACCATTTTTTATAAAATCAAATGCAGACTAAAAACAATTCCTAACATAATTCACATCACTTATATAATTTAAATTACCAATTTCATGATTTATAAATTGACATCAAATAACTTACCCTGAGTTACAAATGAAAATCACTCAATTTTTTCTAAAAATTATACTTTAAATTTAAACGCACGTCAAAACTTTTTTAAAAAAAACTTCACAAAACCTATGAACGAAGTAATGAAGTGAATTTACAATGTTAGAAAACTAATTATCCAAATATGGATTATACACATAAACACCATCCTTTGATGAAAAAACCCCTAAATTTCAGTACTAAACTTCTATTGCACCCAATTTTCATAATAAGGGACCAATGGTGAACCTTAAATAACATGAATCAATCAAAATGAGAACCACTAAACACGTTAGGTTTTGGCCAAGAAATGTTCACCCCATGAAATCAAATAAGACACCAAAAATTGTGGAAGGGGTAGGGAGGATAATCTCACCAAAGGTGTCCGCACCCCAAAATGGGAGGAGATTTGGAAACCGGAGGGGGAGAACGGTGCACCATAGATTCTACTTATAGGCTAGGTTAAGTGAAAAAGAGAGTGAGGTTAACCATAAGAGGGAGGAGGGGTTGGCTACAAATCAGGGGAGTTGTCACCATAGGGAGGGAGGCGCGTTGGAGGGCCATTGGCCGGTGAGGGGTAGCCTAAGTGGGGGGGGGGGTCGGTCGTGTAAAGTGTAAGGGGGGAGGTGCTACCCATCAGAAAGAGGGAGGAAGGAAAAGGTTTTGTGGAATAAAAAAAACAAAAAATTTAACGCAATAATAATAATAATAAACATAATAATAGTAATAATCTTAATAATAATAATATTATTATCTATAATAATAATATTATCATTATTATTATTATTATTAAATCAGCTCCCAGTTATTTCATTTAATATCATTTTAATTTTAATTTAATATTATTTTAATCACTAACAATCCAAAAGACTCATATAAACATGAAAAATAACCATGATAGCTAGATACCAGGTCGAGGTGTAACAATATACATGTCGACCTCTTCAAACTTCTAGCATCTAATTTTTACAGCAAGACCCGATGAGCATGACAACTCAAATAGACGCCATCAATGTTATATGACTCATGGAGTTTGATTTACTAAAATAGTGTTATAAGGATCCTTTGTGAGGGAATCATATCCTAGATTTATGTTGGTTGTCTTACATCAAGACTATGTATAGATTTTGAGTATATCATGATGTTCTTTTTATGTAAGCTACTAACAAATCCTTGTGACGGAATAACTAATATTCTTAGTGCAACATGTTTAGTGATTGTAGGGTTTATTACTTATTATTGTTCTACTCACCCCTGTATTGAATAGAACGATGAATTGTTTGGTGATCCAGATAGTTTGCGGTGTGTTCTAGTGTTCAAAAATATAGCATCCCTCCCATACTTTGTAAGTTCGTCATGTTTTTAATTTCATTTGGTGGGATTTTATTTACCCCTTTATATCTAATATATTTTTGTTATGATGATCAAGTGGTTTTAAATATATTCATTAATGATTATTGGCTATTTTACATTCAATAATTGTATTGGATTGGTGGTGTGTTTGTGTACAAGTACAATAGGTTAAGGCCTCCCATGTGAGTGATAGACCTACTCAAAGTTGGTCTCTTGTCACGGGACTATTGGTGGCAGTATAGGGTTAGTCATAGTTTGAGACCCATTGGGCTGGATATTTAAAAAACATGATGTGATACATTTAAATTAATTTATTTTGTGAAATGAAATTAGATTATTTGAAAAATTAATATTTTTTACAATTCCTTGAAATGCTAATAATTTCATAAAAATTCAAAAAATTCACCCAATGTAAATTGTGATATGAGAATTACTTTTTTTTAGTTTATAAAATAAAATATTTAAATACCCAAGAATGTATTTACAATTTACATGCATAAAATGCAATAAAAATTAATTTTGATGAAATTGAATTCTCAACGCATAAAAATACTTCTCTAAAAATAGTGTACTTATTTACTAATAATTAAAAATAAATTTTTACTTGGTGGGTTCATTATTTATATATATTATATTGTTATTATTGAGATTAATACTAAGTAATTCAATAAATCCATTATAACTGTCACATTAAAATAATAATGTTTTTAAAAAATATATCAATTCACATAATGTTTGGTGTCTTATGTTAAAGAACCTATCAATATTATTATTCATTTAAATTAAATTTCATAGTTTCCGCATTCATTCCCTTTAAATAAATTTCACCCTCTACATTTTATCTTAGTCATCAACAATTCAATATTTTAAATACCATTACATAAAATGCACTTCATACTGAGGGAAAAAAATAGTATTTGAAAAGGGAATGTGGCACACAAAAAGGTTACCTAAAATACCAATAAAATGTGTTCCTTGATAGATAAGAAATTTATAAGAAGTTAAATTATATATATGGGGGTGAAAAATAATTCCTAATGTCTAGTAATGATTTATAGGGAACATGGTTATAATAAATTAAATGACCAGAAATCCCTAAATAAGTGAGGGGTGAAAAGACCATCACATCCTAATAAATTCATATAAAAGGATAACATATTTAATTAATTATCCAATTACTAGTTTTTGTTGATTCATTTAGGGCCATGATAGAAAACATGAGATAATTTACATACTTGATTTATTACAATTTCATCACTTAGTTTTCCCTTGATAAATTTTAATTTAATGATATACTCCTTGAAATGAATATTCAAGGTGAATTTTTCATGATTAAATATCTTAAATTGCCATTTAATAGATCGAATGATATATAAATATATGATACTTACATCATTATTTCTCTAAATATTTACTGAAACCAAAATGGTTAACATAAGTCCCCCAATATAGAAAAATAATATTTTAATCTATAATCTCTTAAAATTTACACTTAGAGTTAAAAATAATCAATTATATGAATAATTAATATTAAATGTCCTCAAAAATATATTTAAGAAAATTCAAAATAAAAAAATCCAATAAAATTAGATCACATAATATTTTTTGGATCATTTTTAATATTTATCCATAAATAACATAATGTAACTCATAATGTCACACACTAAACTTGTTAAGACCTCCATCATATACTTTTATAAAATATACTAAAAACATAAATCATCATAAAACATCAATGAAAAAAATATATGATTCCAAAATTTAAGAGAATCGTTATTCCTAAAATTGTGTCATAACTATTGAATATATTATATAAAAAAATAAAAAATTCATCATCAAATTTGACCTGAATCATTTTTTCATCAAATCACAAACCAATTTCTTGATCACCAATAATTTTCCATTTACTTTATCAATATATATAATATATTTATATGAACTAATAATTATTATCTAAACATATATCCTATATTATGGGTTATCATTCCCTTAATCATGTGTTATAAAATAATATATCATTACCACTAAATTATTTATCTTGTCTTTATGTAAAATTTAACATAATATTTCAAAACATTAAGTAAAACTGTGGTGGAAGAATCCTTAGATGTTTAATTATTCTTATTACCATAATACCATTGATATATCACTTGTAAAACATATATCCGAAATCCAAATACATATACACTTCAATGATTGGAATAGTAGGGATTCTTCCATGGTATAGGAGTTAACTGTTATATTAGGGAATTGACACAGATAACAACCATGTTTCCACCAAATAATACCCTAAACCATAATTGGTATCTTAGAATGAACTTCATATACCTGCATCAAATATGTCCTTTTTCTTTGAGAATTAATTTCTTTATACCCTTTTTTACATTGATATAACATTTTCCTTTTATTCTAAATCATTTTTATGAGTTCTTCTTACAATATACTTGAGATATTTGAATCTAAATCTTCTTCCTTATATTATCTTCTTGATAATAAATTTTCCCTTAATATGTCTGTTTGGAAACTCACTCATGGTGATATTATTAATAATATATCGTTATATATAATCAGGAAAAATAATTTGTTTTAGTATTCATCCTACCATATCATTTTGTTTCCAAAGAGGAAAATCATTCCATTGTCTATGACATTAAATATTAACATGATTCCTAATGGTTTCAACCATTTATTAGAACAAAAAAAAATACTATGAGAAGCAATAATTATAATAAGAAATCATGAAAAATTATTTATAGGATATATTAATCTTAAACCATTTTTCCAATATATAAAAACATAGGTTTCACCTAGGTTGTTCTTTGTTATCTTGCATTCAAACCCAATATGATGGATCAAAAATAAACTTTGAAAAAACCCAAGATATTCCTCGGTAGTATCTGTTCAGGTGAGCATTATAGGAATAATCTCCATGATCCAAAATGATGATTTAGTTATACTCACACAATTGGTTGTATATTTTTTACACCTAGATGAATCTATAATAAAATAAATTTCTACATAATGTATATAGATAGTATAATATCTCTATAAAAACCACAAAAATCTATTCCTTACCCAAACATTAAAATGTTATCTTATACACATAATCATCCCAAAAGTTTTTTAAAAAGTTTTTAAATCCTGACACCAAATATTGAATAAAAAACAATTGATTATTTCTATAGTGACCCATACATTTCATATATATATATATATATATATTACATATTAACATTTGTATATTAAATATATTTTATAAATACATGTCTGAGGATCATAAAGGTTTGGTAAATTTTGATAATAGTTACACATTATTATTATTTAATGAATTATTTTCAATGTATCTCATATTTATCCTCATATATATTACTCTTCTCAGATATTCCATATTTATAAACATTCGTTAGGACCTTGGGAAAGGAAAAAAGATATAGTTTTCATATATCCCTATTAAGTCTAAAAAAATGGGATATTAAAAACATACCCGATATATCATAATAATGAGTCATGGTAAAAATAATTAAACTACATAAAACATGAATTGTAAATGAATAAACAAAAATGAACCATTAGAGCATAATATTGGTATAAGACATAAGTATGTGGCATGTACATTAGCATGGAAAATGATTTCATTTGTCATGGGTCGCTACCAAGACTATAAATGGAGATTGGGCTCACTACACTAACTATATTGTCCATAATAATGGTTTACACCCACTAATATCATAATGGATAAATTACACTATTATATTATGATCACTTCACATTATCGTCCTTGTTAGCTGATGTAATATCCATATTTACCAAATGCATTGGCGGGATATATAATTTTGGGCCCACCCATTGCATAATAAAAACAATACATATGTGATCTACAAGGTAATAAAAATTCAACGTAGAATTACCTAAATAAATTATATATGTTACATTAAATTTTTATTTTTTCATCATAACATAACATGTGGAAAATAAACTTTCTTTGTAAATGTTTCATCATAATTTAATTAAATTTTGGAAATGAAACAGGTTTTATAGAAAAATTGTTAAATAATAATCATCCTAAGATATTAAAATATTTATTTTGGATGGTATCATTAGATCATATTCTTATTAATTTAGAATTTACCTCAAAATATGATATCATTGATAAAAAATACTATTAAAACTTCACTAGAACATTTCTTAAAAAAATATCTTGTTCACATTGAAATAAAATATTTAAAATCTGAAAATATACCTAATATTATAGAAATTATTATTATTATTTAAAATACTATTAGAAACAAGTATATTACACTTCATGTCATTCAACATTAATAATGGTGAAAAATTTAAATCAAGCCATGTATGTAAAAAAAGACTAATTTTATAATTTTAGTGAAAAGTAAAAAATGCCTCCTTTTGAAAATTACAAGAAGATCCATTTTACTTTTTCTTGAAATATTCTTTCATGGGTAAAAATGAAATTAACCAATCATTGGAAAATATAAAAATCTTTTTTTAAACATGGTTATGGTAGATTAATGATTTTTAACCGAAGAGAAAAATAAAGACGGTTTTCCTTAAAAACCTCTTTCTATATCTTGAGTTATTAAAGACAGAAAAATGAAAGGAAGAAATTTGATCTCTATAAAAAAAATTAGAATAAAATTTATTGTATTGTTGATAGACTATAAATAAAAGTTCACTAATGGAAACATAATTATAAACAACGGTATAAATAATGAGATAATAAAAAAAAATACATTACCTTGAGTTTGAATTTATTCAAAATCACTTTTAACTTCCTTTATAATAAATATAAATTTATCATAATTTTATACCATGGTCATTTTACTAATTATAATATCATATTTATTTCCATTTATATGATTTCAAAACAATTTACTAACAATTTCTGATAAAAATCATTATTTCTAGGTGTTAACAATTTCATTATTCATGATAACTTTGGTTTGGTAGAACATGAAAATTTGATTTTATAATTATTCCATAATATCCAAGATTTTAATCATGATATAATTATAATATATATATATATATATATATTCATCCATAAAATTTAATGATATAAAAATAGATTAAATTGTTCATGGAGATGGTAAGACGAATGTACACTTGAACATTGTTTTTATGTTTTAGTGAAGGGATAAAAAAAATAACATTAAAACATTATATAATCATTATTATATCATATATATAATATATATTCATTTAATAAATAGTTTTTTTATAATCCCTGTAAATTGGAAATGAAAAATAAATTACATCACTTTCTAGAGGTGGTAGTCAACACGTAAGCACAAGTGACATTATGTTTTTCTAATAGTTCAAAATTTACGAATGAAGATTTGTTATTATAAATAATTAAGAATAATAATATCATAAATATAATATATAAGCATGAAAATCAATATATTATCCATAAATAAATTATGGTGATGGAAAATGAATGGAATCCCTGTGTAGAGGTAGTAGTCCTATGTACAGACGAGCAATACATTCACATACCATTTTATGGGAAAGACGGTTAAAAATAGTTGTTTCAAAACCATAATAAAAATTAATAATATTTTTAGTAATTAATTTATTATTTTATTATGAATATAATAAATTTAGATGATATATAAGACGAAATATTTTGAATGTTGTTGGGAATGATGATTACCTCTTCTCCGGTAGGCCTAAATTAGATCCCTTATTATGGTTGAATGGAATGATATTTTAAGAGAAATAAAAATTATATTTCCGGGATATGGATTCTTATAAGAAAATTTCATAGGTTTTTGTTGATCTATATGGCTGAATGTGATGTAAATATGAGAAATGTGGGATATATTTTCATAAGTGGCGTAAAGAGTACACTTGCAATTTCCTAAATGATTAAAATATAAAAATTTAATTTTCAAGAAAAATGTTTCTAAATAGACATTTATTATGATTTTAAGTAGTATTATGTCAAAATATGGCCATAAAATATGATATATATACATGTTTAAAAGAAAAATATTACCTTATCTATTGGTTTAATCCTTATTGAAAACATTATAACCTTAACCATAGTAATGACATTTTTAATCATAATGGGTTATATTTTTGGTTATAAGGGAAATTTTGATCGTAAATCTCTATGGAATGAAATTATAAACCATTTATAATCATAATTTTTCTCTTTAAATATTTTTATGACATAATAATAATTTAATAAATTATTTTCTTCCCATATAATATAATTAATTTCATTTTGAAAGTATAAATTTATTTTTAATTTAATGAAAAAAATAAAAAATATAATTTAACATTAAACTTTTTTATAATAAATTATATGTTATTATTAACTATAATTTTTTTTAGACTCCATAATGTATCAAAAAAGCATTTCATTTTTCGATTTTTTAATAATTTAAATAGTTTTCTTATTTCTTGCATAAGAACCATGTTAGTTTTCTGCTACATCTAAAGTAATTGTACAATAAATAACAATTAAAAATAAATTACCATCAAAAATATATTATATAATGTTAAAAATAGAATTTTATATTCATTTATTACATATTATTCTCCCAATGCCCAAATATAAAATAAATTAAATTAATGTGTGACATTTCAGAATTTCCATTACCAAAAATAACATAAATATAATTATAAATGTAAAATGACACTGAAATGGAAAATAATATTAATTTTTATGGATATTTATGAATTTATCATGCTCAATTACTTAAATTAATGTTATTGGTTGATCTTGAGAACTTATATCATGGTTTTAACAATAGCACCAACAGTTTGAAGTTAATAACCATTATGTAATGCTTTTTAAGTATGTAAAGTATATGGGTGAAGTTTTTGTGGGTTTGCAGATATTCAGAATAGTTAGGGGTAATTTTTTATTTGGATTAAGTTTGATTCATGGTTATTGGTATCTATGAAACCCCTATAATAAACTATTCACATTCAGATAGAGGATATGGGGGAATGAATAAATGTGACACATGGTTTGTGTAAACTGTTATGTAGCCTACGAGAAACCAAGAAACCTGAGATAGTTGGAATTGAAATGGATACCACATGGCTTGGAACAATGTGAGCCAATCATTTATGGTTTATTCTTTGGATAGTAGTTGGCCCTTGGTTAATGCGTGATTTTGTTAACAATGCGACTAACTATGTCCAGGTTAAAAGTGAGATCCAAAAATTGTGGATATTCCATGGTATTATATATAACTCCCTTTTTTCTCCTTGGAAGCCCAAACTCAATTTTCACACTCCATAAAAGTTATGTAAACTTCTCCCATCGATATGATGTTGATTTGAAGGCTTCTCATAGGGTTTTGAAGCTAGATTATTATGGTATGTGATCGTTCTTGGTTGTTCATTGTGGATTTTCATAGATATACTACACTATCTCGCCTTGTTTCTTGGATATACCTTAGATATGGATATATCTAAGACATTTTATTCCATGTATGATATATTTTTCCTTTATTACGTTAGGGTATGTGATCTATGGTAGGTTTTTTGATTTTCAACCAAGTTTCATTTAAATTCAAGTATCATTCTATATTTTCATCATAAATAATAAGGTTGGTGGATTCACTATCAACTACAATTTTTATAATATTAAGGCTTTATTTTGAAATTGGTTATTTATTTGAATTTTTTTTGTGAATTTTTGGTTATTTTCATGTTGGGAACCCTCTATGGTGATGGTTTATATATATGTGGAAATTGGGCATTTTTGTGGAAAGTGAAATTGATAACTTTATTTTTAAATGGTAATTATAAAAAGATTATTTATTTCTGATGCATTGAAAATAATTTTCAATAAATGGTTGGTTTTATTTAAATGGATTGAAAAAAGGTTTGTTTCAAAAAGAATGCTTAGGTTTGGATGGTTGAAGTGGTTTCTTTGGAAATGATTTTTGGAATAATAGTTGTGTGTGTTCGTGTGAATTATAGACGGATAAGGTTATAAAGTATTCATCATCATTAGTGGGATGGATAAGGGTCGGGGATCTCCACTATAAAAAGGATCACTATGTGATGGATTAGTGAATGTATGGATCACCACTCACGAGAAAAGGGTGGGCCATGTTTCATGCATGGTTTGTTGTGTGGTTATGTGGAAAGGAATGAATTATCTAAAAATAGATTTTATGAAATCATTCTAGAATATTGTTTGGTTTCGTTCCATGGAAATAATTATTTATCTGGGAAAACTGCCTGGATATAGAATTTTTTTCTATTTTGATATAAATTGTTTATAAATTTTTTATATAAACTGTTTAATTGAAATATTCTAACATGTTCATTTTGAGTGGCCTGATTAGTAGGTAAATTTTGGGAAAACCTATTATGTTTAATAACACACCCCTTATTTATAATGTTGGGGATTTTGTAGATATTGTTTATTTGGATTCAAGAAAAAGTAAACTATCACATTTCTCTAGTGGTTCGTAGTGATACATTCGCTGCTTTGTGGAGTTGAAGTATGAATCTTACTAGAGATTGTATTTGTCCTGGAGTATTTGAGTTTTTTGGGTTATGTCTTCTACTGTTTACTTTGTTGTTTTGTTGTCTTAAACTATGGTAGTCAATTTTAGTTTTATTTAATATGAATGGTTTTTCTTTGAGTGTTTTTTCATTAATATAATGCACAATATAGTGGTTTATCAAAATGTTATATGTTTGGTTTTTCATTTTCATTAAAAGGAACAATCTTATACCCCTTGTTAATGAATCCCATGACATTTATTTCTAGTATTTCGTTTTATGGGTATATTTATTAAGTTCAAGTAACGTATTATTGACTCCTTATGACAATGAGGAGACTCGGGATGTTACAAGTGGCATCGGTCTTGGTACACCAAATATATTTTTTGAACAACTGATATATAGATTCCTTGGTTTCGATTTTATATTAACAATGGTTTATTCCTTATTTTAGGTTGGTATAATGATGTAGGACCTTCGATACATGACATTAATATCATATAAAGAGATATCTACCTTTTTTTATTGAACATCATGTTACCAAGTAGGTGCATAAATAAATATTTTAGAGACACTTATAGGAATTGGAATCTCATTATCATGGGTTCAGACAATGAGATGAAAATGACATATATTAAAAAAATTACTTCCCACTAGGAGTGCATATGTCATTTTGAATAATGATATATGATTTGGTGTAATGTTTTTATTTTTGAAAAACATATTTTTTAAATAAATTATATATTAAAAAAGATCATGGTTGTGGTATTTTGAAAATAGTTTTATTTTCAAAAGCATGTTCAGATTAAAAAAAGGTTGAACATTGAAAATTTTTATTTTAAAATGATATTTTATGATAATAAGATTTGATATAATAATAAATGTAAAGTATCGTGTCATTAGATAATTATACTTATGGAGTTTTCTATTTTTATAAAAAATGGCACCTGATAGGCATCAAAGGAACCAAGTATATGAAACTGCTTTGATGGTGGTTTCATTTGAGCCATAGGTGAACTGAAAAATGATTCAGAGTATTGTCCATGTGTTTTAGGATATGGAACAAAGGAACATGAGGGATGAACCTAGGAATGGGATCACTCCTTCATGTTCTAGAAGTATAATCCACCCAGCCATTATGGTGATTCTGAACTAGGGAGAGGTGTGGCCGAATAGGATGAATAATTTCTTCTATTTCATCGGTACACAAGTAGATATGGAGTAAATGATTTTGAATTATATATTTTATGATAATTCATGCTTGTGGTGGTATTTAGCAGTCTAGGATAAATTATACCATGTCCTAAAATGTGATGATTTTGCGGAATTGTTCGTTAAATAATTCTATCCTCCGATATTTTAAATTCAAAGAGTGACAGAATTATTCAGCATGATGTAGATAAATATATCAATCATGGAATATTTTGATAAATTTATCAATGTAGTGTAATTTTTACCCAATGTTTGTGTTATTTATCCCTTAATGGAAAAAGTTTTTTAGATCAGTTTGATGCAAGATATTTTATTGAAGATTGTTGTGCTATGTATTATGGATTATAAATAGATGATAAAGAGATAAATAGTTGATGAACGGGACATATAAGGTGATATGTGAGGAGTAAGTATGTCGATACCTATGTTAATTGTTGGGATCTGTAATTCATAGAGAAATCAGAATCGAGGGAACTGTTTCTATGGTGGGATTATGACACAAAATCTGACATATATATTGGTATATCTTCATCTAAAACCAAAGATCCAGAAAATATGTTTATAATGTAGTTCATTAGACCACTTGACATGAAAATTTATGAAACCACCTAGATAATACCACAAATTTAATTAAATGGGGAATCTTTAGTGGTATTGTCATAGTTCTCCAAGGTTAGGTGTTCGAGAAAATTCACAGGTGTCATAGGAATTGTATGATTTGACTGGATGAGGGTATAAGAAAAATATTCATTCATATAATGGATCTATCCATGGCGATTCCATGAATACAATTAATCCTTAACATTGGAAATATCAATAGGGAAACAAGGAACAAAACACGGTGAGTAAAAAATTTTATGGAGTTATGAATGTTATTGTGGATGATCAGTTTTCACCATCTATTGTGTGAGGTATGATTCTTTGGAATTATACTCTTATGAAACTTTTTATGATACAATTGAATCACATTCATTTATTACTTATAATTTTGTTGATTTTACGAGTTTTAAATTTGAGATGATGCCTTTGGTGATCAAAATTCAAACTCTTCATGCTGAATGAGAAGGTTTAGAATTTATGTGTAAGGTATAATCTATAACCATTGATTGGTCCACGATTGATTAGGATTTATCTAAGCTCAATATAGATTTCTATGATATAGTCTGGGGTGTGTATTTTTTGAAAACATACATGGATCACATTGAATGTCATACCAGAAAGGACTATTTTAAAACTGAAGATGGTGTTGAGAATCTATTTTAAAGAGACTGGAATGTAAAAGATAGTGAAACAAAATTGTTGTAACCAATAGTAGGAATACTTTTATACCATATAGATTCCTCAACATTGTAATCAATGTAATATACCAATGATAATAGTTTTCCAGTAGTGGTTGATATGTTTCCATATGTGTTTCCCCAAAATTTCCTATGGTTAAAACATATAAGGGATGTAAATTTTATGATTCATATCCTCTATGTGACCAGTTTGATTTTACTTTCATCTTATATGAAGGTACAAATAGAATTTATTGAGTTGAAAGTGTATTTCTAAGATCTATAAAGCAAAGGGTTCAATTAATCGCACAGATCTCCTTGGGTAGCCCCAGTTTTAGCTGTCAAGAAGGTAGATGAAACTCTTTTACTATGTATAGATTGTCCTAAACATAACTAAGATATGATAAATAATAGTTATCTACTTCCATTAACTGATTATCTATTTGATCAATAGAGGGTATCTCGATTTTTTAGTAAAACATTCATTCGATCAATATATCACCAATTAAATATTATGAGGGAGGATATTTCACTGAAAAATTCCATGAATATATATGAACATTATGAATATATGGTAATGGCTTTTAGTCTTTGAAATTCATTATTAGTCATTGTGGAATTGATTAATTAGATATTTCAGTAATATATGGATTGTTTCATGTTGTTTTTTATGAGATATTGGCATATTCAAGGACTAGGAAGGAGCATGAGCAACAGTTGACGATAATGATGGGAATCTCGAGGTATAATAATATGTTTTTTAAATTATCAAAGTGTAATTTTTGAATACAATTGGTATGTTATCATCAAAATTTAATTTCTAAAAGCAGTGATGTTGTGGATACTAAAATGATATAAGTTGTTATCTCTTGGAAACTACTAAAAATTTCATCGAGATATGGAGTTTCCTTGGTCGTTTTGGTTATAAATAATATGTTTTTCATGATATATAATTACTATATTATGTAATTAATTATTTAAAATGAATAACCTTCCTTTCTAATGAGATGAGAAAGGTCATTAATTCTTTCAAGAGCTAACGGTTTCCTTACATCATCACTAATCAATATTTTGTATGAATTAATAAAAGGGTAGTTGGTGTATTATGATTCGTTATAACTAGTGTTGGAATGTGTTATCATGCAAGTATTACATGTTGTTTATTATAAATTAAGGCATCAACAACTGCATGAGATGATCTACCCACCACAAGATTTGGTGCATCTACTGTAGTCCATGATTTGATAACATGGTGGCACTATCTCTTCAGTTAGAAATTTACTATGCCCACAAATCATAGTAGCATGAAACATATTTTTCTCGAAAAATATTTGAATATGAGATAATTAATATGGATGGAGTATCTATAAATGTTCAACATTGAATTTATGTATACATCGTGTAAATGAAAATTTGTTGCTGATGCATTAACTGTAAAGTCATATGCTCAGTTGGAAAAAGAAGCATAAGAGGAGTGGAAGTTAATTTCAATCATTCTCAACATGATCTTGGAATGTAAAGACTGGTGTGAAGATATAGTTTTTAACGAATTTATTATGTTATTGATATGGTAATGATAGTTAAATATGTTAAATTATCTGATTCATAAAGTGCTTCTATGAGGTCAAAACTCAATAGTGGGGAGACCATTGAGGGCTAGAGGATGGGTTGTATTTTAGTGTTGTGGTTCCAAAATTGGATGGTCATAGCTATGGCTTGTAAATAAAAACATCATCATGCTTACCAACATAAAATATGGGACGTTAATCTTGGAAACCATAAATTTAAATGGGATTGGAAAAAATATTTTGTGGATATGTATGAAAATGAAGGTGGCCAGGTTTCTTTTGAAATGATTAACTAGTCAGCAGTTATGGTAGTGCATCAGTGACTAGTATGTATGTTGCAGTCATTACTAATTAAAATATTAAAATAGGAGAATACAACCATCTATTTTGTAATATCTCTTCCATGGATGGTTTGGAAACATGATTATATATCAGTGATAGAGGATCAACTCCAAAATTTGAATTATTTTGTCTCTATTTGTGAATCTCACATGGTGGATGACTTCTAAAATAAATATATCTGAGAAGTGGTAAAGAGATTTGGCATACTAGTTTTAATTGTGTTAGATAGTGATTCAAGTATTGAATATCTATTCTAAGAATCATTAATGAATGTCCATGGAAATTAGTTGACAATGAGTTCGGCATATCATCCTCAAATGGATGACCAATCTGAAAGAGTAATACATATGTTGGAAGATATGTTGAAGGCTTGTGTGATGGATTATGCTGGCACATTGGAATATCATGTGTCATTAGTGGAGATCTCATACAACAAGAACTATCATGCCTCAATGAATATGGATCTGTTTGAAGAATTTTATGGGGGCCAAATTCATAAAAAAATCATATGTGGATCCTTTTGAATCGTTTTATGGATCATTTTGAGATGGATTATAGTCATGAAAAATCATATGTGGATCATCATATATGGCCTTTATCATTCATGATGAGTGATAATTTTTTCTTGGGGATCTCTCTAAGGAATGGAAATCATGGTTTTTGGAAGCAAGGAAAGTTGTCTCTTTGATACATAGGCCCCTTTGAGATACATTAATAGGTTGGTGTAGTGGCATGTTGTTTGGATTTCCATAACGATTTAGTACAATGTATAATATATTCCATGTAACTTATTTAGAAAATCATCAGCCTAATTCGAACCATGTGATTCGATGGGACCATATTGACCTATAGCTTTTAGGTTCA
The DNA here is from genome assembly GCA_963277665.1 of Viscum album. NCBI lineage: Eukaryota > Viridiplantae > Streptophyta > Magnoliopsida > Santalales > Viscaceae > Viscum > Viscum album. The sequence continues at coordinate 1,939,893,480 of OY728141.1, forward strand.
TTGGTTCACATGCGAGTGAAGATTATGGAAAGGTTAGATAAATTATATCATGGAAAAAAATTTAGTTTATTGTGGTTTTTTTGGAAACACGGTTAGATTTAGAAACAAAAATTAGAACACAAGGTGGAAATAAAAAAGAATTATATGAAATTATTTTAGTGCAAGTATGTTTTCCTAATTTTCATGTATAGATAGGGCAATGGTGAGGAGAATATAAACTCCCCCCCTCAATTTCTAGTAAGTAACCATTAAGTTATATCGTATTAACTATATAAAGTTTATAGGTGATGATTGGTCATGTTTTGAGACCTTTTAAAATGTTTTGGGGGGGCATTTCTAAAGGTTTTCAATTGGTTCATAGTTAGTGGAAACCATGAAAGACCTTCTTGAAAGTGTTCATAGTGAGATAGAGGCTAATGGGGAAGGTGCACAGGCAATGCATAGTTTTTCAAAATAGGGCGACAACCTAGATTAAATAGTGAAACTTTAGATAGATGGATCTTTCATGGCTGGTGCATGGTTTGGAAAAAAGGAATTCCTATCATCTATGTTTTCTTTATTGGGATAGAAGCTAGAACACAGTTTTCACACGTTTTTCCTAACCATGTGACAAACCTTTTCTGGTTAAAAATGAGATCCTATTATTTTGGATTTGACATATTTTGATCTCTAACTCCCTCATTTTTACTTTTATGTGGACCTACCTCAATTATTTCTCTTTCCGAAGGCTATGGAAGATTCTCCCATTTTCCAGAGGTGATCCACAGTATTATCTTATTTATTTGAATCCATATTCCCATAATAAGTTATCATTATTGGTCATTATTAGTTGGTTTTCATAGATCTAATTCTTTATAACTCTCATTTTATTAGATATACGTATGATGTTGATATATCTAAGATAGTTCATGCCATGTTTGATTACATTTTTCCCTATTGATGATATGTTAAGAGGTCTATGCTGGATTTTTAATGTTGCAACATGATTTCATTGGAATTTGATTGTCGTTCGATGTTTTTTCCATAAATCCCGAGGTGGGTGAATTTAATGTCAAATAATATATTAAGAATATTAAGTCAAGATTTTAAATTAGTTTTTATGTAATTTTTTGTGAAATATTTGTGATTTTCCTCTTCAGGACACACTATGGTTGTGGTTTATAAAATTATAGAAATTTTAATTTTTTGGAATGTGCAATTGGTAACTAGATTCTAAAAAGGTTATTTAATTATGATTTTTTGGGTTTTATGTATGGAAAATATTATTCAATAATGGTTTGGTTTTATTGAAATGGTTTATTAAAAGAGTTTTCAATAAAACAATGGTTTCGTTGGATAGGTTGAAGATGTTCCTTAGGCATAGGTTTTTGGCATAATGGTATTGTGTGTTCTTCTGAAATCTAGATGGATATGGGTAAGGAGTATCCTCCAACAATTGTGGAATAGATAAGGGTCAGAGTCTTCCCCCATAAAATGGTCAAATATGTTTTATCCTAGGGAATGTATGAATCACCACTAACGAGTATAGGCAATTCCATATTTAATTCTTGGTTGGTTATGTGGTCCTGTAGAAAAGAATGGATTATGTAAAAATGGAGTCAATGCAATAGTTTTAGAGAATTGTTTGGTTTCATTCCATGTAACTTGTTTTTTTATGATGAGAAATACTTGGTTATAGAACTTATTTATATATTGACATAAATTATTTAGAAATCTTATTATATAATTGGTTTATATAAATGTGAAAACATGTTCTATCCTAGGGGAATGTGTAGAGATGTAATGTGGGGAAAACCTACTATGTTTTATTAGTCACCAATACTTTGTAACATTATTTATATTTAGATATCTTGTACTGGTATGTGGGAAAAGGTAAAGTATCACATTTCTCTAGTAGCGATTATTGATACTTGGGCTGGTTTGTGGATTTGGTGCATGGATCATGTTGGATCTTGGATTTTCCATGGATTCATTGATTTATTTTATGAATTTACTTATGAATGTGGTTTTTTGGTGTCTTAAATTATGGAAGTCTCTTATAGATGGTATTGATATGAATGGTTTTTCTTCGAGTTGTCTTTAATTTATATAATGGATAATATTGTGGTTTATCTGGATATGTCATGTGTAGTTATGTAATACCCAAATATTTTATGAGATATATTATTTTTAATTTCAATGATGACTTTTTTTGTATTCTATACCATGATTAGCTAGTGTAATACGCAAAATCGTATTAATTTGTTGTATATGCAGCAATATACTTCACTTGTGTACAACATAATTTCATGATCTTTTGATAGGATTATCTCACCCCACAAATAGTATATAATTTTCTCAATGTATAAATGAATTAATTTTGGATTATGTTACACACAACACCAAAGGAAAATTTAACTACACGCAACACTAACATGGCTTGTGTTACATGCAAGAACGACCTTCTGCAAAAGCTTGTGTGGTACACAATACCGAGTTTCACTAAACTACATTATATTATTAAAATATTATACAAACTAGCGATTAAGAATAATATTAACCACATTTTAAAAATAATATAACATTATAATTCATGTTACACATTATATGAGTTCAAAACCAAATCATCGGATAAATGAATTATTTTTCAAAAAATACAGATTTTTCCGCATTTTGAGTCACATCCATTTTTAAATATAATTTTTGAAATGTTTATATGTTAAATTTGACAAACTAAACTTCTTCTTTAAAATAGAGATATAATAAATTTCTTTGTAAATTTTTTTGATAATTTTCTAATAACTTTCAAATTTTGATGGATAGTAAAAATACGATAAATTGTACATAAAAGCAACTTTTTTCATCGACATAATTGATATGGTAAAATTATAATTTTGAATGGTTTAAAATTATAAATAGAATATATTTTTACCATTTCATATAATTTAAATCATTATCATTAATTTTATTTTGGATTCACAGGTATAAACATATCAATATTTTGTAATGTTTCCATATTTAAAACATGTTTTTTGATTTCAACAATGGGATTAATTTTTAATCATTTAATCTAACTTATATGTCTTGAATGTGAAACATTATATTCAATATTTGGAATCATATGGTCCAAATTAGGTTAATAGGATACTTTAATTTTTGGGCATTATGAATAGTAACTATGGTAAATTTTATTTACAAAAGTTAAAGGTATATCATGAAATTAAGGGTAAAAATAATATTATAAAATTACCCTAAAACTTGTATTAAAATAATTTAATGATTATATTTCTTTTTACAACATTCTTGGGTAAAAATGGTATCTATTGTATCCCACTTGTATGAGATTAATACATTTAATTTATTTTATTTCATGAAATGTGAAATATGTATCACTCAAACATTAATAATTAAATTTTTTTAATATAAAGTTCAAAAATATATATATTTAATTATAAATAAACATATTAAATATGAAATGTTTTTCTTTATCATGGTAATTTATTTTTAATATTTAGAAAATATATAATTTTTTTAATATCATATTCATTAATTATGCGTAAATTATTTATTTATTAGAAAGTCAATAATATAGTTTTTATTAAAATAATAATACCCATAATAATAACCAAACACATTAACAAACCTTATTTTTAGTGAATATACAAGGGTGAACTTTTGGACCATTTGGAGCCCTATAAAATAGATTATGACATTTATATTATTATATTTTAAATGATTTCAATGTTTTCACCATCATAATTTAATAAATACTTCATTTTTAATGTGGGGTTTTTTAGAAGATAAATTAGATTAAAATTATTATATTTAATTATAATAGATTTATCTTCATAATATAGTTTTATATTTATTTTTTATGTTACAAATAGGTATATTAAATAATATACAAAAATGTTTTTTGAATTGTTTTATTAATAGAAATATCAATGAAATGGTTTTAAAAATATTAAAATAAATATTATATGAACTAATTGATGTGGTATCCTAATTTTCTAGATTAATATGTCATTTAAAGAGTCTATTAAATATAGAGTTTTGAATATTCCATCTGTGTGGGTTTTATTTAAATTCAAGTAAAAAAATAGTGTCAAAATTGACACTATTGGTATTATTTAAAAATGTCAAATTATTAAATTATATAAAAATCAAATAATATTTAAAAATTACAAATTCAAAATTATATGATATAAAATTTCATAAATTATACAATTATAAGGAATCCACATATAATAATTAAGTATTTATAACCATTTGAAATTTAGAATATTATTACAACAAATAAATTTAAATAGATTAAATAAGGATAAATTAAAATGATAAGGTTAAAAATATATTTCAAACATGTATAAATTTTATAGGTTGATGATATTTCAACCCTATATCATATAATATAATAATTTTTTTCACATTAAGGTATTTATGTGGTGAATAATTTTATTATAAATTAATAATTTTTGAGGATTCCAAAAGTGCCCCTCTCCTCTCTTATAAAAGGGCAGCTCCTCAATATCATCTTCACTCCATTTTGAGCCTTCAAACTTGAACAAAAAATGTCCATTTTTTTATCCACTTACATAGAAACATTATATATTTCATTTTCTTCTTCAAAGGACAACTTTAGTGCCCTAAGAGGAGGTTTAGAAGAGGCATATAGAAGAAGATGTAATATCCTTTACCGATTCTTTCAAACTTCTTTCTTCTTCTACCTCCTCTATATGAGTTATTTAATTATTTAGTAATGACTCCTATGTAACTCATATAATGATATATTATTATAAATATGAAGCAACTGTATTTCACCTTCTATCCATTCTATGAAAAATGAAATCACAGCAAGTGTGTACGTAAAGATTACCGTCTCCACGCTGGGGTGTTATATGTTTTTCACCACCACCATACATGTATGGGTGTAATGATGGAAGAAATTACAATATATAAATATAATAAAATGATATTTATTCGAAAATATTATACACTTCAATACATTTCTAAATTCATGGGAATGATTTCGTCGCTCGTTCTTACGTTCGAACTACCGCCTTCACGATGTGATGTGATTCGTTCAACATGATCATCATTAAAGACAGATTATACAAATTAATTAAATTAATAAATATGATATATATTATAATAATACAATTTTTTAAATGATATAACTATAACCTAAAATAAGAATAATACTTTATTCAACAAAACATGCATAATAATATGAAGCAGTTAACACCCAAATAGCCCGTAACAATTAAATGTTTCTAATAAACAGATAATGATATGACCATATATGATATAAAAAAAGACAATGATTACTGAATAATTTAATATAAATATTTAAATAATTGTATAGTTTGTTCAAATATGTACAAATCATATCGGACCTAAGGTATGAAAAAATAATGCAATCTCATTTCTATCCGAGATTGTTTATACTTACGTATTTACTGGGGCAGATTTATCATCCACATAAATGTTTTTAAATATGTAATATTATTTCTATCCTCCTAAAATTTTTTAAATCCAATTTTACTAACTATTTAATTTTAATTAAATAATATGATCGAATCTTTTTTCATTTTGGGTATGAGATACTTTTGGACTTTTCTGGAAAAAGTACAATAAGAATGTTTTTTATCTTATAAGGCATGAAAGGATTTTTACAGTTTCATAATGCCTTATTTACATGAAGGTTACTGTAAAATATTTCATTATTATTTTCCACAAACTTATTTTTTTTAAAATTGCATGAAATTTTGAGAAATGAAAACGAATTTGAAGAAGAGAGGATATTTTCTTAAAGACATAATTTCAAGAGTTTTAAAGAAACTATTTTCCATATAAGAAGAAATTATTTAACATAGTTATGTTTCAAGTGTAATGTCTCTATTATTTACATGGTTTGATTTTGTTTATGATGAAATGATGTCCATTTATTTTATATAGATTATGCTATGATGAGATGATTTTTTTGAAACCTATTATATTTATTGGGTTATGATAAATGATTTTTGTTTATTTTGTGGCACACATAATAATGATTTCATTATAAGATTGGTGATACTGATATCTCTCTCCAATTAATTAGGTAATGATTTATATCTCATGAGATCGATATGGAAAGAATGGAAAGTAAATATGGTTCAGTAATACAGGGCCGGAATGGCAAGTGAACATGTTTTAGTAATGGACATTGTCTAATTTGATGGTCTTGGAAGAAATGCCTTGGCTACTATTGAAATCATAATAGGTGTATATTAGTTTTCCACAATTACATGTTTTATTCCAAAGATATTCGTTGATTATAAATGTTCCTTTATTATCTATGCCTTACATACTGCCACGATTTATTTCACAACTCCTGATTTTGATGTTTAAGGTTTATGTTCTTGTTTTTAAGTTTAGATGTATATGGTTTGTTATATTTTCTACATGCATACTCATACCAAACATTTGAGATCACCCTTTTTAGGTTTTTTTCCTCAGAAAATAATGAGACGTTTTAGTTAGGAAAAAAGGGTAATTTATTTAAGGGAGATGTTGAATATCTTTCACCATGAATAGAAGATTATGTTCTAAACTTCCAAATACACTAAACTAATACAATAATTGAGTGTCTTTTTGTGTCATGTATTATGTTTTCAAAAAAAGTAATGTAAATTCCATGTACGACCAGCTTGTGTCTCTATTGTTGGTATCAGTGTAAAGGTTTTGTCAACCTTTGGAATCATCGATGCAAAAACTATAGTAAGATCCCTAGATATATTTCTAAGGTATGTATTGGGATGTCCCTAAGGGTATGTCGAACTGTAGATTATAGCACTAGAAATATGGAAACGATCATGAATAACCTTGGATGAACATAAGGTGTCATGGATTATTGAAGGTGTCATAAGTTAGACATACTATAAGTAAGTTTTTATTATTATGCGGTTCTTAATTATTTTAACTATTTCTTTCACTGTGGCTTCTGTTTTTAGTCAACGGAGGGTACCAGAAGGAATAGAGTTAACATTAAATATGACAGATAAATTGGTCACTATGAGCAATCAAATTGTGTAATGCCTAGAATGAAAGATATTGTGATTATGCCAAATCATTCTTCATGATATATGATTATTCAGGTGATCTTTAGTGGTATTATTATGTCATAATATAAGAGGAAAATGAACCTTTATTCATGTTCACATGGTAAGGAAAATAAGCGATGGAAAATTAAGCTTTCTACATATCAAGAAGAAGGGAAGAATAATCTTGAGTAATACGTTAAATGGACGAGAAGATGTTATTTGTGTGGGTAAAAGGGTCATTTAGTGACAGAATATATTAGAGTTAAATGAATTATATGTGGAGAAAATGAGCATTACCCAAATCAATGCCCCTGCCTTAGAGGTTAGTTCTAAATGGAGGGCGTACCTATTTCATTCAAATCATTGAAGATGGAGGATTGAAGTGTATATGTATTGGTATTCAAGATTAAATTTTAGAGGTACTTTTTTTGGGTATTATAGAATATTATAATAACTATGGCCCATTGTGGTTCTCCATAAAAATATGGTACCTGTAACCATGAAAAGTGATTTTAATATTTTTGGAATGAAAATTATATGTGTATAATGAAGGGATAAGGAGAAAATAATATATTTGATAGTATTAATGTTCTCATTACTGATTTATGGAAAAAGTGATATCATTGTATGATTATATAGATTTTTTGGGAATTTGGTGTATGTAAAGAGTTATGTTTGATAGAATGCATGTAGTCACTATAGTTAGAAGGTAATTTATGTTATTATCATATTTCAAGGGAATTCATGATGAAGTCCTTCAAATTATTGGAATGTGACCCACAATATATATCTTGTTATATATGGGGAATAAATGATGCTATTCACGTGCTTGTTATATAACCTTTATGGTAATAGTTTTCCTTATACTATGAGTTTGAACAAAAGTATTCTAGAAGTTAACATCCTCGAAACCTTATTCTCTATAACTATCCAGCAGATCATGATAGTTATATTTAACTTCCATATTAATGTTTTCACATCCCAACTATGTTCTCCAATGATTAAACCCATTGATGAGTTACATTGGGTATCTATTATTTTTCTTGTGTTCCTTTTTAAAATGTTCTTTTAGTATTCATTTTTATGATGTGGGTTTATATGAATGAATCATTAAATTAGTAACCCATTTATAACCCTGAAAAATTTCAAGGGTGGAAATTATTTTAAGTGGGGTAGAATGTAATACCCCTAGATTTCATGTGATTTTTTTAATTTCATTGATGTATTATGTTGTACGCTACACCACAATAACCTTGAACTATATAAAACATTATATCGTCTTCCAGTATATGGAACAATATACTTGGGTTGTGTTATAGACAATTTCTAGTTCTTTTGATAGAATTAATCCCACACAATAATGAGTATATATTTTGTTCAATGTATAAATGAAATAATTTTGGATTATGTTAGATGCTACACCAAATGATGTTTTCACTACACGTAGCACTGACATGGCTTGTGTTACACGCATGAACGACCTTCCATGATAGCTTGCATGGTACGCAATACTGATTTTCACTAGAAAACACTATATTACTAAAATATTATATAATATTTCCATTCTGAATATTATTAACAACATTTTAATATTAATATAACATTATCACTCATATTACACATGCTATGAGATCAAAATCAATGTTTCTGATAAATGAAGTATTTTTCAAATAATGCAGTTTTTCCACATTTTGATGATGCACTAATTATAAATATAATTTTTATCATGTTTATAAGTTCAATTTGAAAAAAATACCCTTCATTTGAATCAGGATATAAAAATTTACATTGGATAAATTTTTGATATTTTTCTGATAACTTTCATATTTTTATGAATAGTAAAAATACTCTATATTTTACTTAAATTTTTTTTCATAAAGATAGTTTATAAGGTTAAATTATATTATTGAATGGTTTAAAATTATAAATATAATATATTTCTTCCATTTCATATAATTTAAGTCCTTAGAATTATTTTTACATTAAATTCATAGGAAAAAACATTTCAATCGTTTCGAATGTTTTCAATTTTATAACTCATTTTTTCATCTTAACAACGAGATTAATTTTCAATTTATTACTAAAAATTATGTGTCATGAATTTTGAAAAATTTATACAATATTTTAAATCATCTGGTCTAAATTATGTTAATAGGCTACATTTATTTTTGGGCACTATGAATAATAACTACGGTGAATTTTATTTACCACTTATAATGGTAAATCAGGTAATTAAGGTTAAAACTAATATTATAAAATTACCCTAAAACATGTATTAGTATAATTGGATGACTATATTTCTCCCTAAAACATTCTCGGGTCAAAATGGTATCTATTTTAACCCACATGGATGACATGAAGACATTTACATTATTTTATTTAAAGATTAGTAAAATATGTCTCACTCAAACATTAATAATTAAATAATTTTTAATATAAGGTTAGACAGAATATAAATTCGATTATAAATAATTAATTGAAATATAAAAAGTTTTTATTTATCTTGCAAATTTATTTTTAATTCATAATGAATATATAATTACTTTAATTTCATTTTCATTAATTATGAAAAAAATTATTAATTTCCTGAAAAATCAATAATATAGTTTTTATAAAATTAATAATACCCATCAATATGACTATTCACTTGACGAAACCATATTAGTTGAGTATATATACACCATATGTATCCAAGTGTCTACTATTTGACCATTTGGATCCTTATAAATGAGATAATGACTTTTATATTATTTTATTTTAAATGATGTCAATGTTGTCACCTTAAAATTTTAATAAATATATCATTTAAAATTTTGGGTTTTTAGAATATAAATTAGAGTAAAAGGATTATTATTAAATTTATTATATCCATATTTATCATAGTATTTTATTTTTGTATTTTAATTCAAAAAATAGGTATATTAAATAATTATAGAAAAATGTTGTAGTAATTGTTTTATAAAGTGAAATATCAAATAAATGGTTTTAAAAATATTAAAATAAATATTATATGACATAATTAATGTGATCCACAAATTTTCAAGAAGATTATTACATGTCAATAATATATTAAATATTTTTCATTGATTATATCATCTGTGTTTATTTTATTTAAATTTATATAAATAAATTGTGTCAAAAGTGACACATTTTGTATTTTATAAAAATAACAAATTATAAAATTATTTAAAAATCAGAAAAATATTTAAAAATTACAAATTAAAATATATAGGGTCTAGAATTTTATAATGTATCAATTTATAAAAAATTCACAACACTTAAGTAAGTATTTATAATAATTTAAAATTTTGAATATTATTACCCCAAATAAAAGTAAATAGATTAAATAAGTATAATTCTAAATGGTAAAGTTTTAAATAAATTAAAAACATGTCAAAATTTAATTTTATGATGATATTACAACCCTATCACATCAAATCATTTAATTTGAGTCAATTTTCAGGTTTTTATGTAGGGTTTGATTTTATTATAAATTAATATTTTTGGGGATTCCAAATGTGCCCCTATTCTCTCTTATAAAAGGGCTCCTCCTCCCTCTTCTATTCACTATATTCTCAGCCTTCAATCTCGGAAAACCCATATCCATTCCCCTTATAAACTTTTATAGAAACATACTAGAGGTCTGGGTTTTCTTCAGAGGCCAAATATAGAGCCTTATGAGGAGGTTCAGAAGAGGCACGTTGAAGAAGATGTAATATCCTTTACTGGATCATTCAAACATATTTCTTCTTATAATTCCTATATATGAGTTATTTTATTATTAATTAATTACTAAAGTATCAATAATATAATTATATGTTATTATAAATATGAAACAATCCTTTATAACATTCTATCCATCCTATGAAAAAAATGAAATCACTACGTGTGCGTACATACAGATTACCATCTCCACACTGCGGTGTAATCTATTTTTCCCCACTACCATAAAAGGATGGGTGTAATTATTGAATAAATAACAATATATGATTATTATAAAATTATATTGATTCGAAGAAATTATACACATCAATACAATATAACAATCACGGGAATGATATCGTCGCTCGGGCATACGTACATCCTACTGTCTTCACAATGTGATATGACTCACTCTACATGATATTCTTTATAGAGTGATTATATAAATTAATTATATGAATAAATATAACATATATTATACTAATAACATTCTTTAAATGAAATAACAATAACATAAAAAGGGGAATAATAATTTATTTGAAAAAACATGCATAAGAACATAAAGCAGTTAACACTCAAATAACGAGTAACAATGAATTGTTACTAATAAACATATACGAATATGACCATATATGATATCATAAATATGAATAAAATTCTTGAATAAGTCGATGTCATTATTTTAATCATTATACTGAAGGTTTGGATACGTAAAAATCATATTAGACCTAAGGTAAGGGAAAACCTCGCAATGTCATTTCTATCCATGATTGTTTATAATTATGTATTTACTAGGGTATAATTATCATCCCCATAAATGTTTCCTAAATTTATAAAGTTAATTTTATCCGCATACAACATTTTTAATACAATTTTACCCATTGGTTAATTTTTATTAAAATATATGAAATGAATCTTTTGTTTTTTTTGGTATGAGATACTTTTTGGATATTCTGGAAAAAGTACGAGAAGGATGTTTTTTAACTTATATGGAATGAATAGATTTTTTATCTTTCATAATGCCTTATTTACATGAATAATACTGTTCATGATTTCAAGACAATTTTCAACAAAATTATTTTCTTTTAAAATTGCATGTCATTTTGAAAAAATAAAAGGATTTTAAAGAAGAAATGATATTTTCCTCATGATTTCATTTCAAACATTTTATCCAAACTATTTTCCATCTAAGATTACAGTATTTAATATAGTTAGGTTTCATGTATAATTCCTCTAATATTAACATGGTTTTAATTTGTTTATAATGAAATGATATCCATTTATTTTATATGAACTATGTTATGATGGGATGATGTTTATGAATCCCATTTTATTCGTTGTGTTATGATGAATTATTTATGTTTATTTTGTGGACCACATAAGAATGATTTCATTAGGAAATGTGTGAGACCTATATTTCCTTAAAATGCATTGGGTAATGACATATATCTCATGAGATAGACATGGCTAGAATGGCAAGTAAATATGCTTCATTATACAGGGTTCAAATAGAATGTAAACCCGATTCTGCAATGGACTTCATCCTCTATGATGGTATTGGTATAAATTCATTAGATACAAGTTAAATCCTAATATTTTCTTCTTAGTTTTCAACAATTACATTTTTTATTCCAATTCTATTCTTTCATGGTTAATGTTCTTTTATGATATATGCCTTACAAACTACCAAGATTTATTTCACGACTCAAGATATTGATGTTTAATCTTTTTGTTCATATTTTTAAGTTCAAATGTATATGGTTTGTTATTTTCTCCAAGTATACCCTTAATGAGAATTTGATCTCACCCTTTTAATTTTTTTATTTCTCTATAATATAAATTAATGTTTTAGGTAGGAAAAAATGAGAAGATATTTATGGGAGTTGTTGGAGATATTTCAACATGACTAAAAGATTATGTTTCGAGTTTCCAACGAAACTACACTAATATGGTCATTGGGCATCTGTTTGTGTCATGTATTATGTTTTCCACAAAATTATTGTAATTTCCATGTACGTGAAGCTTGGGTCTCTATAGATTAGTTGTTTTCTTTTAAAGGGAAAATTGTACCCCATTTGTTAATGATGCACTTGGCATTTATTTCCTGACTTTGGAGGCCTGTAGAAGTATCTTGAGGAAATGTTTTTTAATTCCACCTTCTCAGTCAAATGAGGAGAGTAATGATGTATATTATCCCTATTTTATCAATTTTACCCTTAGTGAGGTGAAAAATTTTAACCATGATTACTATTCATAATAAAAAAAATAAAAGGGGATTATTTACCAATTTAAACCTCATGATTCAAATATGATATTTATTATTCACAATTAAATAAATATAATTTTGAGAATAAATTTTAATATAAATACATAAAATGAAATATAAAACATTTTTAAAAAAAATACGCTATTAAGAGTAAAAAATAACTAAAATAAAAATCATATATATTGATGAATAAAATGGAATTTATTATATTATTTTAAATAAAATGTATCATATTTTACATTAATACTAAATAATAAATTAAATATGACATTTAATTTTTTTGATTTCATGAAAATAAATGAGATTATTTGAGAAAAATGTATTTTTCACTATTAACTAAAAATTCAATCATTTCAGAAAATTATCAAAATTTAACAAAATTTTATTAATAAAAGGAAATTTAAAAAAAATTATATTAATTTTATGAAATAAAAATTACAAATTTTCTATAACTAAATTATAATTTATAAACACAAAATGCAAAAAAAAAATTTATGAAAATGCATTTTTTGATGCATAATATGCATACGATGAAAATTATATGCTCATATAATAAGTATCAATAGATAAATTATTGTTGAGGAGAAACATTATTTATATATTTTATAATTAAATTACTCATATTCATACCTTCAAATAAAATGGATAAGTTATAATGGTAAGAGTTAAATATTAATAACAACTATATTATATATCTCAATTCTCTTGATACTTTAGAAACCTATAGAGATTTTCAAACATTTAAAATAAATATTTGATTTGTTTCAAGTAATATCCATATTTATGTAAAATTATAAAGGTTATATCAAGGTTTATGAATTTCACAATTACTCCCCAATGAATAATAGTACATTAGTACTTTTTAACATAAAATATTCACCCAATACAAGTATGTTATTAATTATTTATCATTTAAACAATTAATATATTATTTTTGAACTGCTCTTATACATTATTAAATGAAGAATGGTTCGAATGGATCATTGATATCATGGAAGGAATAAATAAAATTCCCCTATGATATAATATATCAAATTTTTATCAAACCAAGCTATATTTATTATATCAGTAAACGAAGATATCCCATATAGGAAATAGCACATATCACACCATTTGAAATATAATTTAATTAATTTTTTAATTTTATTAAATAATTATACTAAAAAAGAAGAATAAAATCACATCATGACTCAAAACCAGTGACAAAATTTATTTAATATAAATTACTAAAAATGAGAGTTTATTTTTGTCAGAAAATTCAAACCTTATTTATCCCTAGTTTTCAGTTTTTATCAATGTTCTTTAAACACATATTTTCTTTTTATAACATTTTTATATTATCATAAATAACTCCGATGTTTTTTTTCATTTAAATTTATTGAAAATCATCATCATAAACTTATCTCGTGATTCGTCTTTCAATTCCCCAATGAATATTCATGGTGTTACACTGTATATTAATGATATATAATTAATATTCGCCATCCTCTATGTTTTTTTGTTCTTTTCTATTACTGAGGATATTCAATCTATTTACTTTGTCTCTTCTTCATTGTTTTATATATTAAGTTGTTGAAATACCAACATAAACTCTTTCTTCATACTCTAATTCAACATATCATTACTCATATTCTTTTTGGTGAGTCGTGATTATTTCAAATTCAAAATCCATGGAAATTGATCCATTTTATTTAGAATTGGAATTATTTCAAATCATTTCTGATGTTTCACAAATCACTTTTACACATCTACTCATAATGTTATTTTTGAGACATTATTGAAACAGATTTGAGATTTATCTTTATGGTATTTAAATAAAAAACATCCATCAAATGATACTCCAGATTTTCTATGATTTAATTCTTTATTTTTTATAAAAAATCTACTTTCCAACACATTAATATTTTAGAGTAGGTTTTCTTACTTAATATATTTAATATAGTGTAACATTTTAACTTTGATTTTTTGAGTAACTTATATTATAAATAGATATATTCTCTACATCTTCTCATTAATTTATTGATAATACGCTTTCAATAAGATATTTCATCTCTATAATGTTCACATATGGTTTCTTATTTCAAAAAATATTATTTATTTTGGATTTCTCATATATAATAACGCGAATTTGATACCAAGTTTTCTTAATGTATTTTTAACTTATATTATACTATATTCTATTCTATTATCCTGTCATAATAATATGATCTTTCATTAATATTGATTTCTATCTAGTATCTGATACCTATTAACATATCTAATAATTTATTTAAATAAATGATCATGATATAGTCAATCATAAAATTTCAATTAATTAATATATGCACCATATCTCCTTTTTAGTTCTTGTTTATTTTCATGGGACCATAAACATATAGATGAATCAAATCATATAAATTTTTAACAATTTTATGATTTATCATATAGGTATTAAAAAAATAATTTCTTTTCTGATATCATAAAAATATTTCTTGATAATATCTTCGATGTGGGTATTTCATTCAATAGTTTTTAAGTTAAAATTCTATGCAGGATTTATTATTTTATAAGACTTATATATTGATTCCATAAGTTGTTCTAAAATTAAATAATTGGAGAAAATTTAGATTACTTTCTATTTATTTGACATATATTACCATTTCATTTACAACCTTTTATTAATTCATCTTCATTGTTTCTCTTGATTGTACCTTCGTACATAATGGGTGATACTTGGAGACTGAACATACATAATTAACATATCCCCAAAAGATCAAATCAAATTTTGATTCAAAATTAAATTCTATGTTATTTTATTATTATTAAGATATCTTCTTAATATAACTATGTTTTTTCATTAAATATATCTCATTATGAAAATGATCTATTCCATTTACAGATTCATCATGATTATCAGCGTGTTCACATTTACCATAATGTGTAATGAATACTTATTTATATAATCAATAACACATGTGTTTTAATTATTTCCATATTTCAAGGAAACTTCAACTATGTAATAACTTTATTTCATTTTCTTACATTTGATAAATTGATTATTGGAGATAATTTTTGAGTCTCTAATGTATTTCAAATACATGCTCGACTACATCTTTATCATCAACAAAACGTATTAAATATTTTATCTTTAATTTAAATTCATGCACAATCTAGATTTAAATTTATTTTAAAAAAGAGAAATAGTTACAATTATGTAAGACCATTCATCATATTTTATAAGGAAATAATTTTAAAATTAAAAATAATATCCAATAAATGTTATTTATTTCATTAATCCGAATATAACGTTATATTTATTTTATTTCCTTACAATTACTTATCTGATAAAAATGTCAATGAGTCTCCATGATATATGTTATTTTGTAACCCAAATAGTCCTTAAATTTATTAATTATAAATATTAATACTTTATCAAAATAAATTTTTTATTTATTTTCTATAACTCTATTTGATCATTACGATATTCTATATAGAAATGTTTGAGATTTTCCCTCTCTATATTTATTTAATTACTCTATAGATATTTATATATTCACTAAATTAAAAGGATTCTGGGATGAATCTAAATCTTATAAATGTACTCTTTTCCCAAATCAAATATATTTTATTATCAAACATTAATAATGTTTCTTTGATGTGTATATTGATTTTATTCATCCAATTAATCTTTATAACATTAAAACGTCTATTTTACCTATAGCTTTCTATAATAAATTTTATCTATAATAGTATTTTTTATTATGACTTTTTATTATTCAAGTGATTCAATCCTATTACCCTTTTCTAAAATATAAGAATTAATATTAACAATAATTTTATAATATAGATAAATACTTCATTTCTAACATGATACATATTTATAAATATTTTGATCCATAGATTTATAGTAAAAAATAATGATCAATTATTGAGATTTAACTCTCATATTTATTAACTAATTTATAGGAATTTTTCAATAATATGTTCGATTTCTTATTTTTTTTATATAAAATGTTATTTTGGTGGACCATTAAGAGAAAACCTATAGTATATGAATCCATACACATTTTTTACCATCAACAATAAATTTTTTATCAATCATGGACACTAATATATGCTCAATAGTTTATTTTAAATTTGGTTATTTCTACTCATAGAATAATTATTTAATACCTTACTCTTTCTCCATGTAACTTCATCATTGAATATTTCTTTTTTTACTCAGGAAATCTAAATATATTGTATTTATTCTGTGGGAATTTATTTTACCTTTATATTATGAAATAAATATCTTATTATTCTCCTTATTTTCCCAAATAGCAGTTTGTATAAATGTAACATAATTTAAAATTTGAAATAAATTGTTGTAGTTTTCAGTGAAACCTATCCTGTAATCACTTTAACTTATTTTTAATAAATGATAATGACTCATAAACAACATATTTTCTATCTTCTTCATTGAGTATTAATTTCTATATAGATACCCCTACCCTAGTATCCAAGAGTCGATGTCTACCTTATTACATTAGCATAAGTTACCTGGAATCACATCTCAATGGATGAGATAGTTTAGTAGTCTTTATAAATAAGATTATTGTGAAAGGGAAAAATATGTTTTAGATCAAATTCACACTATCATTTATGTACATCAGAATAAATCAGGAATAAAACAAATAATCAACATAAGAAGGTAAATAGCCTAACACCCATTCCATGTAATCAACAATAATGATTCAAATTCATCTAGATATAATATCAATTTAAAAATATCATATTCAACAATCAATATCGAATGTTAAATAATTGAAAAACACATTTAATTTAATCATTAACATGACTTTTATAATTGTAAAAGGAATAATAAATATTGAAATGTAATTAACTGAACACAAATGCCATGTAATCTACAACGGAGAATGAAATGCATCTTAATATAATATCATTAATAAGATCTCGTGGATACAATTAACAGAATTCTAAAGGAATTTTATGATTAATTATTAGATTCCATGTCCCAGGAAAATATTATAGAAACAATTTAGAACTATCCTCAAGATAGTATAAAACTATTTGGTACAAACCCTTCAGGTTTAGCCAACGGATTATATACTAGCTTACTGATTCGGCTCTTGAAAATATAGATTCATCATGGGGGTTTCTATGACTAGGCCTCAATAGTGTCTCCATGTCCAAATAATTCATAATTTATATAATAATATATTTAATTCATGAATAACATGACTTACTATTCAAAAATTTATTTGAGGAATGAATACTGATTATTATTATTTCTCTAGTCAATCAAATAACAATAAATATGAAACACTATATGAATAATTTATATAAGTTTTATGAAATAATAATATCCATGAAAAATAATATGGATATTTAATGGAAATTTAATGTCCAATGATCATATTAAAGAAAATATTTCAATGGAATGTTAATGACTACAAAAATGAATCATGAAGGTGAATGTCTATACTTCTCTTATTTAAATGTTCAAAAAATATACAGAGGAAAAATAAGATTATAAAAATACAACACATACCCATTGTATTAATATTAATTTTTTATTATTGTTGATGAATAAATATACCGTAAAAATAATTAAAAATATTATTTATGAAAAATTATTTTAATTTTGAAAATATTTTTTTTTGAAACTAAATTCTTGGTAAACATTGTGAAAATAATTTTCATTAAAAAATATTTAAAAACATTAATTTAATATTTAAAATACTTTATTGGTACTGATTTATATAAATTAAATGCATACCATACATGTTAAAAATGATTCCTTTCACTTTTTTGATAAAATCTATATGGGAACTATTTTGAAAATGAAATAAAGATTCGTTTCAAAAAAAAATTAAGTAAAAAAAAAAAATTAATTTATAAATTTAAAATGGTTAAAAACATTTTTGAAAACATTTTTTGAATACATGATTTTTTAAGAGAAGATATTTTTTTATTAAAGAGTAAACTGATGTCATATTTTCTTATAAACATTTCCCAATTATTTTAGGCATCAATGAGTAAAAAATGATACATTTACATGAAAATATCATGAATTATTATAGTTGAAGAAAATGACTTGTTTTTATTTTATAATTAATAAATATTTTACTTAAACTGCAATTCATGAATAAAAAATATTGATGATAATTATAATGTCAATTAATCCCTTACAATGATCATAATGTTGAAGTGGGATTTAGTTAATGAATAAATTATATGTATCAACTATAAATACACATAAAAAAGTTGATTTAAATACTATTATATTTAAGATATATTACCAAAATAATATTATAATATTAATGGGAAATTAAGAAGAAATATGACCAAATAAAAAGAAACTGGGCTATGAAATTCTTTATAACATTGTAACCTTCATTCCAAATCCCCTTGAATATTATAATTTAAATTGATACTAACAATATAATGAATTATGAGTATCCTAAAGATATTAAATGTCTAATGGGATGTATATAATCCATCTAAATGAAATTAGTTTCATAATATTACAATATGCCTCAATAAAGTGAAATTGAGACGAAGTCCCTTACTATGATAATATAATTCAAGTGGGGATTAATAAATGAATTGATTATTTGTATCAAACTAAAATCCACATAATTTTATTGAAATAATAAATAAAATAATCATTGGATTTTACACGAATAATCATAGAAAGAAATAACCAATGTACTAAAATTTTATCCCAATGAATGAAAATTTGTTTATTGATTCCCATACCCCATGATTCTTTTTGGTTGAACATGATTTAAACTCTAGTATAGTGGTTTCAAAATTTTAAATAACATAAAATATAACTAAATTAATATATTAAATTTCATATATGATCCTCAAATAACATCTTATCACCTTTCTATTAATAATCATTCATTATTTTCATTGTTGTGTTGTTAATTTCCTTGTTTTCTCATGTGTTTTTTATCATTAAATATATAGTTCTAATAAATATTACATATTTTAATCATACATAGAATAGTAATAATGAAATAATTAACATATTTATACATCAATTATAATATATATACTAATAATGATATATGGTCTTGAGAAAATATTTACATTATGATAATGGAGTTAATAGGCTATACATATTCATGTGTAACATTTCCATTTTCCAAAAACATTATGAAAAGGTGTTAAGTGATATTTTTTCTTTAAAAAATTATCAATATAATATTATATCATTAAATATAATTATATATATAATACATGTTATTTGGTACTGAAAAGTGAGTCACTTTCCTTTGTGAAGGCGGTAGTCCATATGTTCACGGACGATGTTTTCTTCATTAAGGGAGTTAAAGGTGTGAAATAAAGTTATAAATTTTATTTTCAAAATGATACATAAATAATTAATATATTAATTATTTTATTTATATCACATATATTCATTAACATTATCTTTATTATATTCCACGTAAATTGTTAGTGAAAGATGAATCACATCTCATTAGGAGGTGTTAGTCCATCGTGCACACAAATGACGTTATCGTATCCCCATCATAATGAAAATTAGAAATTTATTTGTGATATAATTATTACAATGTATAATTTTGTAATAAATATCATATATATAATTTATATCTATCATCATACCAAAGAGTGATAGGTTTTAATGAAAAAATGAATGGCATTGTTTCGTGAGGTGGTAGTGCGTTATACATAAGAATTATTATTTCATATCCCATTTGGGGGAAGTGGGGAAGGTTTTAGGTAAATATGATAACATGATAAAATTAAAACATATGTAATATATTTATTTTATTATATAATCAATTTTTATTAAGGATTTAAGGAGGCGAGGGAAGAAATAAAATACCAAATCTCATTAAAGAATGTTACCACTTTTCTATGAATCCTCATATGTTTTCACCAAAGACTTACACAGTAAGATTTATGACAAAACTATCACCACTAGAATGAGGATATGGAATATGGGAAGTGATTTTTATTATTATTATCAGAAACAAAATGGAATGATGGTCTGAAAAATATAAGAGAGTTGGTTTCCTTTTATATGTGAGGTGAGTGTCATACTTCTAATTTTTTAAAATAAAAAGGATTATCCACATTTATCATAATATATAAGGGCCCCGAATGAAATATTATAGAGAATTATACATTATATTGTCTAAATATGTCCATAAAATATATTTTAGACAACTTTATTTTATCACTATAATCCTTTTATTTTTAGTTTAACCCCCTATAAAATAATTGTTAACTTAAATACATTAATTATTGTTTTTTGTTTTCACTATTCGTAATGGTATTTTGAAATCCAAAAACACAAAATCAAGGATGTTCATACATTTTATATGATCATTTTACATAAGAAAACATTTAATTAGATCAAGAGGAATTTTCATTAACAAAAGTTTGGGTAGTTACATAGGATCAGTGGCTTCCAGGTTCATGCCAGCTCATTCAGAGCTGTCAAGGATAGGGGTATCATGGTTTGGGGGTTGTGGTGGAAGTTAGAGATCTTATTTTTGGAATATCTAGTTTGGGTAAATCAATATACTAGTAGTAGTTCTCACGTAGAGACAGAGAATCTTTATGCAGTGCATTAGGCACCAGCAGAATCATACGTGGGACCATGGACATTTTGAGGTACCGTTTTGATTGAATCTTCTATATTTGTTGTTTTTTTATTCAGATTCCTATATTTCATTAATCTCTTCCCATTTTTTTTTATCATTCTTAAAATTCCACCCAAACTATTGTATTTTGCGATGGAGTTGGGGATGCTGTAGTAAAATAAAAAGGAACAGGGTGTCATGAGCTCATCTTGTGTGCTTTTCCTGTTAGGGTTTGAGATGGAGTGGGATCTCCTGGTCATAGATATGGATCTATTTGTTGTGATAAGATTCATGGATTTACTGGTACACATTCTAGCACACATAAATTTCTCTAGATGATGGGTCCGTATCATGGCACCAGATGGGAGTCGTTAGGTTTTCCATGGGGATTGGGATACAAGGTTGCATCATTTAGGACCTCCACTCCCAGAGTTGGGGAATATTGTCTTCCAGTAGTTTTCCCTCATGAGATAAGATGATTGTCGTTATTTAGAAGGTGGACTACCTAATGTAGTTGATTTTTTTATAGGGGTATTCCCAGATGATTTTCAGACATACCTCCAGACTGGGATGTGGAGTTCAAAATTGATTTTAACCGGGAACACAACCAATATCTCTTCCTTCATATCGTATGGCCCCTAACGAGCTGATATAATTAATGATACAATTAGAATATTTAGAATCTAATGGATTCATTCTCCTGAGCATCTCTCCTTAGGCCACCCTTTTTCTATTTATGAAAAAGGATGGTAGATCCCTCTAGTTTTGTATTGACTACCGAATGTTGAACAAGGTAAGCATCAAGAACAAATATATGTTGTCCCGAATATATGACTTGTTTGATAAGTGGAAGGGTGAAAAGTGGTTTTCTAAGATATACTTGTGTTTGTGTTACCACCTACTTAGTTTGTAAGAGGCCGATATCCCAAAGGCAGCCATACGAAGTAGGAATGGCCAATTTGAGTACTTGTTCATGACCTCAGGATTGACCAATTCTATAGAGGTCTTTATGGAACTAATGAATAGTGTGTTCCACCAATATATAGTCTACTATATTGTATAATTCTTGGATTACATCATGGTTTACTTTGGGTCTAAGGAAGAGAATGTGAATCAGTTGTAGATCATGTTGGGCACTTTGGGGAATCACTGCCATTATGAAAATTAGTACAAACGCACCTTCTCGATTTTAGAGGTGATGTTTCTAGGGCATGTTATATCATAGAAAAAGGTTTTGGTGGATCTTGAGAAGATCAATGTGATTATATCATGGGTGAAGCTGAAGAATGTGTTTGATATTAATATTTTTCTCAAACGTGATGGTTACTACAGAGGGTTTATTTTGGATTTCTCTTGTCTTGATTCTCCCATGACCACACTCACCTAGAAAGGGATAATGTTTTTTTGGGCCCAGAATGTCAGGAATCATTTGAGGAGTTAATATAGTGGTTGAAAACAACCCTTGTGTTAATATTTTTTGATTTTATAAATGGTTATGTGATGTATTTTGATGCATCAGGTATGGGTCTCATGTGTGTGCATGTACAGGATGATCATATGGTGGCATATGGATCCTGCCAACTCCCACCACAGGATATAAATTACCTAAACTATGACATGGAGCTAGAATCTATGATGAATGATTTGAAAACATGGAATCACAACATCTTTTTTTAGATGTTTTTTCTATATTTTGATCACCATAGCTTGGCCTATAGCATCCCTCAAAAGGATCTCAACATAACGCAGCACCGTTGGATCGAGTACTTATAGGGGTTCGACTTTGACCTTGTCTATACCTTGGGAAAGGGAAATGTGGTGGTAGATTATTTGAGTAGAAAATTAATAGTACAATCCTTGAGAGAGTCCATTGATGAGTGATCTCTAATAGGGGTCTTTCCTCAGATGCATGTAGAGAACAAGGATCAAAGTGGAGATGTGTTTTTTAAGTCCCTTCATTTGAATCCTTCTCTCTTGGAGTTGATTTTGTGAGAACAGCCCAGTGATTAGATTTTTCAACAGTCAAGGAAGTTTCTTCATGGTGGGGAGATTTATTCTTATTGTTTATAGTTTTCTGAGGGAATATTGTGCTTCATGGGCTGTTCCGTAGTGAAATCATCTCAGCAGATGGTGGTGGTTCATGATAGTCAGTAATCTCAGTGCTCTTTCCATTCGGGTTCCAAAATGATGTATGGTGTTGTGTGATGATAGTTATGGGTTCTAAGTATCATGTAGAACATATCTAGAATGGTGTCGATATGATACAAATTTCAGTTGGTGAAAGAGGAGCACCAAATGCCCTTTGTTTTTCTCTATCCATTACCCATTCTTATGTGGAATTGGGCTGGGGTCTCCATGGACTTTATTGTTGGAATACCTCATACACCTAGGGGTAAGAATTGGCTTTGGGTGGTGATTGATTGTCTGACCAAATCATCCCACGTCATTCGAATATATAATACAGAAAAAGTGGATGATTTTTGCCTATCGTATCTTTAATAGGTGGTAATTATTCATCGTGTGACATTTTTTGTCTCGGATAGAGACCCTCGTTTCACTTCTCGGTTTTGGGAAGGCCTTGGGGTCTTAGATTGAAATGAGAATGGAATACCATACTCAATTGGATGGTCAGATAGGGAAGGAAAATCATATTTTGGAGGAAATGTTCCATGCATTTGTTATGGAATTTTTAGGTTTTTGGGATAGACATTAGGTATTGGTTGAGTTCGATTACAATAATCGTTATTGATTCTCAATTTTAATGTCTCCCTTAGAGGTGCTCTATGGTTGGCCTTGTCGGTCCCCCCTATGTTGGGATGAGGTAGTTGATACATCACTATTGAAGTAGTGTCTTGTGGAGGAGACATCTAAGAAGATCTTTTTAATCAATAAGCATTTATTAACCGATCATAGTCTCTAAAAATCATATGATGATCAGAGGTATGAAGACCTATAGTTTTATGTGGGTGATCGAGTGTTTTTGAAAGTGGCCCCTCATCTTAGTCATCGTTATTTGGGAATGTAGGGAAATATAACACCGTGGTATTTTTGACCTTATGAGATTACTGAGAGGATTGGAAAGGTGGAATAAAGGTTATCTTATCCTTCTTAGTTGACATCTATCCATGATGCCTTCAATGTCTCACAACTAAAGAAGTACAACCGAGATCATTCCCATGTGCGGAATTGGGTATATAGCCTGATCTGTCTGTGGTTGAGTGAGTAGTGAGTATTGTAGAATATGGAGAACAAGTTATTTGAGGGAATAATATGTCTCCATATCAATTCCATTAGAATCATGGTACTGATGAGAATGGGACATGGGAGCATAATTCATGGCTCGAAGAGCAGTGTCTATTTCTCTTATATGATCAGGCATCAAGATATCATTCCCAAGGAGGATGGTTTTTATAGATGGAGTAATTTCCATATCCAAGACTTATTTTTAGCATATTTTAATGTAATTTATATTCTTTATTTGTTTTAGGTGTTTATCACGATTTTAAGATGAAATGGTAGGTTTTCATGATTTGGGCCCAACCATGAGCCCATTTCCAAAATTAAAAACAAATTTTGTTCCATTTATAAATATTTTATTTTTTAAGTTATTTTACATTTCCAATTCCTACATGGCCTCTTCAAACCAACGAAAACCACCTTATCCATTTGGACCCCTTATGAAGTAATTAAATTTTTTGATTTGGGTGATTTAGATAGGTATTAGGAAAACTCAGGAGCCCATTTACAGCAATAAAAAAATTAATTTCTTTGATATATCATTTATTTTTTACTTATTTTCATTGAATCCACCTCCCAATCATTGCCAAAATTCATAGGAACACCCTAATGTTTTTGTCTTCTAATTGAGATCTCATTTTCATCATCGATTACGTGAAAGTTCTCAGGGTTTCACAAATCATCCCGAATTGAGATGGTAATTTTTTGAATCCATAAATCATTCAATATTCAATTTTTTCCACCCATTGCAGTCCCCAATTGTCCTTTTCAAGAACATTATAGCCTTCCCCTTTGTTTTGGATTCTTGGAGATTCATCCTTTGGGGGATTTGGAGTGATTTCATCAAGATCTCTCAAGTAGGTTTGTTTCCTTCCTTCCTCTACCCATTTTCTTAATGTTCCTTCCATATTCTAAGGGTTTCATATATTATTTTTTATGTTCCTAATGTACATCACATAAGGATTCCAACCTAGGTTTTAATTTTGAGTTTCTGGGTCCAATACTGTGGTTTTAGGATTGTTTTCTTTCTCTTGGGGTGTGATGGTGATGCGGTGGAAGTTCCAAACATGGATTTTAGTGTTCCAAAATATATGGTAGTATATTACATGTGTAATAATTGAATAATGAGTTAGCTTGAAATTTTGTTTTATGTTCCTCTCTCTTTATTTTTGGTCTGAAAACTTATTTTTGAAGAATTTGTTAAATAGTTGATTTTTAATTGCCAATTTTGTGTGAAGATGGTTGTTTTTTACTTGTGAATTCCATGTTGTACCAATTGGTGTAGTTTTATAATTCATGGAATAGATTTATAAAAAGGTTTCAGTTCCTAGAATTCTGTTTTGGTGTAATATTCGTATGCGTTTTTTGTAAAAAGAAGGATTTTTAATAAATTTTATGCGCAATGTTTTATTATAACTTGTATAATTTTGTTTATGGAAATTCAAACTGTTTGTTTGAGATATACAAATGGTGAAAAAATGTTTAGATAATATTTTGTGTGTGTATAAAAAAAATTAGTACTTTTATGTGCAAAGAAATTTGGTAGCATGTTTATCTTTTTTTATCACAAAGAGGGAATCTCCGGTATCTTAGTGGGTTAACGTATACAAGCATGCTAGTGATCCAGAGAGGTTTTGCCCCCGTTTCACTTAGCAAGTTTGGAATTGAAAACAATAAAAAATATATCATGATGATTTTGTTGGGGACCAATAATTTATGTGTGATTCTACACTATTGGCTCTTTCATGACAACATATATTGTTATGGTTACCTTTACACCAAGATGCGAGGTACCTGGGGTCATAAGTATCTAGTGACTAGGCGTGTTCCCATGTTGAGTGATCATTGACTATTTGGAACTTTTACTTCGATTATGGTGTGTTTGGATGGAAAATTCTGTAGCTTACATGTATTAATTAAATTTACCTATTCTTTAATGTTACAATAATCGGAAACTATTTTCATTGAAAAGATGCACCTTTAGAAATTATTACTACCACTCATTATTTATAACACTTGAAAGTTTTTTATCTTATTACTCTTGTCACGTAGAATAATTTTGTGGGATAGTATTCATCCTAGTATCACACCATACATAAACCACTGGGTGTATGTAGACTTTTTTATGTTTGAAACATTTACGGGAAAGCCTTTTGGAGATCGTGGTCCAGGTTTCTAGTTGCATCATTGTGCGGTGTTGTAGAGATGGCATGTGGGTGATGACCCCTTTTTGTGTGGTGGTATTTGTGTTATATTTATGACTAAATTTTTAGTTTGGGACCCCTAATGTCATGTTAAAAACATTGAATTCAGTTCATAATTTTTAATAATGTCTTATTTGGAATGAATTTTCAGATTCATTTTATTGATTGTTTTTGGTAGTCTTATGTATCATAATTCTGGTAAATAATTCCAAAAGAATTATTCATTATACCCGAGCCCTTTTTCTAGCTTCTGCGTATAGGGAATTCCCTTGAGGACATACCATGGGCTGGGTTGGATCCAATAATGATGTCTAACAGATTCGGTTCGTGATAATATCTGATAAATGGAATTTATAGAGAATTGTCCTACTGGTTTATATTTTCACTCCATCCATCTATATTAAAGGGAATATATAATAAACAATAATATATTAATATTTATGGTCACATTATTATTTCTACATGATCAATAGTTATGAGGCTAAATGCTATTTTAAATCAATCTTTATACAATATATAAAGATACAAAATAACTAAATAAGTGCACGAGTTTTCTATAAATACATTAGTTGATAGTGACTTTATTCATTCTATAACATATTGTTAGTATTTTTAGGTACTTATAATCAATAATTTTGTCCATGTTTTGTTGGGTTCCATCATGTGTTTTTTTAGGATGAAATTTGACAATATTGGGATTTTATGGGCTATGTAGGGTTGTCCCAAACCATGCACCCACCTTGGGGAAACCATGAAAACCCATATAGTGGGGGTTTTCATAGTTTTAACACGGATAAAAAACAATGGACCCACCTAGTAAAAAATATGCACCCCAACAGATGGGTGCATAGTTAGGGAACACAACAAGAAAAATAGTTTGGTCCTACACAGCTAACCATTCGAATGGGAAAAATTAATTAAAAAAATTATTAAAAAAATTATTTAACCATATTTTTATTTAATTCATGGCTCTACCTCCCCATATCATGATTTACAATGTTGGGAAGGCTCTCTAGGTAGATTTTTGTATCCTAAAAACTATATTATAGTGGATCGAGTAATTTTGAACAACATCCAATTCCTCTTCAGTAACGGTTCATATCATGTTATCTATCTCTAGGTCTACTCTTTTACCATACTTAGGGTTTGTGAGATATTCCTATTATCGAGAGATAAAAAATACTTTATTTTAGATCGTGAATCGAGTTTTCATTCTCATATATCCATCATTTACATTCTAAATATGATATTCCTATTATTGGCATTGTGATACATGATCATGTTATCTAAGGTAGCTGGTTCTGTCTATGTTTTAACAATTGTATAACCCTTTATTTTCTTGATTTAAATTAAATTACATTCAATTTTATTATAAAAAACCCAGTTTATGCTTTTTGGTATTTAAATAAAAATAGTGTGGATTTTTTGTCAATACCACCAATTCTAATGAAGAGGGTTGTGATTCAGAGTTTATGGATATTGTGTGGATTTGATTTATGAAATTGAATTATTAAATTTATTTGTGAAATCGATTTTGAGAAATATTCATTTTTTATAAAAATGATTTTTATTTTTATCTTCAATGTAGGAATGAATAGATTAAAACCTATGATTTGGTTTTTAAAATTTAATTGGAATTTTTAAATGTGAACGTAAGAGATTGTATTTTAAATAGTCCAAAAATAATTTTCCTATTATTTATTATTGTTTAGAACATGAAAGCATATTTAATTAGTGTGTTATTCTAGAAAAACACTCTCTGTTGGGATTTCTCTAGATTTGGACTGACACAATACAACTTTAACAAAATATACCTCATCAGAACTATCCTCGGTGGGATATTGATTATGTCCTCTCTAACCAGTGTTTGTGGTACGTGTGTATACATTTCTGTTAACACTATATGAGTGGGTGAGGATTCCATAACCTAAAACAATCATACCTATTGGAAGATGACTATGTTCCTCATTTATTATTATATAAGTAATTCCATTTTTTGTATAACATTTTGAAACATGAATTGTGAATTCATATTAACTATTTTATATAAGAAGTTTATTAATCCATTTGTATATGTTTCTCCATCAATTGAAATGAAAATAATTGTTTTTTAAATAAGCTCTGGTACTTCCATGGAACTTTTATTTAAAATCGAATTAATTATTTGGATTATTCTATTATGATATTATTATGGAACACTTTGTGAGACCCTACAATTATTTTAGCTTACACATTACCTTTTCCATTTTTTCTTTTGTATATTTCCTTCTTCCATGTTCAAGGAAGGGGTTAACACCACTGGGAGGTGGTTGTTGATGATCTTCTGGGCTTGGATTGTTGTTTCTATTGGTACGTTGGCCGTTTATCATGTTCTTTATCATACATTATGGTAATGCCTTGGGTTTTTATACATTTTTGACTTATGTTGCAATTCCCTCTTATGAGTTTTATTTTGGGAATACTGACATTGTTTCTTTTCTTCCACTTTTTATGTTGAAAAATCATTCCTTCTTTATTTCTTGTGATGCCAAACACATAGATATTTTTTGTGATAGATTCTTTTTATTTTTATTGATTTCTTTTGTTTTATACTATAACATTAATATCTAGCACTATATGAAACACTTTATTATCTTTCCATATACTTAACATTATACCTGGCTTGTGTTACACACAATTTCTAGTTATTTTGATGGAATTAATTTCACACAACCCTGAGTGTAGATTTTTTATAAATTTTTAAATGAAATATGTTTGGATTATTTTATACATAATACTAAATTAATATTTCACTAAACACAACACTGACTTGGCTTGCGTTACACACATGAGAGACCTTGCTCTATAGCTTGCATTGTACGCAATATCGAGCTTCACTAAACTAGTCATTATGAATAGTATTAACCATATTTTTAATCTTATATAACATTATAATTCATCTTATTTATTTTATATAACATGTTATAAGAACAAGGTCTAATTTTCAGATAAAAGAAGTATTTTCTAATAAATGGAGTTTTTTGGCCTTTTGATGGAACACCAATTTTAAATATAGTTTTAACACTTATATATTATATTCAAAAAAATAAAATTATTATTATAATAAAGAAAATCAATGTTTATCATGGTTAAAATTTTGGTATTTTTCTGATGAAATTCAAATTTTGATGAATAATGAAAATTATTAAATTTTAATTCAAAACTACCATTCCATCAAAATTAATTATATTGTTAGATTATATTTTCAATTGGTTATAAATTTTAATTGGATTATTTTTTATAAATTAATCCAATATTGGTCATTGGATGTAATTTCACGTTTATATTTTATATAAACACATGAAAATATTTTGATAAGTTTTTACTTCTTAAAAACCATTCCTTTTGGTTTTTACAACTGCAATTAATTTTAAATTTATTTCATCCAATTCTATTTTTTGAATTATTAAAAATGGATTCCATATTTGGAATCAGCAGGTAAAAATTATTTTAAATGGTTACTTTATTTTCTTTTGGATACTATGAATATTTAATATGGATATTTTTATTTACCATAGTAAAATGAAAATCAGATAAATTATAGTAACAAGAAATATGATAACGATAATAAAATTATCCTAACACCTTCCAAAATAATATTGGATGACTTCAGTCAAATAATATCACCATGGGGTCGTAATTTATTCATTTAATGGACTTTTTACAAAGAAAGTGTAGTAATTATAATTAAAACAAAAAAATGTGACAACATGTCACTCTCATTTATCATATAAGTATAATAATTTGAATATAGTGATAAACATGATAAATCTTTCAACATAATTAATTTCCAAAAATATAATAAAATTATATTCATCATGTGAATGTATTTAGTGTTTTTAGAGAAAAAACAATTACCATTAATGAAGACACAATAATGATATATAAATTAATTTATATATATAAATATCAAATAAATTGTTTTAAATTATTATAATTAATAAAATATGAACTAATTAATGTATTCCAAAAATTTTATAGGTGATAATGACTTTATAAGATTGTATTGACTATCAGGGTTGGAATTTATCATCTGTGTGGAATTTATTTAGTGTCAAATAAATTAATATTTTCAAAATTGACGATATTAATATTTTATAAATATAACATATTGTTAAATTATTTAATAAAAAAAAAATATTTGAAAATTTAAATGTGAAAATTTAGTGGTCGAAAATTTCATAAATTATACTATTATAGACAATTTTTAACACCTATGTAAATAGTTATAACCATTTAAAATTTAGAATTTTATGACCACAAATAAAATTAAGTAGATTAAATAAGTATAAATCAAAATGATAAGGTCTAAAATAAAATCAAAACATATCTCGATTTTATTATTTGAGATTATTTATACTAAAATTTATATTATATTTTAAATAAAAGAGTTAGGTTGAATTATATCTTGAATTTAAATTTTTAATAAATTAATATTTCAAGTCATTCTAAAGGTTCCACTACTCTCCCTTAAAAAAGGGAACCTCTCCTTCACTTTTAATCACACCTCCAAAGACCTTTGGATCAGCCAAAGCCTACACAAATATCCTTCATGATTCCTTAAATTTATCATATAGGCCACCCATTTGTAATAAAGCCATCTTATGGAGTCCTTTTGTGCACACCAAATAAAGATACCTGAAAAGAGGTAATTGTTTTATCACCTATTTCAAAAATATTTTCTTCTTCTATTTCATATTCCTATGTTTTTATCATAATAATGTAATAAATATAGTATCTTATACATTCTTATATGTTGTTATAATTATTTAACAACCATATTACTCATATTATCAATCCTACTAATAATAATTTCACCATGTGTTCTTACAGACAACTTACCATTTCCATGATGTTGTGTAATTTGTTATTCAATAATACATACTTAGGATGTGTATATTGATTAGTATAATATATATGAATATTTAATATAATATAATAAAAATTCTATAAAATTCATATAACATCCAATTAAATACTATTTTACCATCAAGGAAATGATATCGTCGCTCATGCGTATGTACGACTTACCGTCTCTAGGACGTAATGAGATTCATTCTACACATTAACCATTCAAGATTGATTATAAGGTATATTTAATAAATAATAAATATATATATGTCGTAATAATTCTACTAGATTTATTTATATATGTGTGTGTCATTCACTTGCTTCCATTCAATTGAATAAGGAAACGAAAATAGTTTTCAAGTGTACGTACATCCTATTGTCTCCATGAACGATGTATTCCATTTCCTTTATCATTCTGTTATATATATATATATTTATACTAAATATATATTATATATAAATCTTTTTTTCATTTTAGAAGAAATTAAATCATGATCTTAGTAATATGATAAAAAATAACAAGTCAAAACATGAGCGATAAATAAAACATTTATTACCCCAAACATTTAATTAACAAGGAATTGAAAAATAAAAAGGTAATTTAAAGTCATTATTGAATCATATATGATATAATAAATATTATTATGGTTTTTTATAGGTTAATAATATTTTTAAACCCACTATACAGTAGTTTCAGACACAAATAGATGAAATCAAACCTAAAGAAAGGGGTAATATTGCTAATCTCATTTTTATCCATGATTGTTTATTCTTAAGTATTTTCTGGTGTATATTTGTCATCCATGACTTTGCTTCCTTAACATTTATTTAAAAATATTCATTATATCCATATATAATTTTTTTAATTCATTTGTACCCATTTCTGAATTTTTAAAAAACCGTATGAATGCTTTTTTTTTTCAGTCTGAGCTACTTTTTGACTTTTCCGTCAGAAGTACAACAATAATTTTTTTTAAATTTTACCGAATGAATGGATTTTTATTCTTTGATAACATTTAATTTCATTGAATATTATCCTAAAATCATACATGTTAATTTTTACATAAAATCATTTCTTCTAATATTTTGTTTTACTTTGAAGAAGGAAAACGTTTTTGATAAAGAAAGCATATTTTCCTCAAGAATTAAATTCAAGTGTTTTCTCATAATTAGTTTATATCTAAGATGAACTTCATTTAATAGGGTTATCACTGAAATTAAAATTATTTTATTTTGTTTATGATGGAATGTTTTTTATAAAAACCATTTTTATATGAATTCTAATGGAATGATGTTTAAGAAACCAATTTTATTTCATGGGTTATGTTATGATGAATGTTTTTACCTTTTTTTGGCACACATAGAAATGGTTTAATTGTTAGATGGGTGAGAATAATATCTCACTCCAATTCATTTGGTAAATATTTATAAATCATGATATAGACATAACAATATTGGGATGTAAATCAGATTCAGTAATACATGGGTGGACCGACAAGTAAATCAGGTTCAGTAATACATGGTTGTAATGGAATGTAATCCCAATTAAGTAATGGAATTTTTCCACTATGATGGTATTGGAAGAAATACCTTGGATAATATGGAAATCATATTATGATTTTATTTATTTCAAAAATTCCATTTTTTATTCAAATTATGTTTTATCATTTTTAATGATACATTATAATCTATGCCTTTTTTACTACTGGGATTTATTTCAAAACTCAAGATTTTGATATTAAGAATTTATGATCATGTTTTTTTTACATTCATATGTTTATGGTTTTATTTATGTTCTCCATCATTACCCTTACTAATAATTTGAGCACACCCTCTTTATCTTTTCCATTCCAAAGGATATAATGTATGGTTTTAGGTAGGGAAATAGAAGGGGGAGATATTTATGGGAGATGTCCATGGTCTTCCACCATGTCATAATATTACGGTCCACATTTCAAAATACAGTAATATATATCTATATTTGGGCTTATATTTGTGCAATGTATTATGTGTTCCAAAAAATAAATTTAATTTCTTTTTACATTAAGCATGGGTTGTTAGTGTTGGTATTAGAGAGAATGTTTAGTAATCCTTTTTAAACTAGGGTGCAATAACATTAATGTGATCCCTAGATATATTTTATAGTATGTCTAAGGATGTCCCTAAGGGTAATTTTAACTATAGGTTACAAGCGTATAATTATAGTAATGATCATTAGTAACCTAGGATTAATCCTAAGATGTTAGAGAGTGAAAGTACTACCCCTTGATTATGTTGCTTTCCATGTAGAATTGTTACCTCTCACACTATTCTTTTTGTGATTATAAAATCAATGGAAATAGGACGATTCATACTATTGGAGAATATACTGGACAATGGAATGTCATTCTTCATGGGAACCCAAAATAAAATGTTATATTGAAGGTGAAACATCTTTATTTTGCCTAATCATTGTTCTCATAATTGGATCAATAATCTTAACATTGGTGTGTTTCTTAACCCAAAATATAAAAAAAGATGTAGTTTCAGGGTGATTATGGATGAAAGAATGTTCAGTTGTCCTTGTGTAAATAATGTGGGAAGACATATCAAGGAGAATGATTCAATGAAATGGAAGATGATTTGGTTGTGGAAAAGAAGGAAACAAAGGAGTAATTGCAGAGGAAAATGTCCAGTTAACAAAATAGACAAGGATAATTGTATTTCTATAACATCAACAATGGTAAAATGTATTAAAGGTAGAAATTAATGGGATTATTGAAATATATTATTTATAGGAAAATATCATGAAGAGAATCAACATGGTCATATGGGTAGTATTTATGGAGATGATGATTAAGAGACTCAAAATGATATAAGGGACGAAAGAAGTGTTGAGGAATAAAATAATGATGGTTGGTAAATTGTTTATGAAGATATTGGATTGATTCCAGGTTAATCAAGAATAATTTTTGTAAGAAATTTAATGGTATAATGGAATCATGAAAAATTTGATGATTATTACACTATTTTATTTCCTTATGTTTTTGAATGTGTATGTGGAAGGGTAATGGAATCCATAAAAATTTAAATAGAAATTTTTGGAAAACACTTGATATGTGAATAATGATGGGATATGGATGTTATGAGATATTTGATATTATTAATGAAATTATGACTTATATGAGAACAAAGTGATTTCATAGTTTGATTATATATAATTTGCAGTATTTTTGGTGTACAAAAAGAGTCATGTTTGTCAAAATACATTTTTCCCTAAGATAATTCATGTTATAATCATGTTTCATTATAATATATGATTACAGTATTCACATCCTTATAATTTTATAACCAAGAACTACCACATGATATATAGGAGATAAATGTTTTTTCTATTTAGTTCACATTTTTCAAAAGTTTTATATTTTCACTTTTTTGGAAGGATTTTAATTATATCCATTTATGGATTGTATAAGTTTTATTATAGTGGATGTTTTTTATATTAATGTATCTTCTCACTATATGTGGAGTTATGAATATTTCATTACCTATGATATTTTTTTTGGAGACAGATGGAATGACCAATCATTTTATCGAGTGATCTGTTAACACTTAATAAATGAAAAATTCAACATCATTTCATTGAATAAGAGATGAAGTGTAAATTGTTCCTAGAACAAAAAACGATGATATTGTTCCAAAAATCTAGTAGGTATTTATTCTCATGCATAATTATTAAAATTTTTGGAAAGAACCTTGAAAAAAAATTATCTTTGTAACTTCATATCTAATGAATCAGATGGTCTATTAAATCATAACAGATCTATGGGTTTCTAGTGGTTAATTTTATCCAACCATGTTATCTATCTCTATCCATTAAAACCTGATGGTTATATTTCTCTTTCATATCCATGGTTTCACATACCACTTATGCTCTCATATGTGAAAACCCTATGATGATATATATTGGGAAACCATTCTGTTCTATAGTTTCATTTTTTTTGTGATGTTTTAGTATTACTTTCTATGATGTGGGTTTCTATAAAAGAAACATTCAAGTAATAAACCTTTTATAACCCCAATGAAATTTCAGGTAGAAATTGATTTTAAAGGGGGTCTAATTTAACACCTTGAGATTTTACAAGATAGATTCATTTAAATTTCGGTGAACTAATTTGCTGTATGCTACTCCAATATTATCTTTCATTATACACAACACCATATTAGCATGTCGTATACAGAACACTATAATGGGCTTGTATTGCCATCAATTTCAAGTTATTTTGATAGAATTCATTTCATGAAACACTAAATATAGATTTTTTTCAATTGATTATATTACAATGTTTGGATTATGTTATATTAACCACTAAATGATTCTTTCAATAAACACAAAAAGTCATATCTTGTGTTACATGCAAAAGAGACCTTCCTTGATAGCTTCTGTTGTACATAAAATTGAGTTTCACTAAACAACAACATATTATTAAAAAATTATATAAACTAGACATTATGAATATTATTAACTGTATTTTTAGTTTTTTATTAAATTAATATTCCTCAAATGTATTTTCTAGAACATAATATAAGAACAAATTCTATTTTTTGGACAAAAGATGTATTTTTCAAAAAATGATGTTTCCCACAGTTTAATGGCGCACCAAATTAAAATATAAATTTTCACACATTTATTAATTCTATTTAAAAAAATTAGAATCGTCTTTAGAAGTATGATATTAATATATTACATTTTGGAAATTTTTTTATTTTTCTGATGAAATTAATATTTGGATGAATAGTGATAATACTGCAGTTTAATTCAAAACTCCCTTTTCATCAAAATTATTTATATAGTAAGATTTTATTTTTAATTGTTTATAAAGATTAATTGTATTATTTTTGTTATCATTTAATAAAATTTTGGTCCTTGAAAATAATTTCACATTTAAATTGGATATAAACCCCTGAAATACTTTTGATAAGTTTTTACTTCATAAAAACCCCACTTTTTGGTTATGAAAATGAGAATTTATATTAAATTAATTTCTTCCAATTCTGTGTTTTGAATTATGGAAAATGCATTAAATATTTTGAATTATTGGGTCTAAATTATGTTAATATTTTTTTTAATTTTCTTATATATTATCAATAGTAACTATAGTAATTTTTTTACAACACCTAAAGGTAAATCAGGTAAATTAGAGTAACTAACAATATGATTAAGATAATAAAATTAACCTAACACCTACCAAAATCCAATTAGTTTAAATAAAGTCAACCAATATGACCATTATTTCTTAATTGATTCATTTAATGGACTTTTATGTATGGATGTGAAGTAATTATAATTAAAACAAAATAAGGTGAAAAAATGTCACTCTCATAAATATTATTGGTATAATATTTTTAATATAGTGATAAAAATAATAAAACTTCAAAAATATAGAGTCTAAATAAATATGCATAAATTATAAAAAACATGTAAATTTATTTATAAATTTTAGAGATTAAATAATTTCTATTAATTATTACACAATAGTGATGCAGAAATATATTTATTGATAGAAATATCAAGTAAATGTTATTAAAAAATTTTAAAACAATATCATAATATCTAATTATTTTTCTCCAAAAATTATCTATGTGAATATGAAATTATACTAGTGTATTAATTTTTTTGTGATTTATCTTCTGTGCGTATTTCATTTAATGTCAAATAAATGAATATTGTCGAAATTGACATTATTGATATTTTATAAAAATATCATATTATTAAATTATTTAAAAATCACAAAAATATTTAAAATTTAAAAAGTCAAAAAATATATAGTTAAAAATATCATAAAGTATCCAATTATTTATAATTTATACCATATAAGTTAATATTTACAACAATTTAACATTTAGAATGTTATTTCCACAAATAAAAATAAATAGATTAAATAAGGATAAAAAAATGAGAAGGGTTAAAATAAAATCCAAGCATATATAATATTATTTTTTGAGATTATTTCAACCCCTAATCCTCTTATCATCGAAATATATGAGTTATGAAACATTATAAATTGAAAATGAATTTATAATAAATTAATATTTCAAGACTTTCCAAAGGTTTCCCTCCCCTCTCTTATAAATTAGATCCTCTCCTTCTCTATAAATAACACCTCCAATGCCCTTTTTCTCAGTCAAAATCAGACCAAATCTCCTCCAATATTTCCTCAATTCATCATAGAGGCCACCCTTTGGGCATATAAACAGCTTAAAGAGTCCTTTTGTACAAACCAATATGAGATACCTAAAAAGGAGGTAATT
Organism: Viscum album; assembly: GCA_963277665.1. NCBI lineage: Eukaryota > Viridiplantae > Streptophyta > Magnoliopsida > Santalales > Viscaceae > Viscum > Viscum album. The sequence continues at coordinate 1,939,931,731 of OY728141.1, forward strand.
GTTTTATCAACTATTTGGAAATAATTTTCTTCTTATACTTCTATTATTATGTTTTTTATACTAAAGTAATAAATATAGTGTATTATACATGATTTTATGTTATAAAAATTAGGTTACAACCTTATACCTCCATTAATCCATCCTACAAATATCAATATCACCATATGTATATACGTACGACCTTCCATCTCCACACCATGGTGTAATTAGTTAATTAAAAAATACTTAATTTGGATGCATATATTGATGAGTATAATGACCATAAATAACTAATATAACATAATAATTATTCCATAAAATTCAATTACCATCTAATCCCATACTATTTAACTATTAAGAAAATGATATCATTGCTCGTGCGTAAGAACAGATTACCATCTCCACGATACGATGAGATTCAATCTTTACAGTAACCATTCAAGAAGGATTATATGGTATATATAATAAATAATTATAAATATATGACTTAATAAGGCTTCCAGATATATATATATATATATATATATATATATATTTAAAAGAGTCGACATGGATTGGTTACCCAATCCATGCCAAAAAGGATTTTATTAAACAGAAAGGCTACAAGAAAATCCCGAGGTGTAAAGAACATACACCATCATAAACAAAGCAAAAAACCAACAATGATACAACATTAATAACCAGGTAAGAAACTGCAAAAAAGAACCATAAGAAGATCTGCCTGATCAGCCCCACCATGTCTGTAGATTCTGGAACTTCTTGTCCAAGAAAACAGCACAGCATCTCAGCAAATCAAAGCCAAACAGAAGCAAGGGAAGAGCAGCAGCAATAACCAAAAACAGAAGTTGATCAATCTGGCCAAATCGAGCTTAAAAAAGCACAGAAAAGACAGCATTTCAACTGAGAAGAAAAATTGAACGATGCAGGTAGGACACAAGAACAGAAGAAGTGAAGATCCAACTACAAATCCTCTGAAGAAACAAAGCAGTTCGTAGCAAGCTCAGTCAAAAACAAGTGAACAAGAAAAGCACAAAACCAGAGTCAAGATCTCAGGACAATTCCAGAGCAAATCAAAGCTTCTCAAAATCAGAACTAGCCCGGTTAAACATGCACAGAACAGCAACCAGGAGAGTAAAATACCAGAGGAGAAGGCGTCCCCAACCAAAAACAGGCTAAATCAGCACATCCGAAAACTGAAAGGAACCATCCAGAATTAGGATGATTTTCAACTCATCTTTTCTTTTTCCTCGGCAATGGATCTTTTTATACTAAGGAATTCAGCATGAGATATCTTTTTTTCTTGAAATTCTTGCTGGGCAATTTCTTGTTGCCTGTCTATATACTGAATCCATACTTGTAAATCCTGCTCATCAAAATTCTGAGAAAAGTAGTACAATTGAGTACTAGAAGCAGCAACCAAAGTATTATCTTGAGTTTTCTCTGCATGCAAAGGTTTGGAGGCCTCAACCAAAAGTTCTTCCTTAGGAGCCTCAACTGGTTCAGACTTGGAAGCATTCATTGATCTGGTCACAATTGTGCGCTCAGTGTTCGAGAAATCCTTTCGTCTTCCAGATTTTCTGGATTGTGGGGTAATAAACTCATCCTCATCCACAAGGGGTTTCTTACCTTTTTTGCCATTTCATTTATGAATGTTTCAGCAATCAGATCTGGTTTATCCCTTAAACCATAGGGTGCAAGCTCTCCTACAACTTCATTTCTTTCTAGAACATGTGTGTCATCTTGATTTTGGACAAGACCCTCTTTATTACTTGAGGTATGGGGGGTGTCACACCCTTTTTCAATGACCACCTTAACAGGATCTTGAAAAGAAGCCTGATTGGGATCAGGAATCAGAGATGCATCCTCTGTGACAGCCATGGAAAGAACCTCAACTTGACTCCCATCAGTGTGGTTATCCTTAAAGTTATCTCTATCCATCAAGTTATAGATTATAGGATCAACAAAATCAACCATGGCATCCTGAGCATCATTCTTAATAGAAACAGTTTGATTGTTTTGCATACTTAGTTTCTGTTTTTGGACCCATGTTGGCTTCACATGTATTTTAGAGATATCTTTCCCACAATCTTTATAAGAATGACCTGCTCTATAGAATTTTTTACAAAAAGGTGGAAGGTTTTCAAATACCACATCCTGGACGAAACCGCTCTCACCATTTTGGATCCAGAAAGAAGAAGGAAACTCTTTAGAAAGGTCAATTTCAGTGCAAACTCTAGCAACTGAAGGCCGAGTGAGATTCAAAGTGGCATAATCTAATTTAATGGGAGTTCCAAATAGTTTGGCAATTGAGAAGAGTGCCATCTTCTTAAATAAATGAATCGGCAAATCTGGAAAAGCAAGCCAGATGGGAGAAATGGGAGACTCAAAACCTGGCACAAAATCAGGCGACCATTTATGAACTTTCATGATAGCCCTCCCAAAAGACCACGAACCACGCATCAAGAAACGGTAGAAATCAGTTTCTGAAGAAAATCTAAACAACACATTCCTAGCGTTTAAAAATCCAATGCTAAAATCAACAAATCCAATCCTTTCTAATGTCTTGCGCAAGAACAGAAGCGGGGGACAATGATTTGAGAATTCCCTGACAAAGGAAAAATGAAAATCAGAGGCAAGAGCGCTTACCTCCTCTTTCGAGAAAGAAATTGCAGTTAGACCTCGGTGCTTGAATACCTTTGGCGAGATAGTTTCCTCCTTCCTCAGAGCAGAACTCGAAGATCCACCATCAACCACTTCGGCGAAAGATCGGCCGTCTTTCTTCCACCCTAGATTAGGGTTTCGTATGCCGCCGCCCGACAGGGCCCCCGCTTCGGCCATCCTTCTATATATATATATATGTTATTTATTCTCTTTCCTTAGTGTCAATAATGAAATGGAAACAACATTCGTGCATACGTATAACATACCTTCAACATGGATGGTGTATTCCATTTAATCTCTCTATCTATTATATATTTATTTATTTACTGAATATATATGATATATTAATCATTTTTTATATTCTTTGTGTAATTAAATCATGGTCTGTGTAATAATATCATGAATAACAAGTCAAAGCATGTATGATAATTAAAACAACTATTACCCAAAACATTGCTTTAACACGGAATTGAAAAATTAACAGGTAATATAAAGTCATAAATGAGTCATATATGATATCATAAATATTATTAGGGTTATGTTAAATAATAATAATTTTTTACAAACACTATACAAGAGATTTATCCACAAATGGATGAAATCAAACCTAAGGCAAGTGATAATTTAGCAAATATCGTTTTAATCTACGATAATATATTCATAAGTATTTACCGTGTTTTATTTGTCATCCACACCCATGCTTCCTAAATATGAATTTAAAAATATTCTTTATATCATTATATAATTTTTTATATACATTTTTACCGATTGGTAAATTTTTACTAAAGAGTATGAATAGAATCATTTTCCGGTTTCAGTATGAGTAACTTTTTGACTTTTTCAAAAAAATTATGAAAAGAATGTTTTTTTTACTTGTATAACATGAAAATATTTTTAGAATTTCACAATTCTTTATTTCCTTGAAGGTTCCCATTAATCTTACTTGTTTATTTTCACATAAAATTATTTCTTCTAATTTTTTTCGTTTTGTTGAAGTAAAATGATTTTAAAGAAGAAACCATATTTTTCTCAAGAAATAATTTCCTGTATTTTATCAAAATAATTTTCCATATAAGATGAGATTTTTTGTGTAGGGTTATAACTTTTATTACTATTATATTATAGTGTTTATTATGGACTTTTATTTAGAAAATTCATTTTTATATGAATTATGATTGAATGATGTTTAAGAAACCAATTTTATATCATGGGTTATGCTATGGAGAATGTTTTGATGTTTTTGAAGCACACATAAGAATGGTTTCATTATGATATGGGTGGGACCTATATCTCCCTAAAATGAATTGGGTAAACATTTCTCTCTCATGATATAGATGTGACTAGAATGACAAGTAAATCCATTTTAGTAATATAGGGTTGGAACGACAACTAAATCTAGTTCATTTATACATAGTAGGAAAACAAGTAAACCTGGTTCAGTAATGGAATTTGTCCACTATTATTGTCTTGGAAACAATACCCTGGCTACTATGTAAATAATATTATGATCATATTATAATTCCATTATTTGTTCCAATTCAATTTTGTCATGGTTAATGTTCCTTTATGATCTATGCCTTACATACTGAGAAGATTTATTTCATGACTCATAATTTTTATATTTAAACATTATGCTAATGTTTTTACATTCAAATGTTTATGGTTTGTTTTATGTTATCCATTTTACCCTTACTGAGAATTTAAGAGTAGCCTTTTTATATTTTTGTTTCCCCAGGATATAAAGTAGTGTTTTAGGTAGGAAAAAATGGGGATTATCATTATGTGAGATGTCGAAGATCATTAACCAAGTTAGAATATTATTTCCAATTTCTAAAGACACTTAACTAATTTTGTCTTTGGGAATATATTCATGTAATGTATTAAGAATTCCTAAAAGAAATTTATTGTCCATTTATGTCATTTGTGGGTTGTTATATAATGTCCAGTTCTAGTCCCCTTACCATGGGGATTGATAATTTCATCCAGGCCATGTAATTATCTCCTCGGTAATCAGGGCACCAGGGTATCTGGGATAGTTATTGAGAAAGTGGTATCAATGGTGTAGGTTAATTATCATTTCTTGATGTCAGTATATGGTTTGAAAGGACTATGGGACTTAAGAGGCTGTTGTGAGTGAGTGTAGGTCCATCTCTCATCGTAATGAGCATTATGTCACCATGGGTAGATTAGGAAAGATGTCTTGAAGTGTTTTTTGAGTCATTTCCTTAAATTTTGTTTGTGTATCTAAAATTGATATCATTTAATCTATTTCATTCGATTAATTTATGTAATTATCTTGTTTGGGTGTTGGTCTATGTGACCATTATGACATGTTCAATGTGGACTATTGATGTTGTGTAGAATCATTCATCCACAAAGATGTGATTATAGGTTCTAAGAGAATTCTATTAATAAACCCCAAGCATATAATTATCTCATAGAACATAATTTGATTGAGGTTGTTGTGCATTTTTTCCAAGCTCTATGATATGAACATACACCTATTTGCATTCAGGATCCAGCTGTGTAACCTCATACAGACCAATTCTTGATTTATTCTTAGAAATAAATTCACTAGAATCCACAAGTGTTCCAAGGCTTAAATGATTCTCACAATGCAGATGATTGGACGGGAAGAGTTTAAATGTATTTGATTTCATGTAAACTCTTAATTCTATCATGTTGAAGTGTTCCACCTTCAAGCTAGGGGGTCCTGTCAAGAGATTATTGGACATAATGGTGATAATTTAGAATCTTAATGGGATAGTGTGCAATTACTTTAATAATAATTTGATAGACCAGTTCTATCCAGATTCAATAGTGTTGGCCAAGTCTATAGAGTTTATTAAACTCCACCAGGATGAAAGAACCATAATAGAATTTTCAAAACTGATTTTTGAGGATCTTACAGTTTTTACATGATATTGTATCGATTGAATATATGTAAGCTCAATTGTTTGATATTGGAATTCAGTAAAATATCTATTATTAGGTTTTCATATTGAATATATTTTCTTATGATGATGTTATACAAAGACCATTGATGGTGGATATGGACTTGGATGGTAAGTCATGGTCGACGAGAGTTCTTTTTTCTATAAGTGGAAATTCTATGAGTTCTTTTAAATGAAACAGAAAGTATGCAGAGTCTTATGGTGGTTCTTGAAAGTAGGGTTCTTATAAACCTCCTTTAGTTCTAGGTCGATGACCTTTGAATTTCTACTAGGATTGTAAGCTTGGTCACTCAAAACAGGTTTTCAAAGAGACACCCAAGATATGTGGTTCCAATGATCACTAAGGTCACTCAAAATGGGGTTTTATTGGGTTTTCATATCATAATATGTGTTTATTTGTCCTCATAATTAAAGATAAGTATTAATTATTATTATTAGTCACATAATTTGATGTATTGATGAAAACGTTAATGATAGATGTTTGTAGAGAGGTAGGATATGTTTGGTGCATCAAGAGTGATATTTCATTTATTTATATCCCAAGAAAGTATATATACCATATGTTCATTAATGGATGTTAATTTTTCATGACCGTTGATTGAAATGATTGAGCCTAAATAAAACCATGTATGTGGTATTATATAAGAATGTTCTATTTTAATAAATTCAACGAAAGAGTTAATTAAGATCAATGGATGATTCTTCTGGCATGAAACCTTCTTGATTTAAGATATGGTGATAGAGTGATTATATTACACGGTAAGCGTCCATGTGAGTTGACATTCCTTTGTAGAATTAACTTATTTCTCTATAAAATCCCTGGATTATTTCTTGATGCTAACCATGGACATTATGCGGCATCACCAAATTCCAGCTAGAAAGAGGACTAGAGGGTCACACAGTAACAATATCCATATTCTGAGTACAATAATATATTATTAATTAATATTTATCAATTTGAATAAAAATTATTTCTGATGATGGTTTAATAATTATTCACATATGATTGATCTCATTTATAATATCACCACTTATTTGAGAGAATATAATGTGAGTGGGATATTTAATAAATATTAATTTTTAATTTTTTTGAATATTAAATTTATTTATTTATTGTATAATAATATCGAGATACTTATTCAATAAATAATTAGTCATTATTCAAGGGTATATAAATATTGAGGATGAATGGACGACCACGTTTAATATTATAGTGAGAAATACTAAATATTGAATATTTTTTGACTAAATAAAATTTAATTATAATTCACAAGTTAATCCCTTATAGAGAAATAATGATATTACTATTATTATATGACATGGGTTTTCCTAGGATTAAATATGTATATAGGGGAACTTGTGCAATTATTTTATTCTAACCCTAGCAATATATGTACTGAATTATGTTATTTTTATCATTATCCAATTTAGTTGTGCACAAAATATTTTTGGGATTCCTCTAAAGTATAGAGATCCCATCTCTAAATAAATCTCCCAAGAATAGAGAGAAATCCTCCTCCACCAAATCAGGAATATTTCATTGGAAGTAATTCGTGAGGTTTCCAATGGAAAAAGATGCAAGCGCAAGGATCATCCCTACTAAAATGTATAGAATCCTTTAGAAATGTATGAAGATTTAAGGAACATGCATTGATCATCGGAAGATGATATATACACTAGGATTCTATAATGTAACAATGGTTCACCACAGATCAATCACCGGATTCATCAAGGAGAAAACAATTCGATAGAGGTAACTCTTTTTCTAATTAAATTATATATAAATAATATGTGGTAATATACTCTCTCTTGATTCCAATTTTCCATCCCTTTGATATTTCTTTAAATAAATTCCATTGATCAAGATGTTCATCACCGTATAGAACTTGTATTGATCATACATTATGGAAAAAAATCAATGTTGGGAACCTCCGATCTTATGCTTCATTTGTACATGGAACTTACAAGTGGTACCAGAATTGGCACATAACTACTTATAAATATTTTAAAATAATCATTTGTGGTTTATTAATTTTTAATTCAGATTTTTAATTAAGTATTGATCTATATTTTATTCTGTATTGAGATATTTGTTTCATATTCACTTATTTATTTCAGATCTAATCATGACATTTATTTTTATGATTAAAATAAAATCGAGTAACTCATCTAGAGGTGCTCAAGTTTTTGGTTGGACAACATTATACTATACGCCATGTAATATGAGTTGTATTCCTTGTAGTCACCATCAACATATTAGAAATGATTCTGAAATAAGTTGAAGATTAATAATTGATTATTTCATTAAAAAGACAATCAATGCACCAAGTGTTGATCGGAATTTAATGGTGCATGGTAAACCGGATGACACACCGTGTAGCCCACATACACAACATGTTGTCTATTTGAGTCACATATAGGCCATGTATTCAAAAAAAATTCTAATAGACAGGTGACCATGTAACACAAAGTCAACATGACATGTGGCCCATTAGACATGTCATGAACTCATATTTTTTTTGGGGAAATACTACACACTGAGTCTCTATGCGTGTGTCTCAAATAGACAGTGAAAGATGTATGCCCAATGTATATCGGATCTGCACAGTGGTTACTTTTATCAATTGCACATATTCAAAATTTATTTATTATATTATTTAATCTATGAGGCATGTTGTTGTGTGTGGTAATTAGGTTTATAGGAGATTCCATGGGATGGGTTTTAATATATATACATATAAATATTTTATTAATATCTATGTAATGTTCAGGATCCAAATATCATGTATGATTTTTATTGTGGTTGTTTCTCTACATCAATTAAATTATGACAGATTACAAAAAATAAACTATTTCATGTAAACATTAGGTGGATTCTACACACCATGAAAGTATGTGATAAGTCATGTATGCTAAATGTCCTAAAGAATAAAATGATTATGAGTATAAAACATGTTCAGTATTTTTTTTATGGGTATTCACCATATTTCATCATACGTACATTTATGTACATGGATAATTTATCAAGAATTTATTTAATTCATTTAAAATTATAATGGAATACAATCTCAGGGAAATTTAGATAACGATTAAGAAAAAAGGGTGTGTCAATTAATGGTAACAATTAATCGATTGGTTCTTAGTTTATGTTAAATAAGAATTATTAAGAATTTTATGCTAGTTTTATTAAATGAATAATTCATTGCATGATAGTCGAGGATCATGATCTAGATCAGACCATTTTTATGTGATTCGTTTCATTTCATTTATTATTAAATTTAATTTTTTTCATGTGTTGCTTATCTCCTCATTTTTATGTAGTGTCTGCATGCCAATGCTTACTTTTATGTAAATCCTTTTCCCCTTACATGTGTTTGAGAAGATTCATATGTAATGGATAGATCTCCTATTACTGAAGAGGAAGATCAAGTAAGGATCCAAAGAATAACAAATATGTTTGAGATACACTGGTGGATAGTTGGAAATATATAAACAAAAACCTCAGTAAGTTCATGGTGTTTCTCCCCCAGGTCAACATTTATTTTATCAACAACTATATAAATTGAAATTTAGTATACTATCATGATCACACCCTTTATTTTATTTCATTAATTTTTCATGGTTATTTGATTATGGATGATTTTTCATGATTACATAATTAATAAATTAACAAGAATTCAAGATGGAACAAAAATATAATGGATTATGCATAAATAAGATATAAGACAAGGTTAATCACTTATGTAATGCCACTTAATATTAAGAAGTATGTGATAATTATAATAACTGTAAATTTATGAATAAGAGTATAAAATTCATCAACAAAATATTATGTCGGTATATCCTTCCATTTCATCGATTAGAATCAAACCATATATAAAAGTTCTTAACAAGCCAATTTTGGGATTAATTCATTTATCAGGGAATTATAACATGAGGTTTTGGGGTGAATTAATATAAATGATATCAAGGGTTAACTATCATAGTATAACTTGGTTTCATGGGGATGAAAATGTTAATGAAATCCAATTAAAGTATTTTTGGATTGGGGAGACCACTCAATGGATAATAGAACTATGAGTTAATGTAGTTGGAATTTTTGAATGACTTCCAAAAACTATTCAAGTTTCTTGACTGACCAATTTTTGGATAATAATAAGGGGAATATGGATCCTTTACACTTGAATGTCCAAGAAAATTGATATTATGAATCCAATGATGAGGGGTATTCATTTTAGATAATATAGTGGGAGAATAGTAAATATAATATTTATAAATTTCATTAAATTTATAAAATAATGTACTAAAATTATTATCATATTATTTTTTAGAAACAAAAATAAAATGATATCAGAATATCATTCTGATTCAAACATGACAATGAAAACCTTTCAACCAGCACAATTTTCCAAGAGTGGAAAAAGATCCTACATTTCAGCCTTCACCATGAGAGAAAATACTATGTTATATAAAAACATTTACCCATTTTTCTGGGAAATGAGGAAAGCAATGAAGAGATATATTTCAATGAGAGACATATGAATTATTCTACATATGTTCTATGATTTTGCAATCATTCGTGTCCAATAGGATTTTCATGAAACATGAGAATATGGATGCCTATAGTATGAGGTCTCACCATCTGATTCTCTAATAAAAGAAGGTGGGACAAGAGCATTACATGATCTCCAATGCTTTGTTCGCAAATAATCATGGATATTTTATTCCATCTAGTCCTCATGTAGTAAGACTTATTGGCTAAATTGAATGACTAAACATATTAGGGATTAAATTCCCATATGAGTTGCTTACTATAACAGCCTGAGATTTTATAAGATACATTCTTTTTAATTTCATTCATATCTTCTGTTGTATGATACACCAAGATTATCTTGCACTATACGCAACACCGTATTAGCTTGCAGTACACACAACACTAATCTTGGATAGTGTTACACACAATTTCAAGTATGTTTGATAGTAGTTATTCTACGCAAAATTGAGTGTATATGTATATATATATATTATATTTATAAATGAAATTTCGTTTTATTTTGTTATACGCAACATCAAAGGAGTCTTGCACTATACGCAACCCTAACTTGGATTGCATTACACGCAATCACGACCTTCCTCGATAGCGTGTATTGTACGCAATACCGGGTTTTACTAAACAATGATATATTATTATAATATTATTATGAACTAGATGTTATGAATAGTATTAACTAAATTTTGAATTTTATAACATTATTATTCATCTTACATATTTTCTTGTACATGGTATGAGAACAATATAAAATTTTCGGGTAAAATAAGTATTTTTCAAAAAATGCAATCTTGCCACCTTTTGATGGTGCACCCACATTAAATCTAGATTTTGACATGTCTATAAGTTCAATTTGATAAAATAAAATTCTTTTTTGGAATCAGTATATAAAAATTTACTTTGGATAAAATTTTCATATTATTCTGATAACTTTCATATTTTAATGAATAGTAAAAACACGCTATATTTTAATTAAAAACAACTTTTTTCATCGTAATAATTTATATGGTTAAATTATAATATTGAATGGTTTTAATGTATATATATAATATATTTTTACCATTTAATATAATGTATGTCATTTTCAATGATTTTACATTGAAAATCATAGGATAAATCAATTAAATCTTTGGCAATGTTTTAACTTTTAAAACCTATTCGCTTAACAACGGGATTAATCATAAATTAATTACTGAAACTTCGGTATTTTTAATTTTGAAAAATTTATTCCATATTTGGAATCAGTGGGTCCAAATTATGTTAATAGGTTACGTTTATTTTTTTACGGTAATTTTTATTTACTGCAGTTAAAGGTAAATAGGGTAATTCAAGGTTAAAAGAATATTATAATAATTCAAAATTACCTTAAAACTTGTCCTAACCTTATTGGACGAGTAGTGGCCGACCATGGGAATCCTTGGGAAAATTTTTGGACCCCAAGGAGCCACTTGGTAGTGAAAATTTCAATTTGGATTAATTAATTTAATGTAATGAAAAAATTGACTTTAACAAAAATCTTTTAGTAATTAATTTTTATAAGGGGTTATATAAGATATATTTTCAACTATAAATATTATTTGGAAAGATAAAAATATTACCTACATCATGGTATTTTTTTCATAATTTTTAGACATCAAATGATTCAAATTATTTATGACACAATAATGATGTAGTGTTTACATCATTAATAAATGATTTAAATAAATAAGATTATAATGATTAAAATATCATCCAAAACCTGTCCAATTCCAATTGGATGATTTTATTTAGAATATGTGTCATCTTATCTTCGAAATTAATTTGTTTTGGACCTCTTGAAACCGAAGATATGTTTATAATAAAATAATTCATTCACACTCTCCTAAAGAGCCCATCCTCTCCCTTATAAATGGAGACCACTTCTATGCAATTACTCACACCTATCAAGCCTTTTGGATCGTCCAAAATCTGCTCAAATAATCTCCCTACATCCCTATCCTCCCCCTTGAAGCCTTAAATTAGGCAGAAGACTCTCAAAGTAGTCCTTTTGGTTCAAACCAAAGGAAGTTACCAAAATTAAAGGTAACAGTTTCTCTTAAGTTGTTTTCTATTATTCAACTTCTACAACCCCTAAAATATTTTTAAACCATTCTTTTGTAACAACACACATATCCTAAATTTACTAGTATGATGGTATGAGAAGGATTCGAACTACACTTACACACAGCTCCATCTAATGGATGAAGAACATAATGTTTCTATGATGGCAAACTAACGCCTCACGAAACGATGACTGTTCGATTTTCTCCTACCGCCTCTCATGGTGGCCAATATGATGGAACTGTATTTATAGATGAAATATATTATTTTTATGATTTTCTTATGCTTCTTTACATTCCAATGATATCAAGTCTTTACGGTTTCCATTGCCGGTAAATACAATAATCTCATTTGAGGAAGTGCGGACTACCGCCCCCTCAAGGTGATGTGATTCGTTAATACCTTATGTGGGATGTATAAAGGATGTGGTTAATGATATTATATATGATATTATACTGTAATTATAATATAACTATGCATCATTGTGTTTTAGTTCCATTAAAATAAGAAATAGAAATGAAAGTAGCATTCATGCGTACGTACAACTTACCGTCTCCATGAACGGTGCGTTTCATTTCTTACCTCCATATGCTATGTACTATTATAAATGCTTGTATATTCTGGATATATAATTAATTTATATGATATATAAATCATTATTTACATTTTGGAAGTAAGTAAATCATGATATAAGTAATAATAAAATCAAGAACAACAAGTCCAAACACGTACGATAAATAAGATGATTTTACCCAAAACGCTACTTTAACATTAATTTATAAAAGAATGGGTAATATAAAGTCATAAGTGAAATATATATGATATCATAACAAAGAATATGATTCTGTAATAAGTCAATGCCATTATTTAAATCATTATACAGGAGGTTTGGATACGTACAACGCATATCGGACCTAAGGTAAGGGATAATTTTACAAATCTCATTTTTATATGAGATTTCTTATTCGTAAGTATTTACTAGGGTTATTTCTATCATCCATGTCCATGTTTTATAAAAGTTTATTCATGTATTTTTAAATTCCTTTTTACCCATTCTGACTTTTACTCCATGGTATGGAAGGAATCTTTCTTTTATTTACCCTACAAGGTACTTTTTGACTTTTCCGAAAAAAGTACGAGAAGAATGTTTTTTAACGTATACGGCATGAAAGGATTTTTACGGTTTTATAAAGCCTTGTTTTCAAGAAGCTTCCTCCAAAATATTTCATTACTATTTTCAAAAAATATATCTTTCTTTTAAAATTTCATGACGTTTTGTAAAAAGAAATTTATTTTAAAGAAGAAAGGTTATTTTCTTCAAGAATTCATTTCAAGTGTTTTATCAAAACAATTTTTCCATCTAAAATGACATTATTTTTTATGTGTGTGTTTCAAGTATAATGTCCCTACGATTTACATGGTTTCACTTTTCATATGTTGGTGTATCCATTTGTTTTATATGGATTATGTGATGATGGGATGATGTTTATGAAACCCATTTTATTCTTTGGGTTATGATGAATGTTTCATGTTTATTTTGTGTCACAAGTAAGAATGATTTCATTATGAGATGGGTGGGACCTATATCTCCCTCCAATGCATTGGGTAAAGATTTATATCTCATGGGATAGACATGGCTGGAACGGAATGTTAAACTAGTTCAGTAATACAGGATAGGAACGAGGAGTGAACTCGATTCAGAAGAGGACTTTCTCCACTAAGATGGTCTTGGAAGCAATGCCTTGGATACTATGGAAATCATATCATGTGATTAACGGATGCCACAATTACATGTTTTATTCCCATTCTATTTTATCATGATTGATGTTCCCTTATGATATATGCCTTACGTACTTCCAAGATTCATGTCTTTGCTCTAGATTTTGATGTTTAGATTTTATGTTTATGTTTTTGAATTCAAATGTTTATGGATTGTTTTGTGTTCTATAAGTTTACCCTTACTGGTCATTTGAGCTCACCACTTTTATGTTTTATTCTCCCCAGGATATAAATAAAGGTTTTAGGTAAGAAAAAAAGGGGATGATCTTTATTGGGAGATGTTGAAGATCTTTCACCACGATTAGAATATTTTATTCCGAGTTTCCAAGGACACTAAACTATTACAGTCCTTGTGTGTTTGTTTTTGTTATATATTAAGTATTCTTCAAAAGTAATTTAATGTCCATGTACATCAAGCTTTGGGCCTCTATAGTTGGTATCAGAGAAAAGGTTTAGTCAACCTTTGGAAACTAGGATTCGGGAACTTTAATGAGATCCCTAGAGATATTTCTATGGTATGTCTAAGGATGTCCCTAAGGTTAAGTATAAGTATATGTTATAGTCATAGAATTATGGTAATGATATTATATTAAACCTAAGATGTTAGATATTGAAGTTACTCCCCCTTTATTATGTTTTTTGCCTCTCACACTATTCTTTTTGGGTTTTAGAAAATGGCTGGAAACAAGATGATTCATGATAATGGAGGATATGATGGAAAATGGAATGATATTATTCATGAGCAACCAAATTAAATGGGATTTGGAAGTCCAAACATCATTATTATGCCAAATAAGCAATCTCGCAATATGATCAATAAACTCAAATTTGGAAATTTTCATGACTCGGCTAATAAGAGAAAGATGGAGTTTCATGATGATCATAGAGGAATTAAAGTTCAATTTCCCCTATGTAAATCATGTGGGAAGAGGCATAAAGGATAATGTTTCAAATGAACTAAAAGATGCTTTGGGTGTGGAAAAGAAGGACATAAATCCAGTAAGTGCAAAGGAAAAGGTTCAGTTAATACCATGGATGAGGATAATGGTATTGCTATGACATCAACAATGGTTAAATGTTTTAAATGTGGAATGTACGGGAATTATGAAAACAAATTCCCAAAGGGAAAGTCTCATGAATAGAATCATTATGGTCATATGGGTAATATTTATGTTGATGATGATGAAGAGACTACAAATGATATGTGAGATGAAATAATTGTTGAAGCTCAGTCCATGGTTTAAGAAGGTAGTGTAATGATTACATGTTTATCAAGTGTAATGTTGTATAAGTAATCTCATGGTACTATGGAATAAAGAGACATCTAAGGATTGTTACACAGTTGTCTTTCCTTAATTTTTGAAAGTGTGTGATGAATGGTACCAGTATTTTTGGAAATTAAATGATATGCGCATAATGAAGGGATAAGAAGATAATTAAATGTTTGATAGCATTCATGAGCTCATGACTGATATAAGGAGAAGGTTATATCATGGTTTGAGTATATAGAATTTTTGAATTTTGGTATGTGGAAAGAGTTAACATTTGACAGTATTTATTTTTTCACTAAGTTTTAATGGGTATTCATTTTTCAAGAGAATACCTGATTAATGTATTCACATGATTGGAATGTGACCAACAAGATAAGGGGGATAAATGATGGTTGGTTGATGACATTTCAAGTAATTGTTTTCTTTATACTGTGAGCTCAAACCAAAGTATTTTAGATAAAGATTGGAATGAATTATGTTGGAGATAAGATAATATTATTTTAGGATATAACTTTTTCGATATTATTGATGGGATGTTATAGTAATGGAATTTTAGAAAAAGGACAACCTGCAGGACGGGCAACATCCCATCGTGTCGGACAGGGCTGTGGTAATCGAACCCACAATCGAAGTACGACTAGCCTTTATCGCATACCAATGGCCTACAGGAAGTCCCTGGTGGGTAGAAACTAGTTTTATTTTATTAAGCGGTATAATATATGAAGTATAAGTTCATTTTTGGAATCGTATATGATTAACCACACCATATATGGACTTATGTATATTTGATAACTTTTGATAACCTTTTTTTTGAAATAGATGGAATGAACCATCATTCTATAACATGATCTGCTAACAATTCATGAACAACAAATTCAACATCATTTCTTTAAGAGATGAAGTGGAAATTGTTCAATTCACGGACAATAGTGAGATTGTACCAAAATCATGTATGTATTTCTTTTAATTCATCAACTTTAGGGAAATGATCTTGAAAACCAAAAATGTTGTCCTAGTGTTCTTATATCCAATGAATCAGATGGTACCTTTGATCATCACAAATTTATGGCTTTGTTATTGATGGATTTTTGATAGCCATATTTTCTACCACTCTCCATCAGAACTTGATGGTAAGATTTCTCCTCCATATCCATATTTTCACCTATGATCTCCTATGTGGAAAACTAGTGATGAGTTAATTTGGATAACCTTTAGGTTTCATACTTCACTTTTTAAAATTAAGATTTAGTATTCCTTTTTACGATGTGGGTTTCTAAAAATTGTAAAAGATTTATAACCCCGACGAATTTTGAGGGAAAAATTCATTTTAAGGGGGGTAGAATGTAAAAACCCGAGATTTTATAAGATACATTTTTTTAATTTCATTCGTATCTTCTGTTGTACGATACAGCAAGATTATCTTTCGCTATACGCAACACCGTATTAGCTTGCTGTATACACAACACTAATCTTGGACCGTGTCACACATAATTTCAAGTATGTTTGATATTAGTTATTCTACGCAACATTGAGTGTATATATATATATATTTTTTATTTATAAATGAAATATGGTTTTATTTTGTTATACGCAACAACAAAGGAGTCTTGCACTATACGCAACCCTGACTTGGCTTGCATTACACGCAATTGCGACCTTCCTCGATAGCGTGTGTTGTACGCAATACCGGGTTTTACTAAACAACGATATATTATTATAATATTATTATGAACTAGACATTATGAATAGTATTAACTATATTTGGAATTTTATAACATTATTATTCATCTTACATATTTTTTGAACATGGTATGAGAACAAAATAAATTTTTAAAAATAATGCAGTTTTGCCACCTTTTGATGGCGTACCCACATTAAATCTAGTTTTTGACATGTTTATAAGTTCAATATGAAAACATTAAATTCTTCTTTGGAATAAGGAAATAAAAATTTACTTTGGATAAAATTTTCATATTATTCTGATAACTTTCATATTTTAATAAATAGTAAAAACACGCTATATTTTAATTAAAAACAACTTTTTTCATCCTAATAATTTATATGGTTAAATTATAATATTTAATGGTTTTAATGTATAAATAGAATATATTTTTACCATTTAATATAATTTATGTCATTATCATTGATTTTACATTGAATTCATAGGTTAAATCAATTCAATCTTTGGCAGTGTTTTAACTTTTAAAACCTATTCGCTTAACAATGGGATTAATTTTAAATTAATTACTGCAACTTCGGTGTTTTGAATTTTGAAAAATGGATTCCATATTTGGAATCAGTGGGTCCAAATTATGTAAAAAGGATGCTTTTATTTTTTACGGTAATTTTTATTTACTGCGGTTAAAGGTAAATAGTGTAAATCAAGGTTAAAAGAATATTATAATAACTCAAAATTACCTTGAAACTCTTCATAACCTTATTGTATGAGTAGTGGCCGACCATGGTCATCCTTGGGCCGATTTAGGGACCCCAATGAGACAGTTGGTAGTGAAAATGACAATTTGGATTATTTAATTTAATGTAAAGACCAAATTGACTTCAACAAAAATCCTTTAGTAAAAGTGGTTATATAAGTTATAATTTCGACTATAAATATTTTTTGGAAATCTAAAAAGATTCCCTATATCATGGTATTTGTTTCAAAAAATTTAGACATCAAATGAATTAAGTTATTTATGTCACAATAATGATGTACTGTTTACCTCATTAATAAATGAATAAAATAAATAAGATTATAATGATTAAAATATCATCCAAAACCTTTCCAATTCCAATTGGATGATTTTATATAGAATATGACTCATCATATATTTTAAATTAATGTGATTTGGATATCATAAAATCGAAGATAAGTTTATAATAAAATAATGTATTCACACTTTCCTAAATAGCCCCTCCTCTCCCTTATAAAAGGAGACCACTTCTATGCAATTACTCACACCTCTCAAGCTTTTTGGCTCATCCAAACTCTACCCAACTAATCTCCCTATATCCCTCTTCTCCCCCTTGTAGCCTTACATTAGGAATAAGACTCTTCCAGAAGTCCTTTTGGTTCAAACCAAAGGAAGTTACCAAAATTAAAGGTAACTGTTTCTCTTAAGTTGTTTTCTTTTATTCTACTTCTCCAACCCCTAAAATCATTTTAATAATTTCTTTTGTAACAACACCAATATCCTAAATATACTAGGATGTTTTTATGAGAAGTATTAGAACTACACTTACACACACCTCCATCTAATGGATGAAGAACATAATGTTTCTGTGATGACAAACTAACGCCTCACGAAAAGATGATTGTTCGATTTTCTCCTACCGCCTCTCATGGTGGTCATTATGATGGCACTATATTTATAGATAATATATATTGTTTTTATGATTTCCTTATTCTTATTTAATTTCCAATTATATCAAGCCTTTACTGTTTCCATAGTCGGTAAATACAATAATCTCATTTGAGGATGTGCGGACTACAACCCCCTCAAAGTGATGTGATTCGTTAATACCTTATGTGGGATGTATAAAGGATGTGGTTAATGATATTATATATGATATTATACTGGAATTATAATATACCTATGTATCATTATGTTTTAATTATATTAAAATAAGAAATTGAATTGAAAGTAGCATTCATGCGTATGTACGTCTTACCGTCTCCATGAACGGTGCGTTTCATTTCTTACAACCATATGTTATGTACTATTTTAAATGCTTGTATATGCTGGATATAAAATGAATGTATTAGATATATAAATCATGATTTAAATTTTGGATGTAAGTAAATAATGATATAAGTAATAATAACATCAAGAACAACAAGTCCAAATACGTACGATAAATAAGATGATTTTACCGAAAATGCTACTTTAACATTAATTTATAAAAGAATGGGTAATATAAAGTCATAATTGAACCATATATGACATCATAACAATGAATATGATTTGTTAATAAGTCAATGACATTATTTATATCATTATACAGGAGTTTTGGATACGTACAAAGCATATCGGACCTATGGTAAGGGATAATTTTTCAAATCTCATTTTTATCTGAGATTGCTTATTCGTAAGTATTTTCTAGGGTTATTGCTATAATCCATGTCCATGTTTTATAAAAGTGTATTCATGTATTATTAAATTCATTTTTAACCATTCTGAATTTTACCCCATGGTATGGAAGAAATCTTTCTTTTATTTACCCTGCATGGTTCTTTTTGACTTTTCCGACAAAAGTACGAGAAGAATTTTTTTAACGTATACGGCATGAAAGGATTTTTACTGTTTTATAAAGCCTTATTTTCATGAAGATTACTCCAAAATATTTCATGAATATTTTCAAAAAAAATCTCTTTCTCTTAAAATTCCATGACATTTTGTGAAAAGAAATTGATTTTGAAGAAGAAAGGATATTTTCCTCAAGAATTCATTTCAAGTGTTTTATCAAAACCATTTTTCCATATATGATGACATTATTTTATATGTTTATGTTTCATGTATAATGTCCCTATTATTTACATGGTTTCAATTTTCTTATGTTGATATATCCATTTGTTTTATATGGATTATGTGATGATGGGATGATGTTTATGAAACCCATTTTATTCTTTGGGTTATGATGAATGTTTCAAGTTTATTTTGTGGCACAAGTAAGAATTATTTCATTATGTGATGGGTGTGGCCTATATCTCCTTACAATGCATTGGGTAAAGATTTATATCTCATGAGATAGACATAGATGAAACGAAAAGTTAAACTGGTCCAGTAATACAGGACTGGAACGAGGAGTGAACTCGATTTAGAAAGGGACTTTGTCCACTAAGATGGTCTTGGCAGCAATGCCTTGCATACTATGGAAATAATATCATGTGCTTAATGGTTGCCACAATTACATGTTTTATTCCCATTCTATTTTATCATGATTGATGTTCCCTTATGATATATGCCTTATGTACTTCCAAGATTCATGTCGTTGCTCAAGATTTTGATGTTTAGATTTTATGTTCATGTTTTTTTATTCAAATGTTTATGGATTGTTTTATGTTCTCTATGTTTAACCTTACTTGGAATTTGAGCTCACACCATTTATGTTTTCTTTCCCCCAAGATATAAAGAAAGTTTTTAGGTAAGAAAAAAAGGGGAAGATCTTTATTGGGAGATGTTGAATATCTTTCACCATGATTAGAAGATTTTATTCCGAGTTTCCAAAGACACTAAAATATTACGGTCCTTGTGTGTCTATTTTTGTTATGTATTAAGTATTCCTCACGAGTAATGTAATGTCCATGTACGTCAAACTATGGGCCTCTATAGTTGGTATCAAAGGAAAGGTTTAGCAAACCTTTCGAAACTAGGATGCGGACACTTTAGTGAGATCCCTAGAGATATTTCTAAGGTATGTCTATGGATGTCTCTAAGGTTAAGTATAAGTATAGGTTATAGTCCTAGAATTATGGTAACAATATTATACTAAACCTAAGATGTTATATATTGAAGTTACTCCCCCTTTATTATTATTTTTGCCTCTCACACTATTCTTTTTCGATTTTATAAAATGGTTGGAAACAAGATGATTCACGATAATGGAGGATATGATGGTCAATGGAATGATATTCTTCATGAGCAACCATATGAAATGGGATTTGAAAGTCCAAACATCATTATTAATCCAAATCAGCAATATCATAATATATTCAATAAACTCCAATTTGGTAAGATTCCCGACTCTACTAATAAGAGAAAGATGGTGTTTCATGATGATCATAGAGGAAAGAAATTTCACTTTCCCCTATGTAAATCATGTGGGAAGAGGCATCAATGAGAATGCTCCTAACGAACTGAAAGATGCTTTGGGTGTGGAAAATAAGGAAATAAAGCTAGTAAGTGCAAAGGAAAAGGTTCAGTTAACACCATGGATGAGGATAATGATATTTCTACGACATCAAAAATGGTTAAATGTTTTAAATGTGGAATGTACGGGCATTATGCAAACCAATTCCCTAAGGGAAAGTCTCATGAAGAGAATCAGTATGGTCGTATGGGTAATATTTATGTTGATGATGATGAAGAGACTACAAATGATATGTGATATGAAAGAATTGTTGAAGCTCAGTCAATGGTTTAGGAAGGTAGTGTAATGATTACATGTATATCAAGTGTAATGTTGTATAAGTAATCTCATGATACTATGGAATAAAGAGACATCTAAGGATTGTTACATTGTTGTCTTTCCTATTGTTTTGAAAGTGTGTGATGAATGGTACCAGTATTTTTGAAAAGTAGATGATATGTGCATAATGAAGGGATAAGAAGAAAATGAAATGTTTGATAGTATTCATGATCTCATGATTGATATAAGGAGAAGGTTATATCATGGTTTGAGTATATAGAATTTTTGAATTTTGGTATGTGGAAAGAGTTAACTTTTGACAGTATTCATGTTTTCACTAAGGTTTAATGGGTATTCATTTTTCAAGAGAATACATGATTAATGTATTTACATGATTGGAATGTGGCCAAAATAATAATGGGGGATAAATGATGGTTGGTTGATGACATTTCAATTAGTCGTTTTCTTTATACTACGAGCTTGGACCGAAGTATTTTAGATAAATATTGGAATGGATTATGTTGGACATAAGATAGTATTGTTTAAGGATAGATATTTTTTCGATATAATTGATGGGATGTTATAGTAATGTAATTTTAGAAAAAGGAAAACATGTAGGACGAGCGACAACCCATCGCGTCGGACAACGTTGTGGGAATCGAACCCACAACCGAAGTGAGAATGGACTTTATCGAATACCAATGGCCTACAAGAAGTCCCTGGTTAGTAGAAACTAGTTCTAATTTATTAAGCGGTATGATATATGAAGTATAAGTTCATTTTTGGAATCGTATATAATTAACCACACCATAGATGGACATATGTATATTTGATAACTTTTGATATCCTTTTGTTTGAAATAGATGGAATGACCCATCATTCTATCACATGATCTGCTAACACTTCATGAAAAACAATTTCATCTTCATTTCTTTAAGAGATGAAGTGGAAATTGTTCAATTCACGAACAATTGTGAGATTGTACCAAAATCGTGTAAGTATTTCTTTTAATTCATCAACTTTAGGGAAATGATCTTGAAAACCAAAAATGATGTCCAATTGTTCTTATATCTGATGAATCAGATTGTACCTTAGATAATCACAAATTTAGGGCTTTGTGATTGATGGCTTTTCATAGCCATGTTCTCTACCACTCTCCATCAGAACTCGATGGTTAGATTTCTCCTCCATATCCATATTTTCACCTATGATCTCCTATGTGGAAAACTAGTGATGAGTTAATTTGGGTAACCTTTATGATTCATACTTCACTTTTTAAAATTAAGTTTTAGTATTCCTTTTTATGATGTGGGTTTCTAAAAATAGTAAACGATTTATAACCCTGACGAATTTTGAAGGAGAAATTCCTTTTAAGGGGGGTAGAATGTAACAACCCGGGATTTTATAAGATACATTCTTTTTAATTTCATTAATATCTTTTGTTGTACGATACACCAAGATTATCTTGCGCTATATGCAACACCGTATTAGCTTGCGGTATACACAACACTAATCTTGGATCGTGTTACACACAATTTCAAGTATGTTTGATATTAGTTATTCTACGCAATATTGAGTGTATATATATATATATATATATATTATATTTATAAATTAAATATGGTTTTATTTTGTTATACGCAACAAAAAAGGAGACTTTCACTATACTCAACCCTGACTTGGCTTGCATTACACGCAATCGTGACCTTCCTCGATAGCGTGTGTTGTACGCAATACCGGGTATTAATAAACAACGATATATTATTATAATATTATTATGAACTAGCCGTTATGAATAATATTAACTAAATTTTAAATTTTATAACATTATTATTCATCATACATATTTTCTAGAACATGGTATGAGAACAAAATAAAATTTTCGGGTAAAATAAGAATTTTTCAAAAAATGTAGTTTTACCGCCTTTTGATGGCGCACCCACATTAAATCTAGTTTTTGAAATGTTTATATGTTCAATTTGACAAAATATAATTCTTCGTTGGCGTCAGGATATAAAAATTGACTTTGGATAAAATTTTCTTATTATTCTAATAACTTTCATATTGTAATGAATAGTAAAAACATGCTATATTTTAATTAAAAACAACTTTTTTCATCGTAATAATTTATATGGGTAAATTATAATATTGAATGGTTTTAAGGTATAAATAGAATATATTTTTAACATTTTATATAATGTATGTCATTATCATTGATTTTACATTGAATTCATAGGTTAAATCAATTCAAGCTTTGGCAATGTTTTATCTTTTGAAACCTATTCTCTTAACAACAGGATTAATTTTCAATTAATTACTGCAACTTCGGTGATTTGAATTTTGAAAAATGGATTCCATATTTGGAATCAATGGGTCCAAATTATGGTAATAGGTTACTTTTATTTTTTATGGTAGTTTTTATTTACTGCGGTTAAAGGTAAATTGAGTAATTCAAGGTTAAAAAGAATATTATAATAATTCCAAATTACCTTGACAGTTGTCCTAACCTTATTGGATGAGTAGTGGACGACCATGGTCATCCTTGGGACGATTTTGGGACCCCAATGAGCCACTTGGTAGTGAAAATGACAATTTGGATTAATTAATTTAATGTAAAGACAAAATTGACTTTAACAACAATCTTTTAGTAATTAATTTTTATAAGTGGTTATATAAGATATATTTTTGACTATAAATATTCTTTGTAAATATAAAAATATTACCTACATCATGGTATTTTTTTTTCTAAATTTTTAGACATCAAATGAATTAAATTATTTATGACAGAATAATGATGTAGTGTTTACCTCATTAATAAATGATTAAAATAAATAAGATTATAATGATTAAAATATCATCCAAAACCTGTCCAATTCCAATTAGATGATTTTATATCGAATATGAATCATTTATCTTCAAAATTAATGTGTTTTGGACCTCTTTAAACCAAATATAAGTTTATAATAAAATAATGTTTTCACACTTTCCTAAAGAGCCCCTCCTCTCCCTTATAAAAGGAGACCACTTCTATGAAATTCCTCACACCTCTCAAGACTTTTATCTCATCCAAACTCTGCCCTTCTAAGCTCCCTACATCCCTATACTCCCCCCTTGAATCCTTACATTAGGCATAAGACTCTCCAAGAAGTCCTTTTGGTTCATACCAAAAGAAGTTACCAAAATTAAAGGTAATCGTTTCTCTTAAGTTGTTTTCTTTTATTCTACTTCTCCAACCCATAGACTCTTTTTAATCCATTATTTTGTAACAAAAAAATTATACTAAATATAGTAGGATGTTCTTATGAGAAGGATTTGAACTAAACTTACACACACCTCTATATAATTTATGAATAACATAATGTTTCTGTGATGGAAAACTAACGCCTCACGAAACGATGATTGTTCGATTTTCTCCTACCGCCTCTCATTGTGGCCATTAAGATGGCACTGTTTTTATATATAATATATATTATTTTTATGATTTCCTTATTATTATTTACTTCCAAATTATATCAATCCTTTACAGTTTCCATAGTCGGTAAATACGATAATCTCATTTGAGGAAGTGCGGACTACCGCCCCTCAAAGTGATGTGAGTCTTTAATACCTTATGTGGGATGTATAAAGGATGTGGTTAATGATATTATATATGGTATTATACTGGAATTATAATATACCTTTGTATCATTATGTATTAATTCCATTAAAATAATAAATAGAAATGAAAGTAGCGTTCATGCGTATGTACGGCTTACCGTCTCCATGAACGGTGCGTTTCATTTCTTACCTCCATATGTAATGTAATATTATAAATGCTTGTATATGCTGGATATATAATGAATGTAAATAATATATAAATCATGATTTACATTTTGGAATTAAGTAAATCCTGATATAAGTAATAATAAAATCACGAACAACAAGTCCAAACAGGTACGATAAATAAGATGATTTTACCCAAAACGCTACATTAACATTAATTTATAAAAGAATGGGTTATATAAAGTCATAAGTGATCCATATATGATATCATAACAATGAATATGAATCTTTAATAAGTCAATGACATTATTTAAATCATTATACTGGAGTTTTGGATACGTACAAAGCATATCGGACCTAAGGTAAGGGATAATTTTTCAAATCTCATTTTTATCTGAGATTTCTTATTCGTAAGTATTTACTAGGGTTATTGCTATCATCCATGTCCATGTTTTATAAAAGTGTATTCATGTATGTTTAAATTAATTTTTACTCATTCTGACTTTTACCCCATGGTATGGATGGAATCTTTCTTTTATTTACCCTACAAGGTACTCTTTGACTTTTCCGACAAAAGTATGAGAATAATGTTTTTTTAAGATATACGGCATGAAAGGATTTTTACGGTTTTATAAATCCTTATTTTCAAGAAGCATCATTAAAAAGATTTAAAGACTCTTTTCAGAAAAAAAATCTATTTGTTTTAAAATTTCATGACGTTTTGTGAAAAGAAATTGATTTTGAAGAAGAAATGAGATTTTCCTCAAGAATTCATTTCAGGTGTTTTATCAAAACCATTTTTCCATCTCAGATGACATTATTTTATATGTGTATGTTTCATGTATAATGTCACTATGATTTACATGGTTTCACTTTTCTTATGTTGATATATCCATTTGTTTTATATGGATTATGCGATGATGGGATGATGTTTATGAAACCCATTTTATTCTTTGGGTTATGATGAATGTTTCAAGTTTATTTTGTGGCACAAGTAAGAATGATTTCATTATGAGATGGGTGGGACCTATATCTACCTCCAATTAATTGGGTAAAGATTTATATCTCATGATATAGACACGGCTGAAATGACAAGTTAAACCGTTTCAGTAATACAGGACCGGAACGAGGAGTGAACTCGATTCAGAGAGGTACTTTGTACACTAAGATGGTCATGGCAGCAATGCCTTGGATACTATGGAAATCATATCATGTGCTTTATGGTTTCCACAATTACATGTTTTATTCCCATTCTATTTTACCATGATTTATGTTCCCTTATGATATATGCCTTATGTACTTCCAAGATTCATGTCTTTTCTCAAGATTTTGATGTTTAGATTTTATGTTCAAGTTTTTGCATTCAAATGTTTATGGATTGTTTTATGTTCTCTATGTTTTCCCTTACTGGGCATTTGAGCTCACGCTTTAATGTTTTCTTTTCCCGAGGATATAAAGAAATGTTTTAGGTAAGAAAAAAGGGGTAGATCTTTATTGGGAGATGTTGAAGATCTTTCACCACGATTTGAAGATTTTATTCTGAGTTTCCAAAGACACTAAACTATTATGGTCCTTGTGTGTCTGTTTTTGTTATGTATTAAGTATTCCGAAAAAGTAATGTAATGTCCATGTACGTCAAGCTTCGGGTCTCTGCACCTATATATCTCATACTTTCATCACTACCTAATACTTTCCCAAATTTTATTATTAATTAAAATATGAAAAACAATGAGAAGAGTATTTAAAGACTTTTGACTTTAATTATCCCAGTGGATAAGGACACATGGTGTGAAAAATATGTTGTCCTTATGCTGAATATTAAAATGAAGGGTAATGAAATGGAGACCAAGTATTATAAACATTCTAAATCTCTGGAGCAGTTTCCTACCATGAATAAGAATATACAAAATAAGGGAAATGAAGTCGTATATTTTTCATGTGGCATGTTAGAAAAATGGATGTGGAACTACACCCAAAAGTAGGGGAAATATAATGGGCATTCATTGTACAGTGTACTATTTCAATACCTACATATCAGGTTTTAGATACAGATTGTGGGGCTCACATCCGTATCAAAATGAAATAATCATATATATTATAAATGATTAGTAATGGATTGGTGGATCTAATAGATGCTAATGGTTCAAGATTGACTGTCCTATCAATAACTAAATACCACCTTCTATTTCCAATGAAAATGATTTCTGATTTAAAATATTGTTATTATGTAACAAAATTAACCAAAAACATAATTTCTGTTTCATACCTAGATACATATGAATTTTTTTAAAATTTTGAAATAAAGGTTATTTCATTTATATGTAAAACAAATGTCATGGTATGAAGCAAATAAAAATGGTCTTTATGTATTAAATTATGAAAAGGAAGAGTTGGAAATCGATAATTAATGATGTTCACGAGACTCATAAAACACCCATATGTGGAATCATCATCATGGTTATGCAATTGAGGAGAGATTTACAAAGATCATTCAAGTTACTTTTTAGACTCCTCTAAGCTAAAATATATGATAGATGTCATGTTTTTTTCCAAAGGAAAATGACCAAACCACAATTTTTTTGACAGAGTGAAAGGGCCACATAGCTTCTAGGATTGGTACAATCTGATGATTTTTGACCATTTATTATAGAATCTAGTGGTTGATATTCTTACATCCTAATATTTACTTATGAATTCAGTAGATATGGCTATATTTTATTGAAGAGGTATATGTCTGAGTCTGTTATAAAATTCAAGGAGTTCAAGAATGAAGTAGCTAATCAAATTGGTAATAAGATAGTGATATATTGAACATATTTAGGTGCTAAATATCATAACAAATAGTTCATCAACTTTTAAGGGATTTTGAGATTCTATACCAAACCATTCTACATTATACACCACGGTAGAATGGTATTAGTGAAAGTAGGTATCGTAAGTTATTTTACATGGTAATGTCGATTATAATTCATGTAGGTATTCCATTATTTTTTGGGGGCTATTCATTAAAAACTGTGGGATACACAATAAACTTAGTACAATATAATGAAACAAATGGGACTCCATTAGAGCATTGTAGTGGAATGGAACCTATTTTGTCGCCCAAACATTTATGGGGATTTGAGGCATTTGTTACGAGTTTATCTAGAAAAAATAGCACCCTAGGGAATGAAGTGTATCATTATTAGGGTTCCTAACAAACAAAGGGACAATACGTATACAAACCCTTAAACAAGAAAGTGAGTTTCACCAAACAATCCATCATTCATGGATGGGAGAATATCTTTCAAAAGTATGGTGGGAAAATGATTGAATTCGATAAATTTGATGCTCAAGATACACATGAGTAGGTAAATGAACAGATTTCATAGGTTCCTATTGAAGAATTGGTTCCTAGAACTCATGTACTATATAGAATCTCATAAGATTTACGTGGAAAAGAGAGATATATTTTTCTATTCATAAAGGATGGTAACTCGTTATTTGTTGATGACATTGAACCTCTATATTAAAAAGAGTCATTAAATTGATTGTAAGATGAAAGATGTATAGAAGCTACGAATTTGGAGATTGATTCCATGTATCAAAACCAATTTTGGGTTCCGGTTGATGCTCTAGTTGTTGTAAATTTGGTTGGATGTAAATGAGTATTCAAGAGGAAACTAGGAATGGAATTTTAAATAAATACCTATAAAGCATGCCTTGTTGGTAAAAGTTTTAAGAAAAATCAAAGAATTGCCTATAATGAATCCTTTTTTCTAGTTTCCATGTTTAAATCTATTTTAATTGTACGTTCTATGAAAACATTCCATGACTATTATATTTGAAATATGGATGTCAAAACTGCATTCCTTAATGAGAACCTTCTGGAATATTTCTAATGACACTACCAAAAGTGTATGCGACTCCAGATGATGCCAAAATGATTTTCACGTTATATAAAACCATTTATGGATTTAAGAAATCATCCATGTCATAGACCATTCAATTTGATGAAGCCATAAAATAATTATATTCATTAATAAAGAATGTGAGTTTGGTGTTTACAAAAGGAGTTATAGGAATACAATTCTTATACTAGCAATATATGTCGAAGACATATTTCATTTTGGAATTGACATACTAGTACTACATTCTATTATGGACTGGTTTTAAAAGTGTTTCTCTATAAAGGAAATATGTGAAGAAGCCTATATTCTTGGGATCAATATCATTATTGATAGATATAAGAGGTTTCATGGACCATGTCAATGTACAGACATTGACTAGATACTAAAGAGATTTACTATGGAAAAATCTAAGCTGGGATTGGTTCCAGTGTCACGTTGATTACATATTACTAAGAAAATGTGTCCCCAAACAAAATAACAGGAAGACAGAATGAGTGAGATCCCATATGATTTGAAGATAGGATTAGTCAAGTATTCGACGTTGTGTACTATACTTTATGTTTCCTATGCAATAATCGTGGTAGGAAAATATGATGAAAATCTATGACAACAACATTAGTCTACTATTAAAGATATCCTAATGTATATGAAAATAATATAAGATAGGTTCTTGGATCATGGAGAAGATGAGGATCTAGTCATCATAGGTTATACTAATTCTAATTTTTAGATCAATCATAATGTTCTAAATTTTCAATATTTATATATTTTCTGTCTCAATGGAGGATTTGTGAGCTGGAATAGTTCAAAGAAGCACCTTTTCACTAGTTCTATAGTTATGCATGATTATATAGAGACTTATGATTCATCAAAACAGGAAATATGGATTTGAAATGTTTTCTAAGAGATTTATGTGGTACCTAGTAGTGAAGACCCTTTCACATTGTATTGTGATAATACTACAGAGGTGGATCTTGAAAAAGATACATGGTCACACCAACGAAAAAAGAAAAAACTCAGGATGTATCACCTCTTGAGGTTTTTTTATCAAAGGTGAGAAGTTGTAGTTGGAAGAGTACCCACAATATTGAACATGAAATTACCCTTGACTAATGACCTATCTCAGTAGAAGCATGTGTATCATGTGTGAGCTAGTGGCTGGAAGGATGGTGATAGTTTACTCTAGTGAAAGTGGAATTGTGTGGTATTTGGTTCTTTACAACTGAAATCTGTGTACTTTATGATAAAAATGTTTTAATTTTTTGGAATACTAATAAAATAATTATTACATCATTATTTTTGTTCAACATGAAATAGTATGTTATAATTTCTTAAGAGTATTTGTCGCATTAAAAGGTCATGACAGTTTCATGCTATGATGAGAACCAAAAAGTTCTAAAAAAACATTAAATGAATATATATATATATATATTCTATTGTCAAATGATATAATTTTAGGGACACAAAAGATATAGATTATTAGGTTTGGAGACTCATTGGGCATTGAGGCACATTCTACAGATTTATGCCCATGGTAATATTCAGTTGGTTATTTTGATAACTGGACCCACCACTACGAAATACACATTTATTCCTGTCATTAGATGTTCCCATCTACAGATGTGTGTATTGGTTATACATTAATAATAATATTATTTATTATTATGAGTCATGTAATTTTATGTGTTGATGAAAATTGTGATGATAGTTGTTCATGGTAAGGTAGGATACATTGGGTGTGTCACAATTAATATCACATTAATAAATAAAGTGAGAATGAAATTATCCTTTCTATTATTTTAAAGAATACAATATCTCATGCCCTTTTATGGAAATTATATATCCTATATAAATCCATCGTCATGTTGTTATATAGTCTTGTTCTATTTATGGAATATCAATGAAAGATATAATCGAGCACAAAGGTTGATAGTACTCGCCCGAAACCTACCCGACTTGAGATTTTGTGATAAAAGGATTATATTATATGGTACGAATCCGTATGAGGTGACTTTTCATTATGGCATTAAATTATTTCTCTCTCGGTTCCTTGGCATGCTTCTAGATGCTGACATTGGATTTTATGCTACTTCACCTAATGCCACTAAGAAAGAGTCCTAGAGGGTTACACAAAAAATATATCCATTATCACACATAAAAAATATTTTATTATTTATTATTTATATTTTTAAATAAATATTATTCCTAACCATGTTTTAATAACTATTCGTGTATTCTTGATAGAATTTATTTGATCACCAATTATTCTGTAGAATATAATGTTAGCATAATATTTGACAAATATTTATTTACTTGTTTCGGAATATAATATTTATTTATTTACTAGTGATTAATGTAGTGATATTTATTGAACAAATAAATAGTCATTATTTAAGGCCTGATATATATTGAGGATGAATAATAGACTGACAATAATGGTTGGGTAAGAAATAATAAATTTCAAATATAATTTGATTAAATAATATTTAATTATAATTCCCATATTAGGCACAAGATGAGAAATAATAATATTATTACTAAAATTTAATGTGGGGTTTTTCTAGGATTGAATAAATAATTAATGGATGATTTGAAATTATTTTTTTTAACCTATAAATTTAAATTCCAAATTATGTTAGTTTTTCTATTATCCAATTCTGTTGTGAAAAACTAAGTTTTAGAGATTCCCCTCAAGACAAGATATCTCCCTTCTCCATGAACTCCCCCATGAACAGAGAGAAATCCTCCACCACTAGATCATGGATAATTATTTGGATGAAATTATTGAGGTGATCAATGTAAGACAACACAAATTCATGGAACATCTGTGATAGAATCTTGATACTCATTCGACAATGTTTGGAGATTCATGGAAAACATTTGTATCTATACTATAGAAAATAGTAACATGGTTTCTATAATTCAATGACGTTGAACAACATATATAACATATTATTCATCAATGTAGAAATAATTCTTTAGAGGTAATTCATTATGTTATTAAAATAATTATATACAATATGTGTTAATTTCTTCTATCTCATTCATCATCATATACATCTCAGATTGATCATCGATTATAAAATAATAAATGTTGGTTACGGCCCATTGCATGCTTTTACTGCACCTAAAACCTACATGATGTGTCTATAGACAACAGAGATATGATTCCAACATCAATGCGAGGTACCACCCCAATTGATTCATAATTAGTGAATTATTTATTAGATAGTAGTGCATCTAATTCATTTATATCATCAATTATTGTCAATTTTATAAATTTTTAATTGATTTTTTTTTATCTTATGTGATTTATATTACTACACCAATCAGAAGGAAGAGATATAAGTTTTTCTATTTTCCTTCTTTTGCAACATCTTTATCATTGATAAATCCTTCTTGGGATTTTATGGTTCTCAAAATGAAACGTCTTGATGTTATATTTGGGGTGTATTGGATAATTTCTAGTAAATAATAAATTGATTTTAATCTTTGATGGTACTCCTTTTCTAAATCTGATTTTGTATGCCATATCTTTCAGGGAGAATGGGACTAAAGGTTGATCATTGATGGAAGATGTTATATATAGTTCGGTAATGTAATATTAGTCTTTTTTTAACAAGAGTGAGAATACATGGGTGATGAACTCCTTCCAATTTTCATTGAGTCTCCCAACATCTTTCATTCTGATATCTTTTTTTTCCACTAGTTATGGTTGTAGAGTAATCTATTGTCATAATATTTTCCACCTAGAAACACCTATTTTTTATTACCACATAGAACCTGCAAAAATGAATGATTTTAGGATAATTGGGACAATATTTTAGAGAGAATATTTAATCATCATATTATAAACTTTTTGGTGTAACATGTTCAATTTTCTATGAAATCTAATGGGTCACTTAACATTTCTGTTGATTTTTTAAATAACAATCTGGTCCTGGTAAAGAAAAAATACCAAATGCCAAAAAATTATGTTCCATTATACATGTTATAAATGGAGAATAGGTTTCAAAGGATTGATAATTATTATTTTTATCACTAGTTGATAATAAAAGTATCTGACATTCGTAAAAAAACCTTTCCAAGAATGAATGGACACTCTAAGAAACTTGTCATTCCATTTGGTCTTACCAATTCTCCTATAGTTTTTAGGTTGTTAATGAACATGATCATCCACAAGTATCGTCATATACTAATTTTGGTAATTTTTAATGAATTCCATGTTTTATCTACGGTCTAAGAGGATCATGTGTGTCAACTAAGAGTATTAATGGAGTTTTTGAGAAATAAACGTCCCTTTTCAATGATTTTGAAATAAAATTTCTAGATTTAAGAAGTGTAGTTTTTGGGACTCATGGTGTGAGAAAATGCTTTCAAAGTTGATCCTGTGAAGGAGAAATCTATTATGATATGGGATAAACTACATAATGTTTTTGAGATTCATATCTTCTTGGATTTACCTGATTATTATTTTATATTTGTAAAATAATTCTCAATGTTGGATTCCCTGATGACCAATCTTACTCTGAATTGAGTGATGTTTTTTTTGGGATGAAAAATTTTACAGATTTATTGAGTTAATTAATATTTAGATAATGGCAATCGTGTTTTATATTTTAGAGCCACAGTATGGCTTTTTGGTCTTTTTTAATTCACCTAGTTTGGGTTTTTTCTATGTTCTTATGTAGGGTAATCATGAAATTTCTTATAAATATTGGAAGTTTAGTCTACACTAGATGATTTACCCAACACATGAAATTGAACTTGAAATTGTGATGCATGTGCTTAATAGTTTGAAACATTAACTTGTTTGAAGAATTTTTTACCATGTTTTTATACCACAAGTAATTAAATAATATATTCTCTCAATAATAATTTAATATCAACTATAAGAATTTGTTGGGGTACATCTATTATTCTTATATCAACATAGCCTTTACCATGGGGAAACAATATTTTATTTCACATTTTTTATGAGTATGAAACATCCAAAATATGAAATGTAAGAATCATAAGAAGAGTGGAACTTGATGTCTCTTTTCACACAATTACATCTAGGAGTTCTGGAATCCGAGGAAGAGTTTTCCTTAGACAGTGCTTTTTTAAATCTTCTCTTCTCAATATGATTCTTCATGAATAGTGTCTTGGTGATGAATTATATATCATGAGAAACTCTCTTTATGGTAGGGATTCTATTGGTGAGTAATGTTTCTCTATGGAGGGTTATCTTATATTTCCATAAATGGTATGTTATACTTTTTTAGGAGATGAAAGTTGTTACAGGGGATTTCTATAATTCCAAATGGGCTATTAATAGAAAAACCAAAAATATGTTCAACGACATGCATCAATGATTTTGGTGGCCATGAATTGGACATGTCATTACTTATTTGGTCTCTCGTTATTATACATTCCAACAGATCAAGGATAAGCACTAGAGACCATTAAGTTTTCTACACCCCTATCTTGTACAGACATGGAAGTGGGATGATATCTCTATGGACATTATGGTTTCGTTGCCACGTTTCCCGAGAAGGAATAATGTGATATGGGTTATAATAGATGTTCTAACCAAATCATATCACTTGAACCCTATTTGTTATACAATCAAATTTGAGGGTGTGGGGTAATCTATATATAATAGAGATTTTTCATTTTCACAGACTTCCATATACCAAATGATCTAATATAGATCCATGTTTTACTTCTTGATTTAGGAGAGGCATTTAAGATATTATTGGATATCTGGTTTGTTTGAGTATGAAATACCATCTGCATTTGGAAGGAATGAAAAAGGGAGCTATAAATTTTCTTATCGATGTTCTCCATGTTACTGTCCATGATTTTGGTGGATATTGGGATTACTATTTAGGGATGGCTGATCATTCTTATAATAACAGTTACAAGTCCATGGTCAGAATGAATCCATTTATGGGATTGTATGTAAAAACCTATAAATCTAAATTTAATTGGAAAGATATTGATGAAATTTATTTGTTTTGGGCCTGCTTTTTCCAATAGATAACAATAATGATTTAGTTTGTTTATTAGAGAATGTTGATGGTGAAATGCCTGTATAAGTCTTATGTTGATCATCACCATAGACTGTTGTAATTTTCAATTGGTGATATGGTGTTTTTAATGGTTTCACTTTATTAGGTTTGTCAATGGGTTGTGAGTCAAGGGAAGTTTTCTCCTTGTTTTGTGTGACCTTTTTATGTTTTTTAGAAGGTGGGGAAAGTGGATTACTATTTAGCACTTATTCCATAGTTAAATTTATTAAAAAACATGTACAATATATCATAGTGATTAGAATATCATTTTGATCTATCTCATGTTATGAGATGGAGTGATCTTGATGTTGCACTTGATTTATCCATGTCTGAGCATCCAGTTAGTATAGCAGATTCAAAAAAATGTTTCTTCATGGGAGGGTCAGCACAGTTCTGATAATCATGGTATATGGGATATGGAGGAACTGATGACAGTGTAGTGACATCATGTTTTTTACATGGAAGATTCTTAACATATATTCTGGGGATATAATGTCTCCGTGGTTTGCAGGTTATAAAATCCTATTGCTGTTTTCAAGAACTACTCGACCCCCTTTTTTGCACGTGCTTTATTGGGGTCCATCTGATGTTGTTTCGAGAAGAAAGTGTAAAACTATGTAATTCACTAGGTTTTTCATGGTGAGAAACGATTTTTTGCAAACCATTCACCATCATAGGTGAAATAGTGAAACCCCAAACCATGGGAGTTTTATGGATGTTGAATAATTTAAAAATCAATGTTCCTACCTAGTAGAAATCATTCACCCGATTATATGGGTGCATGGTTAGGGCACACAATTTCTAAAATTTTTCATTACCCGGCTAATCATGAGAACATGAAAATTAATTCTGAAAAATATTTAACTTTTTTATTAATATTTTTTTCCATAATGATCCCTAAATCCCCATATCACAATTTTTAGGGTTGAGAAGGCTCTCAAGAAACATTTCTGTTTCCTCCAAACTGATTCCTGATATGATCTAATATTGGTTAACATTAACATATTCATCTCTGGTAAGGGTTCATATCCCTTCCACAATCTCCCAATCTATTATTATCTCCTCCATAGGTTTATTTATACCATCCTAGTTTTGAGAGATCTAAATTCATCTATCTTAGATCTAGATTTTAGGTTTGATTATTATACCTTTATTGTCGATGTTCTTCATTTGAGTTTCCCATTACATAGATTGTGATACATGACCCAATAATATAATGTAGGTGTTTATGTCAATATTATACCAATTTTATAACCCTTGAAATTTCATATTTAAATTAAAATAATTTCAATTATATTATGAAAACATGATTTTTGGTGAATTGGTAATTAAATTAGAATGGTATGAATTTTGGGGAAAATCCTTAATTCAAATGAATTGAGGTGTGACTCAAAAATTGATTGATATTATGGAATTTGATTTTTAAAAAATAATTGTGAAATTGATTTGTGAAATTGACATTAAAAATTGGATTAAATTGTTTTGTTATGAACCATTTT
Source organism: Viscum album (assembly GCA_963277665.1). Classification (NCBI taxonomy): domain Eukaryota; kingdom Viridiplantae; phylum Streptophyta; class Magnoliopsida; order Santalales; family Viscaceae; genus Viscum; species Viscum album. The sequence continues at coordinate 1,939,968,339 of OY728141.1, forward strand.
TTCTTGAAAAGGGATTTAATTTATTAAAAAGTAATCTTTTGGTTTTGGAAGAGAATTGGAATATATTAATGTGAAATGTAGAGATTGTATTTTATATAGTTTCAAAATAATTTTTCCATTGTTGATAGTTGTTGAGAACAATAATTTCTTGGTAGTTAGTGAGTAATTTAGGAATCATAGACTAGGTTGTTATTATTAATGTATTATATTGATTCTTTACAACTCTATTAAAATGAACCTAAGTAGATATATCCTCAACAGGATATTGATTCATTTTTCTCTTTACAGTGTTTGAGTGATGTGTGTGAACATTCCCATTATCACTATAGGAGTGTGTGGGGATCCCGGAACCTGGAACAATAATACCACTTAAAAGATGACATTTTTTTCTTCTTTAAATTGTAGTGATAAATTAATATTCCATTGTTTTTAAAATATCATTACTCATTCCTATTGAATTTATATAAATGGTTTTATATTAAATATTTATTAATCAATTTTTTTAAATGTTTCCATCAACTAAAATGAAAATAATGAATTGTTGTGAATATTATCTTTTACATACATGCTTGTTTTATTTAAAATTAAAAAAAATTATTCTATTGCAATATTTTTTAGGAACACATTTGGAGACCCTAAGTGGATTTTATCTCACATACTACATTTCCATAAGTTTTTTTACATACCATTATACCAAGTTTAAGTAGGGGGAACATGCCACTATGAGTTTGATGTTGTTGATCTTATGGGCTTGGAGTGCTGTGTTTGTAGGGACATGGGGTTTAACCTTATTCATTTTGGTAAATTGTGTGTATACCATGGGTTTTAATTTCTATTTGACTTATTGTACTATTTTACCCATGGAGTTTTCATTTGATTATATTTACTAGATTCAATTATTCCACTATTTATATGTAATAACTCTTTAAATTTAATCTAGTGTGATGCAAATAGTTATTCACCAACCTGAAGGGATTGAGAACTCCATTTGAGCCATGTCAGTGTGGGATCGATTATTAGGGTACCGAGGTATCGGAGATGGATGATGAAACATTCAAAATTTGAATAGAAGTTTGGTTCATTTAAATATGTTTAATGATATATTAGTTTGGCTTTAGTTACCATCATTGATAAGGGAAAAATTTCATTGAAGGACGAATCAAAACTATAAGAATGATTTTTTTGTTAATTTTTCATATAGGGGAATTTAAAAAAGATTGTGATGAATTTTGAAAATTTTGGTTCTATGTAGAGTACTTTTATAATTTTAAAAATATCATTATCTATAAGGGTTATAATATGTAATGGTTATGATGCATATGATAAATAGAGAAGGGTATATTTGAAAAGGCAATACATAAAGATATCCTAAAACATTCAGATTATATATTAGTTAGGGAAATACATAAGGGTAAATACTTGAAATGTACACAATAATCTAATAATCCACTGAGATACATAAGTTTATATTTTTTCTCATATATACGTTTCATTCAATGTCACATTTTGTGAAATAGTAAAAGTATTGAACTACATTGTGACACTTAAGGGTTGACTCTAGGTAACCCTACGATATTGAAGTGTATTTTCATGGAAAATACATTAACACATAAAGTTTTATTTGGATGATATATAAAGGTTTCTATGATATGTGAGGGTCTAGAAAATTGGTAGAGTTCTAGTTATATACATCTTACTTTATAATGCATAAGCGTTACACAATACATAAGTGTTTATAAAATTCGTAATATCCATGATACATTGAGGTTACTTTGTTGGAATGTAAGGGATTTCTCTAGGTGATGTGTATGTGTTGGCTAAATGATCTGATAACATGTATGGGTTGATATGTGAGGATTTGATGATACTTAAGGGTTATAAACATTGTTGAATTTGATTTAGATTTTATATATGGGGATATACCCTAAGCCATTGGATTATTCCATGATGTGACATATGATTTTATTTAATAATCAGTTAATTCGTAAAAATGTCTATTACAATAGTCTTCATCCATTTCACCCAGAATTATTGTGGGTATTCATTATTATATTTCATTATCGTCTTATTTATTGATGTACTATTCATTATTTAAGTTTTCATTTGGATATTTTTATTATTTATATTAGAATAACCACTCATATTTTTCAATTATAGTAAGGATTCATTGGTGATGTCATTCTAGGTTTATTAATCACCACATATATAGGAAAACTAGGGTGTTTAATTATTTTTATTAGGTATCTAACTAATGGAAAGATACCTTTATCAAGCTATTGAGCATGAGATGCTAATAAGGTATTTGAGGTGAAAATAGATATACTATGTGGTTTTTTTTGTTATGAAATTAATATTATTTTTTCCATTGATAATCACATGTGTTGATCCATTGTATGTGGGGATCCAATAAAATAGAATATATATCTGGTTGTATCACAAATTAATATTTCATGGTATGATAAAAATATATTTTATAATTTTAAATTCAATTTCTGATATGGGCTTACATATTTTTTATTCCACTATGTTGTTAATTAATGATTATCTAATATCGTGGGTATTGTATCCCCACCGCATGACATATGCCTCAGTAACTTTTCAAAAACCTCTTGCATATGGGGTGGCACACATGATGATTTGTGGTGTACTGGTATTATCCCAATGGACTAGATTAGGGTATTAAAAAATGGTATCAAATACACATTATATTATTATTTTTGGGTTGGTAGTGTGAAAATGGAATAATAGAGTATGGATAAGGAAGATGTTATTGTGTCTCAAAACACCAGTATATTGGATTTTCATGTTTATAAGGATGTGAGAGGGATTATATAGGTGGTTTTGTAATAATTTCATGTAATTCTTCATGTTTTATTGTCTATTTAGAGTTTATGGGAATTTTCCTCTTGCCCGAGGTGGAGAGAGTGGGTGAGTTCATGCATCATGAATATATGTGAAGGATCACATGTCATATTCATAACATAATTTTATTGATATAATTTTAAATTAGAGAAATTAAAAAAATAAAATAATTTCTGTTTTCCAAAATAGAGTTCCAGTGACATCTAATTAATTTAAATTGATCATGTTTTTAATTAAATTCTTATCTTACCATTACAAACATGTAGGTACAAAATTTTTTGTTCTTAGACATGGGTGAGAAATGGGTGTATATGGACAATGGTTCTAGGTAGTTATTTAGGATTTGTATCCTATGTTTTTTTCATTGGATCATATTAATGGTTCATATTGTGTTAATAGTTAATCTATTATAACCATTTATAAGTCTTTTTTGGAATTGTATAAAATGCATCCTCAATAAAATCCCATAGTGCTACACTCTGAGTAGGATGAGAGTATTGTTGACATAAGTAACACTTTGGTTATTACGCTATATTTTAGGTGGCAGGGATTAATCCTTATCTCATTTTATTATAGTGGTTTAGGAAATATGTCATTTATAACTAGGGGTGTTTCAAATAGTACTAGTGAGGGTGGAGGCCCATATTAGTGTGTGCCTACCCTGGAAGATTTTACATAGGGATAATTTGTTTAGTTTCCTTTATATTTATAGGTAATGCAAGATCCATAGGAAATAGAGGAATGTATTGAGGTTATTGAGGTTTTCCATATACTAGTATAGATACCTGATGACCGACGGGTGAAGTTAGAGGCCACTATACATCAAGGACCCAACAAGAGATAGTGTTAAATCATAATATATTACATAAGTAATGAGTATTTTTTAGTGATTCATTTAAAGAACTATTTTTAGGTGTTACTCTAAAATTCAGTTAAAATAAAATTATTATATGAGTTCATAGAGTATTAATAGGGGATAATATCCATGACTGGGTATGCTACCCACTTTATAGATTAATTTATTTTACACATTTTCTAATAGGGAATGATCCTCTGAAGGCCGATAAATTTTAGATTATTATTTTATAATAGTTTATGTTCTTGTTCCGAATGATCAACATAAAATATTACTCCAATTTTGTTTTATGTATATCATAATTGGGATGTTCCCAATAAAGGAATGTATATCCTACTCTGTTTTAGTTTTTAGTAGTTTGGATGGTGGATTTATTGGGGCGTAAAAAGAAACACATTTAGTGGTAGGATGACGAGATCTGATTGGGCTTTTTGGGTTATGGTATAATGTTTGATTGTGGTAGACATATGGAACATAATTCCTTAGGAGGAGCTTATTTTTCTGGTTTATATTATGGAAAGCCAGTCCAATATCACATTTCTTGTATTATAATGTCAAGTGATTTCCATTCATGATGAATGACGAAGTGTCTCTAGTATTTCTGTATTAGGGTAACTTATCTAATATCAAGAATATTATTTTGATATATATAGTCATAAAAAACCCGATTGGGGGAACTTAGATAAATAATAGGGTTATATATATGGGGTCAAACAATAGTTATATATAAGAGTCTTAAGGGAAGAATCATAAAAATCCACCTCATAAAGTAGTTCATTTAGTGATCCAATTTAACATTCAAAACTGATATAAATTATGTGCCCTTTTAAATGAATAAATTCTTTATTACAAAATGTAGTTATAGAAAAAAAAATCACTAATTTCCATTTTTAATTTTGGACGATTATAAAGTATGCCCATGATTATTTATTCATACACCAAATACCCTTAAGAAACATAACTATTGATAATATATTCATTATAAAGTTGTCATTAAAATTAGTATATATTAAGGGTTATGATAAATTATAATTGAAATCGATGGAAGAAGTGATGGACTCAACCTATGTGAGTATACCCTATGAGGTCTATTTATCAGAGCTTTCAAGGGGATGATATCATTATAATTCTCCCCTAACCAACACCAATCCAAGATTAAATAACTAAATGATAATCACAGTCATTTATAAGAGATGTTCATGCTTACTGAGACCACCTCCCAAAGCATGTTTTTAAAAAACCCCATGAATGTACCACAATCTCACACCTCACCCGTAGGGATCACACTAGTGTAATAACGGTATATGTATCTAGTCCTTAGTAGTATAAATTTTAATATTTTATTTTTAGTACAATAATTGTAATATATATACAATTTTCATTATTACTTAATATATGATTAAAAAAAGAGTGTGAAAAAATTATATTTTGATATGAAAAAATTGAAATTGTATTTATGGGAAATATAATGTTTCAATTAAAACCATATTTAATAAATCCATGAATTTTTTAAATAAATGTTGTTTTCATGATATGATCTTATTAAATAATATTTATTTATATATAAATTATGATAAATTAAAATTAATTCGAATGTTATTTTTATAATGTTAAAAAAGTGGTTAGTGTTGTAAAAACAAGTATTTTCCAGTAAATACAGAATCTTTTACTGGTATATAGTCTCATATATATAAAAATATTTTTGGTAAAATAAATATTTTTCTAGAAATTAGCACATCTAAATTATCCAATGGTGGTTTATTTTGTAATTTTTTTAGATAGTTGAATTTTTAGGTAAAAATTAAATACGGTATAAATTTAAAATATGAATTATTACATAATAATAACACAAATGATATGTTATAAATACTAAAAAGGTAATCTAAAAAATTGGTTTCCCATTTATAGTATTTTTTTAATGTTATTTGATTATTTTAACAAACCATTAATGAATCCTCTAAAACTAATATTATGATATAATGTTTTAAAATAAATTTATTATGAATATGAATCACTTCTACATCATCAATGGTAATATTTCAAGTAGTTCTGTTCATATCAATGAATATTGAAAAGACTCTTATTTGGTAGAAACCATGGGAAAAGAATGTAAAAGATTTTATTATTATTAATTTATCATTTAGAGTCTAAATACTTTGTTTATAAATTAGTAAATAATTACCTCTCTTCCCTATAAATATCCAACATGAATCACATCCCCATTCACTTAGAAAAAATTTAATGCAAATTTACACTCTATATCCCACCCAAAATCCTTTTTAAGGTGTTATAAATCTCTTAATAATATCCTATAATGATTTTAGAACCACCCACTAAGTGTAATGGAATATCTTACTCTTCATATTTATTAATGTGCATTTTTTATAGAAAGCCTTTCATATTTAAAATTGATAATGTTTTAGAGTATTTTTTCACATCTCTTTTAAATCCTTATGATGAAAAATTAATGAGATACCACATTTTTTCCTCATTAATCCCTTCCTTGAATGACTATTTATACCTATTATGCTGCTAAAATTATCTTGTGATTTCCCCAAATAAATTTTTAATTGTAAATAACCATATAAATTTAGACAAAAGGTTATTTAACTAGATGTATATATCCTTTATCAAGTGGGTACATAAAAATATTTAACAAAAACTCTATAATAATGGGATTAAATAGGATTAAATATGTTCTTATGTTGTAGGATCTATACGACACACAAATGCATGTAAATAATTCGAAGATGACTTGGGGGACAAAAATTATATAGCTCTCTATTGTTTTGTGTAATGTTATTATCTCATAATATACCATATATGGTTCATGGGTAGTTATCCTAAAGACACTATGTTATGTTGTCTTAGTTGTAATCAAAGACATATTCTTATGTTTTCATGTTTTATTTTGTTTCCATCTTCTTATAATACCTTCATGTTATCACCATATATCATTCTTAATTTTTTTTTGTTTCTGATTCTCACCCATATATTTCACCATGATATTAAAGAAGTATTAATTTCATTAGGTTATGATTTTATTATTCTCTTATATGGATTTATATCTCTCCCATTTCTCATGTATATCATCAGGTTATCTTTTGATATATTATAAGACCATTTATATTTTAGGGTATGTTATTGAGTTTTTTAATAATAACGTTATATCCTAATTTACCTTTATTATTCTATATATTTAATAATCCAAATACCCTAGGCCTCATGATCTTTTTGGATTTATTATGTGTATAATTATCAAATATATCATGAAATAATGTTTAACAAAAATATGGGTTGTGATAGTTAGTATCAGAATATAGTCTAGTTATTTTTGGTTATTATGGTTAGAAAACCTTACTGAAAACCTTATGTATAAGAATAAAAAAAGTAAAACAACCCTATATTTTTAAATTATAGAGTCTGTGGTTTCCATGAAAGAAATTCATATCTAGATACTATAAGTGGATGTGGTTGTTTCTAGTTATTCCAATGGGTAAGAACCCCATAATGGGAACATTGGGTATTACCTCGATCATCATCTGGTTCATGAAAAATAGGCATTTCATCATGTAAAGACTCAAAAAAATCATACATAAATATAATATCTCAGTAGAAAAATATTTATAACATATCATAATAATCTATTACAATTTTTTTGGGTCTAGTGACTTTTGAAACAAGAACACATAATGTGTTAGTCTATAAGTGTGTAATGTCATCTCCCACTAAGCTATTTTTAATTAGAACCATTCTTTGGTGTATCATTAATAATGTCTTTATTATTATCGTAGGTAAATGAAACTTAAAAATTGCGTTGCTCAGATTTCCAAAAATGCTAAACAAAGGATATATCAATATAACATAACCATATGGGATTGAGAAAAGGATAGTAAATTCTGAAAACTATATCCTATATATTATAGATCATAAACATAAGTCACTGATTGAATCATGGTAGCTCATATGAAAAAAATAATTTCAAAATTAATGAATACGATCCAAGATATAAAAACATTATTATAATAGATATATTTGTGACATACAATTATACATTTAAATTTATATCAAGGTTATCCACCTTGACAGTCACAAAATTTTACGCATGATATAACCACATGTGTGCCTCCTTCAAACTTATGATATCATCTCATTTACCCTCTTTCTATCTCTGGATGACCACATGTATACCCTATATTTTTGTTTGGGATAAAATCCAATGTAACCTTTAAGATTTTATAACATTAATAATTACTAAATTCATTATATGGATTTCTAGGCCCAACCTATAACATGAAAAAGATCATATATACATATCACACAAGATCATAAAACATAAATTATATTTTAACACACAAAAATAAAAGGGTTTCATAAAAGATTTCATTATAATATAACAAATTTATAAAAAATGGGTTTCATAAAAATCATGACATTGTAAGCATAAACCATCTGGAGAATGAGTACAGATGGTATCATTGGATCATATGTAACATCCCATGTAAATAATGAATAATAAATTTTATTAATATTTGTGAATTAAATATTAATTTTACTTTAAAGGGGTATATTTGATCGAGGGATTACCTGATACGCAATAAAGGGTTTCATTGAAATCTTACATTGCACACTAATAATATAATAATATTCTATTAAATGTAGTTAATGCCTAGCCATTATATTAGTGGGAATGAAAAAAATAACTACAATTTGATTATAAATGTTTGTTAAATTTTTTTACTTTTATCCAATAAATTTTTTTGGCTTAAAATGTGAATTAATCTAATTTTAAGCATAAATGTTGTAATAATCTTTAAAAGGGAGATTTACCCCCTTTTAATGGATAAACATCATTAATTATAGTTTTATCCACTTTTATATGTTCTTTTTGACAAAATAAAATTCTTTATTAGTATCGGGACATCAAAATTCACATTGGGTAAATTTTGTAATTTATCTGATAAAATTCAATTTTTGATGAATAATAGAAAATACTGTATTATAATACAAAACTACCTTTTAAGATAATTTTTTATATGGTTATATTATCTTTTTAATTGTTTTTAAAGTGTAATAAGATTATATTTTTACCATTTAATCAAATTTTGTTCAATGAAATTAATTTCATATTTAAATTGGGCATAAACAAGTGATAATCTTTTGATGGTTAATATTTCTTAAAAACACACTTCTTAATTTGAAAGTGGGAATTAATTTTAAATTAATAAATCAAACATATATGTTTTGAATTTGGTAAAATATGCAACATTTTTGAATTCACAATATCAAATATAGCTTAGGCTGAATTTTTGGTAGTTTTCGGAAAAACATCAATTTTCGATGAATAGTGAAACCACTAAGTAGTAGTTAAAAACTGATGTTTTTCATTTAATGGAAATTTTACCACATCTATGAATTTAATTTTAAAAATATGACATACATGGTTTATATTAGTAAGTAAAAGTTGGTTTAATACGATGAAAGTAATTTTTGGTGAATAGTAACTCTTGACTGTTATTTACTGCCGTTAAAGGTAGATAGGGAAAATTGAGGTAAAAAAATATCATAATAATACAAAATAACTTTAACACTTGTCATAACATTATTCGATGAGTCATGGTCGACCATGGGCACTGATGGGTCTATTTTGGGGCACCATGGATGTCATGACCTGTCCCCCGAGCCCCGTACCATGATTAACCCAAGCCCGCCTTCCATAGGCCAGGGGTTGGCGACTAGCACCAAAGGCATAAATCCCTAAAACTAGGAAAGCATTTCCATTATAACCTGAAAAATAACCCAAAAGAGTACAAGCTGGAAGTAAAACACTAAGTAAAATAGTATAACTAATGTGTGCTTAAAAGTAAAAAGGGCCGGAAATACAAGCCCAACTGTAATGTACAAGAAACTAAATGTACTAGTACTGAAAAATGGGAAAACAACTCCTGGATCGTTGTTTATTTTTGAAATGGGGATGACCTTGTTTGTTTGAGGTTCAAACTATCCAATCGGTTTCGAACGAGTTTTTTCGTTTGAACCGAAAACATCCAATGATTCTATATCCATTTGGACATACATTCCAAAGGTAGTTGCTCATTAGTTGTGGACCGATAAGGCATAAGAATTTACATTGGTTGAGAGGATGGGAGGTCAGGATCCTCACACCTTTTTGGGGGGGAATTATTGCCTACTCCTAGACTCTCTCATAGATTTAAGTTATGTTCATGAATCTTTATTAATTTACCAAGTATAAAAATGTGTTTTCCTTTAGATTTAGCAATCAATGACTGATATGTATAGGATTTATAGAATCTTTTATATGTTTTTGAGGTTCTTCATCGATGGAGAATCATCTGTATTTATTTGAGATCCTTTGTAAATGGTATCCTTAAATACGTTATATAGAAATCTCATGGTCATTATGATGACCATACTGGTTTTAAATCCACTCAGTGGGGCACTTCAAGTTTATTGTCATTCAAAAAGACATGGATTATTTAAGAATTGGGATTGTACCCCCAGAGGGGCTACCTACATATCCTTGTTAAAAAAGGAATCAGAAACCATGTTGTTTGATAAGAAGGATATAATTTAACATCATATGTGACTGAAAATAATTAATGAATGATGGGCTTGAACCTTATAAAGTCTTCCTACACACTCTAATTTTAAGGAAGAGTTCAATGTCCATGTAGATCAGGTAAATAAATATGGGGTTTATGCATGGTTAATGGCCCAAAAGTTATGTCTTGATTACTTTCACACTCTATGCTCAAGTGAGTCATGCTCGGTGTGAGAAATAAGAGATATAAGTAAAAATGATGATGGTTCCATGAAATATGCAATTATGTGAAATGATGTGGGGATTACGTATGTATGACGACCTAGTTAATGAAGACCTGGACTTAGGAAAGAAGCCCAAGAAGCAGGGTCCATAAAGGTATTTGTACTTTATGAAGAATTGGTATTTTAATTAGGGACATACTCCTGAAAAGGAATCCCATATTAAGAGGGACTTATGATTGAGTTTTATTCCATAGAAGGAAACTCAAATCAAAAGAATTATGACTGGGGCATACTCATGAGAATGATGGCCCAATGTTAAAGGAAACTATGACTGGGGCATACTCCTGATAAGGAGGCCCAATTTAGGATCTTCTCATCTTAAAGGATGAGGTTATATAGGATACCTCTAACCATGGTGGCATAAAACTTGTATGTCCCGAGGTCTTGGGAGAGGTCCTTAGAGAATTCCTTTCATATAAGGAATCCAACAAAGAAACCATGCCAAAAATGGATGTGAAGAGGGGTTTGAAGGCTATGTCTTGAAGAGGAGAGGTGGATTTGAGGAAAGAAGGTGACTAGGAAGGAGGTGAAAAAGTATTGTTCTAGCGTGCAGGTCCTGGTCGTGCAAGTAGACTTGCGCGACATGAGTCACCTTGGGCGACAAATAATTTATAGGGTAATACATGATATACATTGAACTCAGGCCTTTATTATCACCCATAGTGGCTTCCAGAAGTGTCATGCGCTGGTTTCCTTGAGAGGGAAAGGCATCACGCAAGTGTCTTCATTTCCCCTAAGGGGTGGACACTTAGGCGTGCAAGTGTTGTTGAATTCTAACACTTATTCCTTATTCTTCCTCTTTATATATTCCATTCTAGGTAAATAATTGCCATAGAAGTGTTCGGAAGACGTCAGAAAAATACCTGGGCGACCAGAGATTGAATATGAGTTTTGGAAAATTCATTCTCGAAATGAGGGGCCCATAGGGGAAACTTATAGGACACTGGGAGACTTGGGAGAAAAAAGGAATAGGTTTCCCAAGTGACTTGTGCGACCCATTTGTGGTGCACAACTGACTTTCCAGGATCGAAGGATACTTGCGCGATGACCTCAAAATGAGTTTATGGTTCATCCCTTTGTTAATTTTTTATTTTCATCAAAGGGTGACCCTCATTGGGATTAATGTATTCCCATTTCCATTCAATGGAGTCTGTGATGGAAAGGAGAATAAAAAAAAGTCCCCCCTAAGAGTTGGATCTGAAAAAGGAAATAGGATTTGACTCTGAGGAAAACTAGAAACAATGGTTCAGTGGCGCACAAGGTTTAGGAACACATGGTTGCGGGATATCTACAAGATCATGAATATTTCGACAAGATCTCGAAGGCTCCAATTCTCACATTGCAAGGCATAGTAGAATATATGGAAGATCATATCTGAAGTGCCTCCTGAAGAGAGATATTCAATAATCCTATGACTGTCATCCTTGTTCATTATGCTGGGATATGATGGTTTTGGATACCAAGAGATCCATACCGCGGTGAAAGAAGTCATATTTAGGAGGGAGAAGGAGCAAAAGCATAGTCAATATCTGATTAGAGCGAGGCTATTGACCAATATCTGCAAATTTGAGGCTTCGGTGTCCCGAGCTGAGGCTGATCATGATGAAAAGCTGAAGGAGATGAAGCATAAGATCTAGGAGAATGTTTTCCAATAGATGCATCTTTAGCAACAGGTAGATGTCGTTTCTGGGTAACATGACTAGCTTAACATTTCATTGGAAGGAGTCCAAACAGATGGTATGAAAGCCATCACAGATGCCAAGAAAGAGCTTCATCAAGATGAAAAGTGTGAAGCTGGTCGAGTGAATGAACTTCAAGTGGCTGCTGATGAATCTTGGGATGCCATAAATCAAATGAAAAGTTATGTTGAAAGCCTCTTGTAATTCTTGAAAAAGAGAATACACTCTAATCTGTGGATATTCTTCTAATCCTGTCCATCAATGAAAAAGAAATTTCAATTTCAATAATTTTTACATGCATTCTCTTACTAATTACTTATATTATATATATATATATATATTACCTAAGCCAATGGGCCTAGTAATCATAGTTTGATTTTTTCAAGGATTATACAAACAACCCCACAATCATTGCATCTTTTGTTTCTCAATATTGCCTAAATCATACAATATGTACGTTAAGCGAGCTGGTAATCGACTTTTTTTCAGAATTCCATTAATGAGTTCCCAATTTAATGAGTACCATGTCTTTTTTTTGGCAGTTTAAAGTCATGCATGTTAGACATAAAAAGGCTAATGTTTAAGATTGAATATCGTTGACCGAATGGATTAAAATGGACACAATTTCTTGATAATTTTTTCGAAAACATATTACCACAATCCAGTATGGGAAAAACATCTAAACTATAACTTAAGAAATTTTGAATATGAGGGATGATATGAAGAAAGGGATAAAATGCATTAGAGGAAGTATTTCCTAATAGTGAAGTTACAACTGTTTGACAAACCAGTTAGGGGGTTGAATTATGCAGGGACACTTAAGTTCATTTGCTGCATAGTCAAATAATAGCATATTTTGGCTTACAGGTTTGTTGTGTAGACAACTTATGCAAGGCCAAATAGGGGCACATACTGCATAGTCAGACAAAAGAACTCTAAGAAATTTTAATTTTCTATTGCTAAAAGCCAGTGGAGGTTTATGGAGATTCAAATTTTCCAAAGCATAGAGTCTGCTATATAGAGAGAGGTGCATGGATATAGAGATGCTATTTCCAATCAAGATTGTCAATGAAATGGATGAATATCACTCCTGCAAAGGTCTGACCTAAATATAGGGAACTGAAATATAAACCATATACTTGAATACTTTCAGATCATGATAGAGAGAATGGGACAAATATGTTAAGGATGACAATTTTTGTGGATCCCTACCTATTTTTGTTAAGATCAATAATGAAAAAAGATGTTTCCCCCCAAAAATGATGTTACCACTATTTGAAGAACCCGTTAGGGGGTTGAATTATATAGGGACACCAAAGGGTATTGGTTGCATAGTCAAATAATAGCATCTTTTGGATGACTGGACTGTTATGTAAACTACTTATGCAGGTCCACCTAGGGGAAAGTGCTGCATTTTCAGGCAAAAGAATTCCCTGGTATCAGACATTTTGTCACAAAAAGTCGAGAAAATGGTTATGGTGATCTAGAAGTATTTAATATTAGGAGTATGACACATGAAAATGGGTATTGTCCAATTCATGAAGGAGATACATAGACCAATTCTGACCATAATCATTTTGTGGCTGGGTCCTGAATTGAGATGTTGGAATTGACTACATATCTCATTAGGATGAGAATCATGCCATACATATTTCATGAAAATATAGTTTAACGTCATGTGAGATGAGAGCATAGGAGATCTTAGTTTAGGGTCATAGAGATCAGACCATAATGAGGGAGACACATTTTGTGTTTGTTATAAACCTGATGTGAATAAAGACCAGGGTTTTCATACCACATTCATGTGTTCATAGGGGGGCTCTTCATCCAAGGGACTAAATGTAGAGTTTGGGGTTAGGCCCAATGACTTGGGGCTAGGTTCGATGGATGCTTTATGGTTCATACGTATCCCATAAGGATGGGAATCAAGCCATACACAGTTCTTGAAATACCCTATATACAGATTTGGTTCATACATGTGAAGGGTGAAAGGGGAATTTAATGCAATGATGGTTGGACCCAATATTAAAGGTTCGGTCATGTCCATGTATGCACATAGTCCTTGGAATATAACATGATTGGAGATCAATTTCAATAATGATTCCCTCTCAGGTGAGTTTGTTAGAGACTGTTGTAGTTTATTGTTGTATAGGATACAAGTGAAAATAGTTTATGGTCATATGCATGGATCAGTGCTGCATAGTTTAGCGTCATGTAGCTAGGACGAATTGCTATGTAGTTTCATGTCTTTCAATAAAGAAAATGGGGGACTATATAGTTTAACATCATATATCAAGGATGATGATGAACCGATGTGAATATATTGGTTTCAGAGGGGGGCATCACTGATCAACATCGTATGAGATGGAGGTCAAATGATGTGATGATATTGGTTTTGGGCTTGAACCTCAGGAGGTTTCTTACGTACCCATCCTAGAAGGCAAGGATAAAAGTCCGCGTAGTTTTACTGAGAATGAATTGGTGATCGAATTTTCCTTGTGGACAACCCAAAGATGGTGTTGGGAATTACGTGCGGTTAGCATCCCAGAGAGGGTGTTATGGTTGAAGCTTACTCTAATCTCACGTAAGTCATGCTCGGTGTGATAAAAAAGAGCTAACAACAACCCTAATGATGCACAATTTAACATCATGTTGGATGGTAAAGGGGGAACAGTTTAACATCATGTAGGACGATAGAGGGACCATGTAGTTTAAAGTATTGCATTGGGGACTAATGGTGCTGCACAGTTCAGTGTCATGTAACAGGGACAAAAGAGGTGTATTTCTGTTACAAAAAATACTTCTTCAAGAATATTACATTGTTTGAAGTTTTAATGAGTTCTCTATCCATTGAGATTAATGAATAAGATCCATTGGAGTAGACCTTATGTATTGAGTAAGGTCCTTCCCTCATTGTCTCAAGCATTGGAGGCTTTTTTCCTTGTATAATTGGTGTTCTGAGGACCAATACCAATTCTACTTGAATGAATCAATGCAGATGATCATTTTTATTGAAAGATCATGACTTTCGATTCTGATAGACATCCAAGTGGTGCAGGGTGAACAATCTTTTTTCATCTAATTGTTCCAATTCATAAAATCGCTTCTGAGATTGTCCATATGAGGTTGAATGATCACAAATGGATACTCTGATTGAAGGTAATTAAACCTCAGTGTGAAAGACTACATCCGTTCCATATACCAATGAATATGGAGTTGATCGTGTAGTAGTGCGGGTGGTGGTCTGATAAGCCAATAAAGCATGAAAAATATTATCAGGGCATGATTTCTTATCTTTATCCACCATCTGTTGCAGTATGTTTGAAAGAGTCTTATTGAAGGCCTTTATTTTCCCATTGGCCGCTGCATGATACTGAGATGACTGGTTGTATTTGTTGTTGTATTCTTGATACAAAATTCTCACCTCGGATGAACAGAAGTTGGTGCCATTTTCTGTCAATATGGTATGAGGGACACCAAATATGGTAATGATGATAGACTTGACAATGCTAACAATTCTTTCAGATCTAACTTATGTTATAGTTATTTCCTATGCCAATTTGGAAAAGAAGTCAGTAGGAGTAATAATATACTTAAACTACTCGGATGTAGTTGGAGGATAAGGTCCTACTACATCCATTATCCATTTAGAAAATGTCCATGAATATATAGTTGTATGAAGAAACTCTGGGGGATGATGAATGACATTAGAAAATACTTGGAAACAATGACACTTCTTAGTAAAATCAAAACAATCTAGCACCATTGAAGGCCAGAAGTATGCAAGCCTACGAATTTGACCAGAAAATCTATGTCCAAACTGGTGGAAATCACAAAATCCACCATGAACTTCATTTATGACATCCATCGTCTCTTCACCATCAATACATCTAAAGACAATTCCGTCAAAACCACTCTTGTAGAGATTTTATTGGTGATTTGGGCTATCATAAAGAGTAAAATTTACCACACGTCGCAAAACATGTTCTTTCCTAGCTCTATTTGGTGGGAGTGTTCCATTTTGAATGTATTCCCTGATATGTGTCATCCATCCTGTAGTATGACCATATGGTTCAGAAATGGGACCGATTTCATTGATTTCCTATGTTCTGATTTGAAAAAGGTGAAACTATATGATGGTGGGAAATATTGATGATTGTTTCGTCCTGATTTGGATCTACCAAGGCTGTGGCTACATTAGCTAGTGCATCAACTTGATCATTTTGTGATCGTGGGACATAAGAAAATGTATGTTCTGAGGGAAATTCCTCTATTAAATCTCTGACGTAATCACACAAAGGGATTAAATCTTATTTTCTAATGCCATAATCCCCATTGTTTTGTTTGATTACAAAATATGAATCACGTTTTACTTTCAAGTGATGCACCTGTTCCTGAAGTGCCAATTCCAAGCATGCGATGAGAGCATGATATTCTACTTCATTGTTTGTACCACCTTCCAAAAATAAGATGGAATAGGGTTGCACTTCTATTTCTGGGGAAATAAGTAAGATTCCTAACCCAACTTTATTGAATTTAGGATCTTCCATTTTCTTCCCTGTTGGACTTATGGATGGGCCATGAATTTAAATTTCCCAGGTTTGGGAATTATCTTGAATAGATAAGACTTCCTCATCAAGAAGTTCCATATATAATGATGTATCTTCTACAGATGGGTGGTCAGCAAGGAAATCAGCCAGATGTTGGCCCTTTATTGCCTTTTGAGACACATAATGGATATCAAGCTACTGAAAAATAACTTCCCACCTTGCCAAACATCCTATATGAATTGGATGACTAAGGATAAATTTGAGTTGGTTATTGCAAGATACCAATTGGACATAATGATGTTGCTGGTAGTGTCTCAATTTATAAACTGCAAATATTAAATCTAGGAAGCACTTTTTAATACATGAATATCAAGTTTCTTCCTCAAGCATAGTTCGACTGAGATAATAAAGGCTATTTTCATTCCTAGCATCATTCGTTTGGTCATGGAAGACACCCAATGATCGCTCTAAAGCTGTCACATAGAGAATAATTGGTCTTCCTTCAACGGGTGGCATTAAAACTGGCAGACTCAAGATATATCTCTTGAGAATATCAAATGATTCTTGACAATCTTCCATCCACTAGTAGGTGAGTCCCTTCTTCATTAATTTGGTAAAGGGTAAACACTTGACTGCCAAATTGTCAATGAAACGCCGAATATAGGCCATGTTTGCTTGAAGTCCTCTTAATTCTTTAAAATTTTGAGGAGGTTACATACCAAGGATTGATTTTTTTTCTTTTCAGGATCATCTTCGATATCACGATGGCATACAACAATGCCGAGAAATTTTCCTGAGGTTACCATGAAAGAACATTTCAATGGGTTCATCTTTAAATTGTGTTGTCGAAGTTTGTTGAGTATGATTTCCAAATCGGCCAAGTGATAAGAATATTGTCTGTATTTAACCACCAAATCATCAACATAAAATTCAAAAAATTCCCCTAAAAAGGGTTTGAAGATATGGTGCATGGAATGTTGATATGTTGCACTAGAATTTTTCAAGCCAAAGAAAAGTACCTGATAGCAAAACAAACATTGAGGATCTCTGAAAGTTGTAGAATCCCCATCCTCTGAGGCCATTCATATTTGATTGTACCCAGAATAACCATCCATGTTGGAAAGTGCTTCATAACCAGTTGTTTCATCAATAAATAGTTCTTTGATCAGAACTGAAAATCATCCTTGGGACAATGCTGATTAAGATCTCTGAAGTCAATGAAAACTCTAATTTGTCCATTATTTTTATTTCACAGGGACAATATTATCTAGACATTTGGGATACTGAACTTATCTGACAAAGTATGTCACGAACCGTCCTCGAGACCCGTGCTGTGACTACCCCAAGCCCACCTTTCTTAGGCCAGGGGCTGGCGACTAGCACCAAAGGCGTACATCCCGATAAAAGGGAAGACATTGCTTTTATATTGTAAACAAACACAACAAAGTATGCAATAGGAGTAGCCACAAAGTGAAATTGTATACAAAAGTAAATTCTAAAAAGAAATGTTATGGAAATACAAGCACAATAGTAAGTACAATACAAATAAAAGTCTAGTAGAACAACATTAATGTAAATCAGCAACCACTGAGTCATCCTCCGGGAATCCCACCTGATCGGTGGGTACATATGGTCTCCTCTGCACCTAAAATCCATCCGTCTTCTCCGTGTATGTCTCTCCAAGTGGTCCACCTCCGAGTACCGTCCAACTCAACAGGCCTCCACCACGATCAGTGCTATCCGTCATCTGTATCCAACACAACGTAGTGTTGGCATCGACCGTGTAGGGGTGAGTATACGATAATCAGTAGGGAATCTGATACCCCTGAAGGTCTCCCAGAATCCACATAGGATAAACCAAAAAAGGAAAGATACAATCACAAAGTATCAACCAACTCTACTTAGGTATATTCCAATACATATACTTAAGTCATCAATTCCAGTTAGGCACCAACTCTCGAGCCCAAGCACAACCCAGTCCACACAGGAAGGAAGTCAATCACACTGATGGTAATAATTGAAAGTCAGGACTCATCTCACAGAGGTATACATCTTTTGTAAAGTGATAATGATGATCATATGTAGTCACTGATTCATCTATGTTGTGGGACCCATGTAGGATACTAGATCAGCTATGCTGTCGGACCCATGTAGGATACTAGACCAGCTACTATGTCGGACCCACGTAGGAAACGAGAATAGAAGTCAAACTGTCGGAACCACATAGGATACAAGAACAGTAACCATCATCGTCAAACTCACAGAGGATTCTATTACTGTAATCATCATCGCCAAACCCACATAGGATTCCAGTATGGTATTCATCGTCTCCAAACCCACAGAGGATTCTAGTACGGTTGTCGTTGCAGTCGCAGCCGGCTCTAGGGTACCCACACACAGCACGCTCAATTCCGGGAGGGTCTGATCCACGAGCAAAGGGTTCGATACATCAACCGTCACTAAATCCAGTGTTGATGTATTCTGAAGTTCTGTCTCGTCAAAAGGAACCCAACACAACAGACGGCGCGTCAATCAGACACCTGGTCTGAGAGTTATTCGCATTTTTGCTCCGGGGGCCCAGTTGGAAATACACTCGTTCCAAACTCGGAAAATTTCCAATGTTTTACAAAACTCACTTAGAGTATCGCAAAAGAACTGCCACGTCACGATGATCACAGTGCCGCCGTCATTTTGTTGATCGGACGCACGGTATTCGAGTTATTCACCTTTATATGAAAACGGGCCTCGCCCGTCAAGCCCAATGGGCTGGCGGGTTTGACCCGAAAGAGGGTCGGACCAGCCCGGTGAATCGCGTGGCCTGACCCATCTCGGTGTGACCCGAATAGGCAGGGTGCGGCCTGGCCTGGCAGGGTGCGGCCCGGTGTGACTTGGAGCGGCCGGCTGGTCGAGCGGCTCGGCCTGGGGGACCGAGCGGTCCGGGGGGGATTTCCTGAAGCGACGGTGCCGAGTGGTGCCCCCCTCCAATCTAGCCAGCTGAAGCCGGCCGGTCTTCCCAGCACATGTGGCTCGCTCAGGCGGGCCTCGGTCCGGCTTCGCGGCACCTTCGGGTGACGCGGCTCCTTCACCCCGGTCGACTCACGAGCCGGCCTGTTCGCCTCCGAAGTGGCCTGCAGAGCATGGGCCGCAGTTCTCCATAGCACGACGCCCCTTGTGGCACCGCAGTCTTCCTTCGGCCGAGCAGCCCGTGGTTGCGGGCTATGATTTTTCCGCATGCGGCCACCTCCTTCATTCATCGCCACCTTCCCAAAATGATCTCCATCACAAATAAAAGATACTATGGAGGGTCATCGGGCCGTGTGCGTTCAGCCCGCACCCTCCGCATTAGGCAGTATGAATTGTCCATAAACAACCATTTGCATTCAACAACGATAAGTGCATAATTTTATCAAACTAAAATTATACAATTCCCCTACCTCGAAATAATATTCATGGTAGTCAGGCGTTGTGGAAGATGGCATCGCTAGGAGATGGCGTCAACTCATTGACATCAGGGAAGAAGGAGTCGAGGATGGTGCATATTCAGCGTTCCATGTGGGTGGATCCTTCTCATTTGGCTTGGTCGAAGATCGAAAAAAGTGACTGTTGTTCTTTGGTGGTTCTTCTTTGAAAGGATTGTGTTCTTCATTGAAGAGAGGAACTCCTTCAAATTCTCAAGTGATCTCCCAGAATATTTTCCAAGAAAATATTAAAATAAGACCTTCCCCAATTTTAAATGATTTTCCAACGAATTCAAAATAATTCGAAAAGATTTATTTACACCCATGTTAATTCAAGTAAATTAACTATTTGGGATGGCACAAATTATGAGAGGAGGTGGCCTAATAAATGATTAGGGTGAAGGGGTTATACCTTAATGCATGTAGGAGTTAAGGGGGGGGGGGTTAAGGGAAGATGAAAAGGATAGGCTCGTGTGGGCCCCACCTCACAAATATCCTCTAATGGGAGGTTATTTGCGAATGGGCCCCACCTCTATCTCCCCTTGGGAGGAAATATCCATCTTACATAAATAAAATTATGTTCCACAAATTTTATTTATTTCATTTTAAATCCCCAAATATTAACTCTCAACCAGCATAAAATGAAACTGTAGTAAAGGACCCCTATATCAAATACCGACACTGTGAGTTCATCGGTGCCCTCAGATTTCAATTCTGAGCGCCGGTTCAAATGATAGAAAAACCAGAACGTACGTTTACTGAACGTACCCGAAAAAAACTACAGAAATTGTTTCCGGGCACACCGGGCCTCAGAATCAAGTGCCGCCAGAAACCACAGACTCATAAAATTCCAAAGCATTTAGGAAAAAATTTCCCTTGATATTTCCGCGTCTTTACATTACTACCACCTCATGGATTTAGGTCCCCGTAAAGCTAAACACACACTTGGGAAAAAATGGGGGTACTAAGATCGCATCTGAGCCTCCAGCTCCCAAGTGCTCTCTTGGAAGTTCCCGTGATGCTAGTGAATGCGCACCAGAGGGATAAACCATCCACGTAGGACATGCTCATATAGCTCCTCAATCTCCACCGGGACCTCCATAAATGTCGCCCCATCATCGATGTCCAACTCTCTATGATCGATGATGTGGGTCGGGTCATGCACGTATCTCTTCAGCTGGAATACGTGGAAGACGTCGTGCACCCGGTGAAACTATGGTGGATGGTTCAGGCGGTAGGCCACCTCTTCTACTCTACTGAGGACCTGGAAAGCACCGATGAAATGCGGTGATAACTTGATTCCCCAGCCAAATCTCTTTATAAAATGTTGAGGTGAGACCTGTATGAAGATGTGGTCACCATCCTCAAAATCTAGTAGTCTCTATCTCCTATCAGCATATGACTTTTGTCTGCTCTGTGCAGTCTTCATCCACTCCTCGATGATCTACACCATCTCAGTCGTAACCTAAAGCATCTCTGGTCCTACAAGTGCTAAATCCCCAAGGTCAGTCCAGCACAGAGGTGATCTGCATGGTCGGTCATACAGTGCCCCGTATGGTTCCAACCCGATGGTGGAGTGCTAACAGTTATTGTACACAAACTCTACAAAGGTTAGGTGATCTTCCTAGCTAAGACCAAAGTCAAGGACACATGCACAGAGAATGTCCTCGATAGTCTGAATGATCTTCTCAGTCTCACTGTCTGTCTGTGGACGGAAGGTGGTGCTCATGCGAAGCTATGTCTCAAAGGCCTCCTGTAACCTCTTCCAAAGACAAGAAGTGAATCGAGCATCTCAATCGGAAACAGTAGTCGACAGAATGCTGTGAATCCGTACGATCTCTTGAATGTGGAGGCTTCCCAACCTCTCTACTTATCTTTGCTCTCTGATCAGTATGAAGTGGGATGACTTGGTGAGTCTATCTATGATCACCCAGATAGAGCCGTGTCCTCTGGATGTACGTGGAAACCCCATCATGAAATCCATTGATATCCTATCCCCCTTCCACTCCAGGACCTCTAAGTGTTGTACCATGCCTGCTAGTACCTGGTGCTCTACTTCATTTGCTGACAAGTGCGGCATCGTGAAACGTACTATGCTACAACCATCTTCATACCCTTCCACCAATGTTGTCGTCTGAGGTCCTGGTACATCTTCACCACTCATGGATGCACTACTAGTGGGGAAGTGTGGAACTCCCTCAGCACTTCCTCCTACATCCCAAAGTGTACCATTGTACATCCCTTGAAGAGGATGACATGCTCCCCTCCTTCAGAAAATCCATCGGGTTCCAGCCCTGAAGATATCTGAGCACGTTGTGTCTCATAGTCATAGTTCCCTCATTGGGCCTCTCTAACTCACTGAAGAAATGGAGAAGTGATGGTGAGATAATGAAAAAACGCTGCTCCATCAATATCAACAAAGATATCTGCAACGCAGCTAGCTTCTCTGTCACCTCTCCTAGCAGCATAATGCCTGATCTCTTGCGAAGTGCATCATCTACAACTTTCCTCTTCCCAGTAGTATAGAATATTTGAAAGACATAGTCTTGGAGGAACTCGATCCATCACAGCTATCTCAGGTTCAGGTCCTTCTGGGAGAAGATATAACTAAGACTATGGTGGTCATAATAGACTGTAAACCGCTTGCCCATCAGATAGTTCCACCACATCTTCAAGGAAAAGACCACTGTTGCTAACTCCAGGTCATGGGTAGAGTAGTTCTTCTCATGTTGTCTCAACTACTGTGAACCATACGCGATCACTGCTCGCTCCTACATGAGGACACACCCGAGTCTGGTCCTTGATGCATTGCAGTAAACTACTTACTGAACACCCTCCTTAGGAAACATCAAGATGGCCGCACGGGTCAACCTCTACCTCAGCTCCTGAAAGCTCTGCTAACATCTATCTAACCACATGATGGGATTCCCATTCTTTGTTAAGGCAGAAAGTGGTGCTGCAAATCTGGAGAAGTCTGTCACAAATCTCTGATAGTACCAAGCCAGACCAAGGAAACTTCACACCTCCGTCACACTTCTGGGTGGCTCCCAAGGAAGCCCTGGCATGATCTTCACTGGATCCACTACAAATCCCACCTCCGAGATAACATGTCCCAAGAATTGTACCTCTCTTATCCAGAACTGACAGTTCGAGAGCTTACCGTAAAGCTGGTGCTCTCATAGTGTATACAGTATAACCCGAAAGTGGTAGGCATGCTCCTCCTCTATAGTCGAGTAAATCAGTATGTCATCAATGAAGAATATGAAAACACGATTGAGGTAAGTCTAGAAGATCCTGTTCATGAGACTCATGAACACTGGTGGAGCATTGGTTACGCTGAAGGGCATAACCAATAACTCATAGTGGCCATACCGACACCTGAAGGATGTCTTATACACATCCTCATCTCGAACTCTGAGCTAGTGATAGCCTGACCTGAGGTCTATCTTCGAGAACCATCGTGCTCCCTTGAGCTGATCAAAGAGGTCGTCAATCCTTGGGAGTGGGTAGATGTTCTTCATGGTCACCTGATTTAGGCAACGGTAGTCGACACACAGTCGTAAGCTCGCATCCACATTCTTGGCAAAAAAAATTGAAAAAAACCCAGGGTGAAACACTGGGTTGGATGAATCCCTTTCCCGTAAAGTCTTC
The DNA here is from genome assembly GCA_963277665.1 of Viscum album. NCBI lineage: Eukaryota > Viridiplantae > Streptophyta > Magnoliopsida > Santalales > Viscaceae > Viscum > Viscum album. The sequence goes on from OY728141.1 coordinate 1,939,992,241, forward strand.
CAGCTGTACCCGTAGCTCACGAAGCTCAGCGGGATCCATCCGATATGCTGGTGTAGATATCGGTGTTGTCTCAGGGTACATGCCAATATAGAAGTATACCTCTCTGTGTGGAGGTAGTCCTAGAACGTCGTCAAGAATAACGTCGGCATACTGATCCACCACAACAGGAAATCTCGACTCCACACATCAACAGCTCCAAGGATGAGACTTGCCAACTGATGTGTGATTGGCTTCCCTCTCCTCTGTGAAAGTCCATCCTGTGCTGTAAAGGATCCCTTTTCACTGGTGAATGTGAACCTTCTCCCATTCCTGCGGACACACCGCACATTGTGACTAATGCAGTCGATCTGAGCATGGACTATAGACAACCATTCCATACCCAAGATAACATCATAAGTCCTCGACGCCGCTACAAGAAGATCCCAGTCGAAGCTCTTGCCTACAAGAGTAAGCTCACACTGCCGACACTAGTGTGTAATCATTGAGTATGCTCCCGTAGGAGTCTCTAACCGTAAGGATCGAGACAACAGCTCTTTAGAAATCCCCGAGCTCCGAACAAGGGTAGCGACAATGACAGAAGGACTCTCACATGTGTCTATAAGTACTGCATCAAGGGTGTAGTAGACACAGATAGTACCTCTAATCATCTATGGTGCGCCGTGGTCATAAGCCTACACCACCTGGAGCAGAGCCTACCTCTGTCCGCCAGCTCCCTGTGGTTGGGGTGGACCTCTTGGTTGTGGTGGTGGTAGAGCCTCAAAACATCTTCCACCACCCGCTGCTCAGCCAGCTCCTCTGCCTTGTCCTCCTTCTCCCTACGGACTGCCACGGTTAAACCTCTACCTCTACCTGGGAGGTCCCTACACTATCTTCTACTCATCTACATGGCAGGTTTGGTAGTCTCAAGCCATGTGACCCTGCCCACCGCATTCATAGCACTTCTTGCTCATCATATAGTTGGATCTGTTTTGGGTGACCCGCACAACCGAAGCTATATCCTGAGGTCTCTCTCCGGATAGCCTGGTCTGCTTGGACCTCTATGACATATGTCTACTACCGGCTACCGAAGACTCTAATACGTGTCGGCTTGCAATGGGTCTCGATGCTAGTGTTGGCTTAGCGAGAAAGCTCTCAACAAGAAGAGCTCGCTCCAGCACTACTGCCTGCAGCAGAATGTTGAGGGAGTTCATCAAAGCCATGGTCTCGTGCCTCATTACTTGCTCAAAGGTCAGGGACCTAGAAAATGGGTCCCATACCATGTATGTGGGGTAGTGCGAGAGGTCTGTAAACCTCAATGAGTAAAGAGCTTCTGTCATCCTGTCCTTCCACATGAGAAGTAACTCTTGAATCCACACCGCACGCAGGGTGGATGGAACAAAATCCAAGTGGAAGAGACTCTCGAAGTATGTCCAAAGTAGGGATTCCTCGTCGTGCACTTGGAGAATCAAGCTCCACCATCTACCTACTGCTGTGTGTAGGAGACTTGCGTCAAGGATCACCATATGTTCGGATGGTGTCCCTACCAATATGAAGACACTTAAGATATCCTCCAACCAATCCTCGACTACCTGAGGGTCCGTCTCTCTGTGGAACCGGGGAAGCCTTTGTCGCTGAAACCAGTGCAATTCATTCAGGTGACGTCAAATCTCTACTACATGGGCTGGTTGTATCAGTGGATCAACGAGTATTGGTACCACTGATGCCTCTTCTGTGATGGGGCCCTACATCGAGGCATCGCTGCTCGGTGGGCTTCCATCTCATACAAGACTCGGAACCCTAGCTGGCTGCCTTCGTGGGGCTATCCTGAAAAGACATAGGTGTGACATGGTGAAAACAATATACCTAGTGAGCTGACCCAAATAAATCATAATGAATTTTTTTTTAAAATACATGTAATCAGTGTTTTCGTGCACTGAGTCGGAAATCAGGGTTCAGGGTCCTCGTGTATGGATATGTCGGCCGCCGCACCAACACATGATTCCCTAGATTGAAATCCACACTCAATACTCTGAACACTATTTCTTCAAAGAAAGGAATGATCAAAGTCCCGAGTTTTGCGGTAGAACTGACACCGTTGATACCAATTTGTCACGACCCGTCCTCGGGACCCGTGTCATGACTACCCCAAGCCCGCCATCCATAGGCCAGGGGATGGAGACTATCACCAAAAGTGTAAATCCCAATAAAAGGGAATGAATTTCCTTTATATAGTAAACAAACCCAACAGAGTATGTGAAAAATGTAAGCATAGAGTAAAACTGTATACAAAAGTAAGTGCTGGAAAGAATGGTGCTGAAAATACAAGCCCAATAGTAAGTACAGTATAACTAAATGTCCAGTACAACATCAGTAAAGTAAAGAATCAACCACTGAGTCATCCTCCGGGAATCTCACCTGAAGGGTGGGTACATATGGTCTCCTCAGGACCTCATATCCGTCAGTCTGCTCCGTGTACATCTCGACAAGTGGTCCACCTCCAGGTACCATCGAGCTCAATAGGTCCCCACCACAATCAGTGATTTCCATCATCTTCATTCAACACAACATATTGCAGTAAAATCCAGTGCATGGGTGAGTATATGATACTTGGTAGGGATCCCGGGTCCCCCGAAGGTCTCCCCGAATCCACGTAGCATAAACCAAAAAAGGAAATATACAATCATGATGTATCAACCAACTCTACTTAGGTATATTCCCATACATATACCTAAGTCATCAATTCCAGTTCAGCTCTAACTCTAGAGCCCCAGCACAACCCAGTCGACACATGAAAGAAGTCAATCACACCGATGGAAATAATTGAAAGTCAAGACTCATCTCACACAGGTATACTTCTTTTATAAAGTGATAAAATGATAAGATGTAGTCACTGATTCATCTAAGTTTTCAGACCCATGTAGGAAACTAGACCAGCTATGTTGTTGGACCCACGTAGGATACTTGACCAGCTACTCTGTCAGAACCACGTAGGATACTAGAACAGAAGTCAAACTATCAGACCCATGTATGATACAAGAATAGTAACCATCATCGTCGAACCCACTGAGGATTCCAGTATGGTATTCTTCGTTGCTGAACCCACGAAGGATTCTAGTACGGTAGTCGTCATCGATGAACCCACGAATGATTCCAGTACGGTAGTTGTTGCAGTCGCAGAATGCTCTAGGGTTCCCGCATACAACACGCTCAATTCCGGGAGGGTACACTCCTTGAGCATAGGGGTCGATACATCAACTGTCACGAAGTCTAGAGTTGTTGTATCCCCTGGTTCCTTCTCGTCAAAAAGAACCAAGCGTGATAGACGGCGCGTCAATCGGATGCCTGGTCTGAGAGTTATTAGCATTTTTGCTCTGGGGGCCCTGTAGGAACTATGCTCATTTAAAACCCAGCCATTTTTCAATGTTTTCCAAAACTCACTTAGATTATCGCAAATGGACCGCCACGTCACGAGGGTCCCACTGCTGTAGAAGGCGTGTCGATCAGACGCACAGTTTTCGAGTTATTTAGCTTTAAGTGAAAACGGGCCCGGCCTGTAAAGCCCAGTGGGCTGGCGGGTGGGGTAAACCCAATTTTGGTTGGTCCGATACAATAGAGGGTCGGACTGGCCCGAGGAATTGTGTGGCCCGGCCCGAGGGGTGTGGCCCGGCCCGAAGGGGCACGACTCGGTCCAGCGGGGTGTCGCTCGGCCCGGCGGTGCACGGCCCAGCCCAGTAGGGTGTGGCCCAGCTGGCCGAGCGGTCTGAGGGGGTGGGCAGCTTTCCCAAACCAGTGACGCCGAGCGGCGCCACCCTCCTATCTCTCCGGCCGAAGCCGAACGGCCTTCCCAGCGCAAGCGGCCCTCTTGGGCAGGCCGCGGTCCTGCTGGGCGGCATCTTCGGGTGTTGCGACTCCTTCACCCGGTCGGCGGTCGAGCCGACCGGTTCACCACCGAAGAGGCCCGCGGAGCGTGGGCCACAGTCCTACGTAGCGCTGTACCCCATTTTCCATCGTGGTCCTCTTTTGACCGAGCAGCCCGCGGTTGCAGGCCGTGACTCTTCAGCATGCGGCTGGCGCGCGGTCGCCGCCTTCGTTTGTCCCCACCTTCCCAAGAAGGTCTCCATCGCAAATTACTGATACTACAGAGGGTCATTAGGCCGTGTTCATTCGGCCCGCACCCTCCTAGTTAGGAGTTATCAATTGTCCCTAAAAAACCATTCACATTCAACAACGATAAGTTAATAATTTTATCAAACTAAAATTATACAATTCCCCTACCTTGGAATAAGATTAGCAGTAGTGGGGCGTTTCGGAAGACGACGTCGCGGGGAGACGTTGTCAACTCATTGACGTTGGTGAAAAAGGAGCCAAGGATGGCATGTTGTTGGGTTCCTTGTCGGTGGCTCCTTCTCCTTTGGCTTGGCTGAAGATCTAAGGAAGTGATCGTCGTTCTTCGGCGGTTCTTCGATGGAAGGATGATGCCCTTCATTGAAGAGAGGAACTCCTTCAAATTCTCAAGAGCTCTCCCAGAATATTTTCCCAGAAAATAGTAAAATAAGACCTTCCCAAATTTTAAAAGATGTTCGAAACAATTAAAAATTATTCAAAAAGAATTATATACACCTAAGTTAATTCAAGTAAATTAACTATTTGGGTTCGCACAAATTATGAGAGGAGGTGGCCTCATAAATGCTTAGGAGGTGAAGAGGTTCCACCTTAATGAAGGGAAGAGTTAAAGGGGGGTTAAGGGAAGATGAAATGGTTAGGCTCATGTGGGACCCACCTCACAAATATCCTCTCATGGGAGGTTATGTGGGTGTGGGCCCCACCTATAACTCCCCTTAGGAGGAAATAACCAACTTCCATAAATAAATTTTTGTTCCACATATTTTATTTATTTCATTCTAAATCACAAAATATTAACTCTCAACCCGTATAAAATGAAACTGCGGTAAAGGCCCCCTTAAGGGAATATTGGTGTTGTGAGATCATCAGTGTCCCCAGATTTCAATTCTGAGCACCGATTATAAATAGAGAAAAACCCGCACATACGTTTAGTGAACGTACCCGAAAAAAATATCAGAAACGTTTTCTGGGCACATCGGGCCTCAGAATCAACTGCCATGAGAAACCACAGGCTCGTAAAATTCCAAAGTATTTAAGAAAAAAATTTCCTTGAAATTTCCGGGTCTTTAAAAAGTCATCATTGATATGTTTTCAACATCAGATTCAATTTTGGAGGTATAAGTTGGGTGTGTTCTTCGTGTGGATTTCATGAATCATCAATGTTCTTCTAGAGAACCCAAATGATGATTGGAATCATCAGGATCAAGAACTGGAATTTCTATTTTATTCTATGAAAATACGTCTCGATTTTTCATTAAAATGAAGTATAAAATTATTACTCTTCATGATTCATGGGCACACTAATTAACGTGGGCTATGGATATTCTTTTGTACCCCGATTTATTTCTCTGAGTTAATCTATAGTGGAAGAGATACCCTCTTCAAATACTGGTGGAGCATATCTGTGATCTTCCTCTTCTTCTTCAATATGTGTCACTTCCTCTGTTTCTACATGCATAGTAGATAACAAAGCCGAACATCTATGATCAGGGGAGAAGTTTAAACATGATCATTTGGAAGAAGAGGCTGCTTTTTATGACCCTATTGATGATTAAGGGTCTTCCTGGGTTTATAGAGAGGAGATGATCAATTGAGAATCGACAATATTGTCTTCCTCTAGTATTGCTATAACATCTTCTGACCTGGTCGATGAAGTATAGAATTTCTGGATTTTAGTGGATGAAAAGAAGACATCTTCATTTAATATTTCATCATTGCTTGGTGAATCAACAATTTCTCACATGTTGTATGGTTCAATTTCCTTAATTGACATTATGTAAGTTTCCATAAGAGTGTTTGGATTTTGGTCTATCCCATTAATTTGATATATATGAAGCACATAATCTGTACTCACATATAAGAATGGGTTTACTGGAATCTTTTCCAAACCATATAGACCATTAATTTTGGTAACCTTCTTTGCTGTGGAGTTTTCCTTTCCCACCATGTCATAAAATTCTACCTCAATGTATTGAGATTCAAATGTTTTGAAGGGGACTTTGTCACCATACAATGTACTGATTTGACCATTGAAACAATATTTGAGACATTGATGGTATGACGAAGGTATGGCCGCATGTTGATGTAGCCCAGGTCTTCCATGAAAAATGTTGAAGGTTGTGTCCTAATTAACAACCATGAAATCTGAATTAGATACAAGGTGTCCAAACTAAATTTTGAGTTAATTTCACCCAGAGGTTCTTGTTCATTATTATGATATCCTTCCAACATCAAAGTTGAAGGAGATAAATCAGATTCGGTGAGGCCCAATGGATGAAGTGTACAAATAGGAATGAGATTGAATCCTAAGCTATTATTAATGTAAGCTCAACAGATATCTATATCATTGACTTTTATTGATAGATACAAAGGTCTGATATGTCCATGTACAACATCATATTCATCTTCACCTATAAAAGATATCATTGTATGGATTTCTATAGGATAATTCTATATATGGTAAACTTCATTCTTAGCAACTTCAGTTTCGAATTCTTGTGGACTTGAAAAGGCCTCAATAAGTGCCTCCCAAAGATCTTTTGATAGATTCAAGGCATCCAGAATTTATAGCATGGCTGGTACATGGGCTAAATGATTCAAAACATTATACTTTTGGTCCAAAGTTCTGTGTTTCCCATAAAAAAATATTGGTGTTGTAAGTGCCTTGGAAGTTGATTCATTGGCATTAGATGCATCCCGTATCGGGGTAGGAGTTGGAAATAATTCTGGATTTGGTAGATTAGACTGACTAGGTCTATCTATTTTATGAGAGGAAGAAGATGTGACCTCTAAACGGTCTTCCAAAATAACTACATCCGGACTGAATCTACCATGTGTGGAAGAACATTCTTGCTATTTTTGAGCTCACTGAAGGGCTTTTCCATGAGTTTCTACCGCATATACAGGTTTTAGCCATAGTCTTCATACAAGAGTCCTCTATCTGCTGAGTGATTGGAGTAAGGTCTCGAAAACTTCCTTTTTATTCCATAGGGATCAACATTGTGCGTAATTCATCATCCAGATTTTCCACACATATTGGCAGTAACTCTTCTTGTGGGAGTGCTAAACTTAAGGAATATGTTAATCCATTCCAGTGAGAAATGAAATTAAAAACTCTTTCATTTTCCCTTTAATTACAATTGGTAATATAAAAAACTCTCATCTTTGGCAATGTTGAGCTAAATTGAAGAAGGAATTTTGGACAGAGATCCTCCCATCCAGTAATTGACCGAGATTGCAAGATTGTATACCAGATGAAAGATGGTCCTTTTAATGACTACAGAAAACACATGAGCTTAACTTCTTCTTGTTGTTGAGTAGTTCCCATCATAGGATCACAACAAGAATTTTTTATAATGTGTTGTTCTGGATCACCCAACCATTTAAAAATTGTGAATGAAGAACTCGAAATATTTGATGGGGTAGGAATTACATCCACCTGTTTTGTGTAAGCTCTATTCTCCCATTGAACTGGTGCATGCTTTACTTCCACATCTTCCAAATGAGATGTTAATGAATCAATGGTAGTACTTAAATTTTGAGAAACATCTGGTTGATCTTGGACCTATTCAGGTGAAAGAACCAGAGTTTAGACAGGTGTGGCGATCGGTACTGTCACTGTTGGTAGCATTACTGGTTTTTGTCACATACGACCCATAGGATTAGACCAGTGATGGTGTTCTTGTAAAGGGGGATATTCTTGAGACATCCCAGTAGTTGCAAAAAATTCCCTTGAGTGATTAACTCTAGCATGATTATGAGGAAGACTACCTTGAAGTAGTTCTTCATTTAACCTCCTTAACTCCTTCATTTATTTTTCTTTTTGTGTGAGCCTTTCCACTAATGAGAGTGATTTTATTTCTCCAGAGGTAAGGTGGAATGTAACCTGAATTTTTTCATTTCCCCTTGTTGGACACCATCCGGAGAAGGGGGAGTTTTTTATTTGAAGGAATACCTAAATTCTGGGTATGCCTTTTATTTCTCATACACACACCTTCTTCAATTGCCTCTGTGTATACATCCTCTTGAACATGAACTTCTTCATCTGATTCATCTGAGTGAGCCTCATGTTCTGGGGGATTGGTGACAATGGAATTGATGACATTTATCAATGCATAATGCATTGAAACCCTCCTCTCAATGCTTCTAAGATATTGTCTTCTTCCATGTCCATTATGAGACACTGCCATTTGTTCGGTTGGTCCCTCAGGAACTTCTTGATGAACCGTAATTTGGATTTAGTCTCCTGATAATTCGGCTCTACGTTACTCTTGGGGATTTTTTCTTAATCGATAGGAGACTGAATTTCATTGAGGAAGAGATTGAGAATTTGAAAAAGTCCCCAGTCCAGTGGACTGGGGCTGTTCCTGATTTTCCTGCTCAACTCTTGAATCATGTATGTTGATCTTGAGGGTTGGATTAAAAGAGTCCCCAGTCTGGCAAGCTGAGGTGGTTCTTGAGTAGCTATATTTGAGACCTTATTAAAAGATATATTTATTTTATGGACATTAGTCTAGAAATTAGCCAGATGCATCATCCTGCATCAACTCAAAACACCTTGCTCAGATGACCGTTGAATTGTTTTGGACACTTCTACCACTTGATGATGTGACTGCTCTAAATGAGAATCTTGTTCGATATTCTCATTTGCTTGATGCAAGATTAATTAGACAACATGTTCTTTATATGCCTGACTTTTGGAAGAACTATTTGAGGCCTGGTCTTGAGCAAGCATCTGATTACACCCAAAACCAGTAGGATGTGGCCAGCAATGGGCAATAACATTTCATGATACCACTTATGGCGGGCTTTGTATGCTAGAAATCACAGTAAAATGAAATTCATTATGAACACCCCATCCCGTGATATAAATACCAAATGGGGCATTGGTAATTAATTGGCACAACCTTTTTACCCTTCCAAGGCATGAACACTGAAGGGCTCTCTGCTGCATTTCAACCTTTGGATGTTGGGAAATTGAGAGAGATTCCATGTTAATTTGGCATTACAAACCTTCTAGTATCATGACGAGATTTTGATATTAATCATAAGATAATATTTTATCTTTTAAGTGACAACTATTTTTACATATATTGAGACGAATATCGTGAATACAATATTCTGTCAACATTTCTAGAATATCATACTAAGAGTCAACCAAAGGCCAAAACATGACTGGTATTTCACCTTTCCCTAGTTGTTTTCACATATTCAGCACTTCCTCTTTGTCATTTTATTAAGTTCTTCTACTTGGTTTGACCAACGATGGTGCTTCTTTGTTGTTTAATAAAATTCAACAAGATTGGTAGAGGATTCATTTGTCAAGATAGAAGATGAATGACCCTGGGGTGGTTCGGAGAATGACCTACACCCTGGCCTATCTTCTGGTTGAGAAAGTATTTCACCTACTAGTGGGAAGGCACCAGACAAGACTTGCATCGCATTTGCAAGTGCCTCATGATAAAAGTTCTTTCTCTCTATAGCATTGTCCAGTGAAGAATTTTCTAGGAAATGCGAATTACTACCACATAGAGGGTTGTCGCAGATAAATTCATCATCATGGGGAGGATCACCATGGTGGGTTATAGAAAAAGATGAAACCTCTTGTTCCTTGGACTTCTAGCCACGCAGAGGGATATCGTGACTCTCATCTGAAGATGATACTTCGATATTGACAAAATTGTCATGAATCAAGACTTCATGAGGAAGTGTCTGATGAAGACCGTAAGAATTATTGTTGTTACTTCCAGAATTTGGAAATGAGAGAGTAAAATCTTGAGCTGTAATAGATAATTGTCTGGGAACATCAAGAACCCCAGCATTGAGCAAGGCCTTATTGAAAATTGGCACTTGATGTTTCAACTGTGCAGGATGGGTCTTTTTCGTGGGAACCTTATTACTCACTTTGGAAACCACTTGTTTACGATAGTGGTTATTTTGGGCAGGTTTATGTGCATGTTTAGGAGAAATTGTCATGTTATGATTATTATATCCATTTAAATCGGGTGTATGTTCCTGATTGATTGTATGTATGACATGAGGCAGTATGCCCCACAACCCTCTTGGACTAGAACAGAGGTGTGTATCTGCTCCGGAGTGACATGTTTATGAGTCACTCCACTGATAGGGATAGATATATGTTTCTTTCCCTATAATTTCGTTGTCACTGAAGTTGTTATAATATTCTGGCACGTATCCAAAATATGGGCAGGGATTTGCATTTTCTCATTCACTATTGTCAGAATGTTCTTGATTACTTCACCTAACGGAATGAGAATATGCATCCATTTGTGTCTCAAGTAGGTGAATTTTACTACTCATGTCCTCCTTTTACTATCAAGGGATACTGATAGTACTTATGCATAGGTGTAGAGAGTTGAGTCTACTCCAAATTTGTCGTCGGAGATTTCCGACTAACTTCTCTGGGTGCTACCAAATGAGACTTTTGGTAGACTTGATGAACATTGGCAAGTGTATGTGACTGCTATGTATTCTCCATCAAGTATGGTTGATGGGTTTCCTTCCATACTGGCAGACGAGACTACTGAAAAATTGGTGATTGTAAACAGGTGTATGTTCCTGCTTACAGGTTGTCACCATATTTGGTTGGTGATCTTCTTTCGATGTAGTCAGAAGAGCCTGTTGACTGGATGATGAATTATAAACAAGTGTACGTTCTTGCCTATTTCACTTCATCAAAATTTCTTGTTGGGTTGCTGCTAGATGAGTCTGCTGGACAGCGGGATTAGAACGGACGGGTGTGTGTTCCCACTCGTGTCATGACATCAAGTTAGGTTGGTGGACATGTCCAGAGGGGGAACAGGTAAGAACCTACTCCTTGTTGGATGAATTTCGCCTTTTATGGTTCATCATACATGCTTGGGTCTGAGGGACCTTAGCCGAACACCTAGAGGTGATAACCTCATCATTTTGAGGGTGCACTGCCGCCGGATTATGGTGGTGATTGTTGATCAGAGTTCTCGAGAAAGACTCATGTCTTCATGAACTGAGGCCATGGGTGACCTCTTCATTAACCTTCCTATAATATGGGAGGGACAGGTTGTTTCATTCCGGAGATAACAACCCGAAACGGTTGGAGACGGTGGTAAGCACCACTAGCTTCTTGATCACTGGTAGTCGCTGTCCGAACAACCAGGGTGAGTTGTTAACTTGGAGGGCTTGTCGAGCCGCCTTCAGAGTCGGGGGGTACCGTGTTGACAGTATTCTCTCACCAACACATTTGAGACCCAGCGTTGAAGAAGCTGAGTAGGTGATGTCATCCTTAGAGTGGATGTGGATCCTATAGGAGTAGTGGCCGAAGCATTCACAGGTGTGAACATTAAAAAATCTATTATATGTTATAGAGAGATCTTGGAAAAGAGTTCATGTTTGATATAGCGGACATAATCAAGATAAGTCTCGCCAGACTACATCTTTTGGATGAGTGCTTATGTTATTGACTACTTTGTTGGCCCTCAAATTGAGTTTAATAGGGGCCTAATAGATATGTAAAACATCATTTAAATTTGGTTAATGATTCACTTCATGTTCACCATTTTCTTGTTTCTTCTGGAAATGGGGATGACCTTGTTTGTTTAAGGTTCACACTTTCCAATCGGTTTCTAACAGGTTTATTCATAGAACCAGAAACATCCAATGATTCAATATCCATTTGGACCTACTTTCGAAAGGTAGGTGCTCATTAGTTTTGGACCGATGAGGCTTAAGAATTTTCATTGGTCAAAAGGATGGGAGGTCAGGATCATCACAACACTTTGGTGGGAATTAATCACTACTCCGGGACTCTCTCATAGATTTATGTTATGTCCACGAATCCTGATTTATTTTTACCACATATGAAAATAGGTTTTCCTTTATATTTGGAAATCAATGACTGATATTTATTGGATTTAGAGAATCATTTATATGTATTTTAGGTTCTTCATCGATGGAGAAACATCTCTATGTATTATATATCCTTAGTCAATGGTATCCTTCAATAAATTATATAAAAATATCTTGGTCATTATGATGAACATACTAGTTATAAAGCCACTCAGTGGGGCACTTGAAGTTTATTTTCATTCATAAAGACATGGATTATTTCAGAATTGGGATCATACCCGTAGATGGGCTACCTACGAATCCTTGTTAAAAAATGAATCAGTACTCACGTAGTTCGATAAGAAGGATGTAGTTTAATTTCATATGCGACTGAAAAAAATTAATGAATGATGGGATTGAATCTTATAAAGGCTTCCTAAGTAATATAATTTTAAGGTAGATATCAAGGTCCACGTAGTTCAGGTAAAGAAATATGGGGTCTATGCCTGGTTAATGACCCAAAAAGATATGTCTTGATTACATTCACACTCTATGCTCACATGAGTCATGCTCGGTGTGAGAAACAAGAGGCATCAGTAAACATGAAGATGGTTCCTTGAAAGACGGAATTATGAGAAATTATGTGGAGATTAAGTATGTATGATGTCCCACAAAAAAGAAGACCATGACTTAAGAAATAATCCCATGAAGTAGGGTCAATAAAGGTATTTTCACTTTCTGGATATTTGGAATTTTATCTTGGGACTTCTGAAAAGGAAGCCCAAATTAAGAGGGACTTATGATTGAGTTTCATTCCTGAGAAGGAAACTCAAATCAAAAGGATTATGACTGGGGATTAATCTTGATAAAGAGGCCCAATGCTTAAGGAAACTATGAATGGGGCTTACTCTTGAGAAGGAGGCCCAAGTTAAGATCTGTTCATCTTAAAGGAATATGTTATATAGGAAACCTCTAACCATGGTGACATAAAACTGGTATGACCCGAGGTTTTAGGAGACGTTCTCATAGAATTCTTTTCAGATAAGGAATCCAACAAAGGAACCATGCCATAAATGGCTTTGAAGACGGTTTTGAAGGCTATTTCTTGAAGTGGAGAGGTGGATTTTAGGAAAGAAGGTTACTAAGAAGAAGGCGTGCAAGTATTCTTCTGGCACACAGGTCCTGGTCGCGAAAGTAGACTTGCACGACATTAGTCACTGTAGAGACCCGAAGCTTGAAGTACATGGACATTACATTACTTTTTCGGAATACTTAGTACAAAACAAAAATAGACACAAAAGGACCGTAATAGTTTAGTGTCTTTGGAAACTCGGAATATAATCTTCTAATCATGGTTAATGATCTTCAAAATCTCCCATAAAAATCTTCCCCCTTTTTTCTTACCTAAAACCTTTCTTTATATCCTGGGGAAAAGAAAAACATAAAAGGGGTGATCCCTAATTCCCATTAAAGATAAACATAGAGAACATAAAACAATGCATAAACATTTGAATTCAAAAACTTGAACATAAAATCTAAACATCAAAATCTTGAGCAAATACATGAATCTTGGAAGTACGTAAGGAATATATCATAAGGGAACATTAATCATGATAAAATAGCATGGGAATAAAACATGTAATTGTGTCAACCATTAATCACATGTTATGATTTCCATATTAGCCAAGGCATTGCGGCCAAGACCATCTTAGTGGAGAAAGTCCCTTTCTGAATCGAGTTCACTGCTCGTTTCAGTCCTGTAACACTGAACCGGATTAACTTACCGTTCTAGCCATGCCTATCTCATGAGATATAAATCATTACCCAATTAATTGGAGGGAGATATAGGTCCCACCCATCTCATAATGAAATCATTCTTACTTGTGCCACAAAATAAACATACCCCATTCATAATAACACAATAAATAAAATGGGTTTCATAAACATCATCACATCATCACATAATCCATATAAAAGAAATGGATATCATTTCATAATAAGAAAAGTGAAACCATGTAAATCATAGAGACACGATACATGAAACATACACATATGAAATAATGTCATCTTAGATAGAAAAATGGTTTTGATAAAACACTTGAAATGAATTCCTGAGGAAAATATCCTTTCTTCTTCAAAATCAATTTCTTTTCACAAAACGTCATGAAATTTTGAAAGAATGATATTTTGTTGAAAATAGTCATGAAATATTTTGGAGGAAGATTAATGAAAATAAGGCTTTATAAAACCGTAAAAATCCTTTCATGCCGTATATGTTAAAAAAACATTCTTCTCGTACTTTTGTCAGAAAAGTAAAAAAGTACCTTGTAGGGTAAATAAAAGAATGATTCCTTCCATACCATGGGGTAAAAGAAAAAAATGGGTAAAAATGACTTTAAACATACATAAAAACAATTTTATAAAACATGGACATGGATGATTTCAATAACCCCAATAAATACTTACAAATAAGCAATCTCAGATAAAAATGAGATTTGCAAAATTATCCCTTACCTTAGGTCTGATATGCTTCGTACATATCCGAACTTCCTTTATAATGATTTGAATAATTTCATTGACTTATTATAGAATCATATTCATTGTTATGATATCATATATGTTTCACTTATGACTTTATATTACCCATTCTTTTGAAAATTCCATGTTAAAGCAGTGTTTTGGGTAAAATCATTTCATTTATCCTATGTGTTTCAACTTGTAGTTATTGATATTAATACTTATATCCTAATTTAAATAATTCCAAAATGTAAAAAATTATTTATCTATAATATATAGTCATCATATAAATATATATATATTATAGATCGATAAAAGGAATGAAATACACTGTTCATGGAGACGGTAGGTCGTACGTACGAATGAACGCCGTTTTCGTTTCCTTATTGAATTGAATGAAACTAAATAGATGACATAAAAAAATATATACATAAATCAAGTAGCATTATTATTTCATATATTTCTTGATTACTTATTATATATTCTATATAATCATTTATGAATGGTTAATCATTGAGAATGAATCTCATCGCGTCGTGGAGACGGTATTCCGTACGTATGCACGAGCGATGATATTATTCCCATGATTATTGAATAGAATTGTAGTGGATGGTATAATATATCAGAATCAGTATTATTTTATAATAACCATATATAGTTATTCTTTACACCATTATACCAATCCATGTAAGGTGTTGGTGGAAAAACAGATTTCACCACAGCGTGGAGACAGTATTCCGTACGTACGCACACGTGGTGATTTCGTTTTCCGTAGGATGGATGGATGGTGAAATAGGGTTGTTACATAATTATAATAACATATCAGTATATGATTTATACTGATGTTATTACTTAATAATGAAAAAACTAAAGAAGAAGAAGTGTAAGAAGAAATAAAGTTGAAAGAATCGGTAACAGACATTACCTCTTCCTTGAAGCGCCTCTTCGATACCTCCACATAGGGCACCAAAATTGGTCTTTGAAGAAGACCAGGACCTCAAGGAGGTTTCTATTGAAGTGGAGAAGAGAATTTGTCAGGGGTTGGCCAAGCTTTAAGGCTCAAAGTGGTGTGAGGAAGAGAGGGAGGAGGTTCCCTTTTATAAGGGAGGAGAGGGGCACCTTTGGAATAACTAAAAATATTATTTTATTATAAAGTAATATTCGGTTTTTAATAGCTCCAAATTGAGTTATTTCGAAGCTAAGGTGGGTATGGGTCGAAATACTCTTATCCAATAGAATTTGGACAAGTTTAGTTTACTATTTTAACCTTATCATTTAGATTTAACATTAAGTTAGATAATTTTACTTTTACCGTGTCTTTTTGTGTTCTTACACTATAAGGTTAATAAACTTACTATAACAAGACAAACGAACCCCAAGTTGTTTATTATTAATATATATAACCTTATCTAAGTCATTTGGCATAAAATTATATTTTTAGGAAAAAACTAACAATTAATAATATAATATTTGTTTTAAAAACTATTTTATGTCAATTTTGACACTATTTAGTAATTGATTTTTTTTAAAAATCATAACAGAATTATTAACTCGAAAAAAGTTTATTAAATCAATAATAACATGCAATATTAACCTAAAAATTATTGTAATTTATAAAAAGTCTCAAATTACATTTTTTTGGGTATTTATAACATCAATTATGTCAATATTTCATTAATAAGATAATTACTGCATCATCTTTGTGTCAAAAATAAACTAAATTATATAATGTCTAAAAATTACAAATAAAATACCATTATGTACGAAATATATTTATATTTCTAATTAATATTTATAGTCGAATTTATCTCATGTATAACCCTATATTAAAAATTATATACTTATTAAACATTGATTTTAACTATTTTAACCCTTCTTTAAATAAATTAATAATAAATGTCCAAATCTAATCCAAGTGGGCCTAAATGGTCATATTTTAATCCTAAGGTTGTTTTTGGTCGAATTACACTTATCCAATAGAATTAGGACAAGTTTTAGGGTAATAATAATATCATTTTTACTCTTAATTACCCTATTTACTTTTAACCGTGGTAAATAAATGTAAAAAGTTACTATTCACCAAAAATTATTTTCATCTCATTGAACCACATTTTACTTACTGACATCAACCGTGTCTCTCAGATTTTTGAAATTCCACTCACAGAAGCGGTAAAATTATGTTTTATGTAAATTTGCAAATTTTCCGAGGAGGTGGGTAAAAGACGGTGAAAATTTCAATAAAATTTTTATATATCTAAAATTTATATAAAATTACTCCAATTAATTACATTGAACTTATATAGGTATTATGTATCAATTTTTTCCGAACATAAATTTAAATAAAATAAATAATTATTTAAAGAAAAAGTCAGTTTTTAAATAGTAACCTAGTGTTTTCACTATTCATCAAAAATTTAAAGTTTCCAGAAAAGTACCAAAATTTCACCCTAGGCTAATTTCGATATTCCAAATCCAAAAATTAAGCCCATTTTGAATGTTGAAATTTACAATATTTCAAAAAGTGGTTATTACTATTCATAACGGCTAGTTTTAATAATATTTTAATAGCATATCGTTGTTTAGTGAAACTCGGTATTGCGTACAACACACGCTATCGAGGAAGGTCGCGATTGTGTGTAACGCAGCCAAGTTAGGGTTGCATGTTGGGAAATACTCCTTTGTTGTAGCGTACAACACAAAATATCAATAAAATTAAAAAGAATATTTTTCATAAAATCTCGGGGTGTTACATTCTAACCCCCTTAAAAAGAATTTCGCCCTCGAAATTCATCGGGGTTATAAATGGTTTACTACTCGAAATTTTATTTAATAGAAACCCACATCGTAAAATGGAATACCAAAACTAATCTTTAAAATTAATGTATGAAACATAACGGTTACCCAAATTAACTAATCACTTGGTTTCCACATATGAAAACATAGGTGAAATTATTGATATTGATGAGAAACCTAACCATCATGTTCTGATGGAGAGTGGTAGAGAACATGAATATGAAAAAGACACAAATCACAAAGCCATAGATTTTTGATGATATAAGGTACCATCTGATTCATAGTATATAAGGGAACTTCGACAACATTTTTGGTTTTCAGGATCATTTCCCAAAAGTTGATGAATTAAAAGAAATACTTACATGATTTTGGTACAATTTCACTGTTGTTCGTGAATTGAACAATTTACAATTCATCCCTTAATGAAATGAAGTTTAATTTGTTATTTGTGATGTGTTAGCAGATTATGTGATAGAATGATAGGTCATTCCATCTGTTTCAAACAAAAGGTTAGTAGAACTTATAAGTCCATATTATGGTTAGATTAATTGTATATTGTTCCAAAAATGATCTTATACTTCATATATCATACCACGTAATAAAATGAAACTAGTTTCTACTAACCAGGGGCTTACTGTAGGCCAGTGGTAGGCGATAAAGGCCAGTCGCATTTCGGTTGTGGGTTCGATTCCCACAGCCTTGTCCGACGCGATGGGCTGTCGCCCATCCTGCAGGTTGTCCTTTTTCTAAAACTACATTACTATAACATCCCATCAATAATATCAAAAAATAGTTCTATCATTAAACAATACTAACTTATTTCCATCATAATCTATTCCAATATTTTGGTTTATCTAAAATACTTCGGTCCAATCTAATAGTATAAAGAAAACAATTACTAGAAATGTTATCTACCAAGAATGTGAATACAAGCATTTATCCCACATATATCATAAGATATATCTTGTTGGTTGTGTTACAAACACATGAATACATTATTCATAAATTCTCTTGAACCATAAATTACCATAGAACCTTAGTGAAAACATTAATATTGTCAAAAGGTAACTCTTTCCACATACCAAAATCCCAAAAAAATCTATATAATCAAACAATGATATCACTTTGTCCTTATTTTAGTCATGATCTCATGATTACTGTCATATTATTTTCTCCTTATCCCTTCATTATGCGCATTTCATCCTATTTCCAAAAATATCTCAATCACTTTCCATGGTTAGCAGTACCATAAAATTATTGAAAATCATAATAGATCAATACATAAATATTACAATATTCCATGATACTCTATACAACATTTTTTTTAATCCCATTACATGAACACTTAATCATTCCACGACATCATTGTCATATTCAACATCTCCAATAGTGATCGCATGTAACTTCCCTTTTTCCTTTTCCTTAAGTGGTTGCTCATGTCGATCATCACTAACCCTTGGATTAGGGCATTTATTAGCATAATGCCCCATTTCCTTGCACTTGAAGAATTGAAGTTTTGGTGGAGAGTTCTCTGTAGTCTTTTCTCTATTCACATCATTAGCAACCTCTTTCCCACTACTTGGACAATCAATTGCTTGATGACCTTATTTTCCACACTTAAAACATTTTCTAGTACCTTTTAGGCAATCTCCACCATGCTTATTTCCACACTTTGAGCATAAAGAAACATTCATCTTCTTTTTACTATTTTCTGAGATTTCTCCTTGAACTCAATCTTTCGTTTCATGTCAAAACCAAGAGACGGATATGTTACACCAACTTCTAGTTCTACCTTGATAGCACAATGCACAATTTCTTCATGGCTACTAAAGTCTCTTATAGCTAATTCCCTTCAATGATTTGGTTTTAAGCCACTGAATAATCGATCAACATTACTTTCAGGTTAGATGGTAAAGCCAGATGCATACCTTGCAAGCCATGTAAAATTCATTTCATATATACCAACAGATTCATCATCCTTTTTCTTTAGTTCAAGAAACTCCTTCTCCATCTTTGTTTGAAGAATAGGAGGGAAGTACTTATTGAAAAATAAGTTCTTGAACTCATCACATTCTATGGACTCAATTTCATCTTTTGGCCTCGTATTCTTGATAAGATTCCACCATTGATCAGCTTCACCTTCCAAAAAATATACTGCTAAGATGACTTTTTCATGTTTAGAACATTGAAGAACTGAAAATATTTTTCAGTGGTACTGATCCATTTTTCAGCAACAAGTGGATCAGAAGACCCACTGAATGAAGGTGGATGTTGCCTCATGAAGGACTCAATAGAATATTGTTCCCTTCTCTACTCATTTGGAAGTCCATAATGATTCATTGCTTGTGTAAGTATAGAAATAAGATTTTGCACTCCATCTCCCATAACATTGGTTTGTTCAGGAGGACAATCATTGCATTGTCCATTACATTGATCAACATAGTTCCTTCGGGTTCCAGCCATCATCTAAAACCCAAAAAGAATAGTATGAGAGGAAAAAATCATGCTAGGGAAAACAACATAATAAATGGGGAGTACCATCAATATGTAACATCTTAGGTTAAATTCTAAGATTTTTACCGTAGTTCTAGGACTATATCCTATACGTATACTCATACATAGGGACATCCCTAGACATACCTTATAAATATCTCTAAGGTTCTCACTAACTTTTTCGCATCCTATTTTCCAAAGGTTGACTAAACATTTCCTCTGATACCAACTGTAGAGACCCAAAGCTTGACGTACATGGAAATTACATTACTTTTGCGGAATACTTAGTACATAACAAAAATAGACACACAAAGACCGTAATAGTTTAGTGTCTTTGGAAACTTAGAATATAATCTTCTAATCGTGGTAAAAGATCTTCAACATCTCCCATAAAGACCTTCCCCTTTTTTTTCTTACCTAAAACCTTTCTTTATATCCTGGGGAAAACAAAACATTAAAGGGGTGAGCTCAAATTCCCATTAAGGTTAATCATAGAGAACATAAAACAATCCATAAACATTTGCATGCAAAAACTTGAACATAAAACCTAAACATCAAAATCTTGATCAAAGACATGAATCTTGGAAGTACGTAAGGCATATATCATAAGGGAACATCAATCATGATAAAATAGCATGGGAATAAAACATGTAATTGTGGAAACCATTAAGCACATGTTATGATTTCCATAGTAGCCAAGGTATTGCTTCCAAGACCATCTTAGTGGAAAAAGTCCCTTTCTGAATCGAGTTCACTCCAAGTTTCAGTCGTGTAACACTGAACCAGATTAACTTACCGTTCCAGCCATGCCTATCTCATGAGATCTAAATCATTACCCAATTAATTTGAGGGAGATATAGGGCCCACCCATATCATTATGAAATCATTCTTACTTGTGCCAGAAAATGAAAATACCTCATTCATAATAACACAATAAATAAAATGGGTTTCATAAACATCATCTCATCATCACATAATCCATATAAAAGAAATGGATATCATTTCATAAGAAGAAAAGTGAAACCATGTAAATCATAGAGACATGATGCTTGAAACATACACATATGAAATAATGTCATCTTAGATGGAAAAATGGTTTCGATAAAACACTTGAAATGAATTCTTGAGGAAAATATCATTTCTTCTTCAAAATCAATTTATTTTCACAAAACATCATGAAATTTTAAAAGAAAGAGATTTTGTGGAAAATAGCCATGAAATATTTTGGAGGAAGCTTCATGAAAATAAGTCTTTATAAAACTATAAAAATTCTTTCATGCCACATACGTTAAAAAAACATTATTCTCGTACTTTTGTCGGAAAAGTCAAAAAGTACCTTGTAGGGTAAATAAAAGAAATATTCCTTCTATACCATGGGATAAAAGTCAAAATGGGTAAAAAGGACTTTAAACATAAATAAAAACACTTTTATAAAACATGGACATGGACGATTGCAATAACCCCAGTAAATACTTACAAATAAGCAATCTCGGATAAAAATTAGATTTGCAAAATTATCCCTTACCTTAGGTCCGATATGCTTCGTACGTATTAGAACCTCATGTATAATGATTTAAATAATGCCATTGACTTATTAAAGAATCAAATTCATTGTTATGATATCATATATGTTTCACTTATAACTTTATATTACCCGTTCTTTTGTAAATTCCATGTTAAAGCAGCGTTGTGGGTAAAATCATTTCATTTATCGTTTGTGTTTCGACTTGTCGTTCTTGATATTAATACTTATATCCTGATTTACATAATTACAAAATGTAAAAAATTATTTATATATAATATATATTCATCATATACATATATATATTATAGATCGATAAAAGGAATGAAATACACCGTTCATTGAGACGGTAGGTTGTCCGTACGCATGAACGCCGTTTTCGTTTTCTTATTGAATTGAGTAAAAATAAATAGATGAAATACATATATATATACATAAATTTAGTAGCATTATTATTTCATATTTTTCATGATTACTTATTATATATACTATATAATCATTTATGAATGGTTAATCATTGAGAATGAATCTCATCACGTCGTGGAGACGGTATTCCGTACGCACGCACGAGCGATGATATCGTTCCCATGATTATTGAATAGAATTGTAGTGGATGGTATAATATATCAGAATCAGTATGATGTTATAATAACCATATATAGTTATTCTTTATACCATTATACCAATCCATGTAAGGTGCTGGTGCAAAAACAGATTTCACCACGGCGTGGAGACGGTATTCCGTACGTATGCACGCGTGGTGATTTCATTTTACGTAGGATGGATAGATTGTGAAATAGGGTTTTTTCATACATATAATAACATATCAGTATATGAGTTATACTGATTCTATTACTTCATAATGAAACAACTAAAGAAGAAGAAGTGGAAGAAGAAATAAAGTTGAAAGATTCGGTAACAGACATTGCCTCTTCTTTGAAGCGCCTCTTTGAGACCTCCTCTTAGGGCACAAAAATTGGTCTTTGAAGAAGACCAGGACCTCTAGGATGTTTCTAGGGAAGTGTAGAAGAGAATTTGGCAGGGTTTGACCAAGCTTGAAGGCACAAAGTTGTGTGTGGAAGAGAGGGAGGAGGTGCCCTTTTATAAGGGAGGAGAGGGGCACCTTTGGAATAAATAAAAATATTATTTTATTATAAATAAATATTTGGTTTTTAATATCTCCAAATGGAGTTATTTCGAAGGTAAGGTGGGTATGGGTATAAATCCTCTCATACAATATAATTTGGAATGTTTAGTTTACTATTTTAACCTTATCATTTAGATTTAACTTTAAGTCAGATAATTTCACTTTTACCGTGTCTTTTTGTGTTCTTACACTGTAAGGTTAATAAACATACTATAACAAGCCAAACGAACCCCAAGTTGTTTATTATTAATATATATAACCTTATCTAAGTCATTTGGCCGAGAATTAGATTTTTAGCAATAAAATAACAATTAATAATATAATATTTGTTTTAAAATCTATTTTATGTCAATTTTGACACTATTTAGTAATTGATTTTTATGAAAATAATAACATAATGATTAATTGAAATAATTTAATTAATCAATAATAACATGTCATATTATCCTATAAATTTAGTGGAATTCATAAAAAGTCTCAAATTACATTTATTTGGGTATTTATAACATCAATTATGTCAATATTTCATTAATAAGATAATTACTGCATCATCTTTGTGTCAAAAATAAATTAAACTATTTAATGTATAAAAATTAAAAATAAAATACAATTATGTAGGAAATCTTTTTATCTTTATAATGAATGTTTATAGTTGAATTTATCTCATGTATTACCCTATATTAAATATTATTTACTTATTAAATTGTGATCTTAACTATTTTAACCCTTCTTTAAATAAATTAATAATAAATGTCTTAATCTAATCCAAGTGGGCCTAAATGGTAATATTTTATTCCTAAGGTTGTTTTTGGTCGAATTACACTTATCCAAAAGAATTATGACATGTGTTAGGGTAATGATAATATCATTTTTATTCTTAATTACCCTATTTACTTTTAACCGTGGTAAATAAATGTAAAAAGTTACTATTCACCAAAAATTATTTTCATCTCATTGAACCACATTTTACTTACTGACATCAACCATGTCTCTGGGATTTTTTAAATTCCACTCACAGAAGCGGTAAAATTATTTTTTATGTAAATTTGCAAATTCTCCTAGGAGGTGGGTAAAAGACGGTGAAAAGTTCAATAAAATTTTTTTATATCTAAAATTATTATAAAATTACTATAAGGAAATACATTGGACTTATATAGGTATTATGTATCAATTTTGATGTAAAATAAATTTAAATAAAATAAATAATTATTTAAATAAAAAGTCAGTTTTTAAATAGTTACCCAGTGTTTTAACTATTCATCAAAAAATGAATGTTTCTAGAAAAATACCAAAATTTCACCTTAGGCTAATTTCGATATTCCAAATACCAAAATGAAGTCCATTTTGAAAGATGAAATTTAAAAAATTTGAAAAGGTGGTTAATACTATTCATAACAGCTAGTTTTAATAATATTTTAATAGCATATCGTTGTTTAGTAAAACTTGGTATTGCGTACAACACACGCTATCGAGGAAGGTCGTGATTACGTGTAATGTAGCCAAGTTAGGGTTGAGTGTTGTGCAATAATCCTTTTTTGTAGCGTACAACACAAGACATCAATAAAATTAAAAATAATATTTTTCATAAAATATCGGTGTGTTCTAGTCACCTTTGGTGATGAATAATCTATAGGTTAATACTTGGGCGACTTTGAACTCAAGCCCTAAGAATCATCCCTAGAGGCTTCCAGAAGTGTGGCACGCAAATTTCCTTGAGAGGGAATGGCGGCGTGCTTGTTTCCTCATATCCCCTATGGGGTGGACACTTAGGTGCGCAAATGTAGATGAATTCTAACACTTAGGCCTTATTCTTCTTCTTTATACCATCCATTCTAAGTAAATAATTACCTTACAAGTGTTAGGAAGATGTCACGAAATGACTTGGGTGACCAGATCTTCAATCTGAGTTTTGGAAAATTCTTCCCCAAAATGGGGCGCCCACAGGGGCTATTTATAGGCCACTGGGGACCTTGGGCAAAAAAAGGAATAGGGCGTGCAAGTGACTTGCGAGACTCAAATGTGGCACGCTTGTGACTTGAGTGGATCGACGGATACTTGCGTGAAGCCCTATAAATGAGTTCCTGGTTCATCCCTTTGTTAATTTTGGATTTTCTTCAAAAGGTGACCCTGAATGGGCTTAAGGTATTCCCCTTTTCCATTCGTTGGACTCTGTGACAGAATGTAGCATCAACAATTGTCCACTTGGAAATACTACCTGACGGGTAGGTACACATAGCCTCCACAGCACAACACGTCCGTCCATCTCCTCCGTGCACCGTCACGTGGTGTGGTCCCCTTCCGTGTACCGTCCAGTCTTGGTACACTAATCCTCGGTCAGTGTTGTCCGTCGTCTGCATCAAACACAATGAGGTGCGGGCATTGCCTGTGCATGGGTGAGTATAACGATACTCAGTAGGGACCCTGAGACCCTCAAGGTTTCCCAAAAACCAATAAGGATAAACACCAGGTATGAAAAAAATAACCCCACATAGGTATATTCCCATACATATACCAACGTTATAAAGTAATCTATCTCAATCATTAAGAAAACACTAAATTTACTGACTCAGCTCACACAGGTATACTAATTTTGTTGAGTATTGAGATGATCAGATGTAGACACTGAATCATCTATTTTTTCGAACCCACCCAGGATCCAGGAACTGAAATCTGAACTGTCAAACCCACACAGGATCCAGGAATAGTAATCAGAGCGGTCAAACCCAAACAGGATCCAAGAATAGTCGTCAGTGCTGTCGAACCCACACAGGCTCTAGGAGAAATAGTTAGAGTTGTCGATCCCAGACAAGATCCAAGAATAGTAATCAGAGCTGTCGAACCCACACATCATCCAGGTATAGTAGTCAGAGATATCGATCCCATATAGAATCCAGGAATAGTAGTCAGAGCTGTTGAACGCACAGAGGAACCAAGAATATTAGTCAGAGCTATCAAACCCACACAGGATCCAGGAACCGTCATCAAAGCTCTTGAACCCACACATGATCCAGGAATATTAGTCAGAGTTGTCAAACCCACATATGATCTAGGGAAATTCATCAGAGAGTAGCCAGCCACTAGGTTTCTGCACAAAGCACGCTTGATTCCGGAAGAGTCCACTACTCATTCCATGTTTCGATACATCAACTACCATGAAGTATAATGAAGAAGTATCCCAAAGGTCTACCATGCCATAGGGTTCTCTAAACAATATATGGAACGTCAATCAGATGCTCGGTCTCTGAGTTATTAGCCTTTTAGTCTTGAGGGCCTGTTTAGATTGGTGCACGATCCAACCTGACCGTAAGTCAACTATACCCCAAACTCCAGTGGATTATACTCAAAGGGAGTGTCATGCTATACGATTACTAGTGCCACTGATTGTTCGTATAACGGAAATTCAATGCCATAGTTATGGACAAAATAATGTAAAGGTGGGGGGGTCGTAGCGGGCCTGGGTCCGGTCTGACTCGGTCGGACCGACCCGTCACAAATTAGTCTGGGCCGACCCTTTCAGTTTAGCCCATCCCACTGGGCCCAACCCAGTAGGCAGTGACGGACGCAAGTAGCATGGGGGCATCGACCAGTCGTGAGGGCGCGGACTGGATGTGCATTAGAGTAAAGGTGGTTTGGTCTAGAGGCACCATGAGGGGCGCGGCTCGGGTGGCATGGGGCGTGTTGGGCGCACATGGCGCGCGAGGTGTCGCGTTTCGACCAGGCACAGAGGAGGCGGCCAGGAAGACTGGGAGGCGGCCGGGGAGGCCGGGAGGCGGCCGAGCAGGCTGACGGGCATGCCGGCGGGTCGCGGACAGGCCGGTAGGCAGGCCGGGGTGCAGCCAGCAAAGGCGCGGTGAGGCTGGCAGGCGGCCGAGCAAGCCGACAGGCAGGCCGGCAGACCAGCGGCGGGGTAGGGCGTGCCCGAGCCGGAAGGTAGCTGAGCAGGGCACGGCCAGGCCAGTAGGCAGGTCGACGGTTGGCCGAGCAGGCTAGAAGACGGCCAGGAGATGGCCGGGTAGGTTGGCGGGGTGCGGGCCGGCTTATGGAAGTGGCCTGGCTTGGCAACTGGCGCGGCCAGCGAGGGGCCGGCTGGGGCCGGGGGCGGTGCGGGACGCCACATGGGTGGCACATATCACGGAGGCCGTATGTGGCAATACCTTTATATTTTCCGCATTTTTGGCCTTGTTGCTTCATCGCCATGTCAAAGATCATCAGAAACAAGGGCAA
Source organism: Viscum album (assembly GCA_963277665.1). Taxonomy (NCBI): domain Eukaryota; kingdom Viridiplantae; phylum Streptophyta; class Magnoliopsida; order Santalales; family Viscaceae; genus Viscum; species Viscum album. The sequence continues at coordinate 1,940,018,862 of OY728141.1, forward strand.
CGGAGGGGTCGGGCCATGTTGGTTTGGCCCGCACCCTCCGCATTTAGGGTGATATCAATCAGTTCATCAAGGTAGGATAATGATGAACAACAACTCACCAGAAAAAGGAAGAATATCCTCATTCATTTTTTTAAATGAAAATAAGAACATGGAAAAGTAATGAAAACAACTCCTACCATGAGTGTCGTTTGTTGATGGAGTCATGGGAAGAAGATAGAGTTGTCTTCGTTCGTTGCATCTGCCACACATATTCAATCCCAAGCTCACAAGTCAGTCGTGGAAGATGCTCCACGTCGATAGGAGTCTGGGGAAGAGGATCGAAGGAGTTCGTTTCCAGTGTTCTTCATTAGAATAACACTTTATTTGTACTTAGTTGGGAGATTTTGTTCTTCATTGGAGAACTCTTTTACTCCCAAGCTCTCACCTTCCCAATATTCCACCTGAAATGCCAAATAATAGATTATGTTTCTCTATTTTTATTTTGTTGGAAAAAAATCCAAAATGGAGAAATTAATTAACTAGGATCCCCTTAATTAATTCATAAGGTTGGCACAAGGAATTAATGTGGAGGGGTGGTGGCACCATTAAGTGGGGAGCACCGGAGGTTTCTCCACACTTAATGGAGAGTTCAAGATGTTTTAACCTCGGTTGGTCCCCACCAAAAAATAAATATGAAGAGGAGGTTATGATTGGATGGGCCCCACCACCATTACCTCTCATGGGAGTTTAAGATGTGGTGGTCCCCCCTATAACACTCTTGTGGACGTTTTAACCAATGAGTAAAAAAAATAAAGCCACATACATTATTTTATTTAAAACAATCTCTAAATACCCAAAAACTATCTTCTAGTCTCATCCCACTGTTGTCGAGGTGAATGTGTTCTTAAGAGAATACCGGCACTGTGATTTTAATGGTGCCCTCATATTTCAATTTTGAGCACTGGTTCAAAGGATATAAAAACCCGCTCATACATTTACTGAACGTACCTGACCAATCCTTCAGAAATTGATTCCTGGCACACCGAGCCTCAGAATCATGCGCCATTAGATTTCAATGACTCGTAAAATTACATTTAATTTAAAAACATTACATGGAAATTCCAGGTCTTTACATTCTCACCGCCTTAGGGATTTACGTTCCCTTATGCTGTAACTCGAAATAAGGGAACAAGTGGGGGTACTAAGCATGCTTCTGAGCCTCCTTCTCCCATGTGCTCTCCTGGGGATTCTCGTGCTGCAAATGAATGTGAACTAGATGTATCGATCGTCCATGTAGGAACCTATCTTGTCAATCCTAAATCTTCACTAGAACCTCCGTAAAAGTCACCCCATCATCGATGTCCAGCTCCCCATGGTCGATGATGTGAGAAGGGTCATGCACATATCTCTACAGCTGAGATTTGTGGAAGAGTGGTGCACCTGATACAACTGAGGTGGAATTTATAAGCGGTAATCCACCTTGACAACTTTGCTGAGGACCTGGAAAGGTCCAATGATTCTCGGAGATAACATTCCGCCTCGGCCAAATGTCTGTAGACCTCATCGGGGTGAGGACCATAGAAGGATGTGGTTTCCATAATCGAAATCCAGAGGCCTTCGTCTCCTGTCAGCAAATGACATAAGCCTGCTCTGTGCAGTCTTCATCCATTCCTAGATGATCTTCACCTTCTCTGTGGTAGCTCTTACCATCTATGGTTCCACTAGTACTGACTCCCCAGGGTCAGTCCAGCACAAGGGTGATCTGCAAGGTTGCCCGTTTAACACCTCAAAAGGTGCCATCCCAATGGTGGAGTGATAGCTGTCATTGTATGAAAACTAAAACATAGGTAAGTGATCCTCCCAACTACAACCAAAGTCGATGGAACAAGCACACAACATGTCCACGAGGGTCTAAATGGTCCGCTCAGTCTGACCGTCTGTCTGAGGATGGAAGGCGGTGCTCAATCAAACTTGGTCTCGAATGCCTCTTGCATACCTTTCTATAGCCAGGTTGTAAATTGTGTGTTTCTATTGGATATAATAGAAGAAGGTACTCCAGGTATCCGCACAATCCACTGCACATAGTGGCATCCCATGATCTCTACTGAACCCAGCTTTCTAATCGGTAGGAAGTGGCAAGACTTGGTGAGTCGGTCAACGATAAGCAAAATAGAGTCGAGACCCATTGATGTATGTGAATGTCTAATCCGTAAGTCCATGAATATCCCATACCACATCCAATTTGGGAACTCTAAAAGCTGAACCAAGCCTGCAGGTACCTGGTGATCTGCCTTCACCTGCTGAAAAGTGAGGCACTGAGAGACAAACTCTTCAACTACCTTCTTCATCCCCAACCACCAGTGCTGTAATCGGAGGTCATGTTACATCTTGTCCAATCCAAGATATACCACTAGATGGGATGTGTGGAACTCTCTCAACAGTTACTCCTGAAGTGAAACTGGCACCATAGGACGTCCTCTGAAGAGGATGATGTGCTCCCCACCTTTAGAAAATCTAGGAGGTGCCAGCCCTATGGATATCAGAGCACGTCGTGTCTAGCATTCTACATCTCCACACTATGCCTCCCTGACACGCGGAAAAGTGAATGGGTGACTATAAGAGACTGAAGGAAAGCCGCTCCATCTCTATCCACAAATGATATCTACAAAGAGGCTAGCAGCTCTATCGCCTCTCTTATCAGTTGTATACAAGACCTCCTACGGAGTGCATGTGCATCAACGTTCCCCTTCCCCAGAGTATAGACTATCTCGAAGTCATAGTCATGGAGGAAATGATGCCAATGACATTATCTTAGGTTCAAGTCCTTCTGAGAGAATATATACCTAAGTCTCTTTTGATCAGAGTACATGGTAAAATGCCCACCCATTAGATAGTTTCACCACATCTTCAAGGCGAAGACCACTACTACTAACTCCAAGTCATGGGTAGTGTAGTTCTGCTCATGTTGTCTAAGCTATCGAGAACTATATGTGATCACTGCTCACTCCATCATCAGGACACACCCATGTTCGGTCCCTGATGTGTCACAGTAGACTACGTATCATACGCCTTACTCTAGAAGCCTCAATATGGGGGTACTAGTCATCCTCTACCTCAGATCTTGAAAGCTCTGCTGTCATATCTTTGACCATATGAAGGGTTACCCCTTCTTCATCAAGGCTGATAGTGGTGCAGCAACTCTGGATAAGTCTGGAATGAATCTCCAGTAGTAACTGCCAAACCTAGGAAATTTCGTACCTCTGTCACACTCCAAGGTGGATCTCAAGCAAGTACTAACTCAATCGTCGCTGGATCTACTGCAACTCTAGCCTCCGAGATGACATGTCCCAAACATTGAACCTCTTAAAAAAAAATCAGGCACTTCAAGAGCTTACCATAATTTTGGTGCTCTCAGAGTGTGTCTAGTACTACCTAAAAATGTTACCCATGCTCCTCCTCAGTAGTCGAGTAGATCAGAATGCCATCGAGAAAGACTACGATAAAGAGATCGAGGTATGGCAGGAAGATCCTATTCATGAATCCAATGAACACTGCTGGAGAATTGGTTACACCTAATGGAGTAACCAAGAACTCGTAGTGGCCGCACCAACATCTGAAAGTTATCTTCTGTACATCCTCATCTTGTATTATGAGCTGGTGATAGCCTGATCTGAGGTCTATCTTCAAGAACCATTGTGCTCCCTTTAACTGATCAAAGAGGTATTCAATACTTGAGAGTGGGTACATGTTCTTCACAGTCACCTGGTTCAGGTGACGGTAGTCAACAAAAAGCCTCAAGATTACATAATCCCTCTTGGTGAACATAATCATGGATTCACAGGGAAAAAAACTGGGCCAGATGAATCCATTCTCCTACAATTCCCCCAAATATACCCGCAACTCATGAAGCTCATCGGTAGCCATCCGATATGCTGGTGTAGATATCGGTTTCATCCCAGGGTATAGGTCAATGTAAAAGCCCACTTCTCTGTGAGGAGGTATTCCAAGGACATCATTAGGGAAAGCATCTATGTTCTGGTCCACCAATACAAGATAAGTCGGACTCTCCATATCATCTTATTCGAGGGTAAGGCAAGCTAACTGATGAGTGATCAGCTATACTCTCATCTGGGAAAGTCCATCTTGTGCTACAAAGGATATCTTCTCACTGATGAAGGTGAACCTAGTCCCATCCATGCGGACACGACACAATTTGTGCCTAATATAGTCGATCTGAGCATGGAATGTAGATAACCAATCCATACCAAAGATAACATCGTAAGGCCTCGACCCCACTACTAGGAGATCCCACCCGAAGCTCTCCCCTCATAGTTTAATCTCACACTGCTGGCACCAGTGTGTAATCGTCGAATCTACTCCTGTAGGAATCTATAGTCGTAACGATCGAGCCAATGGCTCGATCAGAATATCTGAGCTCCGAACAAGGGTGGTCACAATGAAAGAGTCATTGTCACATGTGTCTATAAGAACTATAGCTAAGGTGGAGTAGACACAGATCATACCTCAAATCATCTCCAGAGAGTCGTGATCGTAAGCCTCAACTGCCTAGAGTTATGCTCTCGCCTCTCCACCTGCTCCATGTTGTCAGGTTGGACCTCCTAGTGGTGGTGGTGGTAACATCTCAAAACGTCTCCCTCCACCAGCAGCACGACCAGCTCCTTGGCCATGTACACTTGTGGCCTACGGATCACCTTGATCGAACCTCTGCCTCTACCTGGGAGGTCCCTCAACTGTCTGGTAATCATCTGAATGGAGGGTCAGACAGTCATGAGCCATGTGACTCTTCCAGCCACATGTGAAACACTGCATGTTACTTGAATAACTAGCTTTGTCTCATGTGCCTCAAAAAACTGAACCCGAGTCCTAAGGTCTTCCACCAGATTGTCTGGTTCACTTGGATCTCTATGAAATTTTTCTGGTTCCTACTGTAGAAGACTCCTCTTCGTGACACCTGGTAGTGGGTCTTGCTGCTGGTGACTGCTCATCAAGGAAACTCTCTACTAAGAGGGCTCGCTCCAACACCCCGCCTGTGTTGGAATTCTTAGGGAGATCATCAAACCACGAATCACTCGCCTGATGTCCTTCTCGATGGTCTAGGCCCTGAAGACTGGTTCCCACACCATAACTGTGGAGTAGAGCGAGAGGTCGGTGAACCTCACTAAGTATAGTGCCACCATCATTCTACCCTACTAATGATGAAGTAGCTCTTGTATTCGCACTTCATGTAGGGTGGCTGGGACAAACTCTGCCCGAAACAGGCCCTCAAAGTCTTTCTAGAGATGTTTCGCCTCGTCATGCATGGGGAGAATTAGGATCCACCATCTACCTACTACTGCCTGAAAGAGACTCGTGACAAGGATCACCATAAGGTCTGCTGGTGTCCTTACCAGTCTGAAAACTCTGACCACAGCCTCCAGCCAATCCTCACCTACCCGTGGGTCCGTCTAACCGATGTACTTGCGCGACCTCTAACGCTGGAACTCATGCAACACGCTCAGGTGGTGTACACTCTCTACTGCCGGGGCTAGTGACATCAATGCCCCTAATGGGTAGTGGTACCGCTGGTGGCATCGGGGCATGTACTGTGACTAAACCAAGACTGCCTTCCATATTCCAGGGAATGGTTACTATTACCAAAGGAATAAACTCCGAAAATTGGGAAGGCATTACCTTTATAACCTGGTACACTGACTTAAGGAATTCAATGAAAACTCTTCAAAACACACATGCAATCATTGTTTCATGCCCTGAGTTAGAAATCAGAAGTCAGGGTCCTGGTGTATGGAAATGTCGGCCTCCGCATCAACAATGGACTCCCTAAATTAAAAACCACATTCACTACACATAACACCAGTGCTACATAGAAAAGAAAGACCAGAGTCTTGAGTTTTGTGGTAAAAACTCTTTGTGATACCAATTTATCACGACCCGTCCCCCGAGGCCCCGTACTATGACTTCCCCAAGCCCGCCTTCCTTAGGCCCGGGGTTGGCGACTAGCAATAAAGGAATATATACTTAATACTTGAAAAGCATTGCATTTATATCTTGAAAACGCACACAATAGAGTAAAAGAAGGAAGAAAAACTCTAAGTAAAACTATATAACTAAAGAGTACTGAAAAGTAAAAGGGACTGAATATACAAGACCAACTGTAAAGTATAACAAACTGAAAGTACAAGTACTAGAAAATGGGAAAAAAGTTCTTGGATCATAAATTGGGAAATCCTACCTGAAGGGTAGGTACAGATAGCCTCCACAGCACTCCACGTCTATCTGTCTCCTCTGTTTACCATCACACCATGTGGTCCACCTCCGGGTACCCTCTAGTCCTGGTACACTCAGCCTCCGTCAACATTGTCTATCTTCTGCATCCAACACAATGAGGTGCGGGCCTTGCCCGTGCCGGGGTGAGTATAAGGATACTCGGTAGGGACCCCGAGACCCTCAAGGACTCCCAAAAACCAATAAGGATAAACCCCAAGTATGAAATCAATAGATAAACCCACATAGGTATACACCCATACATATACCTATGTTATCAAGTAATCCATATCAATCGTGAGAAAAACACAAATTTTACTGACTCAACTCACATAGGTATACAAATTATGTTGAGAGTTGAAATGATCAGATGTAGAAACTGAATCATCTATTTTGTCAAAGCCACACAGGATCCAGAACAGAAATACGAACTGTCGAACCCACACAAGATCCTGGAACAGTAATTAGAGCTGTCGAACCCACACAGGATCCATGAACAGTCGTCAGATCTATCAGACCCACATGGGATCCAGGAACCGTAGTCAGAGCTATCGAACCCACACAAGATGCAGGAATAGTCATCAGAGTTGTCGAACCCACATAGTATCCAGGAACCGTAGTCAGAGCTGTCGAATCCACATACGATCCAAGAAAAGTAGTTAGATCTGTCGAACCCACACATGATCCAGGAACAGTTATTAGTGTTGTCGAACCCACATAGGATCCAGGAAGAGTCATCAGAGCTATCCAACCCACACAAGATCCAGGAAAAGTAGTCAGAGCTGTCGAACCCACAGAGGATCCAGAAACAGTCGTCAGAGAGAAGCCAACCACAGGGTTTCTGCACAAAGCATGTTTGATTCTGGGAGAGTCCCCATCTCAAGACAAGTGTCGATAAATCAACTGCCACGAAGTACCACGAAGAAGTATCCCAAAGTTCCACCACGTCATAGGGGTCTCAACACAATAGAAAACACATCAATAAGATGCCCTGACTGTATGTTATTAGCCTTTTAATCCTAGGGGCCCGAACGGGTTCGTGCACGATCCAACCTGACCGTAACTCAAAGGTAGATTCATGATCCCAGATTACCAGAACTGCTGATGGTTCGTCAAATGAACATTCGGTTCCAATGATATGGAAAAAAAATTAAGGGGGGGTCGCAGCGGGCCGGGTTCTGGTCCGACATAGTCGGACCGACCCGGGATTACTTATTTTAGGCTGAAAAATTTTGTTCAATCCAACCCGCTAGGCCCGGACTAGCAATCCGCGATGACCACGAGTAGCGCGAGGGCACAGAATGGTCGTAAGGACGCAGACTGGCCGCATGTCGGTGTAAGGGCAATTCGGCCCAGCGACGCCACGAGTGGCGTGGATCGGACGGCATGGGGAGTGCGGGGAATGTGGGGAGGAACGGTACAGCCGGGCGCATGGGAGGCCGCTGGGTAGGCCAGCAGGAAGGCTAGCGCGGTGCGGCCAGGTCTGGAGGCGGGACGACGGGCGGACCCGCAGGGCGTGGCCAGGCCAGCAGGCGGGGCGGCGGGCGGCCGGGCAGGGGGCGGCCAGGCCGGCCGGTAGTGTGGAGGGTGACCAGGAAGGCCGGAAGGCATCCGGGAGGTGGTTGGGTAGGCCAGCAGGGCGCAGTCCGGCTCGGTGCATCGGCTCGGCTCGACAAGCGGTGCGACTAGCGGGGGCTCGGTCCGGGTCGGTTCGGCCGGTCGCAGTGCGAGACACCGTGGGGGCAGTGCAGATCACAGAGGCTGTGGGTAGCATTACATTTTCCTTTTCATCCTTTATCTCCTCATTTATTTATCAACATGCTGAAGATCATCATAAAAAATAATGACGAAGGGGTCAGGCCATGTTGGTTTGGCCCGCACCCTCTGCTTTTAGAGTGATAGCAATCAGTTCATCAATGTAGGAGAACTATGAACAACAACTCACCTGTAAAAGGAAGCATATCCTCATTCATTTTTTTAAAAGAAAACAATAACATGGTACATAAAAGAAAACAACTCCTACATTGATCGACATTCGTCGATGGAGTCACGCGAAGAAGATGAAGTTCACGTCATTCGTCGCGTCCGCCGCAGTCATCCAATCCCGAGCTTGCACGTTGGTTGTGGAAGACATTCCACATCTATAGAAGTCAGGGGAAGGGGATCAAAGTATTTCTTTGGTGTCGTTATTTGTTGGAATAACCTGTTCTTCATTCTTCATTGGGAGATGATGTCCTTCGTTGGAGAACTCTTCTTCTCCTAAGCTCTCCACTGCCCAATATTCCACCCCAAATGCCAAATAATAGATCATATTTATCTATTTTTAATTTGTTGGAAAAAAATTCAAAATGGAGAAATTAATTAACTTGGCTCCCCATAAATAATTCATAAGGTCGGCATAAGGAATTATTGTGGAGGGGTGGTGGCACCATTAAGTGGAGACCTCAAGAGATTTCTCCCCACATAATGGGGAGTTGAAGAGGTTTTAACCTCAGGTGGTCCCGACCAAAAAATAAATATGAAGAGGAGGATAAGTTTGGGTGTGCCCCACCACCATAACCTTTCATGGGAGGATAAGGTGTGGTGGTCTCACGTCCAAATTCAATGTGGAGGTTTTAACCAACGATAAAAAAAATAATGCCAAACAATTTATTTTATTTAAAACATTCATTAAAAACCCAAAAACTATCTTTTATTCTCGACCCAATGTCGTTGAGGTGAATGTATTCTTAGGTGTATACCGGCGCTGCGAGTTCAACGGTGCCCTCATATTTCCATTCTATGCACTATTTAAAAAGTTATAAAAACCCGCTCATATGTTTACTAAACGTACCTAGACAAAATTTCAGAAATTGATTACTGGCACACCAGGCCATGGAATCATGCACTGTAAGATTTCGTGGACTCATAAAATTCAATTTAATTAAAAAAAATGACATGGAAATTCCAGGCCTTTATAGTGGAGCAACTAAAGACTGATAATGAAACTTTATTTAAATTAACATAAACCAAAGGCAAAAATAACATAACCAAATATATTTTAGTAATTTAACTTTTACATAGAGTTATATAAGTCATATTTTGGACAATAAATATTCCATAGAAATATAAAATAATTCCTACATCATTTTGTGTTTTTTATAATTTTTAGACATCATAAATAATATTATTTTTGACACAAAAATTATTCAGTGCTCACGAAATTAAATAATGATTTAAATAAATAATTTTATAAAGATTAAAATAACATCCAAAACATGTCCCATTCTTATTGGATGGTTATATTTCGACCATTAATCATCTTATATTCGCTTATAATTATTTCTGGATCTTTAGAAACCGAAAATCATTATATAATAAATTAATATTTTCAAACTTTCCTAAAGCGCCCCTCCTCCCCCTTCCAAAATCCCTCACCTATAACCCATTCCACACAACACTCAACCCTGTTTTTTCATCCAAACCCTCCCCAAATAATCTCTCAAGATCCCTATCTTTTTCCTAGAAGCCTCAACTTAGGATGATGTCACTTCAAGAAGTCCTTTTGGTTCAAACCAAATGGAGTTACATGAATTAAAGGTAATTGTTTCTCTTATATTATTTTATTTTGTTTTTCTTATCCAAACCCTAAACGTATTTTTATTCTTTTATTTTATAACAAAACTTGTATCCCATATTTAATATGATGTTTTAATAATATTTAATCGAACTACACTTACACAAACCTCCATCTAATGGATAAAGAACATACTGTTTCTGTGGATGGAAAACATATGCCGCACGATACGATGACTGTTCAATTATCACCTACCGCCTCTCATGAAGGATATTACGATGGAACTGTATTTATATGTGATATATATTATGTTTAAATATTATTTATGCTTCTGTGTATACTATTTTTGGCATACCTTTATGGTTTCCATTATTGGTAAACGAGATAATTTTATTTGAGGAAGTGCGGACTACCGCCCCTCAAAGTTATATGTCTCGTTAATTCCATTTGGGGGACTTATGAAGGATGGATTTAATGATATTATATATGAAATTATACTGGAATTAAAATATACCAATTTATCGTTATGTTTAAATTCCATTTAAATAATAAATAGAAATAAAAATAGCGTCTATGCATACGTACGGCTTACCATCTCCATGTATGGTACTTTTCATTTCATACCTCCAAATGTTATGTACTGTTATAAATAAATAAATAAATAAATAAATAATGGATATGTAAGATATATATGATTTTAATAGCATGAATATCATTCAGGATATAATGTTCTTTAGACCACTTTAATGAATTGTAATTATAAGAAGTCCATTTTTGACTGAAGTACCAAATATCAAAAAAATGACTGTTACTAACATAAATGGTTAAATAATGTTTATTAAATGGTAATTAGTGATATAAAAGGAATAATAAAATCAAAAAATTATCTTAAGCAAGTATAAATTATCATTATTTTGTTATTCTGGAGATTAAATATCAAACGGGTCTCGTCAAACATGTGGTAAGGGACTTCGACTCAATCTCCTATAATGGAGGTATATTTTGTTTTAATATATGAATTTTTTTTATACTCTATATAAACAGCTTTGACTTTTCATTTCATTCAACGAAAATATTTTTCTATGAAGAGTTTTAATATATGACAACAAATAATGCTTCCTTTTTATATAAGCGGTGAAAACGACCATTCCGCTGTTATGAGTATTATTTTATCTTAGCTAACTTAACAAGTTGTAATGTTTTTAATAGGAAAGTAAATACCATTTAATAGTTTTACATATATTGTTATTGAACATGGTATTGATAATGGATTGATTATTTAAATATATTTAAATGATAAATTGTAATTGAAATTTGGACATGTTAATGTTCCATTATGTTTGTTTTATGTGTTATGAATATGTTATGGTTCTTGGGCATTGTTACGTATACATGTGCTTCTGTGATAAACCTTGGCGGTGAGCCCAAGATAGCTCTCCAATGCATTTGGCAACACGAAAAAGGTAAACGTGAATGTTTCTCCTATGTGATTTAGGAAATAGACTATGATGGGTATTCCAAATGTAACTCCCATACGTAGTTGTGATTTCTACAATGTAAGTATGATATTGATGCTACAATTTACCTTTTTGATTTAGGTTTTCTATGTGTTATTCATAAATATTATCCTTTCATGAGGTATGTTAAAGAGATTATGTTATGTATTAAATGATGCAATATTTTTTTCTTCCTTTGTTTTATAACCCTTAGTGATCTTTTAATGTTTATACCAAGTTTTCAAATGTTTATCACAAGACTTAAAGATGAATAAGGTCAAGGATGGGATCAAAGAAAAGTTACGCCATCTAAAACATGAGACTAGACATGACACTTTTTTTATGAGTTTTTTTTTATGATGAAAAGGAAACTGAGTTGAAGTGTCTACCTTGTAATTTTTGAGATATAATGTAATAGTTATGGTCTAATTATCTAAAACTCTAATCATGAAAGGATCATCAATGTTAATTATTCTTTTAATTCAACATTATGTAATAGAAGTTGGTTTAGATAACTTTAGGATTTAGGGTATTGTTAAATTAATATCCATAAATTTATTTATGTTAATATTGAAATGGTAGTATTTTTATAGATTACCATATTGCTTTGCCTAAGATATCTCTGTGTTCAGAATGGTTTTCTATAGAATAAAGGGAAGATATGTTGGGATGACATCAAGTGGAAGGCAAACTTCCTAAACAGTAACCTAAGATGGTATTCATTAGAACGGAATAGTTTATTGTAGTGAAGGATTAATTGAATTAGGTTATAAATGGTGGAGGTATCCATGCAAGGGATCAGCTAGATCTACCATAGGGGAACATGTCAATAGTGGAGCATTTCAAGAGGCAACATCCCCCATCATTCATAGGTTCATCTAACCTTGTTCTAGATGAAGGTATGATTAATAAACTAGAGAAATATTTTGATGTCATGTGGTGTTCAGAACATCAAAAGGATAGTCTCTCTATTTAACACTATGAAGGGGAAGATGATCAGTGGTGTCCTATGGTGAAAAATATTAGGGATAGTGAGGAGATTAATTATCTTGATTGGGATGAATTCAGAGGTTTGTTTCTTCATAAATATTTTACTATGGTGGTTCATCATAGGATGGAAAAGAATTCCTGTAATTGAGGAAGGAGAATGACTCAATGGCTGCTTGTGAAGCAAAATTCACTTCACTGGAAAGGTATACCCCAAATTTCATACAAGATATTGATTGTAAAATTAATAGTTTCTAATCAGGATTAAAGAAATAGTATCGAATGACTTTATCATCTTGTGAGTTAAATAGTTATGAAAAACTTGTTCGATGTTCAGAGAAGGTGGAAATGAACTTTTATGATGATCATGTGTTCTTTTAAAAACAATAGAATATGTGGTAAAGGTGTCAGGAGAAAGGGAAGAAATAATAAAAAATGTTATGTGGTAAGAATTATAGTTTTATTGTTTGTAAAAATTGTTGTAAAAAAAATGCTAGGGAATGTATTTTGAATTCTGGTAAGTGCAACCGATGGGGTAAAATGAAACATAAAGCTCATAATTGCTCTGAAAACGATCAAGGTAATTGTAAGAAAAAATCTGATTTACAATTAGACAAAATATTTTATGTGTAATGAAATTGGTCATTATCCAAATGAGTGTCCAATATTGAACTGAACTGAGGGAAAGCAACCAGACTACAAGATGAAAGGGGTGGTGAAGTCCTCTGTAACTACTTCTGCAGATGTAGGGCCATCAAATGATGTAGTATCGGGTATACTATTTGTTTTTTCATATTATGCCAATGTGTTATTTTCCTCAAGGTCTACACATTCTTTCATTTATGAGAAGTTATATAGTAAATTTGGAATTCCATATCAAGATATGAATCCTAAACTTATGGTAAAAACCCCTGGAGTAAATGTTAAAACAAAAATAAATTATAAGAACCTTCATCTCCTTGTCTGCGGAAAGAATCTACCTATAAACCTTATTATTTTTACTCTAGTAGTGTTTTATGTAATTTTGGGTATGGATTAGACTATTTTTTTTCATGAAAAGACTTTATACATAGGTAAAGAGGTTTCTTTTCATAATGATTTTCAGTTTGTGTAAAGAATGAAACCTTACTTTTGATAACATATCATGAAGTTGGGAAACTAGTAAAAGAAACACATTAATGTTACCTAGCACATATTGTTGAAAACAAAGTATCTGTTCAGATTAGTGATGTTCTCGTAGTAAATGAGTACCTTGATGTTTTTCCTAATGATTTTCCTGGTATTATACCTGATTGGGAAGTTGAATTTACTATTGACATTGTTACTTATGATATGAAAATTTCAAAACACCCTAGTTGATGGTCTCAAATTTTACTCTAAGAGGTAAATAATAAAATGTAGGAGCTATTAGATAAATGATTCATTTGACCTACCACATCAACATGGGGTGCTCCTGCCTTTTTGTTAAGAGGAAATACGTTTCAATGAGACAATACATTGATTATAGAGCATTGAATAACATCACTATTTATAACAAGTATCCTTTTCCTCATATTAATGATTTGTTTGATCAGGTCTAGGGAGATCAATATTTTTCGATGATTGATTTGAAGCTGGGGTAGCATTAGTTGAATATAAAGGAAGAAGACATTTCAAAGACCGTGTTTCGTACTAGATATAGCCATTATGAATTTGTAGTCATGTCTTTTGGGTTAACCAAAGCACCTGCTATATTCATGTATCTTATGAATTGTATTTTCCTTGAGTTCTTGGATAAGTTTGTTGTTGTGTTCATTGATGATATTTTAATTTATTATAAAATTAAATAAGATCATGAAAGTCAGTTAAGGGTTGCCTTGAAAACCTTAAAAAAATAAACTATTTGGAAAATTCATGAAGTCTGAGTTTTGGTTACAACAAATTTCTTTCCTTGGCCTCACTGTTTCAAAAAAAATGGCATAACTATTGATCCTGCTAAAACAAAAGATGTGGACGAATGGTAGATATAAACAAATATAATCATGATCTGTTGTTTTCTAGGTTTGGTAGGTTATTACCTGAGGTTTGTTGAGAATTTTTCATGGTTATCTAGCCCACTGACTAAGTAAAATCAAGAAGGTGTTATGTTAGTTTGGACAAAATAATGTTATGATTGTTTTCAAGAATTGAAAGGAAGATTGGTGAATGATCACGTTTTGGCACTTCCTTTCAGAAATGGTGAATTTATTATATATTGTGATGCTTCATTAATGAAATGGTTGTGTCCTTATACAGAATGATCATGTAATTGCTTATGCTTCATGTTAGTTGAAAACTAATGAGTTAAATTACCCTACAAATTATTTGGAATTAGCTACTATTGTATTTTTTTCTTTAAAAATTTGGATGCATCATTTGAATGGAGTAAAATGTGAAATATATTCTGACCACAAAAGTTTGAAGTATATATTCAATCAGAAAAAATTGAACCTGAGATAGAGGAGACGGTTGAAATTAATTTGGGATAATGGCTGCATGATCCTTCGCCATCTAGGAATATAAAATAATGTGGTTGATGCATTGAGTCAAAAAATTAATGCTTCATTTACCATGCTACATTTGGAATGAGATCCTTTGGGTTTTCATTTGGTGAACATTGTCATAGATGTTGTTGGAACAAGATATTTTTCTGTTTTGGTTTAGGTGTGGGTGAAATCATCTCTATCAGAAAGAAAAAATCAAGCACAAATGAAAAATGTCAGTTGCAGAAAAAGGTAGAGTTGGTTTAGAAGGATGAATTGCCAAAATTTAACATTGATAATGATTCTGTTTTGAGGTTTTGAAAGAGATCATGTGTGCCTTGTGATTCACAGTTTAAGAATTATTTGTTATGTGAAGCTCATAGTTCTCCATTTTCTGTTCATCCTAGAAGTACTAATATGTACATAGATATATGGGAGTATTACTGGTGGGATGGAATGAAATGAGATTTTACTGATTTTAGAGTGATGTTTTTGACTTGTTAGCAGGTTAAAGAAGAGAGGCAGTAACCGAAAGGGATTCTTCAGTCTTTACCAGTGCCAGAGTGGAAAAAATGAAAATATATCCAGGGACTTTGTTGTGGTATTATTGAAGATATATTGAAGTAATAATGAAATAAAGGGTACTGTTATTCAATTGACAAAATCTACTCATTTCATTTAAATTCGGGATACTTTTTCTTTAGATCAACTTTCTCGGAAGTATGTTAAAGAGATAGTCAGGTTAAATGGATTTCCTCTCTCCAGTGTATCTGATCATGATCCCAGGTTTACTTGTAACTTTTGGAAAGTACTTCAAAAGTCATTGGGTATTGAATTAAATTTTAGTACAACATTTCATTCTAAATCAGATGGGAAGTCATAATGAAAAATTCAGACCTTGGAGGATATGCTACATGATTTTTCACTAGATTACCAGGGAATTGGGGACCAACATATTTATTTGGTTGAATGTTATTATAATAACAATTTTCATTCCATTATACATATTGCTCCATTTGAGGCATTATATAAGAAGCAGTGTCAAACTCCAGATTTTTGGGATGACGTAGCTGAAAGGAAGCTGACTAGACAAGAAATGGTAGAAGAGATGGCTGAAAAAGATTAGTTTATTCAGAAGAACATGAGAACAGCTCAGAGCAGGCAAAAAATTTATGCAGATAATCAGAGGAAGGATCTTTTTTGAGGTAAGTGATCATTTCTTTCTTAATGTTTCTCTATGGAATAGTGTGATGCATTTTTGAAAGAAGGGAAAGTTGAGTTTGTGGTTAATTGGACCTTATAAAATCCTAGAAAAAGTTGGATCAGTTGCATACCGAGTGGATTTACCTCCAAGTTTGTCCTATGTAAACAATTATTTTCATGTTTTAGTGTTGAGAAAGTATATTCCAGATCAATCTCGTGTTTTAAGTCTAAATATAGATCAGTTGGAAGAGACTATCTCTTATAAGGAACAACCAGTCCAGATTCTTGACCGTAGAGAGCATGTGTTTCGGAATAAGGTGATTCACCAGGTAATTTTTTTTGTGGAAAAACCATATTGTTGAAGAGGCAACATGTTAATTTTAAAATGGTATGAGGGATAAATACCCCCACTTTTTTGATAAGTGAATAAAAATTGCAAGGAAACAATTTCCAAAAGGGGGGAAGGATGTAACATCCCTAGTAAATAAAAAATAATACATTTTCCTAATATTTTTGAATTAAATATTAATTTTACTTTAAATGGATTGATATGCTCGATGGAGTACCCAATACGCAACAAAGGGTTTCTTTGAAATATTTCATTGCACACAAATAATATAATAATAATATTTTAAATGTAGTTAATGTCTAGTCGTTGTATTGCCTAGAATGAATATAACTAACTACAATATAATTATACATGTTTATTAAATGTTGTTTAAATTTTTCCACTAAATTTTAGAGCCTAAAACTGTGAATTAACTTAATATTAAGCCTAAATACTAAAATATTTTTTAAATGGTCGATTTTCCGCCTTTTAATGAAAACACTCTTTAAATCTTGGTTTGGTAACTTTTATATGTTATTTTTGACAAAATAAAATTATTCCCTAGAAACGGGACAAAAAATTCACTTTGGGTAAAATTTTGTTATATTTATGATAAAATTCAATTTTGATAAATAGTGGAAAATAATGTATTTCAATTCAAAACATCATTTTTATATAATTTATTTATATGGTTATATTAACATTTTTTAATTGGATTTAAAATTTCATTAGATTAAAATTTTACAATTTAATCCAATTTTTGTCAGTATAATTATTTTCACTTTGAAATTGGACGTAAACAGGTGTCAATCTTTCGATAGTTAATATTTATTTTAAACACACTTTTTGTTTTGACAATGGGAATTATTTTTAAATGAATTAATCCAACTTCTATTTTTTGAATTTTGGAAAATATAAATCATTTTTGAATTCATAATATCAAATATATCATAGGCTAGATTTTTGGTAGTTTTCTGAAAAACATCAATTTTAGATGAATAGTGAAACCACTAAGTAGTAGTTAAAAACGAAATTTTTCATTTAAATGAAATATTTTTGCTTCTATGAATTTAATATAGAAAATCCAACATACATGGTTATTATTAGTAAGTAAAATATTTTTCAATACGATGAAAATAATATTTTTTAAATAGTGTATTTTGATTTTTATTTACTGTGGTTAAAGTTAAATTGGGGAATTCAATGTAAAAAGAATATCATAATAATAAAAAACTACCTTAAAAGATGATTTAACCTTATCTGATGATAATTTCGGACCATGGGAATCCTTGGGTCTATTTTGAGACCCTATATATCAACTTAATAGTGATAATGACAATTTATATTAATTTACTTAAAGCAAAGGAAAAAATTACATAAACAAATATCATTTAGTAAATTAATTTTTACATTTGGTTATTTGAGTTATATTTTCGACTATAAATATTATTTGGAAGGCTAAAACTATTTACTACATCATTTTATTTTTTATTATATTTATACACCAAATAAATAAAATAATTTATGACTAAATAATGATTTGGTGTTTACCTCATAAATAAATGATTTAAATAAATAATATTATAAAGATTAAAATAATATCCAAAACCATTCCAATTATTATTAAATGATGCTATTTCTTCCATGAGTAATCTTATATTTGACTTTAATATGTTTTGGACCTTTAGAAACCATAAATCATTATATAATAAAATAATATTTTCACACATTCCTAAAGAGACCATCCTCCACCTTATAAAAAGCCCTCACCTCTGACACATTACTCACACCTCTCAAGCCCCTTGGCTCATCAAAAACCTACCAAGAAAATCTCTCAAGATCCATATATTCAACATATATTCCTTAACATAGGTAGAAAGCACATCAATAATTCTTTTTTGGTTCGAACCAAAGGGAGTTACCCGAATTAAAGGTAACAATTTCTCTTAAATTCTTTTATTTTATTTTACCCCTCCAACCCCTAAACTCTTTTTATTCATATGATTTATAACAACACTAGTATTATCTATATAATAGGATGTTTTTATGTTAATTATACGAACTACACATACACACACCTCTATCTAAGTGGTAAATAACATATTATTTCTGTGAATGGTAAACTAACACCTTAGGAAACAATGATTGTTCAATTATCTCCTACCGCCTCTAATGGTGGACATTAAGATGGAAATCTATTTAAATATGATATATATTAGGTTTATGATTTCTGTATGATTTTTTTATTTATTATTTATATTATACCTTTAGGGTTTCCATTACGAGTAAACACGATAATTTCATTTGAGGAAGTGCGGACTTCCGCCCCCTCAAAGTGATATATCTCGTTAATGCCATATATGGGACGTAAAAAGGATAGAGTGAATTATATTATATATGATATTATAATGGAATTTTAATATATAATTATGTATCATTATGATTTCATTCCATTAAAATAAGATATAAAAATGAATGTAGCATTCATGTTTACATACGACTTACCATCTCTATGAACGCTGCATTTCATTTATTAACTCCATATATTTTGCACTATTATAAATAAATTTATATACATGATATATAAGATATATATGATATTTAAATCATGAATATCATTCAGTATATAATGATGTTTTGACCACGTGAACAACTTGTAATTAAACGTGAAAAATGATCTTAACATGGTAAAAAGTGATATTAAAGGAATAATAAACTTGAAAATGATATTAAGAGAGTAGAAACTAACTTTAGTTTTTTATTCAGGAGATTAAAGAATGAATAGTTAAATTCGGATATGAGGTAAGGGACTTCTTCTAAACCTCTTATCATTTAGGCATATTTTTTTTAATACACAAAATTTATTTATACGTTGTATAAACACATTTCACATTTCATTTCATTAAAAGGGAATATTTTGCAATAAACCATTTTACTAAATGAAGAAAAGAATGTTTCTTTTCAATGTAAGTGTTGACAACAACCTTCCACCCCTGTGATTATTATTTGATCTTGGATTCCATAGAAATCCATAATATTTTTAAAAGGAATGTAAAAACCATTTATTCTTTTTATGTATATTGGTATTTAAAATTGTTTTGATAATGGATTGATTATTTCTATATATTTATATTATATATTGTGATTGAAATGTGGAAATGTAATATTTCCTTTTTTTTATGTGTTATGAATATGTTATGGTTATTGGGAGTTGTAACATATATGGGTGGCTCTGTGATAATCCTAGGGCGAGAGCGCCTAAGAAAGCTCTCTAATGCATTGGGTAACGTGACAGAGGTAAACATGAATGTTTCTCCTATGAGATTTAAGGAATATACGGTGGTGGGTATTTAAAATGTAACTCCCTACGTAGATGTGATAGCTACAATGTATGTTTGATATGGACACCACAAGATACCTTTATGATTTATGTTTTCTATGTGTTATTAATAAATATAATGATTTCATGAGTAATGTTAAATATTTTAGGTCATGTTTGCAATGATGAACTAATGTTTTATTTCATTGTTTTTAACCCTTAACGAGCTATTTATGCTCATCCCAAGTTTTGAAATGTTTTTCAGATGACTAAAAGATGAATAGGATCATGGATGGGATCAAGGAAAAGTCATGTTGTCTAGAACATGGGACTAGAAATGACTCTCTTTTTAAGAATTTTTAATTTTATAAAAAAATAAAAACTGAGTAGAAGTGTCTACCTTTTAATATTTGAGAGATAATTTAATCATTATGGCCTAATTCTCTAAAAATCTAAACCTAAAAATATCCTCAATGTGATTTTTTCATTTAATTCAGGATTATGTATTGTTTTAAAGTGGGGTTTTCATATCATATGTCAAGTAAAATTTAAGTATCATCAATCGATTTATTCTTAGATGGAAATTTATTTTTCAAGAAGATTCACTTAGAATATTACTTGAGGATTATAAAATTTATTTAAAAATAATATTGTTAAAACTCTAAATTCAAAAATAATTGGAAATCATTTTCATTTAAAATAAACATGGAAAATTAGAAAAGAATAATTATGAATTATTTAGAATATTTTCTTAAGTAAAATATACATTCTTCTTGGAAAAAGCATCTTTTTAAATTAGAAAACATTTTTAAATTCATTTTGATAGAATAAAACCGTAAAAAATAATATTTTTTTAAATCAAATAGTTTTGATAAAATAATTATAGATCATACACCTTAAAATAAATATTCTTTTCAAATTTCTTATATAATTCAAATGGGCCTTGTTTAGATAATCACATGAAGTTGTATTTTAAGTGCTTTTTAAAAAAATTCAAAAAAGTGAATAGATGAATTTAAAAAATCATAAAGGAAACATACTTTTAATTAAACATGTTTTTAATACATTGGTAAGGAATAAAAATTGATTTCCAATCAAAGACGGAAATGAAGTCATTTTTTCCGAAAATAAATTATTTGGTGTCATGAGTATATAAAGAGGGGAAAATGAATGAAAAACATGTATTCTCATGAAATAAAAAATATTTAATAAAATCATTGATTTTTTTGATATTTGGATAAAAATATTTCATTATTGATAGGATATTAATAAACAGTACTGATGAATAATGAGAATGTAATTTCAATCCCTTTTCATATAAGTTACATCGGAGTCATAAGACCTAGTAATATATGACATAAAAATAAATTAGAAATATCATGAATAAAATTATATTTAATATCTAACATTTCATATGGTAATTGTGTAAATAATAAAAATGAAGATAGTTTCATAACATAATATATTTCCCAAATAAGAAAAATTGAGAAAAAAAATCATCATACTATTTTTGTAACATTTGAACCAAAAATAAAATGAAATAGAGATACTAAAATAGATATGTAAATCCTAATAATATTAATTATTTTAATAGAAAAAAATCCAGGGGTATTCTATTAATCACATAACAAATGCTTAAAAAATATTGAATTTGTCTCAAAGAAAATAAAAGCTTGATAGAACTCACTTAACATAATTCTCGATTTTCATCATAAAAATTAAAACATAATATATAATAAATTTAATTAAGATATAAATATATTTCCTGACCATAATTATATATATATATATATATCACCATATAAGACTTAAATATAATCTTTTATTACCCTTTTTTAAACAATTTGTTTTTAAAATCACATTTCTGGTATAAGATTCTTTGTTTTTTGTATATGCATTGATTTTTTAGTGGTCCTATCACATAGCTCATGGTTTCATAATCTATAAAATGAAGAAATTATATATAATAATTATATATTTTCAATATATATATATATATTAATCTATTAAAATTAGATATAGAAAATGAAATACAACATTCATGGAGATAGTAGGTTGTACCCTCATATGAAAAGTGATTCCATTTTCTCAATGGTTAAAATAAAAGAAATATAAATAATATATTAAAATTATATAATATTTTTTATTTCATATATATATTATATTTTTATTAAATTTACCTTTATTACTTTCTTATGAAAAATGTTAGTGGAAAATGAATAACATCGCTTTGTGAGGTTGTAGACCTTGTACCCACAAATGACATTATCATATCCCCCACATATTGTAATTTAAAAAGATATATGTGATATAATAATTCCAGAAATATTACAATATCAAAAATATAACATAAATACGTCAAATCCATCTTTATATCCATCGTTGATAGGTGAATATGGAAAGAAAAATAAATCTGTTTGCGAGGTGGTGGTTCTCTATACACATGATTTATTGTTTTGATAGAAATTTTATTAAAGAGTATATATATGTATATATATGTTATTAAATAACCATAAAATAATCTCATTATATTAATATAGTAATGTTATTATATTGTAATTTTTAGAAAAATAATGCAGGTGGTAAGAGAAGAAGTAAAAAAATGATAACTTTGGTGATGAAAATAACATTCCCTTAGAACAACTACCTTTTGATATATTATATTGGAATATATGATGGTATTAAAAAAAATAAAATCATTATAACATGTATAAAGATATTGGGAATGTTTTTTTCAGGGTTTTGTTGAGCCAAATTTCCGAAGAGGTGTGGATATTTGAAGAGAATGTATGTCCTTTTATAATTAATGGGGAGTGGTATTTTTTTAATTCACAATCTAATTCAATAATGAGATGTCAATATTAGATAATGTTACTCAAAAATTTATAATTAATATGATGTAGGGAATATATGGTAAATCCAAACTATCAATAAACAAAAAACACAAGGTTTAAACCTATTTATAATTATATTCCATGTTTCCATACTTGTACTATTTTTTCACTATGATAACTGTTTTTTTTTGAGGTACATTATCATGTGGGTGACATTTTTTCTATTTATTTACATAAATCATTACCTTAGTCACTTTCTTTGAATAGTGTCCCACAATAATATAAAAAATAACATAAATTATTAAGGGTTTAAATATATCTTGTAAATAATAATTTTTCAAGTGTGGATTTCATTATGCACCTTATATTTTTAGTTTAGTCCTCCTGTAAACTAGTGTTAACTAAAACCACGATAAATACTTTTTGTTATTTTTAAAAATTTTTATGGTAAAAATTAGGTTAAACATATTATATGA
The DNA here is from genome assembly GCA_963277665.1 of Viscum album. Taxonomy (NCBI): domain Eukaryota; kingdom Viridiplantae; phylum Streptophyta; class Magnoliopsida; order Santalales; family Viscaceae; genus Viscum; species Viscum album. The sequence goes on from OY728141.1 coordinate 1,940,041,823, forward strand.
TATTAATTATTATTATTCTAAATATCAATTTTTTGATATCAATTCACAGTAGTGTAAGAATTTCATTTTTATTTAATTTCATGAACATGATGAAAAAGAGGTGTTTTAATGATAAAACATTTAAAAGGTTAAATTGTTTTTATACATAATGTCAATATAAAATTTATTATAATTAATAAATTTTGTTAATAAATATATTATTGAACTAATTTAATCTTTAAACCCATTTTTGAAAAATAAACTCTACACATTCTTTAAACTAGAATGTAGGTTTCAATAAAAACATGTGTTTTTCACCATTCAATGTGAATTTGATCTTCTGATAAAAATACAAAGAACTCACCATAATATAAATTTTAGAAATATATTTGAAAATTATATTTTATTTTATCAATTAAATTTTCTATTTTTTATAATTCCATTTTTTTTGTTCACAAAATTATAAAAAAAATTGTCTTGAGAAAATAGTATTTTTAAATCATATACAGAATTTAACAAAAAAATACATTTTTATATAAATGTTTTATTTATTAAAAACCATTATAAAAAATATTTATAACTTGTTCATTCCCATTCATTCCACTAATATTACCATCTTGTAAATAAAAATTGTTTTTAAAAAATATTATTAATAGTTTAGTCGGGGTTTGTTTAAATGTTATGTTGTGTGAATTGCAAGATATAAATGAGATAAAATTATATGAAAAAAATTCATAAAAACATATGGTGTCACATTTTTTCCAACATAAAATAAAATACAAAATCAAAATGTTTAACATAGTTAAGAAAACATGGATACTTGTTCCTCATTACATCTTTTGGTTCCCACATAGCTTACTCAAGCTAGTAGTTTCACCACAAAACATTAATCATGATACTGGTCTTGTTTCAGAACACAATGTCACTTTTATTTAGAATCTCAACACATTTTTTCTCCTAAGAAGGATCATGATCTAGTGTTATGGACAATTAGTTTTTTATATGTGATTTACTAAGTATTTAATTTATTACTAGAGTTAAATGGGACACAACTTGGACTCAAGGGAGGTTTGGTGGAACCATAAAATGATAAGGTACTATCTTTATATGATCAATAATTTCAAGGGGACCCAAATATATATGTATAAACATTTTTTCATATCATAATAACAATTTCATATTTTGGTTCTACTTTTATAAATTTCCACCTAATCAATTAAATGAATATTTATGATAAAATTCTCATTCCCAAAGCTCTAAAATCAATAAAATAATCATAAGTAAATCATTCATGTTGTAAATATTTACCAATATATAAATGGTTAATATATGTTATCCAATGACACCCAAAGTTCAACTTAATCGAATCCAAGAATAGTCATACTTAAGGCTCCTCCATGTCTGAACAAAACTAAAATCCAAAAATTTATAAATTAGGGTACTAAATTTCCAATATTCACATATCATTAATCCTCCAAATAACATTAAGATGATCTTAATTTCCCATAAAAAATGTCAATACATTGATAATACATTATACTAAAACATAGTAATATCATGAATTATAATTAATCCTTACAAAATACATACATTCTTTCAAAAATTAATTCATTTCTCATTCCTAAAATAAAATAATATATTATAGAATATTTTCCAAAAATCCAAATATGTTGTTAGATCCATCAATGATAACATAAAATACATTACCATTAAATGATAGTTTATTTTCATGTTAATCATGATTATCAAGTTTAATCTATACATATCTATCATATCATTATCTTGACATCATTATGATAAAATAATGAACAAATTAAGGGGTATTGTTACCTTAATTATTAGTTCCAAAAGATAACACAATGACATTAAATTAAATTTATAGATCATCAGTACTGTTAATCATATTCCAGAAAATATATAATTAAAACACCTCTATAGAACAATACTTACATATTTATTGATTTATATAATATAATTCTTGATTTCTAAAACATAAACACTTCAATCATCCCACATGATTCTTATACCATTAACTAGGATTCATACTATTATTTCTTAATAAATCTTTTATACATTACAAAATATTAATAATGTATTAGGATTCCTCAACATCAATTTAATCAATATTCATAAATATAACCTAAAAAATACAATTAGAACATCCCATACCATTCATATTTCATTTGTAGTCTCTTCATCATAAGTAGTATAACCATTTATCGTACAATTATGATGATTATCTTCACTATATTTCCCCCTAGGAAAATTGTTTTTATAATTCCCATATTTTACACACTTTAAAAATTAAATGGTTGATGATTCCTTTCGGAGACCATTATTATATTCCATTTTGTTAAAAATACATTACATTTTATTTCGAACTAACATTCATTGGGAATTCTATTCCACAAATAAAACATATTCACTTTCCCTAGAGTAATTCCACTAAGTGATTTTTCCACACATTATTGAAAAATATAAAAATTAATCTTCTATCCTCCATGGTCTCTACAACATAGACTCTTAGTTAACTCTATCCCTATTTTCATTGGTTTGTTTGAGAGTTAGTTATGGGGGAATTTTATAATTATATATCATGATAACTAATTAGGTATAATCCAAATATCCTTCACTCAAATAATAACCCCATTTGGTTGATTATCATCATATTATGTTTCACATTCAATGTTGAAAAATTCCATTTTTATTCCCACTATTTTCTAAAACCAAAAACCATATTTTTAAGAAAAAAAATCATAGTGGAAAACTATATACTCATGAAAAATAATTTATAGTATGTCTAAATCAAGACATTATGTTTTTTATCCATAATTCCATAGGTTTAACCTAGTCTATCCATGATTATTATATATTCAAATATTTTACAACGATCAGTTATAATGATATTGATTAACCAAATAATGTCCCCATGGAGTGTCAAACCATGTGCATAGTGAGGCCCCTTGTCATATACTAGGTAATTCTTAAGTAATAACCCATATTCATTTTTAATAGTTATTACCTTAAGGTACAACCATACTAGAACAACATCCACTTGTAGTATCCAATGGGGGCTTTATTTTCAATAAAAACACATAATATCTTCCTTACAAAAACTCTAGTATTTTTTCATATAACTATGACTAACCTAAGGGATCTAAATAAAATTTTAAAATCCTAGTTTGGAAAGGTTAACTAAAACCTACTTGGATACCAACTATAAAGAGCCAAACTTCTCATAAAAATTTATAACATCAATGTATTTTTTTTAAAGGTTTGGGATGAAGCCTCATTTCTTATTAAACCAATGCAAAGACATATATTCAATGGGTAGAGGGAGACCCATTACATATACTGAAGTCCTAGTAGGAATTTAGCGCATTACATGGCCCATAGGCCCAAATTTTTGGCCTAAAGCCCAATTTGTGAATAGTACTGCTATAGTACCCGCGCTGCTATAGTACCCTACCGCCGCTATAGTACCATGCCACCACTATAGTCCCCTTCCACTGCTATAGTGCCCTACCGCCACTATAGTACCCGTAATTTCTATAGTGCCCTATCGCCGCATTAGTGTTTGTCGTTTCTATAGTGTCACCACTTCTACAGTACTTTACAGTGCTGCTACAATAACGACTACCAATGGGTTTTAAACCCCAATTGTCCATGTATGACTATGGGGTGATTACCACTAATCCAATCCCGAAATACAATAACATCTTTGTAGATGAATATTCATTACAAAACATAATGATCCTTACTTGAATCATTATTTATAGTGAATTTGGAATCTTTGAAACATAAACAACATGTCTATAATTTTGGTATGTCATATCCTACTATGTTTTTCATAACTAGCACATTCTATTAAATATCATACATAATAAATTTCTTCATTTCCTAGGAGAAGGACCATAAATAATGGGTGATCTCAGGTGCTCAGTAATGTTAAATATTGACTATATCTATATAACATGATTACATAAATATGATAACATGTGGATATAATTTTGAAAAAATAACCTCAATATCTTAGATCATAAATAAGAGTTATGTAAAAAATCTGGGTAGTTTATAATCCATAAATTAAAACTGAATAAAATAAAATTAACCATGAGATAATTACATTTGAATTAGACATATATTTGTGGAATACACCTATACAATGAAAACATTATGTAAAGGATATAAATAAATACATTTGAAACATGTTAATCTTAGTCTAACAACCCTTGTACCTACTTTAGTCTTGGGATAAACTCTAATGTACCCTCTTTATGTCTGGGATAACCACTTCTATACACACTATCGGGTATGGGTTACCCTACATATAATCTTTGATTTCATTTATAATTAATGATTACCCAATTCATTTGATGGAGATAAAGGTTACACCCATTATAGTATGAAAATCATACATATGTGTTTCACAAGTTTATCATTCATTGTATCAAAACCCATGAAATTATATACATATCTTAAATCATTTCACCATAGCATTACCTGTGAAAAAGAAAGGGGTTTCTTAAAAAACCTATCATTATAATGATAAACCATCCATAGAATGAATAATTATTGTATCATTGGATCATAATCCTTGTAAATATTATGTAACACAAAAGGATGTCATAATTGATGGAAAATTGGTTTTAAAAAAATACGATTGAAAATCGCTTGAGTAAAATGAAATTTCATTGAAATCCCCTTTTTAAAACTTTAAATTCAAAAAAAAATCATTTTCTTTGAAAATTTCCTTGAAAACATGTAAATGAAAATTTATAAATAAGTTTAATCATTTAATGATAAAAATACCCTCTCATATTTAAAGAAAAAATTATTAAAACAATATAAGAAATCATTTTCTTTGAAAATAATCCTTGATATTGATTTATTTATCCAAAAAACATTTAGTCTTCATGATGGTGGTACATCTTATAATATGATTCCTTTGACATTTCCTGTAAAGTCCAAATGAGCCTTGTTTTGAAAATGACATGAATATTCCTAATAATTTTTATTTTTGTTAAAATTAAATTAAATGTATATAAGAATTTACATAACCCCATAATAATATTAAAACAATTTTTAAAACATTTTTAGAAAACATGGTTGTAAATGAAAAAAGGTTTTTCGATTAAAAAGTGAAATGCAGTCGGTTTACATTAAAAAATCATTTATAATCATGTATAATTATATAGGGGAAAATGAAGGGAAAAATTAATTCTCATTAATTATTAATGGGATTATCAAATTCATGGGTTTCATGAAGATGGATCATAAATTTTCTTTATCAATGGATTAATCATAAACAATCCCGACGAAAAATAGGATCTTAACATAAAACACTTACTAATTTTGTAACATTTAGATCAATAGAACAATTAATGAATTATGGCATATTAAATAGTAAATATCTTTAATATAAAGATATTAATTATAAAAAATTTCAATGGGGCTGTATATACAGCTTATAAATTTTTATATTTTCTTAATATAACGTATGTCCCAATGAATATAAATTGTGAAAAAAATATCACACCACAATGCGGACATCTGAACTGTAAACCACATTAAAGGGAGATCCTAAAATGGATATTTAAATCCCCATAACTTTTAGGATACTAAATATAAAATAAATCCATGGATAGTATATATACCACATAAAAGAAACACATGGTTAATATGTCATCTGTCTCACAAAAAATAAATGGGAGACAAAAATCTAATACCTTAAGTCTCAAATTTCTTAGTAAATTTTATAAATACATAAAAATAGATAAAATATTATAATAAATCTATTGTAGAAACATAATTTTAAATATATCGTACCATATATGATTTATTTATGACCTCTAATTTACCTTTTAAAAAATTCCTTGTTAAAATCACTTTTTTGGTAATAATGACTTTGTTATTCATTTAAGATTTAATTTTTTTTGGTCATATTACATTGATCATGGTTACATAATCTCTATAATTGTAAAGAAATTAAAATATCACACATATTTAGTATATATGTATTTCTATTACTCCATAAATGCCTGCGATAAAAAATGAAATTCATTTTTCATTGAGACACTCGGTCTTATGTATATGGGAACATTGTTTCCATTTTATTGATGAATGAGATGAATGAAAGGTAAATAACATATAAATTTTAGAAAATAATTTTTATTTGATATTTATAAAATATTTTCATTAATTTTAACCGTATTATATTCCATGTAAATTAGAACTGAAAAACAAATCACATCGCTTCATGAGGCGGTAGTCCACCAAATTCACGAACCACGTTATCGTGTCCCACACAGAATGGAAAGTTGAATAAGAAAGAAGTGATTTAATAATTATAAAAGTTCAATTAAATCATAAATATGATAAAATTAGATCTGTCAATATATATATCTGTGAGAGGTGGTGATGGAAATTGAATTACATTGGTTCACGAGACGATAGTATACCGAACAGACTATCGATCATTTTATTTCATATTTGAAAGAAGAGTTTATTAATATTTGATATTAAATCAATTTATACAAATATTAATATATTTTATAACCTAGATATATTTTATTGGAATTATTTCCAAATCAATTGATGTGGAATGATAAGATGTAAAAAAGGAAGAGTTTAGTGACGACAATTATCTTCTCTTAGGACAACCCCCTTTGGATATCTTATTAAGGACCCACGGTTAGTCTTTTGGGATAACCATAATATCTTGAACATGTTAATGTAATTTTTGATGGGTTATTTTAGGTTTTGGTCAATCCAAATTGATTTGGATTTTTGAAGATGTGAGGGGAAGATGAGGTATTTTATAGTTGAGGGGGACTAATACTTTGTAAATATATAATCCAATACAACAATAGGAAGTAAATATCCGATTATGTTCATAAAAATTTGATAGTTAATGAATTATATAGAACATATATTCATTCCATTCCAGAACCACAAAAAAACATATGTTTTAACTTTATTTTCTATAACTTCTATATTTCATATGTTTTACCATTATAGTTTTCACTATGGTCACTAGTGTTCTTATTTAGATAATTTATCATTTAATACTAGAGATAAGTTAGAATAAAAATTTAATTTATATAAATTGCTTATAAATATGACATCAAAATTAAAAAATTAAAAACTTATATGTGTGTGAAAAATTTTGTTTAACACAAGTGCATGTGATATGCAAAAATCCATTTTATCCATTACCAAAAAAGTTTTTAATTTTTAAAAATAAATATAAATTTTATAAAATAAATTTTTTTTGTTATTAGACAATATTTTACATTTTTAATCATGTATAAAACACTTGGAGGAAAATAAGACTTTTATAAGTTTTAAATCATTTAATGAAATATTATTTATTATATAACAACAATAATGCCTATATTGACCCAATTCATTTAATTTGACATTTCAATTATGATGAAAATGATGGAATTAAAATATATTTTCTAAAAACATGCCTTAAACATCCTATATATCTTAAAAATTCATGAAATAAAATAGTATCATATATATATATATATTAATTAAAAAATTACTACATCATCGTTTCATAATCTGGTAATGTAATTATATAATTGCTAAAAATTGAAAATAAATTAACCTCATGAAATTAATTACACCGTTTTCAAAATTAATGTCAATATTCAATGTCATTTTAATTTTTTCCACATGTGAACCAATAATTGAATTTTAAAAGCATGTTGGTGATATTTTTCCTTTTACAATACTTAAATTATTACATTGTTTACTTTATTGAAAAGGAATCCTGTAAGAAAATAAAATATAAAAAATGTAATAAGGGTGTAAATATTTCTATACAATAAGAATTGTTTATGTTTTTATGTCATTTTATGCCTCATATGTTTAGTTCAACGGCCTAGTAAACCTGTTTAAAACTTAATTTTGGAAATTAATTTTTAATATTTTTACCTTTTATTATGTTAAAAATTTAATTAAACCTTCTTACATAAATTGATTTATGATAAATATTAATATTAAATCAATATATTACAATTTCAATGGAAACATAAAATTTTCAAAAAAATCCAAAATATCACTCTTTGTTAAATTATATATTTATATTTGAGAAATAACATTTATTTTTTAAAATAATTTTTTATTATGTTAAAAAATTATTTTCACTATTTTTTAAAAAATATATTTTTTTTGAAAATATGGTGTTTTCTAATAATATAATGTCTTTAAAAATTTAAGGACATTTTTATCAAAATGTTTTATTTAACTAAAATATATTAAATAATATTTAAAATTTTCTTATTCATATTCATTCTTCCATGTTTTATTGCTAGGTAAGGACAACTAGGTTTAAATAATAATATTAATAGCTTGTTGTGGTTTTCTAAAAACTAATGTTGCATGAAACACATGCTATCAAAGAAATTAAATTACTTTTTAAAAACATTTCATAAAAACTTGGTGATTGTGTAAGCTTATTACACCTCCTGTTTCCATTGCAACATTTTGATTTAATAAATTCCTAAGGCATGGACTGGTTTTCCAGTTCATGTCACTTTCCAAAAAAAATCCCTATAAAAATATATGTTATGAATTAGACAATAGATAACATAGATTGGAATCTATAAATTCAATTATTAGGGAATATATTTAATTTATTAGTTATCCAATAAATTTTTATAGTTTCCCATTTATGTGTTTAATCGTTTAAAAATTATCATCACTTATTTTGTGTTTATTTTTGTTAGCCGAAAGGTGCAGGCCAGGCCTAATGCCCAGACCTGTCAAAATTTATTAAATAAAAGATGCAGTACATAATACAAAGCAGAAAACCAAATAAAAATCCACACCAGCCAAACCCTACCGCCTCTACAGCGGACCAGAATTCCCCAAAATTCAAAATTCAAAAGGCATCACGCACCATCATGAGTCAAGTCGTCACGTCCCGCGGCACCTCGAGTCTCGCTCCTCGAGTCTCGCACCAAACGCGACAGCTGCCTAGTCCGCATCAAGCGCCGGTGAACTCCATCGGCGTCCCACGCGCCACCATTCACCGGAGAATGAGCCAGAGCCGGTTACGCCAAAAACACCATCACCGCAACTCCACAGCACTGGAATCATCAAAACATACGCCAGAACCACCGCCAAGTCGAAGAACAAAACTCGATTCACCATAGAAAACAGATTCACCCAAGTCGTAATCATCCTCGGGTCACCACAAAACAAGTCACCGAGAAACCGATCCCCAACCAACATCAAATACACAACCAAAGCAGGAAGTCAGCAAGAGAAACAATCCAGACCATCACCGTCTCCGTCAGGAATACCAGGCAAACACGGACTCAGCATCACAAAAGAAAACTCAAATCCAAAATCAAAAAGATGGGGAAGTCGAAGAAAGAGAACCATCACCCGAACGCTGGAAAGAAGCCCCTCTGCAAATCAGATCCCGTCGCCGCCGTCCAAGACGCCCACAGAAGACACGATGTAGCTTCCAACGCACACAATAGAACCGAGGCGACAACCCGCATGTCGCGGGAGCAAAAGCTCGGCCGTGGACCGTCACCGCACTGCCGAAGTCAGGCCAGCAGTGGAAGAAAAGATCACGATGGCCGAGTCAACGAACACCACTGCGATAGGAGATCCACCACCACGAGTTCACCGAGTGCGAGGAGGAACGCCGCCCAAACGAGAGGCGAAGGAAGTGGCGGCGACGAGGGGGAACCCTAGTTCGCAGAGCCCCTTACGGGCGCATCCTCTTCTGTCTTTGTGTTTATTTTTGTTAATTGAAAGAAATATGATGAATTTGGTAAACCGCCAATGTTACAGGAAATCTGATGACTGCCCAAATGAGATGCCCAACCATATTAGAGTTGCTGTCGAGAGCATCGTTACATTATTTTCATATTTAACTCATGATTTAATGAAAAAAACGAATCATGTTAAAAACCCACACACCCCTTTGAATGTTAAAGCTTCACTTTCAACCATTGTTTTAATGCCCTAAATTTTTATAAATAATTAATTTTTTCAATTATAAAAAATTTCTTTAATAGATCTTATCACACTGAACTTGTTGTTAATATTTCCTACAATGAATACTATATTATCCTTTGTTACTTATAACAATGAGTTTTTAAAAAGCCAATATATAATTTTAATATATTTATTTAAAGACAATAAATATGACCCATACCATAAACATAAAAATAAGAATATTTAAAAATAATTTAAAAATATTATTTATAAGTGCTTTAAATTAATAAAACACATATATCAAAAGGTACTCATTATATTTCAAAAATAATATTTTCTCAAAGTATTTCTGTTTTGTTTATTATTGTAAACATTAATAGAAATAATTTGACATAAATGTAGAATAATGACATGATAGAACAAAATTTATTTTATGAATCAGAATTTCAATATAATCTTTGGGTGATTTTTTGGAATATTTTGTATAAGTTTCATTTTAGGATGAATAATGATAAATAATAAATTTTAAATGAAATCGTAATTTTAATTTATTTTCATTATATAGTTAAATTTTATTTTAAATTTATTTTAAAGTAAAATTAGATCAATAATTCTTCCATTAATCTAATTTAGTCCATTAAAATAAATTTAAGATTTTTTATATAGAAACATAACAAACTATTGAAAATTTTCCATTAAAAACATGTTTTCTCATCACGTCTATGTGGTAAATCTAAAATGAAATTTTTTACACTTATTTCAATTGAAATTGGAAAAATTGAATTCAAATGTTTAATCAGAATAATTTATATTATCTAATAAGTTCAAATTAATTTTTTACCAAAATACATATTCTATACAGACATATTAATTTCCACGATTAAGATAAATTTGAGTTTATGAGAGGGTTAAACTAGAATGATTTGGGTAAAATTACCTATATTCTAGACTGAAAACTATTTTATGGAAATATTTCTATAGTTATTTCTCTATGGTTTTATAATGTATTATTTAATTCCCTTGTGACTTATAAAAAATGTTGGATCACCCAATTTGTTTCAAACATACAATGTGTGTCATCTCCTCCACTTATAAAAGTCCACCACATATTCTCTCTTATTCAAATCATAAATTCTATTTTTATGAGAAAATAACTATCATAATAACTTCTTAAATCCCATAAACTAATCCAGTAATATATATTATGCACTTAATTATATCTTATGATGGATTTTAGTGAAGTTCTAAGGAGGATACTTAATAAAGAGGCAATTCTCATCAACTAGTGTTTTTGGTTTATTTATTACTAAAGATCCTTAAATTATTATTATGAAATAATTATATAATATCCTAAATATATTATCTATATATATATTTTTTTATATTATGTTACCAAACTATAACTGTCTATAATTCCATAAAATGAGTTACAAAATCATCGTTCATGTTTATGGAAGACTATCGCCTCACCAACCAATGTCATTCATTTTTTCCATTACCACCACTAAAGGATGATTATAATCATGAAATTTTTATTAATATATGTTATTTATGATTTTTTTAAATAATAATTTTTTATATGACACATACATTGGTACTATACATTTTGGGTATATGATAATGTAACTTGTGTATATAACAGAATACACCCTCAAGATGCGATGTGATTCATTCACGTTTTACATGGAATTTATAATGGAATATTTTAACAAAAAAATGTGCTATATATGAAATAAAATTTATTTTTTAATGATATATATCTTTTAAATTTATTTTTTTATCCAATAAGAAAATGGACACAATTATGTGGCAAACGTATGACCCGCTATCTCTTTGAATGGTGTATTTCATTTTTTATCGCTAATTTTTTTTGAACTAAAATACGTACATATATAATGAATATATTTTATAATTATATCATGGTTAATATAAGGGATTTTATTAAACCATGATCATGTCATGATGACCGAGATAACACGTTAAAACCTAGACAAAAAATAAACAAGTTATATCAAAAAACATGACTTTTACATGAAATTAATAATTAATGGTTATTAAAAGGTAATAAGAGAACAATATATTCTATTATATACATTAATATAGTATTTTAATTTATTTTTAATAAACTGTTATTTATTATAAAGAAATTTTTAATGAGTATGACGGAAGTCAAAACATAAGGTAAGGGATATTTTGTCCTGATTTTCCATCAATAAGACATATTTTTTTTATGAACCTATATTCTTCCAAGAGATATATATTCACCCATATTACATATAATACAATCAATTTATTTATCATAAAGATATTCTAATTTATATTATTTCAACCCTTTATTCGGATTACAATTCAACGTTATCAAAGTGGTAAATGTTAATTGTTTCTATCTCATCTTTTATCAGGACCAATTCTGAATATGTTCTTCATGATATAATATTATAGTAAATATTTCAATAAACAAATTTATTTTAATATACTATGGTTATACATGTTATTATCATGTAAAATATCCATTTTCCATTATGTTACTTAGAACAATTGAGAAACTGTTTTTAATAAAATCAGACATTATTTCTCACATCAGTTGGAAATTCATTTTCTTCCCAAACCTTTTTTTCTAAACATATTTTCAAAAAAAGTTTTATTACTCCCCTATGAATTTTAAAAGCATATTTTATTCATTTTTTAATATTTACAATTTTTTGTAAATTACTATTTTTGTCATTTTCTAAAAAAATTGTATTTGGGGTTTGCTGACATTGTGAAACAAAACATTATTTTAACATGTATGGAATAAAAAAACCTCTTATAATAATGAAAGAAATTATTTCAAAGATAAATTTATAATATCTCAAGATTATTCAAATAAAATGTTTTTTAAAATTGTTTTAAATATTAATTTTTTTCAAAGTGGAAAAGATATTTTCTTTATGACATTTTTGGATTGTCAATCAAAATATTTTTCCATTTATGATTTCATCCATTGATGTTACATATGTTTTACTAGAGATATGATCCAAGGTTAAAATTCATATTATTTGACTGAATGGTTTATATTTTTTGATTGCATGATGTTTATACAACCCATTTCTCTTTAATAGGTTATACGATGAAAAAGTAAATATGAAACTCAATTCGTTTCATGGGTTATTCTATGATTAAATGATTATGAAAACAATCCCTTTTGAACATGATAGGGTTTTATAAAATGTTTATAATACCAATTTCATTTCATGTGTAATTATATAATGACATATTGTGATATTTTGGAAAACATAAATATGGTTTCATATAGTTAATGGTGTGACTTATATCGTCATCTAATATATTGGGTAAAGATTTATATCTAATGAGATATATAAGACTGTATTATGGTGTGAACACAATTATATTAATTAATTTGTCTGCTATACCGGTATTGGGAGTGAACCGTGACTACTATGATATTGTAGGGTGTGAAATCATTCAACTTATATACCATTGGTAGTGATCCTTGGATAATATGGAAATAGTTTTCCGTGCTTTTGTGTTTACCACAAATTCTTTGTCTTATGCCAATGTTATGCTTTCATTGATCATGTTATTGGATTAACTTATGATTCATGTCTTATAACCCTCCAATATTTACACAGTGAATCGTTTTTTTTTGATCTTTTATATTTAAGGAATGGTTTTCAAATGTAATTATAATATTACCATTCCCTTTTTATTATATTATGCTTTTGTATCTCCCTTGTTTACCATTACTAAGAATATGATATAACTATTTATTATATTAACCAACAAGTCATGAAGAATTTTATTATGTATGGTATGATTGAGAAGGGTTATAGTTATAAAGAATGTCGTGGGAAAATATGTTTCTCATTTATGGACTTGTTCTTATGATTATATGTTTCTAAAGAAACTTAACAGTTATGGTCATCATTCATGTGTTTGTCCAATATAATGAATATTCATAAAAATTATTTTAATATCTATATAGGATAAGAAAACATCTTTATAGTTTGTATCAGGGATAGTTTTAGTTAAAATTTGAACATTAGGATGAGAAACCTTAGTCATATCCCTAAATTTATTTCTAAGGACAAATTCAATGGTAATACAAAGAATAGAAAGTTGTCTTAGAATATACCTAATGTATTGGGTGACTGGTTTCCAAGAAAATACATCCCTTCACAGATACTAAAAGTGGATGTGGATATGGAATAAAGGTACCTTGGGGTAATAAATTCAAAAAGGGTGCAGTAGGATAGACTCGATAATTACATAATGCACGATAACATGCCTTTCTACACACCAAGTTTGACCCTCTTTGGGGATATGCTTTGGAAATTCACAAACTCGTTACAAACCATCATGAAGGATTTAAATTGAAGATGAATATGAATGAACTAGTATAAACATAATATGTCATATATTAATGAAAAATGTGTAAAGATTTAGACATCCCATATGAAATTTTTCATGATTATATGGTTCCCCACTATGATTATTCTTTCTTACACTATGGATTTTAGTTATATTTAGTGGATATAACCGGAAGTAACCATGTTGATGTAGAGTGAGATTGAAAATGAAATTATTTTCCACATAAGCATCTACAAGTTATGTGACATAAAATGTAAAATATCATTTCTATTCTCACACATAATTTGTAATATAGGAATATTTATAGACTTACATGTAAACAAATAAGGGATTTTTTATTAGTATTTAATAAGACAATATAATCTTTCTTTCATTAGATTTAATTATTCTCTAGTTTATGAGAAATGTATGAATACATTTAATTGATATTTTCTATTCTATAGTGTTTATAAAAAAGATTTTGGATATCTAACGTTTTGAAGGTGAAGTAGATCAATGGTGTAATCTTATCTTGAATATAATGAAACATGATGAAATCGAATCCATGTATTGGGATAAATTTATGAACTTATTTTTTAGTATGTATAATCCCTGTATTCATTTCACAAAGATGGATAAGGATTTAATTAAGTCAAAACAAATGGATGAAGAATGTATTGGTACCTATGAAGGAATTTTTACATGACTTCTTGGGTACGCTTTGAGTATTATCATCCAACTTGAAAGTGTGGTTGATCAATTCTACAATGAATTAAAAACCATGTATCATAAGGTTTTAGCTATAAGAGGATCTAGTAGTTATGAAGATGTTGGTATATATTCTATCAAGGATGAAAAGTTGGTTAATGTTACATATCAATCATGTGGTTTTGAAAAGAAAACCAATATGTAGTTCGAAGGAAAATCTAAAAATCACGGTGAGAAAAATATAAGATTTTCTTTTATTCTCAATGTGTGTGAAGAAGCATGAGGGGGACATTTTTTGAAGTAGAAATGTAATTTTTTATGTGTATAAGGTAAGGTGATTTGGAAATTGATTATTGAAGTGACGAAAATAAGTTAGATAACAATGTGAATAAATAGAAAGCTTCACAAAATGCACCACCCACACTCTAGAGTATTAACTGAAACGAGTATGGGAGTAATAATAAGCTGTTCCCAAATAATAATGTTAATGATTATGATTTATTTTACAAACCACTAATGTTGAGAGACAAAGGTTAATTTCAAAAAATCACTATTTCTAAAGAGGGGTGTGGTAAAGATGTGGTGAAAGGTATACATACCATCCACTCAAGAACATATAATGTATTATTTCACTCAAAATCTACCAATTCATTCATATGTATATAATTTTATATGGCTATAAATATACTACCCAATCTATTATATGTATAATTAGTAGTGAATCCCCCTAATGTTATGATGATTGCATCTCAAGTATATGATTTCTCTCTGGTTGATGTTGGCAGAAATGTGCTTCCAACAAAATCTGTCATTCATTCTCTTACTGAATATCTCATTTTGTTTGGAATGGATTTGAGTTCCCTATATAAATACCACATAAGTTTTTTAGGAAGGGAATTCCAGTGTGATATTCAAAACCAACCTATTATCATCGATTAATGTGACGATAAGAATTACTTTTTGATGGATATCACATCCATTATATGGGTCCAAATTTCTATTTAGAAGGGTTGTTCCTCTCATATTATTGGTTATAAACATGACATTTATGATATTCCCAGTGTATGATATATTTTTTGTTGTCTCTATAATGGAGTTTCCATGACTTCCACCACAACATGAATTTGAGTTCTCAATAGAATTCAAACCTGGTTCCAAATCTATTTCAAAGACTTCCTATAGAATTGATCTGATTGAGTAGTTCTAATTGAGTATGAAACTCTAAGAATACCTTGAAAAGGTATTCATTCATCCATGTGCATCACCATGGGGTTGACCTGTTCTCTTTTTCAAAAATAGATATATATTGATATGACACTATGTTGATTATCGGGAGTTGAACAACAATACAATTTAGAACCAGTATAATCATCCCATTATTATTGACTTTTTGATCAGCTGGGTGGAGCTCAATACATTTTCAATAATTACCTTCATTCATGATATCATAAATTAAGGGAAAATATAGATGATATACCCAAGACATCATTATATACAAGGTAATGACACTATGAATATATAGTGATGCCTTTTAGTCTTACTAATTCCCCTAATATATTCACGAATTTAATGAATATAGTCTTTAGATAATTCCTTGATCTATTATGGTATTATTTAAATATTATATTAATATCTATTCATGGGGAAAGGATGAAAATGGATATCACTTAATAATTTTAATAAATACCCCATGTAAGGAGAAATTATATAAAATTTTAAAAGTATTAAATTTTTTCTAAAAAAGGATTCATTTTTTGGTTATATAATTTTAAAAGAAGGTATATTAGTATATCTATCAAAGATTAAAAATATTGAATATTGTTCTGGACCAACCATAGGGATTCAAACCCATAGTTTTATAGTTTTAGGTAGATATTACTGAATGTTTGTGGAGAATTTATCAAGACTATCTAATATTATAACCATGTTAACTCAAAAGTAATAAAAGTTCCTCTTGAAAAATTAATGCGAGGAAAAGTTCAATGAATTGATGAAATTATTAGTCGACACACATGTGTATACATTAACTTATAGTTTTTAAGGGTTTGTAATCAATGGTGATGAATCTGAGTAGGTTTTGTGAAATTGTATTTTCAATAATTAAATAGTAATAGATTATGGCTCACAAAAATTGAATTTTCATGAGAAAAATTACCCAGATCATCATTTGGAGTTAGCTCAGTCATTTTTTGTGTTAAAAATATCGATGAATTATTTTTATGGATATAAGGGTGATATATATACTAATAATAAAATTTTATGGTGCATATTCACAGAGAAATAGTTTAACTTGCATTTGAGAAGATATTTAGATACAATTAATGTTTATAAATACTCAATTCAATACCACCCTAGGAAAGAGAAAATGGTTCTTGGTGTTTATATTCGAAAGGACCATTCTTGATTATCCATGATAAGGACAAAAAATATCCAATATTTTTGTAATTTAAATTTATGGATATGAAAATACTGAAGGAAGTGAAACAAATATTATCTTTTTCACTTGAATGTTCAACCATCTATCAATATAAATATTCAAGAGGCACAATGGAAAATGTAGAGCTAAAAAATAGGGCTATAAATGTTCTTGATTTTATCATTGATCACAACATTATGATATGGTTCAAGAACTATCTATGGGATACATCATTCTAGATTTAATGAATCATTTTTTAGAGTTCATATTTCATCATTCTCTATTATTATGGGAAATATGAAGATAAATATAGATGTTATAGAACAATTTTGGTGATATAACATTAAGAGATATATCACAGAGATTGTATCTCAATGCTTGGTATCTTAACATGTCAATGATTAAAGATAATTATATAAGGGGATATTGTATCCATTACCCATACCCAAATAGAAATGAAAAAAAATAAAAATGTAATTTATAATTGGAATTCCCAAAATCCGAAAAAGGAAAAATTCTATATGGGTTGTATTTAAACAACCTACTAAGTTAGAAAACATCATCTATAATATAAAAGACTTCACTCTATACCACATTTAAATGATATAAATTAAATATGTCAAATCGTTTCATGGTGTACCATAATCCATTAAGTCATATTTGGATTCATGGTTTACCTCAAATATATAGTGATGTCTTCAATATGCTATCGATATGAAGTAGGGTTTCATCACTACATATCATCCTCAAAAAGATGTTTAGTCAGAACGAAAAATTTAAAACACAAAGAATATTTTGATATATTCTTATTTTGATTTTAAAATTGGTTGGGACAAAACCTTCTTCTATTAGAGTAATATCACAGCTGTAGATTTGACTTCAGCAATCATATGGCTCGTTATGAAGCCCTATATAGAATGAAATTTAAAGATACAAAATTGAGGAATTATATTGGAAAAATAAATATATCATGACATAAAATATATAATGAAATTGACGAGAGGTTTAGAGACATTCAGCATCACATCGACGAAGCTCAAAGTCAGTAGAAAGTTTATATTGATAATTGTTGGTGTGATCTAGAATTTGATGTTGGTGATATGTTTTTACATATAATGTCTTGATGAAATAAGGTTATGTTATTTGGGAAGAATGGGAAAATGATCCCATAGTATACCATTCCATTTGAATTTGTTAATCAAACTATGACTACCTTCTATCAATTCATAGTACCAAAAAACCCTTCTTATGTCCAAAATGTTTTCCAAGTATCTCTCTTAAGGAATAACATACTTTATGCAACACATGTAATGAAATAAGAAGTCGGTCCAATATAGAATGATCATTCTTAAGTGGAGAAACTGGTGGAGATTCTGGATCAAATTATGATTTTTCATGGAAATTAGAATACTCATCTGGTCACTTTTTTGTGGAAAACCCACCAATATTAGGAATCTAGGTGGGAATATAAAGATATGATGATTCCAAACAATCCTCATTTTTTTATATTAGAGTAGAATAATATGAGATAAAAATTTATTTTAAGGGGGTAGAATGTATCACCATATATTTTTATGAATTATTATTTTTCATATAAATAAATTTTCATTTTTATATTCTGTTACAAAAAAAACCAAGTTAATATTGCACAACAGGAAACACATGGTCAGCTTTCACTACACACAACATTGAGCTTCAACATAAACATGATATTTTATTAATATAGTCTTTTAAAAGATACCATTATAACATATCAGTTAAATATAGGGGTATATATAGTCATAAATAATTTTTAAATATTATGTATAATGGTTTTAAATAAAGTAGATATACCAAAAAAAATTTAAATATGTTATAAAAATAATATTTTCTCAAAGGACTGTTTTTTTTCAACATTAATAAAATTTATTTTTTCCCATTTGAATAAATAATTTGATAAATCATACTGAATTTTTGAAGTTACAACGTCAACACAATCTTAATATTATTATTGTTTCTATTTTCTGAAAAATTTCATATTTTGATGAATATTTAAAAATATTAAATGTTAATTTAAAATCACATTTTTGAATAATTTAGTTCTAGAGTTAAAATATATATTTTATTTATTTTGATGTAAAATTAGTTCATTAAAACAACTATTACTTGAATTTATGTTTTTTAAATAAATTTCAAGATGAATTTTGATATAAAAACATTCTAAACATTAAATTTTCTCTTTTAAAACCCTCTTTCTGTAAGTATATGTGGGATTATTTTTAAATTAAAATTTTCCACTTATATGAATAGAATTTTAAAAAAACTAATTCCATATATTTAATCATCATAATTTATTTTATCAAATATTTTTAATTAAAATTTATAACAATGGTGAATAAAGAATTCAATAAAAATTTATCATCGTAGTTTAGGTAAAATTTGGATTACCTAGGGTTGAACTAAATATATACGGGTAAAAATCACCTATAAAATTTTATAAAAACAATTTTAAGGAAATATATAATCCATTAAACATATATGTATTTATAATGGCCTATTTTCTACTTATGGCATATTAATATCGATGTAATTCACTATTCTTTTCAAAAATACAAAGTGTGCCCTCTCTTTTACATAAAAGGCCACCCCCATCCTCTCTTATAAAACCCCAAAACCCTTTTGGTTTATCCAATAAATTTAAAATTAACTATACAGATTCACTCCTCTAATTCTATAATAATTATTTTCAAAATAAATCAATTCTAGTAAGGCTTTTAGAGAGAACATTGAATGGATACATTAAGAAGGTGTAACATTCATCAAAGAGAATTTTTGTTTCATTTATTCTTCAACTTAATTCAGTTTTTATCATAATAATAATATATAATAACAAAATATATAAAATTAATTTATATGTTTTAATGTTAACATAATTACCTAAAACTACTTCCATTTCCATTAAATGGGTTAGAAAATCATCGTTTATTAGTACGACAGACTGCCGCCTCATTAACGAATGAATTTTTTTCCATTATACCTTTTATGGAAGTTTTTAATGATTGATTTATTTTTTATATATTATATTTATTATGTCATTAATATTATGGAATTATTATATCACACATAAAATCATACTCTCCATTTTTTTGGGAATATGATCACATCATTCGTGTTTAGGATGAACTACAACCTCTCAACGAGATGTGATTTGTTCACACTTTACATGGATTGTATGAACAATAGTTTTAATAAAATTATCTGATATATATTAAATAAAACTTTATTTTGTAATGATATAATGTATAATTTAATTTTTTTATTTCAATCCTTCATAAAAACGGAACAACATTCTTCTGTATGTAAGACCGACCATGTAAACAGACAGTGTAATCCATTTTCTATCACTAAATTTAATGAATTAGTATAAATAATTATTTAATGAATTTTTATCATTGTTAAAATTATTTTTGTTATAAACCATTACCAAATCATGATGGCCAAATATAAGAGGCCAAAATATACATAGAAAACAAAGAAGTTACTACCCGTAACGTGTTTTTAACATTGAATTTTTAATAAATAGGTAATAAATTTTCATGATAAAATCATATATGATGTGATATATATGAAATTTTTTCTATAATATATTTACAATATAGATATATTTATTATAAATCAGGTTAATATTCGTATTATAGAAGCCAAGACTTAATTTAAGGAATCTTTTTGTATCAATTTTCTTTCTTGGAGGCATATGTTATGTTATGACCCTGTATTTTTTCACAAGATGTATATACAACCACTATAAAATTTAATATCATTAAATATTTATCCCAATAATATTTTAGGATTCATTTTATTTTATCCCTTCATAGGGTATATGATTCAATGTTATCAATGTGGTAATGATTTTATGTTACAATCTCATATTTTATCGAGATTCTTTGTGATTATGTTTCTGATGATAATATGTTATTATCCATCTTCAATAAACTAATGATTTTTAATTTCTTATAAATTTTCATTATATTCCCATGTAAAATTAATATATTACCACTCTTGTTACATATAATAATTGAGAATGTTTTTAGAGAAAATCCCACTTTATTTCTCGCTTCGGTCAAAAATATGTTATCTTTTAAAACCATGTTTTGTAAAAAAGTTCTGCAAACATTTATTACTATTATAATATTATTTAAATGGTACATTCGTACAGATTTTTTATATTTTAATTTTTTAAAGGATTCTTCATGACCTTTTCTAAACAATGAGCTTTTGGATTTTACCAAAAATGTGAAAGTAATATTTCTTCTAACATGTACTACATGAAAAAACATTAATTCATTATGAGAAATAATAACATCAAATACACATTTATATGTTTTATGGATTATTATAAAATAACATTATTTTCAAATTATTGTATGTATTAAAAAAAATTCAAATAAAAAAAGATACTTTTCTCAAGAAATTTTTTAAATGACCGTTCAAAATCATTTTCCATCATTGATTTCATTCATTGATGTTATATATCCCTTAATATGGATATGATTCAAGGATTCCATTCATTTTTTTATTAATGGTGTATATTTATGATGACATGATGTTTATGAATCATTTTTCTCTTATATGGGTTATACCATGAGTAGATTCTTATGAAACCAACTTCATTTCATGGGTATTCTATGATGAAATGATTATGTAACATGTATCTTTTCATTAGGTTATGATATTATGAAATGTTTTTTATATGAATTTCTTATCATGGGTTTTGGTATAATGAATTCATATTATCTTATGGAATACATAAATATGGTTTTCATTTGAAGATTGGTGCAACCTATATCTCCCTCCAATGAAATAGTAAATAATTTATATCTCATGAGATATATATGATGGGAATAAGGTGTAAAATTGGTTTATTAGTAGACTTTTTCTTCTATTATGGTCTTGTGAATGAGCCATGACTACTATTAAGTGGTGGAGAGTGAACCAATTCCACTATGATATGTTTTTTAATATGTCTTGGATATTATATAAATTATTTTCCATTATTATGTATTTGACATGAATTCTTGGACTTATACTAATGTTATGATCCCATGGATCATGTTATTTGATTTCATTATGATTCATGTCTTATAAACAACTAATATTTACTCCATGACTCAAATTTTTTATCATTGATATACTTGGTAGGTATTTTAAATGATATTTTCAAGTTTCAATACCCTTATTTATATGTAATTAATTTGGTTTCACTATATTATTGTGAAAAATATATTTAACATTTTTTTGATTATCTAATACATTAATAATAAAACAACGGATCAACTCCACTGAAAGAATTTTATCCACACTTCAATTATATAAAAAAATAGGGGTTTGCAAGTTTTTATCATTGAGATGTAGAAGGTGATCAATGGTGGATAAATGTTAAAAATAAAAATCATAAGGAATAAATTAAAGTGATGTAGTGGAAATAATTTAGTAAAATGTTTTTCCCAAAAAATATCCTATAACTCTCTAACATATGATTCAGAGTGTGTTCCTTATCCTCTAGAAAAAGGAGAAAGAATCCTTTATCTGGTATGAGGAAAAAATAAAAAAAATAATGTGATTCCCTCGACTTTTAATTGAAATAGAATTTAAATATGAAGTCGAATTCAACATGATAAATAGGCATTTATAAAATTATTTCACAATTGATGACCTTGAAATATATGAGAAAATTATATTTTGTTTATTCAATATTGAAATAAATATCATCGAATCTCAATGGTATCATGGGTATGGAGATAATAATTGGGTAATTGTTTTTATTTATGGAATATAAAATGAAAAATATCAAAATGGTAAGAAATTATAACATCACACTTGTCAAAAGTGTATGATGAATTATACTGAAAATTTAATTATGTAGAAAATGAATTTCTTTAGGTGTGGAAAGGTGCGACACGTAGTTAGTGACTGCCTATGGGAGAAACAAATGAATGTTATAGATGAAATTAATACTTCAGTAAAACTGCATCCTATTTCCCAATGTTTTAACCACAAGGAATAAATACATAATGAAATATAGTGTAGCAAGATATCAGATTTTATTGATAACCAATGACATTAAATTCCAATACCTAGTGAAAAAGGGCGAGATTATTCCATCACAACTATTGATGCGGATCCCGTTAATGAATTGGGGATAGGTACAATAGTTATTGATCCAACATTAAAGAATATACCATTTTCATCTTGTTCTATGAATTATTTACTTGCATGTAGGTATAGTAGAACTATTCAAACGATACCTCAAAACCTGAATATATTGATGTTAGTGAAAAAATGGGGAAATAAACATATCTCAAAAATATAATATAACCAAAATAAATATATTTTACCAGTAGATTCAGTCAGAAGATAAACTTATGACTATTTATTAAAATTAAAGAAAACGTACAAAAGAGACGATCGGGGTCAAACATTGGAACTTGTCCTCATCCATCAAGTACAATATTATAGATCATAATAAGACATGTCATTCCCATAGTCAGAATCATCACATGTTTCCCATTCTGACTGAGACTGACCCTGGTTTAAGATCTTAAGAGTATCAGAATTGAACTTTCCTGTCTACTTTGATGAAGCTCGGGTAGTCACAGTGCGAGGTGTGTTCGAATAGTCCTCCCTAGGCCTTCTCTTAGAGGGAGCATGAGTGACATCTGTCCTCCCTTTTTCAAATAATAGTGTATCCATAAAAGAGACAGGACCAACGCTGCCCGTTTTTACCCCTTCCGCAGCAGAGATGTCACCACACTTCTCAGCAATCCTAGAGGAGTTCAACAAATTCTGAATTTCATGGTGACAATCAACATGTTGAGGAATCCCAATGTGGTCATCCAAGCTAGGATCAAACACACCAATCCCATCACAGGTCAGAATAACACCGGGAAGCGTGAGATGATTTGAAGTGTCAGTGCAAGTTGGATGCCCAACAACAGTGGGGCAAGAATTCCATCCAGTCTCAAATCGACCATCATTGGATGTATTCTCATTAAAAAATCCAACCCGAGTAGTAGAGGGGCCACCCATTGGAGACTTATCCACCATAGGTGCTTTGAATTTCAAAATAGGCACATGAGAGAGAGATTTATCAGCAGACCTCATATCAACCTTAGTAGAAAATGATTTTTTGAGAACATATCCATCCTGATCAAGAGACTTTGATAGTGAAACATGCGTTCTCTCTGGTTTCCTTCTACAGAGGTCAGCTGGATGACCCTTCAACCCACATTTCTCGCAAGAAATCTTTCTCTGACATAACTCTAAAGAATTCCCAACATCGATACATTCGATACAGAAGAGGGTCTTTCTTTCTTATTCAACATCAATATGAATAATATCAGAGGGAGTAGAGAGAGTTACCTTATCAATCATGGTGGAGCTCAGATCAATCTCCACCAACATTCATGCAAAGTGTCCAAATCGCGCAACCTTAGTTTCCCTATCGAGGCGTATAGGAGTCTCAATTTCCATGCCAATGTCATGAAATATTTTTGGGAGTCAATGTACCCAATTAAGTCCATGAAAACGAACCGAAACCTGAGAAATGGAATTCCTTGCACGCGAGGCATTGATGTCCAGAGACCATTCAAGTAGGTGAAGCCATCCCAGTTTCAGAGAAAAAGATCTGATGCTCCACGCATTTCTTTTGAAATCATTCTAAGTGAAAATACAATGAAAGAATCCATGACCAAGAGAGACACATCTCCAGTCATAAGAACCCCAGAAAAATGAGATACGTCTCACCATATCCTCAAACCTCTCCGGCTTCTTGCCCTTCGGTAAAACAAGAGGCAAAATCAGATAACTCTTCCCAATTGGAATCCTTTCAGCAAACACATCCGGATTAGCCTCAAAATTGGATGATGACCCATTTCGAAGAATCCTTCTGGAGCCAGTGTCAAAGAAGGAGGAAAATAGAGGTGGGGTTGGTTCTTCCACTACTCCAGTAGGAGCTTTAAAATAAGAACTTCCATTTGAGGCCTTCATACCCCCTTCGATTTTACCAATAGCGGGTCAGAAATCGTATGAATAGAGTTCGTAACAACCGGAAAATCATCTGCCCGCCTATCACCATTACCGCAAAGATCACCGGTGATCTGAGTGTCTGACGAAGTTCTAAAAGCAACATCCTTCGATTAAATCAACTGAGCCGGCAGAGATGGACCGCCTTCCCTAACATCGCGTCGTGCAACATGATCCACAACCAGTGGGTTTTCCCCACCACATCACTGTAGATAATGTCGCCTCCTTGAGGATCATGATTCCATGCCTATCCAAGCACACCAGCAACAAGCACCGAACCCGGAAAGTGGGGAAGAGGCATCCATTAACCCTAAAGCAGATCTAAAACTCCATCACGGCAGAACAACAATGTACGGAGGATAATGAATATTATTTGGAATTATAATCTCAAGAATGGATGTTATTTCTATATGTGAAAGAATTCCAAGATCAAATGATTGAGGTTATGAAGAAGGTCTTCCCGGATTACATCCCATTAAAATGTAATACACTGATTTCTTCAATAATATTTTTTCTTGTCATCCCTCTAGTTAAGAGGATAAGATATCAACCAGACTAGTACCCATAGATTTTCTAATATCTATGATCAAAATAAAATGAACCCTATTGAAAATTAAGAGAGGGAAGAGAAGCTAAATTAAAATATTCATAATTTGTATACACACACATGGTTTTCACATTGTAGTATGCCGATCCTTCTTCATTAAGAAGAAGTATTAGTCAATATGACTCCGCATTTATGATCATGAGATATATAAGTTCAGGATAATGATTAAGTATTATTAAATATATATTAATGAATTGTTTGATCAAATACATTGATCCATGTACCTCTCAAAAGTGGATATTTGGTCTAGATACTATCATGTATAGGTGAAGAAGGAGGACATACCCAATGAAATATTTCAGAGAAGGAATGAGCCATATGAGTTTATAGTGATGTAATTTAGAATCATTAATACTGAAAATATCTAAAAATAAATAATCAATACTATCTTTTATGATTACAACAATAAATTTTTGGTAATATATTTAGATGATATTCTTATCTATTTCAAAATAAAAGTTTAATATAATGATAATTTTGATGTTTTACTAGGGATATAGAAAAAGAAATATTTTTATGAGAAGTTCAGTAAATGAATGTTTTGGATGTGTAAAGTAACATTCTTGGGGCCTGCTATCTCAAAAAAATGGTATACATAGATACGTCAATGACATATGAAATTTATGGATAACCCAGAGCATTATATTTGATAGAGAAATTTATTTTCCTTTAATTTGTAATTTTACATTGGTATTTTAGAAACATATCATCACTTGAAAGCCAATAAATATGCTCACTCTGAAGGGAGATATGGTTGTATAAACTAACGAATGTGATGAGTTATTTAAATAGTACTCTAAAAGGTAATTAATTTGACATGTCCTCAAATTACCCACTTGGGGGAAGAATTTATAATATATAGTGATGCATCCAATTTTTTTTTTTATTTTTCACTTTTTCAAAATGAAAATGTGATAGCCATTTTCTGATGCTAATTAATGATCCAAGAGTTGAACTACCAAACCAATGATAATGAATTAAATAATGTGATATTTTTATTAAATATTTGGTGACATTATCTCAATAGGGAAAAGTGTGTGATAAATAATGATCTAAAAAACCTCAAGTATATATCCCAAAAAATGAAGATAAATATGTTATAATGATGGTGGTTAGAGCTGATAAATTATTATGATTGTTCAATATACTACCATCCATGGAAGGAGAACAATGTTATAGATTCTCTAAGTAAAAGGGATCGAGAAACTCAATCCATTTTGATGATTGAAATAGAACTAATCTTCCAAGACATGTAAAGGATAGACATGTTAATCATAAAGAATATGTATTCTTACCTTGAGAAAATAATTAATCAACCATCCACACTAGAGACAATCAAAGAGGCCAAAAAATGATAAGGACATATAGAAAAAGGTTCCAAATATTATGGATTTCTTCTTTCAAAAATTAATATTCACGAGGTTTGAAACATATACATGGTCCATCAAAACCAGAACTGAAAAGGTAACTTATTTATTATGTGAATATATCACACTTCATTATTTATTGAAAAAAACGAATATTTCTAGAGATCTAAAGAAAACAAATATTGTTGGATAACATGAATAAGTATATTATAGAATTTGAATATTGATTCTTAGTATACTAGCACATAATGTATGTATGACTGAGGTATAAATGTGAGATGAAACCATTTCTGATAAAAGTATGGAAATTGGAAAAAGTAATCATGGATTTTCTCATAAGACTCCCCAAAATATATAATGGTAATAAAAACATTTGGGTTGTAGTCAATCACCATACAAGGGTAGGACATTTCATTATGATTATGTAATATTTTGACAATTTATCTTCTCACCATGATATATATAACAGTAGAGTTATGAGTTCATGGTGTACCACTATCTATTATTTCAGATCAATATTAGAGGTTTAACATAAGGAACTATACAATCCTTCAATAATTGTTGGATATGATGTAGAGTTTTAATAATACATATCACCCTTATATGGATGTCATGTCGATGAAAACCATCAACACTATAGAATATTTGATGAGATCTCATGCAATGAAATTTCAAAGATATTTCTATACAAACCATCCCATTTTGGAGTTTTCATATAACAATAGTTTCCACTCTATCATTAAAATAGAATCATATTAATACTTGTGTGGGTAGACGTGTCACACCCCAATATGATCGGATGTAGTTGGAGATAAGAAGATAATGAAGAATGATCTAATATAATAGATAACATAGACTGTTCGAACCATTCAACATAATATGTATTGAATAAAGAATTAATAAAAAATCTACATAGACAATATTCAAAGTAACCTAGAGTTGAGGTCAGGGATAATGTGTTCTTAAATATATTAATATATAATAATGTGCTGGGGTTTATAAATAACGTCAAACTATTTCATAGATAATTTATCCCCATTTAAATCATATATCCCATTAGACCTTTGGTATATCAACTAAAACTCCAAACACACCTATAACAAGAACATCATGTTATCCATGTATCTATCCTAATGAAGTATGTACTAGATCCCAAACATATAATGAATCTAAGGCATGAACCCTAGTAGAATGATATTTTATTCATTTAGAATATAATCAATATCATCAATAATAGAGAAACTATTCTACAAAATAGGATAACCAACTTTGTCAAAGTATTATTGAAGAACCACAAGTATGAGGAGGCCACATGGGAACTGGAAGAGGTGATGGAATAGACATACCCTCTTCTATATTATTGTATGAAATAGAAATTTAAGGGGGGGGGGGATTTTCGAAGGGGTGATGAATGTAACAACACAAAATTTGTTAAATTAATTTTAAATTTAAATTAATAAATTACATATTAATAAATGTATTTATAGAAAACATATGTACTAATTTCTGTTATTTTATTTTGTACTACTAAGAAATATGGCCATGATTTCTATATGAGGCTGAAAAAGCATTATATCCATTGATTATATAGTTGTTCAATATTGACTGTTGAGATTATTATATATCATGTGATATGTTAAAGTCTAATTTGTGTGTATTGAAGAAGTGATGACCATTATTAGTATGATCATAGACTAAGATGACCGTTTATTATAGATTTTAAGGGATATGGAATCAGTAGTCTTTTCACTTGACTATTCCCAAGACGATATTCAATAATTTTATAATGATAAAAACCATTTATGGTTTAAGTTCAAGTTTATTTAAATCACATCCCAAACCATTTTTGATGAACTTCCCCATGAATGTACCACAGTCCCACACCTTACCCTTAGGGTGTTTGTTGGGGAAATAAAGGGTTATATATCTTTCACATACTACTATGAATTTTTATATTTTATTTTTAATAAAAAAATAATTATATCTATCAATTTTTTATTACTAATTCAAATATGAGTAAATAACAATGTTATTAAAATTAATATTTTCATACAAAGAATAAATTTTTTTATTTTTTTTAAAAAAATGATCAAATAAAAAAAATAATTTTGATAAATCGAATAAAAAATAGATTAAATATTTTTTTATGAAATATAAATATGAAATAAAATTTATTTAAATATAAATGACAATATAATTTAATGAATTCTATGCCAATTTTTATATGGTTTAGAAAGTGGTTAGTTTCCTAAAACCTATTATTTTCATCTATATAATGATTTTTATGTAAAGGAATAAATTATTATATTTAGAGAGTTATTTTGGTAAATAAATATTATTTTTTATAATAACACATTTAAATTATCTAATGGGGAATATTTTTATAATTTTCGGAGACAGTAAAATTATTGCATAAGGATTAAATATGATATAAATATGTGGTATTCATTATGACATAATAATAGTAAAAAAGTATTTAAACAAATACTATTATTTGATACATGAAAACAATATATTACCACTTAAAATGATGTGTATTTAAAATTATTTGATTAATATTTTATACATTTAATGAAGCCCCTAAAATATATATTATAGATTAAGGATTTAAAGTCTGTTCTTTATGAATGCGACTCACTTCCCAATCATTAATGGTTTTATTTTAATTATTTCTATTCTTAGAGTAAATAAATTTTGAAAAAATCTATTATTAAGAATTAAAAAAGTGGAAAACACTTTAATGGTTTTTAGTTTGGATTATTTTTTCACATAGATTAAAAAACCTATTTTTTGAAATTATTCAATAATTCCCCTCTCTTTGGGTACAAATACCCAAGAACCCACCTATTTATCTTTACTAAAAATCCATTTAACATGAAGTTACTTCCCCTATACCACAATAAATATATCCCTTTATATTCCCATGAAGCTCATCTTAGGGTTTTAGAAGCAGCCACTCAATGTAAGGGATTGATGAGAGAAAAATCCCTCACTGTGTAATTATAATGTTTTTAGAAGATTTTGCTTGTTGAAAAAGTATTTAGACATAATTATTTGTAGAGTTTTATCATGGGTTTTTGAATAGTTATGTTGAAAAGGATACAAGATAGAGGAATGGGTTCACTAGAATAAGTATGACAAATTTTATATACAAGGTGGCATCGTTTCCCAGTGTTTTCCAAATTTTTAGTGTCAAAAATATAGAGGATGGATCAATCATTAAGAAAGTAGAATTTAAATAAATTTCATATAAAATTATTGAAATGGAATTAGTTTCATTAAATCTATAGTTTCATGAAGGTGAAGATCTTTTCAAAGTAATTTAATGTCACAATGGATGTCTTTGGTGAAGAAGTGGAGCATTGTTAATGTGTAAAGGGTAGACAGTTGTATTAAAAAATGTGTGATGTGAAGAATCATGAATGAATTAATGTTTTATGTAACTCTATAAGACTATGAAAAGTTTATCAACCAAATAGAATAATGGGTGATAATAAATCTCCATGACTATGGGAAGCTTTATAAATTAGAAATATCTGTTGTGCTTTGGGAAAAATAGAGCTTGACATATGAGATTGGAGAACTTTGAAAAAAGGATAGAATGATGAGGGAAGAATATAGAAAGGGTGGAAATGCCAATATATATTCCTATAACACCAAACCTCAAAAAATTAGTGTAATACTCTAGGAATAATCAAAGTATCTAAATTCGTGAAGGTGATTCGGGAAGGTTGTTCTAGGAAAAAGGTTTGCGAAGAATGGTTTTTCATAAAGACTATAAAAATATGACTATAAGTGTTTAAGTTAATGGTGACTTTATAAAATGGATATAATTTTTGAGATTAATGAAAGTGTTGAGCTTCAATATTCCAAAATGATGATTATGAAAGGACAAAGCTTTGTGAAGGCTATGTGAGCTTCATGAATGGATGGTGATTTGCGAATGATGCTTGAGCTTCGTGAAAGGAAGGGGCTCCACATAGGTTGTTTGAGATTTTCAAAATGGGTTAGCTTCATGAAGGCTATAAGAATCAAAAAATTACTAGAAATTTATTTCCCAATTGAATTATGGTAATGTTATATTGATTAATTTGATGATCATATAACTTCAATAGAACATTCACCTACAACTGAGGTTGTAATAAATATTTTTCAAATAAACGAGCCTACATATCCATAAACAGTCTGTGAATAACATCCATAGTACTGAAAAAAGGAAAAGTTGTGTGATAATTTCCACTTATTTTTATCCAATAATAGGAGTGATAGTGTGATTGAATGTTGGGAAGAATTAAGATATTTCTAAACATAGTAAAGGCAATGAGCTAGGTCATAGAAAAGTTCTATCCTGAACCTCATTTTTGAAATGAGCCTAGGTTTATTTGGAACATCAGTACCTTTTTATTATATTCTCTTTGGATGTATCCTAATAGGGTGAACCATGTAAAAAAATATGTTTGTCCTTATGTTTGATCTTCTTCTTTACATTTATAGTTTCATTATCAGATAATGAATGAAAGAAAAAGATAATGATAAAAAATTATGAGAAAATTAAGATAATATTATAATAAAGAGTTCATGATATATTGGAGCAAGAATAATACATAAACGAATACCCATACCTTGATTCACCCCGTCTTGTGGTATCATATCCCCTTTTGGCCCTAACAAGTATTATCTTGCAATTAATTTTTATTTAGTTACATTTTTATTGTAATAAGTATTTTTATTTACAATTGTTCATGATTTAATGCATTTTTTACACATCTCATTACTATAATTATGATTCCCATGTCCAGAGAGACTACCTTTAAATCCTATTAAACCCTTACACAAACCATTATATACACCCATTAAGCTGTCCAAATTATCCTGTTATTTTACAAACTAATACTTTTTTGTTGTGAATACACATCCGCTTAATACACAAGGGTATTCATCTAGATATACTTATACTTCGTAGGGTGGGGACTTCCATGTTTTTAACACACAATCCTTAATTATTATATTAAAATTGATTTAATTAATTCTTATTTTGTATGATATATGTGGGTCACAAATACATGTAAATAATATAAATGTGAAATTTGGGAAAATAATACTATAGCCTTCCAATGGATTGGGTAATGTTATTATATAAATACATACCAATTATAGTGTGGGTGCAGTTATCCTATTCACACTATGTTTTAATGTATTTGTGGTAATCCTCGTTTTATGCTTATGATTTAATGTTTTATATTCGTCCCAAATTCCAATATTTCTTTTATATTAATTGTAACGCCCCGACCCCAGCTACCCAGAGCCGGTGCATTAGTTCGTAACATTGGCATGATCACAAAAGATCAAGTCTCGAAAGACCGATTAGTTTAGTAGCCTTGGAAACACTAGATACATTCATAAATGTTACATTACATCACAAAGTGAAAAACTATAATAACATAGTCTCCATAGTCCACACTTCTATCCTCTTCAGACTATCCCTGAAGGTCATTCATAAAATACTTCTTCACATCCTGGAAAATATTAAAACATTGAAAGGGGTGAGCTCGGATGCTCAGTAAGGTTAACAATATAGCGAAAGCTTTCATAAATAAACATTAACATTTAAGGCAATGTATAACTAAAACAAAAGCCTTTTAAACTTGAACTTCAACATAATATGGCAAAAGTAAAATGAGATAATGCCATTCACTTTTTCACATGGATATTCTACTGGTCGAATAATCACATGCAATATCAATAACCACTTTCATAATGAGGGAATGTATAATGCCAGACATTCTGAATCATTTTGTCAAGGCCTCGGCCAAGACGTCTAAAATGATTAAGGCCTCAGCCAAAACTATAAATCAAATTGGGAAAGGGCCTTGGCCAATTCCACGTCTAGTTGTCTCATGAGACCTACCGATGCATTGTGGAGCTATAGCGGGCTCCTCCCGTCACTTATTAAGTCCAATACATTCCTCATATGAATAGGTTTAAACATATCATAAACCATAACATAATCGTATCACATAAAACATGCATAAAGGAAACATAACACTTCAACATTTCAATCACAAGATATCAATACAACACATTGATATAATAAAAAAAGACACTTTCAAAACCATTTTCAATACCAAAATAAAATAATGTTAAAACATTGTATTTATTTTTCATTAAAAAAAGATGGCTTTTAGAGGAAGCCGAAACACAAATAATGGTCACGGCGGCGGAGAAGTCGTTGTCGCCGCATAAGTACGGAAAGAAAAACATTCCCTTTTTTCTTTTAGAAAAACGCTTCGTATAAAAAGATTCCTTTTGAATAAACTTAAAAGTCAAAGGGGTTTATACACCGTATAAATGAAAGTTGTGTATAAAACCAAATATTCCTCAATACAAGGAGATTGAGGCGATGTCCTTAAAAAGATAATTTTTTTAAATAAAGTTCATCTATAATGTGTATTCACAATAATTAAACATAAATAATTTAAAAATACAAGATAGGACATAATAATATCCTGACATAATTTGAAAGTAGGAGATTAACCCAAAGAATATAAATTGGGTTAAGAAGTTCCCTTACCTTGTGTCTGACTTGACTCAACCGTTCTTTAACCTCCTGAATAAAAAACTAGAGTTAATATATTCCTTATTAAGAACCATTTTCAATTTCATTATCCTTATTATATCACTTATTACAATGATATGAACATTATGTAATTATTTAAGTTAATAACGGTTGTTTTGCCGATCTTTGGTACTTGAGTCAATAATAAACTTCTTATAATTACAAGTTGTTTATGTGGTAGAATATCCATTATCTCCAAATTTATATTCATGATATAGATATCCTATATATCTTATATATCAAGTATATAC
Source organism: Viscum album (assembly GCA_963277665.1). Taxonomy (NCBI): domain Eukaryota; kingdom Viridiplantae; phylum Streptophyta; class Magnoliopsida; order Santalales; family Viscaceae; genus Viscum; species Viscum album. Next base: position 1,940,076,147 of record OY728141.1, read on the forward strand.
ATTCATTTATAATATTACATAACATTAAGAGGTAAGAAATGAAATGCACCGTTCATGGAGACGGTAAGCCGTACGTACGCATGAACGCTACTTTCATTTCAATTTCATATTTAATGGAACAAAATCATAATTATATAAATGTATAATATAATTCCAGTATAATATAGTGTATAATACCATTTAATCCATCCTTTATACATCCCACATATGGCATTAACGATTCAAATCACTTTGAGGGGGCGGTAGTCCGCACTTCCTAAAATGAAATTATCGCGTTTTACCCATAATGGAAATCATAAAGTATACCATAAATGAGAAATACAGAAGCATAAGTAAAATATAAACATATTATATATCATATATAAAAATAGTGACATCTTAATGGCCACCTTTGAAGGTGTTATATGAGTGTTGAACAATCATCGTTTCATGAGGCCGAAATTCGCCATCCACAGAAACTGTATGTTCTTTAACCATTAGATGTAGGTGTGTGTAAGTGTAGCTCGAATCCATATTATAACAAAATCATAGTATATTGAGGATACTGGTGTTGTTACAAAATAAATGAATAAAAATATTTTAGAGGATTGGAGAAGAAAAACAAAACAAAACAACATTAGAGAAGACATTAACTAAAATCGGGTAACTCTTTTTGATTTGAGCCAAAGGCTTCCTTGGGAAGAGTTATGCCCAATGTGTGGCTTCTAGGAGTAAGAGGGGGATGTTGGGAGAGTATTTGGGCAGAGGTTGGCCGAGACAAATGGCTTGAAAGTGTAAATGAGGTGGGAGAGGTGGGGGCCTTTTATAAGTGGAGAGGAGGGGCTCTTTTGGAAAGATTGAAATGTTACAATATTATACAATGCTTTTCGGATTCTAAAGGTCCCACACTTATATAATTCGTGGCCAAGGTGATAAGGGTTCGAAATATCTTCATCCAATAGGCTTTGGACCAGTGTAAGCCTTGGATTTTGCATTATCTTCTCATTTTATTTAAATCGTTAAATAATGAGGTCATCGCCGCATCATAATGATGTCATAGATAATTTAATTTATTTAATGTCTAAAAATTATCAAAAAAAAACTATGATGTAGGAAATATTTCTAGATTTCCAATGAATATTTATAGTCAAAATTTTGACTTGTGTAACCCCACTTAAAAACTATTTTAGTAAAATAACTCATGTTTGTGTCAATTTAATTTTAACATTAAATAAATATATATTAATGTCATTTTCCAACTAAAGTGGCTCCATGGGGTCCCCAAGTTGACCCATGGGTTGTTTTGGTCGGCCATGACTCATCCAATAGGAGTAGGACAAGTGTCATGCTCATCTCATATTATTAAAACATTATTTGTACCTTAAACTACACTAATTACCTCTAATCGCGATTAAGAACTTAAAAGTTACTATTCACCAAAAATTTATTTTAATCTCATTGAACCACATTTTACTTCTTAATGACAACCATGTATGTCGGATTTTTGAAAATCAAATCACAGAAGTGGTAATATTTCATTTAAATGAAAAATCAGTTATTTAACTACCACTTAGTGGTTTCACTATTCATTAAAAATTGAAGTTTTTCAGAACAAAGCCAAAATTTCACCCTAAGCTATAATTGATATTCCGAATTTAAAAATGATGTCTATTTTAAAAAATTCCAAACATATAAGTTTCATTAATTAATTTTATAATTAATTCCCGATGTCCCAACAAATAGCGTGTTTTAAGAAACAATTTATATCAAAAGATTGGCAATTGTTTATGTCCAATTTCAATGTTAAATTAATTCTAATGACCACCATTGGATAAAATGGTAATAATATAGTCTAATTATACTTTAAAACCACTAAATAGTATAATTTATCACAATAAATTATTTTGATTAAAAAAGTTGTTTTAAGTATTTTTTCACTATTCATAAAAAAATCGGAAGTTCTCAGAAAGTTACAAAAAATTCAACTTAGGATAATTTCGATATTACGAATACAAAAATGAAGTCCATTTTGAAATATTAAATTTCTATAATTTTAAAAAGTGGTTATTACTATTCATAACGGCTACATTGATTAGTCGCGGTGTTTTAGAACTCGAATTTGCATACAATGCATGCTATTGCATTATTAAATGAGAAGCGTATCGTGGAAGCTCGGGGTGTTACATTCTCCCCTCCTTCAATAAATTGCGTCCTCACAATTTGAAATTTTTCTTTGAAAATAAAAGGTTGAAAAGAGAAAATACCTTTGAGGATAACTCACATCGGAAATAAGGTTATTAAATATATAACATTAAAAGAAAGCAAGATAAGTACAAAGGTCACCCGATATAGCCCATTCTAGGATTATATGAAAATATGGATATGGAAGAAAAACAAACCATCAAGGTCTGATGGAAAGTTATAGAAAATAGGATTAGGGGAAAGTTTAACCACAAGAAAATCACAAACTTGTGATTGGTTAAACTGTCATTAAATCCCCAGTTGGAAAAGTTAACCGACAACATTTTTGTTTTAAGTTACCTTTTATAATGTTGAGGAATTTATTTAGGAGATTTACTAAGAACGTAAGGGAATATACATACTTGTTATGTATACTTTCATTCGTTAATAAATTTTTACCACAAACCCAACATTTACTCCAAATGGTAACGGAACTCAAAAATATTCTATTTATCCTAATTGTATAAGGTTCCAAATGTTAACACATACCATTTAGAATAGTAAAACTATTTTGTAATAACCAGGGACTTCCTGTAGGCTAGTGGTAGGAAATAAAGGCTTGTCGCACTATGGTTGTGGGTTCGATTCCTACAGCTTTGTCCGACGCGACGGGTTATGCCCCACCCTGCAGGTTATCCTTTTCCTAAAAATATAGAACTATACTATTCCAAAAATAATCTTTATAAATGTTTTAACCTTAAACAATACTATCCAAAGTTCCACTTAATCCATTCCAACCTTTATAGTTATCCAAAATACCTCTGTCCAGACTTTCTCTAAAAGATCTCAAAATTCAAAAATCAATTGTAACATCAGATTCCCCAAACAAATTAAAGTTTCTCTTTTGTCACATACTAAAAATATGATTACCTTCATCATATTAAAACCTTACTGAAATCAACAAGTACTGCAGTACAATCCTTATATATCACATTATTCTAATAACCAGAATATAATCCATGAGTCCAAAAGCACCAATACATTAATTATTCCGCTTCAACTGTAGTCACAGCATAAGATTGGCCTTGATCCCTTGGCCTTTTCTAAGGTATGTTTCCCTGACGCTTAGGACATTCATTTGCATAATGCCCCATTTCCCTACAATTGTAGCATTCATCTTTGACAGCCTCTTTCTTTCCATTGCAATCACGAGCCTGGTGACCCTTTTCTCCACATTTATAACAAACTCCCATTCCTTTTATGCAAGTACCGGGGTGATTCTTCCCTCAATTATCACATAATGGAAAATCCTTCTTTCCCTTTTTCCCTTTATCTGTCTCTTGTTCCACTGTTCTCTTATTCTCTTGCTTTACTTTGTTGTCATAAGACTTAGAGAATTCCTTTTCTGTCTTGATAGCACACGAGACAATATCTTCGTATGATGAGAAGGAGTGTGATACTAAAGCTCGACGGAGAAATGGTTTTAACCCATCAAAGAAACGATCAGTCTTACTTCTTGGGTTACGTATGTAATCGGCAACATGCCTTGCTAACCTTGTAAAGTTAGCCTCATACTTTGCGACATTCTCATCCTCCTTCTTCCTCAGACTCAGAAATTTCCTTTCCATATCTGCTCAATGGTCACGAGGAAATTATTTTTCTAAGAAAAGCTCTTTGAACTCCCTCCATTCCATATTCGATACGTCATCATCTTCCTTTGTGTTTTGAATCAGCGACCACCACTGATCGGCATCTCCAGTGAGGCGGTAAATTGCCATGACAACCTTCTCCCTTTCACTACTCCCCATGGCATGGAATATTTTCTCTAAGGAATTTATACATTGCTCAGCTACTATAGGATTTGTACTCCCATTGAAGGTTGGTGGTTGTTGCCTCATGAAGCGGTCTAACATTGATCCTCCACGTTGCGGATCAGGGTGCTCCATACGAGTAAGGTTATTATTCATAACCTGCGTGAGTTGTCCCAGTATGGTGAGAAGCTGATCAGCACCAGTTGTATCACTAGAACCACCATAATTATCTTGAGCAGGAGGGAAATCCCTACATGGAGTGCGTGCATTGATACGGTTTCCATTTCTTCCACTAGGCGCCATTTCTAAACAATGGCATAAACTAGATCAGTTTATGAATCAAGATTCATAATCCCATACTTATAAATCACTTAACATAAATTGAACTATTTATGGATATAATCCATAATCATAAAAATGTTTTCTTTGAGGAAGTATATACTCCTAAACCCTTCATAATTATTTGTAAAGAAAATGAGAGTTATCCTAAGCATATCCCCCGAGAGTGTCGTAACCAAGAGTGCAGCAAGGCCCGTTTTCGTGCACCAGTTCCCGTTCGAGTCTAGCTCAAAGCGGTGTTTTTGGGTTTTATCCCTAGGAACATGTGTGCCAGATCCACCTCTACCTGCTCGTATCCAGACAGGGATGTATTGCTCGGAAAACTCACAAAATCTCTACAATACCAAAATTCTAGGAAGTTCTTCTATACTAATCTTCAATGTTCATCTTAGGTCTACATGCTCTAATCAAAGTTTATCTAAATCTAGCTTCCAAGGTTTGTACTAAACTTTCTCTGATACCAACTGTAATGCCCCGACCCCAGCTACCCAGAGCCAGTGCATTAGTTCGTAACATTGGAATGATCACAAAAGATCAAGTCTCGAAAGACAGATTAGTTTAGTAGCCTTGGAAACAATAGATACATTCATAAATGTTACATTACATCACAAAGTGAAAAACTATAATAACATAGTCTCCATAGTCCACACTTCTATCCTCTTCGGACTATCCCTGTAGGTCATTCATAAAATACTTCTTCACATCCTGGAAAATATTAAAACATTGAAAGGGGTGAACTCGGATGCTCAGTAAGGTTAACAATATAGCGAAAGATTTCATAAATAAACATTAACATTTAAGGCAATGTATAACTAAAACAAAAGCCTTTTAAACTTGAACTTCAACATAATATGGAAAAAGTAAAATGAGATAATGCCATTCACTTCTTCACATGGATATTCTACTGGTCGAATAATCATATGCAATATCTATAACCACTTTCATAATGAGGGAATGTATAATGCCAGAAATTGTGAAACATTTTGTCAAGGCCTCGGCCAAGACGTCTAAAATGATTAAGGCCTCGGCCAAAACCATAAATCAAATTGGGAAAGGGCCTCGGCCAATTCCACGTCTAGTTGTCTCATGAGACCTACTGATGCATCGTGGAGCTATAGCGGGCTCCACCCGTCACTTATTAAGTCCAATACATTCCTTATATGAATAGGTTTAAACATATAATAAACCATAACATAATCGTATCACATAAAACATGCATAAAGGAAACATAACATTTCCACATTTCAATCACAAGATATCAATACAACACATTGATATATTAAAAAAAGACACTTTCAAAACCATTTTCAATACCAAAATAAAATAAAGTTAAAACATTGTATTTATTTTTCATTAAAAAAAAGATGGCTTGTAGAGGAAGTCGATGCTCAAATAATGGTCATGGCAGCGGAGAAGTCGTTGTCGCCGCATAAGTACGGAAAGAAAAACATTCCCTTTTGTCTTTTAGAAAAACGCTTCGTATAGAAAGATTCCTTTTGAATAAACTTAAAAGTCAAAGGGGTTTATACACCGTATAAATGAAAGTTGTGTATAAAACCAAATATTCCTCAATACAACGAGATTGAGGCGATGTCCTTAAAAAGATCATTTTTTTAAATAAAGTACATCTATAATGTGTATTCACTATAATTACACATAAATAATGTAAAAATACAAGATAGGACATAATAATATCATGACATAATATGAAAGTAGGAGATTAACCCAAAGAATAGAAATTGGGTTAAGAAGTTCCCTTACCTTGTGTCTGACATGACTCAACCGTTCTTTAACCTCATGAATAATAAACTAGACTTAATATATAACTTATTAAGAACCATTTTCAATTTCATTATCCTTGTTATATCACTTATTACAATGATATGAACATTATGTAATTATTTAAGTTAATAACGGTTGTTTTGCCGATCTTTGGTACTTGAGTCAACAATAAACTTCTTATAATTACAAGTTGTTTATGTGGTAGAATATCCATTATCTCCAGAATTATATTCATGATTTAGATATCCTATATATCTTATATATCCAATATATACATTAATTTATAATATTACGTAACATTTAGAGGTAAGAAATGAAATGCACCGTTCATGGAGACGGTAAGCCGTACGTACGCATGAACGCTACTTTCATTTCAATTTCATATTTAATGGAACAAAATCATAATTATATAAATTTATAATATAATTCCAGTATAATATAGTGTATAATACCATTTACTCCATCCTTTATACATCCCACATATGGCATTAACGATTCAAATCACTTTGAGGGGGCGGTAGTCCGCACTTCCTAAAATGAAATTATCGCATTTTACCCATAATGGAAATCATAAATTATGCCATAAATGAGAAATACATAAGTATAAGTAAAATATAAACATATTATATATCATATATAAAAATAGTGACATCTTAATGGCCACCTTTGAAGGTGTCATATGAGTTTTGAACAATCATCGTTTCGTGAGGCCGAAATTCGCCATCCACAGAAACTGTATGTTCTTTAACCATTAGATGTAGGTGTGTGTAAGTGTAGATAGAATCCATATTATAACAACATCCTAGTATATTGAGGATACTGGTGTTTTTACAAAAGAAATGAATAAAAATAGTTTAGGGGGTTGGAGAAGAAAAAAAAACAAAACAACATTAGAGAAGACATTACCTAAAATCGGGTAACTCTTTTTGATTTGAGCCAAAGGCTTCCTTGGGAAGGGTTATTCCCAAAGTGAGGCTTCTAGGAGTAATAGGGGTATGTTGGGAGAGTATTTGGGCAGAGGTTGGCTGAGACAAATGGCTTGAAAGTGTAAATGAGGTGGTAGAGGTGAGGGCCTTTTATAAGTGGAGAGGAGGGGCTCTTTTGGAAAGATTGAAATGTTACATTATTATACAATGCTTTTCGGATTCTAAATGTCCCACACTTATTTAATTAGTGGCCAAGGTGATAAGGGTTCTAAATCGCTTCATAAAATAGGCTTTGGACAAGTGTAAGCCTTGGATTTTGCATTATCTTCTCATTTTATTTAAATCGTTAAATAATGAGGTCATTGCCGCATCATAATGATGTCATAGATAATTTAATTTATTTAATTTCTAAAAATTCTAAAAAAAATACTATGATGTAGGAAATCTTTTTAGCTTTCCAACGAATATTTATAGTCAAAATTTTGACTTGTGTAACCCCACTTAAAAACTGTTTTAGTAAAATAACTCATGTTTGTGTCAATTTAATTTTAACATTAAATAAATATATATTAATGTCATTTTCCAACTAAAGTGGCTCCATGGGGTCCCCAAGTTGACCCATGTGTTGTCTTGGTCGGCCATGACTCATTAAATAGGAGTAGGACAAGTGTCATGCTCATATCATATTATTAAAACATTATTTGTACCTTAAACTACACTAATTACCTCTAATCGCGATTAAGAACTTAAAAGTTACTATTCACCAAAAATTTATTTCAATCTCATTGAACCACATTTTACTTCTTAATGACAACCATGTATGTCAGATTTTTGAAAATCAAATCACAGAAGTGGTAATATTTCATTTAAATGAAAAATCCGTTATTTAACTACCACTTAGTGGTTTCACTATTCATCAAAAATTGAAGTTTTTCAGAACAAAGCCAAAATTTCACCCTAAGCTATAATTGATATTCCGAATTCAAAAATGATGTCTATTTTACAAAATTCCAAACATATAAGTTGCATTAATTAATTTTATAATTAATTCCCGCCGTCCCAACAAATAGCGTGTTTTAAGAAACAATTTATATCAAAAGATTGGCAATTGTTTATGTCCAATTTCAATGTTAAATTAATTCTAATGACTACCATTGGATAAAATGGTAAAAATATATTATAATTATACTTTAAAACCACTAAATAGTATAATTTATCACAATAAATTATTTTGATTAAAAAGTAGTTTTAAGTTTTTTTTCACTATTCATAAAAAAATCGGAAGTTCTCAGAAAGTTACAAAAAATTCAACTTAGGATAATTTCGATATTACGAATACAAAAATGAAGTCCATTTTGAAATATTAAATTTCTATAATTTTAAAAAGTGGTTATTACTATTCATAACGGCTACATTGATTAGTCGTGGTGTTTTAGAACTCGAATTCGCGTACAATGCAAGCTATTGAATTATTAAATGAGAAGCGTATCGTGGAAGCTCGGGGTGTTACATTAACACATTATATCATTAATTTTAATTTTTATGATTATCAACTTTACATGTCTTCCAGATATTCCCCCTATAGTAATTTCGTCATATTTTTCTTTGATTACTACCTTACCAATATTTATAGGTAAAAACTTTCTTTTGTATGCCCCATGTTATCTAGTACATTATTAGATGATTAATGGAATCCATGGATGTGTTATGGTGTTTTTAAATAGTTTCATAGTGTCTATGTTTCATGTTATGGTGCTATGAATCTAGTTAACCAAATTCACTAGGACACACCAAATCATGGGATTGTGTAATGTGTATATTTATGTAATAGATCATGAAAAAATTATAATAAAAATTTGGGCTGTCATATCCAGGGATTATGGTGTTAGGGATTTACGTTTGATTAAGGAATTTGTATACCACTGACCATGTTTCGATTGAAGGAGAAGAGTGGTCTTCTGCCGTTAGAGTTACGGTTCTAGTTTTATAAGTGTTTTATTTTCTTTTTTCAATACATGGGAATAACATTATATTATATATTATTTGGTTTTGTCTATTTTGGAGTTGTACACAAGACAATACCTTTGTATTTTGTCTCTTTATACACCTCTTATAATGCATTTAGATCATTTTTGATGTGCCCAACATTTTATGGGTCCATATACAGCTATGAGATTTTTCTATAGATATCATGATTTTTACGGAAATTTTATGGATGGACTAGATGAGTTGTATAAAATATCACATTTATTTATATCATTGGTGGATGTATTTTACCTCCCATATGATGTTGGACTATGTTCCTAGGGGATATTGTTACATGTAGGCAAGTAGGATGGGAGCCGATGTTATTTATATATGATCTATTATTGGTACAAAAGGAATTTATTTTTCTTATATTGGATTAAGTGATGTATGTAGATATATTTTCTCTAGTGATGGACCATTTCTAGAATATTTTTCATAAATGAATCCTTAAGAAACTATCCATATATGGATAATAATTTCATGATTTATCTCATGTTTAGTGAAGAGACCATATTTATTCCTTCTTATCATATGTAAGTAATAGAGTTGAGGGATCTGAAAGAGTAACTTGAGGACCATTAATCAAATGAATTTATCCACAATAGTACCACTCAATGGGGTTCCTTGTGTTTATTCACAAAGGATGAAGATATAGGTTTAGTCCATGCAAGGATTACTAAAGGTTGATTTAAGTTATGGTGAATTACATGTATCTATTCCTTCAGATAGATGAATAATATGTTAGATGAGGGGATCTAGATTGTTCTATAATTTTGAATCGTAATTAAGAAACTATCAGTTATGAGTTAGGGAAGATGATTCACAAAAACGGTGTTTAAGTGAAGGTATATGTTATATGAGTACCTTATGATTCCATTTATATTGAAAAATATGCTAGGAATTTACTGGATCACATGAACTTGATTATTTATCACTTCAAAAACTCATTCTTGGTGGTGGTCATAGAAGAAATATTAGTATACTCAGGGACCCTATATTTTCATGATGAGAACCAAGAGATTGTATTGAGTATGATTTTAGAACACTATATTTTCAACTATTACATTATGTTTCATTTTAATATTTGAAATGTGATCTAACATAGACATGTGATCTCATTGGAAGGGAAATAATTTTATCCAGGGAAAGTGGAGGTAGTGATATCATGTGTGTATCCTAGAATTTGGATCAATATATAATGATTTCATAGATTGGAAGGGTATTATAGAGGATTCATTGAAGACTTATCTCACATGTAAGTGACCACGATTGGGCTAACCATGAATCCAGTAAATTTTTAGTTGACTAATCGATGTTAATAGGATTACTAATAGATGAAAATGTGGTCGATTTCAACCTTGATTATTGGTTTTCCTAGATCTAGGATCCATTAAACCATATATTTCAATCACTTAGTGGTTGGTTTGGGATCTATTTTATTACAAAAGAATCAAATGGTCTTTTATGGGACCCATATACTATAAACCAATGAGTTGAAATACCCTATCCCTGCTTTAAATGATGCTTATATATCTCATGCCATAAATTATTATTGTCATTACCTATTTGTTGAGAGATGACTCATCTACACAATCCAAAAGAGTATGTGATAAATATTCTGCTAGTGAAACATGAACTAGAAACAAAAGAGTTGTTTAATGTATCTCAATACCATTGACAGTTTCCTGGAATATTCTCTTGGGACAGGGAATTTCATCACTGATTCTCTCAATTTGAATACATGGGATTATGGAATTTAAAAATTCAATAAGGAGTTCAATATAATGTTCTTAATAATATATTTATAGGATTGAAGTGTTAGAGGAATGGGATGAAATGAAAGTTGTTCTTATTTCAATTTCAGTTCCATTAGTTGATTATAAAAGGCTATCTAAGAGTCTAATTCTGATATTTTTGTGATATAAGAATATCCCATTCAAGATTCCCTAGTCCCGGTATAATCATAGGATGAGTACAACATGCTATACATCTATGTTAGGGTGGTGGTCCGCACATTAATAAATGAGGAACTAATTAGGGAATTCCCTTCCTTGTGATGGATGGTATATCTAGGGTTAACCAATATATATCAGTATTAGGATTATACTCTAGTAGCAGAGTATGAGAAAAAATATCATCGATTTTCTCACTCAGTGACTTACTAAATAGAGGATAAAAGTAGAGTACTTGTTACAAGTAATTCTAATTCAACCCCCTGTGAAGATAGTTTAGAAGTGAGAAAAGGTGGCCATAATCTTTTTAACCAGACTTCCTAGGAACTAGATAGCTTATAGTGCTATATGTGTGGTTGTTAAATTACAGAAAAATATTTCACACGTCTTTATTATTCTTGAAAATCTACTGTTGGATGAAATTGGAAGGATATACATGCATGAGATATTGCAGCTACATTGGTACAAATGAGGACAGTATGAAATTAGGATTCCAATTTTACATCAATATTCTAGAAAGACCTAAAAATGGACATGTGGTCTTAGCTATATTTGAATACACTGTGTCACCCATATAAATATTTATAGTTTGAGAGGATGGTCTAGATATTGTTGGATATTATAACTTAACATGTTCAAGATATTTTCAGATCAAAAAAATATTTTTATTGAATAATTTATTTATAAAAATAACTTTTAGGCCTTGATCTACATGTAACCTTGCTTGTATCATTATTGTAGGCCATGTGTCTTGTTGTTTTTCTGGTTAGGGGTGGGAGAGTGAGTAGTTAATGGGACAATCATGTTGTAGGAGACCAAATAGTGTGTTATTTTAATTTAAGAGTGGTTGGTTATGGATCAGATCATACAATAATCATATTGAAATCAAAAGAGATGACCCATGGCGTTCATTATAATAAACCTGGATGACTTACCATTATAAGTATTGATAATTTTCAATAGAGTATTAATTTATTTTCTAGATCATTAATTAATTTAAACATTTTTATTGAAAATGTTGAGAATTTCGTAGGTGTTTAGAATGTGTTTAATATTGGTTAAATAATGATTAATAATTCTTTATAGGTGTAATCAAAATTATATGATTCAATCCATCCTAATAAATCTACAATCTTTCATGCATAATTCTTTGAGTGCTATGTGTAAGGAATTTAAAACTAAATGTAATACTCCATTTCTAAATGTAATCCTTTGATCCTAACTATATGCACCAATAATAATTATTTTATCCTTTATATTACACAATATTAAATTTTTGAGAGCATAATCCATTTCAAAGAGCCTAATCCATCTTTTAGGTAATATAATATTTTTTTGAGAATAAAATATTGATCACCCCATCATAATACTATTATATATAGTTAGATTATGATTTTCTGTTGGGGTGACATTGTGAGATTATAAATTTTTTAAAATTCTAATATAAATAAAACTAGTAATTTATAATTGGATATTAAATGAGTAAAATTTCACATATAAAATGTGATCCAAGAAATATAAAGTGGTAATTAATAATTAGTTATTAATCAAAATATATGTTCAATTTTCTATGAATAATTATTGAAAACTAGTTGTTGTGCTCAATGAATTTATGTTTTAATGAATCTCTAGATGTTAATTCTAGAATGGAAGCATGATAATTTTTGGTTGTTTTTTAGAACAAATAATCCATAGAATTAGAATATATAGTGAGGCAATTCATGTTATTAAAAAATGTGTGTTCAATCCCATAAGAAATATAATGTTGTGTTTAGATACCAATCTTATTATATTGAAACTTTTTATAGAAAATAGTGTTCAAAATTGATATAGTAATGAGTAAGATACCGTGTATTATTGGAATTACAAAATTTACAATATTTTAATTATTCTAAATTTGATTTTTATTTTAGAAGATATTGGAATTTTTTTCCTTGAAGTAATGATAAACAAAAAGGATATTTGTGGTATTTCATGTTAGAGATGTAATTATTAATAGTGACGAATATTTAGGAGATTGTTGTGTATGTTTGTGATTTTAATAGAAAGAGGAAACAAAGGATATCATGTTGAAAATTCCTTTGTGAGATGATTCAATAGTACTGGGTTTATTGATATTTAACTATATTTAAGTTAATTCTTGTAATTTTCAGGGCCCAAATATTGGGGGTTTATAAAGAAAGAAACGGGTTCTATCTATATATCGATGATGGAGACAAAAACAAAGTGTTAGAATAATGGGGAATATAAAGCTGAAGATCAATTATAATATTCTTCATCTAGTGAATCATGAGAAAAAAGTGAGATCGTTAGATATTGAGATGTTTTTATATATTATTTCAGATTATTGTTATTAGTTTTTCATAAATATTTATAAAGGATCATTAATAAAGATCAATATCTAAATATTCTATAGTAATTGAGATTTTTAAAAGATATATATCATCTTGATTAGATATTTTTGTTTGAAAATCTTGTAAATTTGTGTTCTCTAGTGTGATTATAAAAAACCATAGTGTGACTCTGTGATAACAATATAATATTTTAAATAATTTTCCTTATAGACAAGAATCTATGGGTGGGGGGGAGAAACAAACCAAAACAAGGAGTGGGATACTCATGAAGGTCTAGGAATAAGTAAAAAGCTCATATTCAATGCATCACTATTTTAATCATACACAAGTGGGACTGATAGTATACACTTTAGTGAATAAAATTTTAATAGGTTAAATGGTTATATTTAATTTAGAAAAAAATATAGAAAGTATACTCTATAAATTCATAACCTCATATTAGTGGAGTAATATGATCCCAACCACTTTAAATGGTATCATATATTTATCCCTTTGTATTTATAAAACATTAAATAAGAATAGATATTATATATTTCTTGAAAAATAGGGGTTCTACTACTTTTGGTGGAAATATTTATCATGATTGAAAGAAAATAATATCGATATATCTTTTACCACTTGTGATATAAGTTAGTGATGGTAAAAAATTGCATCCATAGAGGTAAATGTTCCAATGAATATAGAAGATAAAAATAAATATATAAATTAATTTTAAAGAAAAAAAATCTATCACAAATCCATTTTCAGAACAATTTCACACAAAATTTTTTAAACATCAATGAAATAAATAAATAAAGAATAATATTGAATGTATCTATTAATAAAATTTTATGCTAAGGAGGATAAATAAAAAATATAGAGAATTGTGTTTAAATACATCAAGACTGTTAAAGAATAAAATATTGATGATATTTTCACTATGGCTAATGAAGTTGTTAGTAACATCTGAGGGTTTGGTAAAAAAATAATATACTATTATTATGTAGATTAGAAGATAATTTCTATATTTTTTTGATCATAATGTCTAATATCTAGAATATAAAGAGTATATTTCCAAGAATTAATTGAATGACATTCTAAAAGAATATTAAATTAAAAAAAATCCATTCATTAAGAAAAAGGTGAATTTTGGAATGATTTTTGAGGCCGTGAGATATATTATAATTAAATAACATGCTTACAATTCATATATCTGTTACTAAAAAAATAAAATGATGATAGTGACTATAAAATCAACATTGCAATTATTTAAAATAGATTCAAAAAAGTAAATGAAAAATTGAAAAATAAAGTTACCTATAGGATGATAAATATGATATGACATAAGAAACATTTCCATTCAATATATTTAGAATAATGAAGCATGTTATGAATATGAAGATATGACAATCCATAACAAATGGATTGGAATAAATTTTCAAAATATTCATCCAATTTTGGAAGAAGAGAGAATAAATTTTCTACACACAAGAGATTAAATTTTATGATAAAAGAATAACGAACTACCCACTCATATTGTATTTTATATGAAATATATTCTAGTGAAAAAATTACCAATTCCATAGCTCATGTTGAAACATTATTTTACAATTCATGTAGTTATGGAAATTAATTAGAACCAATAGAGCTAGAATACATGTTAGAAAATAAAATTGATGCATGTATTTAGAAAAACATAATGGGTAATAGGGAAGTTAAAATTTTGTAGGAAGATAACAAAAATCTCATTTATGAAAATAAAGAGTTTGAAAATAATGAAAAATCTCATTTATGAAAATAAAGAGTTTTAAAATAATGAATATAAACTATTTTATATGATAAAAAATTTCTACATTAATGTTTCTGAACATGACTAGATGAAACATAAACTTGAAGAAACATGTGTTTTGAAATTAAATAAATTATATAAGAAAAAATATATATTTCTTGAAGCTAGAAATCATTTAAAGAAGTTAAAGGATTATTTAAACTTCTTCTTTATGTAACAAAATAATCCTCTAAATTATTCACTAGATCTTTCACAAATGATCTTGTTAATATTTTCAGAAATAAATATGTTCTTAATTTTATTTAAACATAAAATATAGAATATAACTTAAAATATATTCATTCTTGTTACATGAAATATAGGGAGAAATATTATCCCACTTCATATAAATAAAATAGGTTCCATGTAAGATCTTCATATCCAAAAAAAATAAAATAAATACCGAATATATACAACATGAATGAAATTTTGGATAGTGTTACATGAATAAAATTTTATAAACAAAGAAGATTTTAGTTCCAAGGAAACATCATGTGTTTTAGAGTTCTGGGAAAAAAGCATACACATATTGGTGCAACTTGTCATTTCATAGGATGTTACACGATCTTATGGGAATTCAACTTGATGAAGAGAAACCATATTTACAATGAAAAGATAGAATGTATGATGTTTTAGGTGTACAACCTCATAATAGATACATATAAATTTAGACATTATATAGAATATATGAGAAATAATGCTACTATGTTGAAAAATTTATGAAAATATTATCTAGATGGAAAACATATATTTGTAAAATAAAGGGAAAAAGAAAAGAAAACAAAATGATTTAATTTCCTATAGTGTTTTCTTTAAATTCTATAAGAAAATAATACATTATATTGTAGAGATGATCCTGCCACATGACTAATGATAAATCGATTTTAAATTGTTTTTTAAAACCATAAAGATGTATTAGTTATTTAATAATGATTTTTCTTTAAAAATAATGCTTATTATATTGGTTGAGATTGAACATCAGAACATGAAATCAAGTGATGTTTTACACGGTAAGGGATAAAGAATAATCTCTTGAGAGTTAGTCATATCAATAATGGTTTCATTGAAAGTATCTTTCATAAATATGGTTGCTTCAATAAAATATTTTAGGAATGAGGGTTCATTTATTAATGTTGAAGAACCAATTATAAAATATTTTTGGTAGGTATTCCTATTAGTTTGTTATAAGTTAGTCAAATAGATGAATGTTTTTAATTTTATTAAAGTATTGGACATGTTGAACAATAGAGTTTAGAAAAAACATAAAAGAATTATGTATTGAGTGTTCATAAAATGATGAAGAGAGAATATAGTTTTATGTGTGTAAATTGTCAAAATGGAATGATACCTCAAAAAAATATACAATATGGTAAAAATTATACTGACCAAGACACAAGAACATATACACAAATATTTACATAGTCCAATGAGGTGAAATTAAATGAGGCGTGATTTGTAATCCAATTTTTTTTTGATTGTTTCACTTGAGGGACCTATGTTATGTTACTTAACAATAGGAAAAATATAGTTGATATGATTAAATGATTTGGAATAAAAGTAAAATAAATTATGGGAATTTATATAAATAATGTTAGATTTGATCTTGGGAAAGTCATTTATGGTGATTATTTTGATGTCATATTTACATACATGGAATCCTTCATCAGTTTATATCACTATTTAATCCCCATAAAAATTTCTTTATAGAGATTTATATTAATTTTTTTGTTGAGATGGGTATGCTAATACATTTTGAAAATAAAATTTCAAACTATTTTTGGAGAGGGGATGTGTGTGATGGTGTAAAAATAATCAAATATCTAGTATGTAAAAGGGTTTTAAAGTCCTAGATTTAAAAGAATAAATTTTAATAAGATGGAAATATTCAATGAGAAAATTGAGGAAAGAGTATTTATGGGTAATTATCTAATTAAAGTGGATTTAGGTGTTGAAACCAACATTAATAAAAACATGGGGATTTTTCTGAGTTTAGGATTTTTTAAAACTAATGTAAATAAAATTTTTCAATTAAATAAAATATTGATATTTAAGATAAAAACATCATGAAGTGTTCTAATCATGTGGTTATGAAAGAAGCTGAAATCAGAATAGCTCTCAATGATACTATTTCTGAAAATATTTGTGATGAATAATTTGTTGTTTTCATGTACATGAAGCATTTTTAGTGGTAAAAAGTTATTTTTATGTTGACAAAATTATTTGGAGAATAAGGATCCTAAATTCAAAAAAACATTAATGTGGATAGTTGGAAATACAAAAATACTCTTGTCAAATGTTGAACAATGAATAGTTTCTAATGATATAGAGCATGCATAATGGGTGCAAGGTATGAATAATGAATTTAGATCAAATTGAGAAAAATATAACTTTTATTATTGTCCCAAGTCCAAAATATAAGAATTTCATTATAAATAAATGGATTTTAAGAAACATCATAAATGAAAAAGAGTTAGTTTGATATAAAAAAATTTAGGATGTTTCGTGAATGATATACTTTAATAAAAGTCATTGACATTGGAGAATCCTTTTGTCTAATATCAAGGATTGAAATTATTATAATTTTTTAGTTGTGTATATAATAATGTGCAACAATTTGTATCAAATGGATGTAAAGACAACATTTTTAAATATTTATCTTGAAGAATAATTCATTATATAAAAATGAAATGGTATTATTCATGATGATGTAGGTATCATGGTTTGTAGACTGAGAAAGGCATTATGTGGCTTGAAAGAGGCTCATAGAGCCTGTTAAATTTGATATAATTGGTGTTTGAAGGAAATTGATTTCACTTGATGAAATTTTTACATAAATTTATATGTAATATATATGTCCATTAGTAAACTACTCATCATAATATATGTTGGTGATATATTATTTTAGAGTAACCATGTGTACATTTGTAAGGAATTTTTTTAGAAAATAAATTAAAATTTTGAGATGTTTACGTTGAGAAATCTGGATTATTTTCTATGATTAAAAATTAACCTGAAACAACATTTCCTATTTCTATCCTAAGAAATTTATTCTAAACAATTGTTAAAAAATTGTGTAATGGAATAATATGTAGTGTTTATAAAACAATTGGAAATAAAATGTGAATTAATTAAAATAGGATAAAGGTTCCCAAAAATGAATTTATAAGACTCATTGGAAGTCTATTTTTTTTGAAAATATCAATGATATTTATATAATTTTCTATAATACTTTGTTCTTGATTTTAATGTTACCCAAGGGAGAAAAAAATTCTCGAAGAAAAAATAACACTAAGATATGTAAATGAAATAATGAATCATTATATGGTTTACAAATTTATTATTGATTTGAAACCACTTGAATGCACATTTACAGACTACGTGGGTGATTGTACGCATTAAAAATCCTTATCAGTTTGGAATTTCATTGTTATTTAGGTCTATTTGAGTGCGTATAGTAAGAATTATAAATCACTATCTATTAACATACTAAAGTAGAATATGTGATAGCCACGCATTCAGGTACAAAAGTATTATAGATGTCTAAAAAATTACCAGACTATATATTTGAAATTGAGAATCCATAGATTATGTTTTTATAACAATCAATATGCAATAAATTTTTCAACAAACTTTATAAAACAATATTTATCTAATATTGTTTATTTTGATAATTAGTTCAAAAAATATAAAGAGATAAATTAAAATATCCAGTTTTGATACTTCTATACTCAAAAGTAGACTATATATATCTTTATATAACCTATTCCAGGAGGGATGTTTCTTAATTGTATGATCAATCTCGAGGATTGACCCACTATTATCACTTGAAGAATGTTTAAACAGGTCCCCAATATGGAATTTGGGATGTGCTAATAAGGTAGTCGAAATGGGGTCATAAATCTACGTAATTATGGGAAGATAATTCTTAACAATACAAGTATTTATCAATACATTGTCATGTGATAATATATTTAATACTGAATGGGGGTGTTTGTTAACAGCGAGATACATGAATTGAGGGGGGATTTATCTACGCCACATGAAAAAAAATAATGACACAATGGATGATGTCATATAAAAATCATAACTTAGCTAGTTTTTTGGTGGAATAATCTCTTCGTAATATATATATTGTGATGGGATGATTTTAATTTGGCAGGAGATATAGAGAATTGTTTCTAACATGAGTGATGTTTATAGAAAATCCAAAAACATTAGATTGATATAAATTTGAAAAAGTTGATAAAGAGATTAATGGTTTGAATTTGGATTGAATATTCTTGAAGAATTTAACAGTTAGTTTTATTGGAATATGGATATTATTGTAAGGTGGTAATATTGTGTTTGTGAATGGATGAATCTAGTTTGTAGAATATTTGAGGATATTTTAAAATTTTGATGACATTATTTATCATGAGAAATCATAAATGTATTGAGCATAAGGATTTGAGACCTAAGCATAAGGATTTGATCACCAATCATAATACTTCATCATTGAATGTAAGTCTTTGAGACTAAATGTCTGTATTCATTATATGACATTACTCTATAATATGACATGAGCATAATTATTTGTGAGTATAATAATTTTCCTTGAGTATAATACTTGTCATAATAAATGTAAGACTTTGATGAGCATATGCATATGATCTCCCCCATGTAAGAATTCTATACATAAGAAAAATTCTATGTTTTTTCTAGGTAAAATTATGGATTATATAATTTCAATTCTATTATGAAAATAAACCATATGGTGTTAAAGCCGATCTTCATGGAGTAAAATATCACATTTAAAATTTTATACAACACATTTTATGTGCAATTTAATTAATGGATGTTAATCCTAATACATTTTTATTCTTTTATATGATT
The DNA here is from genome assembly GCA_963277665.1 of Viscum album. Taxonomy (NCBI): domain Eukaryota; kingdom Viridiplantae; phylum Streptophyta; class Magnoliopsida; order Santalales; family Viscaceae; genus Viscum; species Viscum album. Next base: position 1,940,096,178 of record OY728141.1, read on the forward strand.
TATAGAAAATTTGATTCAATTCATTAAGATTGTATAATTGTGAATAATATAAAGAGGTATAATTTTTAATTTCAATGTGATGATGTTGTGATTTTCATAATATCAAATACTCTCTAAAAATTGAATATATATTGATTCTAACTGAGTTATTTACAAATGGATGTTAAGTACATAGAGATATTTTCTTTCTTGAATAGATATATTAATTCTTATTGTGAACAATTTATATAATTTAAAGGAGGATATCAATGTAGTATGAAAGATGATGATGTGTATTCATGGAATTCTAATGTTCAAAATTTGTGAATTATTCAAATTCTGATCTAAATTTGAGAATATTATAGAATTTATTTTATTTGAACTACTGAGAAACATGAAGTAAAAATGTTGTATTTCATAATACACATGTGTTTATTGAATGTGAAAAACATTTATGATAATTTAGTATATGCAGAAGTTCTCAATCGCAGGATAAAATAATGGAGATCGTGATGTAAATATATTTTATGAGTAGATTCCACAATGATTATCAAGATTTTTATTAGAAATAAATTACGTCATATATTTTTGAGTACCTATAATATTGGGAGTTTATAAACAATTATGCGGCTCTTATTATAAATAAAAACGATTGGAAAATAATTTTTCATAAATAGAGAGAATATAAAGCTTAATCTTTGAGATCATTATCTTTTTCTTGTGGACCTTGACCATTCAGTGAGATCATATGAGATTGGAAAGATGTTCAATATTTCACCTTCATGAAGTATGAATTTTTTCTTCAATATTCCCCAATTCTCATCAATAATGATATTCTTCTATAGTATCTATATCAATCGGTATTTCTAGAAGATATCTCTTTTCATGGATATATATATTCTATATAAATGTACCATGAAAGTACATTGTTTGGTGTGGCACTGGATTGGCATTGTACGACTATATATTATAACATTATGTTTGTAATCAATTGTTATTATATTGAAGAACCCATTATTGGCGGTGGGGGTACCAACCAAGATGAAGTGTATGTTTCCAATAAAGGGGATGAACTATGTAAAAATCATTCATCTCATTTTCACATTTTTTACATACATGCGTGTTGTTCAGATTCTACACATGAGTGAATCGTATTTAAACTAGTTGAAGGGGTAGATTTAATTAATAAGAAACCATACAAATTAGTATCCATTGATTCATCCCTCTATTCAAAGTGAATTAATATGATCCTAATCACAACATTGGTGATCTTAAAGATATCACCTTGGTTAGGAAATCATTGTATGATGAGGCGAGGATAGATTACATGGTGGTTATTTGGTCTACTTGGGGTTTTAGGGTGGATTGGTGACGTGCCTTACCATTTGGGTCATTCTACATGACATCAAGGTATTCATGATGTGTTTCACATTACACTACTCCAAAAGTAAAATATGTCCCCCAATAATCTGTTTGATAGTGATGATATCATGCAAGATGGAAATATAGGGTTTCATGAGTTCCTGATGAATATAATAGAATATTTTGAGAAGGTAGTAGTGTCTAAGATAACAATTAAGACACATATTAGGGGGAGGGGGTGAATCATTTATGCTCAAGTTTTTTACCAAAATAAATTTTCATTTTCATTTTAACCGTCATTGTAATTTATGGAATTTATTGACCTTGTTTTATATTACATGCTAGGCTACGACCACTTGCAATGAAAATATGTGAACAATGATAAACATGAATCATTTATACATGTTTCTATCATTTTGTGGGAAACCTACTTCTTATCACGATAACTCTTAATGAGTCCTTAATTCCACTCTATAATAGAATTACCAATTATAAGGGTTTTCAAGGGATCATCCTATAACTAATTTAACCCAATATTACTCATGTGTGGTCACCATATTAATATGTAACTTGATTTTACCCATAATTTCTTTATTCTCATATCCCACGAGTTCCTTGAATTTCATATTTCAATCATAGTTCATGATCTACCAAAGGATGTATCTAAACCTGAAATGTTGATCTATTTTCTAAACATTATAGAGTCTTCAAATACCAAATTTTTATAAAAATAGTTCATGTGACTCAATATATACTTCTCATTCTCTTAGTCTCTTAGATTATTTGTAGTCCCCTTTATTGAGACTCGTAATTCTTTATTTGGTTGATACAATCTCTTCATCTTCTTCATTTTCATATTTTATAGACTGTTGTTCTTCATTGAGAATATAATTTCTTCTTAGTTACACATAGTTCACATACAATATATACAAGATAAACATATCTTCTTTTATTGAATGGATACCAGATTCTTTGTCTCTGATCTCATTATGAAATGAAATTCACATATGAATATCTGTGACATTAAATACACCTTTCATTCAAATTTCTCATAAATGGAACCCGTTTTGTCAAAGGAATACTCCAAATATAATGTTGCATTGTGAAATACCATATCTAGGTTCCAATTTATTCTCATGTGCTACTCTTTCAACTCAACAAGTATTTCAATAATTCTGTTAATAACTGATCTTCTCTTTTTATACTCATCCAAATAAAATATTCATTTATTCATCTATAGACCTATATTTTTCTTTTTTTAAATGAGAATACCTCCACTAAACTCCTATAAAAATTTTAATGATTTATTCATGTGAACTATAAATATATATCAGTGTGAGGAACTGTAACACCCCGAGATTTTATGGAAAATATTTTTTTTTATTTCATTAATGTCTTCTGTTGTATGCTACACCAAAAGAAGCTTGCACAACATGAATCCTTGACTTGCCTTTCATTACACGTAATCGCGACCTTCCTCTATAGCGTGTGTAGTACGCAATACCGAGTTTCACTAAAAAATGATATACTATTTAAATATTATCAAAACTAGCCGTTATGAATAGTAATAACCACTTTTTGAAATTTTTTAAATTTTATTTTTCAAAATGGACTTCATTTTTTGATTCGGAATATCGAAATTATCTGAGGGTGAAATTTTGGTACTTTTCGGATAACTTTCATTTTCTGATGAATAGTGAAAATTACCAAATTTTAATTAAAAACAACCTTTTTAATTGAAATAATAAATGGTGATAAATTATTAATTTGAGTGGGTTTAAAGTATATTTAAAATATATTTTTACAATTTAATACAATTTTGGTCATTGGATGTAGTTTCACATTTAAACCAGACATAAACAAATGTCAATCTTTTGATAGTTATTATCTCTTAAGAACACACTATTTGTTTTGACGACGGAAATTAATTTTTAAATTAAGTAATGAAACAGATATGTTTTGAATTTGGTAAAATAGACATCATTTTTGAATTCATAATATCAAAGATAGCTTAGGCCTAATTTTTGGTATTTTTCTAGAAACGTTCATTTTTTTGATGAATAGTGAAACCACTAAGTGGTAGTTAAAAAATGAATTTTTCATAAAACATAATTTTACCGCTTCTGTGAGTGGAATATCAAAAATACAAGAGACATGGTTGATGTCAGTAAGTAAAATGTAGTCCAATGAGATGAAAATAATTTTTGGTGAATAGTACCTTTTTACTTTTTTTTACCACGGTTAAAAGTAAATAGGGTAATTAACGGTAAAAATGATATTATTATTACACTAAAACTTGTCCTAATTCTATTGGATAAGAGTAATTTGACCAAAAAAACCTTAGGAATAAAATATGACCATTTAGGCCCACTTGGATTAGATTAGGACATTTATTATTTTATTTAAAGAAGGGTTAAAATAGTTTAAATCGAAGTTTAATAAGTAAATCAATTTTAATATAGGGTTATACATAAGATAAATTTGACTATAAATATTCATTAGAAATCTAAAAAGATTTCCTACATAATGATATTTTATTTGTAATTTTTAGACTTTAAATATGTTAATTTATTTATGACACAAAGATGATGTAGTAATTATATTATTAATGAAATATTGACATAATTGATGTTATAAATACCCAAATAAATGTATTTTAGAATTTTTATGAATTACACTAATTTTCTAGGTTACTATGACATGTTATTACTGATTTAATAAACTTTTTTCGAACTAATCATTCTGTTATGAGTTTCACAAAAATCAATTACTAAATAGTGTCAAAATTGACATAAAATAGTTTTTAAAACAAATATTATATTATTAATTTGTATTTTATTCCTAAAAATATATGGTTCAGAAAATGACTTAGATAAGGTTATATATATTAATAATAAACAACTTTGGGTTCGTTTGGCTTCTTATAGTATGTTTATTAACCTTATAGTGTAAGAACACAAAAAGACACGGTAAAAGTAAAATTATCTAACTTAAAGTTAAATATAAATGATAAGATTAAAATAGGAACCTAAACTTGTCTAAATTCTATTATATGAGTGGATTTCGACCCATCCCCACCTTAGCTTCTTAATAAATCAATTTGGAGCTATTTAGAACCGAATTTGGCTTTATAATAAAATAATATTTTTATTTATTCCAAAGGTGCCCCTCTCCTCCCTTATAAAAGGGAACCTACTCCCTCTCTTCCTCACTCCACATTGAACCTTGAAGATCGCCCAAACCCTCCCAAATTCTCGTCTCCACTTCCCTTGAAACATCCTAGAGGTCCTGGTATTCTTCAAAGTCCAATTTTAGTGCCCTAAAAGGAGGACTCAAAGAGGCGCTTCAAAGAAGAGGTAATGTCCGTTACTGATTCTTTCAACTTTATTTCTTCTTCCAATTCTTATTCTTAGGTTGATTCATTATGAAGTAATAACAACAGTATCCCTAATATACTGATATGTTATTATAAGTATGAAACAACCCTATTTAACCATCTATCCATCCTACGGAAAACGAAATCACCGCACGTGCGTACGTATGAAATACCGTCTCCACGCCGTGGTGTAATCTATTTTCCACCACCACCTTACTTGGATGGGTAAAATGGTGTACATAATAACTATATATGATTATTGTAAAGTGATATTGATTCTGAAATAGTATACAAACACTCCAATACAATTCCACGATCATGAGAACGATATCATCGCTCGTGCGTACGTATGGACTACCGTCTCCATGACGCGATGAGATTCATTTTCCACATTAACCATTCATGAATGATTATAAAGTATATATAATAAGTAATAATGAAATATATGACATAATAATGATACTAGATTTATGTTTATATATATATTTATGTCATCTACTTAATTCCATTAAACTCAATAAGGAAACGAAAACAGCGTTCATGCGTACGTACGACCTACCGTCTCCATGAACGGTGTATTTATTTCCATTTATTGATCTATTATATATATTTATATTCTGAATATATATTATATATAAATCATGTTCTATATTCTGGAATTATTTAATCATGATCTAAGTAATCGTATGAATAATTACAAGTCAAAACACGGACGACAAATGAAACGATTTTACCCAAAATGCACTTTAACATAGAATTTACAAAAGGACGGGTAAAATAAAGTCATTGGTGAACCATATATGATATCATAACAATGAGTATGATTTTGGAATAAGTCAATGACATTATTTAAATAATTATACAGGAGTTTCAGACACTTACGAAGCAAATCGGACCTAAGGTAAGGGAAAATATCACAATCTCATTTTATCTGAGATTGTTTATACTTTGGTATTTACTGGGGTGTATTTTATCATCCACATCCATGATTCCTCACTATGTTATATTGTTCCCATCCACGTACAAATTTTTAAATCCAATTTTACCCTTCGATGAGTTTTTAGTAAATGATATAAAAATAATGTTTTGTCGTTTTTCGTACGAGGTACTTTTTGACTTTTCCGACAAAAGTACGGGAAGAATGTTTTTTTAACTTATACGGCATGAATGGATTTTTAAAACATTATTTCCAAGAAGAATACTTTACAAGTTTTCAAGTTTATTTTTAATCAATTTCTTTTAGTTTAGAATTGTATGACATGTTATGAAAGGAAAAGTGTTTTTGAAGCAGAAAAAATATTTTCCTCAAGAATGGAGTTCAAGTGTTTTATCAAAATTATTTTTCATCTAAGATATTATAGGGTTCTGTTTCTATCTATATTATTACATTGATTTGATTATGTTGTGATGGAAATATTTTTATGAAATCCTTTATCTTATATGAATTTTTTTATGATGTCATGTAGTTTAAGAATCCCATTTTTATTACATGGGTTATGCAATGGTGTATGATTTATGATTTTGTGGAACACATAAAAATGGTATCATTATGAGATGGGTGGGACCTATATCTCCCTCCAATGCATTGGGTAAAGATTTTATATCTCATGAGATAGACATGGCTAGAACGGTAGGTTAGACTGGTTCCGTGAAACGAGACTGAAACGAGGAATGAACTCGGTTCAGAAATGGACTTTGTCCGCTAAGATAGTCTTGGAAATGAGTCTTGACTAATTAGAAATGATTCTCTATTATTATGGTTGTATGCCACAATGTTTCATGTTTTACGTTATGATTATTGGTATTACATTTCACTACTATGATTTATCCCATGTTATGATATTATGATATCTTTTGTAGGTTAAGATTTCTAGAATGTTATGTTCTTATGAATATGATGTGATTGATATTTCTTTTGTTTACCCTTACTGAGCATTTGAGCTCACCCTTTTATGTATTCTTTTCATCAGGAAATAACGAATGGATTTAGGTAAGAAAAAAGGGAATATCTTTATGAGAGATGTTGAAGATCTTTCACCATGATTAGAATATTTCATCCCATGTTTCCAAAGACACTAAACTATTACGGTCCTTGTGTGTGTGTTTTTGTTATGTACTACGTATTCTAAAAAAGTAATTTAATGTCCATGTATGTCAAGATTTGTGTCTTAAAAGTTGGTATCAGAGGAAATTTTTAGTCGACATTTGGAAACTAGGATGCGAAAACGTTAGTGAGATCCCTAGAGATATTTGTAAGGTACGTCTATGGATGTCCCTAAGGATAAGTATACATATAGGATATAGTCCTAGAACTATCTTAACGATATTAGATTAAACCAGAGATGTTAGATATTGAAGTTACTCCCCCATTATTATGATTTTTGCCTCTCACACTATTCTTTTTGGGTTTTAGAAAATGGCTGGAAACACGGTGATTCACGATAATGTAGGATATAATGGACAATGGAATGATATTCTTCATGAGAAACCAAATGAAATGGGATTTGGAAGTCTAAACATCATTATTATGTCGAATCATCAATCTCATAGTATGATCAATAAAGTAAAATTTGGTAAGTTTCTTGACTCGGCTAATAAGAGAAAGATGAGGTTTCATGATGATCATAGTGAAAAGAAAGTTCAATTTCCCCTATGTAAATCATGTGGGAATAGGAATCAAGGAGAATTTTTGAAAGGAACCAGTAGATGCTTTGGGTGTGGAAAAGAAGGACACAAAGCCAGTAAGTGCAAAGGAAAAGGTTTAGTTAACACCAGGGATGAGGATAATGGTATTGTTATGACAACAAAAATGGTTAAATGTTTTAAATGTGGAATGTACGGGAATTATGCAAACCAATGCCCTAAGGGAAAGTCTCATGAAGAAAATCAGTATAGTCGTATGGGTAGTATTTATGTTGATGATGATGAAGAGACTACAAATGATATGTGAGATGAAAGAACTGTTGATGCTAGGTCAATGTTTTAAAAATGTAGTGGAATGATTACATGTTTATCATGTGTAATGTTGTATAAGTAATCTCATGGTACTATGGAATAAAGAGAAATCTAAGGATTTTTACACAGTTGTCTTTCCTTGAGTTTTGAAAGTGTATTATTAGTGGTACTAGTATCCATGAAATGTTATTCAGATATTTTTGGAATGTAGATGATATGCGCATAATGAAGGGATAAGGAGAAAATTAAATGTTTGATAGTATTCATGAGCTCATGACTGATATAAGGAGAAGGTTATATCATGGTTTGAGTATATAGAATTTTTGGTTTTTGGTATGTGGAAAGAGTTTACTTTTGACAGCATTCATGTTTTCACTAAGGTTTAATGGGTATTCATTTTTCAAGAGAATACATGATTAAGGAATTCACAAGATTGTAATGTGACCAACAAGATATATGGGGGATAAATGATGGTATTCACATGCTTGGTTGATGACATTTCAAGTAATCATTTTCTTTATACTATGATCTTGGACCGAAGTATTTTAGACAAGCCTAAAGATTGGAATGGATTATGTTGTACATAAGTTAGTATTGTTGAAGGATGGAATGTTTTTTGATATTATTTATGGGATTTTATAATAATGTAGATTTAGAAAAAGGACAACCTGCAGGACGAGCGACAACCCATCGCGTCGGACAAGAATGTGGGAATGGAACCCACAACCGATGTGCGACTGGCCTTTATCTCCTACCACTGGCCTACAGGAAGTCCCTGTTTAGTAGAAACTAGTTTTATTATATTAGGAAGTATGATATATAAATTATAAGTCCATTTTAGGAACCATATATGATTAATCTCACTATAGATGGACTTGTGTATTTTTGATAACTTTTATAAGATTTTGTTTGAGACAGATGGAATGACCCATTATTCTATCACATGATCTGCTAACACATCACTAATAACAAATTCAACTTCATTTTATTAAGTGTTAAAGTGGAAATTGTACAATTAACGAACAAAAGTGAGATTGTAACAAAATCATGTAAGTATTTCTTTTAATTCATTAACTTTAGGGAAATGATCTTGAAAACCAAAAATGGTGTCCTAGTACCCTTATATCCGATGAATCAGATGGTACCTTAGATCATCACAAATCTATGGATTTGTGATTTCTGGCTTTTCCATAGCTATGTTGTCTACCACTCTCCATCAGAACATGATGGTTAGATTTCTCTTCCATATCCATATTTTCACCTATGTGGAAACGTAGTGATTAGTTTATTTGGGTAACCGTTACGTTTCATACTTCTGTTTTTAAAGATTGGTTTTGGTATTCCTTTTTACGATGTGGGTTTCTATTAAAGAAACTTTGGAGTAGTAAACCATTTAAAACCCCGACGATTTTCGAGGGAGAAATTCATTTTAAGGGGGGTAGAATGTAACACCCCGAGATTTTATGAAAAATATTCCTTTTAATTTCATTAATGTCTTGTGTTGTACACTACACCAAAAGGATCTTGCACAACATGCATCCTTGACTTGACTTCATTACATGTAATTGCGACCTTCCTCAATAGCGTGTGTAGTACACAATACCGAGTTTCACTGAACAACGATATGCTATTAAAATATTATTAAAACTAGCAGTTATGAATACTAATAACCACTTTTTGAAATTTTGTAAATTTTATTTTTGAAAATGGACTTCATTTTTGGATTCGGAATATCGAAATTAGCCTAGGGTGAAATTTTAGGACTTTTCAGATAACTTTCATTTTCTGATGAATAGTGAAATTTACTAAATTTTAATTAAAAACAACCTTTTTAATATAAATAATTAATAGTGATAAATTATTAATTTTAGTGGGTTTAAAGTATATTTAGAATATATTTTTACAATTTAATACAATGTTGGTCATTGGATGCAATTTCACAATTAAACCAGACATAAATAAGTGTCAATCTTTTGATGGTTATTATCTCTTAAGAACATGCTATTTGTTTTGACGATGGAAATTAATTTTTAAATTAATTAATGCAACTGATATGTTTTGAATTTGGTAAAATAGACCTCATTTTCGAATTCATGATATCTAATCTAGCTTGGCCTAATTTTTTGTATTTTTCTGGAAACATTCATTATCTGATGAATAGTGAAACCACTAAGTGGTAGTTAAAAAAATGAATTTTTCATAAAACATAATTTTACCGCTTCGGTGACTGGAATTTCAAAAATCTGAGAGACACGGTTGATGTCAGTAAGTAAAATGTGGTTCAATGATATGAAAATAATTTTTGGTGAATAGTAACTTTTTACTTTTTTTACCACGGTTAGAAGTTAATAGGGCAATTAAGGGTAAACATGAAATTATTATTACCCTAACACATGTCCTAATTCTAATGGATAAATTTAATTCGACCAAAAACAACCTTAAGAATAAAATATGACCATTTAGGCCCACATGGATTAGATTAAGACATTTATTAATTTATTTAAAGAAGGGTTAAAATAGTTAAATTCAAAGTTTAATAAGTAAATCATTTTTAATATAGGGTTATACATAAGATAAATTCGACTATAAATATTCATTAGAAATCTAAAGAGATTTAATACATAATGATATTTTATTTGTAATTTTTAGAATTTATATATGTTAATTTATTTATGACACAAAGATGATGTAGTAATTATCTTATTAATGAAATATTGACATAATTGATGTTATAAATACCCAAATAAATGTAATTTGAGGCTTTTTATGAATTAAAATAATTTTATAGATTAATATGACAAGCTATTATTGATTTAATTAACTTTGTTCGAACTAATCATTATGTTATGAGTTTCACAAAAATCAATTACTAAATAGTGTCAGAATTGACATAAAATAGTTTTTAAAACAAATATTATATTATTAATTGTTATTTTATTCCTAAAAATATAAGGTTCGGCCCAATGACATAGATATGGTTATATATATTAATAATAAACAACTTGGGGTTAGTTTTTCCTCTTATAGTATGTTTATTAACCTTATAGTGTAAGAACACAAAAAGACACGGTAAAAGTAATATTATCTAACTTAAAGTTAAATATAAATGATAAGGTTAAAATAGGTACCTACACTTTTCTAAATTATATTGTATGAGATTATTTCGACCCATCCCCACCTTCGCTTCGAAATAAATCTATTTGGAGCTATTTAAAACCGAATTTGTCTTTATAATAAAATAATATGTTTAGTTATTCCAAAGGTGCCCCTCTCCTCCCTTATAAAAGGGCGCCTCCTCCCTCTCTTCCTCACACCACTTTGAGCATTCAAGCTCGCCCAACCACTGCCAAATTATCTTCTCCACTTCCCTAGAAACATTCTAGAGGTCCTGGTCTTCTTCAAAGTCCAATTTATTTCCCTAAGAGGAGGACTCAAAGAGGCGCTTCAATGAAGAGGTAATGTCTGTTACCGATTCTTTCATCTTTATTTCTTCTTCCACTTCTTATTCTTAGGTTGTTTCATTATGAAGTAATAACATCAGTATCCCTCATATACTTATATGTTATTATAAGTATGAAACAAAGCTATTTCACCATCTATCTATCCTATGGAAAATGAAATCACCGCACGTGCGTACGTACGGAATACCGTCTCCACGCCGTGCTGTAATCTATTTTCCACCACCACCTTACTTGGATGGGTATAATAGTGTACATAATAACTATATATGATTATTGTAAATTGATATTAATTCTTAAATAGTATACGTACACTCCAATACGATTCCATGATCAGGAGAACGATATCATCGCACGGGCGTACGTACGGACTACCATCTCCACGAGGCGATGAGATTCATTCTCCACATTAACCATTCATGAATGATTATAATGTATATATAATAAGTAATCGTGAAATATATGACATTATAATGATACCAGATTTATTTGTATATATATATGTATGTCATCTACTTAATTCCATTAAACTCAATAAGGAAACGAAAACAGCGGTCATGCGTACGTATGGCCTACCGTCTCCATGAACGGTGTATTTCGTTCCATTTATTGATCTATTATATATATGTATATTCTGAATATATATTATATATAAATCATGTTTTATAATCTGAAATTATGTAATCATGATCTAATTAATCATATGAATAATTACAAGTCAAAACACAGATGACAAATGAAACGATTTTACCCAAAACGCTCTTTAACATGGAATTTATAAAAGAACGGGTAAAATAAAGTCATAAGTGAACCATATATGAAATCATAAAAATTAGTATGATTTTGGAATAAGTCAATGACATTATTTAAATCATTATACAAGAGGTTCAGACACTTACGAAGCAAATCAGACCTAAGGTAAGGGAAAATATCACAATCTCATTTTATCTGAGATTGTTTATACTTTGGTATGTAATGGGGTGTATTTTATCATCCACGTCCATGATTCCTCAATATGTAATATGGTTTCCATACCACTAAAATTATTTAAATCCCATTTTACCCTTAGGTGAGTTTTTAGTAAATGATATAAAAGGAATCTTTTGTCGTTTTTAGTACGGGGTACTTTTTGACTTTTCTGACAAAAGTACGGGAAGAATGTTTTTTTAACTTATATGGCATGAATGGATTTTTAAAACATTCTTTCCAAGAAGCTTCCTTTACATGTTTTCAAGTTTATTTTTAATCAACTTCTTTTAGTTTAGAATTGTAAGACATGTTATGAAAGGAAATCAGTTTTTGAAGTATAAAAAATATTTTCCTCAAAAATGGAGTTCAAGTATTTTATCAAAATTATTTTCCATCTAAGATATTATAGGGTTATGTTTCTACCCGTATTATTAAATTGATTTGATTATTTTGTGATAGAATTATTTTTATGAAATCTTTTATCTTATATCAATTGTTGTATAATGTCATGTTGTTTAAGAATCCCTATTTTATTACATGGGTTATGCAATGGTGTATGATTTATGATTTTGTGGAACACATAAGAATGGTATCATTATGAGATGGGTTAGACATATATCTCACTCCAATGAATTGGATAAAGATTTTATATCTCATGAGATAGACATGGCTGGAACGGCAGGTTAGACTGGTTCAGTGAAACAGGACTGAAACGAGGAATGTACTCGGTTCAAAAATGGACTTTGTCCACTAAGATAGTCTTGGCAATGAGTCTTGACTAATAAGAAATGATTCTCTATGATTATGTGTGTATGACACAAAGTTTCATGTTTTAAGTTATGATTATTGGGATTACATTTCACTACTATGATTTATCCCATTTATGATATTATGATCTCTTTTGCAGGTTATGATTTCCAAAATGTTATGTTCTTATGAATATGATGTGATTGATATTTATTTTTTTACCATTACTGAGCATTTGAGCTCACCCTTTTATGTTTTCTTTTCCCCAGGATATAAAGAATGGTTTTAGGTAAGAAAAAAAGGGAAGATCTTTATCGGAGATGTTGAAGATCTTTCACCATGATTAGAAGATTTCGTCCTGAGTTTCCAAAGACACTAAACTATTACGGTCCTTGTGTGTGTGTTTTTTTTATGTACTAAGTATTCCGCAAAAGGAATGTAATGTCCATTTATGTCAAGCTTCAGGTCTTTACAGAAACTATATCATGCAGTGTTAGAGAATTATATGAAAATGTCATCAAAATCAGTTTGAATAATTTCAAATAATAGTAAAAACTCATCACTCATTACTTATTTTATCCTTCTTAATTATCTTTCTTCATAAATGAATGAAGCAATAATTAATGACAAATATTTTCTAAAGAATCATCTATATTATTCTTGAAAACTAGATAAATACATATTCAGTATAAAGAAACTCATCTACTTCTATGAAAACTTAATTATTCCACCAAAAAAGATGGATGATGTATTGAATAACATTTATGTTATTCTAATCTAATAATTACAATATCAATATCATTTAATTTTGATTTCCTAAAAATTAAATAAATACAGAAACAATAATTCTTATTCATGTTATGAACATCTATTTCTAGTGATAAAGACCAAATTCATCCTTTATTATAAATCAGGGATCACACACCAATTTAGTTGTTTTTTATGTTTATAAAATCATGATCTATCTATTTCATCATCCCAAATCTTTCCGTCTTCATCTTACAATTATTAAAATACATGTTTTTTCAAATAATAGAGCTTCAATTTTTTCCTTAAGTATTTTATTCTATCCATGGGATATTCAAAATATTATTCTCTATATGTCCAAAAATAATGAATTTTCTATACAAAAAATGATTATGATAATGTTATATAACCTCCATGAATTCATAAGGTTATACTATTCATCATTTTTTCGCAATCATTAAAGACACATGATGGGATGAAAATCCATTTGATGAAGTCTTATGGTTTCTAATGACTTAAGATGAGGCCACATCATTAGATGTCAACCAACATTTTTTATCACCTCAAAGTCTTAAATTTAACTCTAAAAGTATTATGATCATATTAAAGTCAAAAATCATATAGGAAACAACTTATTTTACTTAAATAGGAATTTTTTTAATGAACTCTAAAATTATATATTTTTGAAGATTACTTCAAAATGTTTTATATTGGTACATGTCCCCACCAAAAAATTAAAATCATCTCAAACCTACAAATAATTATTAATATAATTATTAAAATAACTCTAAACTCCTCCCATTGTTGTTCCATGGTGTTAAAACATATAAAATTCCCAATATTTGATAATTATTCTAAACATATCATCTAACATAGGTAAAACCATTATCAAATCAATCATGAACTATAATTTTTCAAAGGATATTAAATTCCATCTTGATAAACATTAAAACTAATACATAATTTATATAATAAAACTAAATCAAATTTTCTAGTATAGGTACATTGATTTTTTCCTTATCATATATTTTTACATGTTCAAGTTTTCAACTATCTATTGTTGAAAAATGTTTTCCATGATTTGGACATGTAATTTATATATATATTAATGAAAAAACATATGATGTGTTTGGTTCAAGGAATTTTTCCATATATATATTCCGAGGACATTAGTTATTCTTCATTTCTAGGAAAACACTATTGAAAAATATCTATCTATTTTAAGTGTGGATAAATAAAAATTCACTCTTGGCCTTAAAATTAACATTACTCATATCATTAATATGATATTTCAAAAAAAAATACTTCATTAATAAGTAGAAAAAGATTATTAGCATAATAAAAATTATTTTTTTCAAAACAAATTTCATTTCAATGTCAACGATATTATCTCCCTAATTTTTAAGAAAATTAATAGGGTAAGATACACTTCTCCATTTTGATATCGAAGGGTTTATAAATTATTTTTCTTTACCACTTCAATTATTGATACCACTTGGATACCACATATATTTGAAGGGATAGTTGTTATTCAAATTCTCATCCCTCTTTAGATATCTATCCTAGGAGATTTCAATAAGATATTATATCATCATGAGAAAAAATATTCACCCCATTTGAATTCTCTCATCATTTGATATATTCACGGAAACTATAATTTAGATATGGATGATACCAAGACTCACTACTAATAAATTTCATGTGATCATAAGAGATACAAAAATAGAAATGTATCGACTAAAATATATTAGCCACAAAATTATATATGAAATGTTCCATCAGGTAATCAAATCTATGAATACAAGGGGAAACTATTTGTAGAAAATAAATATGGGATATTTAGAAATCAATTTTTCAAGAAATAAATTGAAATTAATACTTATTTTTCTATTGAAATGTTTTATGATGTAGAAAAAATTTTAAAAATCACATAGGAACCTATACTCACTTTAACATAGAAATAAAAAAATCATGTAAAAGTTCTTCCACTTGTATTAATATAATCACTCAGTATTGATAAAAGTAATATAAATGTGTTAAAACAATAGTTGGATGATGAAACCGTACATCATACTTAATGATTTTATTGGCCTATCTATATTTCCATGTTCATGAATAATCTTATAAACCAATGAAAGCATTCTCATTTTGAGAGATCCACCGCATGGTATTATTTATATCCATAATCACCATCATTTACAAATATTATGGAATAGGAAATCAGAATATGGTAATGAGGTTTATCCTATAAGAACTAACATTTTATAGAAATATGATCAATATTGATTTCTCTAACTATAGTTTTATTTTATTGACGATTTGAAATTTCTAGACCACATTAAACTTGCACATTGTTTTCAATTATAATTTTCAATCTCACATGGAATCATGGGATTATTCTTAATTTGACCATTCTTTATTAATGTAATGGAATTTTTCAAATTAATAAGTTTAGAAACATTTCTGTTTTCTATTTTCTCCAACCACATCTCCTCTACCAACAATTTTGGTCATATTATAATGATATCATTACTATCATGATTATATTTATCTTTATGTTTGTATTCCTTTCTAGATGTATAAAATTTAGTAATATATGTACATGGATCATTTGTATAATTAATCATCTATGTAAATAAATCCATCATATTTTTGATAGGCTAATGTACTACCTTTTTTATCCTTCCACAAATCTTATTTTCTATATTCAATTTTCCATTCATATATAGCTTCTCAATTTGTTCCAATGGGGATTCTATCACAATGTAGATATTGATATTACATTATAATATCAATTCCATTTTCTTTTTATGATTTATCTTTTATTTATTATCATTCTTGGACATTTTGAAATTGTATATGTAATGAAATATCTTACCAAAACAAAACCAAATCATTATTTATGGTGTGGAGTCCATCTTAGCCCTCCTTATTTATCTCATGGGAGTTATTTTTATTCCCTTCTCTATTAATTCATCTACCATGGTAGAGTTGTATTTTTTATTTACCTAAATTTTAGTCTATTGTGGTTCTATATTATCATCATAAGGTATGTAATGCATAGAATTATAATCCCAAAATTCTTTATAATAATAAGTATTGATGTTTTAAATCTCACAAAAAATCATCGGAATTTCAAAACTATTATTCATATATAGATTCTTCACATATAAAAAGGTTTAATTCATTATATAATGTTTAATTTATTTTATATTATTGATCCCTCATTTTTAATGAATTATATTATTTTTAAATAAAAATATATTATGACATAAATGAAAAACCCTATATGGAAACATCTATTAGCACCATCATCAACCATCTAATTATGATCTTCTTCAAGTAGGTTAATTTTCTCTTGTTCTACATGCTTATATATTTTGGTTTAGAAACTCAAATTTTATAAGATCAATTGGTGGGGATATTTTTTTTGAAACATGATTATCTCCACCCTTGACTTGTGGGAGGGTATTATGGATTTTCTATCCTACCTTATTTGTATGGTATATTTTTTTCATTTAACAATAGAAAATACAGATTTTAGAAATGATGATTTTTAGGACGATGGGATTCCATTTTCAATTAGCCTATGGTATATAAATATCAAAAAAATTTCAAACTCTATGACTTTTCTTTTTTACTCTTCACTTATTCATGAATCACTTATGTGATTTTTGTAGCCACATTAATTTTCTCAATAGATAGGGATGTTTCGTATCACACATCATCTAGAATCTTTAGTTGTATTTTTAGTTCCAACCATTTCTGGTTGTTAGTGTTATTTATATATTCCAAATTTCAATTTCATCCTCATCAATAACTCTCCATCACAAAATTTTAACCTCATGCTTGTTTCATATATCCACAAATGAATTATAAAACTTTTCACTAATTTTTAATTAACATCCAATTGTTTAAACATAATATCCATGGAGAATATATGGAGCATAATTAAATCACTGAATAAATATTTAACTACCATTTCAAAATTTCATTCTCAAAATAAACTCTTCAAAATTACTTATCATATAATAAAACAATTTCATTGAAATGTTTTCCATATTCCTCCTTAGCTATTACAAAATATTTTTGTGTTGTTTAGGAACTCATTTTATTTTTAAATTTCTCTTCCAATGCATTAAATTATTCTAATAGTTGCAAATTATCGCCAATAAATCCATAAATATAAAAGAAAATATTCTCCACGCCTATTTCAGGATCCATTTTCAAGATATCCATAAATTATAAATGAAATCCACTGACTTAATCATTAAAATAATCTTATTCATATCTTGAGATAGATAACTAGAAGTATAGTTATCAATATATTTATCAAACCTCTTACCACGTCAAATAACATCATCAAGTGGTTGTTCCCTTAGCATATTAAAACATTATCTTTTCTTTCATACTTCTTTTTTTTATCAATTTCTCAATTTATTTTAGGAGAACTACTTGTTATTACATTAATGAATTGATGTATATTTATTCATTAAGGGATCTTATCCAATCATATGAATTATACACATAATATATATGTGATAGAAACATCTATGAAAATTTTGAAATACTTATCAAAGATAAATATGTTCTACTGATTCAAATTGTGATAATAAACATGATATAATATAAGGGAATCATGGTTATGATTTCACTTGTAGTGTCCCAATCCACCGTGAAGACACACTAAAGAAGAGGGAGGGGGTAGAGTCTAGTTTGGTAAAATTAGTTTTTCTAAAAAATGTTTTTTTAATCCTAACAAATTTGAAAACTGAACTCATGAAACTAGTTAAATAATTTATAAATTTTTTCATTTTACTTATTGGGACATAACCACATGCTTTGACATATATGTAAACAATGATTATCATGAAATATTTTTTAAAGGTTTAACACAAATGTGGGAACCCAATTCATTTCAATGTCAACTATTATTGAGTCTTGGTTCTATACAAAAAATTGAATCATCAATTATAATGTGTATACAACATCATATTTTAACCATGTTTACATAATATTACACATTTCCTGTCAATATATTACACAGATAGATTGGAATGCTCCCAGCTGTTCTTTATTATCACATACCATGAGTTCCTTGAAATTTCATATATATAAAGTAGATCAGGAATTATATATGGGTGTATCTTCACCCTAAAAAATGATTTTAATTCTTAATTGAATAGATTATTCAATATCCTAAATTAATTAAAACATCTATCATGAAAATCATTATTTCATTGTCCAAAATTTATTCTATTAATCTATTTTTAGTCACCTTCTTTGTGACAAAAAAAGATTCATTTTCTAAAAAAACTCAATTATTGTTATTGTTTTCTATACGTTATAATATAATTTTGTTCTTCTTATTTGATAAATTATTTTATTTATGATATCTAATGGTTTATATACACTATATAACACAAAAACTTATCTTATTTTATTATATAGATTCTTGCCTCCTTTTTCTACTCTCCCGGAGATATCTGAATCTCATATGAATGGGAAACTACATTAAATTCACCATTAATTCTAAATTCTCACTAAATGTAACACAAGTTGAAATAAATTGACTCTTGTTATAATGAATCAATGTGAAATACAGATACTTGGGTTCTAATGCATTCACATGCACAACAAGTTTAATTGAAATTGTATTCCAAGAATACCCTTAATAAATTCACTTTACTTTTAAAAATCAATTGAATAAAAATTCTTTTACTATTCCCATGACTCAAATTATTCTTATTATTTATCTAAAAATATCTCTACTAAATTATTAAACAATTATTTACATTTGTATGAATGTGTATAGAGAATATAACATGTGGTGTGGAACTTTATATTTCAGTGTGTGACCTTCCTAAGAAAATATAGAAGAACTCAGTTTGAGTATGTAAAAATTGAAGCAAAAACTCAATAATCTATTATTATTTTTCTTATTCAATTTTTTTATTAGGAAACATAAAATCTATAATAAATGATCTATATTTAATTGAAAAACATCTATAATATTCTTAAATACATTATAAATTCATTTTTAGAATCTAGAAATGTATGAAATGAAAATTATACTTTAATATTATTCAAATCAATAATGGATCATGGTTTAGATATGATTAATGGTATTATGATATCAAAAGGAAAACATCACCATAATCATATTTCAATTAACACATAATTAAAAAATTATAATTTTCTTTCTTTCATTAATATTTCATTTCCATGTATGAATATCATTTTATTTCTTTATTTTCTTGATTATAAAAGACATAAATTTATTATTTTATGTTTATACAAAGATAATAGAACTTTTTAATCATCCCAATTGCTTTTCTGATTAGATTGTAAAACTAGAAGTCCGTATTTTTCGATAATGCTTTACTTTTAATATTTGATGTTATCTTAGGACAACATTAATTGATTATATGAGTTATTAAAATATTTGAATCCCCATTATACATAGTTATAATGTGTTATGATATAAAAATACTCAATATTATAGTATTTTAACAATTTTATCTTCCAGATCAAGTGTATCATTTCTCAAATCAACCCCAATGAATCTATATTAAATATCTATTTTTATAGAACTTCATAAATTTTCATCCTAAAAAACACATTCTGAATACATATCTTGTTCAATATTCCATGGTTAGTTCCTTATTAGATTTTCCAATTTTCTAACATTGAATGTGACTGTTGTGGAAAATTATTCTCCAAAATTTGGTACATTTCTTTGAAATGAAGGCAATCTTATTAAACATATACTATAATTGGTAGTATGAATCAATCCCACTAGATATTCCAAGTACCTTATTCCTCTATTTTTATATTAAAACATGATAGAAACATATATATCACTATCATGGGTGGATACACAATTATTTTCCAATGACGTTCACATTACCATTAGTCATATCATTGACTTATTGTTTTAAAAAATACAATAAAAGGAACCAAACATAGCATATGGCCACAATAATGGTGTTGTGAGGGTGGATAGTGACTGATGTATGAGTATTGTCAAATTAGAAAATATCTAGGTGGATATTTTGGAATGGGAGTCAGATTTGTGATCACAGTGGTTGATGTTTAGCTGGGATACATATAGAAGCTTCTAGAGGAATCAGATTCATTATATGGTATTTTGTAATAAAACATTAATTCAAAGTCATATTTTTTAAAATGAATCAAAATAATGTGAATCTTGTTGTCTTTAGTATCTTTAGGGAATAATACATGACTCGAAGTTAGAATTATGATGCATACATAAACAATTTCTTTATGTATAGAAATATGGTGTCGTAAGGGGTTAGATGTAAATAAAAATGTTAGTTTGGTTGTAGGTTGTTCTACATACAATGGGTATCATTATTTGAATGACGCTACATTAACCCTAGAAATCATGATTGTGCATGGTTTTGGAACATCACATTACCTCAAGCATATCTCCTTATTTTCTAAAGGCTTCCGACCATAAGTGATGGTCTAAACTATTACAATTGTGAGACTATACCCACATGTCAATGTAGATTAAGGAAAAAAATAACATAATCAACCTTCAAAATAATAAAAAATCATGGTATGTAGAATATATAATACAAAATCTATTATTTAAAAATGATATATATAAACATATTACCACAAATCTTAATTGATCAAACACTAGGACAATCAAATATATAAAAAAACAAAAAAAAATACAAGGAGGATCTACCACCATTTCCTATCATCATCACCTCTCTTTATCAAAATACCCAACAATATAATCCCACAAGATCATGAATAATTAGTCCTTAACCCTATGTGAACCTTTGAATATGAGGTCTTCTTATATAATAATGTTCCATGGATGTCCAAGTAGGTTGTGAGTAAAACACAATTGGGTGACACCATTGATAACACTAAGTTTACCAATCCCTGATCTGTACACATGATGTGATATTCACAGATTAATAAAATTAAATTTTGATGAGTAATATGATAAAACTATGAATTCATAGAATCTATGGTGACACCCAAGGTAAAAAAAACTACTTCCTAAAATTCCCAAATATATCATAGCATGCAACATCAACCAACCACGGGGACTATCTCCTTCCTTAGAACTTATTTTAAACATAACATGTAGGGAACAAGACATATTCCAGAACTAGTAACCATATATCATACATTCTTTATTCGATGAAAAATGTCTTCAAACACTATCTTCACCACCTAGGATGGACCACATTTATCCCCAAAACCCCATATAAATTCATACACATAGGGGGATCCTCCTTCCAACTTATACCAATAATATTAAAAAACACTTAGGGGAAACTCATATAACCTTAGAACTATATTGAATACCCCTGGGGTGTCACTCACCATCATGGAATGGAACCATTCATCAATTACATGGTGTTTATAACCACTCCCACATATGCCTAAAAAATATAATTCATATCACACACATCTAAGGGAATCTCAGCTCACCCCGAAACAGTATAATAAACATAATCCTATGGGAAAATAATATAAAATATAAACCATATAATATAATCTATGGGGGATTAAACCCAACCGTGGGTCAATTACATGACTCTATTTTTCAATGGCCACATTCATCTCAGGATGCATGAACCCTTATTTCTCAAATCACTAACACTGAGGGGGAAATCCTCTAACCCTAGAAAAATATAACAAAGACCTCTGGGGCCTTACCTAACATTGGAGAGGTACCTTTCCTATATTAACTGAGTAATATATTCAACCTAACACTTGAACTCGCTTTCACATATCAAATATATATAATGAATTTTACTCAACCAGGGTCCATAACCTATCAAAGAACTATATATCATATAATATATGTTCCCACTCACCCAAACCCTCCAGATACCTTTTTGGATATCCAATAATGTTTAAATCCAATTCTCATCACATTTTTCTATTCCCAAATATCATCATTGCTCCTCATGTTTTATAGTGACACAAAATTATTGGGTCAATAAAAAATTGGGGCACCAACCAAGGTACCCTTGGTAATATCATTGCCTATACACCCTACATGGTCTATATTATATCATTACCAAATCCTAAGTCGAAATCCATCCAATCAGAAGGTATAAAGTCTCTTAATATCTCAGTGATCACAACATGACCTCATTGGCCTCGTTTTCCATACCATACAATTACCACACATGAGAAATGGTATAAATCCTATATCCCTTCTAGATCTCCTTGGGCTATTCGCTCTCACCCATCCTATTTATAATACTATGAAGGGAATACCCACTCTTTTACTCATATTCTAGTGGGTGATGAACACTCACCACACCATATAGACAAATACCTTGTAGGCTACATGATATCTCATGGTTTTATACAACCCACCCCTTGGAAAACTCTGTCAAGCCCATCACCCTCACCAACCTTGAGAGGAACCAACACACCTATCTCATGGAAAAATATGATTGTTCTGCACTCTTTGGTGAGCCTTTGGGGTCCATATAACTCATCATATATATTTTTACCAAGACAATGGACATCGACGGTCAAGTTATATGTCTAATGTTCAAGGGCCCATCATAACCCTTAACACTTCATTAACTTCATGGGTGATAAATAAAACTATACTTTAAAATTCAAGTTCAAACAACCATTAATAACAAGGCCACATATCACATGTATATAAATAACATGTATAAAATTTGGAGAGGTGTTCAATGGATCACCTACCTTATATATAGTTTTTTAAAGTAGTTCAACCTCTATGTATGATCTTATAAGACACATAAAATCACCCCTAGATCTTATATCAATAACTTTCATGAAAAAAAAATAATTATAAAATTTGAAATTAATATTAAATTTTAATTTTAGTAGTATTAAATTTTCAAAAACACGCTTCCCTATCTTA
This sequence comes from Viscum album, assembly GCA_963277665.1. NCBI lineage: Eukaryota > Viridiplantae > Streptophyta > Magnoliopsida > Santalales > Viscaceae > Viscum > Viscum album. The sequence continues at coordinate 1,940,119,678 of OY728141.1, forward strand.
GTGCTTTGAAACCTCAATCAACTTCAACTAGAATTTCCCTAGAATACCCATAGTTTTATATGGGAAAATAATTCCTAGAAAAAAAAAATATGTTTTAATATGAATTCAATGATAATTTGAAGAAAACCCTAAACAATTCATTGGGGGAAGTACCTCAAATGAAAGGGAGAGAAATGATGTGTGGTTATCAATTTGAGATGGCCGCTATACATATTAATCAAAATCCCCATTCACATGGGCTGATTCTACAATAATTCCATTAAATTATTAAGAAACCCCTATTTTAGAGAAACTAAAATTTTTGACTAATGGGGAAGATGAAGAAAAAAGTGAGAAAGAGGAAGATCTCACCTTAGTCCATCATCATGTCATCTAATAACCCACCCCTAACCAAGGGGAATCAATGGAGAGGGAGGGGAGGGGACCCTCGCTGGTTCAATATCGTGAAAGGTATGTAATGGAAGGGATACTCAAATAAAGGATGGAAAAATTTCCATTTTTAAATAATAATGGGATGTATTACTATTTCGAGACATAGTTTTCAAAACTATATGTCATACATGTATTTGGAACATTATTGAGCCACACCCCCATGAATAGTTTGGTAGCATCGATATCTTATCTATATATTCTGCATGATAAACCCTCTATAAAATATCATTATTATAAATCTTTTTTCCATTATTTTTCTACAATATTTCACATGGCATACTTGTCAAACCCGATAGAAAAATCACAATACACACTTTTCCTTGATCACCCAAATTATTTTACACAACTGTTTAATGACCATGCATGTGGGTAAAACTATTTCAAAAAAAAATTCTAACATTCAACAAAAAACACCCATCCATCACCCAAGAACTTGACTCCTCTCTTGAGCCTAGATCCATATCCCAAAAAATATCATAGAGATTTTTGACCTCTCATAATATCCATATGAATCATTATTCATAAAAAATAGCTTCTCTATGACAAAAAATTAAAATTATTTCATAATTTTAAACAGAAAAAACTAAATAATGTTTTACAATTTCCCTAAACTATAAATTCACATCCCATAGAAGTATTGGATTTCCTTTGACCATTAATCGTAAACTATATCAATTTTTAATTCCTCAATAACTCACTATGTAATATCCTTAATCATCATATGAGTTACCATTGTGTATCTCCAAGAACATATCATATTATTTGAGAAAATCCATGACAGACACACATAACCCCTTTCAACACTAAGAAAATGTTCTATTTAACCTTTCTCTAATGTGACACAATAGTTTTATAAACATATTCATCATCAGGATTATGGTTCTCCACCCATAAGAATCCACTCAAGAAAATAAGATCTAAAACATGGTGACACACACTATAGGAATGACATTCTAAAATGTATTTCTAGTGGTATATTGACCTTTTTTAGGAGTTTTACAACTCACCAAATGCAATATAACACAAAAACACTCTCCATTCTCCTTTTTTAGACCTTTTGAAAAAGAAATTATAGTTTCTCACATCGATGTGTAATCATATATCTCACTCATAGTTCCATAATTCATATTGTATTTTTGAGATAAAAAAATGACTATAATGAAGTACATGAATCAAATTTAGTGTAATTCAATGTTTGGATCACAACGCAATTAGACCATATGCCATGAAATAAACCCAAGATCCAACACAACTCTTATATGCTTCAATTTCATGTCAATCCAATTCCATCTTTAGCATGATGTCAATAAAAAAATACATCCAAATCCATACCCAAATCACAATATAATATTTTTTATAGATCCAAATAAAATGGGATTTAAATGTTTATAAATATCCTAGTTTTATCTTTTCCCACCAATAACCATGCACACAAATTTTATGGCCACACCAACATGATGTTCCATTCCTTTAAGGCTTAAAATACTCTACATACAAAAATAGTATCCTTACCATAAAATTTCTGACACAAAATATAATTCTCTTTATCCGACATGTTATATATTAAGGAATATAAGGATTAGACATGTCTATCCCTCTCAAACATGTGATCCAACAAAAAAGATAATATTCGTGAATTCCATGCTCACCGAGAATTTCATCCACTTCATTCACTGATATTTGAAACTATAATGTGGGTCACACCATTAATGATAAATGTTGTGCCACCAACCATATAGCTTATAATAAAACAATCCTCAATATTTGACCCAATCATGTCTTATTAATTCATTCATGTCCCTCCACCCATAAGGGACCCATATTGTCATTCATAATTATTTCTTCATTTTAGAGGAATATTCAATAAATTTCACAACAATACAATCATGGGGACAATAGATGATTTTTTTACATGGAAACTTTTAAACATAAAAAACTAGTAAATAAAATTTATTCATCGTTTTTTATTAACTTATGCACAAGTATCACTGTTGTTAGACATATCATATATAAAACCATTATTGAGAACATGTTTAAGGGAAACATAACAAAGGGTATGATAAAATTATCATCAAAGGTATACCAAAGTAACATTAATAAATGACCATAAATGAAAATATGATATTCATAAGGGAATGATTACATGATCATGAATTATAATAATCATAACCATGTAGTCAAAGATATTTAATCATGAATCATACTATATGGTTTTTTCAAACAAATTATATAATGAAAAATACTAAAAGAATCATAAATAATCAATCATGAGGCTTGAGAAAATATCATGATCACGAGACAAGTGTTTTTAGCATAAAAATAAGAATAGAAAATAATTTACATAGTCATGGATCACTTCCAAGACAATTATAGTGGAATGGGTTCAATCACATTCCCATCATTTCCATAACCTAGGTGCACTACCAAGACTTTATTATTGGATAATGTCATTTACAAAAAAATGTCCACTCCCCATTCCAGTACTCTTTATATCACAAGATATCCATATTAACCTAATTAATTAGAGGCCTATTACTGAATAAAAAGACCTCAGTTTATAAAATAACCACCCACTAGTGGTTTATAATGTAACCCGTCAAAATATAATAAAATGTTTACATATGTGTACCACATGTTCATAAAATAGTAACCATATTATTAATCAAAAGAAGAGAAATGGATAAATGTTTCATAAAAATTAAATAATCATAATCATACAAACTAAAAACAAAAAAAATATATGTTATCATTAGATCATATCCCCAATGAATTATAAGAAACATCAAAGAATGTTGTAATAGATAAAAATACTATTAAATAATTTATTGAAAATTTATTACGGAAAATAGAATTTTCATTTTGAAATAACATACCTCGAATATATAAGTTTCTATATATTATGGGAATAAGATTATTTTAAAATAAATATCTATTATAAAAAATTATTATTTATAGAAAATTTTTTTTTGATGGCAGGGGAAACCATTCATGTTGTGTACACTAATACAAAAAATTCTATTATGATTTTGAGTAAAATGTAAAAAATACCAAATTCAGAAAAGGAAAGATAAATTAATTTTAAACCATGAAAAATAATTTAATATATATTTAAATTTTATTTAAATTAAATTTATGGAATATTAAAAACAGAAATGAAAAAAAAATTAATAATATATGGACATGGAAGAAAATATTTCTAACTGAAGGGAAAAACAAGGCTAGTTTCTCTGGAAAAACTTCATTCAGTATATTAATTTAATAAAGTGATAAAAATGATGTTAAAACATGAAATATATAGAAATAACCATTTTATTAAAAAAATATAAAATATTTTTGAGATATATATAAGATAATCTCATCATTATAAAATGTATGCATAAACAATTCGAGTCAAAATTTGATTGTAACAAAAATTCCATTACTCATGTTTTTAATGTTTCATATGTGATATTTCATCATACATAACATATTTTTTTATTATAATTATATAATAGAAAAATTATCGTACCTATAATACCATAAATTGTTAACTTATAAATTTATATCACATTTTCATTAAAAATCATTCACTATCTACCTCATTTCAGGTGTTAACTATATAGTTTTTCAAGTATGTTTTGGATTTCCGGTTATGTTCCTTAGTATATGATCGTGATTTTTTCATATAAATTTTTCAATAATTTTATAAATATAATATATATTAATTGGATTGATATTTATAACCATTCATATAAATTAGTGTTGAAAATTGAAAATCATCACTATGTGGAGACAGTTGTTCATAAATAAACTTGAGTAACATTTCCATTTTTAATGGATGGGATGAAAGAAAGATGAATATTAATTAATCATTATATAATAAATTGTTATGGAATAAATATCATATATAAAAATTATATCTACCAATAATGAATGGTGTTGGTGGAAAATAATTTCTATTTTTACATGGAAGCTACAATCCACACATACACACGAGCGATACTCTCATCTTTCATTGGATTAATAAGAGGAGGTAAATAGTTTAATATATTAATATTTATGAGGATATATTGATAATTATTTTATAGAAACATTATTTTTATATGAATTATAAGATGAAAAAAAATTGAAACAGACTGGTTAAGATCTATAACTCTTCTTTGAGAGACCTACACGAGCCTACTCCTTAATCCTTAAAAAATTAGTCTTAAGAAAATAAAGTAATCCAATGATTAATTTATGTATTATAGAATTATTTTTACTAGTTATTTTCTTGGTCATAAAGCTCAAATGTTTGATTATAGGAGGAGAATAGGAACCCTTCATAACTGAGGGGATGGACACACAAGGAATTTTATATACAATTTCATTGATTTAAGGTCACTTTCATGGGAGAGTTATTCCAAATGTATAAGGACTAGAAGGTAGAATAAATAAATGTTTAAATATATTAATAAATGATCTATGTTATAGGTTTTTATGGAAATAATACCCATATACCGATGTTTAATCCCTCGATAAACTCAAATTGACCATAATCATGGTAATAAAATATTACTATTATTAGTATTCAATATGAAGAAAATTTTAGTTGAAACTATTATAAAATATAAATTATTATATAAAAAATGAATCCATTTTATCAAATTTTATTTTGATAATTTTATGAATTTTATTTTATTTATTCTTAAAACTGCCACGAGATCCGATTTTCAAAAAATGAATTTTTAAGTGTAAAACCTAATTTACATCATTTAATTTTATTTTAAAAACCAATTAATGAATGTTAAAATGTTATATTTTATTTAAGAAATATAAATTTATTTAAATAAACTGATCAATAGATATTAAATTAATTTATTTATAAAAAAATAACATACATGCATAAAAATTTGTTTTGTTTTAATTTTTTTTCATCCCAAAAAATAAATTACAATGAAATGATGTGTAAAAATGATTAATTGGTAATAAAATAGATTAATATTCTTCAAAGGATAATTATGTTAAATTATTTTCAATTTAAAAACAAAATAGTATATTTATCTTTAATAAAATTATTTTTTAAATTATTTTTTATTTTTCACAATTCATGAATAATTAAATAGTTTTATAATAATGTATAAAAATTAATACTATTATAATATTTAAACCATGATTTTAAAAATAAAATTAGTTTCCTTAAGTAATTCTAAATCAAATATAATTTTTTCATTAAAAAATTAGATAAAAACCATTTTTGAAGAAAATATGTCTTCAATGGGTAAGGTGATTTTTTAAAAATTTATTATTTATTAATTATAAAAAAATAAATACAATTGAAATAATAAAAAAATATTGAAATATTTCATAAAATATTTATTAATATTCAAACCGCATAAATTTACATATTGTTATAACAGTTTATTATATCAATGTTCTATTAAAATTGGGGTTTCCTGTAAAGAATTATATGAGATACTTCAAGATTTATTTAAAAGGGAATACATATAAAATCTTGGGGTGTAATATTCTACCCCATGAAAATTTATTTCAACCTAAATATTTTGTAACTATGGTATAAAAAATGATGATATCTATACGTCATCACATCCTCATGTTCTAATTTAACTTCTTAAAATATCTAATTCTTCAAAGAAAAATTGACTGTGATGGTATTTTTTTTATTTTGAACATTATATCTTGGATATTGGAATTATTAAAAAATTTATCATAAGAAAGAAATTTTAAAGTGGTATGACCATTGAGGTTAGTATATGTGAAGTATAAGATATGCAATTCCATAAAATAGTTACCAATAAAACATTATAAAATAAATAGAAGTTTTTTCGGTGTTCCAAGCAATAAACTATAGTCTTTACTCCATAAATATTATCAATATGACCAATATACCCAGGGCTCAATATTCCCTTTTTTCCAAATATCATAACATTATTCTATGGATAATATCCCATGAAAACATTCTCCTCAATATCAAAATCCATATATAATATATGATTGTTATAATAACTCTAAGGTCAATTCTAAGATAAGTTGAGGTGATGATGAATGGATATTACCCACTCTACCATTTTCTCACATTTCTTAGGAGACAATAACTTTATATCTCCAAATTCATACAAGTATGTTTGAGTTTTATAATTCTCCAGGTAAAGGTGTTTATATGGATGCATCTGAATGATTGAGTGAAAGCTATAGTTATATAAAAACTTGAGTATAGAAAGGTGTTGATCCCAATACCATAAAATTATTGAGAGAATAATCTATGCATACCCTCCAAGGATTGAATAGTCCTCTTATATTTACCATCAATCTTAGGATGATATGAAATTCTTGAACACAAATCTATAACATCAGATTATTCAAGACATTTCCAAATATTTTTGGTAAACATTAATTACTGATCAGATATAAAAGATTTTGGTACCCAATATACCCTTACAACTTTCTTGATATATATCATAGAAAAATAATCAAGTGATAATTTTTCACTAATAGTAATGAAATGAACTGACTTTATATGCTGGTTGAATACAAACAAAATAACATTACATTATTTGGATGTTTGGTGGTGTCCAAAAATAAAGTACATTGAGATTTTTTCGCATATCCACACTGGAATGGGTAATGGTTAAAAAAATACTCATTAAAATTCTATCCCATAGCCAAAAAATTAATACATACCACACCTAGAAATACATAATCTTCAATTTATCAATTAATTTTTATGAAAACCATTATATTTATTAATCACTAATTCCTAATTTATTAAGTATGACTAAAAATAATACACCCCATTAGTTTAATATGTCTAGTATCCCTGAGAATTTTTTATATATAATAACATCAAAAACCATGGATACAATGTAATTAGTGAAAACTTCTTCAACATACTCTTAGAAATCATCTTTCCCCTAAAACTACATGGCATTACCTGAGGACATAAATAAATAAGGGGTGAGGTATAAATCAATATAAGAGAATATAAAATAATAATAACATGAACAATGTATTACATGTCAGGAAATTTTCATTTTAATGTAATATATAATGGGCGAGGTACCTAAAGATGAATAATAAGGCTTAATATAACATGGTAACTTAAAGGCAACATCGTGAATATGGATGAAACTTAAAATATTAAATCATGAACATATATCTAGGTAAATCTACATGTCATCATAACATGTTGTAAAATTTACCATGATGGATTATGTTCACAACCTAGTCCATTGAATGACATCTCATGACACTAAGACCTTACCCAATGCATTTTCAATTCTATATAATTATAGTTTCACCCATAAAATTCATATCATTTACATGGATAAGTGTTCCACATAGTTAATATATCATTATAAAATTTTTCATTAAATTAAATGTAATAATATTAGATTTTATATTACCATATTGTAATTAAAAAGTAACTTCACAAATGTGAACGCCCTTGAAAGGAAATGGGTATGGGTATTAACTCCAAAATTGTTTGTCATGGAAAATCATAGTAAAATTTCCATAGCATAATAGGGGAACATATTTGTTCATGGGTGATCTTAATGATAGTGAATGAGGACTCTAATAATTTGGACATAATAAGGTAAGCCATGAAATATGGAAGAAAATATCTAAAGAATAATAATTGAACATAAAAGGAAAAATATAATAAAAATTCTTGAATAAAGAGTGGTAATAAATGATCTCTCTGTATAATTGTATTTGGTAAACTCTGTAATGAGAGGGGATAAATGAATCTCATTATTAGTAAATAAAGTGAATTGTATGTTAATGTTTATATGTTCACGAAATTTTATCCATTGATTTTAAAAATTCTATACATAATGAAGGTTCTGGAATTGAAATGAAGATGGAGAGGTCCCTTAGTTTTTGTATGGAAAATCAAAGGACCATTTTGGAAGAATAATTAGAGTACATATAGGTTAATGGGATGGATTAATAAGAGTTAAATTATTATTTAATAACATCTAAAAAAATTATTATTTATGTAGGGAAAAGTACCCAAAAAATATGAATTAAGTGCAATAATAAAAAATAGGTGATTTATTAGAAGGAAGAGAGGGATATCCTTGACAATGAGAGGGTGATTTTAAAATCATGGGAGGACCATTATGATTGATGAAGGAAACATCAGGATAACTATAGAGATATTTTTGACGAGGAAGTATGTGACTTTTTTTGAGTTATGATAAATGTGATTATGGGAAGGTTTATATTGAAATATAAAGGGGAGATATTTATTATTTCTCAAACAATGGTTTTCAAATCCATAAAGTAATATAATAAAAACTACAAAACAACCCGTGGTTTTTTTATTGTTTCATTAAAATATAAGTTTATTTAAATAATTTTAAAAGTAAAGGGATTAATTTGTTAAATTATTACTCTGATTGATGTTTAAATCACTCATGATTATATAGAAATGAATTTAAAATATTAAAAAATAATATAGGTTTTGAATGATTCATAGAGGGTTCATAGATTAATTTAAATTTAAAAAAAATTACATTATTATAACATTTAAGAAAATATTTGGCTATTTATACTATTTTTAGTATTTATTAAATCACTTTACTATCATTATTATGTCATAATATACACCATATAGTAATTTCATTTTTAATTTATAGGGAAAATTTGATTGTTTAGAAAACTTTGTAAAAAATATCCATTGGATAATTTTAACATTTTTATTTATAAATTGTTATTTATTTGATGAAAAAAATATTCAAATATGGGAAAAGTTATTTTAAATATAAATCTAGATTAATAGAAAAATACATGTTTTTTATATTAACTGTTTTTTGATTCATATAAAAATATTATTCTCACTTTGTAAATTTATATAATAATTTATATGAAATATATAATATTTTATAATAATATTTTATTAAAATATAAATCATATTTAAAATTATTTAATTAATGAAATAAATTATTTCTTCATTAAAACTATATTTTACCTCAAATTTAAATTATGTTATGACATATAAAAATTGTAATTTTATTCAAAATCAATATTTAATCATTTATAAAGTACAAAAAATACCGTAATTGTTATTTTTAAATGAATATATATATACCAACATATATTGATATTATTACTGTCAATTCTTTTCTAGTCCTTCTTAAATTATATTTATGCTTAATTTATTTATTTTCCACTAACTGTGGTAATTAATATTTACTACAGATTATATTCGTATTGTTCAATAATTAAGTAGTCCTTATTACCAAATATTAATGACTATTACTTCAAATAAAAATCAACTTAATCAAAATAAGATATAATAAGATAAATAATTTTTTTTAAAAATAAACTGTCAAGCCTGATTGAAATTGGTTTTTGGAAAATTGCATATTTCTAGGAAAAAATGATTTCACATTAACTCTAAAACTAATAATATTCATTATATAAATATATATTTATAAATATAGGCATATAATTGAAAAATTTATTACAAATACCTTCTAATTAGGGGTTATTTAAATTTTTTATAATGGAGACACAATATTCATTTTAAAATTTATTTATAAAAAACACATTTTTAATCTTAAATATAGACATGTACAAAAATCAATTATAAAATTATTTAAATGTAATTAAATGAATTAAATAATAATAAATAATACTTACGTAACATTTACATAAAATTAATAGAACATTGTGACATTTATATTACTTAATTTAATTTAATTCAATGATAATTTTCTTTTAAAATTTTATTATTCCCAATTAACTATAAAACATATTTTCCTATAAAATCCATAAATTTCACTATTAGTTATTTTTGATATTATAAATTAAAAAATGGTGTTAATTTTATCAAATAAATTCTATAAGTATTTTTTAAATTAATAAGAATGTTTGTTTACAAAAATAATTAAAAACTATTTTTTATGAAACCATATATAAAAGACTATAATGTCATTAAAAAAATCCAATGATTATTTACTAAGTAATTTTCCATAATATTATATTGAGTTGACTATATATATATATATCTTAATTTATGTTAAATGATTCACATATAAAATTTATTGTCCTTGTAAAAATGGTTTTATTAAAATTATCATTGAATGTATGGGTTCAAGGTTGTGCATCACATATTCTATCGAACATAATATTCTATTAAAAAATGGGTAATTACAATATCACTAATTTAATAAATTATATCCATGAAATTAGAGCCTAATATCATTATGAAATGTTTTGACACATGAAAATATATTAATTGAAACCCCATATCACAAAATTGTTAATAAAATATCCGTATGAAAAGTAAAATGATTGTTATAACATAACATGGTTTCCAAGAGGGGGAACATTAGTGGAATGTGAGAAAATTGACATGTAAGATAAACCTAGCACCAAATATTGAAGAATGTCTAATAAATAATATGGTCTTCAGAATATAGATGACCTTTTAACCATAAATTTAGGATGGGTTAAAAGTTTAGGATGGGTTAAAAGTCCATTAATTACTTATAAATGATCTTCATATGACAAATTTTTTCTTTTAAGATTCATTTCAACGTGTTAAGGAATGTCTTCACTAGATCAACTAGAGAAATGAAAAAAATTCATTAATATTATTATTCTATCCCGTAATATATTTCTACTCAATATCATATTTTATTCAAAATATGGAAACTCATGATGAATTTCTATGCCTAAAGCACAAAAACAAACTTCTAACAGATTAGATAATTCACCAAAGAATGACATGTTATTAATTATATATTTACTAAATCCAAAATATTTATCATAATGTAATATAATACTTAATACATTAATATCCAAAATTTGAAAACAAAAAAATCCCAATGGTTTATCATATATCATTCCTTAAATAAATATTATTATATTAAAAAAACATCCACATTAATGAATGATTTAAACTCAATTTTTTTCTCATACCCTTAAACCTAAAACTAAAAAAACATAATATAATTTATCTTATCCTTTATATTAATCCTAATAGATATATATACCTAAACAGAAATAATAAATCAAAAAAATACACTAATCACAAGAAAATAAAAAAATGATTTAATCATGTAATATGTTTCCCCAAAATATCTTTAATATTGTTAAATATATATAATCAAAATTATTATAATGATTTATAATTATACCCATCATCCTAATAAAATTTATTATTTTCACCACATCAAACACATAATAAGGGTTATCAAATCACTAAATCACTTTTATAGGTTATCTGTACCACCTGACATATGTTTCAAATCGTTAAAAACAATATGGATCAATCCATATATGTTTTGTGATTTTTATATCCATGATGTAATTAATAAAAAAATTATTCAACACAACTCTAAAATAACAATATAGAAACTATTTAATTCTTAATATTCATCAATTTCTATTATATAGGTCTTTAGTCTAGGATTTATCCCTCATTTTAGAGAATCAACTTAGATAATTCCCATATTCTCCACATATAAGATTTTGATCAATAAATGGTGTAATAGGACTTAATTTTTTACATTCCATCACAATCATTAGTTTTGGGAAACTAGCTACTTTATGATTTATTTTTCTATACTAAAAACAACTATGTGTTCTTGTGTGACATTTCCATTTGTGATGCTTTCCACATATTTGACAAGAATGAAAATGAATCTTCTTTCCTTTATAACCATTATCTGATGGACACTCTAAAACACAATCTTCCACTTATTTTATGTATTCAAGTATTAGAATATGTTTTAGTTGTTAATTTTTATTTTTGATATCCTTTTTTTCATAATCAAAATATGTCTTACTTATGATCCATTCATGTAAGGAATCTTAGTTAAGAAGTCATTGAATTACCCATCACATTTATTGTCAACATTTTACTTCATATTCCAAATAATTTAAAAGAATAAATTAAGAAATAGGGATGGAAATTTTGAACAATTAAAAACATTATTGGGAACACAATAACATTAAATGTATAACAAATTAATGACATGTATTTTATTAACATATTCGTTTGAGGGATTCGATCAAAGTTATCATTGATTTATTTCAAAACATAGACTATTTTTTGCATTCTAGTTACATTAATAATGGTTTATATTTATATTTTGAATTTACCAAATCATATTACCTATGAGTTCCAATCTAGGTGTGCAATAAGGCCATTTTAGTGCATCAGTTCCCTATCAAGTTTCGCTCAATGTAGATTTTTTGGGGTATTACATGTGGTACATTTGTGACAAATTCACATTAATTTGTTGTATCTAGATATGAATGTATTTTTAGGGAAACCACTTAATATCTATTCTACCAAAACATGGGTCAATTTTCATATACATTTCTTTATCCCTATATCATTCTCTTGAGTTTTGTATTTCTAATCCCTAAAACAACTAAACATTTCATTGATACCCACTATGATATCCCTTGACATTATTACATATTAAATCATGATTAATTACAAAATAATACACCTAATATAACCCATAATATCGATAATTATATTTTATTATCTAATTATATAAAAAGGATAACATCGTAGACATAGGATATAATGATATTATTGAAAAAATCATTAACATGCTCATATACATCATCAGTCCTCTAAAATTGCCAGGGATAACCACAGGACGTAAAATAGAAAGTGTTGAGCTATAATGAAAAGAAAAAAAATATAAAAAATATAATAACATAAAAAATTTATTGAAAATAAGAAAATTGTAATTTAAATTGGACATATAATTGGTGAGGAATTGAAAAATGAATAATAAGGAATGCTATTTCATTGAAACTTGAAGGCAGCCTGGGAAACAAAGAATCAACTTGAAACATAAAATCATATACGTTTCTCAAGGATGAAAACCAAGAAATCATATGTTGTTTTTAAAATTACTATGATGGATTAAGATAACTCTATAATCCATTTCATGACATATTATTGGACTAAAACATTACCAAATGAATTAGAGAATTATATAATTCTTCGAGCACCTATATCTTTCATACAATTCACATGCATAAGTTCATCTCCTATATCATATGAAATAATTTTTTTTTCTTTAACAGTAATACCCCTATAGTGTAGTGTGAATTACATACATTACAGTCATCAATTAAAGATGTATAGGTGCAGAAATTTGAACTATCATGATAGGAAATGGGTATGGGTATTCATTACCAAATAGTTTGGAAAGGAAAATGGCAGTGAAATTTTATTAGAATAACGGGGGAACATAAATTTTATTACGAGTGATTACTAATAGTGAAATTTTTGTATCATAATTTATAAATAAAAAAGTTATTATGGTTGATATTTAGTAACATATCCCAACCTAAGGAATTAGAGATAAAAAGCAAAAGATATGGTGATGGTTGAATAAAGGGGATAAAGAGTGGATATCGACATAGTAACGACTCAGGTATAAACAATAATGAGATTTTATAAATTAATATTATTGTTATAAAATAAATTTTATAGTATAGGAATATTTATATGGATATCATAGAATAACCAATTGAAATTAAATAGGATAAATTTAATGAAGTTTCTTGAATTGAAAAGGAGATGGTGATGCACCTTACTTTTGTTATGGAAAATCACCTGAAATACATTGCAGGGTAACACGTGTACATAATGGTTCATGGAAGGGATTAATGAGAGTTAAAGTGGTAACTACTAAAATTTACACAAAAACGGAAGTAATATTTATTTATTAAAACATACACAAAAAATAACAAATTAAAATTAAGGGGACAAAAGTAAAATAGGATCAAGAATGAAATGAATAGAGGGAGATACCTTACATTGATAGGGTTATCCCAAAAGCTTGGGAGCATCATTCTCAAAGTTTTTTGTCTCACTGGTAGAACATTAAAGAGATAATGTAATAGTTTTATACATTTTTTTAGTGGAGGGAAAATAGATCTTGGGTGTGTTAATATTAGAAAAGATAGGGTAGTTATTTATTTTATTCCAAACACATATTTTTAAATATATGAAATAAAATAATTGTAAAGACGTTGAATTTCCATGGAATGGTTTTTCATAAATAAATGAAAATTTTTACGAGTCCGTGAAAAAAAATGACTCGTGATTCAGAGGCACGGTGTGCCTGAAATCAATTTATGATTTTTTTTTCGGGTATGTTCAGTAAACGCACGAGAATGATTTTATAACTTTTGAACCGGTGCTCAGAATTGAAATCTAAGGGCATCGTTGAACTCTCCATGTCGGTACTCACTTTAGATGACTTTCACTTCGACGATAGTGAGTCGAGGATAAAGGTTAGTTTTTGGGTTTTCTTGTGAAGTAATAAAGTAATTTATGATCACATTATTTTATTTTTAACCACCATGTGGAGGTTAGGTGGTTAGAACCTACTCAAGGGAGTTGGAGGTGGGACCACCACACCTTAACCTTCATTGGGAGGTAATGGTGGTGGGTCTTACCCAAGAATATCCTCCCATTAAAGGTTATAAAGTGGGGACCACTTGAGAATTAACCCCACATTAATGGAGGAGGGTAAAACCTCCTCAACTCCCCATTAAATGGGGAGAAACCCCTTGAAATTCTCCACCTTAATGGATCCAACTCCCCTAAAATTTAATTTTTCCACCTCTCAAGAATTAATTAGGAGAGCTGAGTTAATTAATTAATTCTTTCTTTTGAATTTTAAATCGAACATTCTAAAATAATAGTCAATATATTATTTTTGTTGGACATAATTATTGTTTGGAATTTTCACTTTTGGGGGAGCTTGGGAAGAGAGGAGCATGAGAGAGAAGTTATTCCAACAATGAACGATGGAAACAACCTTTTTCTACATCCTCCCTCAGATCCTACCGACGTGGAGTGTCTTCCACAGCCGACACAGCCCGAGATTCGGAGTGCTTGACGAACGCGACGTACGGTGAACTCCTTCATTCCCTTTCTGCGACACCGTCAACAAATGACGACCGAAAATAAAAAGGTAAGGGTTTTATTACACGATGATTTTATACCATTTGTTATCTTCTTCATCGTATAGAAATGGTTTTTTGTAGACAGGTTAATGATCAAGAACTTATCTTGTTGAGCCAATTGATACCTTCCTAAGAAGGGAGGTTGCGGGCCAACCAAACATGGCCCGACATCCTCCTTTGTTTTTCCTTATTGTGGAATTCTTCGGCATAGCAACGTAACAACGACAAGGAGACAGAGATGGCAACGACAAAGGTCGCGCTACTTGTGACCTCCGTGAACTGTCCGCCCCGCGGCCTGCATGCGTGCTGCCTGCGTGCCCCACCGGCCCGCACGCGTGATTCTCGTGCCTCGCCGGCCTAACCGCGCCTTACCTGGCACCTCATGTCCTACCCGCGAACTGCCCGCCCATCATGGCGGCCTACCTGGGTGCTGCTCGCACCCCGCAGACTGCCCTTGCGCCCTGCTGGTCTAACCGCGCCCTGCCCGGTGCCTCGTGGCCTGCCCGCACACTGCCCGTGCACCCCACCGTTCTGCCCGCACCCCACGACCTTCCAACACACATCTTGCATGCCCCGCGTGGCCTACCCAGGATCTGCCTGGCACCCTACCTGCCTGCCCGCGCCCTGGCACTAGGCCGAACCAGCCGAGCCACGCCGGCCTCCAGAGCCGGCCTGCGGTGCCCTTTGCGGCATCACTGGCTGAACAAACTCAGCTTTTCGGGGCGATCCATGCTCCACATGGTGCTTGCTAAACCGACCCCACCTTCAGGTCGAGCCGCCTACGCGGCGACCATTTGGCCGACCTACCCCTGTAGTCCGCTGGGCCGGGGCCAGTGGATCAGGTTGAACCTAGCTGGCTGATCCGGAAAATGGGCCGGGTCAGACCCAGTGGGTCTCACCGGGTCGATCTAGACTGATTGGGTCTAGTCTGGGTTATGCCGAGTCGATCCGACCAGGTCGGAAAGGGCCCATGCCCATTGGCAACCATGTTACTTCCTTTGGCCGTATCTTTGGCACCAGACTACCATTTGTTGAACTGTCTATGGAGACGGAATGGTTGGTGTAAGGAATATCTTTTGGTATACTCCACATGATGTTTGGAGATAGTTGGGGTGTGGCTGGGTGGGATCAAATGTAAATCTAATCGGGGCCTCGTAACGGAAATGCTAATAACGTACAGACCGGGCATCCGATTGACGCACTATCTGTTGCGTTGAGACCCGAATCACTAGATGGACCTTTCAAATACTTTTTGTAGGACTTGGTGGTAGTTGACGTGTTGAAACCTATCTTAAGGAGTACACCCTCCTATAATCAAGTGTGCATTGTGGAAACCCTATGGTTGGATGTGCACTAACGACTGTTCCTAGATCATGTGGTGGTCCGAAAAAATATCCTGTCATAGATCATGTGTTGGTCATACAGCTCTGACGACTGTTCCAGGATCATGTGTCGGTCCAACAGTTTCGACTTCTGTTCCTGGATCATGTGTTGTTCCGATTGAATAACTGGTCCTCGATCCTATGTAGGTTTGACATCTTAGATGATTAAGTGGCTATATCTGATCATCTCTATCTCTCTACATAAGTAGTATACCTGTATAAGATAATTCAGTAACTTTTGTGTTTACCTCATGATTGATATGGATTACCTGAGAACATAGGTATATGTATGTAAAATAACTATGTGGGGACATCTATTGATTTCAAAAATTGTGGGTTATCCTTGTTAGATTTTGTGAGACCATGAGGGTCTCGGGGTCCCTACTGAGTATCGTTATACTCACCCGTACACGGGATATGCCCGCACCTCGTTGTGTTGTTTGCAAACGAAGGATGACACTGACTGAGGATCAGAGTAGCAGGACTGGATGGTACCTCGAGATGGACCTTACAACAAGTCGATAAATGGAGGAGACGGATGAACGTGGAGTGCTGTGGAGGATATTTGTACCTACGGTTCAAGTAGGATCCATGGCGGACAATCCAAGAGCTGCTTTACACCATACATCTATTTTTGTCCCCTTTTAAGTTGTACATATACTTTCCTATTGGGCTTGTATTTCTGGCCCCTTTTACGTTCCAACACTCCTTTTGCATACAGTTTTACATAGTTTTTTCCTTCCATCTTATACTCTATTGTGTGTGTTATAATTTATAAATGCAATGTATTCCCAGTTTTAGGGATTTATGCCTTTGGTGCTAGTCACCAGCCCCTGGACTATAGAAGGCGGGCTTGGGTTAGTCACGACACTGGTCTAGAAGACGGGTCGTGAAAATTTGTCATCATAGGAGTCTGTTCTACCATAGAACATAAGACTATGATCATTATTTTCTATGAAGCAATCGTGTTAATGGTACATAGTGCGATTATCCATTTAGGGAGTCCATTATTGGTGTGGCGGCCGACGTATCCATACACCAGGACCCTGACTTCTGATTTCCGACTCAGTACATGAAAACACTGATTGCATGTGTGTTTTCAATAGTTTTTTTTGTGATATCTTGAGTCATCTCACCAGGTATGACTTATTGACTGTGGCACATCTATTTCTTTTCAGGATGCCTCCATGTAGACGACTATCCAGGGTTCCGAGAGTTGAGCATATGGATTGCCCACCGGGCGATGAGGCCTCGGTTCAGGGCCATTTTGTAGCAGAGGCCCCAGCGGTACCACTAACTTTTGGGACACCGATTCTACCATCCCCAGCTGTAGAGAGTTCATGCCACCTGAGCACGTTTCACGAATTCCAGCACTAGAGGCCTCCTAGGTTCAAGGGTGAGATGGACCCGCAGGCAGCTGAGGATTGGCTGGAGGTTGTGGTGAGAGTCTTCAGACTGTTAGGGACACCAGAAGACGTTATGGTGATCAATTCAATGATTATCCTTCATCCAGCAGTAGGCAGATAGTGGAGCCTGATGCTCCAGGTACATGATGAGGCCACACTACTCTGGGCTGATTTCAAGAGCCTATTTTGGGCGGAGTTTTTCCTAGCTACCCTATGTGAAGTGCGGATACAGGAGCTACTACATCAACAACAGGGTAGCCTGAGGGTGGCACAATTCTCAGCGAGGTTCACCGACCTCTCACGCTACTCTACAGATATGGTATAGGACCCATTCATCAGGACCCAGACCTTCAAGCAGGGGCTCAAGCGATAGATTAGAGCTTCTATGATCTCCCTCAGCATCCCGACGCAGGAGATGGTGTTATAGAAAGTCCTCCTAGTGGAGAGTTTCCTTGCTGAACAGTCACCAACAGCGAGACCCATCACTAGTCGACATGCAGTGGAGTCTTCTTCACCTGGCAGTAGACAGATGTCGCAGAGGTCCAAGCAGACCAGACCAACAGGAGGATGACCTCAGGACACAGGTTCAGTTGTGATGGGCACATGAGACAGATCCAGTCATGCCAGCAACGGGTAATGATACTCTTATAGTGGGCCGAGTCACATTGATTGTGACTGTCCAACCCGTTGTACTGATGATCAGTAGATAGTTGAGGGACCTCTCAGTCAGAGGCAGAGGTTCGATCAAGGTGGACTGCAGGGAGAAGGCATACATGGCAGCGGAGATGGCCAGGAAGCTGGTGGTGGACGATGACTCGAGGTGTTATAGCAACCACCTCCAGGAGGCCCACCCCGACCGTAGGGAGTAGGCGGACAAAAGACAGCTTAGCTCCAGGCAGCTGAGGCTTACAATCAATGTTCTCCAGAGATGATTTGAGTTATGATCTATGTCTACTCCACCATAGCTGCATTTTTTATAGACACAAGTTCCAGTCACTCTTTCATTTCCACTGCCCTAGTTCAGAGCTCTGAGATTCTGACGGAGCCATAGGCGTGATTCTTACGGATAGAAACTCTTATGGGATTAGACTCGACAATTAGGCACAAGTGCCCGAAATGTGATCTTACTCTAGGAGGCACGAGCTTCTACTGGGATCTCCCCGTAGCAGCGTCGAGGCCTTACAATGTCATCTTGGGTATGGACTAGTTATCTACACTCCATGATCATATTGACTGTATTAGGTGAAAAGTGCGGTGTGTCTACATGGATGGGACCAGGTTCACCTTCACTGGAAAAAAGAGAGCATTTTCAGCACATAAAGGACTTACTCGGAGGAGGGTGCAACTGATCACTCATCAGTTGGCCTACCTTTCCCTCAGAGTAGTAAATGTTGATAGTCCGAGATTTCCTGTAGTGGTGGACCAGAACGCGGATGTCTTCCATGATGATGTTCCAGGACTACCTCCTCGCAGAGGGGTGGACTTATATATTGACTTATACCCTGGGACGACATTGATATCATCTCCAGCATATTATATGGCACCCGCTGAGCTTTTTGAGCTATGGGTACAGCCGTAGGACTTTTAGGGGAAGGGACTCATTCGGCCCAGTATATCTCCCTAGACAGCCCCGATTCTATTCACCAAGAAGGCGGATGACAGCTTGAGGCTTTGTGTCAACTACCATCACCTGAACCAGGTGACTGTGAAGAACAAGTACCCACTCCCAAGGAATGATGTCCTCTTTGATCAGTTGATGGGAGCACGGTGGTTTTCAAAGAAACACCTCAAATCAGGGTATCACCAGCTCAGCATTCCAGACGAGGATGTGCAGAAGATGACCTTCAGATGTTGGTATGGCCACTATGAGTTATTGGTTATGCCTTTCATCGTACAAAAAGCTCAATTAGTGTTCGTGGGACTCATGAATAGGATCATCCAGCCATAACATGATCCCTTTTGTAATAGTCTTCATTGACAACATTCTGATCTACTCGACTACTAAGGCGGAGCATGCCTACCATTTTCGGGTGGTACTAGGCACACTCCGAGAGAACCAGCTTTATGGTAAATTCTCGAAGTTCTTGTTTTGGATTTGAGAGTTTTACATCATGGGACACATCATCTTAGAGGATGGAGTTGCAGTAGATCAAAAAATATTGAAGTGGTACTTTCTTGGGAGCCACCTAAGAGTGTGACATTGGTACATAGTTTCCTAGGTTTGGTTTGATACTACCTTAGGTTCGTACTAGACTTCTCCAGAGTTTCATAACCAATATCACCCTTGACAAAGAAGTGGGAACCCTTAGTCGGTTCGGAGAGATACCAGCAAGGATTTCCGGAGGTAAGGCGGAGGCTTACTAGTGCCCCCCATCTTGAGACTTCCAGAGGAAGGCGTAGGGTACATAGTCTACTGTGATGCTTTAGGGACTAGACATGGGTATGTCCTGATGTAGGAGTGAGTAGTGATAACTTATGGTTCTCGTCAGCTAAGTGAGAATGAGCAGAACTATGCTACCCATGACCTTGGGTTAGGAGCAGTGGTCTTTGAATTGATGATGTGGCAGCACTATCTTATGGGCAAACGTTTTACCATGTAGTTCGATCACAAAAGTCTCAGGTATATCTTCTCTCAGAAGGACCTCAACCTGAGACAACGACGATGGATTGTGTTCTTTCAGGACTATGACTTCGAGATAGTCTATACTCCATGGAAGGGGAACGTTGTTGCAAGTGCTCTCATCAGGGGATCTAGTATACATCTTCTAGGAGAATCGATAGAGTATCTAGCTTCCTTATTGATATCCTCTGTAGATAGGGATGGAGCATCCTTTCTATAGTCTCTTACAATCACTCACCCACTTCTTTAGAGAGTTTGGTAAGCACAACATGGAGATGCTGACTGCGAGACACGACGTGCTCAGATAACCACAGGGCATCCACCTGATGGATTTTCTGGATGCGGGGAGCACGTCATCCTCTTTAGATGACGTACTATGGTACTGGTTTCACTTCTGGAGAAAATGTTTAGGGAGTTCCAGAAATTCCCTCTAGCGGTACATCAAGGTGTGGTGAAGATATATCAGGACCACAGATGACAACACTGGTGACTAGGTATGATGAAGGTGGTAGTAGAGTTTGTTTCTTGATGCCTCACTTGTCAGCAAGTGAAGGAGGAGCACCTAGTACCAACAGGATTGGTAAAACCTTTAGAGGTCCCAATGTCGATGTAGGATGAGATATCCATGGACTGCGATATGGGTCATCCACATACATCCATGTGTAATGACTTTATTTGGGAGATCGTCGATCGAATCACCATGTCGTCCCACTTCCTACCTATCAGAGAGTAGGGTTCAATATAAGGCATGGGATGCCTCCATGTGTGGGGGATTTTGTGGCTACATAGAGTACCTTTGACGACTGTCTCCGATCATAACACACAATTTAATCCCGGTTATTGAATGGGTTGCGGGAGACTTTTGGGACACAGCTTCGCTTGAGCACCGCCTTCCATCCTCTAACAGATGGTCAGACTGAGCGGACCATTCAAACTCTCGAGGACATGCTCCGTGCATGCGTCCTCAACTTTGGTCGCAACTGTGAGGACCACTTACCATTGGTGTATATTTCATATAACAACAGTTATCACTCCACCATTGGGATGCCACCTTTTGAGGCCTTGTATGTTCAACCTTGCAGATCACCACTGTACTGGAGATACCCAGGTGAGTTAGCACATGTGGGACCAGAGATGGTACGAGCTACCACAAAGAAGGTGCATATCATCAAGGAGTAGATGAAGACTGTACAGAGAAGGCATAAGTTGTATGCTGACAGCAGACGGAGACCTCTGGAGTTTGAAGATGGTGACCACATCTTTCTATGGGTCTCACCTCGATGAGGTCTAAGGAAATTTAGATGAGGTGTCAAGTTATCTCTGAGATTCATTAGACCTTTCTAGGTCCTCATTAGAGTAGGTGAGGTGGCTTATCACCTGGCTCTTCTACCTCGGTTGCACCGGGTGCATGACGTCTTCAACGTATCTCAGCTGAGGAGATACGTGCATGACCCTTCCCCCATTATCGACCATAGAGAGCTGGAGGTCAACGATGAGGAGACTTTTTTAGGGGTTCTAGTGGAGATTGAGTATCAACAAGAGCGGGTCCTACATGGATGGTTGATACCTCTGGTGTGCGTTCCTTGGCCACAGGGGAACCTCCAGGAGATCACATGGGAGCGAGAGGATTAGATGCATGCTCTTTACTCCCATTTGTTCCCTTAATTCAAGTTGTAGCTTACAGGGATGTAAAGACATGGGGTGGGGAGAATGTAAAGTCCTAGAATTTCCGTGGGAATTTATTTTTTCATAAATACATTTGAATTTTTATGATTCTATGAAAACCGACGACGCGAGGTTCCGAGGCCTAGTGTTCCAGGAATCAATTTATGAAGTTTTGTTTGGGTACGTTCAGTAAATGTAGAAGAAAAATATTAAAACTTTTGAACCGATGCTTGGAATTGAAATCCAAGGGCACCGTTGAACTCATAGTGCCTATATTCTCTTATGAAGACTTTCACTTTGATGGTAGTGAGTCGATGATAAAAGATAGTTTTTGGATTTTCGTGTGTTGTATGAAAATAATTTCAGCTCACATTATTTTATTTTTAACCTCCATGTTGAGGTTGGGTGGTTAAAACTTCCTCATGGGAGTTTGAGGTGGCACCACCCCACGTTAACCTCCCTTTGGATGTTATGGTGGTGGGGCCCACCCGAGCATAACCTATCGTGATAGGTTATGACATGGGGACAACACGAGGCATAACCCCCTATTAATTGAGGAGGGTAAAACCTCCTCAACTCCCCATTAAATGGGGAGAAACTCCTTGACCTTCTCCACCTTAATGGAGGCAACTCCCCTTTAATTTAATTTGTGCCACCTCTCAAGAATTAATTGGGAGAGGTGAGTTAATTTATTAATTATCTCTTTTTAATTTTAAATCCAACGTTCTAAAATAATAGACAAACTATTATTTCTATTGGAAATAATTATTTGATTGGCATTTTCTCTTTCGGTGGAGCTTAGGAAGAGATGATCTTGAGAGAAAAGTACTTCAAATGAAGAACGTCGGTGACAACTTTCTTTGACCTCCTCCCTCAGTTCCTACCGACGTAGAGTTTTTTCCATAGCCGATGAAGCCCGGGATTGGGAGTGCATAATGAACGCGACGAATGACAAACTCTTTCATTCCCTTTCCATGACACCGTTAATGAATGATGATCGCCAATCAAAAGGTACGGGGTTTATTACATGATGATCTTATAACTTTTCTTATCTTCCTCATCGGATTGAATGGGTATGTTGTGCACTTTTTAATGATCAACTTCTTATCTTGTTGAGCCAGTTGATACCTTCCTAAATATAGAGGGTGTGGGCAAACCTAACTTGGCCTGACATCCTCTGTCATTTTTCCTTTTTGTGGCGTTCTTCAGCATGGCGACGTAACAATGACAAGGTGAAAGATACGACAATAAAAAATGCCACGCTGCTCACGGCCTCCGTGAAAAGCGCGCCTCGCGGCCTACACGCTCACTGCCGCACGCCCCGCCGGACTACCCGCGCGCTGCATCGCCTCTCCGGCCTAACCGCGCCCTGATCGGCGCCTTGCGGCCTGCACGCACACTACCCGCGTGCCCCGCCGACCTGACTGCATGCTTCCCGCGCCCCATGTCCTTCCCACGCGCTGCCCGCACCCTGCTGCCTGCCCGCATGCCCCTCTGGCCTAACCGCACCCTGCCTTGCACCCTGCGACCTGCACACACCCTACCCGCGCACCCCACCGGCGTGCCCACACCCAGTAGCCTGCCCATGCCCCGCGTGGCCTCCCCACGCCCTTCCCGACACCCCACGCAGCCTGCCCGCACCCCATCCCTCGGTCGAACCGGCTGAGCCGCACCGGCCACCCGAGACGGCCCACAGTGTCCTTCGCGGTGTTGCTGGCTGAACCGACTTGGCTTTCTGGGCCGTTCCACTCGAGCCGTGCCCCACGTGGTGCTGGCCATACCGACCCCGGTCTCCGGGCCGATCCACATATGCGGCATCCTTCGGCCGAACCGCCCCTGCAGTCTGCTGGTTCGGGCCCAGTAGACCGGGTTGAACTCAGCAGGTGGACTGGGTCGACCAAAACTGGGTCGGCCCAGTCTGGGTTGGACCGAGTCAGTCCAAACGGGTCGGACTAGGCCCATGCCCATTACAGAACCTGTTACTTCATTTGGCCGTATCATTGGCACCAAACACCCGTTTGACAAACCGTCTGCGATGTCAAAAATCATGGATGAAGACAGATATTTTGGTAGACCCCACTCGAGGATTGGATATAGTTGGTGTACGGCCAGGTTGGATCAAACGTAAATACAACCGAGCCCTCGGAATAGAAATTCTAATATCTCATAGACCCGGTGTCTGATTGACACGATGTAAATTGTTTTGAGACCCCTATGACAAGACAAACATTTGAGATACTTCTTCACGGGACTTGGTAGCAGTTGACATGTAGACACATGGATTGTGGAGTGGATTTTCCTGTGATCAAAAATGCTTTGTGGAAACCCTCTGGCTAGATGTGCACTGACAGATGTTCCTGGATCATGTGTTGGTCTGATGGTTCTGACTTATGTTCTTGGAATATATCTTGGTCCGACAGAATAGCTGGTCTTTGATCATGTGTCGGTCTGACAGCTCTGACGACTGTTCGTGGATCATGTGTTGGTCTGACAGTTATAACTTCTATTCCTGGATCATGTGTTGGTCTGACAGAATTGCTAGTCCTAGATCCTGTGTGGGACCGACATCTCAGGTGATTCAGTGGATATATCTGATCATCTCTATCAATCTACATAAGTTGTATACCTGTGTGAGCTGATTCAGTAACTTTTTGGTTTACCCCATGGTTGAGATGGATTACTTGATAACATAGGGATATGTAAGGGAATATACCTAAGTGGGGTCTTCTGTTGATTTCATAATTTGTGGTTTATTCTTGTTGGATTTTGTGAGACCTTGAGGGTCTCGAGGTCCCTAATGAGTATCATTATACTCACCCCTACATGGGCTATTCCCACACCTCATTGTGTTTTTTGTAGACGACGGACAACGCTGACTGAGGATCAGAGTAGCAAGACTGGGAGGTACCCGGAAATGGACATTACGAAGAGTGAGTACACCGAGGAGACGAATGGACGTGGAGTGCTGTGGAGGATATCTGTAACTTCCCTTCAGGTAGTATCCGTGGCAGATGATCCATGAGCTGATTTACACCATACAACTATTTTTTTCCGCTTTTCAGTTGTACATGTACTTTCCTGTTGGGCTTTTATTTCCATCCCCCTTTACATTCCATCACTACTTTTGTATACTGTTTTACGTTGTGTTTTTCATCCAACATATACTTTTCTGTGTGTGATTATAATTTAAAAAGGCAATTTATTCCCATTTTTTGGGATTTATGCCTTTGGTGCGAGTCGCCATCCCCTAGCCGATGGAAGGTGGGCTTGGGGTAGTCACGGCACGGGTCCCGAGTATGGGTCGTGAAAAAAATAAAAACCAAAAACTGTACCCTGGTTTTGGACAATGGTTTTATATAAATAGAGGTAGTTTTAAATATTTTATAAGTCTACAAATGAAATTATTAAAATATAACCCTTACTGATGCGAAAGTGATAGATGTTTATAATAAAAATATTTTTAAAACAAAAAATATAATATAAGTTTTTGAGGATTCCGAAAGGAATTATAAAATAAATAAAATTAACTAAAAAACATTATGTTAAAGAGAAAAAATATATTTTTTACTTTGATACCCTTAATTGTATGTATAAAATCTACTTTTGGGTTATTATAAAATCCTAATATTCATAATATACTTATACTATTTTTAATTTTTAACAAAAAAATCGACTATCCTAGAAAATTATGGAAAAATTGCCATTAGTTAATTTCAACGTACTAATTTGAAAAAATTATCATTATTCTAACCAAATATTTATATAAATATTTTATATTAATATTTAAAAATAAAATTCATATTTTTTAAAAAAATACGGGGTTTTACAAAAAATACTTTCTAAATATAATAAAAATTTCATTTTCAATTCATAAAATTATTTTATCATTTATATAGAGTATATACAATTTGATAAGAATATTTTATTAAAAAATATATATATTTATTAAAAAAATTAATTAATAATAATTATTTTTAATTATTAAATTCATATCTTACATTAAATACAATTTACTTTTTAACGTATCGAAAATTAATTTTTTCGAAATCATTTTAGATTGATTTTTAATGTAACAAAAAATAGTCAATATAATATTAGAATGAATATATATATATATATTGATAGTATTATAGATTCTTTTTTATAGTCCTTGTTAAATTATTTTAACCCTTAATTAACCTATTTTAATTTTATTATGGTTAACAATATTTAGTATGGTAACTTTTCATATTGTTCAAAATTTAAGGTGACAATAATTCCTAATATTATTTTTGATGATTAAAATTATAGAATCCATTTTATCAAAATAATTTATTTATGTGTAATAATTTAATTTAAAATCAAACATATTTGGATGATTGTGACACCCCAAAATTTTAATGTAAGAACATTGTTATTGATATCAAGTATGATCAACAACACTAATTACATAAGTGAATATAATATCTATATAATTTAAAATATAATTAATATTTTAAGTAAAATTAAAATATGGAATATTTTAGAATTAATTCAAAACTTATTTTTGTTGCGTCACACACAATAAAAACTTTTTCGATAACTTCTATTATGGACAAGGCCGAGATTTACCAAACGATATTATATTATCAAAACATTATTATTTTCTATAATAAGATAAAACCATGATATTAAAATAGATGATATGAGTAGTATTAAGAAAATTAGAAAAATATATGGTGTACAAAAATATAAGATGAATTAATAGGTTACCAATTTATTATAAATGAAAAAACAATTGAATATAATGGCATTTTAATCATGCTCACAATGGTGTTTGATCCAAATAAATTAAAATAATTAATATCAGTGAATAAAATTATTCTATTTGTTTTATGTTTAATCGGATATTTTTTTATAATAATCTAATTTATTTAATAAGCAGATGATATGAACAAACACTATATCATGCAAAAAAACCAATATTATTAATAAAGGCACCTTTGCTGTAATTTAATGGTGCATAAATTTTAAATTATAATATTACCACTTTTATAAATTTAATATGAAAAAATAAAATTTATTTTTTAAATATAATAATTAAAATTATTTTAGCTTTAATTTTTGGTATTTTTCTATGAAGTTTCATTTTTGAATGAATAATGAAATATATTGAGTTTTAATTCAGAAATAATTTTTCATGTATTTTATTTATATGGTAAAATTATATATTTTCATTTTTTTAATGTTTATTTAGATCAATTATACATAATTTAATCCAATTTATGTCCTTTGAAAAAATTTTACATTGATATTGTATATAAAAGTATTTCAGACTTTTGAATATTTTTTCTTTTGAACTCAGCATTCGAGTCCCATTTGTGGGATTAAATTTATATTAACTTCAACCATATGTTTGGTTTCAATTTCAAAAACTGGATTCCATATTTAGAATCATCATAATTTATAATTTCAAATGAGGTAAAATTATTTTTTGAAAAAAAAAATTATGGAATGTTATTAAAATTTATTATAGAGATTTTGAGAAATGTTATCCTAACAAGGGACTAAACCATAATAATGAGGGATAGAATGACCTAGAAACATGTCCAAAATACATTTTATGGACATATTTTATACCCTATAATACATTCTATAGATGTGAGATCATTATTGGAGAAATTTTAATGGGAATAACATGGTTGAATTTCCTTTTTAATTTTTTTTCAAGAAGGCAGCTTCCCCATCACTATAATAAGCACTCACCCTTCCAACTTATTCACAACTCTATGAAAAAATTTTATCACCAAAAATATGATCAAATAAGCTCTTCAAATCCTTCCCATGAACCTATAATCCTCTCAATGGGAATAAATCCAACCAAGAAGGTCTTGTGGCCTAAACCAAGAGGAGTTACCTGAAAATGAGGTAACATTTTAAATGATCAATTTCATTTAATTTCCTTATCCACCCCCACTAATCATCTCATTTATTTTTTGAATAAAAAATTAATTATATTCGACATATAGATATTTTTCTATTCTATGTTTTTTATCTATAATTATGCACACTTCTATAAAATGGGTGATGAACGTATCATTTTAGTGTGCATCGGTCTACCACCTCATGAAAAGACGATTATTTGTTATTCCATTACCACCTCTCAAGGTGGAAGTTATATTTCACAAAATATTTTTATATGTTATATATGTTATTTTTAATTTCACTATTTTTTTATAAATTTTATATAATAAATATTTTATTCTATCAATTTAGTGGGAATATGATAACTTTGTTTGTGGAAGTATGTAATACCTCCTCCTTAATGTGATGTGATTATTTCACCATATAAATGGAATGTATAATGGATTTTTTTAATAAAAATATTTGAAATATAAAAAATAAATATGAACTATATTTATAATATACATATAAATATATATAATTAAATTTTATTTTTTTTAAATAAAATAATGAAATTGATGTTCCATTCATGTGTACGTACGACCTTCTGTTTCCAAGAATGAGGAATTTCATTTTCTATATCAAAGCTTCAGAAATTATTAGAAATAAATATATAACAAACATATGTGATATTTACATCACAGTTTATATTATTGATATGATAAATAATTATCTATGTAAAAGGAACAACAAATAACATGTTACTACATACTCACGAAACTAGTCATCTGACATATAAAATAGTGAAAAAATGTATGATTACTAAAGAAATAGTAATTATATATTCTAAAATGATAACATATTATATAATAAATAAGGTTATGGTTATTGTATATGTTCTTGACATTTTTAAAACCATTATACACAAGGATAAATGATGTGTACCTAAAAGAAAATGGAATGGAAAATATTTTCATGTCACTTTTTATAATTGTGAGATAAATGTCATTTTAACAACATAATTTATCTTCATAGTATTTTGAGTTTGAAATTTAATTATTTATTCATTGGGATATGAAGTAAATGTTACCTAGTGGTAAATAATTTCACAACCCAATTATGTTTTATTCGGATATACGACTTCCTCATTTTCATTAACAACCAAAGATTATTTGTGTAATCACTTTTTATTATCTATTTATGTATTTCCACTTGTTTTATGTGGATTTTAATATTTTAAAAAATAATTTATTCATTGGTTTACTCTCACATCAATGTTATGGTTTTTATGGTCTTAATTCACAGTCACCTTTTATTCGTGATTTTTTACAATTAAATTTCCATTAGAAGAAATTATATGACCAATTTTTATATAAAACCATTAATTTTCATCTCCTCTCGTAATTAATCATATTTTCTTATAATAGTACAATTTCCCCAATCATTGGTACTAAAAAAATTAGAATATTTTTTATGAAAACTTGACCTCATTTGTCTCTTTACTCATAGAACCTATTTTCTTTTAAAATCCATGTTTTATATAATGGTTTTCAAAAATGTTTTTATCCTTTCCAGATTGATTCATTAAAACCATTTTTATAATTTTTATCTTAAAAAAATCAAAGGAATATTTTATTCCCTTTCTAAACAAGGTATTATTCTAACATTTTTACCATGAAACAGAAATGATCATTTTACCTTATTAGGCATGAATGGATTTAACTACCGTCACTTCATCAATGATTATTTATAATGTTTAAAATTTTATTTTTTAATAATAATTTTGAAACGTGATTTTCAATGAAAAATATTTTTAAGTTGTTTTTCAAAATAAAAAGGATATTTTTCTCAATAATGTTTTTAAAGGATATTTTTATAAATTTCTATTCATTAATGA